>CM061135.1:99753495-101178750 GCA_030789695.1 Scilla litardierei | reverse complement strand
TATCCAACGGCTATAATCTGAGCCAGGACAGTCGACTGAAGAAGACAATACAGTCGACTGAAAATGGGACATGCGCCTGTAAATCCTTCAGCAGGCGACTGCTGCAGGGGATGGAATAAAACAGAGAGCTGCACTCTTTCTCCAAATAAGCACACAGGCGGCTGATGTCAATAATACAGTCGACTATCACATAGTCAGGCGATTGTAATTCCTTTATCAGTCGTCTGCTGTATAAGATGGAGAAAAGACAGAGAGATGCAGAGATTGCACTTACGCTACATAAACGACTGTTGGCCAATTCCCAGGTGACTGTAAATCTACAGACGACTGTAAACTGAACAGCAGTCGACTGTGCGTAAAGCTCAAGTTTGAGTCAATTGAAATGTTGACTTGAGCAGTGCATATCAGTCGACTGTAGAAGAATCCACAGGCGACTGGAAATCACCCAGTCGACTGTTATTCCTTCATCAGGCGACTGATGGAGAGTCAGAGACTCCAAGTGAGTCTTTGGACAAGATGAACCTATTGGGTTGAATTCTATAATAATCCTAAGGCTTACTAAGATGGTTAGATGCATATGCATGTATGAGTAGACCATCTAATAAGGCATTACATTAACCTAGACTCAAAGAGAGAGAAAGCAATAAAGTAAATATTACATGTATTACATTGCTTTCCTTAGATTCTAAGTATTCAATCTTGATGCATTGATTCTCCCTATCATCTCCAAGCTTTGGCACCCCTAGAGTCCAAGCTTTGGCCCTTCTCCACTTGATGTCCATCCTTGCACTAAGTGATTAGTCTCCAAGAAAGATATTCTAGGAATGAAACAGTGAGACTAAAATATGAGAGTCATTAGCAACAACATAATGTTGTGATCATCATCAAAATAAGATTGGTATGAAATACCAATACTCAACAGTAAAGTCACGCCTCAGACCATCAACCTCAGTCTCTACTGCTCTCAGGCATGCATCAGAGCCGCGGGATCTACTTGGCTGACATGCATCACTAGGCTCACCCCTCTCTATCTGTGCTCGTACATGTGATGCACGAGGTCGAAAGACAAAATTGGGAGAGGGTAACCTACGAGGGATTTCGATAGAAGTAGAAACAGGAATGGATATGAGATCTGGGGCAGAGGTAGGGAGGATAGGAGTATCAGCAGGTAGATACGTAGTGGCAACAGATGTGTTGACAGATACAACGACGCTCTCGGTGAAAATGGCAGTGGTAGGGACAGAAGTGCCCTCAGAAGCGGGTGCAGATACAATAGGTGTGGACTCGAAAGTGGTGGGAATGATAGGAATGGATTCCACAGGCACGGAGACTTCAGACGTGAGGACAGAAGAATCAACAAGCTCAGAAGAGATAGTCTCACTAGAGATATACTCTATGGTAGGTGAAGGAGCCACAGATATAGATATGCCCTCAGAAGCGGGCAGTGCAGAAGATACTTTAGTAATCTCGGGGACAGATGTGGAAACTACCCTAAAAGTGGAACTCTCAGGTGAAATGGTGGTGGTAGGAGCAACAACAAAAGTGGGGATAGATGTGCTCTCTACGGGGGCTGAAGTGGTAGGGACATCAACACTCTCGGGCTTCTTATCAGAACTAAGTAGCCAATCATCAGCACCCTCCTCAGCGGCCTCTCTAGGCTCAAGCTCGTGTATGGGTGGAATAAGGACTTAGCCAGGAAGGAACAAGTCCAGTGTACGAGCTCAATACGAGTCAAATCAGGGCGAGGAAAGACCATATGTGGATCACATCCAGGACCTAAAAGATAGATCAAGTGGCGCTGACCATGGGGCCTAATGATATGCATGCATGCAAGCACGTCAAGCGTCAAAGTGGTGGTCCCGGTCGCTACCACGAGATTGGTGGGAAGATTGAGGGCTAACATGATAGCAAATAAGGTGAAGAAACCACCATAATAAATCTCCTTCGAGGAGGACCCCATGAGAAGTAGTCGGTTGCACAGCCAACGGGCTGTGTCTGATAAGAGATGAGGGCAGAGGGTACTATCATCATCAAGTCTGACGGCTAGTCATCCCACTAAGGTGGAGCAACTCAGGAATGCAGATGGTGCCAAGATCAGGGCTAGAGAATATGGTCGTGGCGAGGTGACGCTGTGTTCGGTCATCCCTTTGCTCTCGCAATCGGGACGGTAGTCGAATGTCTTCTTACCGCAAGTGCACGATATAAACAGTGGCGAGCGGGTATCGTTTCCATAGGGAGGCGGTGTCACACTACCTATCGATCCTAGGCTGACTTAGGCTTCGATGTTTTATTAGGTGGAGATGGATATGGAGTGTCGTGATGGTGGTGGATGTGGAACGCGAGGGTGTCACAGTCAGCGGGGCACATCCAAACATAAAAGAAAACAAATAGAACAAACAGAAAACGAATGAGGGGAAATATCACTAGGGTGTCGGGAATCCCTGCTAGGGCTTTCGGGTTTGGATAACAGGTCAAGGATCCCTTCGTCGAACGATGAATGCGGGTACAAGTGTCACATCTGGAGATGGAAACGAGCACTTGACTTTCGTCGTCACACTCGTCTAACACCTCCCCATGTGTAGTCCTACTTTTGCAGTTGGATTTGCACGGGGACACGTGCATTATGCTCGACACTTGGTTCCCGTACCACAAATCCGTATTCACTCTCATGATCTACAGACTGGGGTACCACTCTACGGTTGGTTCAGGCAGTCGAGCTACTCTCGTAGTCACTGACTAGTGGATTTAGGATTAGTGATCGCCCCTGGCTCTCGAGTCACTCTCGTGAATGTGAGCCCCGAAAATATCCACTAAGCCCAAATTGGATTCGTGGGGATTTTCCCTAAGATATGGAGTTGCTTTCACGATCCTCCGATCCTAGGGCTAATCCCCCAAAACCCATTATCCAAACTACCATAGGGCAACCCTAGATTCGTCCAACTAAATTTAACCCATCATCCAAACCCTAGAATCATAGGATTCTTCCCTAATCCTAGCAATAGATCTACTCAATCATGGGGAAAGTTATGAAAACAATGGAAATCAACATTATAAAGAAAAACAATCAAAGATTCAACACCGAAAACAATTAAGAGACAACAAAGAAGATTCAATCAAAGTAGAAATGCTAAGATAATAAGGATTCAATACAAAATTAGCAAGGAGGGGGCCACTGCATAGCCTAATCTCCGAAAGATAGTCTCCAAACCTCCAAACTAGCTCTCCTAACCAAAGAGGAGATGCCCTAAAATGGCTGCTCAATCCCTATATATAGCCCCAAAAAAACCACCCAAAATAACTCTAAATTGAGTTGGACCCGTGCTTATTGCCCAGGTAGCTCGGGGTAGCTTCTGCAGATCGCTCGGCCGATCACATGCATAGTTTGTCCGTGCACAGATTTCAGCACAGATTTGCTAACTTGCAGAAATTCCCTAGGGCTCATCCGACCTCTAATTGGCACGTTCTTGGTGGCGTTGGAATCGTTATGAAGTCTACTATCTGGGAAAAATATACGAAAAATACTTTAAAATCCTGGATGGTAGAAGATCTTCAAAGAGTGAAGGTTTGTCCCGAAATCTGTACTTTTGGCCATTTCTACTCTGCTCGGCCGAGCGGCTTGGGTCGCTCAGTCGAGCGTGGCCTAGCGCTCGATCGAGCACCTCTTGGGTCTTCAACACTTTGTCTAAATGGAATTGCTCGGTTGAACGAGAAGCCAATTGACTGAGTGACATATCGCTTGACCGAGCGAATTAAGCGCTAATCTAACAGAGAGTTTGTAAGCAAATTGTCATGCCTCGCTTCCCAAGTATGGAAGGCAAGACGCGAAGAGGTCTGCTCAGACTTGAAGCTATGAAGCTACAGTCTGATAAGCGTCTGTGTGTTCATCCATTCGCAGATTCTTACATTGCAATGAAACAACAATAATAATAAATATGAACACATGCAATAAAATAATCAACATTCAAAACATCCATTTCATTATTCCAAACATCCACAGATATAATCATAAAATAAAGGTACAAGAGTCTGAAATTGAAATGCCCCAAGCATGGCCGAAACTAAAACATAGAGAAGGTGTTACGCACCGAACAACCTAACAGCAGCTACTAGGAAACAAACAGCAATTAAGAGAAAGTCACCAGCTGAAACTAGGGTAGGTCTCCTGTATCCTCGAACTGGATGTTAGCAAAAGGCTCAAGCATGACATCAGCACCCTGGTAGTCCTCAGCAACTACCTCAGACTCAAAGCCTGACATGTGACACCCAAAGAGAAAAGGGCACATGTCAGCAAAAATCTCCAAAAAGGAAAAGGGAGACTTTTGTGCAAGGAAACATAAAGTGTAGTAGTTATAAGATGAATGCAACTTAGCAGTTTAAATATGATGGCATGGCATATTATTTCATGAATGCAACAATTATAATGAACATGATATTTTACGATGCATGGCACGTCGTAGCAAAAAGCTACCAAACAATATTTCACGATATCACGATATCACGAAAAACATTCATGTCACGATGTGCATATGGTTTACGCCTTTAAGCTGAAGTTGTTGTACGGGCACACTTCTACGCTGAGTAATCGCTTAATCCTACCTCTCCACGTGTGTATGGACTGGTGCCTACCTTCTGGATCACGAGCCAAGAAGTGTTTATGGCATAGGGTTGACCTAGCCTCATTCATGATGCAGGAGTCAAAATCCTACTCGCTGCAGCTTACATTTCATGCTTCTGGAACACGAGCCAGGAATTGTTCTTTATTTGGCATAAGGGTGTACCTAGCCTCATTCATGATGTAGGAATCAAAATTCTACTCGCCGCAGCTTACATTTCATTAGTAGCGTGTGCTACACATTCACGACAAAACATTCAATGCATGAAATGACATGAGAAATGCAACATGATAGCAGATGTTGAATTGGGTACACTTATATCAAAATAAACGTGACATGTGATATGCATGAATCATAGCATGGCAAGGGTGTCGGATCTAGCTTCGTTGTCAAGCTAGATCAAGTATAGTGTCAGATCTAGCTTCGTTATCAAGCTAGATCAAGTACGGCGCCTAGGCAACTATCATTTTACCGCCTAGTCTATTTTGCACAAATTCACAGAATGGCCTAAACATGGCCTAATGATCAACTGAGCAAGTTTCACTTACCTGATACAACGTCCGTAATCCTCAGTTCAACAGTGGTCCAGATCTTCTTATGTGCTCAAACCACAATCACCAAACCTAAAGTCCCATATTATTAATCTCAATTAGTTATTTAACCAAAGCAATGAAATTACGATTTTTATCTTGTTTAAACATGCGGGTTTAGGTTCCTACGGATCAGGGTATACCTCAACACAACGCGAGAGCTACACTGACGTCGGGTAGCGACATCAGGGTTTGGATTCCGATAGCGAGCAAGGTTCAGCGAACTACGGCAAAGACAACAACAACTAGGGGCAATGGACAGCGGCGAAGGTGGCCACGGGAGCACGGGGCAAGGGAGGTGACCGGCGGCGGGTGAACGACAGTTGGGGCTGCTGTGATAAGTTTGGTGTAGTTGTGGACAGATTTTAGGGGAAGTGGGGCTGGTCGCGCGATGGAGGGGAGAGGGGCTGGATGTTGACAGTTTTAGGGGGGAGTTGTGGCAGCTATCAAGGGAGAGGGGAGGCCTCGGATCTGTGGGCTTGCGGCTAACGGAAGGGTGGAACGGACGTGAGCTTGGGGAGTTTGGCAGTTTTCTTAGGGGGAGGAAATGGCAACTTTGGTGATGGAGAGGGAGTTTTAGGGGGTGCGCACAGCTAGGTGGTTCGGGTGGAGGAGCAAGGGGGTCTTGTGCACGGGGAAGGGTGGTTAGCCGTTAGAAAGGAGGAGCACGTCATCGAATAGGAGGGGCTACCGGCATTTGGGGTAGGGGTGCTGGCTGGATGTGTTTTGGGAAGAGGAGATGGTAGGTGCAGGTTTAGGCTAGGGCTGCCAGTTGTTTCATGGGAGGTCAAGGAGATCGGCAGTTCGAGGGGCTGAAGGGGGTCGCCTGGAAGCTGGCCGGTGACGGGGAGATGTGGCAGGTTGGCCGACGGCTTGTGTGGGTGGCCGGAAATGGACAGCTTGGGGAGAGAGGGTGTTGCGCACGGTAGGGGGTTCGCCGGAGGTGGTGGCCGGCGGTAGGTGCAGGCCGACGACATGGGGAAGGCCGAGGGCAAGGAGGTGGCGCTGCTTATGGGTGCGTGAGATGATGAAGATGGCGGCTGGGCTTTTCGTTAACCCTAGGGTATCATGCGGCTTAGGTTAGAATGAGATGGGGTTTGCTATATGGGGTTGAAAAAGAGTGGATTTAGGCTTGATTGGAGAGAGTGTGTGTGTGAGGGGGGAGGGTTGAACTAGTGTGGTCAATAGCTAGGAGAATAATAACATGTATGCATGATATCATATAGGTTTGAATAGATTGTTTAATTAGGGATTAACTAGGCTAATTATTGATTAAAAGTGATTAGTGTGAAACATCAGTCTAACGGTGTTCGATAAATACAAGAAAAATATCGGGACGACCGTGTCGACGAGAGAATCGAGACTATGATGATCGGTCACGAGCTAGGTTAACGAAAAACGGAGCTAAAAGTAAAAAATTCAAACATCGAAGTATAAAGTTACGACACCCATTCAAACAAAGCTGTTTTGTGGAAGAATGAGCCGTGAAATGACGTTTACGAAAAATTCCACAAATAAGTATTCTCTCAAAGGATCACAACGACATATAACTTTGCACGTTTGGGATACAAGAGGAGGTCACAAAAATACGCGTACAAACAAGAAGGTACGCGCATGAAAAACACACGATCGAAAAGCGACCGTGACATCCTACCCACCTTAGAGCAAAGTCTTTCCTCGGACTTTCTAACTTAAAAATATATCTAGCCATTCTAGTACTACCCCAATCATATCACACTATAATTCAAACCATGTATAGTTACTAAAAGTGCTTATATATGCACTAGGTAGTCAAACATTAATACTACAAACATGTGTGTGTGTGTGTGTGTGTGTGTGTGTGTGTGTGTGTGTGTGTGTATGCACATTCTATACTTATACCTATCGTAGATAGTCAAATTCATACACGTACTCCAATCACTCATATAGTCACGTACATCGCTTATATAACTATCACCCACTTATCACATAACATGGTACAGATACCTACATAAAAAATATTTCACACCTGTAATATTAAATCATGTTTGTTATATCTAATATATATTCAACCCTACTATAAATACACAAATATATAGTTATTCAAATACACGGGGATACTTCATCATATATACACATCACATTACTCGTATTACTCGTCACACTAAACAGGTAAAAACACATGCTATCATATACACATATGTGTACATATATACATATATGTACATTTTTTTGGCGAGTCACTTATGTGTACATATACATATACATGTGTGTGTGTGTATTTATACATCTATATATGTATATGTGTGTGTGTGTATATATGTATGTTGTAATTTTAGCATGTAAGGATCAATACACTAGAGGGGGGTGAATAGTGTATATTAAAAAAATTGTCGCAAATAAAATGTTAGTAATATTTGCAAAGATGGCACAGAAATAAAATGACAAGTACTGAATTTAAATCAATCGCAAACACAGAGATTTATCCTGGTTCGGATCCTTGTGATCCTACTCCAGTCCTCTACTCCCCGTAGAGATTTTCAATCCACTAAAATCACTTGCCCCGCAAGCACGAACTTACAAAAATGGCGACACTCCCCGTGTCTCAAACTTTGTACAATCTCTAAACAGAGATTCAAACCTGTGAAATAATGAAATAGAAAAACACATATAGCCTTGTTATAAATTTCAGAGAATGAATTTCAAGGATGGTGTTTAGAAGATGAACTTCAAGATGTAAAAGATATGCAATGAAGAGGAACACTTGAAGTTCTCTGGTTCATAAAAGAAGAGAGAGATCTATTGATTTCTTCTTGCAATTATGAACACAAACAACTTTCCAAAAAGTGATGTTGAAAATCCAAGTTCTTCCGTTCTTAAACGAAGAAAGAAATCTAATGATTTCTTCTTACAAATAAGAAAAGAACAACTAATGGCAGAATTACTTAAGAAAATTAATGGCTTGCTTTCAACAAAATCAGAATAAAGAAGAGGAAAGTGTGTGGAAAATGAGAGGGGGTACCCCTCCTTTTATAGGTTTTAGAAACGGTTGTGAACGGCTATAAAAGAGACGGTGCACAACGTTCAGAAACTGAAAGGAACGTTGGAGAACGGTCAGAAACTGTTCTGGAAAATTTCAGTCCCAAAAACATTTTGGCAGGCTAGGAAAATTCGTAGCCTGCTAATTTTGAAACGGTAACAAACGGTCACAAAATTTTGGTGACGTGGACTAGACAACGGATAGATCCTTGTCTGAAAGTATCAAGTCAAAATATAACTGTTTTGGTAGGCTAGGAAAAATCCTAGTAGGCTAATTCTGAAAAATAGGAATTTTGACTTAGAATCAAATGAGTTAGGAGATGATGTAGATTTGAGCTTATGGATATATGATATGTTATAACCAAGGCCCTGAAACTATCTAAAAAGTAAAAATTACATCATTCCGTAGATACGTGTTTCACACGTAATCTTGAGTAGCAAGGCTGTTTTGCAGAGTCTCCTTGTACTTTGATCATATGCGTGATGTAAATGAATTTGCGTTGTAGCTGTACATATGCATAGATAGAGTTAGTAACATGAAATATATTGATTTGTCACATCAAAACCTAATGGAAGAGAGGATGGAAAATACCAAGTTCCAACATTCTCCCCCTTTTTGATGATGACAAATAATGAAGTATAAAATGTGAGGTAACAAGTGTTAATAAGTTTTTAATGAGTGTTGACATGTTATGTGATGTTACTGAGGTTACTCCCCCTGAGTATATTCATATAGACTCCCCCTGAATATATGCATATTTCTCCCCCTTTGTCATCCACAAAAAGTGGAAAAGATAAATTGGCAAGCTACGATTTTTGGTAGCGGGCCAAATAAGAAAACGGAGAAAATTGGAAAAATAACAGAGACAGAGTATTAAGAAGATCATATTAGTAACAAAAGGAAGTAACATTTATGTAAACAGCGAGCAGAGAGGCGAAGTACACAAAATAACTATCATATAGGATAAAACAGCCTAGTACATATTAAGCCGAGTACATAACATGCATCCGAGAGACCAACATACACATACCAAACAACCATTGAAAACAACTGAGTAAAGACCAAGCCCAGTACATATCATGCATCCTAGAGACCAACATACAAAAACTGACGAGTACATAAAACAGCCATACACAGACTGCCTAGGACAGAAAACAGCCATGATAAACGTAGAACAAAAATAACCGACAGACGAAGCAACCAAGAGAAGACAGAACTAGCGACATAACCAACATGGAGCATAGTAAGAACAACCGGGAATCATGGAAACTAACCAAACGACATAGTGTGAGGCAAAGGCACTAGTGAAGCAAGGAGAGCCGAAATGCATATGAAACAACAAGGCAGGCAGGGATTTGAGGCGACCAAAACGAAACAGTGAAATCAACGAGGATGATAGGACGAGGAACCCGGGGAGGAGCGACGGGTGCGGGTGCGACGGGAAGGGAGGATATTCTCGGATTCGAGCGAGGAGCGAAGGGAAGATTGTTCGACTTGGATTTGTTCAAGGATGGTAGAGTGATGACGGAGAACTTCGTCATATTTACTCATTTGGATTTGAATGCCAGTGAAGCCGTCAGTGACTTGGGTAGAGAGACGATCAAGTAGAACCGCATTTGTCTCGCGAGAGGGGCTAACACCATCCTTAGAAGCATGAACCTTCTTGCCGCAACAGGAGAGGGAAGAGCCTGGAAAAGAGGCTTTGCCACGAGAGGAAGCAGGCGGAGTAGGAGGGTGCAAAGAGTCATCATCGGAAGCGCCGTTGTTGTCGTCATCGGTGTCGTCGTCGGATGAGGAAGAAGCATCACCAGGAAGTCACATGCTATGGAGAATGTTCTCATCAATGTGAACATCATGCTGAAGCAGAAGTTCACCGTCGGTGGGAACACCAAATGCGCGAAGGATCAATGTGATGAGACACGGAAAATAGAAGTGAGTGGTAACCGGCTTCATTAGAGTGCAAAGAAACAGGTGGCCCCAGTGAATAGGAAAATCGCCCATAATGGCATAGAGGCAATGAAGATAAGGATTACTCAAGTAATTCACAGAACCGGCTTTTGGCATCAAATTGTGAATGATGATTTTGTGAATGATGCGAGCCTCAGGTCGGAGCTTAGTCGCAGACATATGGGGGGTCATCTTTGGGGCGAGGTGAGAGAGGATAATGGCATCATCCATTTCAAATGAAAGGAGGCCAAGATTGTTTGGAGGCTGGTTGATAATTGCGGTAAGCTTGGTGCTATCAACCGTGAAACAGACACCCCGAACCATGGTTGAGAAGAACTTCTGACCACGGTGAACAGTAGTCTCGAGGTTGGCATAAAACTCTCGCACAAGGGTGGGATAATATGGGACTTTGTTGGCGATCGACCAAATCTGATGAAGACCGACCACCGCAAGGAGTTCTTTGACATGCATCATTGTTGGCGTGCCATAGTCCAGGAATCGTTCGGGATGAAAGCGGGTTGGTTCGAAGCCAATATAACGATCTTTGGCGGCGGCCGATCGAAAACAGTCGGAGGCGGAAGGAAAGGTTGGGTCGGCCATGGGAATCGGAGGGAAGAAATGATACCAAAATGAGAGAGAAGGAAGAAAGGAAAACATAGATTGTGAAAGAAAAAAGGAGAACAGAGATGAAATAAATAGAGAGAAAAAGAAAACCGTTCGGTGCCATGATAGGAAGTGGAAGCAGTTGCTAAAAACTGAAAAGAGTTTGAACAACGGAAATATTCAAAATACAAAAACCGAACAGACGGGAAGAAGAAGAGGAAGCGGCGGTTGTATGAGGCGTGTACCCTTTGGTTTCAAAATAGAAGACCCATTGGGAGATAGAACCATATATAAGAATAAGGAAAAAAATAAGATAGGAAGAGTAAGCAGGTAAGAGGAAACTTAAAAGTCTTTAAAAAACAAAGAGTAAAAAAATAGTGTAGAGGCCCTAGGTGCATTGGGAAGAAGAAAAATAATAATGTATGTCAGGCCGAGTGTAATTGGATAGGTGAAGGCTTGGAAGTTGAAATAATAAAAGAGGAGGTAAAGAAATTTAAGGCAAAATAGGAGTGCAGGCCGAAAGAAGAGGTCAAAAGGAAGTCCCTAGACAATTGTCAGGCCGAAAGTAAATGGATAGGAGTGGTTGAGACATGACAATACAAAGAATTTAATAACGTAAATTGATAATGGAATGCCGAAATAAAGCCATGTCAGGGAGTGCTTCTTGTTCTTAACAAAAAATATTAAAAAAATGTAGAGTGTCCCAGGTTATGCCATAAATATCAACCCGAATAGATAAGGAGAGAATGGGTTGGTGGCTTGGATGAATGAAAGACATCCAAGTGGAAGAGAGAGAAATAGCCATTAAGTATTAATAAGAGGGAGTTAGAGTTCCAAGACAAGAGGGGGCCGAATGGAATCAGTTAGGTGAGAAAAAAAATAATAAAAAATACAAAAAATAAGGATGTGTATATTTCCAATGGGAGGAAGTGACGGTTGGTGAAAGAGAATAAATAGAAAATTGCCATGTGGTTGCGTATTGGTCCTTGAAAAGTGTCAGAAGAGAAAAAATATGTTTGTCTTCTTGTGAAATCTTAGTCCAAAGCAACAGAGAAACTAAAGTACAGAGTGCAAGGGGAAAGTTCTAAGAACGAAAAACGAATGTCAGTGATGTGTCCAACGTGAAAACCAGAGGATATCGGAAAATACAAAAAAATATCCATGTGGCAAGAAAGAGGTTAAGGAGATCAACAATAAGCAAGAGACAAAATAGAAGATTACGGGTAAGAATTTTGATACTAGATTTGATTTTGAGAATAAACTAAATAAAAGTTGTATTAAAAATCCGAAAACCAGGGGTCAATTTAGACATAATACGAAGAAGATAGAAGTAATTTTTAAAATTGGCATGCTACAAAATTTCGTAGCATGCTAAAAAGAAATAGAAGTTAGAAAATAATAGAAAAATTCACAAAAATAAAAAATAAATGAATATACTCATAAATCAAATTCTGATGTACTAATAATGCCCAGATTTCTTCTAAGCTTGAGAAAAGTTTCTTCCTTCAAAGGCTTAGTCAAAATATCGGCAACTTGATGTTCAGTAGAAATCAATTTTTAAAACAATGTCTCCTTTCTGAACATGATCATCTAAAAAATGATGACGTACATCAATATGTTTTGTACGTGAATGATGCACAGGATTTTTAGATAAATTAATAGCACTGGTATTATCACACATAATAGGGCATGTGGAACAATTAATACCATAGTCTGAAATAGTTTATTTCATCCATAAAATTTGAGCACATGCTAAACCGGCGGCAATATATTCTGCCTCGGTTGTAGATAAAGAAACAGAGTTTTGCTTTTTGCTAAACCAGGAAACTAAGGCATGTCCTAAAAAGTGACATGTACCACTAGTACTTTTACAGTCTGATTTGCAACCAGCAAAATCTGCATCACTATATGATAATAAATCAAATGTGTTTGTTCTAGGATAAAATAGACCAAAATCAGAAGTATACTTAATATATCTAATAATCTGTTTTACAGCAGTTAGATGTGAAACTTTAGGATTTGCCTGAAATCGTGCACATAAACATACTGAAAACATAATATATGGTCTACTTGCAGTTAAATAAAGTAAGGAGCCAATCATACCTCTGTATAGACGTTGATCAACACTCTTACCATTTAAATCTTTGTCGAGGGAAGTAGATGTACTCATCGGAGTACGTTTTTCTACGGAACTTTCTAAACCAAAGCGTTTGATGAGTTCTTTAGAGTACTTGCTTTGGTGGATGAATATTCCTTCCTTCATTTGTTTGATTTGAAGACCGAGGAAGTAATTTAGTTCACCCATGTGACTCATCTCAAATTCTTTCTGCATAATTTTAGAGAAATCTTGACAAAAAGATTCGTTAGTAGAACCAAAAATAATATCATCAACATATATTTGAATAATGATAATATCAGAATTTATGTTTTTAATAAATAAAGTTGAATCTATTTTACCAATAGAATATCCTGAATTTAAAAGATAACTTTTAAGTCTTTCATACCAAGCACGAGGTGATTGTTTGAGACCATATAAAGCCTTTTTCAATTTAAAAACATGATTTTCAAAATTTTCATGAATAAAACCTGGAGGTTGTTCTACATAAACTTCTTCTTTAAGAAAACCATTTAGAAAAGCACTTTTCACATCCATTTGCAAAAGTTTAAAATCTTTAAAACACGCGAATGATAATAACATTCTAATAGATTCAAGATGAGCAACTGGTGCATAGGTTTCATCATAATCAATACCTTATTCTTGATTATAACCTTGTGCAACCAATCGTGCCTTGTTTCTAATTACCTGACCAAATTCATCCAATTTATTTTTGAATACCCACTTGGTACCAATAATTGAATGATCTGTTGGTCTGGGAACTAATTCCCAAACATTATTTCGTTGAAATTGGTTGAGTTCTTCCTGCATAGCCATAATCCATGAACTGTCTTCACATGCATCTTTGATGTTCTTTGGTTCAATGGTTGAGAGAAATGCACAATGTGTCATTTCCTCTATTTGGTGACGAGTTCTTACTCCATCTGTAATATTTCCAATGATTAACTCTGATTGATGATTTGGAACTTGTGCAAATGCCTTAGGAAGATCTGTATTATCTGAAATGGACTCAACAGAATGTTTAGTAGCATCAATTTCATCAAGTTTCATATTATCTAAAGAATTAGATGTTGAATATTGGACTCCCCGGATTTGGTTTTGATGATGAGCAAACATAAATAATTCATGAACTAACAATTTGTGAGCGCAGTTTTGGAGATCGTCGCCAATTTCACGAGAATATTCAAAGCGACATCTCAACACTTTCCAAAGCTCATATTCATGACTAAAGCTTCGTTGAAGCTCCTGCAACGCTTTGGAAGTTATGAAGATTCAATCGAAGCTCTCAAAGACCGTTTATTAAGGTTTTATTTATAATCTTTTAGTTTCGATTGATAGAATGTTAAGCCTTGAGTATATCTTACGTTTCTATCTTCATTACGCTCATTTCGTAGCTCTAGGATCCTTGCACAAGTTCATTCTAACTTCCTCGAAGCGTCGCGCTTCGATTCGGACTTTGTTGTGCATGTTAGTTGGTACAAGAACAAGTACTGACCGACTAGATGGTGATCTAGTCGGTCGGCAACTGTTCTTGGACCGACTAGTTTGATTCCTTAATTTCTTGGACTTTACTGTTTACAGTTAGTCGGTCTACGTTGACTCACCGACCGACTAGTTTGTGAACTAGTCGGTCAGTGATGCTTCTTTGACCGACTAGTTGAGACTTACTGTTCACTCTAAAATTCTCCTAAGCTACTGTTTACTGTTAGTCGGTCTAAGAACGTTTGATGACCGACTAGTTGACAATCTAGTCGTCAACTTTTGTTCTTGGACCGACTAAGTCAACTTGCCTTCAGACTAAGTTGTTTTGCCTCTTAGTCGGTCTACGTTCATTGGATGACCGACTAGTTGTGAAACTAGTCGGTCAGAAAGTGTTCTTGGACCGACTAGATTTCTAGGTCTGAAATTCTCTTTCTTCTCAGATCTGCTCTTAGTCGGTCCATGCTTTGTGACTAACCGACTAGTTGATGAACTAGTCGGTCAGTGAGTGTTCTTTGACCGACTAATTCTCACAGATTTCTTTCCGTTGGAGAATGACCTAACTTGTTTTTATGGGTCCCTATAAATACGAACCTAGGTCATTTCTATCTTCAATAGAGCTGCCATTAAGAGATTCATTGAGTTCTAAAGAGATAGCTATTCTCCCTCAAATCTAAAGCTCTCTTCCTCACAAGAAACCCATTCTCTCTCATTTCTAGATCTAGAGAGAAGCTTGTTCTTGGTGAGCTCTTCAAGCTATTGCTTGATTCAAGTTTCCAAATCATCCCTAGGCACCCATTGCTGCTCATTTCCTTGGTGCTAGGGTTTGGTAACTTCATCTTCCTCAAATCCTTCATTCCACATATTGGGTAAGAAAAACTCAAGGTATAGGATTTTGTGGTAAGCTTGTTTATTTCATATTAAACTTTTTAATATTGCTTTGTGATTCTCTCGGTTGTGAGAGAAGGTTGTGATCCCGGGTTGTGGGATTCACGTTTGCTATTGCATGTATGATTTGATCTTGTGAAGGTTTTTCACAAGATATTCATAGTGGAAATCTTGAGTTAGGGTTTCTAACTCAAGTATCCGGAAGGGATCCGGGTGGTTGGGACGTAGGATCACCGGGAACAAGTCGGGGAGACTTGGGTGGATCCGAACCCATTAACATCGTTTGTTAGCATTGTTAATTTCGTTGTTGTCATTCAATTTAAGCTTCCGCAAATTGATTTGGTAGTTGTGTGCAATTTAATTTGGAATTATACGCCTTATTATTTTAAAGTACTATTCACCCCCCCCTCTAGTACTTGTGCAGTAGCTGGTAGGGCATTACATTTGGTATCAGAGCCAGATACTCAGCTATGTCTGCCAACGACAACAAGATCGTGCCTCCACCTTCCAACTACGACACCTTCAGGAACCGTGAAGGAGCGTCATCGGTGATGGAAGGACATTCCTCTACAAGGCCTCCATTCTTCAACGGTACCAATTACGGGTACTGGAAATGTCGGATGGAAACCTTCCTCCGAAGTGCATCTTTATGGAGGACTACAATGAAGGAGTACATCGAGCCCGAAGAAGAAGATTTTGAGAAATGGACTACCGCGGAGGTCGCCGCGGAGGTAAGCAATGCCAAGGCAATGAACGCCTTGCAATGCGCATTGGAGCCCGAGGACTTCAATAAGATATGCACATGTAAGAGTGCATATCAAATTTGGAACTCTCTCCTCATACTACATGAAGGGACGAGTCGGGTAAGAGACTCTAAACTCGTAGTCGTAACCAAAGATTACGAAATGTTTCATATGCAACAGGGCGAGAAGATGAAAGAATATTACGCTCGCTTCGTTGACATAATAAACGAGTTAGAGGCCCTCGGCAAGATCTACACTCAAAAGGAGAAGTGCTTAAAGCTTATTGAAGGACTTCCCTCTTCTTGGGAAAAACGTACCTTCGCCATCGAGGAAGGTAATGACATGAACAAATATACCGTAGTTCAACTAATGGGTACTTTGATGTCATACGAGGTACGCAAAGATAGCAAGGTGAAGCTACAAGAAAAGATGAAGTCATATTTGAACCTAGATGCGCCTAAGAAAAAGGCGATTGCATTCAAGGCGGCTTCATCCACATCTTCCGATGATGAAGACTCGGAAAACGAGTTGGACTTGGAGTCCATGGCACTCATGGCCAAGAAGTTCAACCGTTTCTTCCGGAAAGGTAACTTCAAGACCAAAGGTAAATTTGGTTCTTCTAACGCCTCTTCCTCTCCTTTGTGTTTCAAGTACAATAAGCCAGGACACATAAAAGCGGAGTGTCCTCTCAACAAACAAAAGGAGAAGTGGAAGGCTCCAAAATTCGATAAGTCCAAGAAATACAAAAAGGGGTACAAGAAAGGACTTGTCGGAGCAACATTCACCGACTCCGAGGATTCCTCAAGCGGAGAGTCGGATGATGAGAAAGTGGAGCAAGCACATATGTGCTTCATGGCAAGAGAGGAGACCGATCAAGGATCCTCCTCTTCCGATGATAGTAATGACGAAAGCGATGAGGTAACGATGGATGTTCTTAGAAATGCTAACTCTCAACTTTGGTCAAAATACACTAAGTTAGTAAATAGATATACTAAGGTAAAATATGACCTAGCTAGCATTCAAACATCGCCTAAGAATATCATCACCAACAATGACACCGTTGTTGAAGAGTTAAGAAATGAGATTGTGAATCTCAAATCTAAACTCGAACATGTTAGCATTGAGGATGCGGAAGAACATAAGATAGCGGATTTAACTTCTCAAAACTCAACCTTGAGTATTGAGAACGAGAATCTTAAATCTCGTGTTTATGTGCTCACATCGCAAGTATCCACTTTAGATACTTCAATGCGTTCTCTCAAAGAGAATTATGAGAACACATTAGGCCGAATCAATAGATTCAATAAAGTTAAGGACCATTTGGATAAAATCCTAAGTGACTTACTTCCGGCCAATCACCACATTGGTTTGGGGTATACGATGGGATGTCCATCCAAAGCGGCAACTACCTTTGTTAGGCCAACTTCCGATGACTCTACGAGTGGTAGCAAACACTCTATTGGTAGTTCATCTACCAATGGTGCTTCCACCTCGTCCACACCCTCTTTCGGAAAGAAACCCACTATGGGTGGACCTCCAAAGAAGGGCCATGCTTATATGTACACAAATACCATGCCACGTAGGAACACACGTCCTACTCCACCATCTCACACATATGATGATTTTTATGCAACACATTCTCGGGCACGTGCACACCAAGTGAGACACCCTCACGCACGTGTTCCCACACATGCATATGTTCACCCACCGCATCATATGAATAATTCTCGTCGTGCACCATTCCATCATGTCCCGTATGCCTATCCACAACATGCATCACGTAGAAATCAACGTCGCATGCATGCACCCAATAGGATGATGGCTCCCAAAATATTCACTATTTGGAGCCCAAAGGACACAAGCATGGACGAAAAACAAATGTACATGAATGCTTATTTTTCGGATGTTGTGCATAGTAAGAATTATGTGGGGAAGTCTAAGTCCACTTGGACTTGGCTTCCAAAGGTCTAATCCCTTGGACCCAATGACCTTGGGTACCATGATATGAAAGTGTCTATCTTTAGGTACTCAAGGAAAAGAAAAAGAAAAGGAGCAATAAATTTAAATTTAGCTCCAAAGGGAATTGGATACTCGATAGCTGGTGTTCAAAACACATGACGGGTGACGCTCGATTGCTCTCCGGAGTGGTTCCCATTGCGAATGGAAACCGCGTCGTATTTGGAGGCAATGAGAGCGGAACCATCATAGGTGTTGGTAAAGTCGGTAACCCCTCTAAACCCCTAATTAGTGATGTTTATCTTGTTAGTGGTTTAAATCATAATCTTATTTCAATAAGTCAACTTTGTGACAAAGGTTACAAAGTTAGCTTTGCGAAAGGATTGTGTCATATTTTAAGAAAGGATAATGAAAAATTATTATTTTCCGGAACTCGTCGTAAAGACATTTATATTTTGGATCTTCCTAAGTCATATGAACAATGTCTCGTTGCCAACACAAGTGAACAACACTTATGGCATCGACGCTTTGGACACGTGAACTTTGGAACACTATATAAGCTTTCAAAATTGAATTCCATTAAAGGTTTTCCGAAGCTTGTTTTTGAAAAGAAAAGTTTTTGTGATTGTTGTCAACGCGGCAAGCTTCCTAAATCTTCATTTAAACCTAAGAAAAGCATCTCTACTAAACGGCCACTAGAGCTATTACATCTAGATTTATTTGGGCCAACTAGAGTAGCTTCCTTAGGAAATGCAAGGTATGGACTTGTCATCGTAGATGACTATTCAAGATTTACTTGGGTATTTTCATTGTGTAATAAAAATGAAGCTTTTGAAAACTTCACAATTTTTGTTAAGAAAGTACAAAATCTCTTAGGAACCACCATTGTCACTATTCGTAGTGATCATGGAGGTGAATTTGAGAATGAGTCTTTTGAGACATTTTGTGATGAAGTTGGTATTACTCACACCTTCTCTTTCCCTCGTGCACCTCCTCAAAATGGTGTAGTTGAGAGAAAGAATAGGACGCTAGTGGAGTGTGCTCGCACTATGCTTGATGATAGCCAACTTGGCCATCAATTTTGGGCGGAAGCGGTACACACCGCTTGCTATGTGTTTAATAGAATACTTTTGAGGCCCGGCACTAAACAAACTTGTTATGAATTGTTGTTTGGTAGGTTGCCTCAAGTTAAACATTTTCGTGTTTTTGGTTCGAAATGTTTTATTAAGAACACATATGGTAGTTTGGACAAATTCGATCCGAGATCCGATGAGGGGATTTTTGTTGGATATTCTACGCGTAGCAAAGCCTACCGGATATTCAACAAACGAACCTCAACGATCGAGGAATCTCTTCATGTCTCATTTAATGAAGGATTTGTTCCAACTAGAATTTCAAATGATAATGATTCTATGGATGTTTTATGTGATTCGTTTGATAATTCTAAGTCTAATGAGTCTAATGATTCTATTGAGACTAACCCAACTAATGAAGTTGTTGAGAATGTTTCTAGTGATCAAGGTATTCCCAAACGGCTTCATTCGGTTCGTGACCATCCCCATGAGCAAGTCATTGGCAATATCTATGATAGTGTCAAGACGAGATCGCAAGTTCACCACTTCGCAAATTGTGCCTTTGCCTCATCGATAGAGCCAAAGAATATTAATGAAGCATGCGAAGATAGCGCTTGGATCTTAGCCATGGAGGAGGAGCTCATTCAATTCGAGAGGAATGAAGTTTGGGAGCTTGTTCCATTGCCATCGAAGAACCACACCGTCATAGGGACAAAGTGGATCTTCAAGAACAAAACCGACGAAAACCAAGTCGTCGTCCGGAACAAAGCTCGGTTAGTAGCTCAAGGCTATCGTCAAGAGGAAGGTATCGATTTCGAAGAATCTTTCGCTCCGGTAGCTAGATTAGAATCAATTAGATTACTTTTGTCTTTTGCATGCCATAAGAATTTTAAATTATTTCAAATGGATGTTAAAAGTGCGTTTTTAAACGGAGATGTCGTTGAGGAAGTTTACGTTTCTCAACCTCCGGGCTTCGTAAATGAAAAATTTCCAAATCACGTTTTTAAACTAAAGAAAGCTCTTTATGGTTTGAGACAAGCTCCTCGAGCTTGGTATGATCGCCTAAAGAATTTTCTTTTGGATTTGAATTTTAAAATGGGCGAAGCCGATTCAACACTTTTTATTAAGCATGCGAATAATGATATTTTATTAGTTCAAATTTATGTTGATGATATCATTTTCGGTGCTACTAACTTCGCTCTTTGCGAAGAGTTTTCTAATGTGATGAAGGAACAATTTGAGATGAGCCACATGGGCGAACTCAAATATTTCTTAGGTCTCCAAATTCGCCAAATGAACGAAGCAATCTTCATCCACCAAACGAAGTACACGGTGGAGTTGCTAAAGCGATTTGGAATGGAGAATGCCTCCGGGAAAAAGACTCCAATGAGCACGACTACGCATCTTGACAAGGATACGGGCGGTAAGGATGTAGACATTCGTCTATATCGAGGTATGATAGGTAGTTTGCTTTATCTTACCACAAGTAGGCCCGATATTATGTTTTCCGTATGTATTTGTGCTCGTTATCAGTCTCAACCTAAGGAGTCTCACTTAGTAGCGGTAAAGCATATTTTTCGCTATCTAAGTTACACATTAGATTTTGGATTACTTTATCCGAGATCTAGCACATATGAGTTAGTCTCATATAGTGACGCTGATTATGCGGGATGCAAATCCGACAGGAAAAGTACTAGTGGCACTTGCCATTTTCTAGGAAATTCTCTTGTCTCTTGGTTTTCCAAGAAGCAAAATTCGGTATCACTTTCAACCACCGAGGCGGAATATATTGCCGCCGGTGCCGCTTGTGCCCAGGTTCTTTGGATGAGACACACATTGAAGGATTTTGGTATTCATTGTGATACTAGCCCTATCATGGTGGATAACCAAAGTGCTATTTGTCTTTCAAAGAATCCGGTGCACCATTCCCGATCGAAACACATAGATGTCCGACACCATTTCTTAGATGATCATGTTGCTAAAAAGGACATCATTTTAGTGTACGTTGAAACCCAAAAGCAAATCGCCGATATTTTCACGAAACCCCTAAAGGAGGACTCCTTTGTGCGGTTGCGTCGAGAATTGGGGATTATGGGTGAATCTGAAATATAGGATTCATATTTAAATTCAATCATCTTGCATGTTAATATATTTCGCGATATTTCATTCATGCTAGATTAATTGAATTTTTGGGAATTTTATGTGATTTATTCGAATTTATTGCTCGAATTCGTATTTCAATGTCGTACTTAAGATTTCGACGTTTTATGGGGTAATTTAGATGACCAATGAGTGAGTTAGGATGTTTCATCCAAGTGGTTTGTGAAGAGAAATCAAATTTCAATTTTTGGACTCTTCTAGTCGGTTTCAGTTCACTTGTCAACCGACTAGATGCTCATCTAGTCGGTCAGCAAATGAACTCAGACCGACTAGATCAAGCAAATATCCATCTCCTATCTTTTTCTTTCGTTAGTCGGTCATAGTTGTAGGGGATTGGGCGTTCCCTTAGGGCACAAAAACTCTAGTCCCGTCCTAAGTCGGACGGAACATAGACAGAAAAATCAAAAAAGCAGCGGAAGAAAAACAGTTAATCTAAATTAACTTGCAAGTTAAAACATTTTTAACTTGGCCCTAAGGTCCAAGACCCTATGCCAAGATCTATGCCGACTTGGGATGGGTCTGACCATCCCAAGAAGGATCTAGCCTACTGGGATTAAACTAAACTAAATGCTAATAAACTACTTTAACCACATACCCGGAATCTCAGCCCTGGAGCAGGCGAGATGTTCCGCGCCGTCTTCCGAGCTGCTCCCGTCCCACGCCGAGCCGCTCCTTGAACCGCTCCCCGAACCGCTCCTCGAACCGCTCCGCATCCCGAGGCGATCAATCCCCGTGCCGCCGAGCCAACCAACCGCCGAAGAAAGTTTCACGCGAGTGAAACCTCCGCCAAGATTTCGGATCCAGAATCCGAACTCCTTTGAGGCTTTGCTAGAGCCCGCAGGAGTAAGGCAGAAATTTTAGGGAGATAGAGAAATATTTAATTTAAGCCTAGATCCGAGCGTGCTCCAACATTTACGAGAGCCGCTCAGATCTAGAGCTTGGGACAAGTTTTGAGGAAGGGGGGAGACCCCTATTTATATAGGCGGCGGACTCTCCCCTTTTCTCAAAATCCGATGTGGGACTAAAATTTAGAGTTAATTAAATCAAGTTAGTTTGCACTTCACAAAGTGCAAACTTCCGTGAATTTTAACTCACTCACCGTTGAGCTTCAAGATTGATACAACCTATCAATACGACAAGCGTTCAACGGTGAACGCATAGGAAAAAACCGTTCGTCAATCGGAGTTCGTTTGACCCTCCAATTGATCGTCCAAAGATCAACCCACGGCTAGTTTTTCATAAAAACTGAGCCGTCAAATCTGTTCTGCCCTAGGGCAGAATTTCTGCACAAGCGGGACCCACCAGACCAACTGGGTGAGCCCAGACCAGGCTGGATGCCTGGTCTGGGCGCACCCAGGCTGGTGCACCCAGTCTGGGCGCCTGGCCCAGGCCAGGGCGCCTGGCCCGGGCCTGGGCCAGGCGCCCAGGCGCCCAGGGCGCCTGGGCGGCCCGCCTGGGCCAGCGCCCAGGCGCCCAGGGCGCCTGGGCGGCCCGCCTGGGCCAGCGCCCAGGCGCCCAGGGCTCCTGGGCAGGGCCG
The DNA here is from genome assembly GCA_030789695.1 of Scilla litardierei. NCBI lineage: Eukaryota > Viridiplantae > Streptophyta > Magnoliopsida > Asparagales > Asparagaceae > Scilla > Scilla litardierei. The sequence goes on along the minus strand of CM061135.1, from coordinate 101,156,026 downwards.
CCTGGGCCTGGCCCAGGCGCCCAGGGCGCCTGGGCGGGCCAGCCTGGGCGCAGGCCCAGGCGCCCAGCGCCTGGGCTTGAGCCCAGGCGCCTGGGCTGGCGACCTGGCTCAGCCAGGTCTGGCCAGGCGCCCAGGCCAGACTTAGTCTGGTCTGGGTTAGCCTGGTCTGACCCGGTCTGATCCTATGGGCTGTTTTGAGCATAACTTGATCATCTGGTGTCCGATTTGGACGCTGTTCGAACCTGGGTCTAGACCGGGACATTCCCGTCTTACCCGTGAACTTTTCCTTGCGTTTATTTCATTAAATATTGTATTAAACAATTTAATACATATTTAATCACTTTTGCATCAAATGCAAAATAGTCCCTATCTAAGCTTAAATTATCATATTGCATCAAATGCAATTATCTCTTCTTTTGCATCAAATGCAAATATTCTCCCTAACTATTTTCTACCTATTACTAGACGAAGCATTGCACTCTGTGTGAGACCCTACAGCCTGACCCTTACAACAGGTTGGGCTCGAAGCCCTATACGGCAGTGACCACGAGCAGTGGTTGCCGTCCCTGCTTCAGGAATCATCATTATGTGGTTGACTCATTGACATGAGTATTGTCGGGACCACCTGACTGTTTCCGTGATGAATTCCGTAGTTATAGTCTCTTCGTCTTAAATATGTCGTTCGGATCAAGTCTGGGGTACGGTCAAACTGTCAACCCCAATAACTTGACTCCGGTTAGTTTCTATCGATCTTTAGTCAACTAATGTTGGACTTCTTCCAACATACTCTGCGCAGAGTTTTTACTAAAGACCGAACTAACTCTACGACACTAACTCCCATTGACCGGGAGAGACGAATCCTCTCTTGGTCATTACTCGCCTCGTACGTTTCAAGTGACACCCAATCAAAAGACCTTTCGACAGGCCTTGCCTCGAAGCTAGGTCAATTGATCTAAGTGGCACCGTTCACGCACAGGTCCGTCAAAATGACCTCAAGTCAAAAGACCAACTATCCTATCATCACTCAGAGTTATCACTGACAGATTGGTCAATATAACCATGTGATAACTCTAGTGGATCGTTCAGTGAACTCATTCTAATGAGCACCTGTGTCTCGTCTTCGACTTCGCCAAGTCAAACGATCATGAGATCATCGCCACCGCCAAACGGTGAAGACTAAGACACAATGGTCTATCCGATGTTTCGATATCCTTGTCTCGAAACATCTATGACCACGAACCATTTCAGACTTATGCTACAGACGGTCAAACGTTTCTCCATGATCGAGATACTCATCTCGATACCCGTTTGACCTTGCATAAAGTCTCAGGACTTTACCTAAGTTGATATCTAACGTTAACTACATTACAATATGACTTAGATAAATTATTACCAAACAGCTTACTGTTATTTCGAACAAGATGTTTGTGCTATTCACACAGGAATAAATGGCCTCGAGGGCACCATATTCCTACATCTCCCACTTGCACTCAGGCCCATTTATCTCGATATCTAATATCATTTTTACACATAAGTTTTCCCGACTTCATGTGATAGAGCCTTCGTGAGTGGATCTGCTAAAACCGTCTACACTATAGACTTAAGGGGTTTCTATGTTTATGTTAGACCAACCATTTGAATCTCATTCAAATAATTCATTTGGTCTATCAGAATCTATAATATTTTATTTCCCTGGATCTTATCCAGTTCGTCGTACCTTACGATAATAATTTTAAATTTGTTAATGGTCATTTTAAATGGCTCATATCTATTCTTGATAAAGTATCAAACCTTTTGATTACTTTGTCAAAATGTATGTTCCATCACTTTGATGATTCGCATGTAATTTATACGCTCCCACTGACCTTGAAAATTATCTGGCCAATTCATATAAGTTGGTTCGTCTAAATCATATTTAGAAAAACGAACTTATAAGTGAATGCTCAAATTTTCATGGTCAACTTGAGCGTTTACATCGACTTTGGTCCGAGTAGATCTGTACACATCTGTTGGCGAAACCGGTTTCATCATAATCCGTTTTAAAGAAATTAGGATGAAAACCGTTCCCGTCCAACATTATTGTACTTCACTATTTTCTTTTCTGCACCAATCTTTCAACTTAAAGATTTACTTGCAGAAAGTGAGGAAACATTTTCCTTGGGTACGTAAACTAAATTCTCAATTTATTTGCGCACACAGACCTGCATCAAGTTTTAAATCGGAGTTACTACTCCGGATTTCATCCTAGAGGTTGACTAAGTCATCATTAGTTATGATGTCTTAACTCGACTTTTCGTCTTACAAAATTCGAGTAAATATACAACTTCCTGATGATTGATTTAACGAATATCTTATTGATAATGTTCTCATAGAACTTTATCAAAACCTAGGCATTACTATTTGGGACTTAACCCAGAGGGAGGACTTAACTCAGAGTCACTTACAATGGATCACACTAAATCTAATTAAGTGTGATTCATACCTTTTAACACACCGATGTGTTAACAGACTTGATCTGAGAGAAAATCACATTTTCTTTTAATTACACAAGATTTTATTTAGCTAAGTATTTGACCATTCGATCTAATCGAATCAGTTTAAATACTTTAGTCATTTCGTTCTTTATTTTATCAGACTTGTGTTTCATCAAGAACACGTGTCTTAGTAAAATATACGAATAACTTGTTTTGTTAAAATTAGACTCGGGTACATCAGTATGTACGAGACTGAGTTTGACAACTCATTCTCCCACTGTCTCACAGATGGGTTTCGGCCATTGTATCAAAGAGGCTAAGACTCACAAGTGTCCGTAGACTTCATAATACGAGAGGTCAGACCCCTCTTTATGTGACTTGTGAAGCTTAATCTCTTGATACGACCTAGTCTAATTTTACCATATAAGTTTGCTACTATCTTGTGTATTTATATAGTTATTTACAAATTACTTAACACAAAACATTACTTCAGAAGCAATGTGACGACATTCGTCAAAATGTGTTTAAACGTTTTGTATAACAACTTATTCCGAAATGTGACATTAAAATATGTCACGTTTTCATTTCCTCCTACTTATGCCTCTACTAATGATAAATTAAACTAACTTTCTCAATTGACTTTCCGAAGTGCCTTCTTCCTTTTCTAAATCACATTTAGATATCAACATAAATAAATAGATATGCAAGCGACTTATGTATCCAAACGCTTGAGCTTTGCAATCTTGAGTGTAGCTCAAGAAGTTGCTTGTCTCAAGATCCGGCTGGGATACATAGTCTTGCATCGCTCATGCACTCGTATTCGACTCAAACGGTTTGATCGAATTTTCGAACTTTACGGATCAAAATTGTTTGTCCATACAACCTTGAGGGTAGCTCGACAAGTTGTAGGGAGAAACATACTTTGAATGTCCTATATGTTCAAGCTGCCTCATATAGAGACGAGTGACATGTAGCTTTAATTTATTTGTTGGACCCAAAACTTAATGAAATCATATTTCTTAAGTCTGTTCTTTAGAAGGTCATTTAATGTCAATGAGAATATAGTTTGATTACATCAATTAGAATTTAACTTGATATTCAATTAATCAACTTTATGACCAATTAACTAATTTCAATATTATCAATTGATTCTTTCGGTAAACATAATCTTGCCCTAGTTTTAGCATATGTTCAATATTAAATATAGGTAGATTGGCTTTTATCTATCTATATCCTCCCACTAATTTTATGATCGTTTTAAAGCTTAATAACGAACGATTTAATCGAATTAAAAATTAATGGGTAAGAGTTCCAATCACCTTGAGTCTAAACAACCTTGAGTGTAGCTCAACAAGTTGATTGACTCTGCGATCGGAAGATGACTCTTCATCGATCATATTGGATATGACTCTCTTAATCGGTTTTTGCCCCTAGCCATTTGTGATCATGAGTGTGCTCATCCAAATCACAATGTCTAGTCTAGTCGGACCCTTGTTTTCATGTCTAGCCTGACTTGCCCTCAGCTCGGTGTATGCACGACACGTTGGTTTGGGTCAGGTCTTAGACTACATCTAGGCAGACTACATCGTTGACTTAACTTACGCCGGCGCTCGGGGTACGAGACGACGGTTAGGGTTAGTCAAGATTTCATCTTATGTATTCAAGGAGTTGGTTTCTACAGGGTTGCCATGTCACAGCTTGAGTGTATCTCAACAACTATAACACGGGCCCTATAGTTGCTAACCCCTAAAACAAGGAGGGCTACGGCTAATCTTGAAAAAGATCATTAACGTATTTGACTTAGATATAGTCCAGGGTGTCATACAATCATGATTCGCGACATTGCGGTCCAGCGGAACTCAGCCAGGGAATTGACTAAGCCAGGATCACTACCCCTTGGACTAGCAAGGGTTGACCCAGAACTCTTAGCCAAGCACATTGACTGGATCATGGTCCATTGAATGAAGCTTGTCATTTTTGTATGTATGCCATAGACTAAACAGCTTTTAATAACAACTAATTAATCCTATCAACTAGTTGAATCCTTAAATTCAAAATTTTTAGGATTTGTTTAATAACTTTTATTAAGTCCTTATCAACTATAAGGTTCACGTGCTACCCTAATCGTTATTAGGATTTTAATAAATTATTAACAACGCTAGAAGCGAAGTCCTTTAATGAAAATTAATTATAACAATTAGAATTTGAAAATTCATTTAAAGGACTACCCTAATCAGGAATTAGGTCTTTAATATTGTTGTTAATGATTTATCAAAGCATAGCATGTCATTAAAATTCAAGTAATAAATTTTAATCATTTTTAATGGCTAACCTAAGAGGTTGTCTTGTGTTATCAAAGAAGGGACAAGATTAACAAGCCATTAAAACTACACTAATTTATCGCATAAAGATAGTGCACAACTATTTAACAATTAAATAAACTAAGTTTATCGCATAAACTATTTTTGCATGCAAACATAAATTTAACAATTAAATTTAAAATATGATTTTGAAATTATTTTATTTTTATCTCATAAAACAAAACTTAATTTTAAAATCACTAACTTTGCATGCTATTTAAAAAAATTTATCGCATAAAAATTTTAATCTTTAAAATCAGTTTTAAAATTATCTCATAAAATTAAAACACCATTTTAAAGACTTTCATGCTTAAAAATTTATCAAATAAAAAATTTTAGGCATCCAAAATTAATTTAAACTTTTACTGATTTAAAATTAGTTTTAAAATTATCACATAAATTTTAAAACGTCATTTAAAAAAAAATTTCCATGTTCAAAAATTTCATTTAAAAAAAATTTAGAACATCTAAAACATTTTTAAAATTTATCTCATAATTTTAAAAACATTTTAAAAGTATTTAAAAGCATTCTTAAGTTTAAAATTAATCGCAGTACCTAGATCGCTACGCAAACCTAGGCTCCGATACCACTGTAGGGGTATCACTCTGATATCATTGCGACGCTGTTAAGGCCCATCATCCATGGCACCCTAGACCCGTCACAAGATACCTCAGAAACTTGTTTTACGGCATGCCTCTCGACAATGCCCAACCCCTTATAAGATCACCATCTTATCGGGACTTGGTACGGTAAGAGCGATTACTTCGGGTCGGCTCATAACCCGAGAACCCGTACTCAAGCTCAACAAGCTCTGATGCCACTGTAGGGGATTGGGCGTTCCCTTAGGGCACAAAAACTCTAGTCCCGTCCTAAGTCGGACGGAACATAGACAGAAAAATCAAAAAAAGCAGCGGAAGAAAAACAGTTAATCTAAATTAACTTGCAAGTTAAAACATTTTTAACTTGGCCCTAAGGTCCAAGACCCTATGCCAAGATCTATGCCGACTTGGGATGGGTCTGACCTTCCCAAGAAGGATCTAGCCTACTGCGATTAAACTAAACTAAATGCTAATAAACTACTTTAACCACATACCCGGAATCTCAGCCCTGGAGCAGGCGAGATGTTCCGCGCCGTCTTCCGAGCTGCTCCCGTCCCACGCCGAGCCGCTCCTTGAACCGCTCCCCGAACCGCTCCTCGAACCGCTCCGCATCCCGAGGCGATCAATCCCCGTGCCGCCGAGCCAACCAACCGCCGAAGAAAGTTTCACGCGAGTGAAACCTCCGCCAAGATTTCGGATCCAGAATCCGAACTCCTTTGAGGCTTTGCTAGAGCCCGCAGGAGTAAGGCAGAAATTTTAGGGAGATAGAGAAATATTTAATTTAAGCCTAGATCCGAGCGTGCTCCAACATTTACGAGAGCCGCTCAGATCTAGAGCTTGGGACGAGTTTTGAGGAAGGGGGGAGACCCCTATTTATATAGGCGGCGGACTCTCCCCTTTTCTCAAAATCCGATGTGGGACTAAAATTTAGAGTTAATTAAATCAAGTTAGTTTGCACTTCACAAAGTGCAAACTTCCGTGAATTTTAACTCACTCACCGTTGAGCTTCAAGATTGATACAACCTATCAATACGACAAGCGTTCAACGGTGAACGCATAGGAAAAAACCGTTCGTCAATCGGAGTTCGTTTGACCCTCCAATTGATCGTCCAAAGATCAACCCACGGCTAGTTTTTCATAAAAACTGAGCCGTCAAATCTGTTCTGCCCTAGGGCAGAATTTCTGCACAAGCGGGACCCACCAGACCAACTGGGTGAGCCCAGACCAGGCTGGATGCCTGGTCTGGGCGCACCCAGGCTGGTGCACCCAGTCTGGGCGCCTGGCCCAGGCCAGGGCGCCTGGCCCGGGCCTGGGCCAGGCGCCCAGGCGCCCAGGGCGCCTGGGCGGCCCGCCTGGGCCAGCGCCCAGGCGCCCAGGGCGCCTGGGCGGCCCGCCTGGGCCAGCGCCCAGGCGCCCAGGGCGCCTGGGCAGGGCCGCCTGGGCCTGGCCCAGGCGCCCAGGGCGCCTGGGCGGGCCCGCCTGGGCGCAGGCCCAGGCGCCCAGCGCCTGGGCTTGAGCCCAGGCGCCTGGGCTGGCGACCTGGCTCAGCCAGGTCTGGCCAGGCGCCCAGGCCAGACTTAGTCTGGTCTGGGTTAGCCTGGTCTGACCCGGTCTGATCCTATGGGCTGTTTTGAGCATAACTTGATCATCTGGTGTCCGATTTGGACGCTGTTCGAACCTGGGTCTAGACCGGGACATTCCCGTCTTACCCGTGAACTTTTCCTTGCGTTTATTTCATTAAATATTGTATTAAACAATTTAATACATATTTAATCACTTTTGCATCAAATGCAAAATAGTCCCTATCTAAGCTTAAATTATCATATTGCATCAAATGCAATTATCTCTTCTTTTGCATCAAATGCAAATATTCTCCCTAACTATTTTCTACCTATTACTAGACGAAGCATTGCACTCTGTGTGAGACCCTACAGCCTGACCCTTACAACAGGTTGGGCTCGAAGCCCTATACGGCAGTGACCACGAGCAGTGGTTGCCGTCCCTGCTTCAGGAATCATCATTATGTGGTTGACTCATTGACATGAGTATTGTCGGGACCACCTGACTGTTTCCGTGATGAATTCCGTAGTTATAGTCTCTTCGTCTTAAATATGTCGTTCGGATCAAGTCTGGGGTACGGTCAAACTGTCAACCCCAATAACTTGACTCCGGTTAGTTTCTATCGATCTTTAGTCAACTAATGTTGGACTTCTTCCAACATACTCTGCGCAGAGTTTTTACTAAAGACCGAACTAACTCTACGACACTAACTCCCATTGACCGGGAGAGACGAATCCTCTCTTGGTCATTACTCGCCTCGTACGTTTCAAGTGACACCCAATCAAAAGACCTTTCGACAGGCCTTGCCTCGAAGCTAGGTCAATTGATCTAAGTGGCACCGTTCACGCACAGGTCCGTCAAAATGACCTCAAGTCAAAAGACCAACTATCCTATCATCACTCAGAGTTATCACTGACAGATTGGTCAATATAACCATGTGATAACTCTAGTGGATCGTTCAGTGAACTCATTCTAATGAGCACCTGTGTCTCGTCTTCGACTTCGCCAAGTCAAACGATCATGAGATCATCGCCACCGCCAAACGGTGAAGACTAAGACACAATGGTCTATCCGATGTTTCGATATCCTTGTCTCGAAACATCTATGACCACGAACCATTTCAGACTTATGCTACAGACGGTCAAACGTTTCTCCATGATCGAGATACTCATCTCGATACCCGTTTGACCTTGCATAAAGTCTCAGGACTTTACCTAAGTTGATATCTAACGTTAACTACATTACAATATGACTTAGATAAATTATTACCAAACAGCTTACTGTTATTTCGAACAAGATGTTTGTGCTATTCACACAGGAATAAATGGCCTCGAGGGCACCATATTCCTACAATAGTACACTTTCCGACCGACTAGATTGAAAACTAGTCGGTCAGTAAGTATACTGCGACCGACTAAATCCAGCCCTAAAAATCACTCTGAGCTACTGTATCGACTTAGTCGGTTCAAGCTCATTGACCGACCGACTAGATCGTAATCTAGTCGGTCAGTACTTGAACTGTGACCGACTAAGTGGGTTAGGGCAGTTGAGTCTTTTCGTCTTCCAACCGACTTATACTCATTTTTCATCCGACTAAATTCATTTTTAGTCGGTTTCCTCTCAGCTCAAACTTGAAAACCCCAAAACCCCGATCGAACCCTCCTTCAAAATCCGTCGTCTCCGGCCAAATCTCCGGCCATCCCCGCCGTCCGCCGCCGTCGACTCCACCTCCTAGGTATCTCCCTCCCTCTCCTAGGTCAATTTCTTGCCCTAGGGTTCGTTTTCTCCTCCTAGGTTTTCTAGGGTTTCGAAATTTCTCCTCTAGGGTTTGTCTGTTCGATTTCATTTGGTGTTCTAGGGTTTTGTGCTAGCTTCTAGGTTTTGTGCTTAGGGTTGTTGATCCTCCGTGATTACTTGATTGTGCTCGTAGTGCTATGGCTAAGACTCGCATTCCGATCGCCTCTTCCGGGGCTTCTCCTATGACCGTAGGGCCTTCCGACCCTAGGAATCCCCCGAAGCCTAAGCGTCGTGCCAAGTCTACCCAAGCCTCTCCTTCGTCGCCTCCTCTTAAGAAGCCTAGGACTGCCATAGTTAAACCCCGCAAATCCAAGACCAAAAAGCCTATTCTTCACACTCCGGCTACTCCTCCCGATTCCGACACTGATTTTATTCCTGAGGATGAGCCTACTAGGGAACCCACTCCACCTCCGAAGACCCGTAAGGCCAAGGGTAAAGCTCCAATGCCAGTTGGTGGTGTAGACATATCGTTGTGCCGCGATGACCCTCAGTGTCTCGCCGCGTACAACCGTATAGAACACTGTCCACTGTTGTTGGAGCATTACGTTCAGTTCTCTGATTTTCTCGGCCTTGCTGATCTTCTGTCTTATAGTGGCCTTCTAGACTATCTCCGATACGACCCCAAGGCCAATCCCAAACCGTACCCTCGCCTCGTGAAATTGTTCTATGCCAACCGTATTCGAGGCCAGTACGATGCCAGCCACTCCATTGAGACGACTGTCTTGGGAACTCCTATAGTTCTCACGGCAGAAATCTTGGGGGAGATCCTTGGTTGTGCGTCGTGTGGTCTCCTCCCCTCGGACATTTCCGTAGACGACATTTCTTCCTTGGATCAGTCTATTCTTTCTGAGATTTTCCAGGTTATCCCCTCCGCATTCATTGGTGTTCCATCGAAATCTTTTAAGCCGAATGCGTGGGTTCTTAACCTGATTTTGAAGTCGTGTCTCCTCCCTAAGTATGGATCCTCTTCACTCCCATCCCAGCCGTTCTTGAAACTCATATACGCTCTTTTCTTGGGGTGCGAGATAAATTGGGCTCGCGTGATACTCGATAAGATGGATTCTTTCGAGTGTATACGCAAGACCAATAAGTCTGCGCACATTCCATACCCTTGCCTGTTGACTCTCGTATTCCGTCATTTCCGAGTCCCTCTCCCTCCTGACGATGAGCGTCCTTTGGGTACGCCTCTGAACGCGACGGCCGTGAAGAAATCTCTAGCGGCTCTTCATCACGTGCAGAGGTCTACCGCATCTGCTTCTCAGGGTTCTTCGTCTGCTGCCGCAGCCCCCTCTCGTCCTGCTACATTGGACGATGTCGTACGCCTTCTTCGTCGGCACGAGTCACGTTTGGCTCGTACCGAGGAGGTCGTTTGTCGTATGGCTCGTCTGATGGGGATCGATCTTCCTCCTTCAGTTTCTGAGGCCGAGGAGATGGACGATGAGGAGATTGACGAGCTTGTCACTTCTTTTGCCCATGGCGATGAGACCACTGCTACTGCTGCTGCTGGTACTTCCACTTCTGCTCCTGGAGTTGCCACCACTTCCGGTGTTCCAGAGCCATCTGCTGCAGCTCTTCAGCCTTCTGAGCCTGCTGCTGACCCAGTTTCCGAGCCTGCTCAAGTATCTGCTGCTGTTGCTTCTGTCGAGACTCATGCTGCTGTTGAGCCTGTTGCTGAGATCTCCACTCCTGCCCCGACGATTCCATCTGTTGAGACACCTCTTCTCCCTGCAGAGCCTGAGTCCACTCCGTCGACTAGACCCACGGACGCTGCAGATCCAGCCTCCTCCTCGTGATCGTCTGTTCCAAGGACTCTCCACTGCATTCTGGATGATATATTTTAGTGAGAGTGTTTTGGGTTAGGATGGGGTTGAGAGATGCTTTGATGTATTTTTTTTGTGCTTTCTGGTTGTCGGTGTTGGATTTTGTGATATGACGATGATGATGATGATGATGTACTTTTTGTTGTTTATATAGATGTTGTGTCTCACTTCATATGATGTACCTCATATATTCGATGTGATATCTTTTTGGATGTACTCATGTTGTCTATATATATATATGTTCATCATCGTTCACTTTGTCTTTTATTCGTCGTGCAAATTTTAATATTCGTTGAATACATTTGAAATGTGATTTCGTCGCTCGACGCATAAAAACTTGGTTAAATGGATTTAAATTCTGTAATTGTATAGAATTGTTTTCCATGCACAAATTTAACCAAGAAATATTGAATATTGGAGAATATGTTTCATTATTCAATAAATGAAAAAAATACCAAATATTTTTGATGATTTTGATTATCGTTGATTTTTATTGATAATGGAAAATTTGGCACACCTTGTTTTGATTTCCACAATTTTCCCTTGGTGTCAAGTTAGTTCCATCGTCATTGTCTACGACTCCCGATGTTGGATTTTACATTTCCTAATTGTTGTCGTTGTATGCCCCCCGTTTTTTGGGATAATGCCAAAGGGGGAGAGATAATGATAATAAATAGCGCAAATGAAAATTTAACTCAATTTCCAAGAATCTAGTTTGATATGTTAGATTCAGGGGGAGTTAAGATATATATAAGGATTTTCAAAATCCGATATTTCAAAAATCAATTCACTTTATTTATCTTACTCGTCTGCTTGATGCAATTCATTTATATTCAATTTGGAATTAACGTGTCATCAATGCAGGGGGAGTAAGTATTTTTCATTTGAATTACTATTTTTGATTATTATTTATGTTGGTTTGTCATCACCAAAAAGGGGGAGAATGTTGAATATTGGACTCCCCGGATTTGGTTTTGATGATGAGCAAACATAAATAATTCATGAACTAACAATTTGTGAGCGCAGTTTTGGAGATCGTCGCCAATTTCACGAGAATATTCAAAGCGACATCTCAACACTTTCCAAAGCTCATATTCATGACTAAAGCTTCGTTGAAGCTCCTGCAACGCTTTGGAAGTTATGAAGATTCAATCGAAGCTCTCAAAGACCGTTTATTAAGGTTTTATTTATAGTCTTTTAGTTTCGATTGATAGAATGTTAAGCCTTGAGTATATCTTACGTTTCTATCTTCATTACGCTCATTTCGTAGCTCTAGGATCCTTGCACAAGTTCATTCTAACTTCCTCGAAGCGTCGCGCTTCGATTCGGACTTTGTTGTACATGTTAGTTGGTACAAGAACAAGTACTGACCGACTAGATGGTGATCTAGTCGGTCGGCAACTGTTCTTGTACCGACTAGTTTGATTCCTTAATTTCTTGGACTTTACTGTTTACAGTTAGTCGGTCTACGTTGACTCACCGACCGACTAGTTTGTGAACTAGTCGGTCAGTGATGCTTCTTTGACCGACTAGTTGAGACTTACTGTTCACTCTAAAATTCTCCTAAGCTACTGTTTACTGTTAGTCGGTCTAAGAACGTTTGATGACCGACTAGTTGACAATCTAGTCGGTCAACTTTTGTTCTTGGACCGACTAAGTCAACTTGCCTTCAGACTAAGTTGTTTTGCCTCTTAGTCGGTCTACGTTCATTGGATGACCGACTAGTTGTGAAACTAGTCGGTCAGAAAGTGTTCTTGGACCGACTAGATTTCTAGGTCTGAAATTCTCTTTCTTCTCAGATCTGCTCTTAGTCGGTCCATGCTTTGTGACTAACCGACTAGTTGATGAACTAGTCGGTCAGTGAGTGTTCTTTGACCGACTAATTCTCACAGATTTCTTTCCGTTGGAGAATGACCTAACTTGTTTTTATGGGTCCCTATAAATACGAACCTAGGTCATTTCTATCTTCAATAGAGCTGTCATTAAGAGATTCATTGAGTTCTAAAGAGATAGCTATTCTCCCTCAAATCTAAAGCTCTCTTCCTCACAAGAAACCCATTCTCTCTCATTTCTAGATCTAGAGAGAAGCTTGTTCTTGGTGAGCTCTTCAAGCTATTGCTTGATTCAAGTTTCCAAATCATCCCTAGGCACCCATTGCTGCTCATTTCCTTGGTGCTAGGGTTTGGTAACTTCATCTTCCTCAAATCCTTCATTCCACATATTGGGTAAGAAAAACTCAAGGTATAGGATTTTGTGGTAAGCTTGTTTATTTCATATTAAACTTTTTAATATTGCTTTGTGATTCTCTCGGTTGTGAGAGAAGGTTGTGATCCCGGGTTGTGGGATTCACGTTTGCTATTGTATGTATGATTTGATCTTGTGAAGGTTTTTCACAAGATATTCATAGTGGAAATCTTGAGTTAGGGTTTCTAACTCAAGTATCCGGAAGGGATCCGGGTGGTTGGGATGTAGGATCACCGGGAACAAGTCGGGGAGACTTGGGTGGATCCGAACCCATTAACATCGTTTGTTAGCATTGTTAATTTCGTTGTTGTCATTCAATTTAAGCTTCCGCAAATTGATTTGGTAGTTGTGTGCAATTTAATTTGGAATTATACGCCTTATTATTTTAAAGTACTATTCACCCCCCTAGTACTTGTGCAGTAGCTGGTAGGGCATTACATTAGAAAGAGGTAATATATTCTCTTCATCATCAATGATAGGAGAATTAGATGAGGGATTCTCATCAAATGTGACATGAAGTGATTCTTCAACTGTTGAAGTTCTTTTGTTGTATACTCTGTAGGCTTTGCTACGTGTTGAGTATCCAACAAAAATACCTTCATCAGATTTAGAATCAAATTTATCAAGTGCATCTTTAGTATTAAGAATAAAACATTTGCATCCAAATACTTTAAAACATAATACACGAGGAATACGATTAAAGAATAATTCAAAACAAGTTTTATTAAGTAATGGCCTAATAAGAACTTTATTCATAATGTAACAAGCAGTTGCTACAACTTCTGCCCAAAAATATTTTGGTAGATTACTATCACAAAGCATTGTTCTTGCACATTCTTGTAAAGTTCTATTTTTCCTTTCTACTACTCCATTCTGAGGAGGAGCACGAGGAAAAGAAAAATTGTGTGTAATTCCATTATCATTACAAAACTTGGTAAAAGATTCATTTTCAAATTCTCCCACATGATCACTACGAATAGTGATAATGTTAGATGATTTGATTTTTTGTATCTTTTTACAAAATACGGAAAATTCTTCAAAAGCATCATTTTTGTTTTGCAAAAATATAACCCAAGTGTATCTAGAATAATCATCAACAATGAAAAATGAATATCTACTTCTATTCAAAGAAGCTACTCTTGAAGGACCAAATAAATCTAGGTGTAGGAGTTCTAATGGTCTCTTTGTTGAGATAACGTCCTTTGATTTAAAAGAAGATTTGTGCATTTTTCCTTGTTGACAAGCATCACAGAAATGTTTGTGTTTGAAAGAAATATTTGGCATTCCATTAACTAACTTGTGTTTTGAAATACGTGCTAGATTTTTGAAATTAGTGTGTCCAAAGCGTTTATGCCATAAAAGAGTATCATCTGACGTAATCATTAAACAATGATTATGAATGGTAACAGACATGCATAAGATATATATGTTATTCTTACGCTTACCACGAAATAAGATAGATGACATATCTGAATCATAAATGATGCAATCATTTTGTTCAAAAACTATTTTGTAATTTTTATCGCATAACTGACTAATGGAAAGTAAGTTGTGTTTCAAACCATCAACCAGGAGAACATTTTCGATGATAGGCCGATTTGTATTACCAACTGTTCCAGTGCCTATGATTTTGCCTTTGTTGTTGTCACCAAAGGTAACTGTGCCTCCTTGTTTGTACTTGACGGTTGAAAGTAGTTTGACATTTCCTGTCATATGTTTTGAACATCCACTATCCAAAATCCATCTTTCCTTTTTAGGTACCTGAAAGATAAAACATTAAGCATTGGTACCCCTTTTTGAGGGTCCTTGGGATTAGATTTTTGGAAGCCAAACCCAAGTGGAGTTTGGCTTTCTAAGATAATCACTAGAATAAACGATAGAATGCATATAATGAGAAATATAACTATTTCTAACTTTTAAACGTGAATCCTTAGGAACCCATATACTAATTGTAGTAGGTTTCCTAGGAAATGTTTTTGAAATGTTAGTAACATTTCTTTGTGAAGAAGAAGTAGGAATGTTTACTTTCTTCGTGTAAATAAATGCATGATTCTTCTTTTGTGGTTTAACAAAAGTTGTTTTACCACAAGAGGAAGAAGTGTTATAAGTCTTGGGTACATCCTTTTTAGAATATCTCAATCCTTGTCTATGATTTGCTGGATATTGAATTTTAAGCAAATCATCGAGATTAGTCTTTCCTTTGTTAAATTTATTAACATTGGAAGTCATTTCGTCGTATTTCATCTTTAGTGATGAAATACTCTTATCCATTTCGGATATTTGTGTATGTAGTTCTAGATTCTTAGTTTTGAGAATACCATTCTCTTTACTAAGATCCAAATTTTGAGAAGATGTATTCTCAATATGTATGGAATTTGGTGTAGTGTTTTTAGAAGAGGATAATTCTTGATATTTAATAAGGAGATCATCATTATTCTGTTTCAATGATTTATGTTGACTATTCAATTTTTTGAAACGAGAATAAAGATCTTTTAATGCGTCAAGTAATTCTTCGTTATTAAAAGAACTTATCTCATCTTCATCTTCTTGTGCATTTTCATTTAGATCATCATCTTCATCATCTGAAGAATCATCCCATGTTGCTGCAAATGCCTTTTTCATTTTGTCAAACCTCCTTTGTCTTCTGAACTAATCATTGTTGGAAGTTTTGAACTTTGCTTTGAGAAGTGGACAGTCTTTCTTCATATGTCCTGGCTTATTGCAATTAAAGCAAAGAGAAGAATCAGTATTCTTAGATTTAAAATTATTATACTTACCTTTCTGAAAGAATTTTCTGAAGTTTTTGGCAAAAAATGACATATCATCATCTGAATCTTCATTATCTGATGTTTCGTTGAAGGCAAGTACTTTCTTCTTTTGATCTGATTCTTCTTTCTCATCTTGTAGTGTAACTTCATGGGCCATTAAGTTACCAATAAGATCTTCCATAGATAATGTGGAAAGATCATGGACTTCCTCAATAGCGGTGATCTTTGGACGCCATACTGTAGTTAAAGCTTTAAGAATTTTGCGAACATGTTCAAGAGAAGTGTAAGTTTTTCCAAGAGCATTCAAAGAATTTATAATATTAGTAAACCTGGTGTTCATTTCTCCAATTGTCTCTTGGTCGTTGATCTTGAACAACTCGAATTTGTGAACCAAAACGGAAATCTTGGTTTCCTTTACTTTACTGGTTCCTTCATGAGTTACCTCAAGTATATGCCAAATCTCCTTAGCACTTTTGGCTTGAGATACACGATTAAACTCATGTTTATCCATAGCACATAATAAAGCATTCATGGCCTTTGAGTTGTTGGTTTTTGCAGCTTTGTCGTTGGTGGTCCAATCAGCAACAGGAGTTGTTGGCTTTTCGTATCATGTCTCTACGATGTCCCAAATCTCATAATGCATACTTTGGAGATGAATCTCCATTCGTATTTTCCAATATGAGTAATTTGAACCATCAAATAGAGGAGGACGAGAATGAGAATGCCCTTCAGGATGCTGATTGTAGTTGTGTGGAACGGTATTCATGTTTGATGCTGAGGAACTTGCTGCCATCTTAACCTTGCTCTGACACCAAATGTAATTTTAGCCTGTAAGGATCAATACACTAGAGGGGGGTGAATAGTGTATATTAAAAAAATTGTCGCAAATAAAATGTTAGTAATATTTGCAAAGATGGCACAGAAATAAAATGACAAGTACTGAATTTAAATCAATCGCAAACACAGAGATTTATCCTGGTTCGGATCCTTGTGATCCTACTCCAGTCCTCTACTCCCCGTAGAGATTTTCAATCCACTAAAATCACTTGCCCCGCAAAGCACGAACTTACAAAATTGGCGACACTCCCCGTGTCCCAAACTTTGTACAATCTCTAAACAGAGATTCAAACCTGTTAAATAATGAAATAGAAAAACACATATAGCCTTGTTATAAATTTCAGAGAATGAATTTCAAGGATGGTGTTTAGAAGATGAACTTCAAGATGTAAAAGATATGTAATGAAGAGCAACACTTGAAGTTCTCTGGTTCATAAAAGAAGAGAGAGATCTATTGATTTCTTCTTGCAATTATGAACACAAACAACTTTCCAAAAAGTGATGTTGAAAATCCAAGTTCTTCCGTTCTTAAACGAAGAAAGAAATCTAATGATTTCTTCTTACAAATAAGAAAAGAACAACTAATGGCAGAATTACTTAAGAAAATTAATGGCTTGCTTTCAACAAAATAAGAATAAAGAAGAGGAAAGTGTGTGGAAAATGAGAGGGGGTACCCCTCCTTTTATAGGTTTTAGAAACGGTTGTGAACGGCTCTAAAAGAGACGGTGCACAACGTTCAGAAACTGAAAGGAACGTTGGAGAACGGTCAGAAACTGTTCTGGAAAATTTCAGTCCCAAAAGCATTTTGGCAGGCTAGGAAAATTCGTAGCCTGCTAATTTTGAAACGGTAACAAATGGTCACAAAATTTTGGTGACGTGGACTAGACAACGGATAGATCCTTGTCTGAAAGTATCAAGTCAAAATATAACTGTTTTGGTAGGCTAGGAAAAATCCTAGTAGGCTAATTCTGAAAAATAGGAATTTTGACTTAGAATCAAATGAGTTAGGAGATGATGTAGATTTGAGCTTAGGGATATATGATATGTTATAACCAAGGCCCTGAAGCTATCTTAAAAGTAAAAATTACATCATTCCGTAGATACGTGTTTCACACGTAATCTTGAGTAGCAAGGCTGTTTTTTACAGAGTCTCCTTGTACTTTGATCATATGCGTGATGTAAATGAATTTGCGTTGTAGCTGTACATCTGCATAGATAGAGTTAGTAACATGAAATATATTGATTTGTCACATCAAAACCTAATGGAAGAGAGGATGGAAAATACCAAGTTCCAACATATGTATGTTTATGTGTAGATATTATATATGTATATGTACACATATATGTATATGTACACATAAACATACATACATATATATACACACATATATACATATGTATACCAACATAATTATATTACTCGTCACGCGAAACAGGTTAAACACATGCTATCATATACACACAATAATATCAATCACACTTTATATTAAGTCAAATAACACCCCATAACACAATCACTTTTCATACTATAATAATATTACAAATATCAATACACGTATAAAATCATAATACACTATCATATACATGCATACATCGTATAGTTGTAATGCCCTGATAGCTACTGCACAAGTACTAGAGGGGGGGTGAATAGTACTTTAAAATAATTAAGATAATTATTCCTAATTATTGTGCAAACCCAACCAACAATGCGGAATGAAAATATTGACAACAATAAAGATAATGCAAACAATCGACGTAACGGGTTTGGATCCACCCAAGTCTCCCCGACTTGTTTCCGGTGATCCTACGTCCCAAACACCCAGATCCCCTCCGGCTACTTGAGTTAGAATCCTCTAACCCAAGATTTGCACTATGAAATTCTTGTAGAAAACATCTACAAGATCAAATCATACACAAAACGAAATGTGACTCCCACAAACCGGGATCACAAACTTCTCTCACAACCGAGAGATAAACTTGCAATATCAAAGTAAATGAAGCAATGAACACTTACCAACAAAATCATATGCCTTGAGTAAACTTACTGATTTTAGGGCAAGGAAGATTTTGAAGGAGAGAATGTCACCAAACCCTAGCTCCACCAAGACGAACAGCGATCGAAGGCTAGGATGGAGTTGGTGACTTTGAATCAAGCTCTTGGCTTGAGAGGCTCACATTGAAGAGAATCTCTCTTGAGGAAATTAGGGCTCAAGGAGTTTGGAGAGATTCTTGTGAGAATGAGGAAGCTTAGAAATGAGAATTGAATGCTTTCTCTTTGATCTCTAAATCACAATAAATGTCAGCCTTAAATGCTATGAAGAAGCATCACAAGTATATATAGGATAGAGAGAAGAAAGAAGGAAAATTCGTAGCATTAAATGCCCAACGGATCTATTTCTGAAGCAGTCTAATCGGTCTAAGAAGGATCACTGACCGATTAGTTTGGTAACTAGTCGGTCAGTGATTCTTCTTGGACCGACTAAAAGGTTCACAACCAATAAACGAGAATTCATGATGTAGAACTAGTCGGTCTAAGAAGATTTGCCAACCGACTAGTTTGACAACTAGTCGGTTGGTGAGTGTTCTTTGACCGACTAAGAGTTGAAATCCAAAAGGCTGAATACAAGGAGAACTAGTCGGTCTAAGAACAAATTCCAACCGACTAGTTTCACAACTAGTCGGTCGATGGATGCTCTTGGACCGACTAACTAGTCAACAGTAGCTAGGCTTAGAAAATGAAGGCATAACTAGTCGGTCTAAGAAGGATTCCAACCCGACTAGTTTGACAACTAGTCGATCAGTGAACCTTCTTGGACCGACTAATTGATCAACAGTGTCTAGGCCGAATTGAGCAAGGAAATCTAGTCGGTTCAAGAAGGATTCTTAACCGACTAGATGACAATCTAGTCGGTTGGTTCTTCAACTAAGATGCACTAGAAGCCGCGAAATGAAGTGTGAAGCTTCGGGAAAGTTTCTATGGGCTTCTAAGATAGTCCTAGCTCTAAGATATGAGCGTTATGAAGATAATAATGTAAGACCTACTCAAGGCTTAACATTCTACGAAAAGAAGCTAGAAGACTATAAGATAAACTTGACGAACCGTCTTCAAAGCTTCAATCCGAATCTCTTGACTTCAATAAAGCTCCTAGAGTTTCAACGAAGCTTCAGGCACACGATCACGCGCTTTGAGAAGTCTTGAGACGTCGCTTTTGGTGTACGTAGAATTTTGGTTACGATCTCCATAACTGCGCTCACAAAGAATTAGTTCACGATATTTATGTTTGTTCATCATCAAAACCAAATCCGGGGAATCAATACTCAACAATAGTCTCATACATATAATATATACACACCATAGCAATTTACATGTAATTAGTATACTACTACATATACTTATCCATACATAGTTACGACATACAATAATCGTGTATACCTCATGGTTTACACGTACACACACAACATCCCGTAAAGGCAAGCAGTACTATACAAAATTATAACCCTATTACCATGCGTATATCACACATTCATACAGTATGTACATATCTACCAATGACTAAGCACATACATATCCACGTACGAGCACATGCTCATACGTGCTAACATATAGATCATATAATAAGCCTGCACACTTAACTATAAGTACACCTATTATCATTACACCTAACATGCACATGAATTTACTAGTATACTATTTCAAGCATTTAAAAGTACCTTCATGCTACATACACCACTAGTAGATATTCCAACACTAATTTTGATATACACAGACATCCCTAAAGTGGTATGGCTATCCACACATATATTTATAAGTACTATCATTCATACAACTTCATACGTATCATGAATAACATTGAGTATGCATATATAACACAAGAGTCAATCATTAATATACTAAGGGTAGCACACTCATACATGAGTGGTACGCAGGGGTTCCCACACACGGGTCCACACACTCTACCTAAACACATGCACCACGTCGACATCACAATAAAACTAATGGGCCCACCAATATAGTAAGGTTAACATGGGCAACGACAAGCACTAGTAGGATGACTAAGCAATAGTAGGGGAACCGAAATCAAATAGCGTAACGAAACAAGATTGGAATGAACGGGTTCAGATAAGGCGTGGATAAGGAGATAGCTTGGTTAGGTGAAACAGAGATATAATTATGAATATTTAAGTAAGGGTAAGAAAGATATAATAATATCCTTATAAAATACAGGGGACTATTGTGTAGATGATATTAGTTAAAATACGAAGTAGGGTTTAGACGAAAAATAATTAGTATATAGATGAATTGACTGTTCTGCAACTGGAACTAGATTCGTACTAAGAACTTTGGAGTCTTTAGGAAAAAAAACGAAGAATGTAAAAACAGACATACTTGAAAAGTTGGAGTTCTCTTTTGCATAAAAAAATATCCAGAGGCCGGTAAAATGAGTTGTTTGAAATAGGTTCGAGTAGTATATATATATAGTAAGAGAAGGAATGGTATATTGGATTATCAAAAAGTCATTAGATGAAGGAAGTAAGATATTCACATGATTATGAAAGATATAGGTTAGAAAATATTATAAGATAGTAATTTTAAAGATTTCGGCGAAAAATTTCGAAATTCAAAAAAATGCATTTAAGTCAATCGAAGGATAGAAAGTCTAAGCTCATGCTAAATGTTTTCAAAGACTTTAAACTGGGAGAAAAATTCAAGATAAATAATATTGAAAATACTCTTCGAAAGATATGGATGGTATTAGGGAAGATTCAACGATTGATGATGAACGACATGAAGGACTCACATGAATCGAAAGTAAGGAAGTAAGTCAAATATTCACAACGTAAATACAAATGAGAAAACTTAGTGAATCTGCTACGATGGGATTCTATGGTCATTAGCTCAATAGTGTAATGATTAGAAAAATGGTAGAAATCAAGGGTTCTAATTACTGGGCCGACTAAAGATTAGGAGAAACATAGCACTAAGACTTTTTAATGAAATAGACTGTAATAGAGATCTCAGGTAAAGAGTCCTTAGAGAATCAAGATTACGTTCTGCTAAGCCCGAAATTTGATGGACCCAAGCGAACGACTAAAGGAAAGACTCTAGAAATCTGATATGGTCAGAGCCGGGTGAGAGGCTACCAAGGTATCCTAAGATGAGTACAACTAAATCTTAACGAAGGTACCTGACTATCAAACTAGGACGTCTATCTAAGTCTTAATACCATCTAAGACAAGGAAAACGTTCACATCAGACTCAAATTTTATGACTCGAATGTTTCGAATGTTTCAATGGATGATTTATTATTATCATTGTTTCGATATTTCGCAGGTGCAATGACCTGCATGGGCCATCACAAAAACCTGTCACGCCCCGCTTCCCAAGTATGGAAGGCGAGATGCGAAGAGATCCGCTCAGACTTGAAGCTGTGAAGCTACAGTCTGATAAGCATCTGTGTGTTCATCCATTCGTAGATTCTTGCATTGCAATGAAACAATAATAATAATAATAAATATGAACGCAGGCAATAAAATAACCAAAATTCAAAACATCTATTTCATTATTTCAAACATCCACAGATATAATCATAAAATAAAGGTACAAGAGTCTGAAATTGAAAGGCCCCAAGTATGGCCGAAACTAAAACATAGAGAAGGTGCTACACACCGAACAACCTAACAGCAGCTACTAGGAAACAAACAACAACTAAGAGAAAGTCACCAGCTGAAACTAGGGTAGGTCTTCTGTATCCTCGAACTGGACGTCAGCAAAAGGCTCAAGCATGACGTCAGCAACCTGGTTGTCCTCAGCAACTACCTCAGACTCAAAGCCTGGCATGTGACACCCAAAAAGAAAAGGACACATGTCAGCAAAAATCTCCAAAAAGGAAAAGGGAGACTTTTGTGCAAGGAAACGTAAAGTATAGCAGTTATAAGATGAATGCAACTTACCAGTTTAAATATGATAACTTGGTATATTATTTCATGAATGCAACAATTATAATGAACATGATATATTACGATGCGTGGCACATCGTAGCAAAAAGCTACAATACAATATTTCACGATTTCACGATTTCACGATTTCACGAAAAACATGCATGTCGCGATATGCACAGGGTTTACACCTTTCAGCTGAAGTTGCTATATGGGCACACTTCTAAGCTGAGTGATCGCTTAACCCTACCCCTCCACGGGTGTATAGACTGGCGCCCATCTTCTGGATCACGAGCCAGGAAGTGTTTATGGCATAGGGTTGACCTAGCCTCATTTATGATGTAGGAGTCAAAATCCTACTCGCTGCAGCTTGCATTTCATGCTTCTGGAACACGAGCCAGGAATTGTTCTTTATTTGGTGGCATAGGGGTGCACCTAACCTCATTCATGATGTAAAGGTCAAAATCCTACTCGCCACAGCTTACATTTCAATAGTAGTGTATGCTACACATTCAGACAAAACATTCAATGCATGAAATGACATGAGAAATGCAACATGATAGCAGATATTGAATTAAGTACAGTTATATCAAAATAAATGTGACATGTGATATGCATGAATCATAGCATGGCAAGGGTGTCGGATATAGCTTCGTTGTCAAGCTAGATCAAGTATGGTGTCAGATCTAACTTCCATATTAAGCTAGATCAAGTATGGCGCCTAGGCGACTATCATTTCACTGCCTAGTTTCTTTTGCAAAAATTCACAGAATGGCCTAACCATGGCCTAACGATCAACTGAGCAAGTTTCACTTGCCTGATACAACGTCCGTAATCCTCAGTTCAACGGTGGTCCAGATCTTCCTATGTGCTCAAACCACAATCACCAAACCTACTCCCATATTATTAATCTCAATTAGTTATTTAACGAAAGTAATGAAATTACGATTTTTATCTTGTTTAAACATGTCGGTGCGGGTTCCTACGAATCGGGGTATACCTCAACACGGCGCGAGAGCTACACTGACGTTGGGTAGCGACATCAGGGGTTGGATTCCGGTAGCGAGCAACGTTCAGCGGACTACGGCGAAGATGACGATAACTAGAGGCAACGGACAGTGGCGAAGGTGGTCGTGGGAGCACAGGTCAATGGAGGTGACCACCGACGGGTGAACGGCAGTTGGGGGCTACCGTGATAGGGTTGGTGCGGCTGTGGACAGATTTTATGGGAAGTGGGGCTGGTCGCGCGATGGAGGGTAGAGGGGCCGAATATTGACAGTTTTAGGGGGAAGTTGCGACAGCTATCAATGGAGAGGGGAGGCCTCGGATCTGTGGGCTTGCGACTAATGGAAGGGTGGAACGGTCATGGGCTTGGGGAGTTCAGCAGTTTGCTTAGGGGGAGGAAATGGCAACTTTGGTGATGAAGAGGGAGTTTTAGGGGGTGTGCACGGCTGGGTGGTTCGGGTGGAGGAGCAAGGGGGTCTTGTACGTGAGGAAGGGTGGCTGGCCGTTGTAAAGGAGGAGCATGCCGTCGAATAGGAGGGGCTGCCGGCATTTGGGTAGGGGGTGCTGGCTGGATGTGTTTTGGGAAGAGGAGATGGAAGGTGTGGATTTAGGGTAGAGCTGCCGGTTGTTTCATGGGAGGGCAAGGGGATCGAAAGCTCGAGGGGGCTGAAGGGGGTCGCCTGGAAGTTGGCCGACTGTAGGGAGATGCGGTAGGTTGGCCGGTGGCTTGTGTGGGTGGCCGGCAATGGACAGCTTGGGGGGAGCAGGTGTTGCGCGTGGTAGGGGGTTCGTCGGAGGTGGTGGTCGGCGGTAGGTGCAGGCCGGCAGCAAGGGGATGGCCGAGGGCAAGGAGGTGGTAGCTGCTTATGGGTGCGTGAGATGATGAAGATGGCGGCTGGGCTTTTCGTTAACCCTAGGGTATCATGCGGCTTAGGTTAGAATGAGATGGGGTTTGCTATATGGGGTTGAAAAGAGTGGATTTAGGCTTGATTGGAGAGAGTGTGTGTGTGAGGGGGAGGGTAGAACTAGTGTGGTCAATGGCTAGGAGAATAATAACATGTTACGCATGATATCCTATAAGTTTGAATAGATTGTTTAATTAGGGGTTAACTAGGCTAATTATTGCTTAAAAGTGATTAGTGTGAAATATCAGTCTAACGGTGTCCAATAAATACAAGAAAAATATCGGGACGACCGTGTCGACGAGAGAATCGAGACTACGATGATCGGTCACGAGCTAGGTTAACGAAAAATGGAACTAAAAATAAAAAGGTCAAACGTCGAAGTCTAAAGTTACGACACCCCTTCAAATAAAGCTGTTTTGTGGAAGAATGAGCCGTGAAATGACGTTCACAAAAAATTCCACAAATAATTACTCTCTCAGAGGATCACAACGACATATAACTTTGCATGTTTGGGATACAAGCAGAGGTCACAAAAATACATGTACGAACAAGAAGGTACGCACACGAAAAACACACGATCGAAAAGCGACCGTGACACAAATTATTAGGCTCTCCTGACAACTGGCACGAGCAACTTGTCGCTCGGGCGAGCAAACAAAGTTGCTCGCCCGAGCAACTCCTCGTCACGCTGCTCCTTCCCTTTGTGTCATAGCTTGACCGGGCGCATTATTAGATCGGCCGGGTGATCTGGGAAATTCTTGCCTTCTTCTCTCTTTTCTTTCCTCTCTTCTCGTCTCTCTTCGTTGGCTTCTTCTCTCTTTTATAGCAACTTTAGCTCATCTTCAGGGGCATACTCGCTGCTCTAACATTATCGTTCATGTCCTTGACTCCAATTTGCTCCGAAATGCTCCAAATTCCCTGAAATATATAGAAACGCTCTCAAAGTCAAATAATTCCAAATAATGGTATAAAAGTGTATAAAATGGGGATTTGAGGGTGAAACATGACATGAAAAGATGCGATAAAATGTGTAATTGATAAGCACATCAAAATCCCCCAAGCTTACCTCTTACTCGTCCTCGAGGAAGACTTATAAGAAGCGAACCCTGAGGGAAAAATAAGAAATGGAAAATAAAGAAGAGCGCTAGATAACAACTCATATCGTCCTCGTCATTCATAAACACACAAGATGAGAAACAATCGATAACTACAAATTTCGCTTGACATTTTATCCTCGCATTCTAATGTACATATCATGGGTTTGAATTGAAGCATAATGAACTAATCAACCAATCATAACAGAAGTTAGAGTATTCATCATATCATATAATAGCGTGTAATATACTAGCTTATGATGATAACTCAAAATCCATGAAATGTTCCCTAACCGGCATATATGTTTCTTGATCAAGTCAACAAGCATGCATGGTATAATATTATTTGTTGATCATGAAATGAAATAGAAAACTCGGCCAATCAAGGCATCACCACACTAATACCCGTTTCTTAAATCCTAGGAACCCATCAACCTTGTCCATGTCTTATTCTAAATAGAAAAGGAGGTAGAGATATGGGATTTTGTATTTTTATATTTTTGGCTCTTTTTGTCTTTTTCTCTTGCAAACTTGTGTAAACGCAATGGAGTGCAAGGAGCGGTTTATGCATCCCAAATCAGGCGATCTTAGGGAATCGGGCTACAAGGAACCCCAAAGACCTTTTATTTAGGATATTTGTTTGGTTTTTGTATTATTGGGATTTTTACAAACTCACGTAAATGCGATGGAATGCAAAGCATGATCAAAGATCATTTATTTGGCTATATTCAAAGGAAAAGGAAAATGCACAGAATTTAGACATGGACTTATCCGAAATATCATACTCATCAATACTTAGAGTGTCATGGGGTTATTCTATCTTAATTAGATTACTGCCCATACATGAAACATATTTAATTTCTCACACAAGTCATGCAAATATAGTTAGGATTTAATACATTTCATTTTCATTTAGTCCGTTTCTAGAATATGAATCATAGAAATATGAGCACTATTATGAAAAGCATATTAAAAATATTGTCCTACTCAAGGAATATACTCTAAAACTATCACTTTCAATTAAGAGTTCGGATGGATAATCCATTCATATACATTTCATAATTAAAGCACAAGAGATTTCAAACATCAAGCGATAACTCGTGGTTATACAAAGGGATTATGTGTGTAGATGTCAAACATGAATAGCAATCATAAAAGGACAATCATTTCTAGCAAAAAGAAATAAAGATAAAAACGACTCACAAGCACACATTATGATGCATGAAACATACAAAAAGAGAAAACAAAGATGAAAAGAAAAATGGAAAATTTTGAAAATTTTGAAAAATTCTAAGAATCCTACAAATGAAACAAAAATGCAACATGATGCAACTAAATGGCATGGAAATGCACCCCCCTCCCCAAAGCTTAAACTACACATTGTCCTCAATGTGATCATAAACATAATAATGAGGAACAACGATAAAATATATAGCGGGTGAGTGAAATATGATGACATGAATTCCTAATGCAAATAAATGCACATACAATGATGCATGGAGCGCCTTCCCCCAAGCTAAACCAAACAATCTTTTTCATTTGATTCAATCAATAATGTCATGGCTTTGAAAAGCGTGATCAAATCAAATGAATAGAAAAGTAGGATTTAGTATGAAAGAAGTGCTCGATGGTGAGCAAAAGGTTGGGACACGTCAAAATATGAAGAAGATAGCAATCAATATAGCATATAAAGGGTTGGGCATAAAAGATTATTGTTGCAGCCATATGGGGTGGGTTTATTAAACTAGGAAGGCATAAAAATCATATACGGTCCTCTCGTTGCCGAGGAGATTCGAGATTATTTAAAGCATAAAATCCTATATTATATCTACACTACTGGATTGATACCACCTGTAGAAAAGGCGGATCCAGTATCTTTGTCGATGCAGGCAGCTGCTCTAACTGCACCTTCCGTGGCTCTGCCAGATGCGTGTCTCCAAAGACCCCATCGGATTCCAGTAATGCGGCTCTCAGCATCTCTCCAAGGACTCCACCTGTACACTGAAAGAGATAATCTGCATCAATCTGATGTGGATAATTTTTCCCCATAATAAAATTTTTTCAAAGAAGGTCATCAGATGAAATATGTAAAATAAAAAACGGTTGATGACACTTCCCTGAAAATGTATCTCTGCTTTCGTGTACCACGACAGACAATTCCTCGTCGTTCGTTTTGGGTTCTTCAGGCAACTCTGGCGTATGAGTGTGGGTCTCATTAGGTGACTCCTCGATGTGCTCCTTGACAGGTTCCCCAAGCAGTGACACGTCCAAGCATACCTCTGGTCCATATTCGTATGTGATCTACAAAAGATACAACGTGTCAAAAAGATCTGAATTAAAACAAATATCAAATGGAATGCAGGATTCAAAAATAGAATAGGTAAACATATCTCCCAGAGTGGGAGCAGTAAGCTTTGGTGGGTGGTCATCTACCAGATGCTCTGCCATGGTGATGGAAGGTAAAGGCGGTAGAATCTTCTCTGTGGCCTCCTCGTGCACAACAACCTCTGGCTCTACAGTGATACTCCTCGAGTGCCTTATCTCAGTTGCCTCATCAAGAACCTTCTCACTAGTAGGTGCAGGTGGCGATGTGGGCTTGGGTATCTCCTCCGCGATGTAGAAATGGGTCTTGTTACCCTCAACTAGAGCAAATACTTCATCACTGATTCTACCTACAGAAGAGAGGCGATGAGTAATAAAATCTTGAAATTCAAGCTCAAAAGGATCACATGTCGTTATTATCAATGGGCCGGTGGATTGAACTACGTCCACGATGCTTCCCAATAGGCCCAGAAATGTGTCCCCATTTTGCTCAACCTGAGGGAATGCTTCAGGAACGGGAGACGGCTCGGGCACGACACCGGAAACACTGTCATTATTGCCTTCGTAGCTCTCATCCTCGATGTAATGATGCGAGTATTCTTCCCCAAGCTGAATGCCATCATCACCCTCCATAGACAATACAAGTTCTGCGTATGCTTGTGATGTCGGGTGCTCATGAGATGCAAGAGTACTGCAGAGTTCATCGACCTCTTGTTGCAACTTGAGTGTCTCATTCTGTTGAGATCTACTAAATGCCATGCTCTCCTTAAACCGTGCGAATGCCAAATTAATGGGATGATTGGAACTCAAGAGGCAGACGCAGCTTTCATAGGGCATGTGCCCCTCCACGTCACAAGACTTGCAGTAGGTGTAGAACCCTGAGAAGTGGTTATATCCTTCCATCTGATAGTATGGGTCCTACGGATAATATTCGTATTCTTCCATGGGAACCTCATATTGCTGAATAATCTTCGCCTGCATAATCCCAAAATTGCTCCATTGTACATGAATAGTAAAAAAACAATAACCTAGAAACGATATCAATGGTACAAGAGAATAGAAACAGTAATAAAGCAGGTGGCTGGTAAATATATCTTTTTTTGTTTCTCTTTATAAATTTTCTTTTTATTCGAAATCTAGCAACCTAATTGTGATAAATAGGCAATATGGCGGAACGTCTTCCTGGCAACGATGCCAAAAACTTGTTCCTCATCCGCAATGTACGGACGAGAACACCGCAAGTGGACGGTGTGTTATAGTATGTATACAATGTCGAAGTCTAGGGAGGGGTCGTCTAACGCTTAGCTTTTTGTGGAAGGAGGAGAATGTGTGGTCGGGGTTGTCACGTGTGATTTGGTTGGTTGGTTGAAGGAAGTGGAATAGACTAAATATTAAACATCTAGGGCTTTCGGGATTCCCCGCTAGGGCCTTCGACAATGGATTTCGGATCAATTGATCCTCCATCAGACGATGGATTAGGGTAGGAGTGTCACATCTGGAGATAGGAACGAGCATTAGACTTTCGTCGTAACGCTCGTCTAATGCATCCCTGTACGGGGTTGTGCTCTCGCTATCGGCTTCATACGGGAATGCGTGCATTACACTTGACACTTGGGTCCCGCCTCGCAATCCGTAGGCACTCGCAAACTCTACAAAATGCGACTCCATCCAATGGTTGATTCTAGCGGTCGGGCTACTTTTATAGTCATCGATTAGCGAATTGGGGGTTAGTGGTCGCCGGCAGCTCTCGGGTTACCCTCGTGAGCGCGAGCCCCGAAAAACGACAACTAATCCCAAATCAGATTCGTGGGGATTCTCCCTAGGATATGGAGTCACTTTCATTGTCCTCCAATCCAAAGACTAATGCCCCCAAAACCCTTGTTCAAACCATCGTAGGGAGACCCTAGATTCGTCCAACGGAGGTCTAACATATCATCCAATCCCTAAGCTCCTAGGGATCCTCCCTAAGCCCTAGAAACCCACTACTCTAGCATGGCAAAAGCACTAAATATGATAGCAATATAGATAGGCATATCTAACCGATCAAATTGTTTGAAATCAATTTCAATAGAGAGAGCAAGAGAAATAAGAGCAATGGTAAAGAAATCAAAGAAATCCAACCACAAACAAGTAAATAGATTGCAAAAGAGATTACCAAGAGAGAGCTCTCAAAATAGCTCTAAGTGTTTAGCTACAGAAGACTAATGCTTAACCTACTCTAAAAGTTGTTCACTATATATACAAAACTATTTGGGTTCAAGTTTTACAAGAAAAACCAACCCGAACCCCATTAATTCAAGTCAGTTTGGAGTCTGTCGACCTACCACTCGACCAAGCGCTTTGTTCGCTCGCCGAGCGCTGTCTTGTGTAGAGCTCTCATTGGCTCCATCTTGGTGCTTGAGAAAGGGCTACTCTGGCGAGCAAGTTGAGTCTCTCGTTCGAGCGTCATGTCGCTCGGTCGAGCATAAGGAAGATCCAATTTTACAGAGACGACATCTTGCATTTATTGGGCTCCTCTGACTACTAGCTCGATCGAGCGGGCTTGTCGCTCAGCCGAGCGAGGTTGTCGCTCGGTCGAGCACCCTGAAGAAGAAGTTGGATGATTTTTGGCATGTTATAGCTCGACCGAGCGTATCTTGCGCTCAGAGCGATCTGGCATGAATCCCCCAAGCTTGGGCTTCTCCTTCTCTCTTCTTCTTTACTCCTCTGCTCTTCTTCTCTCCTCTTCTACTCTTTTCCTTCGCTTCTTTGGCTTCCTTGGGTCGTGGCAAAAGGATCTCACCGAGTACTCCTCTGAAAAGCTGAAAATGTGGATCAAAGATATCGTTGTCCCCGGCAACGGCGCCAAAAACTTGCCTCTCTCAAAACAATGTGAGCTTTACTCCCAAGCGCAGGAGATCGTGCAAGTAGTACCTGGAGAGTCCAGAGTCGAATCCTCGGGACAAGTCGACCTGAGATGACACAAATTCAACTAATCAAATAAAATATACGGTTAAGAAAACGACCACCTTTGTGAAGGTGAAAAATAGTGTACGGATTTGTAGCAAAGAAAGTGGTTCCTAAAAGTATTACGGTATCACGAAAGTTTGGTATTCAATGAGACAAGTATGCTACGGTTGTGAGTTCATTAGGAGTTTATAGTCGCTGAAATTTCACGTCTTTTAATGTCACACGACGCTTCACCCGGTCAAGGCGTGAAGGCGTCGGAAGATAAATCGATGAAAACTAGTCAAAATAGCCTTAAAGGTATTACTAGCAATGTTGATTTCATTAAACAATAATCGCGGCGATAAGTTCAGATTAGAGAACACAAATTGGCTAGCCTTATCAGGGCCTAGCCATAGGGCACATCAACAATATCGATAGTAAGCAAATACCCATCAAATACGTTGTAGAAATCAACAAAACTAGCAATTTGGACATGATAATAGGGCTAAAGACATGAGATTTAGCAACTACATACTCCTAACTACATCACAACCATAGCACAAAGAGATTAGCCACGCATGGTGCAATAAAAATCAGATTTGATAGCAAAATACATCGTTTAGATAGCAAAATACAAAGAAATACACCAAATACGGGGTATAAGTTCAAGAAATTATCACCAAATCTCCTCCTTAGAACCCAAAACTCTCTGAGAATAGGAAGAATAGTCTCTGGAAATTTTCAGAATTTTCTCCTGGAGAAATACGCACAGTAGCCGCTCCAAAAGTCCCAAAATACGCCAGAATACCCCCAAAAACCCTAGGAATACGCTTATATAATAGCATTGCGGGTTTTGGGGGCTAAACGGGTTCAAATTTGCACCCAATATCACTTAAAACCCGAACCCGCCATCGCTTCAAATTTCAGCCGTCGGATCGTAGCGCGATCGAACGTGGGCGAGCCACGTGTGCTTCAAAATTCGCGCACGCCCGATCCGCCTTCGATTTCGAGTTCAGCTCGGGGTTAAATCTCCACCTTTCGATCTTGATCGCACGCCTCACAATGTGCCACGTCGCCGCAGCGAATTCGAATTCGAATTCGAATCAGAGTCGACCCTGGCCGTCTGATCGAAATCGTGCGCTCCAAAACACGCCACGTCGCCGCTTATTTCGCTTCGGGCGGGGAGAATACGATCCGTTGGATCGAAATCCAACGCTTCAGGAACGTCCACGTCGCTTCTTCTTTCTGAGCGCTTCGAAATCGAGCGGGGCGTCTTTCGTCCGTCCGATCAAGCGGAGGCTCGTTGGATGCTCGCCACGTGGACAAGCGGCTGCCGCTTCGATTCAAATCGCGGGGAGCGTACCGACCGTCGGATGAGAACGGGGCGGGACGGATGGATGCCATGTGTCCACGGAGAAACGCGCGCTGCTGCTGCGTTTTCTTTCGCTTCGGGCCGTTGGATCTTGATCCAACGGGTAAAAGAATTCCACGTCGATAATAATCTGCTGCCGTTGGATCTGAGCGGGAACGGCTCTGATGCTGCCACCGCTTGCGCCAAGATTCGTGCAAACTTATTTTAATTCCAATAAATTGTATTCTGCATTCAAAAATTCATAGAAATTAGCACAGATCTCAGAAAAATACAAATAAATAGTCGTTGGAATCGTGAGATCGAGACGATGCTAGGAAAAATATAAAAATGCAGAAATACACAATCAAATTCATGTTTTGTGCACAAATAATGTGATTTCTCTAATAAATAATGGTGTACAAAATACGCACATATTAGAGAGCAGTTAAGTATTATATAGGCACATCATAGGACTAATTAGGGGGTCAAATACGCAATATTCAACCCGAATCACACCCCCCAACTAGCGTTTTGCTAGTCCCTAGCAAAAAGAGCGAAATACGATATCAAATATACACCTAGATCACCGTATCAGATCTCAATTTTCTCACCACCATACTACAACGACAAAAGAATATAACCACACACTAATGCCAAGATTGCATGCTCATTATATAATGGTACTCATGGATTTACAATGAAAAGCAAGTATCTCTAAAATGGTCATTAAATCAACTTAACTTCACTTTACATTACTTCATAGCGAATGGTATGCAAAATCAATGGCTCACACCTTTCAATCAAAGTATATAACTTGGAGCGTAGATGTATCATGCAAAGCAAGCAAAAAAAAAATTGGCATCAAGACATACACACGTCAATTTTCATTCATAGGAAATCACACCATATCTTGTGCTATCTTTAAGCTTTGGAAGTTCTCTAGCCTTGCTAATGATGCACACTTTTTCTTGCTCTTCTTTTCTCATTTTATTGGTTCTGCGTAACGCGCATCAAGCAACATTTGCAGAAAAAATGTATAACTTGGATCACTCCATCAAATGATTGAGGTTCCAGTCAATGGCTCCCAAATCAGACGATAATAGGGCATTAGGCCAAGAAGGACCCCTCGGACTGTACTAATCGAGCCAACCAAGTTATTTCTTTAATGAAACATTTATTCGTTCATTCATTTTTCTTCATTCATCTTATTTCATTCTTTCTTTTGTGCGTGGCATAAATAACCTGGCAAGATAGCTTCCTTTTCTTTATTCTTTCACAAGAATGGGTTATCCTAATCATTTCAAAAGACAGTGTAGACTTTCCACCCAAGATCACACAAAGCATGCAAATAGCACTGAATATGAGATAAAGAGCAATGCTCAAGTCATTTTGTGATGGTGTGTTCCATTGAAAGCATACGACTTGCTAATTCATAACTTCAAGATTCATTAAGTCATCATTCAATCCTACCATAGAGATATATCAAGAGAGATTTACCATGAGTAATAGCATTCATATCGAATGAGAATGAAATATCTAACAATAGCGGTGGAGGAAAATAAGTCATATGTGAACAGTGGTGAATGGATTTCGAGAATTGTCATCATATGAGGTTCATTTCTAGGTGTAATAAGCATTGGTGATAATTCTTGACTCAACCCCATTTTTATAAAAGGAAAAAAAAAATTTTTGAAAAGGGAACTACTAAAAAAAATAATAAAATAAAAATAAAAATAAAAAAAATAAAAATAAAAAGTTTATACTCTCCCCCCAACTTAAGATAAGCATTGTCCTCAATGTTAAGGAGAGAGAATCATGGAAAGAACACACCTGATTAGTGACCACCCGAAGGTGGATCTGTGAGATCAATGGTGGTATCCTCTCTGGCCCAAAGCTCTTGAAAATGTTTCAGACGTTGTCCGTTGACTTTGAATTCATGGCCATCCTTTTCATTCACTAAGACCACTGCTCCATGTGAAAAGACTTCTTTGACAAAGTATGGTCCTGTCCATTTTGAGCGCAGCTTTCCTGGAAATATATGGAGTCTTGAATTGTACAGCAGAACCTTGTCTCCAACTTTGAATTCCTTTCGTAGGATCATCTTGTCGTGCACAGCTTTCATCCTTTCTTTTGCGAGCTTTGCATTTTCATATGCCTCACGTCGTATCTCATCAAGCTCCATGATCTGCAATTTACGAGAAACATTTGATGAGTCATCAAGCACATTAAGTGTTTTAATTGCCCAAAAAGATTTATGTTCTAATTCAACAGGAAGATGGCAATTTTTTCCATAAACCAAACGAAACGGTGACATCCCTAAGATAGTCTTGTATGCTGTCCTGTAGGCCCATAGAGCTTCAGGCAAGCGAAGACTCCAATCTTTGCGTGTTGGATTCACTGTTTTCTGAAGAATGTTCTTGATTTCCTTGTTCGCCAATTCCGCTTGCCCATTTGTTTGAGGATGGTAAGGTGTTGAAACTTTATGTGTCACCCCAAATTTCTTCATTAGATTTGCAAAGAGCCTATTGCAGAAATGAGAACCTCCATCACTGATGATGGCCTTTGGCACTCCAAAGCGCGAGAAGATGTTTTCTTTCAAAAATTTCAGCACAATGGAAGCGTCGTTGGACCTGCAAGGAATAGCTTCCACCCATTTAGAAACATAATCAATGGCAACCAACACAAATATATATCCAAAAGATGGTGGAAAAGGCCCCATGAAATCAATACCCCAACAATCAAATAATTCTATTTCTAACATGGGATTCAACGGCATCATGTTTCTTTTTGTAATTCCCCCCAACTGTTGACAACGCACGCATGATTTACAATAGGCATAAGTGTCTTTAAACATTGTAGGCCAATAAAAACCACTCTGTAAAATTTTGGCAACAGTCTTATGAGCTGAAAAGTGCCCCCCACATACCCCATCATGGCAAAAATGTAAAACACTATCAAACTCATGGTCGGGTACACATCTCCTTACAATTTGGTCTCCACAGTATTTAAAAAGATAAGGATCATCAAAATAGAACGATTTTACCTCATGCTTGAAGCATTTGAAATCTAAGGAAGACCAATGTGGAGGGGTTCTACCTGTCACCAAATAATTAGCTATATCGGCATACCATGGTAGGGTAGAAATGGCGAAAAGCTGCTCATCTGGGAAAGAATCTCGCAATGGAATGGTAGGCGACTCTGTTCCCACCGTCAATCTAGAAAGGTGATCTGCGACATTGTTCTCGACTCCTTTTTTATCCTTGATCTGAATATTGAATTCCTGCAAAAGGAGAATCCATCGTATAAGTCTAGGTTTCGCATCCTTTTTAGATAAAAGATATTTAAGTGCAGAATGATCTGTAAAGATGAGAATAGGAGAGCCCAATATATAGCTTCTGAATTTCTCCAATGCAAACACCACCGCCAGCAACTCCTTCTCCGTAGTAGTATAGTTCCGTTGTGCTTCATTCAAAGTTTTACTGGCATAATAGATAACACAAGGAACTTTCTCTTTCTTTTGCCCAAGCACTGCCCCCATCGCGTAGTCACTTGCATCACACATAATTTCAAATGGCATGCTCCAGTCTGGAACCTGCAAAATAGGGGAGGAAACAAGTGAGTTCTTCAATTTATGAAATGAAACTTGACACTCTTGTGTCCATATGAAATCAGTATTTAAAGTTAATAAGTGGCAGAGGGGGCGGGAGATGGCGCTGAAATCCTTTATGAATCTTCGATAAAATCCTGCATGGCCTAGAAAGGATCGTATGTCCTTGACGCATTTTGGTGTAGGCAACTTCTCAATCACCTCAACTTTTGCTCTGTCTACCTGAATACCTGCTTTGGAGACTAGGTGTCCAAGAACCAAACCCTCAGTTGTCATGAAATGACACTTTTCCCAGTTTAACAACAGGTTCTTTTCCTGACACCTGTGCAAGACAAGAGCTAAGTTAGATAAACAATTTTCAAATGAAGTGCCATATACAGAAAAGTCATCCATAAACACTTCCATAATCCTCTCAACCATATCGCTAAAGATACTCAACATGCAACGCTGAAAAGTAGCAGGTGCATTGCATAATCCAAAAGGCATTCTCCTAAAAGCGAAAGTTCCAAAGGGGCAAGTGAAGGTAGTCTTCTCTTGATCCTCTGGAGCAATCTCTATCTGATAATAGCCAGAATAACCATCTAGAAAACAATAAAATTCATTACCTGCTACTCTTTCCAAGATTTGGTCAATAAAAGGTAATGGAAAGTGATCTTTTCGTGTTTTAGCATTTAATTTTCTGTAATCAACACACATCCTCCAACCTGTGGTGGTCCGCATCGGTATAAGCTCATTGCTCTCATTTCTTACCACTGTGAGGCCTGATTTCTTCGGAACCACCTGTATGGGGCTAACCCATCTGCTGTCTGAAATAGGATATATTATACCTGCAGCAAGTAGCTTAAGAATCTCCCCCTTAACAACCTCTTTCAAAGTAGGATTTAATCGACGTTGCATCTCACATGTAGGTTTGGCATCATCCTCAAGATAAATATGATGAGTGCAAATTAAGGGATTTATACCTGTAATGTCCGCAATAGACCATCCAATGGCCCCTTTGTGTTCCCTAAGCACATCGAGCAAAGCACTTTCTTGTTCAGGTGTGAGTTTAGAGGATATTACCACGGGGAAGGTCTCCTCCTTTCCAAGGAAAGCGTATTTCAAATAGTCTGGCAGAGGCTTCAATTCCAACTTTGGATGCTCAATCTCTGAAGGTTGTTGTGGTGGCAATTCCACTGGCAATGTCTCGAACTTTGGCACCCATGCATCCCTTGATCTTTCATTTTTGCCCTGCACAAAATACGATTCATCAATATCGTCGAAATTATAATCAATAAAATTTGACGGGCATTCATACTTAGCCTCAAAATAATCTTCAATTAAACTCTCAATAAAACATACCTCTTTCACGTCATCAACATTCGCAGGTAACTTACATGATTTAAAAATGTTTAGCTCAAGTTTCATGTTACCAAAGCTTATCTTCAATTGTCCATCCCTACAGTTTATCATAGCATTGCAAGTTGCTAGGAATGGACGTCCTAATATAATCGGAGTGCAATTACCTGATTGTGGCCCATGAATATCAAGGACGATAAAGTCCACGGGATAATAGAATTTGTCAACCTGGACCAACACATCCTCCACGCATCCTCGTGGGATTTTTACCGACCTGTCTGCTAACTGTAGAACCACAGGTGTCGTCTTCAGCTCCCCCAATCCAAGCTGCACATAAACAGAGTAAGGTAAAATATTAACACTAGATCCCAAATCAAGTAAAGCATCTCCAAATTTCTTAGTTCCTATAATGCATGGGATAGTAGGAGAACCTGGATCCTTATATTTAGGAGGAGTGTCATGTTGTACCATTGCACTTACCTGTTGTGTTAAGAATGCTTTCTTTTTCACATTTAGACTCCGCTTTACAGTGCATAGCTCCATCAGAAATTTAGCATATGCAGGCACTTGGTTGATTGCATCAAGTAATGGGATATTAATTTTTACCTGCTTGAAGATATCTCTTATTTCTGCCTGATACCTGTCTTTTGATGGTGGAGCAAGTCTGTGTGGGAATGGAGCTGGAGGTACATAGGGTTCTGGCTCTTTTTCTGCTACCTCTTCCTCAACCTGCAAACTTTCAGGTGCTTGTGCCTCCTCTTTCTCCTCAGCTGGTTGTTCATGTCTAGGCATTTCTGGTTTTTCAATTTCACGTCCGCTACGCAATGTAGTCACTGCCTGACATGGTTTGACGTTGTTTCCTGAAAAAGAAGAAGAGGGATTCGTATTAGGATTTGCAATAGGCTGAGCAGGTAATTTACCTTTGTCTTGTGACGCTATAAATCTCGAAAAATTCTCAGTGAGCTGTTGTTGCATCTGAGCCATCTGTTGAACGGCAGCAGTGAGA
Source organism: Scilla litardierei (assembly GCA_030789695.1). Taxonomy (NCBI): domain Eukaryota; kingdom Viridiplantae; phylum Streptophyta; class Magnoliopsida; order Asparagales; family Asparagaceae; genus Scilla; species Scilla litardierei. Next base: position 101,118,073 of record CM061135.1, on the reverse strand, counting down.
CTCTGAATTTCATTGTTCTGCTCCCTTTTTCCTTGATAATTGGAGTGATTGGGGTGGTAATAGGGAGTGGATGTCTGCTGCTTCTGCTAATATGAAGCACCTCCTTGGTTTGATGGGTTCTTCCCATTGGAGTTGTAACCTTGATTTGCCACCCAGTTCACCTCTAATTCTGGATTTCTGCCCAATTCTTTAATTGCTGGGATCAGTGGGCAGACGGTAGTATCATGAACTGGCTTCTCGCATATGACGCAGTATGGCTCTGATGTGACTGCCTTTGCTGCTCTGAGATCAATATTTTGTAGCTTTTGCGTCACCAATGCCTCCACTTGTGCCATCAATGCATCTTCAGGCTTCAAAGACTGCAAGCCACCTTTTGTTTGATGTGTAGTCATGGACCTGTCAAATTCTGAAGGTGGCTCCCATCTTCTTGCATTCTCTGCAATGTTCTCCAAATATGCCCAAGCCTCCGTCGGGGTCTTCTCAAAGAAAGCTCCGTTGCACATCATCTCTACATATTGCTTCGTATTCGGCTGCAATCCATCATAAAAGAATCCAATGGTGCGTCCCTTGTCAAAACCGTGATGTGGGCACGCCAACAGAAGCTCCTTAAATCTTTCCAAAGTTTGATCGTACGCTTCAGTTTCCTTCTGCGAGAACGACATGATATGCCTCTTTAAAGCTTGAGTCCTGGCCAAAGAAAAGAATTTTTTCAGAAATTCAGTTTGCATGGTTAGCCAAGAAGTAATAGATCTAGGAGGCAATGCATTGAACCAAGTCTTTGCCTTGTCTTTCAATGAGAATGGAAAAAGTTTAAGATAAACAACATCATTACTAACTTTTCCATCCAACTGTGTAGAGCATGCTTCTTCAAACGTTTTAATATGCAAATAAGGGTTTTCCCTATCCTCTCCATGGTAAGAGGGAAGGATCTGGATCACCCCAGCTTTAAGCGAAAAAGAATGAGCACCCTCAGGCAAAACAATGCATGACTCAGAAGCAACTCTAGTGGGCATATAAGTAGCACTCAATGGTAGTTCTTGTGGGTGTACAAGAGGTTGTTCGTTATTATTAGCCATATTTTCAATTCTTATCAATCTGTGTGAAGCAGAGGTCCTATGCCACATAAACTAGCAAAGAGATATTTTTTGTTGTTTTCAATAATAAAACTAAGCTATAAAGTGGAAGGATCTCACCGAGTACTCCTCTGAAAAGCTGAAAATGTGGATCAAAGATACCGTTGTCCCCGGCAACGGCGCCAAAAACTTGCCTCTCTCAAAACAATGGAGCTTTACTCCCAAGCGCAGGAGATCGTGCAAGTAGTACCTGGAGAGTCCAGAGTCAAATCCTCGGGACAAGTCGACCTGAGATGACACAAATTCAACTAATCAAATAAAATATACGGTTAAGAAAACGACCACCTTTGTGAAGGTGAAAAATAGTGTACGGATTTGTAGCAAAGAAAGTGGTTCCTAAAAGTATTACGGTATCACGAAAGTTTGGTATTCAATGAGACAAGTATGCTACGGTTGTGAGTTCATTAGGAGTTTATAGTCGCTGAAATTTCACGTCTTTTAATGTCACACGACGCTTCACCCGGTCAAGGCGTGAAGGCGTCGGAAGATAAATCGATGAAAACTAGTCAAAATAGCCTTAAACGTATTACTAGCAATGTTGATTTCATTAAACAATAATCGCAGCGATAAGTTCAGATTAGAGAACACAAATTGGCTAGCCTTATCAGGGCCTAGCCATAGGGCACATCAACAATATCGATAGTAAGCAAATACCCATCAAATACGTTGTAGAAATCAACAAAACTAGCAATTTGGACATGATAATAGGGCTAAAGACATGAGATTTAGCAACTACATACTCCTAACTACATCACAACCATAGCACAAAGAGATTAGCCACGCATGGTGCAATAAAAATCAGATTTGATAGCAAAATACATCGTTTAGATAGCAAAATACAAAGAAATACACCAAATACGGGGTATAAGTTCAAGAAATTATCACCAAATCTCCTCCTTAGAACCCAAAACTCTCTGAGAATAGGAAGAATAGTCTCTGGAAATTTTTAGAATTTTCTCCTGGAGAAATACGCACAGTAGCCGCTCCAAAAGTCCCAAAATACGCCAGAATACCCCCAAAACCCCTAGGAATACGCTTATATAATAGCATTGCGGGTTTTGGGGGCTAAACGGGTTCAAATTTGCACCCAATATCACTTAAAACCCGAACCCGCCATCGCTTCAAATTTCAGCCGTCGGATCGTAGCGCGATCGAACGTGGGCGAGCCACGTGTGCTTCAAAATTCGCGCACGCCCGATCCGCCTTCGATTTCGAGTTCAGCTCGGGGTTAAATCTCCACCTTTCGATCTTGATCGCACGCCTCACAATGTGCCACGTCACCGCAGCGAATTCGAATTCGAATTCGAATCAGAGTCGACCATGGCCGTCCGATCGAAATCATGCGCTCGAAAACACGCCACGTCGCCGCTTATTTCGCTTCGGGCGGGGAGAATACGATCCGTTGGATCGAAATCCAACGCTTCAGGAACGTCCACGTCGCTTCTTCTTTCTGAGCGCTTCGAAATCGAGCGGGGCGTCTTTCGTCCGTCCGATCAAGCGGAGGCTCGTTGGATGCTCGCCACGTGGACAAGCGGCTGCCGCTTCGATTCAAATCGCGGGGAGCGTACCGACCGTCGGATGAGAACGGGGCGGGACGGATGGACGCCACGTGTCCACGGAGAAACGCGCGCTGCTGCTGCGTTTTCTTTCGCTTCGGGCCGTTGGATCTTGATCCAACGGGTAAAAGAATTCCACGTCGATAATAATCTGCTGCCGTTGGATCTGAGCGGGAACGGCTCTGATGCTGCCACCGCTTGCGCCAAGATTCGTGCAAACTTATTTTAATTCCAATAAATTGTATTCTGCATTCAAAAATTCATAGAAATTAGCACAGATCTCAGAAAAATACAAATAAATAGTCGTTGGAATCGTGAGATCGAGACGATGCTAGGAAAAATATAAAAATGCAGAAATACACAATCAAATTCATGTTTTGTGCACAAATAATGTGATTTCTCTAATAAATAATGGTGTACAAAATACGCACATATTAGAGAGCAGTTAAGTATTATATAGGCACATCATAGGACTAATTAGGGGGTTAAATACGCAATATTCAACCCGAATCACAAGGCGAGGCAAGCTTTGGCGTCGATGTTATTCCCAGAACCCCGTATCGCTCCGAATCGCACCGAATTCCCTGAAAACACATAAAACATCGAAAGGATCAAGAATATCGAGAAAAGCGCGGTATAATACGAAAATATGGATTCGGACGATCGAAACGACATTGGAATGCATGGTAAAAACATTAAAAATATAGACACAACACGCTTATAGCCATTGCCCACCAAATGCTTGGGCTCCAGGTTAGGGGTGTTCATTTGCTCGACGTGGGCCTGCCAAAGTTAGTGTCGACAGGCTCGGGAGCAGGCGTAGTCGCAACAGCCCTCCTGGGGCCTTTGATATGTGATCGAGTCATTTTCGGTGTGGTTGTTAGATGTGGGATTAGACTTGGTTTACACAGATGGCGCTATATGTTTCATGGTGTTTTCACACCACAGGTTGATAGTACGGAGGTTCGAAGGTCATTGCTGACATGGAAGACGAGGAGGACCTTCGGGACCAGTCAACCGAGCAGACCGTGTTGCGGGGATGTTCTGAACCGAGTGGCAGGACATCGAAGTTGGGCTTCCACTAGATGATGACCTCCGGGGTCGATCATCTGAGCTGACTTTGACTCTGGTGCGAGGATGCTCGGAGTCGAGCAATCGGGTGCCAAATCCGAGCTTCGACGAGGTTGTGTCTCCTTCGATCTACAAAATAAGCAACTCGTCAGGAGGGTCGGACCTTGACTCCAACCAAATCCCCTCTGATTCCTAAGTCAGATCTTGACTAAAGAGTGATCGGTGGAATCGAGTATGGCTCACTGAGAGACCGTGCACGAGTTCTCGGGCCGAGCAATAGAGGAAGAAATATATTGTAGGAGCAAGTGTATGAAAAATGTTGTTACAGGGTAGAATCCACTTACAATGAATTTATATTCAAGTGGGAAATCAAGGGCACAATGATTACAAGTGTATGGTTGATGACGAGGCTAATCACGATTTGAGGACAATTTGTAGATGAGGATCTGAAGGTCGCCCGTCAATTGGTATAGGTCGCCTGCAAGTTGGTGAAGGTCGCTTGTCAGGTGGTGAAAGATGACGTAGGTCGCTCGTCCGCTGGCAACTAGGTCAAACTTTCTATAAGAAGAGCAACCCATCAGAAAGGCTGTGCTGGCTGTCAGCCCATAGCCACTCTGATGCTTAAGTCAGTTGATGACTGCTTGGAGAATGTCAGACACGCAGGGTGACCTTAGAGGCAGATCGGCGCTTGCATGGCGAACTAGTGTGGAAGGCGCGAATATGTGGAGGATATCCGACCTTGAATATAAATAGATGTGTTAGAGGTTTCTTACAGATTACAACCAACCTCTCTCTCGCTGGAGGAGAGTGTGTATATATAGGCTGCTGGAGTCGGTTGCTTTTGCTGAGCTGGTGGTGCCAGGGTGTCAGGGATTCGGCCGTTGAGGTCTGGGCCGAACGTGTCAGGCGTGATTTTGTCAGGCCGTAAGAGATGTAAGTGTCAGGTGTGCTTTTGTTTGGCTGTTTGGTAGCGAAACGGCTAGGGATGCTTTCGGCAGGCTGTCGGGTGGCGAATCAGCCATGTGCGCTTTTGTCAAGCTTTGTCTATAGTGGAACTGGCAGTGATGTTTTTTGCGGGTCGACTCCCTCCTTGGGCGGACTGCTTTGGGGTGGACAGGTAGGCGAGCTTCCTCGGTACGAGCTACTCTGGGCAAGCTGGTGTAGACCATGCACGATCAATCAGTGGGCTCTTCTCTTTGGTTCGGTTGACAAGTTCGTCGCTCTACGAGTGTGGGCTGCTCTGAGCCCTGACGAGCTTTTCTGAGCCTCGACGAACTGAGTCTCATTATGGAGATTCGATGGGCCATGACTTGGGCTTCGATTATATGGGCCTAGATCGACTGGGCCGATTTTGAGGTTGTAACAATTTCCCCTTCATTCGAGTTCGAACGGGAAGTCCGGCTTGGCTCGGATGATGCACTCCGCTCTGTCTGGCTGATAGTTGTGGCATTAACTGCGAGATGCTTGGTGAATCTCTAAAGTCATTATGATGATTCGGTAGCGAGGAGATATCGAGGCGCCCTGCCACTCGAATTACGACATGTGCCGCGTACGGCTCTGGGAGAAACTAAGGCGACACCTCTGCTTCAGATCTTGCCACGTGGCCAACCTTTGACGGTCGATATCAGGTGATGCCCTCTATAAAACAGAGGCAGGATGGTTAAGGGCTTTTGCATTCAAATTTCAAGATGCTTCTCTTCTCTTCTCTGCTTCCGAGAGTTCTCGTCGTTGGTCATGACTTCGTTGGAGCTCCATTGATCTTCTTCTTTTCTAGGTAACTTCTTGATCTATCAATGGCTTCTTCTGGTTCTTCAGCTTTCAAGGAGGAGACGATGGTGTGGCTGGAAGAGTGGAAAGCACGTCCTGATGTTCCTTCGATGTCGACGGCACGAAGGGAGCCTAAGAGGAGGGAGCGAGGGCTTGGGTTGGACTTCACAGAGTCAGGGCCATGGTCCCGACGGAGATTAGGGCCATTCAGGGAAAAACAAGCGCCATCAGTCTTCCTGAGATCTGCTCTAAATACATTCGGCCACCCTGCACAGTTCGCCTCCCCGAACCCAATGAAAGGGTTTGCTCGCCAAGGGATAACGAAGTCGGGGTCTACTACCTGACCTTCGAACTCAGACTGCAGTTCCCGCTCAACCCCAAAATCCTTCATTTGTTGAACTTTCTCGAGCTTCCTCTCTTCCAACAAACATCGGACTCTGTCATCTCAATGGTTGGCTTCAGTTTCCTCTGCAATGTCAGCGGGATAAGTCCGAGCCTATCGCTGTTCCCGCATTTCTTTAAGACGAAGAAAAGGGGGATGTATCATTCAGTTAGTGCGAGGAGGAGTTGGCATCTCATCCTAGAGCTGACAAGCGAGGTGAGAGAGTGGAGGGAGAGGTTTTTCTTTGTCTTGATGTCGATGGACTCGGTGTTAAGGTCGAACTAGGGGACGCTAAATCCCTTGGTGAATAAAGGGGTGACCCTGGAGGGACAAACCTGGAGAACTCCAAGATCTTGGAGGAGATCCCCAAAGAGATTCGAAAGCATAAGAACTTGATTAAGGGCGACCAATTCACCCAGTTTTTCTGGCCCGAATGTATTGTGATCTTGGCGACCTTCTCCCTTTATGCTCACCCTGGTCTTTCGTCTCTTTGCAGGTGCGGCCACGATCCTTTTGCGGGAGGAGCTGGTAAGGAGATCTACGGATCCGATGACCTCGGAGCCGACGGCCAAGAAGCCTTCGTCCTAGGAGAAAGGCAAAGGGGCGACAACCGAGAACTTGGTGAGGAAGTCGGGACAGAAGCGGAGCTCCGAGGTTGTCATTGGGGCCGAGAGGGGTGAGTGCGATAAGAGGCCGAGGTAGATGCCTGCGGGGACCATTCATACCCCTAAGATTAGTGAGGCGGTGTAGGGCGGCTCCGTCGACCTTAGCGCTGGTGAGAAAGAGGTGATGCCCCGGAGCTTGCCAACTCAGGGCACCCCTGCGGTACAGACCAGCAGGATTCCGATCGAGTGTTGGCCTTATAGATGTCCCCCTTGGGAGCAGGGGAGCCAGGGAATCTGAGTTGTGAGCCCATGCTTGCCCATTTTAAGGCGACGAAGGCCGAGGTTCATGTTATCCCGAAGGGAGGACTCTTCACGACGAGCTACCCGATGGGCAACATGGAGTCAGTGTTCGATGAGGCCAACATCGCAGCTCGCCTGGCAGAGAATAGTCTGTTGCCAAGGGATCGTGAGTCCTTGTCTAAGGTTGGCCTGGAGCACCTTTGCGATACAGCATTATGGCACAATATGCAGGTTTGTCGCTCTCTTTACTCCATACCATCGGTCTTCTTTCTTTCAGGTGTACTTATGTTTTCTGTTCCTCCTATAGGTGGTCATGGCAATGGTGTCCTTGCAGTGTCATACTGTCATGGATGAGCTCAAGGCGATCCATAGGAAGACTAAGGCTGATCTCTAGGTAGCCACTGATAAGCTACGACGATAGAGGCCCGATTTGAGGAGGTCGCCGGGAGGCTACAGGATAGGAAGGATCGGCTTGAGCAGCTCTGGGGGTGGTACGTAACCCAGAAGGCAGAGATCGTGAAGCTGGTGAAGATCGTGGCAGGTCTGGAGCGGCGGCTCCGGGAAGAGGACGCTCGAATTGTCGCTGCCATGAACACCCACGCCGAGGAAGTGGAGGCAAAGGGGGTGGAGATCGTCGAGCTGAAGCGGCAGGTGGCAACACTGAAGAAGATAGATCTGGAGGCTGAGAAGGCAGGGGCCATCCACAAGTACCCGGAGAAGGCGTACCTCCCCATGATGAGGTCGACGGGGGCAGAAGGCTTAGAAGAGGGGATGCATGTGGGCTAGAAGAGGGTGGAGGCAAGGTTGGTGAAGTTAAACCCCGACCTGGAGGTCGACTTCTCCAAGCTGACCATGGCCTCCAATGATGAAGAGGATAAGGTTAATGTTTGGGGGGAGGCGACGCTGCATAATCTTTGGAGGGTGGTTGCATATGTAGGGCCAGTCTTGGGGCCATGCATAGGACCTAGAGTAGAAAGTTTAATGTAAATGTATTAACTTTAATTTCAATGAAATATTACCTTAGGCGGTTCGCCTTATTTATCTTTTGTGCTTGTGTTGCAGCTTATCCCCACTTTTGCCTTAGTGTGTATGCCCCCAACTTTCTGCTTGGAAGTGGCTAAGGCCCAGGAGAAGCGGAATGTTATGGATTTTGAATGTGATTGAGTTGGGTTAAGAGTGGGCTGGATGTCAAGAGTATAGTTCGGCCCTAACCTGTCGGAGCGAGCTTGAGAGGTGGTGCAAGCCTGTAACCCGGTCATTAACCTACAGGTGCCTATCGAGGGTGAAGCTTGTAAGCTTGCCCCGAAGTTGAGGGAGGGGAGGGTACAAGCTGTAGATCGGTCCTTAATCCACCCGGTGTCTATCGAGGGCGAAGCTCGTAAGCTTACCCCGAAGTTTGAGAGATGGAAGGTGCAAGCCGTAGCTCAGTCCTTAACCCACCGGTGCCTATCGAGGGCGAAGCTTGTAAGCTTGCCCAGAGTTTGAGAACTCTATCAAGGGTGAAGCACTTAAGCTTGCCTCGGAGTTTAGGGAGGGAAGGGTGTGAGCTGTAGCTCGGTCCTTAACCCACCTGGCGCCTATTGAGGGGGAAGCTAGTAATCTTGCCCCAGAGTTGAGGGAGGGGAGGGTGCGAGCTTTAGCTCAGTCCTTAACCCACCCGGCCTATGGAGGGCGAAGCTTGTAACTTATCCTAGAGTTGAGGGAGGGGAGGGTGCAAGCCGTAGCTCGGTCCTTAACCCACCAGCGCCTATCGAGGGCGATGCTCATAAGCTGGCCCCTGAGTTGAGGGAGGGGAGGGTGCGAGCCGTAGCTCGGTCCTTAACCCACCGGCGCCTATCGAGAGCGAAGCTCGTAAGCTTTCCCCAGAGTTGAAGGAGGGGAGGGTGCGAGCCGTAGCTCGATCCTTAACCCATTGGCACCTATCGAGGGCAAAGCTCGTAAGCTTGCCCCGAAGTTTGAGAAGTCTATCGAGGGTGAAGCTCGTAAGCTTGTCCCGAAGTTGAGGGAGGGGAGAGTGCAAGCCGTAGCTCGGTCCTTAACCCACCGGAGCCTATCGAGTGAGAAGCTTGTAAGCTTTCCCCGGAGTTGAGGGAGTGGATGGTGCTAGCCATAGCTCGGTCCTTAACCCACCGATGCATATCGAGGGCAAAGCTCGTAAGCTTGCACCGGAGTTTAAGACGTCAATCGAAGGCAAAGCACTTAAGGTTGCTCTGGAGTTGAGGGAAAGGAGGGTGCGAGCCGTAGCTCGGTCCTTAACCCACCCGGTGCCTTTCAAGGGTGAAGCTCGTAAGCTTTCCCCAGAGTTGTGGGAGGGGAGGGTGCGAGTCGTAGCTCGGTCCTTAACCCACCCGGTGCCTATCGAGGGCGAAGCTCGTAAGCTGGCCCCAGAGTTGAGGGAGGGGAGGGTGCAAGCCATAGCTCGGTCCTTAACCCACCCGGCACCTATCGAGGGCGAATCTCGTAAGCTTGCCCTGGAGTTGAGGGATGGGAGGGTGCGAGCTGTAGCTCGGTCTTTAACCACCGGCGCCTATCAAGGGCAAATCCCGTAAGTTTGCCCCAGATTCAAGGGAGGGGAGGGTGCGAGCCATAGCTCGGTCCTTAACCCACCGGTGCATATCGAGGGCGAAGCTCGTAAGCTTGCCCTGGAGTTTGAGAAGTCTATCAAAGGCGAAGCACTTAAGCTTACCCCTGGAGTTGAGGGAGGGGAGGGTTTGAGCCGTAGCTCGGTCCTTAACCCACCCGGCACATATCAAGGGCAAAGCTCATAAGCTTGCCCCGGAGTTGAGGGAGGGGAGGATGCGAGCCGTGGCTTGGTCCTTAACCCACCGGTGTATATCGAGAGAAAAGCTCATAAGCTTGCCCCGGAGTTGAGGGAGGGGAGGGTACGAGCCGTAGCTCGGTCCTTAAACCCCCCGGTGCCTATCGAGGGCGAAGCTCGTAAGCTTGCCCCGAAGTTTGAGAAGTCTATTGAGGGTGAAGCACTTAAGCTTGCCCCAGAGTTGAGAGAGGGGAGGGTGCGAGCCGTAGCTTGGTCCTTAACCCACTCCGGGCCTATCAAGGGCAAAACTCGTAAACTTGCCCCAGAGTTGAGGGAGGAGAGGGTGTGAGCCGTAGCTCGGTCCTTAACCCACCGGTGCCTATCGAGGGTGAAGCTTGTAAGCTTGCTGTGGAGTTGAGGGAGGGGAGGGTGTGAGCCGTAGCTTCATCCTTAACCCATCGGCGCCTATCGAGGGCAAAGCTCGTAAGCTTGCCCCGGAGTTTGAAAGTCTATCGAGTGCAAAGCACTTAAGCTTGCCCCGGAGTTGAGGGAGGGGAGGGTGCGAGCCATAGCTCGGTCCTTAACCCACCCACCACCTTTCCAGGCCGAAGCTCGTAAGCTTGCCCCGGAGTTGTGGGAGGGGAGGGGAGGGTGTTTGCTGTAGCTCGGTCCTTAACCCACCCGGTGCCTATCGAGGGCAAAGCTCGTAAGATGGCCCTGAAGTTTGAGAATGGGGAGCTAAAATTTTCAAATGGAGATGAAAACATTTGAGAGTATGCACAGAAAACGATAATTATATTTTACAAATGTATTGATAACATTTGAGTAAATGCTTATCATTCCGATGGCGGGCTAGCTCTGTGCCTTCCCTAATTGGTCGCTGAAGTTCTCCCGATCGTTGACGAGTTCAACTAGCTGGGCTTGCTCGGGCTCTTTGTGTTTGGTGGAGTAGACATAGCAGCTTCGGGACAGTCTTTGGCCCCCTCTCGCTTATCCAACCCCCTACAGAGTCTGGAACTTGATCATTTGATGTAGAAGTGAGGGGAGAGCTTCGATGGAGGTCATGTATGGCAGCTGATCACTCCATATTTTACACCTTTTTTCTACATGTTTGCATGCCACTTTGATCACCCATATCGTGTTTTTTCATGATTATTCGACAATATTGCGATACTTTTCACTATTTCTTGTTTTTGTCGTATTTCAGGAAATATGGAGCGATTTTGATCGATTTTGAGATCAAGGGGGTTGTAAGCGATTAGGAGTGTCACCCACGGCTCATTTGAGGGATTATCAGCGACAGAGGAAGAGCGGAAGAAGAAGGAAATCAATAGGAGCGATGAGGAGACGAAAAGAAGAAGAAACAGGCATTTCAGCACATCACTCAGCCGAGCAGAATAGCCACTCGGCCGAACAAGAAGTCCCACTCGGCCGACCAGAACGGATACGCACACGGAGCTTTTCAGTGTGTACTCGGCTGAACAAAGAAATCCTACTCGGCCGAGTGAGAAAGCTCACTCGCCCAAGTGGTACAGGGAATTTGTCCAGAGAAAAGGCCGAAGTTGCTGCAATTTTCAGAGATCCTTTGGAGGCCTACTCGGCCGAGTACGAATGCTCACTCGGTCGAATGATGAAAGCCACTCGGCCGAGCCATCCCCCGAAGATAGACTCTGAAACATCCGAAGTTACTGTATTCTTTACAGGGTTTGTCACTCGGGCGAGTGACAAAGGTCACTCGGCCGAGTGAACCGCTCCGCATGCTGCTAGGGTTGTGATTTCTGGGCTGCGCAGGGGCAGTTTGGTCACGATTTTTTGGGCGATTTTAGAGGGTATTTAAACCCAGTTTTTCCCTAGTTTAAAAAGCTTTTGAACAATTAAATTTTAGACTTTCTTTTAGGGTTTTGACATCTACTCTTTGGTGAATTCTCAGCTGGAAATCATTGGCATCTACATTGGGTTGTCTATTCCTATCAAAAACTTGATTGTTATGCATTATTTCTCTTTTGCAATGAATTGTGCCGATATTATTGTTGATTTTTCTGAGATTTGCATGATGTCTAGTGAGTAGTGCCGTCGTCTTAGGGCGTAGGGATGAACCCTATGGACCCTATTTCTAAATTATGATGAATTTGTAGAATTGTTGCTAGAATTGATTAGGGTTAGGTTGTAATTGATTAATTACGGATAGCTAGGAATTCATATCGATTGGGATTTGCAAGAGATTGGATCCCAATTGATAGGAAGGCCTAGATATTCGATTTAGATTGACAATTGGATTTCTCTAGATTTGGTTTGCAAGAGATTGGACCAAAGCTAGGATTTTTAATTGTGAATTTATGCCAATATTCGTTTGCAAGAGATTGGACGGATAGGAACTATTATAACCTAGGTCGTAGCTCGAGTTTGCACGAGAGTGGGCTAGAGATACGATTGAACAATGATGTCGTTCTTCACGCTAGCGGCTTAGGCTAGGGTTTGCACGAGAGTGGGCCATATCCTAGGTTTGCTATAGACCGGCAATAGCGCAAGAGCGTGAGCTTGGTTCTATATTAAGTTGCGACTAGTTCACCTATATTCAAGCTTAGTAACAATGAAACTTATGAATCACAAGGGTGAGAGAAGGTCCGTAGTGGGAATTCCATATCCCTAGACGTTTTATTAAATTGATATTTCTCTTGATATTTGAGCAATTGTGACTGTTATTCCCCAAACTATTCTCGATTCTCTTGATAGCTAGATGATTGGAAAGAGACACGGTCATTTGTTCCTCCTGAGTTCGATACCCGCTCGCCGCTACAACGTGCGCTTGCGGTAAAACTACAAGTCATTTTTCGGGTGTACACTCGGACGCGATCAAGTTTTTTGGCGACGTTGCCAGGGAGGCGACAGTGTTTTATTTTCTCTACTTAGCTATTTCTTTTTTTATTATTATTTTTTTATTTTACTCCTCTATCGTGCTAACAATTCCATCGAAACTCTGTTTTTCTTTGCATGTACACGAGATCGACGGCGTATCCAGAGGATATTATATTTGATCCGGAGATCGAACGTACTAAGAGGAGGATCAGAGCCGAGAAGAGACTCAATATAGAGGATAATTGCATGAACCGCCAGGAGATACCAGAAGAACTAGCGACACGTATGGCAAGGATTATATCCATCATAGATAGGCTTCGGCCTAAGACTTCCTCCACTACTTCTTCCATCGCTATGCCGGAGATGGCGGCGGATAAGAATTTTGAGCTCAAGACAGGATTAATGGTCTTAATGCAACAAGACCTATTCCATGGGAACTCCCATAAGAACCCACATTATCACATCCAGCTATTCTTGTCCAAGTGCGCCACCTTTCAAATGCCAGGTGTTTCCGCCGATGCGATCCGTTTGAGACTCTTCCCCTTCACCCTCGGAGACAAAGCTTTATATTGGTTGAGGACGCAGGCGGAAGGTATATTCACTACTTGGGATGAGTTGGCTAGTGCTTTTGTTGATAAATTCTACCCGCCATCTAAGACAGTGAAGATTAGAAGCGCACTCATGTCCTTCAAGCAAGGACCACAGGAGACCCTATACGAGGCATGGGAGTGCTTTAAGGATCTACAGCATCAGTTCCCCCATCACAGAATAGAAGCATGGGAGCTAGTTCACAGTTTTTATAATGGACTCCAACCGGGCACTAAGCACATCATAAACGAAACCGCCAACGGAGCCATTCATTCCAAAACACCGGATGAAGCTACGGCCCTACTAGAGGAGATGCCCTCTAATAATCAACAATGGGGCAATGAGCGAGGGCAATCTTCTACCTCCTTGAAGCCAACGAGCATATATGAAGCCAAGGCTGTAGCAGAGCTTTTCAATAAATTTGACTCTCTCCACAAGGTAGTGGAGAGACTGGAGAAGTATATCACTGAGCCACATGAAGCTCCATCCACACATACGACAGGGATCAATATGAGTGATTGGCAAGACCAATCTCAAGTCATGTTCGTAGGAGGAGAGCATGGAGAGGGAGCCTTGGAACAAGTGCAATATGTTGCGGGGAACTCCGGTTATTGGGCCAACCCGGCCGTAAGGAATCATCCGGGATTTTCGTATGCAAATAATAAAGGAGCTCTAAACCCACCACCACCGCAACAAACTCAAGCAAGGCCGCCACCTCCACTACCTCAATACCAACCAAGGGGGCCACCACAACCAAATTACCTGCCTAGGCAACAAGCGGGACCGTATATGCCGCCCGGTTACAACCAAGGTTGGAGAGCTCCCAACCCACCACAAGCTCAACCACGATCGGATCATGAAGCTAGGGTGGAGGAATTCATGGTGGAGCAAAGAAAAATCAATGCTAGGTTGACGGCACAACAAGATTCGTTAAATACCGTCGTCGCGCAACTTGGAGAGCAACTTGCGTTGCTAAACAAAAACACTCAACAATTGCCTGCTCAACTGGAGCCCAATCCACGGAGCAATACCGGCCACATAAATGCGGTAGTGGCGGTCACAACTCGGGGCAGAAAGGATACTACTCCCGCCATGGTCCAAACCAAGGAGCCCGTGGAAGAGATTTTGAACGACAAAGAGCCGGCTATTGAAGAGGAGAGCACAAAAGAGCCGCAAGAAGTTGGAAATTCTGAAATGAAGAAACCTAATGAGGAGAGCACCTACATGCCGCGGGTGCCCTTTCCACAATGGTTGGTGAGAGCCAAAATAGACAAGTGGCTCGCTAAGTTCCTTGAATATTAGAGGGGAGTAAGCCTGATTATGTTCTTTACCAAACTTTGGTATTATCTTAATTGCATTACTACTATTGCATTTCAATCGCCTGATTATGTTTTTAACGGTTGATTTTCATTTAGATCGCTTTTTAGCTAATATGTGTGAGTCGTTTCCCAATCTGGGATTTTGGTGGAAACCCCTTCGTGGGTTCTCCCTGATGCGTTCATAGGACTAAGAAATCGATAGGGAATAGGAATCTATTGGTTACGCGGGGTGTTTCATTGTCATCGGTGGGAAAAAGACCGCCTTTGACCGTTGGGCCAAGGGGGAATAAACTTGGCGGTTGAATCCCTAGCTATAGCTCACGCCCTTAGCGTAGACATCGAATCCTAGCGTGTGGGAACGACAGGATGAGATATTGGGAGTTATCGTTGCGAGCTTAGTGCTCCCAGAGTCGGTCAGTGTCAATGGACATGGGAATGCCCACTGACCGAACCCGAGAAGTCAGGCGTATCATCCTGGGCACCGACCAGAATATCGGGCCCATGGGACGCTTTTATCACTCATAGAGGCAACGTCTCACCAATAGACCCTAATTCCGATCGTTATCCTATCCATCGGCCGTGTTAGCGAGAATCACATGATAGGGTGGAAACCGAAGTCCCAAGGTTTCTTTTATTATTGTTTAACCCCTTACCTACGATTCTTGATAAACCATCATTCGATTCGGGCTAGCTCACCCCTAGGGTGAATCCGGTCCTTTCTGACACAAGCACAACCACGCCTCCTTGTGTTCGACCCCCAAGCAACACTACAGCACCATGCGCTTACGGTTATAAATATTTAAATCTCACGCCCCCAATCACATATCATTGCACACTTGCAGGCATACGCCACAAACCGAGGGGACGTCAAGCTCTATGGCGCCGTTGCCGGGGAGGCAACGTGCTTGTAATTTTTGGATCTTTTGAACCCTTGAGTCAAGCTCACATCCCTATCTCGCGATAATTTTCGCATTCTTCTTTTTCATTTTTATTTTCTTATTTTTATTCTCTATTTTTATCTGTTTCTATCCCACTTTTGCTTCACGGGCGTTTGTTGCTTTTCATGCGCAGGAGTTCAAGGAGTCTCGATGACTTGATTCCTGTTGATCTGGAGATAACCGCCATCCTAAGGCGTCTTGCCGCAGAGAAGAGAAGAAGAGAAGAGTCCGAATCCATGGGGGAGAACACCCCACCTCACAAGTCCCTGCTGGAATACTCGATGTCATCCATCGGGTCCACCTCCGCCATCCGACCTCCTGCTATTACGGCGCAAAGCTTCGAGCTTAAGCCGTCTTTGGTGACGTGGATCCAGCAGGATCAATTCTCTGGGGCACCCATGGAGAGCCCCATCGAACATCTAGACTCCTTCCTCGAGAAATGTGACACCTTCCAAATAAATGGTGTCACAGCTGAAGCAATCCGTCTGAAGTTATTCCCCTTCTCTCTGCGGGACAAGGCCAAGCAGTGGCTAAGGGGAAAGGACCTGAACTGTTTCAACACTTGGGAGAAGCTTTCGAATGCGTTCTTGACGAAGTTCTTCCCTCCGGGGAAGACCATGAAGCTGAGGAGTGAGATCTCCTCCTTCTCCCAGGCCAGCCATGAGTCCCTGCATGAAGCGTGGACGAGATACAAAGAAATGCAGCGAAGATGCCCTCATCACGAGCTTCCAAAGTGGCAGATTATAAATCTGTTCTATAACGGATTGAGGGATGACTTGAAGTCTTCCATGGATGCCGCGGCTGGGGGGTCCTTCATGTCCAGAAGTGAAGAAGATGCCGGGAACATATTAGAAAATATGGCATCGAACAATGAGCGATGGTGTGACGAGCGAGCCACACCTAGATCTGGGGGTATCCATAGGGTCGAGGACGTCGACAAATTATCCAGCAAGTTTGACTTGCTGTCGACCCAGATCTCAGCGCTGATGGTAGGAGCCAGTGGTGACGTTACACAACATATTGCGACGGTGGAATCCGAAGTCATTGAAGACTTCGAAGGTGGTGACATCTCACCTCCGTTGGACCAAGCGAGAGCACTATTCTACAATCCTACAGGGAATGCGCCGTACCCTCCACGGATTAGCTCCAACCCGACCTACTCTCCAAACAACCGGAACCACCCCAACCTTAGATACCAGGCACCGTATCAACAGCCGCCTCCTCTGCAACAGCAGCAGCTAGTATATCAGCCGCCTAGGCAACCGCAGCAGCAGTTTTAGCCACAGCAGCAGTTTCAACAGTAGCAGCCTCCGCAACAGTATCAGCAGTATCTCCCAAGGAACCAGCAGCACATTCAGCAGCAGCAGCAGCAGTATGGCCAACAGAGGGCCATCTCTCCGGTTGAGTCCCTCTTGACTCAATACATTACCAACCAGGAGAAGATAAATTTGAAGCTGGAAATGGGGTAAAGAGCTCTCACTGACCAAGTAAGCCAGCTGGGGTTACAGGTGGCGAACCTTCAAAGGTCGCAAAATCTATTGCCGCCACAACCGGAAGTGAACCCGAGGGGAGCAAACCAGACTTTGGCACTCACGTACGAGCATGCGAATGTGTCCACTATCGTATTGAGAAGCGGAACACAAATCACCACAAGAGTGCCCACCAAGGAACCGGAAACACCGTTGGTCATAGAGCGACCCATTGAAAAAGCCAAAGACAACGGTGCTTCGTCGCCAAAGACTACGACTCCGGAGGGAGTCCTTGAAGAGGAGAAGAAGAAGGACGAGGAAGGGAGCCTCAAAGTGTTCAAGCCCGTTGTGCCTTTTCCACAACGGCTAGCCCAAGCCAAGATAGACGAGAAGTATGGAAAATTCTTTGCTATGGTTAAGGACTTAAGCTTGTAGATCCTGTTCCTCGAAGCTATCGAGACGATTCCCTCCTACGCACAATTTCTAAAGGATTGGTGACAAGAGGGCCCAGAAAGGAGAAGGTCGTATTAACAGTGAAATGCAGCGCTCTCATTCAGAGAGCAAATCTGCCTAAGCTTAAAGACCTGAGGAGCTTATCTATCCCTTGTGCGATCGGGGAGGTAAAGATCCATCGCGCACTCGTCGATCTTGGGGTGAGCGTCAGTTTAATGCCACTGTCACTATATAAGAGGATAGGGATGGATGACTTGGAGCCCACTGGTATGACCCTACAGCTTGTAGACCGATCGGTCAAATATCCGATGGGGGTTGTAGATGACCTGCCAGTCAACGTAAGTGGGGTGCATGTGCCAGTGGACTTCGTCGTCATGGACATGCCTGAAGATTCGCATACCCCCATCATCCTTGGACGGCCTTTCATGGCCACTGCCAGTGTTTAAATAGATGTGAAGAATGGGAAGCTTTCCCTTAACGTCGGCAACGAAAAATTCGAGTTTGACTTGGGGTTGTCAATGAAGCACCCCAACCCCCCCGGATGATCCAAGGTGCAATATGCTGGAGCTAGAAGAAGAGAGAGTTGTGGAAGCCGCAGCCTGGGAAATTCTTTCAAGAAATCCCCCCGATAGCTTGGGGACTTAGAAGAACATATCGGTCTGAAGAAAGGTGATGTTGTTGGGAAAGCGGATGATGCACATACGGTCTCTCCCGGATTTCAAAAGGCTCCTCCGACAAGGAGGAAAGGGAAAGAGCCCATGGGGCTCATCGGAGACGAGATCCGAACCTGAAAAGAGTGGCGGTAGATGCCAATATAAAGGAGAAGTCTCCGGATTCCATCAACGGAGGGAGGGTCGTTGAGCAAGTCTTCTTGTCACCACCGACGACACCAAAAGCCACCAACTCAGAATCTGAAGCGATGCCGATCTTAGGGCATCACCCCCGTCCGCCTTGAATATCATCTACGGGCGTCGAGCAAACGACGTTAAACAGAAGCGCTTCATGGGAGGCAACCCATGCTCTAAACTTTTATCTATGTTTTTGGGCTTATTTTCAGCTTTATTTTTCTTATTTTAATAAATAAATCCAGCCGCGGGAACTTCTGTTGAGAGACTTAGGCCACTTGTGAATTTTTGCATGAAACAAGGCCTCACCCGATCGGGTGATTACTCAACCGATATGGTGAGACGTATCAGACAATAGCCGTATCTGTGCTCCAACGAACCGGTCAGGTGAAGCAATGTGAGACCGGGTGGCAGACCATGTCAGCTAGGCCAAAGTCTCGGAAAATTTTGGGAATTGATCAACCGATCGGTTGATATGAAGCGTGGTCGTGTGAGTGACCAGGTGAGATGCACTGAACTTTCTGAAAAAAATTTGAAGCGGCCAACCGATCAGTTCGCCTGTAGCGTTTTTTCAGCAAAATTTTCGACCTAAAAGTCAACTGATCGGGTGACAATTCACCTAATCGGTTCGACTGAAACCCTATAAATATCCCGACTTCACCCGTTCATTTCCCCTTCACCCGATTTCAACTCTCCATCACTGTTTCGACTCCTCCGAGCTCCAACCGGCCTCCTCCTTCCCTCAACCGACCGCAAACCCCTCTCAATCGATCCCTCCACTCTCCATCTCCATCTCTCCATCGATCTCTCTCTATCTCTCTTCGATTTCACCCGCATCAAAACCCTAGTTTTCGCCCATTTCCCCCCATTTTTTGAAAATTTGTTGAAAAGAGTTGCCGCGGCTTCACATTTATTCCCATCGCGTTGCGTTAGGACATCTACGAGCAAGGATCTTTATCTCGGTTGGGTAACTTTGCTCCTTAGCTCAATTTTATATTTTGCCCTTGTTTAACTGTTTTTTTGCTCGATCGCCTGTGTTAGTGTGCATTCATCGCATTTTGCATTCACACACACACACACACACACACACACACATGGCCCGAGATCAAGATAGGGGTAAGGTATCATGCGAGAGGAGGGGTCGTCTTGCAAGAGACGCAAGACTACACGTCCACCACACTCACACCCTCCTCCTGCACAGCCTGCACAACACAACCCCAACCCCAACCTATCGTCCCAGTTGAGGACCCACTGATGGGCCCGCGTGGCTACCGCTTTAGGAACCAGGAGCATAAGGATTTCTATCATAGACTTGATGCGCGGGGGCATCTATCGACCAAATTTGCCTACACCCAATCGCTTATCGATCTTGGTGTATTCACCGAGGTCGAGACTCTCTTCGCAAATTTAGGTTGGTTAGCTTTCATAAATGCCACTGCGGTGTCCTACCCCTCCCTCACACTCGAATTTTTATCCACACTTGTCTGTGAGTCGGGGTCGGTCGTCATCTTCTGCGTCCGTAACAGAACCATTCGCACCCACCTCGATACCATCAATAACATCTTTGGTTTCCCCATCCTTGGGGACGACGATATCCGTCCCTACGGGTATCCACCCGAATTTGACGTCGATCAGTTTTGGTTCTGCCTCACCCTACACCCTCACTATCCCCGAGGTAAGGCCAAGGCCTCCTCCATCATTCACCCCATCTTCCGTCTGGCCCACCGAATCATTTCTTGCACGTTTTTCCCCAGGGATGAGTCCGGCACCGTGACCATCCCTGATCTTTTCATTTTGTGGTCCATGACCTTTCCTTTCGTTCGGGGTGATGACGGGATTTCTTTTAGGGCCCCTACCGTTCCCGTCCATGCCGGTGCTTGGCTTATCTCCAAGCTTCTTGAGATTAGCCGTACCGGCAAGGGCAAGCTTTGTTGCAGGGGCCTTATCACGATTATAGCTTCTGCTCCCCGATTCAACATTGTCATCCCCCGAGATCTTCCTACTGCCGCAGGACCCTCACGTCTAGATCTCGACGTCCTACGGTATATTCACATGATTAAGCCCCGTCCCGATGGCCGTTTCACCTTCCATTACGGTCACCCCCCAGCTCCCTATACCATTCTGCCCAACCCCGCTCACATGACCATCCAGCTTGTGGCAGACTGGACTTTCCCGCCTGATCCTGAGTTTCTTGGGGGGTTACATCTTCCATTTATCCCAGGCGCACCCAGACCACTTTCCCCTGTCGCCCACTTAGGCGAGCAGGACATTCATGTGTCCCGTGGAGACCCCGGGGCTGGGCCTAGTAGTGCCGTCCCGGCTTCCCTCCCCCACCACTGTCGCCACCTCTCCTATCCGTACAACCACCACCTCCACCTTTCGTCGAGCTGCCTCTAGTCGCCTCCATCTCGAGGCTAAGTTAGCTACCTTGCGCGTTGTCGCTTCCTCTTCCACCTCCTCGGTCCCATCCTCTTCCATCTTCACTCACCCACGTTTCCTCGCACTTGAGAGGAACGTGGCCGCCATCCTCCGCCTTCTCACACACGTCCACGGACCTCCTCCACCCACACCACACCCCTCATCACCACCTTCACCCCCTCGACGATTTTCACCTCCCACATCACATCCTTCACCTCCGCCATCACCCCCTAGGCGACCATCCCCTCCTATCACTACTTCCATCCCCACTACCTCATCTACTCCCATCGTTTCCATTCCCTCCACTTCACCCTCGCTCACGACCCCTTCCATTACCCCATATACGCGCCGTAAGAAATTGTAGGTGCGTTCGCGATCACTTCCCCCACCATCCTCACCTACCCCCATACCCTCTCCATCCTCACCTACCCCCGTACCTCCACCACCCACCACCGCATTGGTTGCAATTTCACTACCTCTCACCGTCGTCACTTCCACTCCACCCATCATCAACACTTCCTCCACACCTACTGATCCATCACCTCGACCACTTTCTACACTCCTCCACACACCAGTCACCTCACCCATCCAATCCCCCGCATCCCACACTTCTTCCACCGAGGATGACGAGGATGATTCCTCTCCTGCTTTTTGATTTCACTTTTGTTTTCTGACCTCCCCCTTGTATATCTCTGCATTTTCATGATCATATCATTTTGCTAGCATCGTCATGACTAGCTGGGGGAAGTCAATTTTTCTGTGTGCTGTCGTGTGATGTTTTTCTATGTGTGTTTGTTTATTTGTCGCGGTGTGATTTTCTTTTGTTATTTTCTGTTTGTATGTCGTGTGGTGCGATTTTCTTTCTTTTCCATTTTTGTATGTGTGTTTTTCTCGTTTTTCATTTCTTTTTTTGAGTCGGTGCGTACTCCCCCCATTTTCATTGCCCTCCCGTATTCACTTTTATTGCATTGAGGGCAATGCAAGTTTCAGCTTGGAGGAATCGCACTTCGTGCGTCATTTGCGTCTTTTTTTCGTTTTTGAGTCGTTTTCATCGTGTTTTTTTCGTTTCTTCTTTTTTTATCTCTTTCTCCTAGAGATGAACCCTATGATGAATTTTCACAAAAATCACACACACACCTAGCATGGCTTCGATAATCACATTCACTAACCCTAGGAAGCTGAGTCCTCTTGCATTTCATGCATCGTGAGTCCATTTTGCTTTTGTGTGAGTCGTGTGTCGTGCTTAGCTGTTTGGTGTGCTTCTACTTTGTGATTGTGTTTATATACCTGTCCAGGAATGACCCTTAGATTATCATGCTTCGATTTGAATATGCGGTATTTGCCTCTCTTATTCGCTTCTGTATGCATGAATATAAATATATCGTATGCTTCATGTCGCATGTGTCGGGATTCCGCAATTAGGACTAGGATAACCCATTTAGCCTATGCTCTGATTAGCGAAAATATCTCCTTTGCCCAAGTGTTTAGAATCCGATTTCTTTTTTATTTTACTTGGTGCAAATCCCCTCGTCATGTACCGTTCCCCCACTTGGGAGAGTACACACTTGTATATACCCCAAAATCCAAAAAAAAAGAGAAAAGAAAAACCCAAAAAGAAAAGAAAAGAGAAAAGAAATATATATATATATATATATACAGCCAAAAGCCCAAGAAAAAAATACATATATCCAAAACCCAAAAAAAATTTTGCGTGTGAATATTTCCCTACCTACCGAGAATAAAGGGAAGGCGAGAATTTGCACCGAGTGTCCCACTCCACATCATCTCAATCCCCATCGCTTTCGAAAACACTTGGAATAGGGAATTTCTAGCTATTATCTAGACGATAGTTTGGTGATGTCCAAGTCCCTAGCTGTGGAGTCCTTGACACATGATACATTTCTATTCTCGTACTCTTCTCATGCATGCTTGAGCCATATATTCACCGCTTATTCCAAATCGAATCGATATTTGGGTCATTTCTCGGATTTGTGTATATGGAGCTTATTGCACGATGTAGATAGTAACACCGACTGCTAGCACACGACCACACTCACTCGTGCTTCACGGCGTAGGCCCACGGCACTTGTCTGGACTCGTTTTCTTTGGTTTAGTGTGGTGATTTGTCGTTTACTTGCTTGGTGTGTTGTTTTTGATTTTATTGGCCCTGACGGGCGATTTAGGATTTAGAGTTCTCTTTTTCTCTCTATTTTCTCCCTCCGAGCTCCCACTCTCACTTGTCTTCCTCGAGGACAAGGAAGGGTTCAGCTTGGGGGATTTTGACGTGTGTGTATGTTTTATATATCCACGCACGTCTTCTTTGTATTTTTCCGCTATTTTCCGTCGTCTCGTATCCATTTTCTCGTGTTTTCTCGTTTTCTTTCACTTTTCCATGTTTTTGTGTGTTTGCAGGAGTTCGCCCGTATATGGGACACATAACGAAGATATCGTAAGTCCCCAGAGCAACGGGAGGAGTCACGCGTGATCCAGGGGATCAAACGACGAAGATCGCCATCTTTCAGCCCCCACCCGATCGGTTGGACACAGTCAACCGATCGAGTGGTGCACGCATGCACCACCCAAACAGCAGCTGAAGCTACGAGAGCATCAACCGACCGGGTCGGAGACCGGTTCAGCCCAACAATCCTCTCGGAAAATTGAAGCCGAATTCCAACCGATCGGGTGATATTCACCCGATCGGTTCATCTGTAGCCAATTCCCCGAAGACACGACACGGAGAGCTCACCCGGCCGCCAGCTGACCGTGCCAAAACAACCGAAGTTTCTGTCTTTTTGGGCGACAATTCCAACTGATCGGTTGATTTATCAACCGATTGGTTCACCTGATGAGCTCAAGATCCAAACGGCTAGAAGCTTTCGCCAACCGATCGTGTCGCGAGACCGGGTGAAATTCTGAAGTGCGATGCCGAAGAACGAAGCAGGTCACCCGATCGGTCGATTCTTCACCCGATCGGGTGACGTCGTTTTCTATAAATATAAACCCTAGGTTTCCAGAAACGAGGCTGTGATATTTTTTACTGTTTTTTCTCTCTTGCGACGGCTGCAATTGTCTAGTTATTTGTATGTGTTCCCATCTTTATTAAACTTTGATATTATCTTAATTGCATTGCTACTATTGCATTTCAATCGCCTGATTATGTTTTTAACAGTCGATTTTCATTTAGATCGCTTTTTAGCTAATATGTGTGAGTAGTTTCTCAATCTGGGATTTTGGTGGAAACCCCTTCGTGGGTTCTCCCTGATGCGTTCATAGGACTAGAAAATCGATAGGGAATAGGAATCTATTGGTTACGCTGGGTGTTTCATTGTCATCGGCGGGAAAAAGACCGCATTTGACCGTTGGGCCAAGGGGGAATAAACTTGGCGGTTGACTCCCTGGCCATAGCTCACGCCCTTAGCGTAGACATCGAATCCTAGCGCGTGGGAACGGCAGGATGAGATGTTGGGAGTTATCGTTGCGAGCTTAGTGCTCCAAAAGTCGGTCAGTGTCAATGGACATGGGAATGCCTACTGACCGAACCTGAGAAGTCCGACGTATCATCATCGGCACCGACCGAAATATCGGGCCCATGGGACGCTTTTATCACTCATAGAGGCAACGTCTCACCAATAGACCCTAATTCCGATCGTTATCCTATCCGTCGGCCGTGTTAGCGAGAATCACATGATAGGGTGGAAACCGAAGTTCCAGGTTTCCTTTATTATTGTTTAACCCCTTACCTACGATTCGTGACAAACCATCATTCAATTCGGGCTAGCTCACCCCTAAGGTGAATCTGGTCCTTTCTGACACAAGCACAACCACGCCTCCCTGTGTTCGACCCCCAAGCAACACTACAGCACCGTGCGCTTGCGGTTATAAATATTTAAATCTCATGCCCCCAATCACATATCATTGCACACTTGCATGCATACGCCACAAACCGAGGGGTCGTCAGGACGCCGAGGAAAGCCCATGAGCATCAACAACCAAATCCAAGTGGCCTTCCCAGCAAATTTGACGGGCGTATCTCGCATGCGCCAAACATCACGCGCTAAACGAAAATCATAAGGGGTCGAGCTCATGACCTTAAACGGGCGCTTGTCGGGAGGCAACCCGACGGTTTTATATCATTCCTAGTCGATTTTCATTTTTATTTTAGATTTTTCTTAGTATTTAGAGTCTAGTGTCTATAAAAATCGTGACAACGGGCTTTGTTTTTAATGACAGGAGATGGAGAAAGAGAGATCATTCATATGGAGAATGACTCAGGCAAGGGAGAGTGCTTCAGGAACGTGTTCAGGCCTCAAGGGAAGGCAGGGACTGACTGGAGGAAGAAAAACAGAGAATAGAGCGAAAACAGAGAGCCGTTGCAGAAAACAGGATGCCACTCGGCCAAGTAACATATGTCACTCGGTCGAGCAAAGACTCCATTCGGCCGAGTGGAGTACAGATCAGGGAAGATCGTTCTGACCAACTCCCTGTTATTTTTTCGATTTACAGTATAATTTGCCACTCGGGCGAGTGACTTTTCACTCGGCCGAGTGAATCAGATAACATGCACCTCTAAAAATTGCTGAGTGGCTATGTCAATCGGCCGAATGGAACTTATCTATTCGGCCGAGTGGGAAAGGCCACTCGGCCGAGCCGTAACTTGCGGGAGATATTTTCGAAATTTTATTTCATGTCCCACTCGGCCGAGTGAACATATCACGCACCTCACCGACTTTGAGCGCCTAGGGGTTCTAGAGGGGCTACTCACGTTGTACGACAACGTGGGGTGGCATGATTTCTTGTCGGTGTCGGCGGACATTTATATCCGTCCGACACTAGATGTCCTTAGCTCTATTGAGTGGACCCCTGGAGGATGCTCATTTCGCCTGATGGATCAGGAGTGCCAGGTCACTCTTGTTGACATGCTCAGAGCTTTCTTCCAGTGCCTGTTGTCCCTGACCCAGACCGTGCTTACACTCCCATGCACATCCCACCACCGTCGTTTGGTTGACTCGGAAAGTGCGCAAGTGGCACGCCTTCCACTCCCAAGCGTAGGAGTGTCAATGCAATATAAAATAACCGGTGAGTACCGGGTCGGATCACAGGGACAAGTCGTTCTGTTTTCACAAATTGGATCGATAACGAAAAATAAAGTGTGTTACAACTACCTCAACTAACGGTGGATGAAAGTGTGGGAAAAAACGTGTGAAGAGACTAAAAATTCTAACCTAAGTGGGTAGGGTTGGAGAGCCAAAGGTGGAATTTAGGATAGCTAGGATAGAGAGCATGGGTTGTGGGCTCATTAAAATTGGCGTTAATCAAGTCCTAATTACCGCATATAACACAATCGGTCATCCGGCTAAGGAAACCCAATCGGAATATTTAGCTTTAAAAACACAACAAATTTGCAATATGGAGGGATGCATCATCATCATGGCACTAATCAAGTTAGGATCATGGTATTTTCTCAAATCGTGCCCTCTCGGGACTTAGCCAATCAAATTAACCCTAATGTTACATCCCACATTAACATTGAAATTGGGCAAAGAGGGAAATTAGGGCTTAAATTAACATCCAACTCAATTAGTCACAACCCACACCAAATCAACACTACTCTATCATCATGAACAAATGATGGAACTTTCATTCACCAAATCATTCAATTTCATTACAATAAAGAGATATTAAAATACAAAGGGGAAGAGGGAAGATTTCCCCAAGATTTCCCCAAAATGAGCTCCTTCCTCCTCCTATTTGCCTTCCTCCAAGCTTCTCCAAGCTCCACCAAGCCTCCTCAAGCTTCCATGGCCTCCTCCCCCATCCAAGAGCTTCCAAACCCTAAAAACACAAAAAACAGCAACCAGAACAGTAAAAACGAACTCCCCTGCGAAATTCGCACACCCAGCCCTCAAATAAAAGATTGCGGGTCGGATCCTTGCGGGCGCATGCCCGCTCACCGCCCAAAACCGCCCGCCTGCAAGCCAAAATAGAAGAAGTGGGGCCGGGTCGAAGACCCGGCCCGCTCGACCTCCAGCACCCGCACAAGCGGGCGCTGCCAAAAAAACGAAAAGGGGGGGCACCCCCGCCTCAGCCCGCGCGTGCAATTAATTGTAGCAGCGGGCTGGCCGCTGGGCCGTCCCGCTTGCAATTCGTTTTTTTTTTGTTTTTTTTAAAACACGCGGCCCGCTCCAAGAGCGGGCCGCTATTTCGTTTTTTTTATTTTAAAAATTCTTTTTTTTTTGGTTTGAACGGAACAGCGGTGGAAACGCGGGAATGGGCGGATGGGATTGCGCCATGTGGCGCTGCGGGATTGTGCCACGTGGCGCCCATTTTTAATCCATTTTCCTGCTTTTAAACCTCATTTCTCCTCCAAAAAATTGCCGAAAAATACCTAGGAGTCTCAGAAAAATCCCAAAAAATTCTGGAAAATCTCCAAGACTCCCAGGAGTACCTGAAAAATAGGAGAAGTGGAAATTAGTCCATATGGCGATAAAATAAATATAATGACCATTATAAATCACTATTGAGTTCCAAAATTCCATATAAATTATTCACATGCTCAAATAATTCCCAAAAAATGCAGATATGATCAAAATAATGGCAGGAGTATATAAAAAATAGTAGGAAGCCAATAAGAGCGATAAAATCCGTATTTTGTGCCAAAAATGAGAGTAAGCTCCTAAAATGATATGAAATGCAAATATACCCAAAAAGAGCAACATTAAATATAATTCTTAGCACAAAATGGGGGTAGATATGGGGTATAAATATACACTTTTCACTCCGAATCACACCCCCAACTAGCTTTTTGCTAGTCCCTAGCAAAATATGCGATAAATTCGGATTAAAGTTGAAAAACATGCACCAACTTCACGATATCTTCATGGCACACCCAAAATGGTTTTCCAATTGATTTCAAAACCAATATACACAATGTATGAAAGTAAATCACAAATGACACTCTCTTCAATCCAATTCAAAGAAAAGTAAGGAAATAAGCCCATATCACAAGTGTCGGGATATCACGATGTCATGAATGCTAATTTTCAAGAGAAGTGGCCAATACAAAAGAAACTTTCTTCTAAGAGTGGGAGATGAGATTGCATCACTCATGTTGCTTATTCTTTCATTTTTCATTCATTTTTCTTTTTTTTTGTTTTTGATGTTTATGTTTTGCATTCACGCGATAACGCTATAAATGCAAACACGACCACATTTACATACACGCGATGACGCTATATATGCAAATGGATGGATTGATCTCCTAAATCTCATTTTTGGCTTCCTCCCCAATGTTTCATGGGGCACCGGCTACTCAATTCAATTAGAAAGAAACATTCACTTATACTACTCTCTTTTTTCATTCCAACACTAGTTATCAACTCATCCACCCACTTCTAAGAAGAAAACAAAGCATGCACAATTGGCCAAATCCAATCCAACCAAAAACTACACCATTCATCCCAATTCATGCGACCACTTACACCAAACTTTTCCCAAATTATTTCAAAGAGATATCACGACGTATAAAATAGATTCATACATGGCATATTAGCATTTGACTCCAAATTGGAACAGGAATGAAAACGTGCCAATCAAACATCGAGAAATCAATACCAAAGTGATAATCCGAAAAAATAGCATAACATGAAAGCATGTAGGGACTAAACAAAGCAAGCGGCATAGAAACGAGAAGGCCAAATATGATATGCAATGAAAATCAATGGGTGATGGAGAAACATGGAGGGATCTCAAAAAAATTTAGCTCAAAATCCTAACAATCCTAGAGATTCTAACACTCTCCCCCCCAACTTAAAATAAGCATTGTCCTCAATGTTGGGAGAGTACTAGATCTCGGCAAAAGATCCTAGAAAAGAAAAAAAAATACGAAAGCAAACATGCGAAAGAAAACTAACTAACATTTTTATTTATTTACACTACTTAAAGGAAAGAATACACCTTAGCAAAAGGCGGATCTCGGATGTATAACGGTGGTGGCAACTGCTCGATCATATCCTTTTGCTCCTTCGCCAGCTGCTTTGGAGCTAGGCCGCCACCGGCCTCCTTGGATTCCAGCAATGCAACTCCAAGCATCTCCTTTGGATAATATGGATCATGTGTGAGACGAGCTGCATCAATCCAAGTCATGTCCTCATGCCCTACAAAAGCATTCCAAAATGGGTCGTCAAAACAAATAAAAGAATGTAAATGCAATGGACGACAATCTGAAGCAAAAATATGCGGAAGTGCAAATTGGGCTTCAGAAATGCAAGGCAAGAGATGGCAGGAACTTCCATGAAAAATGTCGCTAGGTGTGGCATGATACTCTGCCTCAGGAGGAGGTGGAAGTGGTTGCAGAGAGAAAACTGCAGTAAGAGGGAGCTCAGGCTCAATACATACCATCTCGCAATCCCCGTCGCTATCCTCTTCCTCGACATCAATATCAACAATCTCTGCGGCACTTCCCACAACTGGTAACTGCTACTGATAAACCTCCTCGATGACTGGCAAGTGCGCATCCTGAGGCGAGGGAAGTGACATATGTGACAGGACTGGAGGTAGACTCGTCTCGGGAATATCCAAGCACGCATCACCCTCGTCATCCCAGAGATAGTTCATCTTAGTCGTCCTCCCTAAGTACTCAACCGCCTCGACCTGTGAAGCTAACTCTGAAGTGGATCGTGGCTCAGGCTCCATGGTGTCCTCAATCTGCTCTCGGCCATCATGCACATCTGCTTCATCCTCAACCTCAAAGTGAAAATGCATCGTGTCACCGTCGTGGTCGACACGCACTCCATCATCTATCTCCTCTGACTCCTCAAAATATATTTGTTCAAATTCCTCTACTTGGCCCCAATGCACCCTCTTCACAGGTTTTTCTTGGTATTCCATAGGGTCGCATTGGAAAGAGCCCTCAGCTGGCTCCTCAGGCTGGTACTGGACCTGCTGCTCTACATTCTGAAGTGGAAACTGGGACTGGCCATCATCCTCATATCCAAGTGACGGCTCTCCAGATGGCGCAGTCTGCTCCCACTCTGCAAGGTCTCTCAGGTAACACCAAGAATCCTCGGTCGAATAATCAAAGAATTCTCCACCGCAACTCATCTGCACGAAATCCCGCCCAGATGGCGATAATCCTGTGTAGAAGATCTGCAGAAGATGATCCTCGTGGAAACTCTGGTGTGGGCACGCAAGCACCAAATCAGTGAACCTTTGCCAAACCTGATGGTAGGCCTCCCATTCAGCTTGGGCAAAGCTCGCTATGTACTGCTCCATGGCCTGCCGCCCCTGTACCTGCTCCAAAAAGATAGGCAAAAACACTCGGAGAAATTCAGCCTGAAACGACAACCAAGTAAAATGTGAGTCGATAGACAAAGAATCAAACCAAAGTCTAGCATCATCTTGCAACGAAGAGGGAAAAAATCTGAAATATATGCAATCATCATCAATATTCCCACCAAGACATGAAAACATCCACTCTTCAAATTTTCTAATATGTAAATGAGGGTTCTCCCCCTCCTTGCCATGAAAGTATGGCGGAAGTGGGATATCCTCCAAATCAACGTCCGAAAAATCTGAAGATGATGCCATGGTAAAAAAAATTTCCAAGAAAATGAAAATAACAACCAAACGACACAATAAAAGGAAAATAAATAAACGAAAAGACACACACTAAAAGATAGAAGTATCACACTAAATATTTCAAAATCAATCAAAAATTGCTAATAGTAGAAACTGTTGTCCCCGACAACGGCGCCAATTGGTTGACTCGGAAAACGCGCAAGTGGCATGCCTTCCACTCCCAAGCGTAGGAGTGTCAAAGCAATATAAAATAACCGGTGAGTACCGGGTCGGATCACAGGGACAAGTCGTTCTGTTTTCATAAATTGGATCGATAACAAAAAATAAAGTGTGTTACAACTACCTCAACTAACGGTGGATGAAAGTGTGGGAAAAAACGTGTGAAGAGACTAAAAATTCTAACCTAAGTGGGTAGGGTTGGAGAGCCAAAGGTGGAATTTAGGATAGCTAGGATAGAGAGCATGGGTTGTGGGCTCATTAAAATTGGCGTTAATCAAGTCCTAATTACCGCATATAACACAATCGGTCATCCGGCTAAGGAAACCCAATCGAAATATTTAGCTTTAAAAACACAACAAATTTGCAATATGGAGGGATGCATCATCATGGCACTAATCAAGTTAGGATCATGGTATTTTCTCAAAGCGTGCCCTCTCGGGACTTAGCCAATCAAATTAACCCTAATGTTACATCCCACATTAACATTGAAATTGGGCAAAGAGGGAAATTAGGGCTTAAATTAACGTCCAACTCAATTAGTCACAACCCACACCAAATCAACACTACTCTATCATCATGAACAAATGATGGAACTTTCATTCACCAAATCATTCAATTTCATTACAATAAAGAGATATCAAAATACAAAGGGGAAGAGGGAAGATTTCACCAAGATTTCCCCCAAATGAGCTCCTCCCTCCTCCTATTTGCCTTCCTCCAAGCTTCTCCAAGTTCCACCAAGCTTCCTCAAGCTTCCATGGCCTCCTCCCCCATCCAAGAGCTTCCAAACCCTAAAAAACACAAAAAACCGCAACCAGAACAGTAAAAACGAACTCCCCTGCGAAATTCGCACACCCAGCCCTCAAAGAAAAGATTGCGGGTCGGATCCTTGCGGGCGCATGCCCGCTCACCGCCCAAACCCGCCCGCCTGCAAGCCAAAATAGAAGAAGCGGGGCCGGGTCGAAGACCCGGCCCGCTCGACCTCCAGCGCCCGCACAAGCGGGCGCTGCCAAAAAAAACGAAAAGGGGGGCACGTGCCCCCGCCTCAGCCCGCGCACGCAATTAATTGAGCAGTGGGCCGGCCGCTGGGCCGTCCCGCTTGCAATTCGTTTTTTTTAATTTTTTTTTAAACACGTGGCCCGCTCTAAGAGCGGGCGGCTATTTCGTTTTTTTTATTTTAAAAAGTCTTTTTTTTGTTTGAACGGAACAGCGGCGGAAACGCGGGAATGGGCGGACGGGATTGCGCCATGTGGCGCTGCGGGATTGCGCCACGTGGCGCCCATTTTTAATCCATTTTCCTGCTTTTAAACCTCATTTCTCCTCCAAAAAATTGCCGAAAAATACCTAGGAGTCTCAGAAAAATCCCAAAAAATTCTGGAAAATCTCCAAGACTCCCAGGAGTACCTGAAAAATAGGAGAAGTGGAAATTAGTCCATATGGCGATAAAATAAATATAATGACCATTATAAATCACTATTGACTTCCAAAATTCCATATAAATTATTCACATACTCAAATAATTCCCAAAAAATGCAGATATGATCAAAATAGTGGCAGGAGCATATGAAAAATAGTAGGAAGCCAATAAGAGCGATAAATCTGTATTTTGTGCCAAGAATGAGAGTAAGCTCCTAAAATGATATGAAATGCAAATATACCCAAAAAGAGCAACATTAAATATAATTCTTAGCACAAAATATGGGTAGATATGGGGTATAAATATACACTTTTCACTCCGAATCATCGTTCGACACCCACGCTTTCTGGACCAGGATTACTGGATCACCTCTTGCCTTTGACGCTAGTAGGGCCAAGGCCTCTACTGTCCTCCACCCTTGCCTCTGCATTGCATAGCGCCTTATGGCGACCACTTTTCTTGCGAGGTACGAGCCCGGGACGTTGTCGACACCAGAGCTCTACATGCTCCATGCGATGACACGTCCCAAGGTTTTTGATGGAGCTGACGTTCTGGTCCCCGCTGTAAAGATTGATATCGCCAGTTGGTACATCGACCGCATCATCATTTCTGTCGACGCTCGTACGCCTATTTGCTACGGTGGTCTGATTACCCTCTTGGCTCTTTTGTGCAGAGTTGACCTCCCTGCTGCTTTGCTTCGACCACCGGGCCCCACTTCACTATCGATAGACGTTATGGCCCGAATGAGGATGATGCGTCCTCATGGTCGTCAGCACTGGGTGTGGCTCCACGGTCCTTTCGCTGCTGATTACATGATTCTTCCGAGCCCTGCTCAGACTCATATAGGACCTGCGGGCGGAGATTGGATTCCAGCGATGGATCTCCTCATCCCTGCCCCTTACGTACTAGAGCCCGAGGGTGCTCAGCAGGATCCCCTCATTCCACCCCAGGACCCCGTGATCCCTTAGCCTGTCCCTGACCTGTCTGCACCTACCGACACCTCTGTCCACACTTCTGTTAGTGTCGGGAGCACTTTTGCTGAGTCCTCGTCCACCACCGCCACCACCTCTGTGCCAATTTCTGTCGATCCCATTTCCGCTGCTAGCCCTAAGCGCCCCACTACCATTTTAGAGAGCGGCAAGACCTCCTTTACCGCCGCAGTGGCGGCCCTGTCCTCACTTTTGTTCACGGCCACCCCTGCCGTTGACACGTCTGTCTCCACTGCTGCTGTTTTCTCCGAGAGCGTAGTGACGTCTGTCCCCACTTCTGTGTCACTGACCTCTCTGCCTGCCTCGTTTTTAGCGACCACTTCCACTTCTACTGCCGCTTCTTCCTCGTCTTCCTTGCCTACGTCTCAGCCTCACACAGAGGCCGAGCGATACTTAGCGAGCACAGCACCGGAGCACCACCCCATAGCTGCACCCATCCTTTACGGAGACCGTGTGAGACAGCCCCGTACTTCACATGTCTGACCTGTTGGATCCTCTGCTCCACCTCCCCCGACACCCTAGTTCAGAGCATTAGTGCTCTTGAGGGGGCAGTTAGTGGACTCAGAGGAGACTTTAGGGCTCTCTCCGCCACCGTTAGTGCAGTCCAGACCCACGTCGCCATACTTCCTAGTATTCAGGCTTGCCTGAATCAGATTGTAACGGTACGTTTTCGTTGTACTTCGTTCGTGCACGTGCTTTTGGCCGTGCACGTGTTTATTTTAGACTTTGTTTGATTTTGAATACTTTTGTGTGATATGCCGTTGTGAACGTCTCTGAGAGTATTAAATAGTGGCACTATCTTGGAACGACACTTCTCGAGTCGTTTTTCCACAATTTAAAATTACTCGATGAGACGTGACGATTCTCACTCTTGACGGGAGACGTTTCTATTTTTAGTTTCGTCATCCGACATCGAATTTGAGATCCGTCTTCTTAGTTAGCTCACATTCGTCGCCACGATCACCACGATATTTATTTTATAATTTTTGGAGTTTATTTGACCACTTTTATAATTTTTACAAGTTTTATATTATTTTTAATAATTAATTTATAAATTATTTTCGGCCAAATAAAATTTATTTAAGTTTTAAACGTTTTAAAGAATTTTTGAGCCAATTTCCAGCTCATTTGGACCAGGTCAAACCCTTGGATGAGTTGGAGTAATTGAATTTCAAATTTTAAATCTTTTTAAACTTCTAATCCTATTAGATTTAGCCCTAGACCAAGTCAACCCATCTATACTATATAAGCAACCCCTAGCAAGACCTATTTTCCAAAGAAATTAGCCCTAGCCTCTTCCAAACTTGAAATTGGACGTTGCGACGAATCGTCGCAACATTGCGACGTTCAGCCCCCGCACGACCGAGAAAACCCACCGCATCCGCCCGCTCCGACCGATAGCTGCCCCCGCATCCTCGCCGTCCGCACGCTGCAGCAGCCGCCCACGCCCGTTCCCCCCGCTTGGCCGAGAGAGGCCCTCGGTCTGACCGAGGCTCCGCTCCGCACAAGCGCTCCGCATCGACCCGCCCCGTCGCCCCGCTCCGCTCCGTGTCTGACCGGTCGCCCCGCCCGCTGTGACCGAGCGCCCGAGCTTTGCACCGTAGCCTCGCATCCCAAGCGCACGATCGACGGTCCCTATCGGTCTGACCGAAGGAAACGCCCGCACCCGAGCTGCTGCACACCCCCAACGCTGCAACAGCGCCGTTCCTAGTGTCTGACCGAGAGATTTCCCCGCACCGAGGCTGTACGACCGAGAGCCACTCGTCGCAACCCCGCATCCGTCGCACCGCTTGCCACCGTGGGCCCCCCAAGTTCTCCAGAGTTATTGTGGGTCCCCCAAAGGTCCCTAGGAGTACTGTGGGCCCCACCTAGGTGCTTGCTCTTCGAGGATCCGTCGCGTACGACGTCGTCGCACGTCGTAGCCCGTCGCCGCACGTATTAGCTTTGGAATCTGGAATCGTCGCCCGAGTTATTTGCTCTGAAATTTCCAGCGAGGAAACAAATTGGAATCTGGACTTGGAGCGCGATCTTTTATTCCAACCCCGGCGTCGCTACCCGACGCCGGTGTAGCTTTCGCGTCGTGTTGAGGTAACATTTTGCACCCCTAGGACCCCCAACCCAATTGCATGCTAATCAAGACTAAAAATCAGTATTTTAAAGTATTTTAAATGTTTTAGAAATCACTAATCAAGATTAATAAAACGGATGTAGGCCGGTTGACTTGTGCACATAGGAATCGTGACTTTGGACTCGTTGGACGGTGTTTTCTTGACGTGATAGTTTCAGGCAAGTGAAACTTGCCAACTCTTGTGTAGGGCCATGTTTTTAGGCCATTTTCTTGTTCCTAGCGTAAAAGAGACTAGTCAGTGAAATGATAGCTGGCTAGACGCCTACTTGATCTAGTTTGACAACGAAACTAGATCCGTCACCTAAAAGATCTAGCTTGACAACGAAGCTAGATCCAACCCTTAAACTTGTCATTCATGCATGCTAAACTGTCACGTTTACTTTTCTTACTTGTACGCTTTACTACTTGCCATGCCATGTCATCCATGCATTGAATGTTGCATCATAGCACACGCTACAATACTTGTCCTCGTACTACTTGTCCGGCTAGGTGCACCCCTACGCCATACTTGTTTACACACTTCCTGGCTCGTGGTCCAGAAGCGAGCATTCCGTGTTCGGGGGTAATGCCCTGGCTCGATACACGTGGAGGGGTAGGGATAAACGGTCGCTTGAGCTTAGGAGTTGGCCCGCGCAGCCACTCTAGCCAAAAGACGGAATCTCTGTGCACGAGGTGCTTACTTTTCTTGTCTTGTACTTGTCTTTTGAATGTCATGCCATGCGCATACTTTACTTCGCTTTACTTTACCTGTCGCACTCATTACTTTAACTGCCATGTCATTGCATCATGCTAGAACTTTTAGGTTGCTTTTACTTGTACTTTCAGTTTCACTTGCACAAGTCTTTTAGACTTGCTGATATGTGCCCCTTGCTCTTTTGGGTGTCACATGTTAGACCCTGAGCCAGAGACAGTTGCTGAGGACGAGGTGTTTGCTGACGCTGAGCCCGAGCCTACGTTCGTTGAGGAGTTCGAGGACACCGGAAATCAGTCTTAGAGACTGATTTTACTTGCTTTTGCTTTAGGTTGCTGTTAGTTGTCGGTGCTTGCACCTTTTCTTTGTTTTCGTACTCTATACTTTTGTTGGCCATGCTGGGCCTCTTTTAGACTCTTTATTTTAGCCTGGTGGCTTTTTCTGCGATGTTGAGATTTATTATTATGGATATTCTGAGATGTACTTTTGTCTCTTTTCGTTATTATTATCTTTGTTTCGTTTCGCGTTGCAAGGACCTGCAGTTTAAAGTGATTGACGCTTATCGGACTTGCGGCTTTGTAGCTTCAAGTCTGAGCGGACCTTCTCACGCTTCGCCTCCACATTTTTGGGAAGCGGGGCGTGACAGGTTTTGTTGGTGGCCCATGCAGGTCCTCTTCTTGCGATTGCGAACTAACGGAACAACGATAATAAACGGAATATCCATTAAATAAATAGCAACATCCAAGTCATTAAGCTATGAGTCTAATTTGTTTGTTCGTTTTCTATGTCCTTAGATGGCTGGACGACGACAGACCCGATCTGGCACTGGGCCCAATCGTGCTGAGGAGCCAGATAGAGAGCCCACCAATGCTGAGATCATGAGGATGATGCATCAGATGATGCAGGTACAGCAGGGCATGCTCCAGAACACTCAGAGTGCTCCTCGCCATGAGCCAGGAGCGAAGCAGTTTCGGGAGCTGGGCCCGACGTACTTTGATGGATCTGAAGGACCGATGGCTGCAGAGGAGTGGATCAGAAATACTGAGGATAATCTGAAGATGTCGAAGGTCAACCCGGCTGGATGGGTTGATCTGGCGAAGAGGCAGCTAAAGGATAATGCCTGAAACTGGTGGGATGCAGAGGAGGAGTTGTTGGTGAGCCCTATACCTTGGGCTACTTTCAAGTCTAGATTCGATGAGGAGTACTTTCCGAAGGCTGCTAGGAGGGAGATGTTGCAGCGCTTCATTGAGCTGAAGCAGGGGAGTCTGACGGTGGACCAGTACCACCAGGAGTTTACTAGATTGAGCCGCTTCGCGCCAAAGATGGTAGAGGATGCTGAGGAGAAGGCTCAGAAGTTTCTGCAGGGTCTTTCTCTAGACTTGCAGAGCCTGGTGTCTACGTCGGACATGGAGTCTTATCAGAAGTTGCTGGTAGCTGCTCGGAGACAGGAGGAGATTGCGAAGCTGAAGAGAGGACGGATTTCTGGAGCTGGGAAGAGGCCGATGGAGCAGTCTAGGCCTGGGACTAGGCCTACCCAGCCAGTGCAGTTCAAGAGGCCAGGTGGGCCTATTGTGAAGACTTGCCATTTCTGTGGCAAGACCGGGCATATCAAGGATCAGTGTAGAAAGATGTTGGGACAGTGCCTGGTTTGTGGAGACCCTACTCATGCTATGAAGGACTGCCCGAGTTCTAAGCAACCCTGGAAGAATCTCGTCGTCGCACAGCCGTTGCAGCAGAGAGCACTTGTACCTGCAGGTCATGGAGCACCTCTCGCTCCTTAGAGGCAGGCTTTTCAGTAGGCTGTGCAGCCGAGGAGGCAGGCTTACCTGATGACGGCAGTGGAGAACGAGGCTACGGATGAGGTTATCGCAGGTAATCCTCAAACTAGTTGTTTCCTTCCTTAGATAGCTTGATTGATTGCTTATGTTTTTTGATTACATACGAATGTTTGTTAGAATAGGGCTTGATTGTTAGATTATTTGTTAGGTGTGATTTTGGTGTGCACATTTCCTGCACGAGTCCTCTTTGACTCAGGTGCATCAATGTGCATTATCTCTCGGAGCTTCGTCGAGAAGCATTCCTTGACGACTTCCCCTCTTCCCAAGAGTTGGAACATCGTCACGGGTAATGGCGTGATCTCGGTGCATCGTGGGTGCACTTCTTGCCCTTTGGTGGTCTGTGGACATGAGCTTTACGCTGACTTTATTGTCCACGACATCATCAACTACGATGCCGTGCTCGGGATGGATTGGCTTGCGAGCTTCTATGCTACGATCGATTGTCGGAGGAAGAAGGTGGTGTTCAAGATCCCCGGAGCTCCGGTGTTTGAGTTCAGTCGAGGTAGCAGTTCGCTTGGCCCTGTCAGGTTTCGGGCCAGATCGGTGGAGCTTGTCGCTATGCAGATGGAGCAGGATAGACCAGCTGTGGTACGTGAATTCGACGACGTCTTCCCCGAGGAGATGTCTGGATTGCCTCCCGATCGAGCTCTCGAGTTTTCTATCGATCTTATGCCGGGAGCGCAGCCTATTTCGAAGGCGCCGTATCGGATGGCTCCAGCAGAGTTGGAGGAGTTGCGTAGGCAGCTGGACGAGCTTTTGCAGAAAGGATACATCAATCCTAGTGTGTCTCCGTGGGGAGCACCGGTGTTGCTGGTGAAGAAGAAGGATGGCTCGCGTCGCATGTGTGTGGATTACCGGGAGCTGAATGCTGTGACTATCAAGAATAAATATCCCTTGCCTCGGATAGATGACATCTTTGATCAGCTCGGAGGATCGAGGGTGTTCTCTAAATTGGATTTGAGAAGTGGCTACCATCAGCTTAAGGTGAAGAAGGACGACATCCCGAAGACAGCATTCAGGACAAAGTATGGTCACTACGAGTTCGTGGTTATGCCCTTCGGCGTAACCAATGCGCCCGCAATCTTTATGAACCTGATGAATTTGATCTTCTACGACTTTCTAGACAAGTTCGTTGTCATCTTCATTGACGATATTCTGATCTATTCAAAGTCGGAGGAAGAGCATGCCTCGCACTTGAGGACTGTGTTGGAGATCTTGAGGAAGCATCGTTTGTA
Organism: Scilla litardierei; assembly: GCA_030789695.1. Lineage (NCBI taxonomy): Eukaryota > Viridiplantae > Streptophyta > Magnoliopsida > Asparagales > Asparagaceae > Scilla > Scilla litardierei. The sequence continues at coordinate 101,079,522 of CM061135.1, read as the reverse complement.
TGCTAAGTATTCCAAGTGCGAGTTCTGGCTGGATAGAGTTGCTTTTCTCGGGCATGTGGTGTCTGGTGATGGAATTTCTGTGGATCCCGAGAAGATTGTGGCTATCAGAGAGTGGCCGGTTCCGCAGTCGGCGTCAGAGATTCGGAGTTTCCTTGGACTTGCAGGCTATTACCGGCGTTTTATTAAGGACTTTTCTCGGATTGCTGAGCCGATGACCAGACTTACGCGGAAGGATGTACCTTATGATTGGTCTGATGATTGCGAGAAGGCTTTTGGTATCCTGAAGGAGAGGTTGACGACTGCCCCTGTACTTGTTGTGCCTGATCGGAGTGGAGGATTCGAGATCTTTTGCGATGCTTCTGGAAAAGGTTTAGGATGTGTGCTGCATCAGCATGGGCATGTGGTTGCGTATGCTTCTCGTCAGCTTAAGGCTCACGAGAAGAATTACCCGACACATGATTTGGAGTTGGCTGCTGTCATGTTTGCGCTGAAGATTTGGAGGCACTTCCTGCTGAGTGAGAAGGTGAAGATCTTCACCGATCACAAAAGCTTGAAGTATATCTTTACGCAGAAGGAGCTCAACATGCGACAGCATCGATGGTTGGAGCTCATGGCAGACTACGAGATTGACTTGCAGTATCACCCTGGCAAGGTGAATGCGGTTCCGGATGCGCTGAGCAGACTTCCGGCGGTGATGATGTTGACGTCGCAGTGGAGATTGCAGCAGGACTTTTGCGAGACCGGTATCGAGATTATTCTTCCTGGAGAGACTTCTTCGATGATGAGCATGCAGATACAATCGACGATCGTGGATAGGATCAAGGCTGGACAGGCTGGAGATGCTAAGCTTGTGAAGATTCGGGAGCAGGTGGAAGCCGATCTGCGGACTGACTTCTTGATTCACGAGGATGGTTCGTTGAGATTTGGAGCCAGGTTATGTGTGCCAGCTGGGGATATCAGAGAGGAGTTATTGGTGGAGGCACACAGTTCGCCGTATTCTGTGCATCCTGGTGGGACCAAGATGTACAAGGATCTTCGTCTGAACTTTTGGTGGCATGGAATGAAGAGGAGTGTGGCTCGGAGTGTAGCCAAGTGTTTGGTTTGCCAACAAGTAAAGGCGGAGCATCAGCGTACGGCAGGGTTGCTACAACCGCTTCCGATTCCGGAGTGGAAGTGGCAGCACATCACTATGGATTTCGTGACTGGACTACCTCGGAGTCCGAAGCAGAACGACGCGATTTGGGTGATCGTAGACCGATTGACCAAATCTGCGCACTTTATTCCCTTCCGAGTAGGACAGTCTACTGAGACGCTAGCAAGGAGATACATGGAGGTAAATTCGTTTACTCTCCATTTCTATTTCCTTTTTCTAGTTTAGATAGTGATGTAACGTGAATCGTGCAGGAGATCGTACGACTTCACGGAGTCCCCGTGAGTATTGTGTCGGACAGAGACACGAGATTCACATCTCAGTTTTGGCAGAGTCTGTAGAAGATCTTGGGTACGAGTCTGAGTTTCAGCACGGCGTACCACCCGCAGACGGATGGCCAGTCCGAGAGGACGATTCAGATTTTGGAGGATATGTTGCGAGCTTGCACGTTGGACTTTAAGGGATCTTGGGAGGATCATCTCCATCACGTTGAGTTTGCCTACAATAACAGCTACCAGGCGAGTATTGGAATGGCGCCTTTCGCCGCGCTATATGGAAAGAAATGTCGATCGCCACTGAGCTGGGATGACGTTGGAGATCGGGAGCTGTTAGGACCGGAGATGATCGTGGAGGCCGTGGATGTGGTGAGGAATATTCGAGAGAAGCTGAGGATTGCGCAGGACCGTTTCAAGCATTGGGCAGATGCTAAACGGAGGCCCTTGGAGTTTCAGCCTGGCGATCATGTCTTTCTGAAGATTTCTCCGAACCGCGGAGTTATTCGATTCGGGAAGAGAGGCAAGCTGAGTCCGAGGTTCATTGGACCGTTCGATGTTCTGGAGAGAGTTGGCGCTGTGGCTTATCGTTTGGCGTTGCCATCGTCGCTTGTGGGAGTTCACGACGTATTTCACGTATCTCAGTTACGTCGATACGTTAGTGATCCCTCTCACACTGTGGATTTCTCGGAGATTACGGTTCGTCCGGATCTGTCTTATGATCAGCAGCCCGTTGAGATTCTGGATCGTCGACAGAAGCAGCTGAGGAATAAGACCGTCGACTTGGTTCGAGTGCAATGGCGTCACGGTTCCCCCGGTGAGTCTACCTGGGAGCGTGAAGATGAGATGAGAGAGCGTTTCCCGCACCTTTTCCCGAGCAGTGCTTGATGTTGATTCCGAGGACGGAATCATTTCTAAGGTGGAGAGGATGTAACGGTACGTTTTCGTTGTACTTCGTTCGTGCACGTGCTTTTGGCCGTGCACGTGTTTATTTTAGACTTTGTTTGATTTTGAATACTTTTGTGTGATATGCCGTTGTGAACGTCTCTGAGAGTATTAAATAGTGGCACTATCTTGGAACGACACTTCTCGAGTCGTTTTTCCACAATTTAAAATTACTCGATGAGACGTGACGATTCTCACTCTTGACGGGAGACGTTTCTATTTTTAGTTTCGTCATCCGACGTTGAATTTGAGATCCGTCTTCTTAGTTAGCTCACATTCGTCGCCACGATCACCACGATATTTATTTTATAACTTTTAGAGTTTATTTGACCACTTTTATAATTTTTACAAGTTTTATATTATTTTTAATAATTAATTTATAAATTATTTTCGGCCAAATAAAATTTATTTAAGTTTTAAACGTTTTAAAGAATTTTTGAGCCAATTTCCAGCTCATTTGGACCAGGTCAAACCCTTGGATGAGTTGGAGTAATTGAATTTCAAATTTTAAATCTTTTTAAACTTCTAATCCTATTAGATTTAGCCCTAGACCAAGTCAACCCATCTATACTATATAAGCAACCCCTAGCAAGACCTATTTTCCAAAGAAATTAGCCCTAGCCTCTTCCAAACTTGAAATTGGACGTTGCGACGAATCGTCGCAACGTTGCGACGTTCAGCCCCCGCACGACCGAGAAAACCCACCGCATCCGCCCGCTCCGACCGATAGCTGCCCCCACATCCTCGCCGTCCGCACGCTACAGCAGCCGCCCACGCCCGTTCCCCCCGCTTGGCCGAGAGAGGCCCTCGGTCTGACCGAGGCTCCGCTCCGCACAAGCGCTCCGCATCGACCCGCCCCGTCGCCCCGCTCCGCTCCGTGTCTGACCGGTCACCCCGCCCGCTGTGACCGAGCGCCTGAGCTTTGCACCGCAGCCTCGCATCCCAAGCGCACGACCGATGGTCCCTATCGGTCTGACCGAAGGAAACGCCCGCACCCGAGCTGCTGCACACCCCCAACGCTGCAATAGCGCCGTTCCTAGTGTCTGACCGAGAGATTTCCCCGCACCGAGGCTGTACGACCGAGAGCCACTCGTCGCAACCCCGCATCCGTCGCACCGCTTGCCACCGTGGGCCCCCCAAGTTCTCCAGAGTTATTGTGGGTCCCCCAAAGGTCCCTAGGAGTACTGTGGGCCCCACCTAGGTGCTTGCTCTTCGAGGATCCGTCGCGTACGACGTCGTCGCACGTCGTAGCCCGTCGCCGCACGTATTAGCTTTGGAATCTGGAATCGTCGCCCGAGTTATTTGCTCTGAAATTTCCAGCGAGGAAACAAATTGGAATCTGGACTTGGAGCGCGATCTTTTATTCCAACCCCCGACGTCGCTACCCGACGCCGGTGTAGCTTTCGCGTCGTGTTGAGGTAACGTTTTGCACCCCTAGGACCCCCAACCCAATTGCATGCTAATCAAGACTAAAAATCAGTATTTTAAAGTATTTTAAATGTTTTAGAAATCACTAATCAAGATTAATAAAACGGATGTAGGCCGGTGGACTTGTGCACATAGGAATCGTGACTTTGGACTCGTTGGACGGTGTTTTCTTGACGTGATAGTTTCAGGCAAGTGAAACTTGCCAACTCTTGTGTAGGGCCATGTTTTTAGGCCATTTTCTTGTTCCTAGCGTAAAAGAGACTAGTCAGTGAAATGATAGCTGGCTAGACGCCTACTTGATCTAGTTTGACAACGAAACTAGATCCGTCACCTAAAAGATCTAGCTTGACAACGAAGCTAGATCCAACCCTTAAACTTGTCATTCATGCATGCTAAACTGTCACGTTTACTTTTCTTACTTGTACGCTTTACTACTTGCCATGCCATGTCATCCATGCATTGAATGTTGCATCGTAGCACGCGCTACAATACTTGTCCTCGTACTACTTGTCCGGCTAGGTGCACCCCTACGCCATACTTGTTTACACACTTCCTGGCTCGTGGTCCAGAAGCGAGCATTCCGTGTTCGGGGGTAATGCCCTGGCTCGATACACGTGGAGGGGTAGGGATAAACGGTCGCTTGAGCTTAGGAGTTGGCCCGCGCAGCCACTCTAGCCAAAAGACGGAATCTCTGTGCACGAGGTGCTTACTTTTCTTGTCTTGTACTTGTCTTTTGAATGTCATGCCATGCTCGTACTTTACTTCGCTTTACTTTACCTGTCGCACTCATTACTTTAACTGCCATGTCATTGCATCATGCTAGAACTTTTAGGTTGCTTTTACTTGTACTTTCAGTTTCACTTGCATAAGTCTTTTAGACTTGCTGACATGTGCCCCTTGCTCTTTTGGGTGTCACATGTTAGACCCTGAGCCAGAGACAGTTGCTGAGGACGAGGTGTTTGCTGACGCTGAGCCCGAGCCTACGTTCGTTGAGGAGTTCGAGGACACCGGAGATCAGTCTTAGAGACTGATTTTACTTGCTTTTGCTTTAGGTTGCTGTTAGTTGTCGGTGATTGCACCTTTTCTTTGTTTTCGTACTCTGTACTTTTGTTGGCCATGCTGGGCCTCTTTTAGACTCTTTATTTTAGCCTGGTGGCTTTTTCTGCGATGTTGAGATTTATTATTATGGATATTCTGAGATGTACTTTTGTCTCTTTTCGTTATTATTATCTTTGTTTCGTTTTGCGTTGCAAGGACCTGCAGTTTAAAGTGATTGACGCTTATCGGACTTGCGGCTTTGTAGCTTCAAGTCTGAGCGGACCTTCTCACGCTTCGCCTCCACATTTTTGGGAAGCAGGGCGTGACAGGTTTTGATTCTTGCGTGTCTGCCTCTGCCACCTACACCCACCCAGCAGCCACCGTGCCCGCCACCACCTCTGCCACAGGACGGTGCTGGTGCACCCCCACCCCCTTAGGCACACACTGGATGCCTTCCATATTTTTGCTATCGATACGCTGGGTACTTTCTGTGAGCCTGCTTATTTTGCACCCCTCCTCCACACACTGTTTTGTTCACATTTTGGTCATATCCGTATATATCCGTTTGGGAGTGAGGGAGTACTTTTTGGGGACACTCATAGTTGCATTATTTTGATCTCTGCATGCATCACCTGCATTCTAATATCATTTTCATTTTTTTCCCATCATGCATGCATCCACACCCACCCCTCCCATATGTTGTCTCTCGGTGTGCCACACTTCGCACATTGAGGACACTGTGCACTTTAGCTTGGGGGAGTGAGGTCTCACACTTTTTATTTTTTGTCACCTTTTATTTTTATTTTCCCACCTTTTCTTTGTTTTTACACCTTTTTCACCCACTTTTTCGTTTTTACCATGCATCACGTTTTTCTTACTTCCTATGTGTGTGGCATTATACAGTAGTAGTTTTTATTTCCTTTTTATCCTTATTTCTTTCATCTTTTTGCTAGAGATGAATTTTTTGTGATGATGATGATGACGTGGTGCTAGCTTATCTCTATTTTGCATATTGCTTTGGCATGCCATAGTTTTTATTTCAGATATCGTATGCTATGTCTTGCTATGCATTTGAGATAGTAACCCGCACTTTCGTGTATGAATACGGATGAAACTCTTTTATCAGCTGAATCTGATGATTTATAAGTATACTCTTCATAGAAAACACACCAAGCTTCACGCATTGATTGCTTATATCTGGAGTACTGCTTCCCTTTCTTATATCACTTCTTATTACATGAAAATTGTACGCTTCACTTTCAGGTTGAATGGATGTATGTTAGGTTAATATAACTGGACTAGTTTACTTTCTGAGATTAAACTGAGTAGATTACATTACTCTGCTGAAAGTTGTCGTGCACGTCCTATAGAGTGAATCAAGTGTTACATTTATTTCTTTCTCCACATATCTTGAGCATTATTTCTATACTTATATTCATTGGTGAATCTCTCCTTAGCGATTCTATTATTGGCATCTCCCTCGTTATTAAATTCCATGCTCCAATGCCCCCAAAATCAAAAAGAGAAAAAATATGTGAATACCTTTCTATCTTTTGATTTGGGATCTCAGATGTATATTATTGTTAAAAAAGAGAGAAGAGAAAAGAAGCCTATACATGATCCCATATCACACTCTTTCTCTCTTACTTCCCTCTTTTGTTTTTATTTTTATCAGAGCTTCAAAAATGGAGAATGTACTTATTGATTTACTTATGCCACCACGCTTATAGATAAGCTTGGGGAGAGGACCCAATGATGTGTGAGAGAGTGACTACTTAACTGTGCATGACAACCTAAGCTAGGCAATTTTCTATACTCGGTGAGATTACTAAAAGTTTTACGAAATCCAGGAATTGATACTTAGCATGCACTTCATGAAAACCATACCTTTCTATTCTTATTGATCCATGATGTGTGATATCTCTTATACTCCAAATAGAAAGCGTTCAATTGAAAAGTGTGTGGTCTATGATTATGTATACCGCTTTAGATGCTTCAGACGATGTTAATTCTAGAACGATTCCATATTTCATACTATTTTGCTATTCTCGGGTTTTTTATTTTGAATGCATCCATATGATTGTGATATCGAAATGAAAATCTTTGGCATGAGTTTTATATTCGCCGTATGCAATATGAGTAAGCAAGGCCCACGTCCTGAGAAAATGATCTAGCACCTCTCTCTTTGCTTTCTTTCTTTCTTTATTTTCTATCTCTTCCGTTTTTTCCTTTTATTATTTTTCCCGTCGGGTTCGCCTTTTACTTATCTTCCTCGAGGACGAGTAAGAGGTAAGCTTGGGGGATTTTGATCACTCCATATTTTACACCTTTTTTCTGCATGTTTGCATGCCACTTTGATCGCCCATATCGCATTTTTTCATGATTATTCGACAATATTGCGATACTTTTCACTATTTCTTGTTTTTGTCGTATTTCAGGAAATATGGAGCGATTTGGAGCGATTTTGATATCAAGGGGTTTGCAAGCACTTAGGAGTGTCACCCACGGCTCATTTGAGGGATTATCAGCGACAGAGGAAGAGCGGAAGAAGAAGGAAATCAATAGGAGCGATGAGGAGGCAAAAAGAAGAAGAAACAGGCATTTCAGCACATCACTCGGCCGAGCAGAACAGCCACTCGGCCGAACAAGAAGTCACACTCGGCCGACCAGAACGGATACGCACACGGAGTATTCAGCGTGTACTCGGCCGAACGAAGAAATCCTACTCGACCGAGTGAGAAAGCTCACTCGCCCGAGTGGTACAGGGAATTTGTCCAGAGAAAAGGCCGAAGTTGCTGCAGTTTTCAGAGATCCTTTGAAGGCCTACTCGGCCAAGTACGAATGCTCACTCGACCGAGCCATCCCCCGAAGACAGACCCTGAAACATCCAAAGTTACTGTATTCTTTACAGGGTTTGTCACTCTGCCAAGTGACAAAGGTCACTCGGCCGAGTGAACCGCTCCGCCTGCTGCTAGGGTTGCGATTTCTGGGCTGCGCAGGGGCAGTTTGGTCACGATCTTTTGGGCGATTTTAGAGGGTATTTAAACCCAGTTTTTGCCCTAGTTTAAAAAGCTTTTGAGCAATTAAATTTTATACTTTCTTTTAGGGTTTTAATGGCTACTCTTTGGTGAATTCTCAGCTGGAAATCATTGGCATCTACATTGGTTTGTCTATTCCTATCAAAAACTTGATTTTTATGAATTATTTCTCTTTTGCAATGAATCGTGCCGATATTATTGTTGATTTTTCTGAGATTTTCATGATGTCTAGTGAGTAGTGCCGTCGTCTTAGGGCGTAGGGATGAACCTTATGGACCATATTTCTAAATTGTGATGAATTTGTAAAATTGTTGGTAGAATTGATTATGGTTAGGTTGTAATTGATTAATTACGGATAGCTAGGAATTCATATCGATTGGGATTTGTAAGAGATTGGATCCTAATTGATAGGAAGGCCTAGATATTCGATTTAGATTGACAATTGGATTTCTCTAGATTTGATTTGCAAGAGATTGGACCAAAGCTAGGATTTTTAATTGTGAATTTATGCCAATATTCGTTTGCAAGAGATTGGACGGATAGGAACTATTATAACCTAGGTCGTAGCTCGAGTTTGCACGAGAGTGGGCTCGAGATACGATTGGACAATGATGTCGTTCTTCACGCTAGCGGCTTAGGCTAGGGTTTGCACGAGAGTGGGCCCTATCCTAGGTTTGCTATAGACCAGCAATAGCGCGAGAGCGTGAGCTTGGTTCTACATTAAGTTACGACTAGTTCACCTATATTCAAGCTTAGCAACAATGAAACTTATGAATCACAAGGGTGAGAGAAGGTCCGTAGTGGGGATTCCATATCCCTAGACGTTATTAAATTGATATTTCTCTTGATATTTGAACAATTGTGACTGTTATTCCCCAAACTATTCTCGATTCTCTTGATAGCTAGGTGATTGGAAAGAGACACGGTCATTTGTTCCTCCCTGAGTTCGATACCTGCTCGCTGCTACACCGTGCGCTTGCGGTAAAACTACAAGTCGTTTTTCGGGTGTACACTCGGACGCGATCAGTCGCCATATGATGCTGTTATACACTGACGTGATGTCGACGACAATGAATTGCTTCATCTGAGTGACGATTCTCGGCTCCTCTCCCAGAGACATTGGCAGGGTGATAACTCCGACGATGGGAACCGAGTGGCTGGTGAAGCCGACAATCGGTCCCATACATGGCCTCAGATCTGCCTGCTTTAGCCACATCTTCTCGATCGTCGACATAAAAAGAATGTCGCATGAGCTTCCGGTGTCGATCAAGAGGCGGCTGACAATAACCATTCCGATTTGGACTTCGATGACGATGGCATCATCATGTAGTAGATCGACCCCCTCCAAGTCATCGTCCAAGAATGAGATGGGGGGACGAGCTACTCTCCTCTGCTTTGCTTCGTCACCCACACCCGTCGTCATCACTTGTCGAGCGTATGCCTTTCTGGTCGATGACGATGTGCCACCCGAGGATGGCCCACTGCATATCAAATTTTTAGGCATGACTGCTCTAGGCTGGTGAGGGACGTATTACTTGGCATTCTGGGGTAGGTTCGGCCGCTGCGCTCTCGGGGGCACCCTTTCATCGCGAACCAGTCTACTCCCCTCGACGAATCCTTAAAGATGGCCCTCCTGAATCAGTCGTTCGATATCTCTCTTCAAAGTAAAGCACCCATCGATATAATGACCGTGATCACGGTGATATCGATAGTATTTCTGTTGGTCCCTCGCGATTGGGTTCGTCATCCTCTCCTGAGGTGGGTCTCGGAGAAGTCTGGCACTTGTTGTTGCAGCCAACACTTCAACCATGGGGGCATTGAGCTGCGTGTATTGGGCCTGCTGACCACCGGTGGGGGATCTCTAGGTGCGGCAAACCCTCGTACTGGTCTGGGTTGATCTTGCGGTCGATGGCCTCTATGGTCGTGCCTTTAGTTGCCAAGTTGGTCGTGCCCTCTTGGGTTGTCATCATGCCTTGATCAAACATCAGGCCGCCGCTCGATGCGGGATGTCCAACCGGGGCGGCCACCTTCTTTACTCCCAGGGCATCCTCGCTCAGCATGAACCTCTCTGCCTGGGTGAAGAGTGCATCCAGATCGGTGGGCAGATCTTGGAGGAGCGACTTGTGCAGGCTCTGGTTGGTCAGCCATTTTTTGAAGGCTGCTCCACATATAAGCGTAATTAATACATAAGGCAGAAAAATTAAATAAACAAGGATCTTAGAAATTTATAATCTTCACCTGGGTTAAACGACATTATCACTTAGTTAATTAAATAGGTTTCTCTACCTTGATCCCTGTAAACTTACTTAGCGAGCTCATCTCCGCAGTATGCCACGCCAAGCCTTTCCTCCTGGAAACGATGCAAAAACTTTCGAATCATTTCCCTTTCTTTCTGGACTATCAAAAATAGATAATCCGTAGGTTTCTTCCTTCTTCGTCCCACCCTGAACTGCTGGCAGACCTTATGGACAGGTCGACGAAGACTTCGATGGAGCAGGCAGGCAAGCCGTTGTACCACTCTAATGCCGACTTTTTCAGAGTCATTTGGAAGCCTCAATATATGAGTGGATCATCTACGCCTTGAATCTCCATTGCCCCTCAATACCGCTGCACATGTTCAAGGGGATCGCCTGCACTGTCATACAGTTCGAGCTGAGGAAGCTTGAACCTACAAGGTATTGGGGCCGCAGTCACTTATCTGGCCAGGGGTTAGCCACTTTTGAAGGGTTTTCTGGGACCCTTAGGGCACAAAAACTCTATGCACGTCCTAAGTCGGACGGAACATAGACAGAAATAGCAGCGGAAAATAATCATGTTAATCTAATTAACATTTAACCCTAAGGTCCAAGACACTAATCCAAGATCTATGCCGACTTGGGATGGGTCTGACCATCCCAAGAAGGATCTAGACTATTGCGATTAAATTAAACTAATGCTAATAAACACATACCCGGAATCTCAACCCTGGGGCAGGCGAGATGTTCCGCACCGTCTTCCAAGCCGCTCCCGTCCCACGCCGAGCCGCTCCTCGAACCGCTCCCTGAACCGCTCCTCGAACCGCTCTGCATCCCGAGGCGATCAATCCCGTGCCGTCGAGCTAACCACGTGCTGAAGAAAGTTTCACGCGAGTCAAACCTCCGCCTAGATTTCGGATCTGAATCCGAACTCCTTTGCGACTTTGCCAGAGCTCTCAGGAGCAAGGCAGAAATTTATAGGGAGAGGAGAAATATTATTTTAGCTTAGATCCGAGCATGCTCCAACATTTACGAGAGCCACTCAGATCTAGAGCTTGGGACGAGTTTTTAGGAGGAGAGCAGACCCCTATTTATATAGGCGGCGGACTCTCCCCTTTTCTCAAAATCCGATGTGGGACTAAATTTAGAGTTAATTAAAATCAAGTTAGTTTGCCCTTCACAAAGTGCAAACTTTCGTGAATTTTAACTCCCTCACCGTTGATCTTCAGGATTGATACAACCTATCAATTCGAAGGGTGTTCAACGGTGAACGTATAGGAAAAAACTATTCGTCAATCGGAGTTCGTTTGACCCTCCAATTGACCGCCCAAAGTTCAGCCCACGGCTAGTTTTTCGCAAAAACTGAGCCGTCAAAAACTGCCCAACTTAGGTTTCAGAAAACCAATTCTATGGGGCCCACCAAGCCAGCCGGGCGTGCCCAGACTTGGCGCGCCCAGACTGGGTGCCTGGCCCAGTTAGGCCAGGCGCCCAGGCGCCTGGGCGCCTGGCCCAGGCACCCAGGGCGCCTGGGCGGGCCCCCCAGGCACCCAGGGCGCCTGGGCGGGCCCCCCAGGCGCCTGGGCGCCCAGGCCCTGGCTTGGGCCGGGTGGCCAGGCCCGGGTGCTCTAGCCCGGTCAGCCTGGGCTGTGCCTGGGTCTAGCCAGGCGCCCAGGCCAGACCCAGTCTAGCCTGGGTCAGCCACTACAGGAAAACAGAGCAAAAAGGATGGCAAATATCCGTCCTTTTTGCCCAAATTCCGTCCTTTTAGGTCGAAAAGGACGGATATAGAACGGACATTTTCCGTCCATTCAGCGACGTCCTATATTTCAGTCTGACCTATTTCCGTCCTATATTTTAACCCTAAGGACGGATATAGGACATATAAAAACCGTCGCAAAAAAGACTTAATTCGGACAATTTTCGTCCCAATTCCGTCCTATATCTTAATTAATTACTTCTAAGTAACTAAGTAATTAGTCTTAATTAATTAACTATTCCGTCCTATATACGTCCTTTAAAGCGACAAAATAATTAAGATTTCCGTCCTCAATCCGTCCTATATCTTCCTAAAAGTTTTTTATTTTCCGTCCTATATCCGTCCTATATGAGTTGTTTGGTTGTTAATTAGCAGTCCTAAATCTGCCCTATATCCGTCCTATAATGTAATAAATTAATTAAAAAATCCGCAGCCGGTAATAGCCGGCTGCGGTGTCGCCGCCGTCGTTGTTCGGCGGTGTTCATCCCCAAACATAAAATACTCATCAATATTCATACCCAAACATCAAAAATCATACCCAAACATCAAAAATCCATCAAAATTCATACCTAAAAATCAAAAATTCATCCCCAAACACAAACACAAATAAGATTCAATTCATCAAACACAAAATTTAACACACATACCAAACAAAAACGAAATCAACAAAATTACAATAAACAAAAATTCCCCAAACACAAATAAAATTACAGTCATTCATCAAAATATAAACAAAAAGACAAATCAATATGAAAATATAAACAAAGGATCTGAAAAAGAATTGTAATCATACCTCTTTTAGTCATATCAAATTTTCCTAAACAAAAACCAAACAAGAATTGATTGTTAGTATTTATAAAACAAATAAAATAAATTTATAAGGAACAAAGAGCAAAAAACTTCACCATGACAGATTGGATTCTGGAAAGAAAGAGAAAAGAACAGTCGAGATAAGAAAAGTCATAGTATTTATAGAAAATTGGATTCTGGGAAAGAAAAAACGTGTAATACTCAAGGACGGATTTAGGACGGACGGTAAGGATAAAGGACGGTTTCATAGGTTTGATATTTTAATATCCCGCCAAAAAATTTCAATATCCGTCCTATCTCTGTCCTATATTATTTGAATTTTTGATTTCCCGCCAACAATTTTTTAATTCCCGTTAACAAATTTTAGTCCGACCTTTATATCTTAAAAATGTACGACGGAAGTAGGACGGAATATGGACGGGTAGGACAGAGAATTTTTTTAGAAAAGAACGAAAGGACGGTTTCATAGGTTTGATATTTTCATATCCCGCCAAAAAATTTCAATATCCGTCCTATATACGTCCTACATTGTTTGAATTTTCGATTTCCCGCTAACAATTTTTTAATTCCCGCTAACAAATTTTAGTCCGACCTTTATATCTTAAAAATGTACGACGGAAATAGGACGGAATATGGACTGGTAGGACAGAGTATTTTTTCAGAAAAGAACGACGGAATCTGTCCATCCTAAATCTGTCCTATAGGCCGCGGAATAAACTGCCGATTGGAATAATTAAAGTCGTAACTTTCTCAATAACCATCGAACCGGCGCATCTCCAAAACCCTTCAATCACACCCTAAAATGACCCACTTCAAATAATTCATAGTTTTCAATTCCAAATCTTATTCTTTCTGCCGGTGTTTTTATTTGGCTTAAGATCTATTGATTTAATAACTAAAATAAATTAACGTAATAACTGAAATAAATTAACTTAAATAAGGGACGGATTTAGGACGGACAACTTAATCTTTTTTTGATTAAGAAATCCGTCCTTTATTCGTCCTCTTTCCGTCCTTTTATGTGTATAATAAAAATTATTTTTTATTTTATATAAATAAGAAATAATAATTAATAAAGGTCCATCCTATGACTGTCCTTTATGCTAGAATAATTTTTTTAAAATTTTTTTAAATAAATAATAATTTAAAAAAATATTAGTCCGTTCTTTCGCCGTCCAATTCCGTCCTTTAATGTATCCCAAAATTGTAATTTTTCATTTTTAAAAAGAAAAAGGAACATAATGAGCATTCCATCCTATATCCGTCCTTTTTAAAATGTCGTCTTATTTCTGTCCTATTTCCGTCCTAATTTATTAAAAATTAAAGGACGGCTATAGGACGGAATTTTAATCCGTCCTTTTAGGTCCGTTTTCTAGTAGTGAGCCTAGACTGACCCGTTGAACTCTTTTGGGCATATATTGAGCATTTGGTGTCTGATTTGGACGCCGTTTGAATCTGGGTCTAGACCGGGACATTCTCGTCTTACCCGTGAGCTTTTCTTTACGTTTATATAATTAAATATTGTCTTAAACTATTTAAAACACATTTAATCTCTTTTGCATCAAATGCAAAATAGTTCCTATCTAAGCTTAAATTATCATTTGCATCAAATACAAATGATCCGAGGGCATATTCCTCTACATCTCCCACTTGCACTCAGGATCATTTATCCCAAATGCAGGAGATGATTGCAAACATCTTTTGCAATATTTTATCCCTTGCATCAAATGCAAATTATTCTCCCTAACTAATTTCTACCTATTACTAGACGAAGATCGCACTCTGTGTGAGACCCTACAACCTGACCCTTACAACGGGTTGGGCTCGAAGCCATATACGGCAGTGACCACGAGCAGTGGTTGTCGTCCCTGCTTCAGGAATCATCATTATGTGGTTGACTCATTGACATGAGTATTGTCGGGACCACCCTGACTGTTTCCGTGATGAATTCCGCAGTTATAGTCTCTTCATCTAAACTATGTCGTGTAGATCAAGTCTAGGGTACGGTCAAACTGTCAACCCCAATAACTTGACTCCGGTTAGTTTCTATCGATCTTTTAGTCAAAAAATGTTGGACTTCTTCCAACATACTCTGGCCAGAGTTTTTACTATAGACCGAACTAACCCTACGACACTAACTCCCATTGACCGGGAGAGACGAATCCTCTCTTGGTCATTACTCTCCTTATACGCTTCAAGTGTCACCCAATCAAAGACCTTTCGACAGGCCTTGCCTCGAAGCTAGGTCATTTGATCTAAGTGGCACCGTTCACACACAGGTTCGTCAAAATGACCTCAAGTCAAAAGACCAACTTGCATATCATCACTCAGAGTCATCATTGACAGATTGGTCAATATAACCATATGATAACTCTTGTGGATCGTTCAGTGAACTCATTTTCTAATGAGCACCTGTGTCTCGTCACGACTTCGCCAAGTCAGTGAAGACTAAGACACAATGGTCTATCCGATGTTTCGATATCCTTGTCTCGAAACATCTACGACCACGAACCCTTTTAGACTTATGCTACAGACGGTCAAACATTTCTCCATGATTGAGATACTCATCTCGATACATGTTTGACCTTGCATAAAGTCTCCGGACTTTACCTAAGTTAATATCTAATGTTAACTACATTATAACATAACTTTAGATAAATTATTACCAAACAGCTTACTGTTATTTCGAACAAGATGTTTGTGATATTCACACATGAAGATAGATAGCCTCGAGGGTATCATCTCTCAACATCACCCACTTGCACTCAGGCCCCATTTATCTCGGTATCTAATACCGGTTTTACACATAAGTTTTCCCGACTTCATGTGGTAGAGCCTTCGTGAGTGTATCTGCTAAAACCGTCTACACTATAGACTTAAGGAGTTTCTATGTTCATATTAGACCAACCATTTGAATCTCATTCAAAATAATTCATTTGGTCTGTCGGAATCCATACTATTTTATTTTTTTGGATCTTATCCAGTTCATCGTACCTTACGATAATAATCTTAAATTAGTTAATGGTCATAAATGGCTCATATCTATTTCTGATAAAGTATCAAACTCTTTTGATCACTTCATCAAAATATATATGTTCCATCCCTTTGATGCCTCACATGTAATTTACATGCTCCCACTGACCTTGAAAACTATCTGGCTAATTCATATAAGTTGGTCCGTCTAAATCATATTTAGAAAAACGAACTTGTAAGTGAATGCTCCAATTTTCATGGTCAACTTAAGCGTTTACATCGAGTTTGGTCCGAGTAGTTCTGTACACATCTGCTGGTGGAAAACGGTTTCATTATAATCCGTTTTATAGGAATTAGTATGTAAAAATCGTTCTCGACCAACATGATTGCACTTCACTATATTCCTTTCTGCACCAATCTTTCAACTTAAAGATTTACTTGCAGAAAGTGAGGAAACATTTTCCTTGTGCACGTAAACTAAATTCCAAAATTTATTTACGCACACGGACCTATTCTGATTGCATCAAGTTTTTAAATCGGAGTTACTACTCCGAATTTCATCCCGGAAGTTGACTAAGTCATCATCAGTTATGATGTTTAACTCGACTCTTCGTCTCACGAAATTCGAGTAATTATACAACTTCCTAATGATTGATTTAATGAATATCTTATTGATAATGTCCTCACAGAACATTATCAAAACCTAGGCATTACTATCTGGAACTTAACCCATAGGGAGGACTTAACTCAGAGTCACTTACAATGGATCACACCAAGTCTAACTAAGTGTGATTCATACTTTTAACACACGGATGTGTTAACAGACTTGACCTGAGAGGAAATCACATTTTCTTTTAATTACGCAAGATTTTATGTATCTAAGTATTTGACCATTCGATCTAATCGAATCAGTTTAAATACTTTTGTCATTTCGTTCTTTATTTTATCAGACTTGCATTTCATCAAGAACACGTGTCTTAATAAAATATACGAATAACTTATTTTGGTTAATCTAGACTTGAGTACATCAGTATGTACTAGACTGAGTTCGACAACTCATTCTCCCACTGTCTTACAGATGGGTTTCAGCCATTTTATCTAAGAGGATAAGACTCACAAGTGTCCGTAGACTTCATAATACGAGAGGTCAGACCCCTCTTTATGTGACTTGTGAAGCTTAGTCTCTCGATACGGCCAAGTCTATTTTGCCATATAAGTTTGCTACTATCTTGTGTATTTATATATATTAACATTTAATATATATATATATTATCGTTATACATAAATTACTAACGCAAAACATTGCTTCAGAAGCAAGGTGACGACATTCGTCAAATTGTGTTAGACGTCTTTTGTATAACAATAATTATAAAATCGTGACATCAAAATATGTCACATTTTCATTTCCTCCTACTTATGCCTTTACTAATGATAAATTAAACTATTAAACTCGATTGACTTTCCAGAGTGCCTTCTTCCTTTTCTAAATCACATTTAGATATAAATAGCCCAACATAAATAAATAGCTATGCAATCATCTTATGTATCCAAACGCCTGAGAGGTGCAATCTTGAGTGTAGCTCAAGAAGTTGCTTGTCTCAAGATCCGGTTGGGATACATAGTCTTGCACCGCTCATGCACTCGTATTCGACTCAAACAGTTTGATCGAATTCTCGAACTTTGCGGATCAAAATTGTTTGTCCATACAACCTTGAGGGTAGCTCAACAAGTTGTAGGGAGAAACATATTTCGAATATCATATATATTCAAGCTGCCTCAAATAGAGACGGGTGACATGTAGCGTGAATTTATTTGTTGGACCCAGAACTTAAAGAAATCGTATTTCTTAAGTCTGTTTTTTAGAAGGTCATTTAATTGTCAACGAGAATATAGTTTAATACTATCAATTAGAATTTAACTTGATATTCAATTAATCAACCTATTTGACCAGTTAACTTGATTAAAATATTATATATTTGATTCCTTCGGTAAACATAGTCTTGCCCTAGTTTAGCATATGTTCAAAATTAAATATAGGTAGAATGGCTTTTATCTATCTATATCCTCCCATTATTTTTACGATCGTTTCAAAGCTTAATAACGAACGATTTAATCAAATTAAAATTAATGGGTAAGAGGTCCAATCACCTTGAGCCTAACAACCTTGAGGGTAGCTCAACAAGTTGCTTGACTCTGCGATCGAAAGATGACTCTTCATCGATCATATCAGATATAACCCTCTTAATCGGTTTTTACCCATAGCCATTTGTGATCATGAGGGTGCTCATCCAAATCACAATGTCTAGTCTAATCGGACCCTTGTTTTCGTGTCTAGCCTGACTTGCTCCGGTGCTCGGGGTATTCACGACACGTCGGTTTGGGTCAGGACTTAGACTACATCTAGTCAGACTACATCATTGACTTAACTTACGCCGGTGCTCGGGGTACGAGACGACGGTTTGGGTCAGTCAAGATTTCATCTTATGTATTTAAGGAGTTGGTTTCTACAGGGTTGCCATGTCACAGCTTGAGGGTATCTCAATAACTGTAACACGGGGCCTATAGTAGCTAACCCCTAAAACAAGGAGGGCTACGGCTAATCTTGAAAAAGATTATTAACGTATTTGACTTAGATATAGTCCAGGGTGTCATACAATCATGATTCGTGACATTGCGGTCCAGCGGACCACAGCCAGGGAATTGACTAAGCCAGGATCACTACCCCTTAGACTAGCTAGGGTTGATCCAGAACTCTTAGCCAAGCACATTGACTGGATCATGGTCCATTGAATGAAGCTTGTCATTTTTGTATGTGTGCCATAGACTAAACAGCTTTTATTAACAACTAATTAATCCCATCAACTAGTTGCATCCTTAAATTCAAAATTTTAGGATTTGTTTAATAACTTTTATTACGTCCTTATCAAATATAAGGTTCACGTGTTATCCTAATCATTATTAGGATTTTAATAAATTTATTAACCAACGCTAAAAGCGAAGTCCTTTAATGAAAATTAATTATAACAATTAGAACTAAAACATTTCATTAAAAGGACTACCCTAATCAGGAATTAGGTCTTGAAGCATTGTAAATGTTTTATTAAAACATAGCATGTCATTAAAATTCAATTAATAAATTTCATCATTTTTAATGGCTAACCTAAAGGGTTGTCTTGTGTTATCAAATAAGGGACAAGAGGAACTAGCCATTAAAATAAAGCTACACTAATTTTATCGCATAAAATGAAAGTGTACAACTATTTAACAATTTAAATAGAACAATGTCTATCACATAAACAATTTTAGCATGCAAACATAAATTTAACATTTAAATTTAAAATAGGATTTTAAAAATATTTTATTTTTATCTCAAAAAACTTCTCTTTAAAATCACAAATTTGCATGCTACTTTAAAAAATTTATCGCATAAAAATTTTAACCTTTAAAATCAGTTTTAAAATATCTCATAAAATTAAAACATCATTTTAAAAAACTTTTATGCTTAAAAATTTATCATATAAAATTTTTAGGCACTTTAAACTTATCGTATAAATTTTAAAAGATTTAAAATTTGTTTTAAAAATTATCACATAAATTTTAAAACGTCATTTAAAAATTTTCATATTCAAAAATTTATCACATAGATTTTTAAACATTAAAAACATTTTTAAAATTTATCTCATAACTTTAAAAACATTTTTAAAAGCATTTAAAAGAATTACACGTGTTTAAAGAAATCGCAGGCTAGATCGTAACACAGACCAAGCTCTGATACCACTGAAGGGTTTTCTGGGACCCTTAGGGCATAAAAACTCTATGCCCGTCCTAAGTCGGACGGAACATAGACAGAAATAGCAGCGGACAATAATCATGTTAATCTAATTAACATTTAACCCTAAGGTCCAAGACCCTAATCCAAGATCTATGCCGACTTGGGATGGGTCTGACCATCCCAAAAAGGATCTAGCCTACTGCGATTAAATTAAACTAATGCTAATAAACACATACACGGAATCTCAACCCTGGGGCAGGCGAGATGTTCCGCACCGTCTTCCAAGCCGCTCCCGTCCCACGCCGAGCCGCTCCTCGAACCGCTCCCCGAACAGCTCCTCGAACCGCTCCGCATCTCGAGGCGACCAATCCCGTGTCGCCGATCCAACCACGCGCTGAAGAAAGTTTCACGCGAGTGAAACCTCCGCCTAGATTTCGGATCTGAATCCGAACTCCTTTGCGGCTTTGCCAGAGCCCTCAGGAGCAAGGCAGAAATTTATAGGGAGAGGAGAAATATTATTTTAGCTTAGATCCGAGCGTACTCCAACATTTACGAGAGCCGCTCAGATCTAGAGCTTGGGACGAGTTTTGAGGAGGAGAGCAGACCCCTATTTATATAGGCGGCGGACTCTCCCCTTTTCTCAAAATCCGATGTGGGACTAAATTTAGAGTTAATTAAAATCAAGTTAGTTGCCCTTCACAAAGTGCAAACTTCCGTGAATTTTAACTCCCTCTCGTTGATCTTCAGGATTGATACAACCAATCAATTCAAAGGGTGTTCAACGGTGAACGCATAGGAAAAACCGTTCGTCAATCGGAGTTCGTTTGACCCTCCAATTGACCGCCCAAAGTTCAGCCCACTGCTAGTTTTTCGCAAAAACTGAGCCGTCAAAAACTGCCCAACTTAGGTTTCAGAAAACCTATTCTGTGGGGCCCACCAAGCCAGCTGGACGAGCCCAGACCAGGTCAAAACCTGGTCTGGGCACGCCCAGGGCGCCTGGACCCAGGTGCCCAGGCATCTGGGTGCATGGCCCAGGCGCCCAGGGCACCTGGGCGGGCCCAGGCCCAGGCACCCAGCGCCTGGGCCTGAGCCCAGGCGCCTGGGCGCCTGGGCGCCTGGTCGCCCAGGCCCTGGCTTGGGCCGGGCGCCCAGACCCGGGCGCTCTGGCCCGGTCAGCCTGGGCTATGCCTGGGTCTAGCCAGGTGCCCAGGCCAGACCTAGTCTGGCCTGGGTCAGCCTGGACTGACCCGTTTAACTCTTTTGGGCATATCTTGAGCATTTGGTGTCCGATTTGGACGCCGTTCGAATCTGGGTCTAGACCGGGACATTCTCGTCTTACCCGTGAGCTTTTTCTTACGTTTATATAATTAAATATTGTCTTAAACTATTTAAAACACATTTAATCTCTTTTGCATCAAATGCAAAATAGTCCCTATCTAAGCTTAAATTATCATTTGCATCAAATACAAATGATCCGAGGGCATATTCCTCTACAACTTCTGGGTAGGGGGTCGCACAGGCGACCTATGAGGGTGCACAGGTGATCTTCGGGGGTCGATACGGCCGCCTTGATCGCCTTGCCAATCATTGGAGTCATCGAATGAGCCATCTCGGCACTCAGTGGCGTCCCTTCCCCACCTCGGGGGAGTCATACTTCGATCATAGCTCCGTCGTCTATGATCATCACGCCTAAGAGATTGGTAGGCTGACCTGTGGATGCTTCCTTCGAACAGTGAGATATCCACCGGTGGCGGGCTATGTGGGTGCCATCGGTTTAAGGTTGACGCCTCCGGGACCCTACGGCTCTCCTCTCGGAGCCTTTTTCGCACGGCGATGATGAATCGCAGCTATCGACGTGCGATTTCTTCATCCACCCGTATTTGTTGAGCGGCGGCCTCCACCTCCTCGTCAAGCTGTCTAAGTTGAACATCAGCTTCTTCTTCTAGGTGCCTCTGATGAGCAGCCTCCATCTCCGCATTGAGATGTCTTTGTTGGGCCGCTATCTCTTCGTTGAGCCCCCTCTGTCGGGCGACTACTTCTTCTTCGATCTGGGGGTGAAGGCTGCATCTCACGTTCAGGGGTTTAGGGGGGACGGTGGATGTCCCGGCCCCACCTGTGTCCCAGTCATTCATCATCTTTATAAAGGCTTCAAAGCCTTGGTGAATAGCACGAGCTGAGGCATGAATAGCATCTACCGTCCCCTAAGGGGGTACATCTGCCAGGGAAGTCCCTCCGAGAGGACGTGGCTCATCCTCCATGGGATGTTTTCCATGGTTAGGACTGGGATTGAACTATATGGGATTAGACATGGGTGTGACCCTAAGATCCCACAGACGGTGCCAACTGTTGCGGGGTAGAATCAACTTACAATGAATTTATATTGAAGGATGGAATCAAGGGCATAATGATTACAAGTGTAAGGTTGATTACGAGGCTAATCACGATTTGAAGATGATGATCTCAAGGTCACCCGTCAATCGATATAAGTCACCCGTAAGTTGGTGAAGGTCTCTCGTCAGGTGGTGAAAGACGCCGCAGGTCGCTCGTCCGCTGGCAGCTGGGGTGAACTTCCTACAAGAAGAGCAACCCTTTAGAAAGGCTGGGCTGGCTATCAGCCCGTAGCCCCTTCGATACATAAGTCAGTTGATAACTGCTTGGAGAATGTCGGACACGCAGGGCGATCTTAGAGGCAGATCGGCGCTTGCGTGGCAAACTAGTGTGGAAGGCGTGAATATGTGGAGGATATCCGACCTTAAGTATAAATAGATGTGTTAGGGGTTTCTTACAGATTAGCCAACCAACCTCTCTCACGCTGGAGGAGAGGGGGTACTTATAGGCTGCTGGAGTCTGTTGCTTTTGCTGAGCTGGCGGTGCCAGGGTATTAGGGATTCGGCCATTGAGGTCAGGGCAAAATGTGTCAGGCGTGCTTTTGTCAGGCTGTAAGAGCCGTAAGTGTCAGGCGCGCTTTTGTCAGGCTGTCTGGCGACGAAACAGCTAGGGACACTTTTGGCAGGCTGTCAGGTGGCAAAGCAGCCAGGTGCGCTTTTATTAGGCTTTGTCTGTAGTGGAACTGGCAGTGATGTTTATGGTGGGTCCCCTCCCTTCTTGGGCGGACAGCTTCGGGTGGAGAGGTAGGCGAGCTGCCTCTGGTGCGGCTACTCCAAGGCGAGCTAGTGTAGACCATGCACGATCAATCGGAGGGCTCTTCTCTTTGGTTTGGTTGACAAGTTCACCGCTCAACGAGTGTAGGCTGCTCTGAGCCCTGGCGAGCTTTTCTAAGCCTCGGTGAACTGGGTCTCATTGTGGAGATTCGGCGGGCCATGACTTGGGCTTCAATTATACGGGCCTATATCGACTGGGCCGATATTGAGGTCGTAACAAATGTATACATGGGTGTCAGATATCCCAAATTTGTCCCTTTGGCCTTTGGACTGTCAGTTTACTTATAGGAGAGCGTGATGTCAACTCCTCCTCTCAATACGCCCTTGCATTCATGGCGTTCATGGCTCCTCCCGTCGTGCATGCCTGTATTGATGGTGAATTGAATGCACATCAACGCGGCCTCGGTTTAGGGAGGGATTTCCTCAATCGTGGAAAGCCTATGGCCCTTTGGGCTTTGTCCTTGTAACGGTCGCTTTCCGACCTTATGATTTTTCTCCGTGCACGTGCCTTATCGTGCCCGTATTTTATTCGGCTATTTCTGAGCTCCGGCATATGTGATGCGATATGCCATTGCGATCGTTTTGGGGTGTTGAATTTTATAGTAATTTTTGGGAACGTCTTTTCACGGCTTGTTTTCTCACAAAACGACCTTGAACGATATGGGCGTTTTAGTCATTTGACTCAAAACGTCGTTTCCAATTTTACATAAATTCTTGGTAGGCGTAGCGCACGATCAGGCTCCGTAGATCTGTGCGTCTCGTCTCCACGATCGCCCCGGTATTTTCGGATTATTTTTCTGACGTCCGGTTTGAGAGATATCGCTCGGATAAATCTCGGTCGTCGATTAGCCAAACAGTTCAAATTCGAATTTGATAGCCAAATCTGGCTAAATCTCTAATTAATCTATTTTAAATCTTTCCTAAACTACTTTCCTATTTTTCCCCTAGACTTACCCTTAACTGTACACCCTATGTCCCTTGTCCCTTGCCCCTCACCCATTTAACCCTTATCTTGTATGTATTTAGCAATAATTTTATTATTATATTAAACCCTAACTAAATCCTTAACCCTAAACCTAAGCTTTTTCCCCCTTCACGTTTCACAGCACCTAGGGTATTTTGTGCTCAGCCACCGCAAGCTAAGACTCCCCGAACGAACTTCCCCCTCTCGCATCTCACCCTCTTCCTTCAGCCTCGCCGCCGGCACATCCCGCCGTCCGAACCCCCGCCTCCAGCTGCCTTTTCGACGGAGCCCCGCTACCGACGAGCCCAGCGCCGCCTCTCGATGGATCTGCATCGCTCATCACCGCCTCCCGACACAGCTCCGGCCACCGTGAGTGCGACTTCCGACCACCTCGTGCTCCGCTGCATCACCCCTCCACCGTCTTCGTCACCGCCTCCACCGGCGGCTCCGCCTACGCCCTCGTCGGCCAGACCCTTCACTCCTTTGCCGGCCTCGGCCTCGGCACCGGATCCCTCGACTCCCCCATCCGTAAGGTGAGCAGCAGCAAGCCCGCCACCGGCCGGTGGACTTCGGCCAAAGCCCTCGTTATTGATAAGCTCAGCATGATTGATGGCCAGTACTTCGATCGGATTGATAAGATCGGGAGGGCAATGCGGCCGTGGGCTAAGGATCTGCCATGGGGCAGGATTCAGTTGATCGTTAGCGAGGATTTCTTTCAGCTGCCACCCATTAACGCCCCGAATCCTCTGAAAGAGTTTGCCTTCGAGGCCGAGTATTGGGCAAGCTCGTTTCATTTGCAGGTCGAACTCACCCGTGTCTTTCGGCAGTCGGATTCCACGCTCATTGACGTTCTTCAAGGGATAAGACGGGGCGATAGAGATGGTAATTTGCGCATTTTGGAACATTACTGCTGCAATTCTTCTCCATTATCTGATCAAGATGGCGATGGCATTACCCCTCTCTTTCTGAGGAACGAGGATGTGAGAAAGCTTAACGGTGAGAAATTGAATAATCTAGGAAGGGAAATTGTTGCCTACAGGGCTTTCGACAAAGGGGAAGATCCCTGGAGGGCTCAGTTAAAGCAGTGAATCGCTCCCGATGAGTTAGAGATATG
This sequence comes from Scilla litardierei, assembly GCA_030789695.1. Taxonomy (NCBI): domain Eukaryota; kingdom Viridiplantae; phylum Streptophyta; class Magnoliopsida; order Asparagales; family Asparagaceae; genus Scilla; species Scilla litardierei. Next base: position 101,054,867 of record CM061135.1, on the reverse strand, counting down.
CATGGGAGCACGGGTCATGCTGATCAAGAACACGGACTTCGGCATTGGCCTGGTCAATGGCGCAACTGGGACCATGGCTGGATTTGTTGACGACAAGAGCGACAAGGTCCGAAAGTTGTGCGCAGGTGGTGGACTTCTGCCGAGGGTGCGGTTTGATTCCGGGCCTGAACTGGTGGTGAGGCCCGAGAGGTGGGATGTGATGGAGGGGGATGTTGTGAGGGCGAAACGGAAGCAGATCCCGCTCATTTTGGCATGGGCATTGAGCGTGCACAAGTGTCAGGGAATGACATTAAATCGCCTGCACACCGTTTTGTCGAGGGCATTCGAATGCGGGATGGTTTATGTGGCTCTTTCGAGAGTTAGAAGCTTTTCTGGCCTCTGCTTATCAGGATTTAACCCATACAAGATCGGGGCACATCCCAAGGTCCTTCGCTTCTCGACCAGCTCATCTCATCTGCACATTGATTCTCGTTATCATTGGAGGGTGCGACTGTCTTATGTCTTGGCAGTTTTGCAACTTTTACAAAGGTACTTGTCAAGATAAACCGTGACTTTCGTTTCTATCACCAAGGACCAGTGGCGAGACGTTCCGGGAACAGGAGTCGCGACGCGATCCGCTGCCGTTCCAGACCCGACACTTGATCCACGCGTGATCGTTATACTAGGTTGGTATCACCCTACTCGTAGTAACCCACACATTAAGTCATCGAAAACCTAATTAAAACTGGCAACCTAATCACTAAATTTCTTTCTGCACCTGTAAAATGATTGCCACCATAGAAAGATCGACAATCGGACAAATTTTCTGTGCATATAGGGTAGTGGTCGATCTAGGCTGACAAGAACACCAAATCGTGACTCTAACAATTAGGGTAGTCCTGACAATCTAGAAACGAACCTAAATAGGAATTCTAAAAACGAGACCTGACACCGTCGACGTGACACTATTTTAGACGGACTTTCGCTAACGCGATGACTGGACGAGACGCCCCGGACAGACGACACACTCGCCACCACAGGCAAGTGTATCCACTTGCACTTTTGGCCGTGCTTAGGCCCTAGTTTGTTAGAACTGTTAACTGTGAACAAAGAGAACCGGACGTGAAATGATAGCGTCCGGGACGCCCTTGACGGCTCAGACTTGACGACGAAGTCTGAGCCCAACAACAACAACTTTTAACATCATAGGACTATCTTGTGTGTGCGTGCGTGTGGACACCCTAGAATAACCTTTTCTATCTTGTCACGTCCTGTCCCGTCTTGCACAGCCCAGAGGGCAATAGGGCACTCTCCGAGTGATCCCTTGTCTTGTTGCATAGCCCAGAGGGCAATAGGCACTCTCCAAGTGATCCCTTGTCTTGTTACACAGCCCAGAGGGCAATAGGGTACTCTCCGGGTGATCCCTTGTCTTGTTACACAGCCCAGAGGGTAATAGGGCACTCGCCAAGCTAGAGCGAGTGATCCCTTGTCTTGTCACGTCTTGAATACTTGGGTTTGGGGTAGGGTTGAGCGTGTGCATGGTAAGAGGGTCTGATCCCCCTCGAACCGTAAGGCGTGAACCCTTTCGCGTCACACTTGTCTTGTCTTGTCCCGCCATGTCCCGATTTGTCTTGACACCTGTAGGCTAGTCCTGTGGTTGGTAGCACACGCTACGACTACTACTTGTCACGTTTTACTTTCCTGCTGCGTTTACTTTCTTTTATTCCTCTGTTATAACCTCAGTATGCTAATCAACCAGTAAACCATTGTTAAATAGTCGGTACACTTGCAGTTTGGTCTAACCCCTTTATAGACCTTACCTGACGTACAGTTCCTTCTTTTGGTGATGTACGTCAGGTGTGGAGCCAGAGTTCGTGGACGAGGCAGACTTACCGGAGTACGTGGGGCCCGAGGACGTCGACCCGGTGGACGTACCTGACGAGGACCAGACTTAGAGCTCTCTTCTACCGCGGACGTTCAAAGGTTACTACTTTTAGTTTCTCTCTTTCGGTAGTTGTTGCCATGCTTAGGCTTCCCTCTTTTTAGACTTTTGTACTCGCTGGGTATTAACTCTTTATATTAATGAATGCAACTTTCTTTCTGTATTTCCTGTTGTTTCGAACTTTATAAATGCAAGAACCTGAAAATTTTAAAAAGGTACCCCTACAGACGCTTATTGGGTCCGAGCTTCACAGCTTCGGCCTAAGCGGGCTTTGTCACGTTTCGCTTCCGTCGTTTTGGGAAGCGGGGCGTGACAGTCCTTGGGCCGATGGGTCTTGATCTACTCTAGAGACCTTCAGCCCAGAGCTTGGGGGTATTGGCTGAGCGGTTGGTTCGCTTTCCTGACCCATTCGGGGGGGTTGTATCACTTCTTGCAAAATGGCTTGATGTGTGAGTAGATATTTCTTGAACCATGATATTGAGATGAAATGTTAGGCTTTACAATGATGTTGAAATAGTTATCTGCATATAGAGAGTTAGTGTACATAAATAATATTTTTATATTTATATCATCAAAATTTTATGGGAAAGAAAAAATGTTATCAATTATCATTTTTCAACAATTAGTACCCATCATTTGTTTAATCATCATCAAAACTATATCAAGGGTGTCTCAATATCCAACACTACTTAAGCATCGAAGTCGAAACAGAGGTTCACCCTTTGATCCTCTGACCCTTTTCTTTCTCTATCAGGTACCGAAGAAGGAGCTTCACTTGGCGAAGTCCTGACCGGGCTCTCGCTCTCTATTACGAATTTCATGCATCAACAGCTGGTACAAGCCATAATCTAAGCTTGTCGGAACTAAGTGGGCAACCTGCCGACGTCCCCTAGATTTTGCAATATGTAGTCAGAACGAGGATACCAGATTTAAATATTTATAACCGCAATCGCACGGCGTTGTAGTTTGGCTTGGGGGTCGAACTCGGGGAGGCGTGTAGTGTACTTGTTATCAGACATGATCCGGATCACCCGGTGGGCGAGCTAGCCCTATCGCTCGGTGGTTTGTCATGAAATAGAACTACAAAAGATGTAAGATATATAAAAAGGAACCTAGGACCTTGGTTTCCACCTATTATGTTTCCTCTCTATTACGATCGATGGATAGGGATACGACTGGATTATAGGATTTAGTGGTGAGACGATGCCTCTAAAAGTGATACCTAGCGTCCCTTGGGCCCGACATTCCGGTCGATGCCCAGGATGATACGCTAGGGCTACCCAAATTCGGACGGTGGGCATTCCCATGACCATTAACATCGACCGACTCCGAGAGCACTAAGCTCGCAACAATTGCTCCCGACATTTCATCCTGCTGTTCCCACGCGCTAGTATTCAATGTCTACGCTAGGGGTGTGAGCTGTGGCTAGGGGATCAAACTCCCGTTTTATTTCCCCTTGGCCTGACGGTCAGATGCGGTCTTTCTCCCGCCAATGACAATGAAACACCCCGCGTAACCATCTAAATTCCTATATCCTATCGAAACCCTAATCCTATGGTCGTTCTAGGGAGAACCTACGAAGGAGTTTCCACCAATGTCCCAGATTAGGAAACTACTCACAATTCATTGCAAAAAGAGCAACACAACAAATTATAGCCATTAAAATCAAGATCAAGCAATAGAAATACAGAGCAAATAGTATTAAGAACACAATATCCAAGTATCAAGACAATCAGAGAACTTACAAAACAGAATAAATTCGCAGCAGCCAAAAATCCCAAAAAGACAGTTTTAGAAAAGGGGATCTCGTTCTGGAAAAAAAACCTAGGACTATATATAGAATACACGACCACCTGATCGGTTGAAGCATCAACCAATCGGGTGAGTTGACGGTTGACTTGGCCTTCGGTTCTTCAGATACTTCACCCGGTCGCTAAACCGATCGGGTGAGTCTTCGGGTCGTGAGTTAGGAAACTTTGGCTATAGATGAACCGATCAGGTGAGTTTTCACCCGATCAGTTGGAATTCAGCTCCAAAAGATAGAGAGCACTGTGGCCACCACCCGATCGCTGAACCGATCGGGTGGGCTCTTCTTCACTGCTGCTTCTATCCGGGTCGGATACTCGTGACGAACCGATCGGGTGGGTCTGTCCACCCGATCGATTGAGGGCCGAAATATGATATTCTTCGATGTTTGGCCCTCAGGATCACGCGTGGCACCTCCCGTTGCTCCGGGGACTCACGATATTTGCTTTATATGTCTCCAGCACTGGCAATGTCCTGCAACGGCACAAAAACACAAAGAAAGTGAAAAGATACTAAAAACCACAAAAGAATAGTTATAAAACAACGGAAAACATCGAAAAATCACGAAGAAGACGTGCGTGAATATATAAAATATAAACGCACATCAAAATCTCCCAAGCTGAACCCATCCTCGTCCTCGAGGAAGATGAGTGAGAGTAAGAGCTCGGATGGAAAATAGAGAGAAAGAAACAGAAAAAGAAAGCAAAGTCCTTGATCACTCATCAGAGCCAACAAAAACTAGCTCACCACACTAAGAAAGCATGCGGTAAACACATCACTAAACCCAGGAATATGAGTCCATACAAGTGTTGTGGGTCCACGCGGTGAAGCCCGAGTGAGTGAGGTCGTGAGCTAGCAGACGGTGTTACTATCTAGATTGTGCAATAAAGCTCCATATACACATACCCAAGGAATGACCCAAATATCGATTCAATTCGAATAAGCGGTGAATAATAGCTCAAGCATGCATAAGAGTAAAATAAGAATTGAAGCGTATCATGTGTCGGGGACTCCACTGCTAGATCACCGCACTATTGCCTAGATAATCGCTAGAAAATTCCTATGCCAAGCGTGTTCGAAAATGAAAGAGGTTGAGAAGGTGTGGAGTAGAACACTTGATGCAAATTCTCGCCTTCCCTTTATTCACGGTGGATAGGAATGATATTCACAACGGGAATTTTTTTTGGGTTTTGGGTATTTTTATTTTTTTGGATTTTTGGCTATACATATTTTTTTCTTTTTGGATTTTTCTTCTCTCTCTTTTTTTGAATTTTTGGATTTTGGGCTATATATTTGTGTACTCTCCCAAGTGGGAGAATGGTACACGACGAGGGGATTTGCACCAAGTAAAACAAAAAAGAAATCTAATTTTAAACACTTGGTCAAAAGAAAAATTTTCGCGAATCAGAGCATAAGCAAAATGGGTTATCCTATTCCTATTGGTAGAGTCCCGACACATGCGATTTGAAGCGTAAATATATAATTCATGCATAAAGAAGCAGACAGAGGAGGTTTCGAAATTGAAGCATGGTAGTCTAGGGGTCAACCAAGGGTAGGTATATAAATCAAAATCACAATATAGAAACACACCATCTAGCTAGTTATGACACACAACTCACATAAAAGGAAAGTGAACCCATGAAGCATGAAATGCAATAGGACTCGGCTTCCTAGGGTTAGTGAAAGTGATAATCGTAGCTAAGCTAGGTGTGTGTGTATGTGTGTGGTTCCGTGGCAGTTCATCATGTGGGGTCATCTCTAGGAGAGGGAGAATAAAAAAAGAAGGAAAGAAAAAGAAAAACACGATGAAAACGACTCAAAACAGTGAAAAAGACGCAATTGACGCACGAGATGCGACTCCCCCAAGCTGAATCTTGCATTGCCCTCAATGCGATAAGAGTAAATACGGGAGGGCAAGAAAAATGGGAGGGAAGTACGCACCGACACAAAAAATTGAAAAACATGGACGACACACAAAACGAAAAAGAATAATAAAGAAAATAGGGGCACTCTAACCAAATATACCAAAAACACATACATACAAACACCAATAAACAAGCACACAGCAAAAATGACACGACAACTTATCACAAAAGATTGACTTCTCCCAAGATGATCATGACAATGCTAGAGAAAAGATGTGATCATGGACAATCAGAAATAATAGCTAGGGGGAGATCACAGAAAACAAAAAAGAAAATCAAGATGCAGGAGGGGTGATCTCCTCATCCTCTTCGGAAGATGATGGGGGGTGTGTGCGGGAGAAGTGATAGGAGTGCTGACAAGTGGAGAAAGTGGTGGATGGATGGGTGCGGTGGTGTGTGGATGATGGGTGGAGTGACGGTGATGACGGAGGATGGGAAGGATACGGCGACTAATGAGGTGGGTGTGGGTAGTGATCTCGTGCGTACAGGTAACTTCTTGCGATGCGAGTAGGCGGTGGTGATGGATGTGAAGGGCGGTGGGAGTGTAGGATCGACGGTATTGGTCGTCGGCGGAGAAGAAGTGGCAGAAATGGGAACGGTGGTGGTGGAAGAATGGAATGATTGCCTAGGGGGTGATGGAGGAGGTGATTATCGTCAAGCAGGCGAAGGAGGTGGTGATGGTGCTGGAGTAGGTGGTGGGGGACCGTAGACGTGTGTAAGAAGGCGGAGAATGGCGGCCACGTTTCGCTCGAGTGCGAGGAAACGTGGGTGTGAAAGGAAGGAAGTGGATGGGTCCGTGGAAGTAGAGGTAGATGTGCCAGCGTGCAGAGCTGCCAGCTCAGCCTCTAGAGTGAGACGAGCGGAGGTGGCCTGTCGAACAGCAGAAGTGGTGCCGGCAGCAGTGGTCGTGCCGGCACCAGAGGCTAGGCCAAAGAGGGCCGTAGTGAGTGCCTCAGAAGAAATAGGACAGAAGCCGGGGTCGTGACACTAGGGTCAGCCCCGGGGTCCTCCTTGAACGTGGGGATATCCTGCTCACCTAAGTGGGTGGCAGGAGACAGTAGTCTAGGTGTGTCAGGGAGTGGGAACTGAAGATGTAACCCCCCTACAAACTCTGGGTCGGGAGGAAACGACTAGTCTGCCTCAAGATGAATAGCCATGCGGCCAGGATTAGGCAGAGTGGTATATGGGTCAGGGGGTGGCCGTAGTAAAAAAGCATATCGATCGTCGCCTCGCGATCGGATCATATGGGTGTGCCTTAGGACATCAAGATCTAGATATGTAGATCCTGGGGCACGTGGCAAATCACGGGGGATAATGATGTTAAATGAGGGGTGTAAAGCAATGAGGGTAATGAGGCCGCCGCAGCAATACTTGCCCTTACCGGCGCGGCTAATATCAATGAGTTTTTGAATTAGCCACGCACCGACATTAACGCATACGCGCGGGGCCTCGAAAGTGATCCTGTCAACACCGTGGATGAAATCGAAGGTCATTGCCCACAAAATGAATAAATCAGGGATGGTCACAGTACCGGACTCATCCCTAGGAAATAAAGTGCTCGATATGATGCGGTGGGCGAGACGGAATACGGGGTGAATGATGGAAGAGGCCTTGGCCTTGCCTCGAGGATAGTGATCGTGAAGGGTGAGGCGTCCTCAAAAATGATCGACATCGAAGTTGCGATGAAATTCAGAGGGGAGGATATGGTCTTTGAGAATGGGGAAACCGAAGATATTGTTGATGGTGTTCACATGGGTATGGAGGTTTCGGTTTCGGAGGCGGAAATCGATAATTGATCCCCCCTCAGTTTTGAGAGTCAAGAGGAATTCGAGTGTGAGGAAGGGGTACGATGGTGCGTGGGAGTTTAAGAAACTTATCCACCCTAAGTTTGCAAATAAGGATTTGACCCCGGAGAAAACTCCGAGATCGACAAGGGTTTGACTATGGGCAAACTTAGTGGCTAAGTGGGGTCGTTGGTCTAGTCGAGTATAAAATCTTTATGATCTAGACTCATGAAACGGATTTCTTGCGGGCCCATCAGCAGGTCCGCCACAGGAATGATGGGTTAGAGTGGTGGTCGGGTAGGCTGCGAAGGAGGAGCACGTGCACGCGGTGAACGTGTGGATTTGTGTCTCTAGCGAGACGGCTCCTCCTCCTGCATGATCCGCTTACCCTTGTCCGTGTCTTTAGCCATGATTGTGTGGCGGTGTAATGTGGTATGCAGGATTATATGAATACACACAATCAACGACGATGGAGAAAAATGAAATATTAAGCCAACGTAAAAATAAAGCTCAGGAGCGAGTGTACCCAGTATCGAGGTGATTCCTTGCTTGCAAAAGGTCCTATGCCGTGCAATGGAGGAGTATGTGAAGCCGCCGCACTTCAATCCAACAAGAGAAGAATTTTCGAAAAACTTCGGGCTAGGGCTAGGGTTTGGGCAGATTTGGGGATGAAGTGTGGTAGATGGGAGGGGATTGATGGTGGGAGAGTAATAGAGGAAGTGGGGGAGTGAATTTAGGAGTGGTGGGAGAGAGGAGGAGACCGGGGGAGATGAAACGGTCGGTAGAAAATTTGGGGGATCGGGTGAAATGGAACGGGTGAGGGGGGTTTGTATTTGTAGGGTTGGGCGAACAGATCGGGTGAGGGTTCACTCGATCGGGTGGGTCGTTTTTCAAAAATTCCTTGCGAATCAACAGCTACAGGTGAACCAATCGGGTGAGATTTCACCCGATCGGTTGATCGCTTCATAAATTTCCCGAGAGCTCTGTGCTCGCCACCCGGTCTGCCACCCGATCGTAGCTTCTTATCAACCGATCGGTTGATTTTAACACCAAAAAATCCTGAGAGCTCTGTGCTCTCCAAATCAACCACCAAAAAATCCTAAGAGCTCTGTGCTCTCCACCCGATCTGCCACCCGGTCGGCCGCATGTGCCACCCGATCGGTTCACTGATGTGATGATACATGACCATCTTCAGATACTTGCCACCCGATTGGTTGGTGCATGAACCGATCGGGTGGGGGCAATTTCCTGCACAGATACAAAAATCATCTAAGTCCCCCCAACGAAAGTTTCCATAGCAGTATTTATTCACCAAAAATAAGAAACTAATCCTATAAATAACGACAAAAGTTAAGAACATGGGTTGCCTCCCATGAAGCGCTGTTGTTTAAAGTCGTTTGATCGACTCCTGATATATGATGATATGGGGTATATACGGGTGATGCCCAGTGATCGGCATCCTTTCAGCTGTAGGAGCGGGGGCTCTCGTCGGTGACAGAGGTGACAGGTAGATGCTCTCAATGATCCTCCTGCTAGTGGTGTCCGGGGGCTTTCCCCTCACGTTGGCGTCAGTCGCCACTCTTTTCAGGATCCGGACTTCATCAGCTATGAACCCCAAGGGCTCTTTTCTTTTGCTCTTTGTCAGAGCAGCCTGCTTAAATCCGAGAGGAATCGTTCTGGAGACACATACGTTGTACCGCCCCGCTTTCCAAAATACGACGGAAGCAAGACTGTTCCTGAGATCCGCTTGAACTGGAGCGGTGAAGCTCAAGCTCAATAAGAGGGGAGGTCCTTTGCAGGCTTTTCAGAAACAATAAAAATATTCATACATTACAAGCCACATCCAGAATAATAAACGTCCGTACACGAAATACAATGAGCCGCAGCTGGGCAAAAATACAACAAGTAGTAACATACACTCAACAACAACTGGAAGTAAACTAAGATAAAGTAGCAACGAGATATTCCTCTAGTCCTCCGCAGGGAGAGACTCGGCGTCTACGACAAACTCCTGACTCTCCAAGTCAGGTGTCTCGTAAGGAACCTCCTAGTACTCAAGCTCGGGATCTGACATACATCCAAAAACATGAATATATGTCAGCAAGGGTCTGCAAGAAGTTGTTAGAACCCAAGACAAGATATATACAAATTTATATTAAATTTAAGAGGCATTAATCATTTACATGAGATAGCAACAACATGATTAAACAAGCAGAAATAAAGTAAAAGACATCCTATCATGCAGTTCTAAGCAGTTTAACAAGTAAAATAAATCTTTTCTTTGGTTCATTAGCATGTCAATTCAACTGAGATAACAATTTCAGGTTGCAAGTTTATCATTTCACGTATGTTAGCATTTCATGTTTATAATAGGGTTCTCGCCTTTAGGTCGTGATGAGTGAGTCGTTCTTCTCACGAGGGCTTACCGTGATTGGCGCTAACCCACCGCATGCAGGTGGTGCCCTTAAAGAGAGTATTGTTTCATACGCTTAGTAGCAGCTCAACCCTAACCCCACCCAAGATTTGTGCTAGAACACGAGCCAGCCTAGTCAACTCACATGACATCACGAAAATCACGATTTCGCCTTCGAGGCGTACGATTTCACGATGTCACACATTTGTTAGTTATTTTAAGGCATGCAGCAATTAAATAACATGATCATTTATCTTTACACAACAATTTCCATGGTTACAAGAGTGTCGAGCAATATTTACAACAATTTAACAAAAATGCTGAGTATATGAATTTAACGAATACGACATGAAAACTGATTTTCTTCGCTAATGTTCTAAAATAAGATATGTCAAATTATATGCCGTTGGATTACATTTTTAGTCACGGTTGTCATGATAGTGATTTCACGCGTCATTTCACGTGCAGGTTTTAAGTTATGCAACTTTACATACAAAAGACTAATTGAACATCCAACTTCGAAAATTCATTATAAATTGTATACTTGCCTGATTTCGGTGATTTTGGTGCCGTTGGGTTCGTCTCGACGGGTACGCCGTGTTGGTACTGCTGGTTCTCTGTTTTGGTTAAAAAATTTCACTGAATTAGATATATTGCGAGATAGTCAAACTATCAAGTTAATCTTTAAAGTGGGTTCGTCTAATTTTATCGGGTTCTCTGGCTAGGGTGATGTCTATATTGGGTTATATTATGTTATACTAACATGATACGCATCATTCCATGTAATATTATTAACCTAACATTTTACAACTAATAATTTACTGAAATAACTTAACGAATTATCAATTAAAATTAGATTAACAACACTATTAACCTATTAGTTAATTACAAGGTTAACAACCTGTTAAATAGGTCTAACTACTACCACCAACTCTTACACATACCTCTTATATTATTAAAACCCTTTCTCTCTTTTCATTAGGCTGTCCTCTCTTTTACTCATTCTTATTTAAATCAACTTCTTCCTATTAATCTCTCACTTTCTGTCTCTTCTCTTTAAGGCTATCACTTAACCTACTCCTTAACCTATACCAAGGCTGTCATCTACTCCTTCATATTTTATTTATTCCACTCTTCTATTTCCCTTAATATTTAATATGGTTAACCCAAAAATGTGTTGTCACTTGCTCCTCTTCACATATTTTATTCCTTAAATATCCTTAACTCATTCTCAGTCACTGTCTCTCTTTACTTCATTTCCTTTTTTTTTGTTTTTGTGCTCTCCAAGTTCGACAGCCAACCAAAGGGGACGCACTCAAGATTTCACACAAAAACAAAGGGGAGAGGACCTCTCGACGAGGAGAGGAGGGGCGCCGGCGGTCAGGGGCTCTCCGGCGATCGGTCCGGCGGTTGGGGCGGCACACAACGGCTAGAGGGCGGTGTACGGTGGCGGCTTCTCGACGCGCGACGCGTGGGTTGAGGTGGGTGGCCGGCCTAGGAGAGGGAGAGGGAGGATGAAGATGATGAAGGAGGTTTGGGGTTATTTTGAATCTGAAATTGTAATTTCAGTTTGGTTTGTGTGGGTTTTTAAAATCTGAAATCCTAATTTCAGATCTGGTTTGATTTTGTGTTTGATGGATGAATGGGTTTTGGTTTTTGATTTTTGTGTTTTCAAATTTGAGGTTGATTCTGAAGCTGATTTGGGTTTTTGTTTGGGAAATTTGGAAGATTGATTTTTGATCGGATTGTTGGCTGAAAACTTGTTGGCCTTGGTGAATTGATTTGGGAAACAGGTTTTGCAGAATCATTTGGTAGAGGAGAGAACGTTGCCTGTTCTTAAGTGGATTTAGCAGGGGACAGTCAATTAAATTAGGTGATGGGAATTAATGAGGATTTTGACTAATTGGTAGGGGGAAGGAACATGCTTAACGAACGTGTTTCTCTTCCTTAAGGTTTTTTCCCTTTAAATTTTGAAATGTGAATCATAAGTTGTTAAGATAGGATGTTAAATAATTAAGTAAAATTAAATGTAATTGGTAAATAAATAAGTAATTAGTAAAATAATTAAAGTGGTGAAAAAATAAAGTAATTAGTAAAATAATTAAAGTGATTAGCAATTTGTAATTAGTAAGATAATTAAGTTAAACTATTTTAGTTAAACTTGATGGTAATTAATAATGACACGGTAAAAACGGAAACAGAGACGCGCTCGCGTCGACTCGTACGGACGAAAAGTTATCTGGATGACTAAAGTAAAATACCGGTACGCATGATCTAAAAATACGTCTAAAAATACAGGCCGTTACATTCTACACACCTTAAAAAATTCCGTCCTCGGAATTCTTATCAGCTAAGGAGCAGGAAACAAATAGGGATAACGCTCTCGTATCTCATCTTCCCGCTCCCAGGTAGATTCTCCTGGCGAGTCACGATGCCACAACACTCTGACTAGATCAACATTCCTATTCCTGAAGACTTTCTGACATCGATCCAGGATCTCCACAGGTTGCTATTCGTACGTCAGATCTGGCCAAACTGTAATCTCAGAGTAGTCCACAGTATGAGAAGGGTCGCTGATATAACGACGGAGCTGGGACACATGAAAGACGTCATGAACTCCCTCCAAGGATGGTGGCAAAGCTAAGCGATAAGCTACTTCGCCAACTCGCTCTAGTACATCGAAGGGTCCAATATATCTTGGACTAAGCTTGCCTCTCTTCCCAAATCGGATCACTCCTCGATTCGGGGAGATCTTCAGGAATACATGATCTCCCGGCTGAAATTCCAGAGGACGTCGTTTAGCATCTGCCCAATGCTTATAATGGTCCTGGACGATCCGAAGCTTGTCTCTAATGTCTCGCACAACATCAACTGCTTCCACTATCATCTCTGGCCCCAAGAGCTCTCTATCACCTACGTCACCCCAACTTAGTGGCGATCGACATTTCCTCCTTTAGAGAGCAGCAAAAGGCATCATGCCAATACTTGCCTGATAGCTGTTGTTGTAGGAAAACTCCACCAGGTGCAGATGATCCTCCCATGAACCCTTGAGATCCAACATACAGGCTCTCAGCATATCCTCCAAGATTTGAATGGTACGCTCTGACTGGCCATCTGTCTGCGGGTGATACGCAGTACTGAACTTCTGACTGGTACCCAGATTAGTCCGCAGACTCTTCCAGAACTGAGACGTGAATCTCTTATAACGATCTGATACAATGCTCATAGGGACTCCATGCAAGCGTACGATCTCCTATACGACACAATTCACATCACGACTTGTACCAGAAGGAAATCATAAAAAGGCATGAGTTAAGTCATTACCTCCATATACCTCCTTGCTAATATCTATGTGGACTGCCCAACTCGGAAAGGTATAAAGTGCACGGACTTGGTCAATCGATCAACGATGACCCAGATCACGTCGTTCTGCTTGGTGCTCCGAGGTAAGCCGGTCACGAAGTCCATCGTGATGTGCTGCCACTTCCACTCTGGAATCGGCAGGGTTTATAGTAGTCCAGCAGTGCGATGATGTTCAGCCTTCACTTGCTGACACACGAGGCATTTGGCAGCGCTACGTGCCACACTTCTCTTCATCCCATGCCACCAAAAATTCTGACGAAGATCTTTGTACATCTTAGTACCTCCAGGATGAATAGAATAAGGCGAACTGTGAGCCTCATTCATCAACTCCTCCCTGATATCTCCTGCAGGCACGTAGATCCTACTACCATATCTCAAAGATCCATCGCGTGAATCAGAAAATCTGTTCGAAGTCCTGCTTCGACTTGCTCTGATCTTCTTCAACTTAGCATCTCCAGCTTAAGCAGTCTTGATTCGATCCACAATCGTCGATTGAATCTGTATGCTCATCGACGACGATGTGACTTCCGGTAGTACAGCTTCAACATCCATCCTTCGTAGATCCTGCTGCAATCTCCACTGAGCTGTGAGAATCATCACTTCGGGCAGTCGACTCAAGGCATCCGGTACTACATTCACCTTCCCTGGATGATACTGAAGATCGATGTCGTAGTCTGCCATCAATTCCAACCATCTGCGTTGTCTCATATTCAGCTCCTTCTGAGTGAATATATATTTCAAACTTTTGTGATCAGGAAAATCTTCACCTTCTCACTCAATAAGAAATGTCGCCAGATCTTTAGTGCAAAGATGACAGCGGCTAGCTCCAAGTCATGGGTCAGATAATTCTTCTCATGGAACTTCAACTGTCATGAAGCATATGCGACCATATGATTTTGCTGGTGCAGGACACATCCAAGTCCCTTACCCGATGCATCGCAGAAAATCTCGAAGCCTCCGCTTCTGTCCAGAATAGCTAAGACCGGTGCAGTATTCAATCTCTCCTTCAAAGTAGAAAAGGTTTTCTCACAAGAGCTTGCCCAACTGAACTTAACATCCTTCCTTGTCAATCTCGTCATCGGCTCAGCTATCCTCGAGAAATCCTTGATAAATCTACGGTAGTACCCAGCCAATCCAAGGAAACTTCTGATGTTCGATGCCGATCGAGGTGTAGGCCATTCACTGACTGCTCTGACCTTCTCCGGATCCACTGAGATACCAGTTCCTGATACTACATGCCCAAGAAATGCAATTCTGTCCAGTCAGAATTCGTATTTGTTGTACTTGGCATATAGTTTATGGTGACGGAGCGTCTCTAACACCATCTTCAAATGTTCTGCATGCTCCTCCTCGCTCTTCGAGTACACCAGTATGTCGTCGATGAAGGTCACCACGAACTTGTCGAGGAAGTCGTAAAAGATAATGTTCATGAGATTCATGAACACAGCAGGAGCGTTGGTCACCCCGAACGGCATGACAATGAACTCGTAATGCCCGTACTTAGTTCAAAAAGCAGTCTTGAGCCAATCTTCCATCTTGACTCTGACTTGATGGTATCCGCTCCGGAGATCCAACTTCGAAAATACCCTCGATCCACCAAGCTGATCGAAGATATCATCAATACGGGGCAGCGGGTACTTGTTCTTCACTGTGATCTGATTCAACTCCCGATAATCACTGCACATTCTACTCGAGCCATCCTTCTTCTTAACCAGCAGGACGGGTGCACCCCAGGGAGATACGCTGGGATGAATGAAACCCTTCTGTAGTAGCTCATCCAATTGCTTCCTCAGCTCTTCCAACTCTGCAGGAGCCATACGGTAAGGCGCCTTCGAAATTGGTTGAGCTCCTGGCATAAGATCGATGACGAACTCCAACACTCGATCGGGCGGCAGTCCAGAAATGTCTTCAGGAAAGACATCTTCGAAGACGTCTTCGAAGTCTCTCATAACTGCAGGCTTCTCTGGCTCAGCTATCATGGATGCAACAGTCAATCGGTACCGCTGGGCCCGGAACTTGACAGGTCCAAGCGAACGTCCTCCGCTGATAAACTCGAACACTGGATGGTCAGGAATTTCGAATACTACTTTCTTTCGATGACAGTCGATCGTGGCATAAAAAGCTCCTAACCAGTTAATGCCGAGAATAGCCTCAAAGTTGGGTAGGTCGTAGACAATGAAGTCAGCATATAGTTTGTGTCCACTAACCACCAACTGGCATGGTCTACATCCCAGTGCAACCTTTACTACACCATTTCCAGTTGTAATATTCCAACACTTGGGAAGTGTATAGGTGGGTATCGAGTGTTCGACTATGAACTTCTGAGATAGGAGGCACATGGAAGCTCCAGAATCGAATAGGGTTAAGGCCGGGTGAGATGAAATTAAAATGACACCTAAGGGTAACATACAACTAGCTTAACATGGATCTAACTAATCAAATATAATGCATAAATAAGGAAGACTAGTCTAGAGATTACCTGCAATCACGTCGTCCTCAGCTTCAGCATCAACGGCTGTCATATTGAATGCTCGACGCTTAGGCGGGTTGGCCTGCTGGAAGGCTCGGTCATGTGGGACCAAAGGTGGTCCTCGCTGTCCAGGTGCCGGTACGGTCCGCTGAGCAGGTCCAGGTGCTCCAGCAGGTACAGATCGAGAACCACGGGTGCAATCCTTTGCAGCTTGAGTAGGCGATCTACAGATCAAACACTGATTCAGCATCCTCCTACAGTCTTTCTTCAAATGACCAAGCTTGCCGCAGAAATGGCAAGTCAGCTCCGCTCGGTTGGGGACAGGTGCAGCTGGCCTTTTGAACTGTGTGGTCTGAACGGGACGAAAACCGGGCCTAGGTGCACTCCTCAGCATCTCCATCGGGCGCTTGCCTGCCGGGCGTGCTTTCTTCTGATAAGCTATCTGCTCGTGCTTCTTCGCAACTACCAGGACTTTCTCCTGAGTGGTAAAGGTGCTCTCAGACAACACACTCTGTATGTCCAGATCTAAGCCCTGTAGAAAGCGGTGTGCATAGTCCTCCTCGTCTGATACCAAGGTAGGGGCAAATCGACTCAGCATGGTAAACTCGGCCTCATACTCGTCAACTGTCTTGGTGCCCTGCTCCAGGTTGATGAAGCGTTGTTGCATCTCCCTCTTTGCAGCCTTCGAGAAGTACTGGGCATCAAACCTCTGATGGAAAGTAGCCCAAGGAATCGGCTTGACCAGCCTAACCTCTTCAGCATCCCACCAGTAACGGGCATTATCTGTCAGTTGTTTCTTGGCGAGTTCCACCCACTCGTTCGGATTGACTCGGGCAAGACCCAAGTTATCCGCAGTGTTGCAAAGCCATTCCTCGGCCGCTAGTGGGCCCTCTCGTCCAGAGAAGTTCGTCAGATGCATCTCTCGGAACTGCTTAGCTCTAGGCTCATAGCGGGGTGGTGGAGGAGCTGGTGCAGCCTGACGTCCCTACTGGATCAGATGGTGCTGAACCTCCAGCATTGCCCTCATAACTCCAAGCATTTGACGGATGTCATCCTCTCCGCCTCCAGCAGCTCTGCGTCCATTTCGGGTGTTTCGCCTCCCAGCCATGCTTAGATAAGAAAAGTCGAGTTAATCTCGTGTACATGATTTCTCTAGATGTTTGGCCAATGAAAATATTCTCATTGATCTGAATTTGCAAATGCAAAGAGACGGCCTACATGGGCCACCTCTAAAACCTGTAACGCCCCGTTCCCAAAATACGACGGAAGCAAGAGTGTTACTGAGGTCCGCTTGAACTGGAGCGGTGAAGCTCAAGCTCAATAAGCATCTACGTAGGGAAGGTCCTTTGCATGCTTTTCAGAAACAATAAAAATATTCATACATTACAAGCCACATCCAGAATAATAAACGTCCGTACACGAAATACAACAAGCCGCGGCTGGGCCAAAATACAACAAGTAGAAACGTACACTCAACAACAAATGAAAGTAAACTAAGATAAAGTAGTAATGGGATAGTCCTCTAGTCCTCTGCAGGGAGAGACTCGGCGTCTACGTCAAACTCCTGACTCTCCAAGTCAGGTGTCTCGTAAGGAACCTCCTGGTACTCAGGCTCGGGACCTGACATACATTCAAAAACATGAATGTATGTCAGCAAGGGTCTGCAAGAAGTTGTTAAAACCCAAGGCAAGATATATACAAATTTATATTAAATTTAAGAGGCATTAATCATTTAAATGAGATAGCGACAACATGATTAAACAAGCTGAAAAAAAGTAAAAGACATCCTATCATGCAGTTCTAAGCAGTTTAACAAGTAAAGTAAATCTTTTCTTTGGTTCATTAGCATGTCAATTCAACTGAGATAACAATTTCAGGTTGCAAGTTTAGCATTTCACGTATGTTAGCATTTCATGTCTATAATAGGGTTCTCGCCTTTAGGTCGTGATGAGTGAGTCGTTCTTCTCACGGGGGCTTACTGTGATTGGCGCTAACCCACCGCATACGGGTGGTGCCCTTGAAAAGAGTACCGTTTCATACGCCTAGTAGCCGCTCAACCCTAACCCCACCCAAGATTTGTGCTGGAACACGAGCCAGCCTAGTCAACTCACATGACATCACAAAAATCACGATTTCGCCTTCGAGGCGCAAGATTTCACGATGTCACACATTTGTTAGTTATTTTAAGGCATGCAGCAATTAAATAACATGATCATTTATCTTTACACAACAATTTCCATGGTTACAAGAGTGTCGAGCAATATTTACAACAATTTAACAAAAATGCTGAGTATGTGAATTTAACGAATACGACATGAAAACTGATTGTCTTCGCTAATGTTCTAAAATAAGATGTGTCAAATTATATGCCGTTGGATTACATTTTTAGTCATGGTTTTCATGGTAGTGATTTCACGCGTCATTTCACCTGCAGGTTTTAAGTTATGCAACTTTACATACAAAAGACTAAATGAACATCCAACTTCGAAAATTCATTATAAATTGTATACTTGCCTGATTTCGGTGATTTTGGTGCCGTTGGGTTCGTCTCGACAGGTACTTCGTGTTGGTACTGCTGGTTCTCTGTTTTGGTTAAACAATTTCACCGAATTAGATATATTCCGAGATAGTCAAAATATCAAGTTAATCCTTAAAGTGGGTTCGTCTAATTTTATTGGGTTCTCTGGCTAGGGTGATGTCTATATTGTGTTATATTATGTTATACTAACATGATACGCCTCATTCCATGTAATATTATTAACCCAACATTTTACAACTAATAATTTACTGAAATAACTTAACGAATTATCAATTAAAATTAGATTAACAACACTACTAACCTATTAGTTAATTGCAAGGTTAACAACCTGTTAAATAGGTCTAACTACTACCACCAACTCTTACACATACATCTTACATTATTAAAACCCTTTCTCTCTTTTCATTAGGCTGTCCTCTCTTTTACTCATTCTTATTTAAATCAACTTCTTCCTATTAATCTCTCACTTTCTGTCTCTTCTCTTTAAGGCTATCACTTAACCTACTCCTTAACCTATACCAAGGCTGTCATCTACTCCTTCATATTTATGTATTCAACTCTTCTCTTTCCCTAAATATTTAATATGGCTAACCAAAAATGTGCTGTCACTTACTCCTCTTCACATATTTTATTCATTAAATATCCTTAACTCATTCTCAGTCACTGTCTCTCTTTACTTCATTTCCTTTTTTTTGTGCTCTCCAAGTTCGGCAGCCAACCAAAGGGGATGCACTCAAGATTTCACGCAAAAACAAAGGGGAGGGGACCTCTTACCTACGCGCGACGAGGAGAGGAGGGGCACCGGCGATCAGGGGCTCTCCGACGGCCGGTCCGGCTATTGGGCGGCACGTAACGGCTGGAGGGCAGCGTACGGCTACGGCTTCTCGACGGGCGGCGCGTGGGTTAAGGTGGGTGGCCGACCTAGGAGAGGGAGAGGGAGGATGAAGAAGATGAAGGAGGTTTGGGGTTATTTTGAATCTGAAATTGTAATTTCAGTTTGGTTTGTGTGGGTTTTTGAAATCTGAAATCCTAATTCCAGATCTGGTTTGATTTTGTGTTTGATGGATGAATGGGTTTTGGTTTTTGATTTTTGTGTTTTCATATTTGAGGTTGATTCTGAAGCTGATTTGGGTTTCTGTTTGGGAAATTTGGAAGATTGATTTTTGATCGGATTGTTGGCTGAAAACTTGTTGGCCTTGGTGAATTGATTTGGGAAACAGGTTTTGCAGAATCATTTGGCGGAGGAGAGAACGTTGCCTGTTCTTAAGGAGATTTAGCAGGGGACAGTCAATTAGATTATGTTATGGGAATTAATGAGGATTTTGACTAATTGGTAGGGGAAGGAACCTGCTTAACGAACGTGTTTCTCTTCCTTAACGTTTTTTTCCCTTTAAATTTTGAAACGTGAATCATAAGTTGTTAAGGTAGGATGTTAAATTAATTAAGTAATTAAGTAAAATTAAATGTAATTGGTAAATAAATAAGTAATTAGTAAAGTAATTAAAGTGGTGAAAAAATAAAGTGATTAGTAAAATAATTAAAGTGATTAGCAATTTGTAATTAGCAAGATAATTAAGTTAAACTATTTTAGTTAAACTTGATGGTAATTAATGACGACACGGTAAAACAGAAACAGAGACGCGCTCGCGTCGACTCGTACGGGCGAAAAGTTATCTGGATGACTAAAGTAAAATACTGGTACGCATGATCTAAAAATACGTCTAAAAATACAGGCCGTTACATACGTCACAGCAACTTCTTCTTTTTCCAATCCAATGTTCTCCTCAAGGCCCTCCAAGCTATCGGGGTGGTTCCTCGAGATAACCTCCCAAGCTTCTGCCTCACTGATTCTTTCTTCCTCGACCTCCAGCAGATTGCATTTTTGTTCCTCAGGCGGAAACTTCATTGACAAAGCTAAGTCAAACTCGACTTTCTGGTCTTCCACATTCAGGGACAACTTCCATTCCTTGACATATATGAGCACGCATGCGGTTGCCATGAAGGGCTCCTGAGGATAATCGAAGTATGATTATCCTCAGGCATGTCCATTACTACAAAATCCACTGGCACGTGCACTCCGCTGACGTTCACCGGTAAGTCGTCCACAACCCCCACCGGGTACTTAACTGATCTGTCTGCCAGCTGTAGAGTCATTCTGGTGGGTTCAAGCTCACCCAGATTTATCCTTTTATACAGTGATAGAGGCATTAGGCTCATGCTTTCACCTAAATCGACAAGCGCCCGATTGATTTTCACCTCCCCTATCGAACATGGGATAGAAAAACTCCCGGGGTCCTTGAGCTTTGGCGGATTCGCTCGTTGAATCATAGCGCTGTACTCTGCCGTTAGGACGACTTTCTCCTTCCTTGTCCCCTTTGTTACTAAGTCTTTCAGAAATTTTGCATATGAAGGGATGGTCTTTATAGCCTCCAGGAAGGGGATTTGCAAACTCAAGTCTTTCACCATTTCGAAAAACTTGTCGTACTTCTCATCTATTTTTGCCTTGGCAAGCCTTTGCGGGAATGGCACTGTGGGCTTGAAGACCCTCGAGTTGCCGTCCTCATTCTTCTTCTTCTCCTATGAAATTTCCTCCGGAGCCATGGTGTTTGATGCCGAAGCTCCATCGTCATTTGCTTTCAGATTTGGTCTTCCATCGACCAATGGAGCTTCGGGTTCTTTAGCGGCCTCCCGTGCCGGAATCTGCGTACCACTCCTTAGGACTATCGTCGACACATTTTCTTGACTGTGCGTCAAGGCTAAAGTTTGATTGGGTCCCTGCGGGTTCACCTCTGGCTGACCCGGCAATTGCCCCTATATCTTCTGAAGATTGGCCACTTGCAACCCCAGCTGGGTCACTTGATCGGTCAAAGTCTTCTGCCCAATCTACAGCTGTAGGTTAATCTTCTTCTGGTTTGTTATATATTGGGTCAAGAGGTTCTCGACCGGAGAGATTACCCATTGTTGGTTATATTGTTGCTGCTGTGGTGGGGCTGCTGATTTCTGGGGGTACTGCTGATACATCCGCTGCTGAGGTTGTTGGGGCTGCTGGTATAACTGATGCTGCTGCCGAGGGAGCTGATATAACTGCTGCTGAGGTTGTTGGGGCTGCTGGTATGGAGCCCTGTAGCTGAGGTTTGGGTGGTCCGGTTGTTAGGAGAATATGCCGGATTTGAGCTTGTCCTCGACGGATAAGGTGCATTCCCAGTGGGTTTATAGAAAAGAGCACTCGCTTGATCCACCGGTGCCAAGATACATCCACCGTCAAAGTCTCCCAAGACTTCAGCTTCCACCGCTGCCACTTGCTGAGTGTTGGCACCACCAGCTCCTACCATGAGTACCGAGATCTGGGTAGAGAGCAAATCGAATTTGCTAGACAGTTTGTCAACCTCCTCCACTCGGTGCATTCCTCCAGATCTTGGCGTGGTGCGTTCATCGCTACACCTTTCATCATTTGTTGCCATATTTTCCAGAATATTTCCAGCATCTTCTTCATTCCTTGACATGAAGGACCCTCCAGCCGCGACATCCATTGAGGACTTTAGGTCGTCCCTCAGTCCATTGTAGAACAAGTTAATGATTTGCCATTTGGGGAGCTCATGGTGAGGGCACTTTCGTTGCATCTCTTTAAACCTCATCCATGCCTCATGCAAGAATTCGTGGCTGGCTTGGGAGAAGGAGGAGATCTCGCTCATCAGCTTCATTGTCTTCTCCAGGGGAAAGAACTTGTTCAGGAAGGCATTAGATAGCTTCTCCCAAGTCGTAAATGTATTGGGGTCCTTCCCCTTTAGCCACTGCTTTGCTTTGTCCCGCAGAGAGAAGGGGAACAATCTCAACCGAATGGCTTCAGTTGACACACCGTTGATTCTGAAGGTGTCGCACTTCTGCAGGAATGAGTCCAGTGCTCGATTGGGCTCTCCATAGGAGTTCCTGCAAACTGGTCATGTTGGATCCAAGTCACCAACGACGGCTCGAAATTTCTGGTCGTAATGGCCGAAGGTCGGATGCTGGACGTGGACCCGATGGACGGCATCGAGTACTCAAGCAAGGACTTCTGGGGAGGCGTATTTTCTCCCATGTTGACAGCAATCTCTTCCCTTCTTCTTCTCTCGGCATTCAAACACCTCACGGTGGCGTTTATCTCTGGATCTAGAGGAACAAAGTCGTCAAGACTTCTTGAGTTCCTGTGCATGAAAAATCAAGAAACACCCGTGAAGCACGTATGGTATGAAGCCAGATAAAAACAAATAGTAAAAGTAAAATAAAAAAATAGAATGCGAAAATTATCGCGTGGCAATGATGTAAACTAGTCACGGGGGTTCACAGGGTCCTAACTGAAACAAGCAAGTTGCCTTCCCGGCAACGGCGACATAAAGCTTGACGTCCCCTAGATTTTGCAATGTGTAGTCGGAACGGGGATACCAGATTTAAATATTTATAACCGCAAGTGCACGGTGTTGTAGTGTGGCTTGGAGGTCGAACACGGGGAAGCGTGTGGTGTACTTGTTATCAGACAGGATCCGGTTCACCCGGTGAGTGAGCTAGCCCTATCGCTCGGTGGTTTGTCACGAAATGGAACTACGAAAGATGTAAGATATATAAAAAGGAACATATGACCTTGGTTTCCACCCTATCATGTGTCCTCTCTATTACGACCGACGGATAGGGATACGATTGGATTATAGGGTTTAGTGGTGAGACGATGCCTCTAAAAGTGATACCTATCCCATGGGCCCGACATTTCGGTCGATGCCCAGGATGATACGCTAGGTCTACCCGACTTCGGACGGTGGGCATTCCCATGACCATTAACACCGACCGACTCCGGGAGCGCTAAGCTCGTAACGATTGCTTCCGACATTTCATCCTGTCGTTCCCACGCGCTAGGATTCAATGTCTACGCTAGGGGTGTGAACTGTGGCTAGGGGATCAAACTCCCGTTTTATTTTCCCTTGGCCCGACAGTCAGATGAGGTCTTTCTCCCGCCAATGACAATGAAACGCCCCGTGTAACCATCTAAATTCCTATATCCTATCGAACCCCTAATCCTATGGTCGTTCTAGGGAGAACCTACAAGGGGTTTCCACCAATGTCCCAGATTAGGAAACTACTCACAATTCATTGCAAAAAGAGCAAAACAACAAATTATAGCCATTAAAATCAAGATCAAGCAATAGAAATATGGTGCAAATAGTATTAAGAACACAATATCCAAGTATCAAGACAATCAGAGAACTTACAAAACAGAATAAATTTGCAGCCTCCAAAAATCCCAAAAAGACAGTTTTAGAAAAGGGGATCTCGTTCTGGGAAAAAATCTAGGGCTATATATAGAATACACGACCACCCGATTGGTTGAAGCATCAACCGATCGGGTGAGTCAACGGTTGACTTGGCCTTCGGTTCTTCAGATATTTCACCCGATCACTGAATCGATCGGGTGAGTCATCGGGTCGTGAGTTGGGAAACTTTGGCTATAGATGAACCGTTCGGGTGAGTTTTCACCCAATCGGTTGGAATTCAGCTCCAAAAGACAGAGAGCAATGTCACCACCACCCGATCACTGAACCGATCGGGTGGGCTCTTCTTCACTGCTACTTCTGTCCGATTCGGATACTCGTGCACGAACCGATCAGGTGGGTATATCCACCTGATCGGTTGAGGGCCGAAATATGATATTCTTCAACGTGTGGCCCTCAGGATCGCGCGTGGCACCTCCCGTTGCTCCAGGGACTCATGATATTTGCTTTATACGTCCCCAGCGCTGGCAATCTCCTGCAATGGCATGAAAACACAAAGAAAGTGAAAAGATACTAAAAACCACAAAAGAATAGATACAAAACAACAGAAAACATCGGAAAATCACGAAGAAGACGTGCGTGAATATATAAAATATAAACGCACGTCACCTGCACCCCCTAAGCTGGGATGATTTCTGTAGCTGCCTACCTAGGGATAGAGCTCTCATCTCTCTCCCCCTTATCTCCTTACTTTTATATCAGCTGCTATGGGATGAAGTTTTCGATTTGATAACTAAAAAGACATCCTTCACTTATTTTTGGATAAACACCAACATACATGTTAATTTGTGTGTCCTAAAATATTGATTAACCAAAATGATATGGTTTTCATATTTGTTGGCGCATGAATCGAGTTACGGGAAATTTGAGGGTTTTACAATGATAGAGCTTTTTCCGTCCTGAAGGAACAAGCAAAAAGTATGTGATGGCAAGATCTAAAGTCAATGAGCATATGGTATGATATTCACAAAATGTTTGGTATGTTTGGGTTTTAGGGTATGAAGATGACCATGAATGGTGTTGATGATCCAAAAAAGAGGTAGGGGAATGTATTTTATAAAACTAGGGTTGAACCCAAGCTTCTTTGCTCAACGACATTTCCCACCATCCCTTGTGAGAGGTCGAGAGTTCCGTTCCTACTTTTCGATGTATCAAAAAAGGGGTTGAAACCTAATGGGTAATTTACGCTGAGTTTGAGTGACCCCACAAACCGTTGGGTCGATCCTCCCTACCAATGATATTCGTAAGAAGTCAGTGTGCATAATACATCCAATTTTATTTATTCTTCCCTAATATTTAAGTCGTATCAATATTATTTTATATAATAATTGTCGTGTTGTTCCTTTTCACTCGAGTTTAAACTAATCATATACGACGATAAAAAAAATTTTTAAGTAAACCTAATTGCCTGAGAAGTTAAAAAATAGTAGAATTTTTTTTCTAACACTTAAAAATAGAACTCCAATCTTAAATCTTAAATCTTAAATCGTGTTCTGATACGACCATTCTAGAGCAGCCCAAAAGCAAGCGGCCTAAGCCCACGCTGGAAGCAGAAGGCTCCCAAAAGGAGTTTGGACCAATCGTCGAGACCCTTGTGAGGACCCGATATCGGGTCGGCCACGATCAGATGTACGCTCGGTCAGCCCATGACAGTAGGAGTTAACCTCTCCCCAAAACACTCCCCCTTCATGACCATTAAGGGACCCCATTAACCCACCTTCATATCGTTTAAAGGCGCCTGAAGGGAGGTTGATCATGGGGGTGGAAAAGGGGGGCGTGGAGATGGGACAATCGTGGGAGAATCCCTATATATGGACTCAAGGGGGGACGAAGAAAGGGACCTGACCCCAGATACCAACAGAGGGAGGTATTCTTCTCAAAGACCTTGATTTCCATTCCTCATTCCCTCCACTAGCTCAGTCTGAGGATACGTGTATCGGCCACCCTGTGATCCGTACCAGCCCCACCGTGCATCTCCCAGATCCGTTCTGACTTAGGCATCGGAGGGGACTTGGCCAGAACCAAGGTCCGGCCCCTCTGACGAGTTTCTTCATCCGTCCAGGTTAAACCGATCCTGCGGTGTCGAGACTACCCCTCAGCATCCCTTCGGCCGAGGCAGAGCGCCCCTGCCAGAAGGCCAGCTCGCCCCCAACAAAGCTGCTAGCCTCTGACGAGCCTCTTCGTCTATACAAGCTAAACGAGCCCCACGGTGCCGAGACTACCCCTCTGCACCCCATTGATCGAGGCCGAGTGCTCCCATCAACAAGCCTGCTCTCCCACGACCCGCCAAGGCTACCCTTTGGAGGGGAGACTTGGGACTCGATCTCCCTCCGCCGGGCGAATCGTCTACCTGGCGGAACCAAGGGGTCCCACCCACCCCCAAGACCACGTTGACCCATTACCCCGCGGTCAATGATCCAGCAGTGAGAAAACACCCGTAAACATCTGGCGCCGTCTGTGGGAATGAACTAACACCCACGTAAAGCAACCACGCCAGTGATGACGCGGTCATGCCCCTCCCGACGACGGAGAGTCGCGGTCCCAATATTAGTACCAGGGTCGTTTCGCGATCTACTGGGAAAAACCTTGACTGATCGGTGCGCCTCTGATCGGCCCCAGATATACACCCAGAGAACGATTGTAGTTTTACCGCAAGCTCACGGTCAAGTGGCGAGCAGGTATCGAACACGAGGAGGTGGTGTTGGTTCCAATCTATCCTAGGTTGGTTTGACTACGAATGTATTATTGGTGGAGATGGTTATGGTGTGATGTAATGGAAATGGTGGTGGTTGTCAGTGTCGGTGATAGAGATGTTGGTCAAATATCGATTCAAATACAATATAATAAAAGTGTCTAGAGCTAGGAAATCCCCACTACGGATCATCATTCATCCTTGTAAATTGTGAATCTCAATATTGCAAGACTTGTGTCGAGGTGAACTAGTCGTAACTAAATAGAGAACCAAGCTCATGCTCTCGTGCTATTGCCGGTCTATAGCAACCTAGATTATGGTCCACTCTCATACAAACCCTAACCTAAGCCACTAGCATGAAGATCGACATCATCGTCCAATCACACCTCGAGCCCACTCTCGTGCAAACTCGAGTTTCGACCTAGATTGTGATAGCTCGTATTTGTCCAATCTCTTGCAAACGAATATGGGTATTGATTTAAAATAAAAATCCTAGCTTTGGTCCAATCTCTTGCAAACCAAGTCTAGAGAATCTCGATTATAAACCTAAAACGAATATCTAGGCCTTCCCATCGATCGGAATCCAATCTCTTGTAAACTCCAAATCGATGGAAATTCCTAGCTATCTGTAATAAATCAATCACAATCTAACCTTTCTTGCAATTCTAGCAACATATGAATTCATTCATCACAAATCTGAAATCGAATCCATAGGGTTCATCTCCATGCCCTAGAACATCAAATCTACTCAAGCATAGCAACAACGATATAGGAATCAATAAAAACCATTGTTTGCATATAAAAAGATAGCAATTCAAAGATTCAGATAATAAGAAAAAAAATACTTAACTTTGATGAATAACTTCAATCCAATTACAAGCTTTTTGATCCAAGAGGGGGCCTAGGGCATGGCCTAACCTCTAAAATAATCCCTAAGAAAACATATGGGAACCCCCCTCTAATGACGGCTACAAACCCCTTATATAGCCTACCAAAACCCTAGCAAATAACCCTAGAAAACCCCTCAAATTCGTGCCCAAAAACAGCCCTGGCCGCAACTTAAAATCTGGGCCCGCCGTCACTCGGGCCGAGTGGCAATCTGAGTCGGCCGAGTGAAAATTCCAGCACTGTAGTATCAACTTGCAGAAATTCTCCAAATTTCATCCGACCTCTGATTGGCACATTCTTGATGGCGTTGGAACCATCATGAAGTCTACTATCCATAAAAAATATGAAAAAAATACTTTGATTGCTGGAATGATAGAAGATTTCAAAATAGTGGGAGGCTGTCTGAAAATCTGGGCGCTCGTGTCTTCGGCATCGCTCGGCCGAGTGGGATCTTCACTCGGTCGAGTGGGCTTCTCTACTCGGCCAAGTAGGGTCTCCTGCAGTTCTCCAAAAATTCCAGAGAGTCTGCTTAGATCTCAGGAGAAAAACCCTGTAATACTCGGGCGAGTGGGCTTCTTCACTCGGTCGAGTGGGCTTTGCCACTCGGCCGAGTGAGACTTCTCTAAATTCCAGTAGGTTGGCCTTCTCTCTGGACAAATTCCCTGTACCATTCAGGTGAGTGAGCTTTCTCACTCACCTGAGTAGGATTTCTTTGTTCGGCCGAGTATACGCTGAAAAACTCCGTGTGCGTATCCGTTCTGGTCGGCCGAGTGGGACTTCTTGTTCGGCCGAGTGGCTGTTGTACTCAGCCGAGTGATGTGCTGATGTGCTTGTTTCTTCTTCTTTTCGCCTCCTCGTCGATCCGATTGATTTCCTTCTTCCGCTCATCCTCCATCGCTGATAACTCCTCAATAAGGCCATGAACGATGCTCCGTTACGCGTGCAAGTCCTTTAAGCTCATTTTTGCTCCCGATTGCTCCATATTTCCTGAAATCTGACAAAAACAAGAAATAGTGAAAAGTAACGCAATATCATTGAATAATCGTGAAAATCGCAAAATGAGCAATCGAGATGGCGTGCGAACATACAGAAAAAAGGTGTAAAATATGGACCGATCAGCCTCCCGTACCGGGGGGCCAAACGAGCCCCGGTCTGGACCCGCAGGGGGCAATGACGGGGAATCCAAAAACCCTCCCCCGCTCCTCCATTTCAGCAGGGGGACGCAGAGATGGAGAAGTCGCGGCCCGACGAAGCACTTGTTGTCTCTGCCGTGTCGATACTGCCATCGTCAGGCGGTTACTCATTGATACCGGCAACTCATGCGACATCCTCTTCATGTCAACCCTTGAGAGGATGGGGCTACGGGACGAAGACTTGGAGCCATGCTCTGGGCCCGTGATAGGTTTCACGGGTCACTCCATGCCCATCGCAGGGGTGATCTGCCTCCCCGTCACGCTCGAGAAGCCACCCAAATCGGTTACCTTGACGATGGAGTTCGTGGTACTGAGGATCAGATCGACGTATAATGGGATCATCGGTCGCCCGCTCCTCAACGCTACCAGAGCGGTGGTCTCGACCCTCCATCGGACTGTAGGGATCCATACCCCGGGAGGGATCAGACATGTTGAAGGCGATCCAGGGAAGCCGAAGATCTGCTACCAGCTGGTCAACGTGGGACACGTCGAGGAGCACGATAATCCGATGGACCTACTCTACCAGAGGTACGGTCCGAGGCCCACTCCTGGGGAAGAACCAAAACTAATTCCTGTCACTGATGTTGACGAAAGATTCGTCTCCATCGGGTCCGGGCTGGACCCGAGCCTGAGAGGCGAATTGATTGAGTGCTTGGAGGCCAATCTGGACGTCTTCGCCTGGTCACCCGATGACATGCCCGGCGTGAACCCCCGAGTGATCATGCACCAGCTGAATGCCGACCCCAATTTACCAGTCAGACAAAAGAAGAGAAACCTGGGTGGTGAAAAGAGGAAGGCCGCCTCCGAAGAAGTGGAATGCCTGCTTGACGCTGGCTTCATCCGAGAGGTATGGTACCCGAAATGGCTGTCCAACGTCGTAATGGTGAATAAGTCCAACGGCAAATGACGGATGTGTGTGGACTTCAGCGACCTCAATAAAGCTTGCCCTAAGGACAGCTACCCACTACCCTGCATCGAACATCTCGTGGACAACGCCTCTGGCTACGAGATGCTCAGCTTTATGGACGTCTAATCTGGGTACAACCAGGTCCAGATGGACCCTCGGGAAAAAGAGAAGACATTCTTCACCACCGACCGAGTGACCTTCTGCTACAAGAAGATGCCTTTCGGCCAGAACACGGGGGCGACCTACCAGAGGATGGTGAACAAGGTGTTCGATTCTCGGATAAGTAGGAACCTGGAAGTCTATGTTGACGATATGTTGGTCAAGTTAAAGGGCCCAACTGACCACATCACGGACCTCCGGGAGACTTTTGAGCGGCTGCGAAAACACAACATCAGACTCAATCCTATAAAGTGCACATTCGGGGTAAGATCTAGCAAGTTCCTGGGGTTCACATAATCACTAATCATGGCATCGAAGCTAACCCTGACAAGGTCGAGGCTTTGGTTAACATGCAGGAACCAACGATGATCAAGGAGCTGTAGAGGCTAAATGGACGCATCGCCGCCCTGGGGCGTTTCCTATCCAAGTCGGCGGAAAGGTCCCTTCCTTTCTTCAGGACCCTGAGGAGGGCACTTGTCGAGCCTGTCGATAAGAGGAAGACCATGCAGTGGGACGAGAATTGTGCCCGAGTGTTCGCCGAACTCAAGGAGTACCTCCACAGTCCTCCACTCCTTTCCAAACCCAGGGAAGGGGAACCACTAAGCCTCTACCTGGCCTGTACTGGGGAGGCATTGAGCTCGGTGCTGATCAGGGAAGATGATGGAGTGCAGAGGACGATGTACTATACCGACCAAGTTTTGAAGGACGCGAAGGGGAGGTACACTCCCATGGAGAAGCTCACCTATGCCCACGTGCTTTCGGCACGGAGACTTCAACCCTACTTCCAAGCTCACACGATACTGCTCCTAACCGATTCCTAACTCGAGCGGAACCTCAAGAGGTTCGACCAGATGGGGAGGATGCTGAATTGGGGGTGGAGCTAAGTGAGTTCGACCTCTGGTTTAAACCGCAGACGGTCGTCAAGGGGCAGGCCATGGTGGACTTCATCACCGAATGCACCGTGGATGGAGGAGGTCCCCCTGAGGAGGCATCCCCGACCATGGTAACTCCTCAACCATTGTCTTTCCTTTCGACTGACATCATCCTTACCGATCACCCAGGGGATCAGGATACATGGGTAGTCCATGAAGACGGATCAGCCACCCGGGCAGGGAACAGGGCCGGCATCGTCATCTGATCGTCCGATGGAAATATCGTCGAGTACGCGCTCCGGTTTGGGTTTCCGGCCACCAACAACGTGGCCGAATACGAAGCCACCATAAATGGTCTGAGGCTAGCCCGAGAGCTCGGAGCAGAATCTGTACGCCTCCTAAGCGATTCAAAGCTCATCATCCACTAGTTTCAGGGAGACTATGAGGCTCGCAAAGAGGCAATGCAGCACTACCTAGCCTCGGCCAGAACTGAGCTGTCCAAATTCAAACGTGCCGAGACCTTCCACCTTCCGCGATCGAAGAACACCCGCATGGATGCCCTGTCAAAACTGGCCTCCTCCTCTCCTGCGGAGTTAGGTCACGTCATCTATGTGGAGAACCTCCAGTTCCCCAGTACGAACGCAAAGGAAGTCAGGCCATCGACGAGGAGCCCACTTGGATGGATCTGATCGTTCGGTATTTCTCTAGAGGAGAAGTTTCGTCGGACCTAGACAAGCGTTGATCGCTGGAGCGAAAGGCACTTTGGTACGTACTCCATGAGGGAACACTGAACAGAAGACGCTGGACGAAAACAGACGTCCTTCCCCTCAGACCACGGGAGGCTGAATATGTTCTCTGGGAGGTGCACGAGGGGATCTGTGGGAATTACCACGGGGGCAAGACGATCGTCCAGAAAATCATGAGGCAAGGGTATTCTGGCCAACCTTATTCAACATCGCCACCGATTACGTCCAAAGGTGCCAGGAATGCCAGAAGTTTGCCAAGCTTGGCTCATCTCACCCATCGGAGCTCGTTCTGATAATCAGTCACGTACCCTTCGCTAAGTGGAGACTCGACATCCTTAAACCCTTCACTTCTGGGAGGGGCAGAGAAAGTACCTGATTGTTGCGGTGGATTACTTCACCAAGTGGATTGAGGCAGAGCCCCTAGCCTCCATCACCTGGAAGAAAGCAAAGAGCTTTGTGTCGAACTTCATCATCTCTAGGTTCGGAATTCCCCGATCCATTGTCATGAACAATGAGAAACAGTTCGATTCTATGGGGTTCAAGGATTTCTGCACGGAGTGGAAGATCAAACTCTTGTTCGCTTCAGTGGCACATCCTCAGACCAACGGGATGGTCGAAGCCGCCAACAAATGCATCATCGAGCCCCTCTGTAAGAGAGTAACAGAGGCGAAAGGGAGGTGGCTGGATGAACTCCCGGTGATACTCTGGTCATACCGGACGACCCACAAGCAGGCCACGGGCAAAACCCCTTTCATGCTCGCATATGGCACCGAAGCAGTGGTGCCTATTGAAGTGGGCAAGGAATCTCTTCGCATAAAGCATTTCGACGAAGAGAAAAACTCAGAATGCCTGGAACTCTGTCTGGAACTCGTGGGCGAACGACGGGAGCGGGCCCTGGCCACTATCGTCCGGCAAAAACAGAAGGTGGCCTGTTATTACAACCTCGGGTTAGGGGAAGAAGCTTCCACCAGGGGGATCTGGTCCTCAGAAAGGCGGTCTTCAGCCCGGAGATTACCCGCAAAGGGAAACTAGCAGCTAAGTGAGAAGGACCATACAAGGTCATCGAAGTCCTTGGTCACGTGACCTAACGGCTCGCCAATCTGGGAAGAAAGGTCCTGACTCACACTTAGAACGCCGAACACTTGCGCAAGTACTATCAGTGAGGTCGACAACAAATGTATCTTTCCCTTCCCCTTATCTGAACGAATGTTTTGAAAAAGGAAAGCGTCAACAAATATTTCTACCTCTATTCACTTGGCAGACCCAACCAGGGTGGGGAAAACCCCATTAGCTGAGCATCCCGATGGCCGACCGCAAGACTGGGGAACAGCTCCCCCAGTGAGCCTGCCACGTGATCGACTGGGAGATTGGGGCAACTCCCCCAACTAACCAGTTAGGGGATTGACCGTGAGGCTGGGGACAACTCCCCCAACAGGTCGGTCCGTCGTTCACTCGTGAGACTGGGGGTAGCTCCTCCAGCTGGCTGAACGACTCAAACCGACCATAAGGCTGGGGAAGCCCCCCTAGCAGGCTGGCCAACCGATCGACCGTAAGGCTGGGGGTAACTCCCCCAGCGGGTCGATCACTGGGTCGATCGTAAGGCTGGGGGCAACTCCCCCAGCGGACTGGCCCAACGATCAGTTGTAAGACTAGGGGTCGCTCCCCCAGCTGGCTAACTGATCACTCCATATTTTATATCTTTTTTCGCATGTTTTCATGATGTTTTGATCGCCCATATTGCATTTTTCCCGATTATTCGACGATATTGCGATGATTTTCACTATTTCTTGTTTTTGTCGTATTTCAGGAAATATGGAGCAATTTGGAGCGAAAATGAGATCAAAG
Organism: Scilla litardierei; assembly: GCA_030789695.1. Lineage (NCBI taxonomy): Eukaryota > Viridiplantae > Streptophyta > Magnoliopsida > Asparagales > Asparagaceae > Scilla > Scilla litardierei. The sequence goes on along the minus strand of CM061135.1, from coordinate 101,022,047 downwards.
GAGTTTCACGCACTTTGGAGTGTCACCCATGGCTTATTGGAGGACTTATCAGTGATAGAGGATGAGTGGAAGAAGAAGAAATTTGATAGGAGCGACGAGGAAGCGAAAAAGAGAAGAAATGAGCTCATGAGCACCTCACTCGGCCGAGCAAGACTGCTCATTCGGCCGAGTGAAAGGTTACACTCGCCCGAGGGAAACGGATACCAACTGAAGATTTTATACACTTCCTCGGCCGAATAAGAAATTCTACTCGGCCGAGTGAGAAATCTCACTCGCCCGAGTCAGTCAGAGAAATCAGACAGAAAAGAGCCAAAGTTACTGGAAAATCTAAGGAAGCTCACTCGGCCGAGCAAGTTAGCTACTCGGCCGAATGAAGAAGACTGCTCGGCCGAGCCACCCCGAGAGATGGACCGCTAAAACCCCCGAAGTTACTGTTATTTTACAGGGTTTGTCACTCTGGCGAGTGACAAGGGTCACTCGGCCGAGTGACCCTCTCTGCCTGCTGCTAGGAATGCGAATTCTAGGCTGTGCAGGGGCAGTTTTGTCACGATTTTTTTGGACGATTTTGGCTTGTATTTAAGCCATGTTTTTACCCTAGTTTTACGAGAGACTTGAATTATTTTTTAGAAACTTCTTTAAGGTTTTTGACTGCTACTCTTCGGAAAAAATCTCAGCTGGAGATCATTGGCTACATCATTGGTTTGCTCTTTCTTATTAAAAATCTCATTTTTATGAATTGTTTCTTAATTGCAATGAATTGTGCCATGATTATTATTATTATTTCTGAGATTTTCATGATGATTAGTGAGTAGTTCCGTCGTTCTAGGGCATAGGGATGAACCCTATGGGCCCGATCTTTTGAATTGTGATGAATTTATGGATTTGTTGCCAGAATTGATAATGGTTAGGTTGTGATTGATATATTACGAGTAGCTAGGAATTCATATCGATTGGGATTTGCAAGAGATTGGATCCCAATTGATAGGAATGCCTAGATATTCGATTTAGATTGATAATTGAATTTCTCTAGACTTGGTTTGCAAGAGATTGGACCAAAGCTAGGATTTTTAATTATGAGTCTATATTAATATTCGTTTGCAAGAGATTGGACGAATACGAGCTATCATAACCTAGATCGTAGCTCGAGTTTGCACGAGAGTGGGCTCGAGATGCGATTGGACAATGATGTCGTTCTTCACGCTAGCGGCTTAGGCTAGGATTAGCACGAGAGTGGGCCCTAACCTAGGTTTGCTATAGACCGGCGATAGCACAAGAGCGTGAGCTTGGTTCTATATTAAGTTGTGACTAGTTCACCAATATTCAAGCTTAGCAACAATGAAATTTATGATTCACAAGGATGGGAGACGGTCCATATTGGGGATTTCCTATCCCTAGACCCTTTATTATATTGATATTACTTGCTATTGAACGATTGTGATGATACACCAAATCTACTCTTACTCTCTTGATAGCTAGGTAATTAAAGTGAGATACTGTCAATTGTCCTCCCTGTGTTCGATACCCGCTCGTCGCTACACTGTGCGCTTGCAATAAAACTACAAGTCGTTTTTCGGGTGTATATCCGAACGCGATCAAGTTTTTGGCGCTGTTGTCGGGGACCGCCATTTGACAGTGTTCAACTTTTCTTACCCGGTTATACTTCACTTTCTTATTCCTTTTTGAATTTGTTTGATGCCCAATTTACGTGCTCCCAGTATTTTCATAGAATCTTAAGCAGGTAACATGGAGACGTGGTCATGAGAACTGAGTCTAGTCCTGGAGATGAGGATTCCTTCGCTAATCTCCTGAAGGAACTTGTTGAAGAGGTCCAAACCACATGGGCTTTTGCCATTGATATCGAGGACCCCATTGAGCAACTATTTGCTAGTTTTGCGATGGATCAAATCTCCCCAGAAGGGAATATCGAGGGCAACATCAAGGTCGATGTGAGGGACGGCATGTTACACTTTGAAGACAGTAGAGCATGCATCGAAGAGTGCTACACTCCTGAGGAGCCCACTTGGCATGCCGAGATTCAGGGAAGTACACTATATGACCCTCTCTCTGATATTTATGAACTCACTGACACATCCCTTGATCTCAGGTGTGGATCGGAGCAGAGTGGTGGCCCCACAACTGTCAACACATAGCTATGCAGTATCTGCTCCGATGCGCCGTCCTCACCAAGAAACGAATCTGAGCCTGCATACGAGAACTCAGATGTCACAGAAGAGGCCAAGCTTTCACAAGAAGAGGAAGTAGGGGTACAATGCCTCCCGAGGTAGAACTTAAACAATTACCTCCAAATTTAAGGTATGCTTTCTTAGGTAATAAATTGACCTATCCGGTAATTGTTAATGCCTCCCTCAACCATGACCAGCTTGAAAGACTCTTAGAGGTCCTTAGGAGTCATAAGGATGTCCTTGGCTACACCATCTCTGATCTAAAAGGAATAAGTCCTATGCTTTGCACGCATATAATCCACTTAGAAAACACTGAAGCCACATCCATAGAGCCTCAAAGGCGGTTAAATCCTAACATGAAGGAGGTGGTTAAGAAGGAAATTCATAAATTGCTTGAAGCCGACATTATTTATCATATCTCTGATAGTAGATGGGTTAGCCCTGTTCATGTCATCCCTAAAAAGGGAGGGATGACCGTTATAAAAAACGAAAAGGGAGAACCCATTTCTACATGTACTGTCACGGTATGGCGGATGTGCATTGATTATAGAAAATTAAATAAAGTCACCCGGAAAGACCATTACACATTGCCCTTCATTGATCAAATGCTAGAGCGCCTTGCTAAACATAAATACTTTTGTTATTTGGATGGGTATTCGGGATTCTTTCAGATCCCTTTGCATGAAGATGACCAAGAAAAGACTACTTTCACATGTCTGTATAGCACATATGCCTACCGAAGAATGCCCTTCGGTCTTTGTAATGCCCCCGCCACCTTTCAAAGGTGCATGACGTCCATCTTTTCTAATTATATTGAAAATATTATGGAAGTCTTCATGGATGATTTTTCTGTTTATGAAAGTGAGTTTGATTCATGTTTGGCTAATCTTACTAAAGTTATTAAAAGATGCCAACAAAATAATCTTACTCTCAATTGGGAGAAATGTCATTTTATGGTCACCGAGGGGATAGTTCTTGGGCACCTTGTTTCTTCTAGAGGGATTGAGGTTTATAAGGTGAAAATTGAGGTAATTGAAAAACTACCTCCTCCTATTAATGTTAAGGGCATTAGAGGCTTTCTTGGTCATGCGGGATTTTATCGCCGCTTTATCAAGGATTTTGCCTTAATTGCCCGACCTCTTACTGCCTTACTTGCTAAAGATGTTCCATTTGTCTTTTCAGGAGAGTGCTTGTAAGCATTTAATACATTGAAGGAAGCTCTCATTTCCGCACCCATTGTACAACCGCCGGACTAGAGTCTTCCCTTCGAGCTCATGTGTGATGCAAGTGATCAAGCTATTGGAGCTGTGTTAGGACAAAGGAAGGACAAGAAGCTTCATGCAATATTCTATGCATGCAAAACATTGGACGAGGCACAGAAAAATTACACCACAACCGAGAAAGAGCTCTTGGCGGTTGTCTACTCCATTGAGAAGTTTCGCTCCCACCTCCTTGGCTCCAAAGTAATTGTGCACACTGACCATGCGGGATTGAAGTATCTACTAAGCAAAAAGGAGGCCAAGCCAAGATTAATAAGATGGATACTTTTGTTGCAAGAATTTGACTTGGAAATTAGAGACAAGAAGGGCACGTACAACGTTGTGGCGGATCACTTGTCTAGGCTTGTTCATGACAAGGAGGATGAAAGCCTACCAATCGATGACACTTTTGCCGACGAGAGGCTATTCGCTATAAGACCCGGAGAGGTGCCTTGGTATGTGGATTTCGTCAATTATTTGGCTGTGGGATAAAACCGTGTGGAATGCCCACGCAACAAAAAAGGAGGTTTATGCACGAAGTCCGAAACTATTTCTGGGAAGATCGTATCTCTTCAAGATATGCAATGACGGTATTATACGGAGGTGTGTTTCCAAGGAGGAGACCACATCAATCATTATACATTTCCATAGTATGCCTTGCGGGGGACATCACGCCACCTCCAAAACCACTGCAAAAATATTGCAGTGCGGGATCTTTTGGCCAACCATGTTTAAGGATATGCATGACTTCGTCAAGCATTGCGATAGATGTCAACGGACCGGAAATATATCGAAACGGAATGAGATGCCAATGAAGCCCATTTTGGAAGTTGAGTTATTCGATTGTTGGGGAGTGGATTTCATGGGCCCTTTTCTGTCAAGCAAGGGAAACAAGTATATCTTATTAGCGATGGACTATGTCTCAAAATGGGTGGAAGCCATTGCCACCCCAACTAATGATGCAAGAGTGGTATCCAAATTCTTCAAGCAAAACATCTTCCCGTTCTTTAAAGTCCCACGAACTTTGATAAGCGATGGAGGAAGCCATTTTATAGAAAACAAGTTTGAGGCCACGTTGAAAGTACGTGGTGAATCATAGAATTGGCATGGCATACTACCCTCAGACGAGTGGACAAGTGAAGGTGTCGAACCGGGAAATTAAACAAATTCTAGAAAAGACCGTCGATAGATCTAGAAAGGATTGGTCCATGAAATTGAATGATGCACTATGGGCATATCGCATGGCCTTTCGCACTCCCATTGGCACCACACCATACCGACTTGTTTACGAAAAAGCTTGTCACTTGTCGGTAGAGTTGGAACACCGCGCATATTGGGCTATCAAGACCTTTAATTATGACTACAAGAGTGCGGCGGTGAGGCGACTCTTAGACATCAATGAGCTTGACGAGATTAGGCGAGATGCTTACGAGAGCTCAAGAATTTACAAAGAAAGGACTAGAATCCTCCACGACGCACGCATCACCATTACAGACTTCAAGGTCGGAGACAAAGTCCTCCTATACAATTCTAAACTCCGACTCTTTCCCAGAAAACTAAGATCGCGATGGTCCGGACCATTCACCATTAAGCACATACAACCGAGAGGAGCCTTTGAGTTGGAAGGAAAGGACGGAGCCATACTCAAGGTAAATAGACAACGGCTCAAGCATTATTCCGAAGGAGCCCCTACCGGTGAAGTGAATAGCATATATCTACTCAAGGGACGGCCCTATGATCTTTCATACCTCCTCGATGAGGTAATCGATGAAGCCATACCGCATTCTATTGGCGCCCTACACGATGACGGCCTTGAAGAAGGCCAAACTTCTAGTGGTGAAGGAAAGTTGGAGGATCCTCCGGAGAGCTCTATAGTTGATGACAAAGACGACGCCAATGTCGCGAGAATAAGGATGCTATGCAAGCTCTCCACGACCAACAATTTGAAGAAAGCTCCGTCGGATGAGAGATCGGCATCACCGGTGAAGAAAAAGATTGGTACAAGCTCAAGCTTGGGGGACTTATCCCCCAACACTACCCATGATGAGGGGAAGCCGAGGAAAGACCACGAATATCAACAACCAAATCCAAGTGGCCTTCCCAGCAAATTTGATGGATGCATCTCGTATGCGCCAAATATCAAGCACTAAACGAAAATTATAAGGGGTCGAGCTCAAGACCTTAAACGAGCGCTTGTCAGGAGGAAACCCGATGGTTTTATATTGATTTTAGTTGAATTCTATTTTTGTTTTAGATTTTTCTTAGTATTTAGAGTCTAGAGACAATAAAAATCGTGACAACGGGCTCTATTTTTCATGACAGGAGATGGAGAACGAGAAATCATTCATATGGAGGATGACCAGGGTAAGGGAGAGCGCTCTAGAAATGCGCTCAGGCCTTAGGAAGAGGAAGAAACTGATGGGGGCAAGAAAAACAGAGAATGGCACAAAAACAGAGAGCCGAGGCTGAAAACAGCTAGCCACTCGGCCGAATGAACTTTTCATCTGGCCGAGCGAAGACTCTACTCGGCCGGGTAGAGTACCGATCAGGGAAGATCCTACAGACCCACTCTTTGTTATTTTCTGCAGTTTAGAGTACTATTGCCACTCGGCTGAATGACTATGTTACTCGACCGAGTGAATCTGATAACCTACACGCTTCAAAAATCGCTGAGTGGCCTTGCTACTCGGCCGAGTGGAACTTGTCCATTCGACCGAATGGAAAAAGTTACTCGGTCGAGTCATAAGTATTGGGAGAATTTGAAAAAAAAAATATCGCTGAGCCGTTCGGTCAAGTGAACGCGTCACTCGGCCGAGTAGCCCAACTTTATAAAGCCGAACGGGCGCTACACAAATCCCAAAACCCCCAAAATTCCCAAACTTTCGCCAGATGCGCCCGAGCTCTTCGTCTTCCCTTGCCCGAATCCATGTCTTCCTCGCCCGAACACCGCTCCTTCGATGCCGACTGCCGCCCACGCCGGTCGCCGACGCCGTCCAGCCGACCACACCGACGGCGCTGCCCCTCCCACCGCCGCACTTCCCCCATTTCGCCTAGAATTCTCATTTATCACCCATTTCTCCAATCCGTATGCCCATTGTGCCCCAAATTCAAATTAAATCCTATATATATCTATTATCCCCAACCTTCCCCATGTATATTGATTATCATTCGCTGATTTGATTGTTTGTGTTTCAGGTTAGCTTGGGGGAGCTTGGGGGAGATTCTGGACGCTTGGAGCTTCGCGGAGGAGGCGATTCTTTGACTCTTCACTTTTTGCTCTCGCGGCATGCTCAGGTATACTCCCATTATTTTAGTGCATCGCATTTTCATTTGGGTGGGCACATCTCACGGCACACATGCCGCTCCGTCTTAGGCCATGCACTCGGGAGCCCGCTTCCAAGCGGAAGAGGTCAGGTGACCCTGGTTCCTCTTCCGCTAGGGCAGACTCCCCGCCACCTAGCCCACCTCCACCTACACAGCCGCCTCCTACCGCACCCATTCCACCGCCAGCACAGCCCGCCCCGACATTCGATGCGATGGGGATCACGTTTAGAAATGACGCTCAGCATGCCAGATTTGATCGTATCTCCCATCGCTCGATCGTACCCACTAGGTTTGCACACCTTGCTGACCTTGAGCGCCTAGGGGTCCTAGAGGGGCTACTTCAGTTGTATGACAATGTGGGGTGTCGTGATTTCTTGTCGGTCGGTGGACACTTACATCCGCCCGACACTAGAGGTCCTTAGTTCTATTGATCGGATCCCTGGAGGATGCTCCTTTAGCCTGATGGATCAGGAGTGCGAGGTCACTCTTGACATGCTCCGAGCATTCTTCCAGTGGCCCCTGTCCCGGACCCAGACCGTGCCTACAGCCCCACGCACATCCCACCACCGTCATTCGACACCCACGCTTTTTGGACACAGATCACGGGATCTCCCCTTGCCTTTGACCCTAGTCGGGCCAAGGCCTCTGTCGTCCTCCACCCGTGCCTCCGCATTACATAGTGCCTTATGGCGACCACTTTTCTTGCGAGGTACGAGCCCGAGACGTTGTCGACGCCAGAGCTCTACATGCTCTATGCGATGACACGTTCTCTTTGATGGAGGAGACGTTTTGGTCCACGCCGTTGAGATTGATATTGCCAGTTGGTACATCGACCGCATCATTATTTCTGTCGGTGCTAGGATGCCTATCTACTGCGGCGGTCTGATTACCCTCTTGGCCCTTTTGTGCGGAGTTGACCTCCCAACTGGTTTGCTAAGACCCCCGGGCCCCACCTCACTCTCCATAGATGTCATGGCCCGGATGAGGATGCTATGTCCTCATGGTCAGTGCCATTGGGTGTGGCTGCACGGTCCCCACGGTGCCGACTACATGATTCTCCCGAGCCCTGCTCGGACACATATTGGACCTGCAGGCGGGGAGTGGATTCCAGCGATGGGTCTCCTTATCCCCGCCGCATACGTGCTGGAGCCCCTCCTTCCACCCCTTGACCCCGTGATCCCTCAGCCAGCACCTGCCTTGTCTGCACCTCCCGACGCCTCTGTCCACACGTCTGTCAGCGTCGGGAGCACTTTAGCTGAGTCCACTTACACCACCACCACCACTGTGCCCATGTCTATTGATCCCATTTCTGCGGCTAGTCCCGAGCGTCCCCCCACCATAGTTGAGTGCGGCGAGCCTTCTTTTGCCTCCGCAGTGGAGACCCTTTCCTCATTTTTGTTCTCGACTCCTGGAGAGTCATTTTCTGCACCCTTCACAACCTCCCCAGTCGTCGATCTTACTGTCTCCATTGCCATTGTATACTCCGAGAGTGTCGTGATGTCTGTCCCCGCGTCTATGTCACGGACCTCTTTGCCAACCTCGTCGCTTACCACCACTGCCGTTTCTGTTGCTGCTCCTTCCTCTTCGACCATTCCTGCATCTCAGCATCCCACGGAGGCTGAGCGATACTTAGTGAGCACAGCACCAGCGCACCACCCCACTGTCACACCTATCCTTTACAGTAGCCATGCGAGACAGCCCCGCTCTCCACCTGTTCGTCCTGCTCGACCCTCTGCTCCACCTTCCCCCCACACCCTAGTTCAGCACCTCCATGCTCTTGAGGGGACAGTGAGTGGACTTAGAGCAGATTTTCAGGCTCTCTCCGCTACTGTTAATGCTGTCCAGACCCGCGTCGCCTTGTTTCCTGGTATTCAGGCTTGCCTGAACCAGATTCTTGAGCATCTGCCTCAGCCACCCACCCCCACCCAGCAGCCTCCATGACCACCACCTCCGTCACAGGACGGTGCTAGTGCACCCCCACCCACCTAGGCACACACTGGATGCCTTCGATATTTTTGCTGTTGTTACGCTGGATGTTCTGAGCCTGCTGATTTTGCGCCCCTCCTCCACATACTTTTTGTTCATATCTGTCTATATCTTTTTGGGAGTGAGGGAGTACTCTTGGGGACACCTATCTGACACTATTTTGATCTCTGCATGCACCCACTTGCATTCCCATCACATACTTTTTACTTTCCTTCTTTATTTTATTTTCATGCATGCATCCTCACCCGCCCCACCCACATTTTTTGCCTCTCGGTGTGCCACACTTTGCACATTGAGGACACTGTGCATTTTAGCTTGGGGGAGTGAGTTCTCACGCCCTTTTTATTTTTGTCACCCTTTATTTTCTTTTTCCCACATTTCTTCGTTTTTACACTTATTTTCACCCACTTTTTCATTTTTTTCCATGCATCACGTTTTCTTACTTTTTGAGTGTGCTGCATATGTACATTAGTTTTTATTCTCTTTTATCCTTATTTCTTTTATCCCTTTTGTTAGAGATGAATTTTCTGTGATGATGATGACGTGGTGTTGGCTTATCTCTATATGCATATTATCTTGTCATGACATAGTTTTTATTTCAGATATCATATGCTATGTCTTGCTGTGCATTTGAGATAGTAACCCGCACTTTCATGTATGTATATGGATGAAATTTTTTTATTAACTGAGTCTGATGATTTTTATCGTATACTCTTCATAGAAAACACACCAAGCTTCACGCATTGATTGCTTATATTTGGAGTACTACTTTCTTTTCTTTTATCACTTCTTATTGCATGAAAATTGTACGCTTCACTTTCAGGTTGATTGAATGTATGCTAGGCTGATATAACTGGATTAGTTTACTTTCTGTGATTAAACTGAGTAGATTACATTACTCTGCTGAAAGTTATCGTGCACATTCTATAGAGTGAACCGAGTGTTACATATATTTCTTTCTCCACATATCTTGAGCATTATTTCTATACTTAAAACCATTGGTGAAACTCCCTTTAGCGATTCTTATATTGGCATTTTCCCCCGCTACAAAAATCTATGCTCCAATACCCCCGAAATCAAAAAGAAAAAATATTCTTTATATCTTTCTATCTTTTGATTTGGGATCACAGTTGTGTACTTATGAAAAAAAGAAAGAAAAGAAAAAAAGAGAAATGAAAAGAAAAGAGAAAAGAAGTTCATATATGATCCCATCTCATACTCTTTCTCTCTTTCTTCCCCCTTTTATTTTTAATTTTTTTAGCTTCAAAAATGGTGAATAAGCTTATTGATTTATCTTATGCCACCACGCTTATAGATAAGCTTGGGGGAGATAATCCAATGATGTGTGAGAGAGTGACTACTTGATTGTGCATGACAACCTAGGCTAGGCAATTTTCTATACTCGGTGAGATTACTAAAAGTTTTTACGAAATCCAGGAATTGAAACTTAGTATGCATTTCATGAAAGACATACCTTTCTATTCTTATTGATCCATATTGTGTGATATCTCTTATACTCCAAATAGAAAGCATTCAATTGAAAAGTGTGTGGTCTATGATTATGTATGCTGCTTTAGATGCTTCAGACGACGTTAATTCTAGAATGATTCCATATTTCATACCATTTTGATATTCTTGGGTTTCTATTTTGAATGCATCCATATGATTATGATATCGAGATAAAAGTCTTTGGCATGTGCTTTATATTCGTCGTGTGCTATATGAGTAAGCAAACCCCACGTCCTGAGGAAATGATCTAGCACCTCCATCTTTGTTTTCCTTCCTATCTTCTATATCTTTCATTTTTCCTTTTCTTTATTTTTCCGCCGGGTTTGCCTTTTGCTTGTCTTCCTCAAGGACGAGTAAGAGGTAAGCTTGGGGGATTTTGATCACTCCATATTTTTATACCTTTTTTCCGCATGTTTTCATGACGTTTTGATCGCCCATATTGCGTTTTTCACGATTATTCGACGATATTGTGATGATTTTCACTTTTCTTGTTTTTGTCGTATTTCAGGAAATATGGAGCGATTTGGAGCGAAAGTGAGATCAAAGGAGTTTCACGCACTTCTGAGTGTCACCCATGGCTTATTGGAGGACTTATCAGCGATAGAGGATGAGCAGAAGAAGAAGAAATTCGATAGGAGTGACGAGGAAGCGAAAAGGAGAAGAAATGAGCTCAGGAGCACCTCACTCGGCCGAGCAAGACTGCTCATTCGGCCGAGTGAAAGGTTACACTCGCCCGAGGGAAACGGATACCAACTGAAGATTTTCTACATTTCCTCGGTCGAGTGAGAAATCTCACTCGCTCGAGTCAGTCAGAGAAATCAGACAGAAAAGAGCCAAAGTTACTGGAAAATCTAAGGAAGCTCACTCGACCGAGCAAGTTAGCTACTCGGCCAAACGAAGAAGACTGCTCGGCCGAGCCACCCTGAGAGACGACCCCTGAAACCCCCGAAGTTACAGTTATTTTACAGGGTTTGTCACTCGGGCGAGTGACAAGGGTCACTCGGCCAAGTGACCCTCTCCGCCTACTACTAGGAATGCGAATTCTGGGCTACGCAGGGGGCAGTTTTGTCACGATTTTTTTGGACGATTTTGGCTTGTATTTAAGCCATGTTTTACCCTAGTTTTACGAGAGACTTGAATTATTTTTTAGATACTTCTTTTAGTTTTTTAACGGCTACTCTTTGGAAAAATCTCAGCTGGAGATCATTGGCTACATCATTGGTTTGTTCTTTCTTATAAAAAATCTCATTTTTATGAATTGTTTCTTAATTGCAATGAATTGTGCCATAATTATTATTGTTATTTCTGAGATTTTCATGATGATTAGTGAGTAGTTCTGTCGTTCTAGGGCGTAGGGATGAACCCTATGGGCCCGATCTTTTGAATTGTGATGAATTTATGGATTTGTTGCTAGAATTGATAATGGTCAGGTTGTGATTGATATATTACGAGTAGCTAGGAATTCATATCGATTGGGATTTGCAAGAAATTGGATCCCAATTGATAGGAATGCCTAGATATTCGATTTAGATTGATAATTGAATTTCTCTAGACTTAGTTTGCAAGAGATTGGACCAAAGCTAGGATTTTTAATTATGAGTCTATATTAATATTCCTTTGCAACAGATTGGACGAATACGAGCTATCATAACTTAGATCGTAGCTCGAGTTTGCACGAGAGTGGGCTCGAGATGCGATTGGACAATGATGTCGTTCTTCACGCTAGCGACTTAGGCTAGGATTTGCACGAGAGTGGGCCCTAACCTAGGTTTGCTATAGACTGGCAATAGTGCGAGAGTGTGAGCTTGGTTCTACATTAAGTTGCGACTAGTTCACCTATATTCAAGCTTAGCAACAAAGAAATTTATGATTCACAAGGATGGGAGACGGTCCGTAGTGGGGTTTCCTATCCCTAGACGCTTTATTATATTGATATTTCTTGCTATTGAACGATTGTGACGATACACCAAATCTACTCTTACTCTCTTGATAGCTAGGTAATTAAAGTGAGATACTGTCAATTGTCATCCCTGTGTTCGATACCCGCTCGCCGCTACACCGTGCGCTTGCGGTAAAACTACAAGTCGTTTTTCAGGTGTATATCCGGACGCGATCACTGACCGACCCAACCGACCGTAAGGCTGGGGGCAACTCCCCCAGCATGTCGATGTATCGGTCAACTTTAAGCTTGAGGGGTAGCCCCCCCAGCAGGCTGACCGACCCAATCCGCCATAAGGCTAGGGGCAGCTCCCCCCAACAGGCTGGCCACCCGTTCGCTTGTAGGACCGGGGGCAAGACCCTCCCACAAGGCGATCGGTCCCCTAAGGCCGAGGGCGATGCACCGGCCACCCAAGTAACTGAGAATCTTGAGGAACCAACTCGACAGCCAGATCTTCGAGCAAGGCGAGGTAACTTCACCAACCTGGCCTGCGGGAACGCCCCATCCCGGGCTGAATGAGGAGGATAAACAACCACAAACAAAAATGGAACTTCATTGCAAATGAAGGAGGGCGTATTACACAAAAGCTAAGCGCGGGTTTACAAAAAGCGGTGAGGATAAGGGGCTAAACCTCTCCTCCCATGCAAGCATCCAGAGCACCATTAGGAACGTCGACGGACCGTTCGGGGTGTACATCCCTCGCCTCCTCCTCGCCCTCGGAATCTAGCCGAAGCTCCTCAAATCAGATCCCAGAAAGCGAGAATCTCCACTGGATCTCAGACCGACAACGGGTGAATCCCCTCTCGAACACCTCATACATCGCCCTGGCCACAAAAGACGAGGCGTACTCATCTATGGTGTCCCAGGCAATCCGCTCAGGATCAACCGCTCTCAGCTCTTGGATCCGACCCTCGAGGACGGGAACCTGGCGCTGGTGCTCCGCCAGCTCCTTATCGATCTCTCGGGAGCTCACGTTGAGCTTAGCCAGAAGAACCCGCTCTCTTTCCTCTACCGCCTCCAGGAGGCTTACGAGCTCTGTAGCATCAGCTTCGACACCTGGACCACCGTCCCCTCCCGCCTCGGCAACCTTCATCACCTCGGCTATCCGATCCTTGGCCTTTGCCTTCTCGACCAAGGCCAAAGCCTTCTCCAGCTCTGATTTCTCCAGAGCAGTGGAGAGCTCAGCCACCTGAGTTTCCAATGACCTAGCGCGTGCCTCGGCTAATTGGGTCACCTCTCCTTCGCCCTACTCGGCCTCGGGTTTCTGTGCCTGGTCGGCCTTGGCCCCCAAGAGTGTCGCGAATTGGCGTCTTATCGAAAGCCCGACCAGGATAACTGCATCAGGAGACAGGAATGAGTTGAAAGCCATTACAAGAGACGGAATGTGCGAAAGACCTCACCTGTTGACCGGCCTATACTACAAAGGCGGCCAAGCAATGACCTTTTACCCCGTCCAGCACGGATTGGTCCATAGGAAGGCAGCAGTTCTCAGCCAACCGGGCCACCGCTCTGCAATCGGAGAAAACGGACTCCTTCAACCCCACAAGGAAGCGGGGGCAGAGTAAACCTTCCCCAGACCGTGGAAGGTCAGCCTTGGCTGGCCGGAACACGTACAAAGACCGCTCGTAAACTTCTGGGAGCGGCCCCGACGGGGGAGACGAGGGCCTGACCCAGGGCCACGAGTCCTTCGTCGGGGAAGGCTGGGCACGACCCTCAGGGGGAGGGATGCCCTCTACCGTTACAGAGACTCGGGCCTTTTTCCACGCGTCCTCCCCCGGAGGGGATAGGGCTTGCCCCCTCACTCTCTTAGAACCTGCTCCGGAGGACCCGACCCGCTGTTTCTTCGGACTTCCAACACATGATCCCTTCGCCGCAGGTTGGGATCTGGGACAGTGGATGGAAGAGAGGGCTGAGAAGAACCCTGGACAAACCGACCTGCACAGGAGGGCAAAATAAGGGATCAGAGCTGTCTAGACGGGTCTCAAACACCAACTCCCTCAGGTTTCGAACTTCGACAAAACTTACCAATGGGCCACACGGTCTTCCGCAGGTTAAGGTCGGAGAAGAGGACATCCATTCTTCGGTCTACGGTAGGGACCGACAACAAGGTGTCAACCGCCTTGAGCTCGGCATCAGTCAGGCTCCCTAGCTCGAGGACCAGCGTGCTCGCCGCCCCCCAACAGGCCGGGAAATCCACCTCCGAGGGGAAGCCGTCAAAGACGTACTCCCCCTTCCAGTGTTTCAAGGAAATTGGCAGCCCCAGCACCAACCTCTTCTTTGGTCAAGCGCTGATATAAAGCCAGGCCCCGACTGATGATGACTCAAGAATTGGGCAAAAAGTAGGAGTGACGGCTCTATCCCCTTCAACACACAGAGAACGACAAACCCCACAAGGGACCCGACAGTGTTATGGCAGAATGGGCATAGGACGAGCCCGTAAGCCCGCAGAAACACAATGATGAAGGGGTGGAGGGGGCATCGAAGCCCAAACCGAAAGCTCTATTCATACCTGTCACGACCCCGTCCTGGAATACCCAGAAGGACAAGGTACATGACGAGAAATAAAACGTATCTGCAGGTCCACTGCACGCTGCTGTGAATATCGGTAGTGCTCCATAATAACCACCAAACACAATCACAAAAGAACCACGGACCTATGAAGGCCAACACAGAGCAGCAAAGAAACAACCCAGTTAACTCATCGGGAACTAAAACCACACAAAAAGCTAATATGAACCATTTGATCGATTTATACAACACCAAGAGTCCAATGCCGATCTCATACATCTCAAATCAGCATCCTCACAACCCTAAAACAAGGGTCAGTCCCAAACAAAGAAACCCAAAAGTACAAGCTCTCGCCTCACCCCTCGCCACCCTAACCTATAACAACACCTCTGAACACCAACACCAGCTGCAACCTCTACTCCAACCCTCCAATCCAAATGCAACGCCTGCTACCTGAAAACCACGGGTGGGAACACGTCAAAGCATGACCCAGTAGGAATACCATACCCCTGTAGGATCCTGTCAAAACAACGTTAGGATCGATAAATGAAGTTGAGACTTACGCTTGCGTACGCATCACCGTAATCTCGAAACTTCGCCCTCGGATTTGCCACAACGGTCGATACTTCGTCACAGAGGATCGAAGCAGAGTTTCACCGCCTAAATCTATAACTAGAAGAGGATTTTAATGGAAGGGAGAAGAAGAACATAAGGATGCCTTATGCAAACTTATGGCATGGAAAGTGTGAATGAATGCCTTACCCTTGGGTCCTATTTATAGGCTTTAGGGGTGGTTATTGTAGGAAATAACCAATTATAAGCTTATTAGCCTATATTAGCACATTCATTTATCTTCTTCTTTATCCACTTATCAAGTGCCATTTTGCACTTATAAAGTGGCTTTTTCCACTTATCGAGTGGCTTTTTCCACTTATCGAGTGGTCCTTTTCACACGAGAAAAGGTTCCCTTCGCGCACGCCTTCGTGCACGCGATATCTGAGGTCCGTATACCCTCATACATCCCCTCATGGGTGTATTTATGTCGTCCATATCCAACATCTCCCACTCACACTTGAGGGGATTGTAAGGAAACTTATTTTCCTCTAACTCTTCTGTTTATCATACCGAGAAATAGGCCGTGTGACCGTCATGCGCATAGAGTCCGCTGTTGTGCACTTGTTAGAGATACACAACACTCCTTGAGGTGCAAAGTTGAGTAGATCAACGCATGCTTTACCCTAGATTATTTCTTCACATTTCTTATACTTTATATTCAACAATTGAATCCCTTTTGGATTGCAATTGGCTGGCCAGCTTTGAATCTTTAAAGTCCAAATGTGAATGCGAAATTAATCTTCCTCTTATTGCGATCCTTTCGATCTTGACTTGACTTGCTTTTCTAACATGCCCTGCCGGACCGAATTAACCATAGTCCATAAGTAACATGCTAAGATAGCAATCACCCGGTCAAATCTAAAGGAACCAATTAGAGTCCATAAGGGTAATGAATTAAGACCCATGTGGTCTTTGGGTCTCACATAATAGTAAACTTATTTACTATTCTAACCCAATGGTCAAAAATGCATACGTAGTATGAATACGTATTACAACATCGATCCTTTCCCAGGGAGTGTATGTCTCAATGATGTTGTAAGGATGATGATCAGACACCACAATGTCTGACTTTGAGTCCCTTTCTCTACTCAAATAATCCTTTGGACTCACATCCCGCATTTAGACAGATAGGATTCCAAAAATCCTCTTAGATCTTTTGTAAGCATCCATATGATGCAGATCTTTCATGCGACCATTTTGTTTAAGTCATGACTCTAAATCATCTGTCTGATGATTTTGACTTCAAACAGGTCTCATCTCTATTCTATCCGTCTGATAGAATAAGGCGGTTGCTCATGTGAGAGAGCCAACCTCAATCTGTCCGACATACTAGAAAGTATAGCTTAGATTTCAAAAAATGTACACAAACATTTCTCAAGAAATTCATATGCAATGTTTGAAAAAAGAACTTATTCTTTTATTAAATTTGATCATTTACAGACATAGGAATTTATATTGGTACAACTCAGCTCTTACGCAATCCTTGAGATGATAAGTGTTTGTAAAACACATCTCTGGGGATCGCCTTCGTAAGCGGATCCGCTATCATCTCATGCGTAGATATGTACCTTATATCTACCTTCTTGGTCTTATCATAGTCTTTTGCAATTCTGCAGTTCCTTTAAGATACTTCATTATCCTCTTAACCGCTTTCCAGTGTTCTTGCCCTGGGTTGGATTGGTAACGACTTACCATTCCAACGGCAAAACAGATGTCCGGTCTTGTACGCATCTTAGCGTATATAAGACTACCAACTGCACTGGAATATGGAACTTTTTCCATAATTTCCTTTTCCTTTTGGTTCTTTGGACATGATTTCAGACATAAATTGTCGCACTTGCTTATAGGAGTATCAATGGACTTGCAGTCCTGCATATTAAAACGTTCTAAAACCTTCTTTATATAAGTCTCCTGTGAAAGAGAACGAAGTTTCTTCGAACGATTCCTTAAAATCTTAACTCCAAGGATATATGCGGCTTCTCCTATGTCTTTCATCTCAAAAACTGATGAAAGCCAAGCCTTGATATCCATCACAAAGCCATTGTCATTTCCGGCTATTAAAATGTCATCTACATATAGAGACATAATAACGTACTTGCTCTTAATCGTCTTGATATATACGCAGTTATCTTCATCAAGCATGGAAAAACCATTTGATAAGACAACTTCTAGAAATCGTATATACCATTGCCTCGAGGATTGTTTAAGACCATATATGGACTTACAAAGTTTACAAACCTTATGTTCGTTTCCTTCTTTTACAAACCCTGTTGGTTGTTCCATATAGATGTCCTCGTCCAATTCTCCATTGAGAAAGGCAGTCTTTACATCCATCTGATGTAATTCGAGGTCTAAGCAAGCTACCATTGCCAGAATTAGGCGAATCGAGGTAAAACGCACAACAGGTGAGAAGGTCTCTTCGTAGTCTATCCCTTCCTGTTGCGTAAAACCTTTCGCGACAAGGCGAGCTTTATATCTGTCTATAGAGCCATCAGCCTTATGCTTGATCTTGAGAACCCATTTGTTCCCAATTGCTCTACGTCCTCTGGGTAAGTCAACTAAGTCCCAGACTTGGTTAACTCTCATGGATTCCAATTCCTCCTTCATCGCTTCCATCCATTTGTCTTTTACAGGGCTTGTAGTAAAGTCATAAAGGTTTGCGGAAATTCATCCTCAAATCTTAGAGGAGCCAACCTTGTACGACTACTACGTCGTATTTGAGATTCTTCAAGTCCTTGTTGACTTGAATTTAGATCAATTCTAATATCACTCCCACTTGGAATGTTGTTAGAAATGCTCCCACTTGGATCATTATTCCCGTATGGAATAGGATAATCGTCATTCGTATAATCCATTGGTGAAGGTTGAAACGTATTTTCGTTTTCACCAAGAATTCTCCCACTCGAATGAGGTAATCCTTCTTGATCATATATCTCAAATAGAGATAAGTCCTCACTTATCTCGCCCTGTCTTGGAAACTCGTTTTCCAAGAAAGTGACATCCCTCGACTCAAACTCAATTAGCCCACCATTGTCTTCCTGACTAACAAAAACATAACCTTTGGAGTTTTCTGCGTATCGTATAAAGATACATTTCCTTCCCCTTGGCCCAAGTTTTCCATACTTATAGGAGGAAATATGTGTGTAGGATGCACAACCCCAAGGTTTCAAAATGTTTAAGTCAGGAGACCTTTGGTTCCACAACTCATAAGGAGTGGAGCTAACTGATTTCGAGGGTACGCAGTTTAAAATGAAAGCGGCCGTCAATAATGCATCACCCCAAAAGGTGATTGGCAAGTTAGCTTGCGCCATCATTGAACGGACCATTTCCATTAAAGTCCTATTTCTCCTTTCTGCAACACTGTTTTGTTGAGGAGTATAAGGCATAGTTACCTGATGTACTATGCCTTTTTCATCACAAAGTTCCTTAAAACTTGTTGATTGATATTCACCGCCCCTATCGGTTCGCAAGACCTTAATCTTGCAATCTAATTGATTCTCCACTAAACTCATATAGTTTTTAAAGCAAGCCAATGCTTCACTTTTGTGGGATATCAAATAGATATGTTCGAATCGGGTGAAATCATCAATAAAAGTGATGAAATAGGACTTCACGCGTCTTGTCTTGACATTCATCGGACCACATATGTCCGAATGGATAAGCTGTAATGGAACCTCGGCCCTTGTGCCGGTCCCAAACGGCTTGCGACAAGATTTCCCCACTAGGCAATGTTCGCAGGTCGACATTTCAACCTTTGAAACATTGGATAGAAGGCCACGTTTGGCAAGTTTATCCATACGTGTTGGTCCAATATGACCAAGACTTGCGTGCCAACAAATCACATCAGACTCATAAGTCTTAGAATTTGCAATAAGGAAATTTTCATTACACGAGGAATCATACATTGTACTCATTACAATAAATCCTTTAAATACAAACCCAGTACCAATAAGAGTATTATTACAACTTAAGTCCACATTACAATCATGAAAAAACCAGTTATAGCCAAGACCCATTAACACGACCACAGAAATTATATTCCTTCGAATATCTGGAGCGAAGAGGACATCATGAAGTAGGAGAGTGCGGCCATTGTCCAAGACTAGCTTGCAAGTCCCAACGCCTTTCACTTCAACATGTGTGTTGTTTCCTACATAGATCCACTTCGTTCCTTGGGGTATCCGGTGATACTCCACGAAGGACCGTCTGTCCCTTGCTATGTGGTCGGTGGCACCTGAATCAATTATCCAAAATGGATTAGATTCCACAAGAAATATTGAACTAGAAACACATATGTAACTAGTATAATTACAAGTTACCTCGTCGCTTCCACTCATACACGAACGAGCATAGTGACCGAGCTTGTTGCACTTGAAGCACTTGATCCTCTTCAAGTCTTTCTTCTTGTGCCATTTCTTGTGCCCACCCTTGTGTTTGTGTTTCTTGGTAGACTCAGGTTGCTTATTACGTTCATTAGTGAACTTTGAACGATCTTTCTGTTTCTTTCCCCCGTGTGAGGAACTAGCAACCATGTGCACTTCTGCACTTGGCTTGGCAGCCGCAAGCCGCTCTTCCTCTAATTCGAGGTGCTTAGAAACATCGCTGAAAGTCTTGATGCTCTCATTGTGGGTGAGATGCATCTTCATTTGGTCCCACCCATTTGGTAGGGAACGTATGACTGCTTGGATTTATTGCTCATCAGTGAGCACATGACCTGCGTCCTTTAACTCCGAGATAAGATTCTCCATATGTCACAGATGTTTTCCCATGGAATGATCTGGACATTTCTTATATGAATCGAACCTTATAGTTAAGGCGTGAAGTTTGGACACCGATGTGCCACCGAACTTCTCTTCTAGCTTGGACCATATGTCCATGGCTAGGTCATGTTCTCGGAAGATGCGCATTATGTCATCAGCCATACTGCTTAATAACGTAATGCGTGCTATCTTGTTCTTCTGAGACCAAGCATCAAAAGCTTCCTTGTCTCGTCTGTGTTGGGCCGTAGTACCCAACTCGGGTTCAATCATTACGTTCTTTAGAGTTTCGAGCACTTCTTGCTCCTCTAAAATGTATTGTATCTTGATGGACCAAAGTTTGTAATTATCGCCGTTGAGTTTTTCACCTCTGTTTAACTCAGCGACGATATTCTTTGAAGCGGAAGACATTTTACTTTTAAAATGCTGCAGAAGACACAAAACCAAAGGTTTGATCAAAAACATTGCATTGAAAATTCTTAAAATACAATTCCCATTTGAAGTGATAATAGAATATCCCATTTGGATAGTTCTAATTTCAACTCCCACTTGGAATGATATTTATAATTTGATAAGTTACTTTCGAAAAATATTGAAGATGTTACTCTAGAATCGGAAAGGTCACTATGTTTCCAATCACCATCTAGAGTAACTTTCAATATTTCTCCCTCACTTTATCAAACGATAGTACTCTTATAGTACTTTGCAGCGGAAAAGCGTTTTTGAAAACGTATTTTTCAAAACGTATGAAAACCTATTTTTCAAAAAAATATATTTCAACCTAATACCCTTATGATACTAGTGAAATATTCGGCAATCCCTGGCTATTACCGGGTTTAAGCCGTTACCGTGCCAAGGTCGGATCCCCCCTTTAGGAGATTTTTCTGCAAGCCATTGTCGCTGGCTCCCGTATGGATTCAGGCGCTTCCCCTCTTATAGGAGAATTTTACCGCAAATGACTGCCGTCGGCCCCGTATGGGCTAGCCGTGCAGGTGGCCGTGGCCGAAATTACTGACAAGGCCTCCGGCTGAATTGGTCGACCAAAAAACCCGAATTGGTCGACCAATGCCGACCAAGGGTCATGGCACCCTCCACCCCCGGCCAGGGCCTCTGCCCTGGCCGAGGCAGGCCAAGGGCCGGCCAGGGCCTCTGCCCTGGCCGAGGCCGGCCAGGGCCGGCGAGACCCTGGCCGAGGCCAGGGCATTGGCCCTGGCCTCTGCCAGGGCCGGCCAAGCCCTGGGCGAGGCCAGGGCACCGGCCCTGGCCTCTGCCAGGGCCGGCCAAGCCGGCCCCTGGCCTTAGCTGAGGCCGGCCAGGGCCCCTTGGCCCTGGCCTGGCCTCGGCCAGGCCTGGCCTTGACAACGGCTAGGGCCCCCTGGCCCTGGCCTGGCCTCGGCCAGGCCTGGCCTTGACAACGGCCAGGGCCCCCTGGCCCTGGCCGGGGCCGGCCAGGTCCGGCCATGGCCATTTGGCCTTGGCCGGCCATGGCCCATATGGTCATGGCCGGCCACCCCCTTATATGGGGTTACCGCACACCCCCGCCGGAGGGGTGGCAGTGGTGGTTATTGACCGTAGCCAACCCCCTCCGCATGGGGAGGGGGGTGCATTGCCTTCATAGCCCATTTGGCCATGGTGATCATGCACCAAAAAATCATCTTCTCCGATGGAGATAACTACCATCATCTTCCTCGATGAAGCACCCGTTCGTTGATGAAGCACCCGTTCGTCGATGAAGCACCCGTTCGTCGAGAAAGTCGTTATCTTCTAATGGCCGTGTGCCAAAAATGAAAAATAACATACTTTAAAGTTCGTAAACTACACGCTCCACATGAAGAGAGTTCACATTCCCTATGAATGGAGACTCGGCATCCATGAAGAGTGTGAGCTTGACGACGTGAACGGTCGGTTCTTCCCGTCACAGAGAGTTCCTGCCATATCTGTAATGACAGAAGACCCTAACGTGAAAAGAACAACTGCTGCGTTCTGTCCGTCACGAAGCGTTCCTACCATATCTGTAATGGTAGGATACCCATTTGTGAAAAAGAGAACGCCTCGTTCATCGGTTCGACGGGACGGCGGTTTGATCGGGGCGAACCCGTATGGCTCTGATACCAATGTAGGATCCTGTCAAAACAACGTTAGGATCGATAAATGAAGTTGAGACTTACGCTTGCGTACGCAGCACCGTAATCTCGGAACTTCGCCCTCGGATTCGCCACAACGGTCGATACTTCATCACAGAGGATCGAAGCAGAGTTTCACCACCTAAATCTCTAACTAGAAGAGGATTTTAATGGAAGGGAGAAGAAGAACATAAGGATGCCTTATGCAAACTTATGGCATGGAAAGTGTGAATGAATGCATTACCCTTGGGTCCTATTTATAGGCTTTAGGGGTGGTTATTGTAGGAAATAACCAATTATAAGCTTATTAGCCTATACTAGAACATTCATTTATCTTCTTCTTTATCCACTTATCAAGTGCCATTTTGCACTTATAAAGTGGCTTTTTCCACTTATCGAGTGGCTTTTTCCACTTATCGAGTGGTCCTTTTCACACGAGAAAAGGTTCCCTTCGCGCACGCCTTCGCGCACGCGACATCTGAGGTCCGTATACCCTCATACATCCCCTCATGGGTGTATTTATGTCGTCTATATCCAACAACCCCAACCTAAACATAACGCACACTAATGCCACAACAGGGTGCATAATGCTACAAGTGGAAATACTATAGATAAACATGGCATGCATGGCAAAAGAAAGCAACAATAGTACCACACATAGGAAAAGAGAACACCATAATAGAGGGTATAAGGGAAGGGGTGACGATGATACATCAATAACAACAAGTATGGCTAAAGCGCAAAAGAGAGTCAGTCAAACATTTATACACACTTTGCCAACATTTATACGACATAAATCATTGTGGGATTAAAGGCCAATCATGCAACATGATCCATTCTACGTAAGACTTCATTTTGGGATTTAAGATTTGTAAGCAACATGTAGGGTTAGCAAGCAACATAAAGCATCATTATGGGAACTCAAAATTTTACCAAGCAACATAAACCAATTTCCAAGCACAAGAACCCTCCAACATGAACCATACAATCTCATACTCCAATAGTGGGATTTCCTTGCCAATTACTATAACATCACTCTCCATTAACATTTACCATCCCACATGCAATATGTAGTCAAAGCTTAAGCCATTCCACTTCAAGATTGCAACATTGAAAGGCTACTAACCTTAACTTAAAGGCAAACCAAAAACTACCAATATTAAAGTCATACATTAGGAATGCAATATTGATACAAGGTTATGACCATATTAGAAAAAAAAAGGTTACTAGCTTAACCAAAGATGTACAGAATGCAACCAACTTTACATTAGGGATTGTAATCTTATAGGTGTGCACAATGTTTACTTCCAACATCTAACTTTACCAAAATGCATGGGGGTATATCAAGAGGATCCCAAAAATTCTAACTTTGGTTAGTATGACATGGGAGACATCACTTTTAGCACAATAATAACATGGTGATTAAGGAAGATGTTAGCTTTAATTAGGAATTCAACTAAACTACAAATGCTTCATTAATTAGTGCTACAACTAGAACAAAAATCCAAAATTAATAATTAGAGCACAATGATGGGTTCCTACTTGATATAATGCAATACTATAATGAGATATTATCTATGCTACAACACTACTATTTAGCCATATTATGGAATGAGACAACAAGCATAGCTTGAATAATACTCTTGCATGCACAAATACTAACTTTTATGGCAAATACCAACTTTAACTGCGGATTATTACAATTCTAATTAGAACTTGGCTTAGGCTTCTAAATGAAAATTGTAGGTATACAACGTATAAGTTCAGGTATCAATTTTCATAAAGTTTGGATGAGTATTCTAT
The DNA here is from genome assembly GCA_030789695.1 of Scilla litardierei. NCBI lineage: Eukaryota > Viridiplantae > Streptophyta > Magnoliopsida > Asparagales > Asparagaceae > Scilla > Scilla litardierei. The sequence goes on along the minus strand of CM061135.1, from coordinate 100,998,041 downwards.
TTAATACAGATTTTATACCAAAACATGCATGTGCTGGAATTTCACACAGAAACTGTACTAACTTGAGGACCAATTTACTTCTAATTGCTGGCAGATTCAAAAAAATGGAGGGGTACAAGGTTGTAGTGCTTGAAGTTTTCTTTTCAACGAGACCAAGATCACTAATTTATCACAACTGTGCAGAGAGATATGTGTGTTTTTCTAAAATGTGTACAGACGGGGTAAAATCAGACAGGTTGTAAGAATGGAATTTTAGCTACTGTTTGCAATCCGAATTAGAAAAAATGTTCAACATGAAAGTTGCTTGGAACATCAATATGTGCAACATATATTATTGCCAAAATCTTTCTTATGGTAGTTTGAGAGAAACACATCAATCAAATTTCAACAATTCTGCCCCAAATTTCTACATCATCAAGTTAACAACTTTAGCTTCTAAAATGAACTAAAACAAACCATGCTCTAAGCACTCTAAATGGGGTGTGGAATCCTACCTCCTAGAGAATCAAAGCCATCTTCCAAACTCCACCATGAATCTCCTCTTCAAGCCCAAACCCTAATCTTCTTCTTCCTTTGGATTTTCTCCTCCTTTCCTCTCTTCTTTCTTTCTTTCTTTCTCCTCTCTTTCTTTCTTCTTCTTTTTTTCCCTTTGACCTGGGAACATTCGGCCAAGGAGGGAGAGAATTTGGCAGGTTAGGGGAAAGAAAAGGGGAGAAGAAAAAGAAAATAAAGAATTAGAAGAAGAGTGGAGAAGTTTGGAGAGAAGGAGAAAAGGATTGAATAAATGGGAGCCGCTCTATTTACAAGTTTGCCATTCTCATTCTCTCTTCTCTCTTCCTAATAATTCAAGCCCCACTATCAAAACCCAACACAATTAAAAGATAAGCCCATCTCTAATGCTTAAGGCCCATCATGATAACCATTGCTTATTCCCTTTACTTAAGGGCCCATCCACCAAATAATTAAAACTAACACACATCACAATAATTACAATAAACCATGCCATCATCCAAATTTAATAATAATAATGATTAACACCAAATAATCTCATTAAAATAATCATAATAATAATCCCTTAAAATAATATGCATTAACATAATATTAAAAGTATGTTTTGACTATACTCACCCACCATCTCAAATCTTATTACTTATTCATAAATCCAACAACGCTAATCATTTTACGACCTCATATACATCCATATTCATCCAATAGGTCATCCAACACATCATTACTATAAACACTACACAATTATTATATGCACCACAACATTCCTATACACACTACAGAGGCACACAGGCATAGTACGCACTCGTTCAAGTATACGTACACCACATACAGCAATCAAATAGACATACCCTAGCGTACATAGCACTAAGGCCATTACATTCTACCCACCTTAAAATAAAGTCCGTCCTCGGACTTTCTAACTGAGGACATAGCTAAGGGTGCGCATATATATATACACACACACTGTAGGGTTAATCTACCCCAAGCATATACGAAAGCAAGGCACACAGATAAACAAATACTTATACAAATATTTCAACCATATATATTGACTTACATCAAAACGCATACTTACGCCATTTTACATTATCTCATATTCATACACCCTCAGACATCCACTGCATGCATACATCACATGGTCACATGTATTACCCATATAAATATACACAACATGATACTTCAAATACAGGGCTGAAAGAGCACTGCATATGCACATTTGTACTAAATCACGGGCATACAACCTGTATGACCCATGGGGTACAGCCAACACACACACACACACACACACACACACACACACACACACACATGTCACTACTTATAGTCACAGAATTCCATACATTATACAACACAACATCCTTACCATCTCACACCATGCTAACAGAGACACATAATGAAGCACAAGTCTACTTATGCATGGCTCACACCCACACATGCAAATATACGATCATGTTACACAACATGCGAATATATGTATTACCCATACACACAAATATACAGTAACATATCATACCACATGAGAAGAATTCCATCTAGATGGCTACTCCCTTTGCATGCTTTGACTATACCTAGAGAGTACCTACGTAACGATCACGTTTACACCACACGTCACATACAACTCGTGCCAACACACATGTTAGGTATGATACATAAGTAGATCATGACAGATGCTATGATGGGAATCATAACATGAAGCACACACATGCCATAACCAGTGTTATGACATGAAATATAACATGAAACACCCACACATCATAACTGACGTTATGACATGACAGACTAATACAATCATATCCAGCACCTTCACATATACACCAATATCATCACACATCACACACACAAATATACCCTTGCAACCGCATACGTACCCGCAAACATGTACACGTGTACATGTTCGCAACCATTCATATGAATATGTATATAGCACGCAGATTACCACTTATATACATAAATCACCATAGGCAAGCATAGACTTATATGCTTTCTCTAACTTACCTACTCATACCTTAGCAAAGTGCAGAGGCTCGCACATAATATACCCATAACACGCTAAGTATATACACAATATATACTTCTCATGCAATACAATAGCTTTACTAAACATACAACTTATAGGTCAACCACCCACAATCATATATACTTTATAATATCAACATTCCAACACATAATCATACGAGTATCTAGAATAGCAGCCTTAGCTATAGCTGCAACTGCACACACGAGTATATTACAGAGATATACTCGACCATAAATAGTGGATAACACATAAGCATATATACATACACACATTCATCTGTACGAAGTCATCCATACATATACATATACTCAACCAACCATCCAAGTCTACCCCAAGTTTACTCATAAACCTATATTCACTCGCCTCATATCTGCATAGAAGCATAGCACGCATACTTACAACCACATACAATCACACATAGATATGATAACTTCATATACATGCACATGCATCTATATATATAAATATAGACATACACCATGTATGTCTCCTAGTATATATCCAAGCGCACACATATACGTAGGCACATAAAGTCTCATACAACAATACCAACACACACAGATATTCACATAATGATATATACATATATATATATATAGGAAAATTTTCAAATGAGAACATTTCGCACCATGCGAAAATGTTTCTAGTTTTTTTTGAAATTTTTTTCAAAAATTCTTTTTTCCACTCTCATAATATGTTGTTATACCCCCCTCAAAAAATAATCGTTGAGAAATAATGTCATTTGGCCTTCGATCAAGGCATTTCATCAAATTCATATGTTTTGAGACCGTTAAATTTGTAACAGGTGGATGGGTGCTCTAATCCCCAACGGGTTCACCCATTATTTTCCCTGGGTATATAATTGTATGGATTAAACATCAAAAAAAGAATTTTTGAAAAAGAAATTCCAAAAAAAGATAAAAATGTTTTCGCACGGTGCGAAAAGCCTCTTTTTCGCAACTGAAGATCGCTATATCTATATATATATCTCTCTCTCTATTATACATTTGACAATGATTTTTGAATCCTAGGACTGACTAGGACAAGCTAACTAGGACAAACAGGTTGATAGAAAGACAGTTTGGATTTAATCTTGGGAAATCAACGGTTGAGATGAGATTTTTGTGTAAAGTTTTGAGGGAAAACTTTTGAATTTTGGGGGGAAAACGTGTGGGAGAAAACCAAGTTAGCATCCCTTATTTAATATTCTTTATAAAAAACATGCTGAACCGTCAATCTCTATCTTTTCTGGGAAATGATGGCTCTGGGGGGCACCCGCTCATCTGGGAAACTGAGGAGATAATGCCACCTTATCGATCTGCGGCAGTGGTAAAATGCGAAGTGCCCACCTCATCGATCCGCGAGAAAACATTTGCAAGGGAACAAAAACAAACATATCATCGATCCCAGGGGCAGACAACCAGGCTTGGGCTGGATCGTATGGGACCGAGGGTTTCAGTGAGGAGGCGGGAGATCATGGAGAGTAGGGTGGATCCGCAGCCGGAGAAAAGGGAGTGGATGTCAGTGGACGCCATGGGTGTCAGAGAGGGATATCAATGGTGGCAGTGCCAGCGCCACTGCCGAGATGTTGGAGAGGGAACGACGGAGGTGGATGTCGCGTCTTCTCAGGCGATCTCGACGGTGGCAGGTCCATCTTCTCAGGCGATCACCCCACTTGCATAATCGCAGGTAATCAGTTCCTAAGAAGGCCATAGGGTTGATCAAATTTCCCTGTTTTTTCTTGATCAGGAGGAGGTGATTTTTAGGGTATTTTGGGCTAATTTTAGGATTATCGCTTTTTTCCTAGATCTTTTGTACAAGGATTATTAGACAAATCAGAAGTTATCTCTCTTTCTCCTTGAAAATTTTCTTTTTGAGGTCTGGTACATGGCTTTTTGATCATTGTTCTTCTCTGACTTATTCTCTACACATGCAACAATTGCAGAAATTAATCAAAAAATTGGAGCATCTGGTGTTGTAAGCCAAGAGTGCAAGGCCGTAGTTACACAATATAGGGCAAAAATTCTTACTATGTTGGTCGAAAAGGTTTGCAACTCTTGCTATGTTTCTCTATATATCTTAGTATATCTGTACTATATACTCACTTTTGCATGTCAGTATTCTCTTTTTTTGCAGGAGCAACCAGAAAAGATTTGCTCCAAGATTGGTATGTGTGCCTTTGATGGAACTAGAGGAGTCAGGTTAGATTTTCTTTTATTATTATTTTCATTTTTTTCTTTCATTTTCTTTCTTGCTTTTTCTGGGAGTGCGTGAGGTTACCACTAGACTAATCTTTAATAGTTTATTCTTAAGTTATCATCCATACCCTTTTAATAATCATGTTTTAAAATAATTGTTTACTGATAATTCTAATCTCACACTGTGTGGTCAATATCGGCATTGAAAATGTAGTAAATGACAATGAACACAAATCAACCTTGGGGCAGAGAGATGCCAGGTGCTCATCCTGTGAAATGGCAGTTGTATGGTTGCACAATCAGTTGCTCCAGAACAAGACAGAAGAGCACATTTTGAATTATGCAAGTCAGGTATGAGTTTCTTGCACCTATTTGGAGTCACTAAGAAAGAAGATTCTATCTTTTATTTGCTTTTATTTCACATTTTCAGCTATGCGAGAAATTGCCTAATCCCATGGGAGAAGCAGCTATTGATTGCAACAAACTGGCCAGGATGCCTACTGTTTCTTTCACTATTGGTGGCAAAACATTTGACCTGACTCCAGAGCAGGTATGACTGGATTTTCATCTATCCCTTAAGTTTCATTTCTTGGTGTGTTAGCTGACCAAGAAATGAGCTTTGGTTTTTCTTATTACCGAATATGCCTGGCTTTCATTGTGTTTCATTGTGTTTCTTGCAGAAGTTCAGCTATGGTCCAATTTACTAATTTAACACATGCTTAAAAAAACTTCATAACGTTAATTGAAACTTTAAGGTTATTCTGGCAATGGTCGTTAATTGACAGCATGGGTTAGCCAATTTGAAGATTCATATGTCTTTCCTTTTCAGTTACTACGGTAGTCTTGCATTTAACAAAATGGAAAGACGTAATGTGATTCTGGCATTGTTAATTAATGACCATATGAAACTTGGCTAATCCAGAATGTGAAAGACATAATGTGATTAATATGTCTTTAATTTACAAAGAGAATGACATATGTCTTTAATTTACAGAATCACATAATGTGAAAGACATAATGGAAAGACATAATGTGATTCTGACATAATGTGATTCCAGACGTAAAGACATATGAATCTTCCAATTAACAGACAATTATCCATATGAAACTTTAAGGTTAGTCTTGCATTTAACAATACCTTCTTCTTTGTTAGATCAATGTGATTCTGGATTAGCCAATTGTGCTCCTGCCTGTAAGTTTATGCAAAAAAAGGGAACAAGAAGATTTCGACTTTTGAAACATCATGATAATTTGTCTATATGTAGTAAACCGATAATTGTCTGTTTTTATGATAACTTCATGCTTCTTTATTTGTTAAAAATTCAAAACTTTGAAAACTATTTCTGTTGGAGATTTAAAGCTCAAAACAAACAAATTTGAAAACTCAAAACTCATTTCTCAAAACCTTTCCCTCTCTCGCCCTGTCTCCCACCACCAACCTTCCCACTCAAAACCCCCATCAATTTCAAGCTTGGTTTTAAAACTAAACCCCACTCAAATACAAAACCTCAAACGATTTTTCAATCAAGAATTATATTAGCTCAATTATTTTCAGGTCAAATCCAATGTTCTTAAGCTCTCTGTATTCTTGGCACAGGGCGCAGAGCTCGCAGTAGCAATGGAGGAGACAATCGTTGCAAGGGCTCTCAGTCAAGTTGTACCGACCCCTCATCTTTGATCGACAAACGCACAAGTATATGCAGTGGCAGCATGTATTTATATGTGATTCTCACCCAAATAGTCAACGTTTCTGTATATTTTTATTTATTTGTCATTTAATTTCACTAAATAACATGTTTCCAGGTGTTAATTTGTATGTGATTCTCATATTGAGATCTGAATTGTGTGATCTAATTTGGTGTTCTTACATGTAGAGCCCATATCGACAATCTCCACAATGCGTCCGAAGGTAACGCAGGGACAGCAGCAAGTCATGCAGCATGTTCAAGCGATAACACATCAAACACACACAAAATCAGCAAACAGAATTCAGGCTAGCTAGAAGTCTTGCTTACAGTTGCCACAATCTTCGGTGCAGTCACAGAGGCCGGTGGACCACTCGACGGGGGCCTAAGATTGCATCTGGAAGGCGGTGGCGGTGGGGTAGTATGTGTTGGGCCCGCCAACTGGAATGTTGGTTGACGGTGGTGGAGGCGCACTTGGGTTGTAGTCATTCTGTTTTGGATGGTACATGGCTTGTGTGCATGCTTGGAATGCAGATGCATAATTTATGAAGAGACGAGAGGGGGAAGTAATGGATAATCAAGGGGGTTGCCCAGCACATGTATTACATCGTTTGGAATTCCTCTTCAACAGCACGACTGCTTTGTACAATTTCCATACATCGTTTGGAATGCAACGATTATGTTCTTCGTGATGAAATGGCACCCGACAGTGATTCTTCGACTGTTGAGCATAATTCATAGGAGATGGATTTTTTCTGCTAGCAGTGAACAAGACAGTAAGGATTTTGTTTTGGATTCAGGTGCCCGAAAACTGAGACCAAATATTCATTCTATCTCAGCCTTCTCTTTGCGGCAACCCTCACCCAAGTCTTCCTCTTTTATGGAAGGTATCTCGGTTAACTCACCACATCCACAAACATTTTTATCTCTGTTAACTTCATCTTTTCGGTTAACTCTATCCAAATAATAGCAATGATTTATCTCTTATGAAATAGTTATCTGTATGTCATCTGCTTTTTAAGAGGATTGGATACGGATATTGTGGTGTCCTCTCCAATTAATATTAGCTCCACTTTTAATTAATATACATTATTTATCTATGTTCAAAGTTCTAAAAGTTGCACATTACTTTTGTATTGTATTGCTATTGCATATGAATACTAAAAGTAGTATGTAATCAATAATTAAATGCTTCTTATTTGTAAATTGATAATATATCTTTTGAACTTAGAAGTTTAGATATTAAATTTCCCGAAAGTGGTATCATTGTCATGTTTGGCGTGAGAGGTCCCAAGTTCTATTCTCGATTGATTTTTTTCGATTTTTATAATCCATTAGTTATACATAAACTTTAGCAAACTATGTCGATGGTGAACTTAATAAAGGAGGACATTCACACGAAGCTGTTATAAACAAAGTAGTGTCTTTCATTTGGAAAGAGCAGTTCTAGCCTCCTTGTGGAGGATGTTGTTTGCATTTGGGTTGGCGTAGGTTGTCACTGTCCCCATCATAGTGATTCAGGCAACCACGAATCAGATCGGTGTTCATGCCACGAATCAGAGAAGTATGCACGCTTGCTTTTTTGCTTTTGATTTTGCTTTTTGGATGTTTTTAGAAATTTAGTTTTATTTTGCTGATGTACTTTATAATGGATTTTGCATCAGGTGCTTGCTTGATAATTGATTTTTGTTAATTGGTTTTAGCATTTTATTGCCCATAACAATAAATCAGTTAACATTAAAACAATAAATCATTTTATTGCCCAAAATGCTAAAAGCATTTTATTGCCCCAAAATCAATTAACATTTTATTGCCCAAAACATTTTATTGTCTGTGTATAACATACTGTTAGCATAATGTTCATGATATAACAGAGTGTTTTGGGCAGAGTAGAGTTGTGGGCATATTTTATTGTCCATGTACAACATAATGTTCAGGTATAACGGCTAGAACCTACAAAATATGCCAACATGAAAAACAAAGTTGGGAATGTATAATATGTCGATTAATCCAGATTAATCCAGTTACAATATATTTTTTCTGCCATGGTCATGTAAGCTCCAGTTACAATAGATTAATCCAGTTGGGAATTTTTTGTTTACATGCAGTTATTGGGTCATGTTAAATACTGGACTTCACTTGATGATTGGGTCATGCATAAATTACTGCATGTAAACAATCAGCCTAATTTTTTGTTTACATGCATGTAAAAATTTCACTAGATGAAAAAAAATCATGTGTACATGCCGTAATTTATGTTATTATTTGATGTTTAAATAGATTTCTGGGTCCAGTTGGAATAGAACTAATCTCATATTACATCAAGTAATTGTTCGATGTTCTTTGTATTTCGTAAGATCCTGTCGTATAAATCCTAGAGTCAAATTTGCATGTAAATTGTTGTTTCATCAAGTAGTTATTGTTTAGTTCATCCTGGAGTCACCGTGAGAGTTTCTAACCTCTTCTCACCTCTATGTTTTTTTTGATGTTTTTCAGCCCTCAACATCAAAAGCAAGTTTTATTTCTTTGTTGTTTTATTAGAGCTTCTAACCTCTCTGTTTTGATGTTTTTCAGCCCGTTTCTTTGTTGTCAAAAGCTAGGTTTCCCCCTGTATTTTTGATTTTTTTCCGCCATCGACATCAAAAGCAAGGTTTGTTTATCTTATTGTTTTTGTTGCAGGATGCTATGCAAGGGTTCACCCAAAAAATAGTTCGGATGATGAAGAGTGAATCACTCTTCAAGTCGCAGGGTGGTCCAATCATCATCTCGCAGGCAGTAATCCTCTTGCCATCTTAAAAAACTTAATGGGAAATTTTTTTACTTGTATGTTTATGGAAGATTGAGTGCTAATTAGGTTGAGCTTGGATGCAGATTGAGAATGAGTACGGGCCGGAGAGTAGAGAATTTGGGGCTGCCGGCCATTCTTATGTGAATTGGGCTGCCAAGATGGCGGTCGGAGTGGAACCGGCGTCCCCTGGGTGATGTGCAAGGAAGATGATGCCCCAGATCCAGTGGTATGAGATTAAGACTGATTATTTTCTAAAATTAATCTATGTAGCTATAGCTGAGATTATTTCTACACTTTAAAATGAGTTGATTGAAAACTTCATGTACATTATGCAAAGGCTAATATCATGCTTCCGTTGTCCATTCCTTTGAGCATGTAATTTACTGATATGAAGCATGTAACATTTCATATCATATCAAGCATGTAATTTCTATGAGCATGTAATTTCTATGAGCATGTAAAGAGAAAGAAATTGAATGTTTTTTATGAGCATGTAATTTCTAATTAATGAGAAATGTGTCTATGAATAAAAATTGTATGCTTCTTTGTTATTTGCAGACCAAGTTTATTTTTGTTAACGCTGAAAATTACGCGCTTCTTCGAATGTTGATGGAATCACTCGACTGCTCTGAAAATTACATGCTTCGAATTATTTTGGGATGAAATATGTTACTGCATAATGACATGCTAATGCATACTGATATGAAGCGTGTAACATTTCATATCATATCAAGCATGTAATGTTTCATCCTGAAAATTACAAGCATGTATACGGAGCATGCTTCGAATGCTCTGAAAATTACATGCATGTATACTGAGCATTCGAAAATTACATGCATCATTTCAAGCAACATTTCTAGCATATCAGTATGCATGTAACATTTACAGAGCATGTAACATTTCAGGATGCTTCCAATGTGACCGGAAAGAGGGCAAAGCGGTGAGCTTTGTTTCATGCAAATTCTACCATATCAGTAGCACGTTATATTTTTTGACCATGCATTCTTCCTATGATTCTTTCATATGGGTGTGTAAATTGAATCCATCAAATTTCTACTTACAAGTCAATGCAGTTCCAAAAAATTTATGAGCATGTAATTGCAGTTGTTTTTATGCCTCTTTGTATATGCCTGTAATTTTTATGTGCCTTTCTAAAAAAATTTAGTGCATGAAAAAAAGTCTTGGAATGAAATTTTACACCATTCTACACCATGCCTAAGTATGAAACATGGGAGGAAAGCTTAAATAGAAATATCAGATTCTGTTCATAATTCTGTTCACATGAAGAACTTATGTAACAGGTTCCCTTCAGTCATTTATGATCTTGTAACGACTAGTTTTCATGTATCTGGATTATTTATATTATATATATATGTTTTGGTGGATTTTCTCCTTATGTGTGGTTTTCGTCTCCGTAGCTTTCATTTTCGATCGCTTCGTCGTGATTTTCTAGCTTCTTCCTTGGAATCGTCGATTTTGGAGTAAGTCATTCGTGACGGGCTTCATATCGGTCATATCTTATTGTTAGATCAAGCCTAGGAGTCTTAGGAATCGATCCCGGAGCTTCGCGCTCCATTTCGGAACTTTCTGTGCACGTTAGCAGGTACAAGAAGGGGAACCGACCGACTAGATGACGATTTAGTCGGTCGGCAAACCTTCATGGACCGACTAGTGGGCTTTGTTAATTATTCAAGAGTTACTGTTTATCGTTAGTCGGTCTAAGAACATTTGTCGATCGACTAGGTTACAAACTAGTCGGTCAGCAATCGTTCTTTAACCGACTAGCTCTATGATCATTATTGATACCAAGTACTATTCATTCTTAGTCGGTCGAAGAACGTTCATCGACCGACTAGATGATAAACTAGTCGGTCAGTAGTTGTTCTTTGACCGACTAAATCTAAATCCTATTTTGTACATGAGTTACTGTTTACACTTAGTCGGTCTGCGTTGGTCAACCGACCGACTAGTTCCCAAATTAGTCGGTCAGTGGTTGCTCTTTGACCGACTAATCAGTGTTAAAACCCTAATTTCTGGGCAGCCGCCAGCCCTTCCTATTTAAACCCCACCCACGATTTCTTTCATCCCTCTTTCATTCTCCTGAGCCATTTTCTCCCCCAAATCACCCTCCAACATTTCCCCAAGCCATTCCTTCCTCCCTTGGAGCTTCCCTCTCCATTTAGGCCAGCCACCATGCCCTAGGCCATCTCCAACCCCCAAAACTCCCCAAATCCCCATTTCTCCAAATTTCTCCATCCATTTCCAGATCTGAACCCTAGGTTCCCCGGATTGTTTCTTCCGTCGCCGTGCTTGCTCGGCATCGTTCTTCCGCTAACGATTCGGTAATAACTCGATCTCTTAATATCCTCTTAACCCATTTGTGTTTTTGTGAAACCCTAATAAAACTAGGTTGGATGTTGTTCTAATATTGTTTCGCCATGGCAGCGATCTCATCTCCGTAGTTAGCATTTGTGCGACGGCCCCGTTGATCGTCATCCTCGGTGCTAGGCAAGTGAAACTTGCCACTTATGGTTTTGGGCCATGTCTTAGGCCATTTGCTTGTTGTATGCGTAAAAAAGACTAGGCGACGAAATGATACTCGCCTAGGCGCAATTTCAGGAACTAGCTTGACAACGAAGCTAGATCCGTCATTTATCATGTTGCACAACTACAATGTCATGCTTAATTTTAATTAACGGTACGCGAATTAATTGTCATCCATGCTATCCATGTTGAATGTCGCATTCGTAGCACACGCTACAATACTTGTGTTTCCTGACTCGTGTTCCAGAAGTGGGCTACGTGAGTTGGTTGATAGCCAATGCCCGATTTCCTTGTTTCTGGCTAGGCACCTGCGTTGCAGGCATAACCCTACGCCATACGTGTTAAATACACTTCCTGGCCCGTGATCCAGAAGCGAGCATTCCATGTGCGGGGTAACGCCCTGGCTCGATACACGTGGAGGGGTAGGGATAAGCGGTCACCTGAGCTTACGAGTTGGCCCGATCAGCCACTCTAGCCAGCAGACGAAATCTCTATGCACAACTTGTTTACTTGACGTGTTTACTTGACGTGATCACTTGACGTGAACCACTTGACTTGTACTTGTCCGTGTTTTATTTGTAAAACTTGTCATCCATGACATACTTGCTACTTGTACTTTCCTTTACTTGTCACTTCCATACTATACTTGCCATGTCATGCATCGTACTATAACTGCTAGGTTGTTAGTTTACCTTACTTTCAGTTTCCTTGCCCAAGTCTTTTAGACTTGCTGACATGTGCCCCTTTACTCTTTTCGGTGACACATGTTAGATCATGAGCCTGAGTTCATTGTTGAGGACGAGGTGTTTACGGACGTCGAGCCCGAGCCTGTGTTTGGAGAGGAGTACGTGGACACTGGAGACCAGTCCTAGTGTCTTCGTTGAGCTTTCCCCTTTTGTCTTAGACTGATGTAGTTGTCGGTGCGCATCACCTATACTTTGTTATGTTGTCCTTGTTGGCCTTGTTCTGGGCCTTTAGACTCTTTCTTTTAGCCTGGTGGCTTTTCTGGATGTTGAACTTAATTTTAATGTTGGACAAATTCTGAGATTTGAGATTTTATTTCTGTCTCTCCTCGTGTTATTATTGTTGTTCCGTTTGTGGTTACAGGGACCTGCTTATGTTTTTTTGACGCTTATCGGGTTTGGGGCTTCACAGCTCCACTCCCGTGCGGACCTTTTCACGTCTCGCCTCCATTTTAGGGAAGCGGGGCGTGACAGATCTGGTTTACAATTGCACAGTTTAGGCTATATACTCTGTATTTTATTTTTCAAGTATGCTTGCTTTTTTGGTTCTCTCGCTAATATCAATTTGATTATATCTTATTTTATGACCAGTCGTGAAAGTGTTATGCTATTGTATATGAGGTGTGATATGCTGCTGGGGATCAAGAAGGGAGTTGTTGGCTATGTGCCTTTGCTTGGTGGAACTCATGATTGTGCTATCAATACTGGAGACTGTATTTAAGCTAAATTTGAAATTAGTAGTTGCAAAATTTGTACTGTTAATTGTATATTGATGCAACTTTGTAGTGGCTATGAATGATGTAACATGTATTTAAATTAATAAGAAGATGAACATTTCACAGATTTTGCTCGCTTAATATGAACATCTCTTCTTTTCAGTTTTGTTTTGTCTTTGTTGTATGTTTGTTACCTTTCCACTCCTTTATATTTTTAGATCTATTTCAAGCTTGAATGTTTTGTGTAGGGACTTCTACTTGAGAAGGCTCTGGTTCAATTATTATCATTTCTTTTATTAACATTTTTTCTAGCATTCTTTTGCGACATAATAAGGGTTTAAAATAATTCCAATACAAGTGCTGAGAGTATCACATGAAGGTTCTCTAGAGAATCTATTCCACCAATTTTTACAATTGTCTGATAATCTGACATAAAATGCTAACACAATTGCATTGATCCAATCCGATACAGAATTGCCAAAACGATGTGCATGATCATGCTGATTGAGGGATCCATCTTGAACACTATATGCATAAGAAAAATTTTTGATATCAAAATATCCAGGGTGAACATTGACAAATTTTTGAGCAATCATAAATAAAAAACCTTGACCTAAATTCCATATAGAATCTAAATTTAGGTGGGAACTGAATCTGAATCGAATTAAATTTTTGGAAGGAACTAAAATTTTTGGGATAAAATAAATTACAATTATTGCACTTTAATTATTATTGTTCTTTTATAATTTAGGGGATCCAAGCCTTTAAGGAAGAAATATTTTAAAAGAACGAGTGAACTAAATTTTGGAAGGACTAAATTTTTTTGGTGAACTAAATAAAAATAATTGTGCTTTAATTATTGTTCATTGAAAATTAAAGGATCCAAGCTTTTGAGGGGGGAAATATTTTAAATGAACCGTCCTTCGTGCATATGTTGAATATTGAGGCAACTAAATTTTGCGGGTGAAACTAAATTTTTTATGGAACTAAATTCTCTAGTGAGAACTAAATTTTGAGGGGACCCAAAATTTTGTCTGGAACTAAATAACAATTATTGTGATTTACTTATTGTTATTAGTTTAAAATCAGGCTATTATGATTTTGAGGGAGAATATTTTAAATGAACAATGTCTGTAAGGACAATATGTTTGTTAAATCGGGAAGAAACTAAATTTTTGGGGAAACTAAAATTTTTGGGGGCACTAAATTCTCTAGTGGCTAAAATTTTTGGAGAAATTTAAAAACAATTATTGTGCTTTCATTTTGGGGAGAACTAAGATTTTTAAGGGGTAATATCTTAAATGAACCGTGCCCTTTGGGCACGGGTTATGACTAGTGTGTGTGTGTGTGTGTGTGTGTGTGTGTGTGTGTGTGTGTGTGTGTGTGTATAACTCTGGTGTAAGCATTTTCGCTTACGACCAGACATGCAACCATATACATCTTCCATATATATATCAAACACACAACTCTAATACACCGGGGGCATGCCCACTCATACCCGAGTGAAACACAAAGATCTGCACATGGATCAACACAATCAGCATGTACTATATACCACATAGTACAAATACAGACGACATACCATCTCTATACATCACCTAGAGCTGAAGCAACTATATATTCTATGATATGTACTACTCATAAGCCACCATATATTAACACATTTACACATGCGCCACTATACTCAGACATACAATCATGTATGTCTCCTAGCATCCATCCAACGTCCACAGATGTTTCAGCACACATGGTCTACCATATCAATATCAATGCATATAGATAATCATACAAAACTTTATTCATCTATATACAGGCATAAGCGTACCAGCTTACAGCCATACATGTGTTATATACTCATCACATACATCAACTCATAACACTAATACTCTTAAGACATATCCACATGGTGGAACCCAAGGGTCCACTCATGCATCAGCACACTCTACATGTGCATATATCACATATGGTATACAGCCACCACACAATACGTCTATACACTACTCGCACCTCAAGAAAATATATAACTCTATTTCACACACTACACATAAGTCAACCACGTATTAACACATATACTTCAAAGACAATCACATAGTCATACAATCATTCATATATATACAATAGTCATATGCACACGAGCATATCATCTCAACATGCTCGACAAGTCATATTCAACCACTATAGAACTATAGATGTATATGCACACATGCCTACTCACATAAATACGTACATACATTCATATTGGACCAACATTCTAATCTCAACCCTAAGGATTCTATACCTCAAGCCCCTGATATCTGGTCTTGTCCTAAGACTGGACTCTACCCACCTTAGAACTCAACTACCCACAAACACACGTATACTACTCGTACTATTCCGTACACAACCGCAGTGAGGTGACCTGCATAGGCCACCACCTGTCATGACCATGTCCCTGAAATACCCAAAAGGACAAGGTACATGACGAGAACTAAAACGTATCTGCAGGTCCACTGCACGCTACTGGAAATAGTACCGGTAATGCTTCACAATAACCACCAAACATAATCACAAAAAGAACCACGGACCTGCGAAGGCCAACACAGAGCTGCAAAGAAACAACCCAGTCAACTTATCAGGGAACTAAAACCACACAAAAAGATAATATGAACCATCTGATCGATTTATACAACACCAAGAGTCCAATGTCCGTCTCATACATCTCAAATCATCATCCTCACAACCCTAAACACAAGGGTCAGTCCCAAACAAAGAAACCCAAAAGTACAAGCTCTTGCCTCACCCTCGCCACCCCAACCTATAACTACACCTTTGAACACCAACACCAGCTGCAACCTCTACTCCAGCCCTCCAATCCAAATGCAATGCCTGCTACCTGAAACCACGAGTGGAAACACGTCAAAGCGTGACCCAGTAGGAATACCATACCCCAACCTAAACATAACGCACACTAATGCCACAACAGGGTGCATAATGCTACAAGTGGAAATACTACAGATAAACATGGCATGCGTGGCAAAAGAAAGCAACAATAGTACCACACGTAGGAAAAGAGAACACCATAACAGAGGGTATAAGGGAAGGGGTGACGATGATACATCAATAACAACAAGTATGGCTAAAGCGCAAAAGAGAGTTAGTCAAACATTTACACACAATTTTAGCTTTTGGAACACTAATATCGGATACGACGTATGGGACTGGACCTCTCCCAACTGTGTGGGAGAGAAAAGAGGACTCCCCGCCGCACTAGCCCGTTAGGAGCCTCAGATACCACTCTATACTCTCCGCCGCGCTAGCCTGTCAGGAGTGCAAGTGTACCCACCACACCGAACCACAAAGACACCACAACCAGGCCATCACATAGGCCTACCCGATACTTCGAATTTCTCCCAAACCAGTGTCACCCTCCAATAGGAGGACTGAAACTCTATCTCACTCTCACATGTTCATGAAACATTACATTTTCCATCAACATAACCCTTCCATTTCCACAGCATTACTAACATTACCATAACATAATATCATTATCATTTCCACAACATTACCAACATTACAAACTTTGCCTCACTTTCACCTTTCATGAAACATATCACTTTCCAATAACATAACTCATTCTCCATCACATAAACATAACTTCATTTGGAAGCACGTGCAACATGAATCGTTTCCATAACCATCATTTATTAGTATTTAAATTAAACAAACTAACGTACAATATTAAGGATGTGAACTACAATTAAACTATGTGACTAGTATGCAACAATAAATGAGCATACGAGAAAATAACAAGAAGTGACATGTATTTAAATGAAAGGATTAACATATAACATAAACCATTGTGGGATTAAAGGCCAATCATGCAACATGTTCCATTCTACATAAGACTTCATTTTGGGATTTAAGATTTGTAAGCAACATGTAGGATTAGCAAGCAACATAAAGCATCATTATGGGAACTCAAAATTTTACCAAGCAACATAAACCAATTTCCAAGCACATGAATCCTCCAACATGAACCATACAACCTCATACTCCAATAGTGGGATTCCCTTGCCAATTACAACAACATCACTCCCCATTAACATTTACCATCCCACATGCTACATGTAGTCAAAGCTTAAGCCATTCCACTTCAAGATTGCAACATTGAAAGTCTAAGCTGTCAAGGGGGGTCCCGGATGCTATCATTTCACGTCCGGTTCTTTTTAGTCGTACTTTTACAGTTTAAGGGTGATGGCCTAAACGTGGTCGAAAGTACGCAAGTGGAAACACTTGCCTGCGGTGGCGAGTGAGTCGTCGGTCTGGATCGTCTCATCGAAGCCGTTCGTCAGTGATGGTTCATATTAAACGAGCCAACGGCGATGTCAGAACACGTTTTTCATCAATCCTATTATGGTAATTTTCTAAGTTCAATGGGGATACCTTAATAGTTCGAAGTCACGATTTTTGATTCGTTACTCCTAATCGACGACTATCCTATGTGGACAAATAATCAAGTCCATTCATCGATTTCTAGAGTTGAACATCGTTTTAAAGTGCGTAAAGTAAACTTTAGTTAAAGTTGACGATTTTTAGATTAAGGTTTGGTTCGCTATGATTTGGGTTTTTACTACGAGTTAGGGGACCAACCTTTTCGGCGCTTGAACGTGGATCGGACGTTGGGTCTGAACGGTGATAGATCTGCATCGTCGACGATGTCTCGGCCGCGGGTAGCGCAGCAAGACCGGAACAAATAGCGAGGGTAAGGCGAGAACAGCGAGTATGGCATCAAATCTCTCCGGTTGCTGTTAGCGCAACGAAATGTCACGGCGGCAGCTACGACGTCGGAAAACACGCGAGATCTGCGGCGTGCATGAACTCCTTGGAGCAAAGGGGGCTGCCGGGGATTAGAGGAGGTCGGAGAGGGGTTTCTTGGCATGATGGGTGGCAGACGGCGGCTGCGCGCGGCAGCAGCCGACCGTGAGAAGGCGAAATGGACAGTTTTGAACACCGAGTCGCTGTTTTGGATCGACGGGGCAAGGACACTTGTAATAGGTAGAGGGGGTCGAGGAAAGTCGGATGGAGGTGGAGGTGGCCGGCAGTGGTGGCCGGAGGGTAGCAGGTGTGGGCTTTTCCGACGGCCTGGGCAGATCTGGGTTTTTGCAGTTTGGGATGTGTATTTGATGGGTTTCAAGAGGGGAGAGAGGGGAGAGAGGAGAGTGGGAAGAGGGGGAAGATTGCCGGAGGCTTTGGGGGGCGGTGGCTCGCCGGCAGCGAGGAGAAGGTAGGCACAAGGAAGAAGAAAGCGACAGCCCGGGTTTTTGCGTGCCCTGATGTGAGTTGCGTGGGGTGTTTTTAAAAGAGAAGGGTTTTGCTATATAGAGTTATATTTAAGTGATGGGGGAAAGAGGGTGTGTGCGAGGGGGTGTGCAAGGAGGGTTAAACTGAGGTGAGGGTAGTCACATGAAATCTCATGTGATACGTATGAGAATCCAAAGTATTTGATTAACATTTGAATTTCAAAATTTGATTAGGGCTAAACGGGCTTTGATTTTAATTAGTGGGTTAGGTTGGGCTAATGGTGTCCGAAAATTATGAAAAAAATATCGGAACGACCGTGACAATGAGAGGCTCGAGGATACGGTGATCGATCGTGCGTTAGGTTCACAGAAAACGAACTAAAAATAAAAAAGGTCCGGTGTCGAAGTCTAAAGTCACGACGTCTCTCCAAACAAAGCTAATTTGTGGGAGAACGACCTGTGAAATGACGTTCACTAAAAATCCTACAAATAACTACTCTTTCATACGGTCACAATGACATATTACAATGCACGTTTCGGATATAAGAGGAAGTCAAATAAAATACACATACGAAAAAGATTGTACACGCAGAAATACAAAAGATCGGAAAACGACCGTTACATCCTACCTACCTTAAGAAATAATTCCGCCCTCGGAATCAACATCAACTACTGATCAGGAAAAAGATACGGGTAGCGCTCTCTCATCTCATCTTCGCGCTCCCAAGTGGACTCTCCAGGTGATCCATGACGCCACATCACTCTCACCAGGTCGACTACCTTATTTCTCAAATGCTTCTGTCGACGGTCCAAAATCTGCACTGGCTGCTGATCATATGTCAGGTCCGATCGAACCGTGATCTCTGAAAAATCCACAGTGTGCGATGGATCACTGACATATCGACGTAGCTGAGATACGTGGAAAACGTCGTGAACTCCAACCAAAGATGGTGGCAGAGCAAGGCGATATGCCACTGCTCCCACACACTCTAGCACATCAAACGGTCCAATATACCTCGGACTTAGCTCTCCCTTCTTCCTGAAACGAATGACTCTGCAATTCGGAGAAATCTTCAGGAAGACATGATCACTAGACTGAAACTCCAAAGGTCGTCTCTTGGTGTCAGCCCAATGCTTGTAGTGGTCTTGCACAATCCGAAGCTTATCTCTGATGTCTCTCACGGCATCCACCGCTTCTACAATCAACTCCGGACCCAACAGCTCTCGATCTCCGATGTCATCCCAGCTCAGTGGCGATCGACATTTCCTTCCATATAAGGCAGCAAACGGGGCCATGCCAATGCTCGCCTGGTAGCTGTTGTTGTAAGAAAATTCCACCAAGTAGAGATGATCTTTCCACGAACCCTTTAGATCGAGTGTACAAGCTCACAGTATATCCTCCAGAATCTGAATAGTCCTCTCCGACTGGACATCGGTCTGCGGGTAGTACGCCGTGCTGAAACTCATACTCGTACCAAGATTCTCCTGTAGACTCTTCCAGAACTGAGATGTGATCCTCGAGTCTCTGTCAGACACGATGCTCACCGGGACTCCATGTAAGCGTATAATCTCCTGCACGTACATGGTCTACATCACGAACTAAACTTAAGGAGGAAATATAATAGAGAAGTAAAATAAAATTTACCTCTAGATATTTCCTCGTCAAGACTTCCGTGGACTGCCCCCACTCGGAAAGGTATGAAGTGCGCAGACTTGGTCAATCGATCCACGATCACCCAGACTACGTCGTTCTGCTTCGGGCTCCGAGGTAGGCCTGTCACAAAATCCATCGTGATGTGCTGCCACTTCCACTCCAGAATAGGAAGTGGTTGTAGCAATCCAGCTATCCGATGATGTTTTGCTTTCACCTGCTGGCATACCAAACACTTGGCAACGCTCCGTGCCACACTCCTCTTCATGCCAACCCACCAATAATTCAGACGGAGGTCCTTATACATCTTTGCGCCTCCAGGATGTATGGAATAAGGTGAGCTATGAGCCTCACTCAACAGCTCCTCTCGAATGTCACCTGCAGGCATGCAGAGCCTACTGTCGTACCTCAGCGAACCATCCTCGTGAATAACGAATTCCGTCCGAAGTCCAGCTTCCATATGTCTCTTGATCCTATGTAGCTTCGGATCCCCTGCCCATGCTGCCTTGATACGATCCATTATCGTAGACTGAATCTACAAACTCATCAGTGAAACGATAACTCCATGCAGGACAAACTCGATGTCCATCCCTCTCAGCTCCTGTTGTACTCTCCAGTCAGCAGTATGCATCATCACTGTGGGGAGTCTGCTCAAAGCATCGGGCAATACATTCACCTTCCTCGGGTGATACTTCAGATCTATCTCGTTGTCTACCATCAGCTCCAACCATCGTCTCTGATGCATGTTGAGCTCCTTCTGCATAAAGATGTACTTCAAGCTTTTGTGATCGGTGAAAATCTTTATGCTCTCACTCAGCAAAAAGTATCTCCAGATCTTCAGCGCAAAAATCATTGCTGCCAACTCCAGATCGTGTGTCGGGTAGTTCTTCGCATGAGTCTTCAACTGACGAGAAGTGTACACGACCACGTGGCCATGCTGGTGCAATACGCATCCGAGGCCCTTTCCTGATGCATCACAATATATCTCAAAGCCTACGCTCTGATTTGGTACATCCAATACCAGTGTTGTGGTCAACCTCGCCTTCAAGATACTGAAGGCCTCCTCATAAGCTTCTGACCAACAGAACTCCGCATCCTTCCTCGTCAACTTCGTCATCGGCTCTGTAATCCTCGACAAATCCTTGATGAACCGACGATAATAGCCGGCTAAACCAAGGAAGCTCCTAATATCTGACGTGGACTGCGGAGTCGGCCAATCTCTGACTGCTCTGACCTTTTTCGGATCCACCGATATGCCACCTCCAGACACTACGTACCCAGGAATGCGACTCTGTCCAACCAGAGCTCGCACTTACTATATTTGGTGTACAGCTTATGATGCCTCAGTGTCTCTAACACTATCCTCAGATGACGGATGTGATCCTCGTCCGACTTCAAGTAAATAAGGATGTCGTCTATAAAGGTGACGACAAACTTATCCAGGAATTCGTAGAAAATTAAGTTCATCAAATTCATGAACACAACTGGAGCGTTGGTCACACCGAATGGCATGACCATGAACCCATAATGTCTGTACTTCGTCCTGAAAGCCGTCTTCTGAATATCATCCTTCTCACTGCGGCATTCAATCGAAGCATGGAAGTCTCCCAGCCAATCGATGCCAAGAACGACATTGAAATGCGGCAGATCATGGACAGTGAAGTCTGCAAATAGTTCGTGTCCACCGACCACCAACGAGATCGATTGACAACCCAAATTCACAGTCACCACTCTGTTCCATGTAGTGATGTCACAACACTTTGGAAGTGTATGGGTGGGAATGGAATGCCTTGTTACGAATCTCCGGGATATGATGCACATAGATGCACTGGAGTCGAACAAGGCCAAGGCCGGATGGGACGACACTAGAATGGTGCCTATGGTATAAAAGAACTACGGTCAAACCACTGCCCAACAACTAGCAAGGACAACACACATATGCAAACAAAACAATCTAAACTATAAAAGTAAAGACTAGATCTATAGATATATCTGCAAAAACACCATCCAAGTTTCAGCCTCCACGGCTGTCATGGTGTACGATGGCCTCTGGGATCGCGCTGCCTACCGAAACATCTACTTCCGTGGTACCAAGGGTGCTCCACAGACAACAGGTCCTCTTTGAAGTGGGGCAGGCGCTCTACTCTGCAGTTGAACTGGTGCTCCGACTACAGCATGACGCGATCTTGGGCAATATTTAGCAGCGTGTGAGGCAGCTCCACATGCCAGACACAAACCCAGCTTCTTCCTGCAATAACTCGAATGATGCCCTGACTTGCCACAGTAATGACATCGATCCCTAGCCTGGCTCCGTGCAGGTGCTCCTGGCCTCTTGAAATGCACCGACTGAATGGGTCCCACTGCAGGCCTAGCTGCTGGCCTGAACTGCTCCACTGGTCGTGTCCCTCGCAGTGGTGGCGGTGGTGCAGTCGGAGCAGCTTGGCCAGCACGGGCAACCCGATGTGCCTGTTCAACCAACCGATACTGAACATCTAACATCTCTCGCATAACGTCCAGAAATTAGAGAAACTCATCACCTTGGCCATCCATGGTCCCATCAGCTGAAGGTCCGACATGGGTTTTGCGTCCTCCTACCATCCTATTGACGGGAAAACCCAATTTAGACTCGTACATGATAAAGCGGATATTAAAAATGAATGCGAGTAATACTATTGCTACGAACTTTTATAATTGCAAGACATGCATGGTCCACCACTAAAACCTGTCACGCCCCACTTCCCAAAACGCTGGAAACGAGACGTGACTAAGGTCCACATGGGCCGGAGCTGTGAGGCTCGGACCCATTAAGCGTCTGTGAGAAACACCAAAGATAGAAACAGGTTCTTACATATATAAAATTTGTAACAGCAAAAAGCCCTGAAAGAAAGATGCATTCATTTTATTCCATCAAGATATCCAGAAGTACAAGAGTCTAAAAGGAAATAATGCCCAGCATGGCAACAACAGCAGAAAGGAAACTAATGGTGCAAGCACCCAACCTAGGCAGAAAATTAAAACAGTGCTACGCACCCGAACTAGAAAGCGATAAAAACCTCTGAGGATCAGCAACAAGGAAGTTGCTCTAGGACTGGTCCTCGTCAGGAAGGTACTCCGGGTCGACGTCCTCCAGCTCCAAGTCCTCAGGTAGCTCTGGCTCGTCCACGTACTCTGGCTCAGTGACTGACGTACAATACCCAAGAGAAAAGGAGTTGTACGTCAGGTAAAGTCTACGAAGAGAAGGTGAGACTCTACAGCAAGTGTGAAACAATTTACTAAACAACGTTTTACTGGTTGATTACATGCAGTTGCAATGACATGACAATTATACAATTTTACAAATGAAGTAAAAACTGAGCAGGAAAGTAAACGTGACAGGCAATAGCCACAGTGTGTGTTACTGGCTACAAAACTAGACTAGACCGGACAGGACAAGACAAGAAGTATCGTGTATGTCACAAAGGGTTCACGTCTTACGGGTTGAGGGCGGCTAGACCCTCTCCCCGTGCGACCGCTCAACCCTACCCCAACCCGAGTGCTTAAGACATGACAATATAGGACCACTCGCTCTAGCTTGACGAGTGCCTCTATCCACATGGTCTGTAACATGACTCTCACTCCCTTAGTGAGCGCCGAACATCCCGTATGTGAATCTGTAACACAGAGATCACTCTCTCTAGCTTGGAGAGCATCTGAAATGCCCGTTGGCTTTTTGGAACACAGCGATCACTCT
The DNA here is from genome assembly GCA_030789695.1 of Scilla litardierei. Classification (NCBI taxonomy): domain Eukaryota; kingdom Viridiplantae; phylum Streptophyta; class Magnoliopsida; order Asparagales; family Asparagaceae; genus Scilla; species Scilla litardierei. The sequence continues at coordinate 100,974,180 of CM061135.1, read as the reverse complement.
ATCTAGCTTAGAGAGCATCTGAAACGCCTGTAGGATTTTTGTAACATTTCATGACATGACGATTGGTAAAGAGTTGTTCATTCTAGGGGGTCCACACGCACGCACACACAGATAGAACATAGGGTGTCAGTTGTTGTTGTTGTTGGTTGTGCTTAGACTTCGTTGTCAACTCTAAGCTGTCAAGGGGAGGTCCCAAACGCTATCATTTCACGTCCGGTTCTCTTTAGTCGTACTTTTACAGTTTAAGGGTGATGGCCTAAACGTGGCTGAAAGTACGCAAGTGGAAACACTTGACTGCGGTGGCGAGTGAGTCGTCGGTCTGCATCGTCTTATCGAAGCGGTGCGTCAGTGATGGTTTGTCTGAAACGAGCCAATGGCGGTGTCAGAACGCTTTTTTCACCAATTCTATTATGGTAAGTTTCTAAGTTCAACGGGGCTACTCTAATAGTTCAAAGTCACGATTTTTGATTCGTTACTCCTAATCGACGACTATCCTATGTGCACAGATAATCAAGTCCATTCGTCGATTTCTAGAGTTGAACATCGTTTTAAAGTGCATAAAGTAACTTAAGTTAAATTTGGTGATTTTTAGATTAAGGTTTGGTTCGCTCCTATTTGGGTTCTTACTACGAGTTAGGGGACCAACCTTTTCGGCGCTTGAACGTAGATCAGACGTTGGGTCTGAACGACGATAGATCTACGTCGTCGATGATGTCTCGGCCGCAGGTAGTGCAGCGAGACCGGAACAAATAGTGAGGGGAAGGCGAGAACAGTGAGTATGGCATCGAATCTCTCCGGTTGCGGTTAGCGCAATGAAACGTCATGGCGGCGGCTACGACGTCGGAAAACACGCGAGATCTGCGGCGTGCATGAACTCCTAGGAGCAAAGGGGGCCGTCGTGGATTAGAGGAGGTCGAAGAGGGGTTGATCGGCCTGATGGGTGGCTAACGGCGGCTGCGTGTGGGGTGGCTGGCCATGAGAAGGCGAAATGGATAGTTTTGCACACCGGGTCGCTGTTTTGGATCGCTGCGAAGATGTGGCAGCCTGAGGGGGCAAAGGACACTTGCAGTATGTAGAGGAGGTCGAGGGAAGTCGGATGGAGGCGGAGGTGGCTGGCGATGGTGGTCGGAGGGCAACAGGCATGGGCTTTTCCGGCGGCCTGGGCAGATCTGGGTTTTTGCGGTTTGGGCTGTGTATTTGATGGGTTTCAAGAGGTGAGAGAGAGGAGAGAGGAGAGAGGAGAGAGGGAAGAGGGGGAAGATCTCCGGAGGCTTTGAGGGGGCCGGTGGCTCACCGACGACGAGGAGAAGGCCGGCACAAGGAAGAAGAAAGTGGCGGCCTGGGTTCTTGCGTGCCCGAGGGTGAGTTGCATGGGGTGTTTTTAAAAGAGAAGGGTTTTGCTATATAGAGTTATATTTAAGTGATGGGGGAGAGAGGGTGTATGAGAGGAGGTGTGCAAGGACGGTTAAACTGAGGTGAGGGTAGTCACATGAAATCTCATGTGATACGTATATCCAAAGGATTTGATTAACATTTGAATTTCAAATTTTGATTAGGGCTAAACAGGCTTTGATTTTATTGGTGGGTTAGGTTGGGCTAATGGTGTCCGAAAATTATGAAAAAATATCGGGACGACCATGACGACGAGAGGCTTGAGGCTACGGGATCAATCGTGCATTAGGTTCACAGAAAATGAACTAAAAATAAAAAAGGTGTCGAAGTCTAAAGTCACGACGTCTCTCCAAATAAAGCTTATTTGTGGGAGAACGACCCGTGAAATGACGTTCACTAAAAATCATAAAAATAACTAATTTTCCATACGGTCACAAGGACATATTACAATGCATGTTTCGGATATAAGAGAAAGTCAAATAAAATACGCGTACGAAAAAGATCGTACACGCAGAAATACTTAAGATTGGAAAACGACAGCTATAGGTATGGAATCCTACCTCCTAGAGAATCAAAGCCATCTTCCAAACTCCACCATGAATCTCCTCTAATCTTCTTATTCCTTTGGATTTTCTCCTCCCTTCCTCTCTTCTTTCTTTATTTCTCCTCTCTTTCTTTCTTCTTCTTTATTTCCCTTTGACCTGGGAACATTCGGCCAAGGGGGAGAGAATTTGGCAGGTTGGGGGAAAGAAAAGGGGAGAAGAAAAAGAAAATAAAGAATTAGAAGAAGAGTGGAGAAGTTTGGAGAGAAGGAGAAACGGATTGAATAAATAGGAGCCTCTCTATTTACAAGTTTGCCATTCTCATTCTCTCTTCTCTCTTCCTAATAATTCAAGCACCACTATCAAAACCCAACACAATTAAAAGATAAGCTCATCTCTAATGCTTAAGGCCCATCATGATAACCATTGCTTATTCCCTTTACTTAAGGGCCCATCCACCAAATAATTAAAATTAACACACATCACAATAATTACAAACCATGCCATCATCCAAATTTAATAATAATAATGATTGACACCAAATAATCTCATTAAAATAATCACAATAATAATCCCTTAAAATAATCATCTTAAAATAATCTGCATTAACATAATATTAAAAGTATGTTTTTACTATACTCACCCACCATCTCAAATCTTAATACATATTCATAAATCCAACAATGCCAACCATTTTACGACCTCATATACATCCATATTCATCCAATAGGTCATCCAACACATCATTACTATATACACTACGCAATTATTATATGCACCACACCATTCCTATACACACTACGGAGGCACACAGGCATAGTATGCACTCGTTCAAGTATACGTATACCACATACATCAATCAAATAGACATACCCTAGCGTACATAGCACTAGGGCCATTATAGTACACCCCGACTTCGCGAGGGCCGGGGAAGCAGATCCGCTCATCCTTCTCTAGGGCCTGGGAGGAGCATGGAGGAAGAATATAGTTGAAACGCAACGCTCCAATCGAAGTGGCGCATACGGACGACGGCCACACCATCACTTCAGGGGGGCACCCCGGGCAGCTCATCCCTGTGGTGACGAACAGTCATGATGGATCCGCGAGCCTGGCCAGGATTGGCAGCGGCCGTCGGGCGCCCAGAACCAACAGCCGAAGATGAGGATGACATGGTGGAGCGCCTGAGGAGGATCTGGGACAGCAGTGAGGAAAGGGAAGGAAAGGGTGATGAGCGAAAGAGCGAAACCTCGTCTGACGGGTGACGGGTTCCCTTTATGTCGCACCCTTCCATGGACTCTTCCACCGCGTCACGAGTCGACCGCATGTGCACACGCGTTGACATCCCGCAGGGCATGGCGTCTCGAATCTAGAACCCGGGGTAGGGAGAAGTTCAAACGGGCCGCGTCATAATGGCTTCCATTTAATGGCACGGTCTCGACTGACGTGCCTGTCAAAATCCACACAAGTCACATCGTCCGAACCGAACCGGTAGAATCTGAACGACCCGAGCGATGGGGGCAATTGACACGACCATTCTAGAGTAGCCCAAAAGCAAGTGGCCCAAGCCCACGCTGGAAGTAGAAGGCTCCCAAAAGGAGTTTGGGCCAATCGTCGAGACCCTCGTGAGGACCCGGTATCGGGTCGGCCACGATCGGACATTCGCTCGGTTAGCCTACGACAGCAGGAGTTAACCTCTCCCAAAAACACTCCCCTTTAATGACCATTAAGGGACCCCATTAACCCACCTTCATGACGCTTAAAGGCGCCTGAAGGGAGGCGGATCATGGGTGCGGAAAAGGAGGGCGTGGAGATGGGACGATCGTGGGAGAATCCCTATATAGGGACTCAAGGGGGATGAAGAAAGAGACCTGACCCCAGATACCAATAGAGGGAGATATTCTTCTCAAAGACCTTGATTTCCATTCCGCATTCCCTCCACTAGCTCAGTCCAAGGATACATGTATCGGCCACCCTGTGAGCCGTACCGGTCTTGCCGTGCATCTCCCAGATCCGTTCTGACTTAGGCATCGGAGGGGACTTGGCCTGAACCAAGGTCCGACCTCTCTGACGAGTTTCTTCATCCGTCCGAGTTAAACCGATCCTGCGGTGCCGAGGCTACCCCTCAGCACCCCTTCGGTCGAGGCGGAGCGCCCCTACCAGAAGGCCAGCTTGCCCCTAACAAAGCCGCTCGCCTCTGACGAGCCTCTTCGTCCGTACAAGCTAAACGATCCCCACGGTGCTGCAGCTGAAAAAACACCCTAGAGGGTGGGGTGAATAGGGTGTGTGGCGCAAATTTTAAAAACAATCATAATCACAGAGATAATCAGACACAGATATTTTTTAACGGAGTGACTCCCCACCAAAACTCCGACCCCAAGACCTATGAGGATTTCACTCAATAAAACTGATCACACTTACGGGTAGTGACTCACCGTACACAGATATAGTTCAAGAGTTAAAGTGCAGAGATAGCTTCAGAGTAAAGCTATTCACAATACAATCTCACAACTAAAACAGATTCAAATAGCTTTAATGCTACGGTGAAAAATTAGAGAGATATCACTGTGATAAAGTTTATGAGATCATGATCGCGTGGGCATAAACGGTTCGCTGATCCGATGTCTAGATTGGAAGATATAGTCTTCGGAAGATGACTGCGCAAATCTGAACTCTGCAGTGGTTGATGTTGTGCCCTGTGGTAGCTACTGCACATGTACTAAATCTGAACTCTGCAGTGGTTGATGTTGTGCCCTGTGGTAGCTACTGCACATGTACTAGAGGGGGGGTGAATAGTACTTAAAATAATCAAGATAGTTATTCCTAATTATTGTGCAAGAAACAAACGACAATGCGGAATTAAACAACTATCAACAAGAATTAAAACAACGCAAACAAAGAATGTTACTGGGTTCGGATCCACCCAAGTCACACCGACTTGTTCCCGGTGATCCTACGTCCCAACCACCCGGATCCCCTCCGGATACTTGAGTTAGAAACCCTAACTCAAGATTTCCACTATGAAATACTTGTGAAGAACCTTCACCAAGTCAAACCATACACAAAGTAATTTGTGACTCCCACAACCCGGGATCACAAACACAACTCTCACAACCGAGAGATAAACACTTACAAAATGAAAGTAAATGAAATAAACTCTTACCGTACAAAATCCTATGCCTTGAGTAAATCTTACCAAATTAGGGCAACGATGGATTTTGAGAAGAGAATGTCACCAAACCGAATCTCCACCAATAAGATCAGCGATCTAAGTCTAGGATGGAGGATGGTGACTTTGGATCAAGCTATTGGCTTGGAAGGCTCACAATGGAGAGAATCTCTCTTGAGGAAATGGCTCAAAGAGTTGAGGGAGAGATTCTTGTGAGGAAGAGAAAGCTTTAGAATGGAGTAGAATAGCTTCTCTTAGATTTCTCCAAATCTCTAAAATGGCAGCCTTGAAAGTTATGAAAGAGCCCCTCCAACTATATATAGGATAGAGGAGAGAGGGAGAGTAAAACGTTTCAAGAAAAGCTCCAACGGCTCTATTCTGAACCAGACTAGTCGGTCAAAGAAGGATCACTGACCGACTAGTTCATCAACTAGTCGGTCGGTGATACAACGTAGACCGACTAACGGTTGAACAGCCAAACGATCGAAGTACAGGCAAAGACAACTAGTCGGTCTAAGAAGACTTACCGACCGACTAGTTTCACAACTAGTCGGTCGATGAATGTTCTTTGACCGACTAACGTCGAAATAGAATAGGCTGACTTCAAGTTGACTTAGTCGGTTTAAGAACAAATGCTGACTGACTAGTTTCTCAACTAGTCGGTCGACAAACGTTCTTTGACCGACTAACTCGAAACAGTAGCTCAGGCTGAAAATGACTGTACACAACTAGTCGATCTAAGAAGGATTACTGACCGACTAGATCGTCATCTAGTCGGTCGGTGACTCTTCTTTGACCGACCAACTGTAGTCATAGAAAGAGCTAAATTAGAGAAGGCAAACTAGTCGGTTCAAGTAGAGTTGCCGACCGACTAGATCGTCATCTAGTCGGTTGGTGACTCTTCTTGAACCAACTAACATGCACAAGAAGCCGAAGGAAGAAGCGATAGGCTTCGGGAATTTTTCTAATGGCTTCTATGATAATCCTAGCTCTAAGATATGAGCGAAATGAAGATTATAAAGTAAGTCCTACTCAAGGCTTAACATTCTAATCTATGAAGCTAGAAGACTATAAAATAAACCTTACGAGCCGTCTTCAAAGCTTCAATCTTCATTCCTCTTGACTTCAATATTGCTCATTGAGCTTCAACGAAGCTCCAGGCACACGATCACGCGTATTGAGAAGTCTTGAGACGTCGCTTTTGATGTACGTGGTATTTTGGCGACGATCTCCATAAATGCGCTCACAAATAAGTTAGTATACATTATTTATGTTTGCTCATCATCCAAAACCAAATCCAGGGAATCATCTAGCCATAGGTGAAGCTCGAAAACCGAAATCATAAAATCATCGGTGAAAATCGGAAAACGAAATCACCAAGCCATAGGCGAAAATCGAAATACGAAATCATCAATCTATAGGCGAAAAACGAAATCCGAAATCATCAAAACTCAAATCAATTTCACTTATTGAGTTTTGGAACATACTCTCCAAAATCAATAGAATGCATGGAAAACAACTCTATGTTTCCAGAGAAAGAATTCTATTAAATCCATAAAATCGTCGAACGACGAAATCAACATCAGAGACAAAAATAATCCGATGTGCATACCAAATGTAGCATGCAAGAATGTTATGCCAAAAATAGATAGTACATCATATAACAATGGCATACACTAATCTAGCATACCAAATGAAGCAAAATGATACCAATTGTAATATATTCTACCAATGGATACCAATATGAATCAAAAGTATGAACATACTTACAACATTAAGCTCCCCCTACTTTGGTGCATCACTCAAGCACCAACAACTCCAATCGAACGAAAATCCTTGCAAATCACGGAGTTGGTAGGGTTGGTATCTCATGGTGGATTTAACCTAGAGAATATCATTTTGGTATCCAAAAATCTTTTTGGATCATATGGGTTAGTCAATAAATTTAGCTAACTAAATTCAAATTAAATGTAACCCATACATGCCATAATTGCTTTGGTACCCATAAAATGAAATTAAACTTATGGTACCAAGCAATGAAGGGTCAAAGGGAACTAACCCTTCGGAAACCAAGTCCAAGAGGAACTTGATTTCCCAACATAATCATCATTCAAAATAACATCATTTATAAATGATTTCACATACAAATTCTTAGCATGCATGATTGTGTTCTTCGGACCCCAAATAGTGTATGTCTTGGGAGTCCTAATCCTATTGGGAACATGCATATGTTGTTGATTTCTATGTGATGCATGTCGTGGGTAAGCATATGGCATGCGATGCAATGGTGCATGACGATAATTATTCATATGAGAATGAGGATGAACAAATGAATGTGGAGGAACACGTGCATGAGTGTGTCTCACATGGTGTGCACGTGCTCGTGGATGCGGAGCATAGAAATCGGCATATGTGTTAACATGTGGGGTAGGATTTGTGTTCCTACGTGGCATGGTATACATGAAATCATGACCCTTCTTTGGAAATCCACCCAAAGTGGGTTTCTTTCCAAATGGGGGCGTGTTCCTAGCGGAAGCACCATTGGTAGAAGATCTACCCATGACGTGGTTACTTCCACTAGTAGAAGCATCGGAAGATGGCCTAACAAAGGTGGCGGACGATTTGGATGAATCTCCCATCTTATACCCCAAACCAATGTGATGATTGGCCGGAGGTAAGTCATTTAGGATATCATCCAACTTGCCCTTACATTTGTTGATTTCATGAATTCGGCCTAATGTGCTCTCATGCTTCTCGGTGAGAGAATGCAAAGAAGCATCCAAAGTGGACACTTGCAATGCGAGTGCACAAACACGTGATTTGAGATTTTTATTCTCAATACTCAAAGTTGAGATTTGAGACGTCAAATCCGCTATCACATGTTCATCCGAATCCTCGATATGAACATGCTCAAGTTGAGACTTGAGATTTTCAATCTCATTTCTCAACCCATCAACAACGGTGTCGTTGTTGACGATGAAAGGCTTAGGCGAGTTTTTAAGACTATCTAATTCATTTTTAGTCTTCATAAACTTAGTAGCCATATTAGAAAACTTATTCCATAGTTGTTCATTGGCTATTCTAAGTTCATCATTGGTTACCTCTTCGCCTTCATCCTCGCTTCCATCCTCGCTTTCATCAGAGGAAGTCTCTTCATCACGATCCTCTTTTCCCATGAAGCACGTATGTGCTTTCTCCACTCTTTCATCGTCCGACTCTCCACTTGAGGAATCGGAGTCGGTGAAAGTGCCGACAAGCCCTTTCTTGTGCTTTCTTGACTTGTCGTGCTTGGATCCCTTCCATTTTCCCTTGTGTTTGTAGAGAGGACAATCCGGCTTGATATGTCCTGGCTTATTGCATTTGTAACACACGGGAGTAGAAACATTAGTCGAAATAAATTTAGATTTATGATTCAACTTACCTTGTCGGAAGAATCGGATTAACTTCTTTGCCATATCGGCCAAAGCTTCCAAGTCCAACTCATCGTCCGCTTCTTCTTCCGAATCTTCATCATCGGTAGATGGAGCGGCCTTGAATGCAATCCCCTTTTTCTTTGGCTCGTCTTGCTTCAAGTACGCCTTCATCTTTTCCCTCATCCGGATCTTACTATCCTTGCATACCTCATAAGACAATAAGGTACCCATTAGTTGTACGACGGTATATTTATTCATGTCATTACCTTCCTCGATGGCGAAGGTATGCTTTTCCCAACATGATGGAAGACCGTCGATAATCTTTGAGCATTTCTCCTTTTGGGTGTAGGTTTTCCCAAGAGCTTCCAAGTCGTTGGATATATCCACGAAGCGAGCATAGTACTCCTTCATGGTTTCACCCTGCTCCATATGAAACAACTCAAATTCTTTGTTAGCAACGACGAGTTTAGAGTCTTTTACCGTACTCGATCCTTCGTGCAAAATGAGGAGTTGGTTCCATATTTGATATGCACTCTTACATGTGCATATCTTGTTGAAGTCCTCGGGCTCCAACGCACAATTCAAGGCATTCATTGCCTTGGCATTGGCTGCTTCCGTGGCGACCTCCGTGGGAGTCCACTTTGTGAAATCTTCTTCGGAAGGCTCGACATACTCCGTCATGGTGGCTCTCCATAATGAAGCGCTCCGGAGGAAAATTTGCATCCGGCATTTCCAGTACCCATAGTTGGTACCGTTGAAGTGTGGAGGCCTGACTGAGGATAGTCCTTCCATAACTGAAGAAGCTCCATCGCGGTTCTTGAAGACGTTGTAGTCGTTGTTCGTCATAGCTTTGAACTTTGGCTATGTGTAGCTTTGAACCTTGGCTCTGATACCAATTGTTGTGCCCTGTGGTAGCTACTGCACATGTACTAGAGGGGGGGTGAATAGTACTTAAAATAATCAAGATAGTTATTCCTAATTATTGTGCAAGAAACAAACGACAATGCGGAATTAAACAACTATCAACAAGAATTAAAACAACGCAAACAAAGAATGTTACTGGGTTCGGATCCACCCAAGTCACCCCGACTTGTTCCCGGTGATCCTACGTCCCAACCACCCGGATCCCCTCCGGATACTTGAGTTAGAAACCCTAACTCAAGATTTCCACTATGAAATACTTGTGAAGAACCTTCACCAAGTCAAATCATACACAAAGTAATTTGTGACTCCCACAACCCGGGATCACAAACACAACTCTCACAACCGAGAGATAAACACTTACAAAATGAAAGTAAATGAAATAAACTCTTACCGTACAAAATCCTATGCCTTGAGTAAATCTTACCAAATTAGGGCAACGATGGATTTTGAGGAGAGAATGTCACCAAACCGAATCTCCACCAATAAGATCAGCGATCTAAGTCTAGGATGGAGGATGGTGACTTTGGATCAAGCTATTGGCTTGGAAGGCTCACAATGGAGAGAATCTCTCTTAAGGAAATGGCTCAAAGAGTTGAGGGAGAGATTCTTGTGAGGAAGAGAAAGCTTTAGAATGGAGTAGAATAGCTTCTCTTAGATTTCTCCAAATCTCTAAAATGGCAGCCTTGAAAGTTATGAAAGAGCCCCTCCAACTATATATAGGATAGAGGAGAGAGGGAGAGAAAAACGTTTCAAGAAAAGCTCCAACGGCTCTATTCTGAACCAGACTAGTCGGTCAAAGAAGGATCACTGACCGACTAGTTCATCAACTAGTCGGTCGGTGATACAACGTAGACCGACTAACGGTTGAACAGCCAAACGATCGAAGTACAGGCAAAGACAACTAGTCGGTCTAAGAATACTTACCGACCGACTAGTTTCACAACTAGTCGGTCGATGAATGTTCTTTGACCGACTAACGTCGAAATAGAATAGGCTGACTTCAAGTTGACTTAGTCGGTTTAAGAACAAATGCTGACCGACTAGTTTCTCAACTAGTCGGTCGACAAACGTTCTTTGACCGACTAACTCGAAACAGTAGCTCAGGCTGAAAATGACTGTACACAACTAGTCGGTCTAAGAAGGATTACTGACCGACTAGATCGTCATCTAGTCGGTCGGTGACTCTTCTTTGACCGACTAACTGTAGTCATAGAAAGATCTGAATTAGAGAAGGCAAACTAGTCGGTTCAAGTAGAGTTGCCGACCGACTAGATCGTCATCTAGTCGGTTGGTGACTCTTCTTGAACCAACTAACATGCACAAGAAGCCGAGGGAAGAAGCGATAGGCTTCGGGAATTTTTCTAATGGCTTCTATGATAATCCTAGCTCTAAGATATGAGCGAAATGAAGATTATAAAGTAAGTCCTACTCAAGGCTTAACATTCTAATCTATGAAGCTAGACTATAAAATAAACCTTACGAGCCGTCTTCAAAGCTTCAATCTTCATTCCTCTTGACTTCAATATTGCTCCTTGAGCTTCAACGAAGCTCCAGGCACATGATCACGCGTATTGAGAAGTCTTGAGACGTCGCTTTTGATGTACGTGGTATTTTGGCGACGATCTCCATAACTGCGCTCACAAATAAGTTAGTATACATTATTTATGTTTGCTCATCATCCAAAACCAAATCCGGGGAATCATATCACAACAGTTGATCTGTAGAAAAACGCCCGAACTGTGTATAATCCTGTGGACTGAGCAAAGGAGACTATTACCGTTGCGAAGGGCATGAAGATGTGGTCGTGTTAGTGCAAACAGCTCATCGATCCGACGTCTGGATCAGGAGATATGAGCATACGAAGTCGGATGCACAAATCTGGAATCTGCACTTGAAATCTGACCTTGCACAATCCATGAGTTTGGAGATTGAAATCTGCAGCCACAGTCGCTGGAGGAAGTCGTTTACTGCCACAAGTCGCTGGAGGATGTTGCTTCCGATCACAAGCCTCTACTGTGCGTTTCTCTTCAACACAACAAGAAGAAGATGAGCACGTTACGTTCTCCTTGATGTTCCGCAAGTACTTAATGTTTTTCGGCCTTCTGTTTTGTTTAAGTCACGTTTTGCCGAAGAAAAATTAACAGCAGCCGCCCTTCAATTTCTCAAGAGAGAAAGCAACTCGAATTTTAGTGCGTTGACAGAAGCTGCCACAAAGAAAAAAGAGAATGCAACTCGAAATTATTGCATGCATGGATTTTTAAGAGCACCACACTAAAGAGAACACAAGGCCCCAAAATATAAGAGCTCTGTGCATACTTTTGTTGAGGAGGCGCACTAAAAATTGATTAACAAAAGAAAATTGCAGCACATTTAATTTGTGCGTTCCACTTGCCTTTTTATTTGAAAGCACTACACACCATATCTTTTTATTTGCTAATATTTTTGAAAGATACGACAGATTTTGTAATCCGAAGGATTTGTTGCATGTGTTGCATGAACTGATCATGCGACAGTTCAAGGAGTTTGCAGTTCAAAAAGATTTGTTGCGTGATAATGGGATTGTGTTTTTAGAGAGTGTTTTTGGATGAGACTGAATATGAGATTGAATAGGAGACCAAGTGCATTATGTTTTGGATGAGAACATGGAGTTTGAATTCAAGTAGAAAATCCCTTGAGTATCCAATCAAATCTTCATTCGAATCTGAATATAGATAATGTAGAATCATTTGAATTTCCGTTTTGCACCAACGTCCACATACGCGCTCTCTCTTGCAAACGAAATTTATTTTGCATTTTGCTCCCTGAAATCACTTAATGAAAAATGTTAGTCACACGGCTTGTTTGTCATCATCAAAATTATATCGTACGACCTAGTTAGTAGACTAACTAGGCCAACAATCTCCCCCTTTTGATGATGGCAAACAAGTCTGGAAAAATTGAGAATTGATATTAAATAGCAATTCATATAGTGCACATGATTATAAACATCATACAAAGCTCTCCCTATCAATGTGATCTCATGAAAAGTTGTGACAAGCTCCCCCTCAAAATGTGCACCTCTCCCCCTTGTGCATTTTTTTCTACTATTTTTCTACTCTCCCCCTTTTACCATTAATCGAAAAGATCACAACAATAAATTGAAGAGGTTAAGAATGAGACATGAAACAAGTTTAGCATATCGAATAAACACGAAATTGATGACGATGCTCATATTGATGCTTTTCCCCACGAACTTAAAGTATAACAAATGTCATGAACATTGAAAGCATACGGTCATTGTAAGAAATATAACAAGAAGATGTTGTATTATGAAACACTTTAATGATATGAAGAGTGCTTAGAAACTAAGAGATTAAAATAAAAGCTTATCTAATACATTTTGTGAGCCTTCGTTGCTATGGAATAATCAATAAGTAATGTGTAGGGAGACACCAAACAAGGAATACCATGATGTTAAATTTCGGGTCCTTAATTGAGATGCTCTAAGTGGTTACTTCATCTACCATATTTCATATGCATTGCTCAACAAACTCCCGAAATCCAGTTACTAGCCGTCGGTATCAAATATAGCATATTTGATAATGTTTTGATATTCCATTTTTTAATATATATGAATGCTTGTTGCACATTTTTTTAATTACAATGTTGATGTCTCAGAATAGTGACGCATGAAGGCATCGACATATTCGGTTCCTACTAAATAATTTTTCATAGAGATTTAAGCGCACACAATTGTAAGGATAAAATATAAATTCAGAAACTTTAGAATCTAAGCACATCCAATTGTCTCCATAGTTTATAAGACTCAATCAATCTATTTGATTCGTACAATTTGGCATGCTTACGAGTTTCACTTTTTCATTAATAATTCAAGCATGGGGATTTTACAATAAAATGATGCATCATCATTAAAGCCATTTTAATGTTTCTAAGATGTCTAACAAGGTTCATATCAAATTCTCAACCAAAATCAATAATAGTGATGACGATCATGCATGCACATACAAAGAATGACCAAACCTATGTTAAGATGAAACAGTGTGCAACATGAGTAACTTAGATACAATATTTAAGCATGTGTATGTGCATGGATATGCGTGCTAATGCTCAATTAGTGACATAATCCCCAACTCCCTTCGAATAATCCAATAGGAATCTTCTAAAGCAATATCAACATTTTTAGGCTCCAAAATGGATATAAATGCAAAGTTAACCATCAAATTAAAGCTACTTCTAGTGCGTATACCTTCCGCCGTGTCTCCAAGGATTTGGTCCTTTGGGTGATCCTTCTTGAAGCGCCAATCCTTAGGGAGGTCTTGTGATGATGTAGTAGCTTCTGCTTCTTTTGGTACACCATCATTGTTGTTCGCTTGCTCATTGGAATTGCTCATTTTTATCTCCAGTCCATCCAAGCCACCTGCAATATCTGAAGATTCTGCAGCACCAGAAGATTCATTAATAGCAATTTTCTTGTCAAATTTCACATGCACAATTTCTTGAATAGTAAGAGTTCTTTTGTTAAATACTCGATAGGATATGCTATGTGGTGAGTAGCCAACAAAAATACACTCATCAGATTTTGCATCAAATTTATCCAAATTTTCGCCTATTTTCAAAATATAGCACTTGCATCCAAATGGTTTTAAATGTGATAAGTTGGGAGTCAACTCTCTATAAAGCTCATAAGGTGTTTTCTTCAAAATGGATCTAATGGACACACGATTTAAAATATAGCAGGAAGTATGTATAGCTTCAGCCCAAAAATATAAAGGCAATTTGTAATCATGAATCATGGACCTAGCCATTTCTTGTAAAGTACGGTTTTTTCTCTCAACCATCCCATTTTGTTGTGGTGTAACGACTGGTTTTCATGTATCTGGATTTAGTATAATATAATATATGTCTTGGTGGATTTTCTCCTCATATGTGGTTTTCGTCTCCGTAACTTTCATTTTCGATCGTTTCGTCGTGTTTTCTCGTTTCTTCTTTAGGATCGTCGATTTCGGAGCAAGTCATTCGTGACGGGCTTCATAACGGTCGTATCTTACTATTAGATCAAGCCTCGGAGTCTTAGGAATCGATCCCGGAGCTCCGCGCTCCGTATAGGAACTTTTGGTGCTTATTAGCCGGTGTAAGAAGGGGCACCGACCGACTAGATGACGATCCAGTCGGTCGGCAATCCTTCTTGGACCGACTAGTTGGCTTTCTAAATTTCTCAGGAGTTACTGTTTATCGTTAGTCGGTCTAAGAACGTTGGTTGACCGACTAGGTTGCAAACTAGTCGGTCGGCAATGCTTCTTTAACCGACTAACACATCATCTAAATTTTAGTATGAGTACTGTTCACTATTAGTCGGTCTAAGAACGTTCATCGACCGACTAGATGTCAAACTAGTCGGTCAGTAGTTGTTCTTTGACCGACTGAATCTAAATCCTAATTCTGTACAGGAGTTACTGTTTACACTTAGTCGGTCTGCGTTGGTCGACTGACCGACTAGTTGCCAAACTAGTCGGTCAGTGGTTGCTCTTTGACCGACTAATCTGTGTTAAAACCCTACTTTCTGGGCAGCCGCCAGCCCATCCTATTTAAACCCCTCCCAAACGTTTTCTTCTTCCTCCACTCGACCCAAAACCCCAGTTTCTCCCCCATTGAGCTGTAGGATCCTGCCAAAACAGAGTTAGGATCGATAAATGAAGTTGAGACTTATGCTTGCGTATGCGGCACGGTAGTCACAGAACTTCGCCTTCGGATTCGCCACGACGGATCGAGTCTTCTCACGTACGGAGTAAGGCTACTAAATCCACAATCTAAATCTCTACTTTTAGATTAAGAACTTGGATAAAGAGAGAGGAAGGATTTCGGCAGAGCTTCGCTAGAATGAAATGCATGCAAGAATGCCATGCAAAAGTGTAAGTAAAATGGCTAACCCTTGGGTCTTATTTATAGCCCCCAAGGTAGTTATTTTAGGAGCAATTGTTCCTTTGGAACAATTTAACTAAGGTGTACCATCGTACATGGCATATTATAAGTTTAAGTTGTACCATATGCATGGTACAACATAAGCTTAAGATATTACCCCTTTATTAGCCATATGTCGCATGCACTTATGCACATATAATGCGACTTTCCCATCATTCTAGAGATCCTCTCCGCAAGGGAACATATTCCCTTTGCACACGACTTCGTGTACGCGACGTTCAAGGTCCGTATTCCCTCGTACATCCCCTACAAGAGTGTACTAACGTCTTCCATATCCAACATCTCCCACTCACACTTGAGGGGATTGTAAGAGAACGTCTTTCTCTTAGTTCTTTCATCTATCATACCGAGAAATAGACCGTGCGACCGTCATGCGCGTAGAGTCTGTTGTTGTGCACTTGTTAGAGATACACAACGACCTCGAAGGTGCAAAGTTGAGTAGTTCAACGCATGCTTTACCCTAGATTAGTTCTTCACATTTCTTATACTTTATATTCAACAATTGAATCCCATCTGGATCACAATTGGCTGGCCAGCTTTGAATCATTAAAGTCCAAATGTGAATATGAAATCAATCTTCCTCTTCTTGCGAACCTTCTGATCTTGACTTGATTCGCTTTTCTAACGTACCCCGCCGAGCCGAATTATCATAGCCCATTAGCAACACGCTAAGATAGTGATCATCTCGTCAAATCTAAAGGAACCAATTGGAGTCCTTGAGGGTAAGAGTTAAGACCCATATGGCCTTTGAGTCTCACATAATAGCAAACTCTATTGCTACTAACTCAGTGGTCGAAATGCATACGTGGTATGAACACGTATTACAACATCGCTCCTTTCCCAGGGAGTGTATGTCTCAATGATGTTGTAAGGATGATGATCAGACACCACAATGTCTGACTTTGAGTCCCTTATTCTACTCAAATAATCCTTTGGACTCACATCCCGCATTTAGACAGATAGGATTTCAAAAAATCCTCTTAGATCTTTTGTAAGCATCCATATGATGCAGATCTTTCATGCGACCATTTTGTTTAAGTCGTGACTCTTAAATCATCCGTCTGATGATTTTGACTTCAAACAGGTCTCATCTCTATTCCATCCGTCTGATAGAATAAGGCGGTTGCTTATGTGAGAGAGCCAACCTCAATCTGTCCGACATACTAGAATTCAGCTGAGATTTCAAAAAATGTACACAAACATTTCTTAAGAAATTCATATGCAATGTTTGAAAAAGAACTTATTCTTTTATTAAATTTGATCTTTCTTAGACATGGGAATATATATTGGTACAACTCAGCTCTTACGCAATCCTTGGGATGATAAGTGTTTATAAAACACATTTCTGGGGATCGCTTTCGTAAGCTGATCCTCTATCATCTCATGCGTAGATATGTGCCTTATGTCTACCTTCTTGGTTTTATCATAGTCTTTTGCAAATCTACAGTTCCTTTAAGATACTGCATTATCCTCTTAACCGCTTTCTAGTGTTCTTGCCCTGGGTTGGATTGGTAACGACTTACTATTCCAACGGCAAAACAGATGTCTGGTCTTGTATGCATCATAGCGTACATAAGACTATCAACTGCACTGGAATATGGAACTTTTTCCATAATTTTCTTTTCCTTTTGGTTCTTTGGACATGATTTCAGATATAAATTATCGCATCTGTTTATAGGAGTATCAATTGGACTTGCAGTCCTACATATTAAACCGTTTTAGAACCTTCTTTAAATAAGTCTCTTGTGAAAGAGAAAGAAGTTTCTTCGAACGATTCCTTGGAATCTTAATTCCAATGATATATGTGGCTTCCCCATGTCTTTCATCTCAAAACTGATGAAAGTCAAGCCTTAATATCCATCACAAAGCCCTTGTCATTTCTGGTTAACATGCTTGCTTTTAATCCTCTTGATATATACGCAGTTATCTTCATCAAGCATGGAAAATCCATTTGATAAGACAACTTCTTGAAATCGTATATATCATTGCCTCGAGGATTATTTAAGACCATATATGGACTTACGAAGTTTACAAACCTTATGTTCGTTTCCTTCTTTTACAAACCTTGTTGGTTGTTCCATATAGATCTCCTCGTCCAATTCTCCATTGAGAAAGGCAGTCTTTACATCTATCTGATGTAATTCGAGGTATAAGCAAGCTACCATTGCCAGAATCAGGCGAATCGAGGTAAAACGCACAACAGGTGAGAAGGTCTCTTCGTAGTCTATCCCTTCATGTTGCGTAAAACCTTTCGCGACAAGGCGAGCTTTATATCTATCTATAGAGCCATCAGCCTTATGCTTGATCTTGAGAACCCATTTGTTCCCAATTGCTCTATGTCCTCTGGGTAAGTTAACTAAGTCCCAGACTTGGTTAATTTTCATGGATTTCAATTCCTCCTTCATCGCTTCCATCCATTTGTCTTTTGCAGGGCATGATACGGCCTGTTTGAAAGTAGCAGGCTCGTCATCATCTTGTAGTAAAGTCATAAAGGTTTGCGGAAATTCATCCTCAAATCTTAGAGGAGCCAACCTTGTACGACTATCGTATTTGAGATTCTTCAAGTTCTTGTTGACTTGAATTTAGATCAATTCTAATATCACTCCCATTTGGAATGTCGTTAGAAATGCTCCCACTTGGATCATTATTCCCGTATGGAATAGGATTAGTATCATTCGTATCATCCATTGGTGAAGTTTGAAACGTATTTTCTTCTTCACCAAGAATTCTCCCACTCGAATGAGATAATCCTTCTTGATCATAAATCTCAAATAGAGATAAGTCCTGACTTATCTCGCCCTGTCTTGGAAACTCGTTTTCCAAGAAAGTGACATCCCTCGACTCAAACTCAATTAGCCCACCATTGTCTTCCTGACTAACAAAAAACATAACCTTTGGAGTTTTCTGCGTATCGTATAAAGATACATTTCCTTCCCCTTGGCCCAAGTTTGTCATACTTATGGGAGGAAATATGTGCGTAGGATGCACAACCCCAAGGTTTCAAAATGTTTAAGTCAGGAGACCTTTGGTTCCACAACTCATAAGGAGTGGAGCTAACTGATTTCGAGGGTACGCGGTTCAAAAATGAAAGCGGCCGTCAATAATGCATCACCCCAAAAGGTGATTGGCAAGTTAGCTTGCGCCATCATTGAACGGACCATTTTTCATTAAAGTCCTATTCCTCCTTTCTGCAACACCAATTTGTTGAGGAGTATAAGGCATAGTTACCTGATGTACTATGCCTTTTTCATCACAAAGTTCCTTTAAACTTGTTGATTGATATTCACCGCCCATATCGGTTCGCATGACCTTAATCTTGCGATCTAATTGATTCTCCACTAAACTCATATAGTTTTTAAAGCAGGTTTAGTGCTTTCACTTTTGTGGGATATCAAATAGATATGACCGAATCGGGTGAAATCATCAATAAAAGTGATGAAATAGGACTTCCCGCGTCTTGTCTTGACATTCATCGGACCACATATGTCCGAATGGATAAGCTGTAATGGAACCTCGGCCCTTGTGCCGGTTCCAAACGGCTTGCGACAAGATTTCCTCACAAGGCAATGTTCGCAGGTCGACATTTCAACCTTTGAAACATTGGATAGAAGGCCACGTTTGGCAAGTCTATCCATACGCGTTGGTCCAATATGACCAAGCCTTGCGTGCCAACAAATTATATTAGACTCATTAGTCAAAGAATTTGTCACAAGGAAATTTTCATTTACATGAGGAATCATACATTGTACTTATTACAATAAATCCTTTGAAATACAAACCCAGTACCAATAAAGGAATTATTACAAAATAGGTCCATATTACAATCATGAAGGAACCAACTATAACCAAGACCCATTAAATTGACCACAGTTTTAATATTCCTTTGAATATATGGAATGAAGAGAACATCATGAAGTAGGAGAGTGCGGCCGTTGTCCAAGACTAGCTTGCGAGTCCCAACGCCTTTCACTTCAACACGTGTGGTGTTTCTTACATTGATCCACTTCATTCCTTGGGGTATCCGGTGATACTCCACGAAGGACCGTCTGTCCCTTGTTATGTGGTTGGTGGCACCTGAATCAATTATCCCAAAATGGATTAGATTCCACAAGAAAT
Source organism: Scilla litardierei (assembly GCA_030789695.1). Classification (NCBI taxonomy): domain Eukaryota; kingdom Viridiplantae; phylum Streptophyta; class Magnoliopsida; order Asparagales; family Asparagaceae; genus Scilla; species Scilla litardierei. The sequence goes on along the minus strand of CM061135.1, from coordinate 100,954,648 downwards.
ATTGAACTAGAAACACATATGTAACTAGTATTACAAGTTACCTCGTCACTTCCACTCGTACACGAACGAGCATAGTGACCGAGCTTGTTGCACTTGAAGCACTTGATCCTTTTCAAGTCTTTCTTCTTGTGCCATTTCTTGTGCCCACCCTTATGTTTGGGTTCCTTGGTAGACTCAGGTTGCTTATTACGTTCATTAGAAGACTTCGAACGATCTTTACGTTTCTTTCCCCCGTGTGAGGAACTAGCAACCATGTGCACTTCTGCACTTGGCTTGGCAGCCGCAAGCCGCTCTTCCTCTAATTCGAGGTGCTTGGAAACATCGTTGAAGGTCTTGATGCTCTCATTATGAGTGAGATGCATCTTCATCTGATCCCACCCATTTGGTAGGGAACGTATGACTGCTTGGATTTGTTGCTCATCTGTGAGCACATGACCTGCATCCTTTAACTCTGAGATTAGATTCGCCATATGTCGCAGATGTTTCCCCATGGAATGATCTGGACATTTCTTATATGAATCAAATCTTATAGTCAAGGCTCGAAGTTTGGACACCGATGTGCCACCAAACTTCTCCTCAAGCTTGGACCATATGTCCATGGCTAAGTCATGTTCCCGGAAGATGCGCATTATGTCATCAGCCATACTGCTTAATAACGTAATGCGTGCTATCTTATTCTTCCGAGACCAAGCATCAAAAGCTTCCTTGTCTCGTCTGTGTTGGGCCGTAGTGCCCAACTCGGGTTCAATCATTACGTTCTTTAGAGTTTCGAGCACTTCTTGCTCCTCTAAAACGTATTGTATCTTGATGGACCAAAGTTTGTAATTATCACCGTTGAGTTTTTCACCTCTGTTTAACTCAGCGACGATATTCTTTGAAGCGGAAGACATTTTACTTTTAAAATGCTGCAAAAGACACAAAACCGAAGGTTTGATCAAAACATTGCATAAAAATTCTTAAAATATAACTCCCACTTGAAATGATAATAGAATATCCCATTTGGATAGTTCTAAAAATTCAAATCCCACTTGGAATTATATTATATTTGATAAGTTACTTTCGAAAAATATTGAAGATGTTGTTATAGAATCGAAAAGGTCTCTTCGATTCCAATCACCATCTAGAACAACCTTCAATATTCCCCCATCACTTATCAAACAATAGTACTCTTATAGTACTAGCAGCGGAAAACGAGTTTGAAAACGTATTTTTCAGATATAATTCCCACTTGAAATGATAATAGAATATCCCATATGGATAGTTCTAAAATCAACTCCCACTTGGAATGATATTCATAATTTGATAAGTTACTTTCGAAAAATATTGAAGATGTTACTCTAGAATCGGAAAGGTCACTATGTTTCCAATCACCATCTAGAGTAACTTTCAATATTTCTCCCTCACTTTATCAAATGTTAGTACTCTTATAGTACTTTGCAGCGGAAAAGCGTTTTTGAAAACGTATTTTTCAAAACGTATGAAAACGCATTTTTCAAAAAAAAATGTATATTTCAACTTAGTACCCTTATGATACTAGAGAAATATTCGGCACTTCCTGACCATTTGTCGGGAATGAGCCGTAGCCGTGCCAAGGTCGGATCCCCCTTTTGGGGATTTTTCTGCAAACTATCGTCGTTGGCTCCCGTATGGATCCAGGCGTTTCCCCCCGTATGAGAGAATTTTGGCTCAGACGACTGTCGTTTGGCCCCGTATGGGCTAGTCGACACGTTCATGTTCGACCAAGGCCTTTTGCCGAATTGGTCGACCAAAACACCCAAATTGGTCGACCAAAAAATTGGTCTGAATCACTCCCGGCCAGTGCCGATCAGTCCGGCCCCCGGCCAGGCCCTGACCGCTGCCAGGGCCGACCGTGGCCCTGGCAGCGGCCAGGGCCGGCCATTGGCCAGGCCCTGGCCGAAGCCAGGGCCGGCCATTGGCCAGGCCCTGGCCGAAGCCAGGGCCGGCCATTGGCCAGGCCCTGGCCGAAGCCAGGCTGGCCAGGCCCTGGCCTCTGCCAGGGCCGGGGCTGGCCAGGCCCTGGCCTGAGGCCAGGGCGCTGCCCTGGCCTCTGCCAGGGCGGCCAGGCCCCTGGCCTGAGGCCAGGGCCCCCGCCCTGGCCTCTGCCAGGGCCCCCGCCCTGGCCTCTGCCAGGGCGGCCAGGCCCCTGGCCTGAGGCCAGGGCCCCCGCCCTGGCCTCTGCCAGGGCGGCCAGGCCCCTGGCCTGAGGCCAGGGCCCCCGCCCTGGCCTCTGCCAGGGCCCCCGCCCTGGCCTCTGCCAGGGCCCCCGCCCTGGCCTCTGCCAGGGCGGCCAGGGCCCCCGCCCTGGCCTCTGCCAGGGCGGCCAGGCCCCTGCCCTGGCCTCGGCCAGGGCGGCCTGGCCGTGGCCTGGCCGCGGCCAGGGCTCCCTGGCCCTGGCCGTGGCCGGCCAGGGCCGGCCGGCCATGGCTTATTGGCCTTGACCGGCCATGGCCGGTCTCCCCTTACATGGGGTGGCCGCATGCACTCCTCCCCCTTGATGGGGTGGTCGCGGTGGTTATTGGCCGTAGCCAACCCCCTCCGCATGGGGAGGGGGTGTGCATGGCCTCCATAGCCCATTTGGCCATGGTGCACATGCACCAAAATCCATCTTCTCCGATGGAGATAACTTCCATCATCTTCCTCGATGAAGCACCCGTTCGTCGCTGAAGCACTCGTTCGTCGAGAAAGTGGTTATTTTCTAATGGCCGTGTGCCAAAAATGAAAAATAACATACTACGTGAACGGTCGGTTCTTCCCGTCACGGAGAGTTCCTACCATATCCGTAATGATAGGAGACCCTAACGTGAAAAGAACAACCGCTGCGTTCTCTCCGTCACGAAGCGTTCCTACCATATCCGTAATGGTAGGATACCCATTCGTGAAAAAGACAACGACTCGTTCATAGTTTCGACGGGACGGCGGTTTGACCGGGGCGAACCCGTATGGCTCTGATACCAATGTAGGATCCTGCCAAAACAGAGTTAGGATCGATAAATGAAGTTGAGACTTACGCTTGCGTATGCGGCACGGTAGTCACAGAACTTCGCCTACGGATTCGCCACGACGGATCGAGTCTTCTCACGAACAGAGTAAGGCTACTAAATCCATAATCTAAATCTCTACTTTTAGATTAAGAACTTGGATAAAGAGAGAGGAAGGATTTCGGCAGAGCTTCGCTAGAATGAAATGCATGCAAGAATGCCATGCAAAAGTGTAAGTAAAATGGCTAACCCTTGGGTCTTATTTATAGCCCCCAAGGTAGTTATTTTAGGAGCAATTGTTCCTTTGGAACAATTTAACTAAGGTGTACCATCGTACATGGCATATTATAAGCTTAAGTTGTACCATATGCATGGTACAACATAAGCTTAAGATATTACCCCTTTATTAGCCATATGTCGCATGCACTTATGCACATATAATGCGACTTTCCCATCATTCTAGAGATCCTCTCCGCAAGGGAACATATTCCCTTTGCACACGACTTCGTGTATGCGACGTTCGAGGTCCGTATTCCCTCGTACATCCCCTACAAGGGTGTACTAACGTCTTCCATATCCAACATGAGCCCCCTTCCACCTCCAACCCTTATTCCTTCATTCCAAGCCCAAGATCCATCATCCAAACCATCCCTCAACACATTCTACCCCTCATCTTCCCCAAAATCTCATCAAATCCCCAAAATCCCCCAAAAACCCTAGTTCTCCAAACTTCTCCATTCGTTTCCAGATCTGGTCCCTAGGTTCTCCGGAGTGTTTCTTCCGCCTCCTCACGGTAAGAAATCGATCTCTTGATGTTTTCATAACCTATTTGTATTTTTATGAAACCCTAATGAAATGAATGTTGTTTTGATGATTGTTTCCCCTTAACAGCGATTTCCCCGTAGTTTAGCATCCGCGAGATGAACCTTCGTGATCGTCATCCCCGGTGCAAGGCAAGTGAAACTTGCCACTTAGGGTTTAGGCCATGTTTTAGGCCATCTTGCTTGTTGTAGGCGTAAAAGAGGCTAGGCGACGAAATGATACTCGCCTAGGCGCAAATTGGGGAACTAGCTTGACAACGAAGCTAGTTCCGACATATATCATGTTGCACAATTACCATGTCATGTTTAATTTCTATTAACGGTACGCAAATTAATTGTCATGTCATTGCATTCTTAAAGTGTTTCCGTGAATGCGTAGCTTCGCTACAATGTTTGTGTTCCTGGCTCGTGTTCTAGAAGCGGGCCATGTGTTGGTTGATAGCCAATGCCCGAAATGCTTGTTTCCGGCTAGGTGCACCCCTACGCCAATTGTTTATGAATCGTGAACTAGAATGCGAGCTCCTGTGCGGGGCAACCCCGGCTCATTTACTGAGCTCGTGTGCGGGGACCCTGGCTCGATTACTTGTGGGTATTGGGGGTAAGAGTTAAGCGGCCAATCAACTGGGAGTCTGCCCGATCAGCAACTGCAGTGGTAAGGCATAAACTCTAGGTTTTGGGGTAGTGTTAAACGGCCAATCAGCGTGAATGTTATACCATTCAGCTGTAAGGCGTAAACATCTACAAACAACAGTGAAACGTGAATAGTGAATTGATTGAGATTGTTAGTAGCTTGGATACTCTTGTCTTGTCCCGTTAATTGTTCTCTTGTACTTATTGTTCACCATGTCTTGCTTGTGCACTCATGTTATAACTGCCATGTCATGCATACTAAAACTGCTAGGTTGCTAGTTGCCTTACTTTCAGTTTCCTTGCCCAAGTCTTTTAGACTTGCTGACATGTGCCCCTTTACTCTTTTGGGTGACACATGTTAGATCCTGAGCCTGAGTACCTTGTTGAGGACGAGATGTTTGCTGACGCCGAGCCCGAGCTTGTGTTTGACGGGGAGTACGTGGACACTGGAGACCAGTCCTAGTGTCTCCGTTGTGTTTTCCCTTTTGTTTAGACTGCTATTTTGTTGTCGGTGCGTAGCACCTAATACTTTGTTGCGATGTTGTTTTTGTTGGCCTTGTTCTGGGCCTTTAGACTCTATCTTTTAGCCTGGTGGCTTTTCTGGATGTTGAACATATTTTTCATGTTGGACAAATTATGAGATATGAGAATTTTATTTTCTGTCTCTCCTTGTGTTATTGTTGTTGTTCTGTTGCGGTTACAGGGACCTGCTTATGTTTTATTGACGCTTATCGGGTTTGGGGCTTCACAGCTCCACTCTCGTGCGGACCTTTTCGCGTCTCGCCTCCATTTTTGGGAAGCGGGTCGTGACAGGTTTTGTTGGTGGCCCATGCAGGTCCTTCTGTAACTGCGATTATCGGAATATCGATAATAATATTATAATGTCCAACAAACTAAGTTCGACGTCCGAGTCATAAGCTATGAGTCTAATGTGCTTCGTTTTCTGTGTCACTAGATGGCAGGAAGACGATTCACCCGTGGTGGGGGTAGTGGTGCGCTCCCTCATGATGAGGAGCCTGAGCGGGAACCCACCAACGGTGAGATGATGCGGATGATGCTCCAGATGATGCAAGTGCAGCAGGGCGTGCTCCTGCAAGTCCAGAATGCTCCACTTGCTTGAGCTGCCCGGGCTCTTCCGGATGCCCCTCGCTCTGAGCCGGGAGTGAAGCAATTTTGGGAGCTGGGTCCCGCATATTTTGATGGGTCTGAGGGTCCTCTGGCTGCCGATGAGTGGATTCGGAACATCGAGGACAATCTGAAGATGGCCAAGATCACCCCGGCTGGATGGGTTGATTTGGCGAGGATGCAACTCAAGGATAATGCTCGGAACTGGTGGGATGCGGAAGAGAAGATGTTGGTGGAGCCGATAGCTTGGGCTACCTTTAAGTCCAGGTTTGATGAGGAATTCTTTCCGAAGGCTGCGAAGAAGGAGATGCTGCAGCGCTTCATTGATCTGAAGCAAGGGAGCTTGACGGTGGACCAGTACCACCAAGAGTTCACTAGGCTGAGTCGGTTCATGCCAAAGATGGTGCAGGATGCTGATGAGAGGGCTCAGAGGTTCCTGCAGGGACTTGCTTTGGAGCTCCAGAGTTTTGTGACTTCCTCCGATCTGGACTCTTATCAGAAGGTTCTGGTCGCTGCCAGGAGGCAGGAGCTGAACCTGAGTCAGAGGAGAGGGCATGTTTCTGGTGCTGGGAAGAGGCCTATGGAGCAGGCCAGGGCGGTGGTTAGGCCTGGTTTCAAGCCTAATCAGCCAGCTCAGTTTAAGAGGCCAGGAGGGCCTATTCTGAAGACTTGCCATTTCTGCGGCAAGCCTGGCCACATCAAGGATCAGTATCGGAAGTTTTTGGGCCAGTGTCTGGTTTGTGGTGATGCTTCCCATGCCGCGAAGGATTGTCGGCATGCGAACCAGCTGCAGAGGGCACCTGTTGCAGCACAGCCGTTGCAGCAGCGAGCGTCTGTTCCTGCTGGACATGGAGCAGCTCTTGTTCCGCAGAGGCAGGCTTTTCAGCAGGCTGTTCCGCCGAGGAGGCAGGCTTTTCTGATGACCGCTGTGGAGAGCGAGGCTGTGGATGAGGTTATCGCAGGTAATCCTCAATCTGGCTGTTACTTTCCTAGTTGGTTTTGATTGATTAGATTGTGTTGTTTGCTTGAACATGATTGTTTGCTAGACTAGGGCTTGATTGTTAATTGCTTGTTAGGTGTGGTTTTGGTGTGCACGTTTCCTGCACGGGTCCTCTTTGACTCTGGTGCATCGATGTGCATTATTTCTCGGAGCTTCATGGAGAGGCATTCCTTGTCGACGTCCCCTCTTCCCAAGAGTTGGAATATCGTTACAGGGAATGGCGTGGTCTCGGTGTATCGTGATTGCAATTCTTGCTCGTTGGTGGTCTGTGGACATGAGCTTTTCGCTGATTTCATTGTCTACGACATCATCAACTATGATGCAGTTCTTGGAATGGACTGGCTTGCGAGCTTCTATGCTACGATCGACTGCAGGAGGAAGAAGGTGGTGTTCGAGATTCCCGGACATCCAGTATTTGAGTTCAGCCGTGGTAGCAGTTCGCTTGGTCCTGTCAGATTTCGGGCCAGGCCGGTGGAGGTTGTGGCTATGCAGATGGAGCTGGAGTGGCCAGCTGTGGTGCGTGATTTTGGCGACGTCTTCCCCGAGGAGATGTCTGGTTTGCCACCTGATCGAGCTCTAGAATTTTCTATTGATCTGGTTCCAGGTGCGCAGCCGATTTCGAAGGTGCCGTATCGTATGGCACCTGCAGAATTGGAAGAGTTGCGGAAGCAGTTGGATTAGCTTTTGCAGAAGGGTTATATCAATCCTAGTGTGTCTCCGTGGGGAGCACCGGTGCTGCTAGTGAAGAAGAAGGATGGTTCGTGTCGCATGTGCGTGGACTATCGGGAGTTGAATGCGGTGACCATTAAAATAAATACCCGTTGCCTCGCATCGATGATATTTTTGATCAGCTTGGAGGTTCGAGGGTGTTTTCTAAATTGGATTTGAGGAGTGGTTACCATCAGTTGAAGGTGAAGAAGGGAGATGTTCCGAAGACAGCGTTCAGGACGAAGTATGGACACTATGAGTTTGTGGTTATGCCTTTCGGCGTAACTAACGCACCCGCAGTTTTCATGAATCTGATGAACCTGATTTTCTACGACCTTCTGGATAAGTTTGTCGTTATCTTTATTGACGACATTCTGATCTATTCGAAGTCGGAGGAAGAGCATGCCTCGCACTTGAGGACGGTATTAGAGATCTTGAGGAAGCATCGTTTGTATGCTAAGTTTTCGAAGTGCGAGTTCTGGCGGGATAGAGTTGCTTTTCTCGAGCATGTTGTGGCTTATGCGTCTCGTCAGCTCAAGGTTCATGAGAAGAATTACCCGACACATGATTTGGAGTTGGCTGCCGTGGTGTTTGCTCTTAAGATTTGGAGGCACTTCCTGCTGAGTGAGAAAGTGAAGATTTTCACCGATCACAAAAGCTTGAAGTATATTTTTACTCAGAAGGAGCTCAACATGTGACAGCGTCGATGGTTGGAGCTTATGGCAGATTATGAGATTGATTTGCAGTATCACCCTGGCAAGGTGAATGTGGTCCCTGATGCGCTGAGTAGGCTTCCAGCGGTGATGATTTTGACCTTGCAGTGGAGATTGCAGCAGGATTTTTGCGAGTCTGGTGTTGAGATTGTCCTTCCTGGGGAGGATTCATCGCTGATGTACATGCAGGTACAGTCGACGATCGTGGATCGGATTAAGGCTGGCCAGGCTGAGGATCCGAAGCTGGTGAAGATTCGGGAGCAGGTGGAAGCCGGTCTGCGGACTGACTTTTTGATTCATGAGGATGGCTCGCTGAGGTTTGGAGCCAGGTTGTGTGTGCCGGCTGGGGATATTAGAGAGGAGTTGATGGTGGAGGCACACAGTTCACCATATTCTGTGCATCCTGGTGGCACCAAGATGTACCAGGATCTTCGTCTGAATTATTGGTGGCATGGTATGAAGAGGAGTGTGGCTCGGAGTGTAGCCAAGTGCTTGGTTTGTCAGCAAGTGAAGGCGGAGCATCAGCGTACGGCCGGGTTGCTACAACCGCTTCCGATTCCGGAGTGGAAATGGCAACACATCACTATGGATTTCGTGACTGGACTACCTCGGAGTCCGATGCAGAATGACGCGATTTGGGTGATCGTAGATCGATTGACCAAATCCGCGCACTTTATTCCATTCCGAGTGGGACAGTCCACTGAGGCGCTAGCAAGGAGATATATGGAGGTAAAATTCTTTTACTCTCCGTTTTATTTCCTTTTTCCTAGTTTGGATAGTGATGTAACGTGAATCGTGCAGGAGGTCGTGCGACTTCATGGTGTCCCCATGAGTATCGTGTCAGACAGAGACACGAGGTTCACATCTCAGTTCTGGCAGAGTTTGCAGAAGAGTTTGGGTACGTATCTGAGTTTCAGCACGGCGTACCATCCGCAGACGGATGGCCAGTCCGAGAGGACGATTCAGATCTTGGAGGACATGCTGAGGGCGTGCATGTTGGATTTCAAGGGTTCGTGGGAGGACCATCTACATCTGGTAGAGTTTTCTTACAACAACAGCTTCCATGCGAGTATTGTCATGGCGCCTTTCACCGCTCTTTATGGGAGGAAATGTCGATCGCCATTGAGTTGGGATGACGTTGGTGATCGGGAGTTGTTGGGACCTGAGATGATTGTGGAGGCTGTGGAGGCCGTCAGGAATATTCGGGAGAGGTTGAGGATTGCTCAGGACCGTTTTAAGCATTGGGCGGATGCTAAACGTCGTCCTTTGGAGTTTCAGCCGGGCGACCATGTGTTCTTGAAGATTTCCCCGAATCGTGGTGTGATTCGTTTTGGGAAGCGAGGGAAGTTGAGCCCACGATACATTGGACCGTTTGACATTCTGGAGAAAGTTGGCGAGGTAGCTTATCGCTTGGCCTTGCCGCCATCTTTGGAAGGAGTTCACAATGTTTTCCATGTGTCGCAGCTTCGTCGATACATTAGCGATCCATCTCACGCTGTGGATTTTTCGGAGATTACCGTTCGCCCCGATATGACGTATGACCAGCATCCAGTGCAGATTCTGGACAGGAGTCAGAAATCGCTTCGGAACAAGATTGTCAATCTTGTGAGGGTGATGTGGCGACACGGCTCACCTGGAGAGTCTACTTGGGAGAATGAGGATGAGATACGAGAGCATTTCCCACTTTTGTTTCCAGACACGTGAGTGTTGGGAAATTCCGAGGACGGAATTTTTCTTAAGTTGGGGAGGATGTAACGACTGGTTTTCATGTATCTGGATTTATTATAATATAATATATGTCTTGGTGGATTTTCTCCTCATATGTGGTTTTCGTCTCCGTAACTTTCATTTTCGATCGTTTCGTCGTGTTTTCTCGTTTCTTCTTTAGGATCGTCGATTTCGGAGCAAGTCATTCGTGACGGGCTTCATAACGGTCGTATCTTACTATTAGATCAAGCCTCGGAGTCTTAGGAATCGATCCCGGAGCTCCGCGCTCCGTATAGGAACTTTTGGTGCTTATTAGCCGGTGTAAGAAGGGGCACCGACCGACTAGATGACGATCCAGTCGGTCGGTAATCCTTCTTGGACCGACTAGTTGGCTTTCTAAATTTCTCATGAGTTACTGTTTATCGTTAGTCGGTCTAAGAACGTTCGTTGACCGACTAGGTTGCAAACTAGTCGGTCGGCAATGCTTCTTTAACCGACTAACACATCATCTAAATTTTAGTATGAGTACTGTTCACTCTTAGTCGGTCTAAGAACATTCATCGACCGACTAAATGTCAAACTAGTCGGTCAGTAGTTGTTCTTTGACCGACTGAATCTAAATCCTAATTCTGTACAGGAGTTACTGTTTACACTTAGTCGGTCTGCGTTGGTCGACCGACCGACTAGTTGCCAAACTAGTCGGTCAGTGGTTGCTCTTTGACCGACTAATCTGTGTTAAAACCCTAATTTCTGGGCAGCCGCCAGCCCATCCTATTTAAACCCCTCCCAAACGTTTTCTTCTTCCTCCACTCGACCCAAAACCCTAGTTTCTCCCCCATTGAGCCCCCTTCCACCTCCAACCCTTATTCCTTCATTCCAAGCCCAAGATCCATCATCCAAACCATCCCTCAACACATTCTACCCCTCATCTTCCCCAAAATCTCATCAAATCCCCAAAATCCCCGAAAAAACCCTAGTTCTCCAAACTTCTCCATTCGTTTCCAGATCTGGTCCCTAGGTTCTCCGGAGTGTTTCTTCCGCCTCCTCACGGTAAGAAATCGATCTCTTGATGTTTTCATAACCTATTTGTATTTTTATGAAACCCTAATGAAATGGATGTTGTTTTGATGATTGTTTCCCCTTAACAGCGATTTCCCCGTAGTTTAGCATCCGCGAGACGAACCTCGTGATCGTCATCCCCAGTGCAAGGCAAGTGAAACTTGCCACTTAGGGTTTAGGCCATGTTTTAGGCCATCTTGCTTGTTGTAGGCGTAAAAGAGGCTAGGCGACGAAATGATACTCGCCTAGGCGCAAATTGGGGAACTAGCTTGACAACGAAGCTAGTTCCGACATATATCATGTTGCACAATTACCATGTCATGTTTAATTTCTATTAACAGTACGCAAATTAATTGTCATGTCATTGCATTCTTAAAGTGTTTCCGTGAATGCGTAGCTTCGCTACAATGTTTGTGTTCCTGGCTCGTGTTCCAGAAGCGGGCCATGTGTTGGTTGATAGCCAATGCCTGAAATGCTTGTTTCCGGCTAGGTGCTCCCCTACGCCAATTGTTTATGAATCGTGAACTAGAATGCGAGCTCCTGTGCGGGGCAACCCCGGCTCATTTACTGAGCTCGTGTGCGGGGACCCTGGCTCGATTACTTGTGGGTATTGGGGGTAAGAGTTAAGCGGCCAATCAACTGGGAGTCTGCCCGATCAGCAACTGCAGTGGTAAGGCGTAAACTCTGGGTTTTGGGGTAGTGTTAAACGGCCAATCAGCGTGAATGTTATACCATTCAACTGTAAGGCGTAAACATCTACAAACAACAGTGAAACGTGAATAGTGAATTGATTGAGATTGTTAGTAGCTTGGCTACTCTTGTCTTGTCCCGTTAATTGTTCTCTTGTACTTATTGTTCACCATGTCTTGCTTGTGCACTCATGTTATAACTGCCATGTCATGCATACTAAAACTGCTAGGTTGCTAGTTGCCTTACTTTCAGTTTCCTTGCCCAAGTCTTTTAGACTTGCTGACATGTGCCCCTTTACTCTTTTGGGTGACACATGTTAGATCCTGAGCCTGAGTACCTTGTTGAGGACGAGATGTTTGCTGACGCCGAGCCCGAGCTTGTGTTTGACGGGGAGTACATGGACACTGGGGACCAGTCCTATTGTCTCCGTTGTGTTTTCCCTTTTGTTTAGACTGCTATTTTGTTGTCGGTGCGTAGCACCTAATACTTTGTTGCGATGTTGTTTTTGTTGGCCTTGTTCTGGGCCTTTAGACTCTTTCTTTTAGCCTGGTGGCTTTTCTGGATGTTGAACTTATTTTTCATGTTGGACAAATTATGAGATATGAGAATTTTATTTTCTGTCTCTCCTTGTGTTATTGTTGTTGTTCCGTTGCGGTTACAGGGACCTGCTTATGTTTTATTGACGCTTATCGGGTTTGGGGCTTCACAGCTCCACTCTCGTGCGGACCTTTTCGCGTCTCGCCTCCATTTTTGGGAAGCAGGTCGTGACATGTGGTGTCCTCGGGGCGGAAAAATTATGTGAATAACCTTTTGAAATGCATAAATCATCAAAGATAGTATTAACAAATTCTCCTCCATGATCACTTCTAACTTTAACAAATGAAAAACCTTTTTTATTTTCAACATTTTTACAAAACATTTTTAAAACATCAAAAGTTTCATGTTTGTGTGTCAAAAAATAAACCCAAGTGAAACGTGAAAAGTCATCGACAATAACAAAGCAATAATGCATATAACCTAAACTAGCAACCTTTGTGTGTTCAAATAAATCCAAATGTATTAGTTGCAACGGCTTAGAAGTAGTTACAACGTTTTTATTATTGAAACTACTTTTATGTTATTTACCTAGTTGACATGCATCGCAAAGCTTATCCCGATCAAAGCTAATTTGAGGTAAATCTCTCACCAGTTTCTTTCGAGCAAGCTTTGAGATTAGGTCCATGCCGGCATGGCCTAATCTTCGATGCCAAAGCCAACTAGTCTCATGTGATGCAATTAAACATTTTAGATTATTTGAATCACTAAGTTTGATAATGTAGATGTTATTATAAGATGTACCATTGAAAAGAATATCATCACCTTTCAAAATATATACTTTGTCATTTTCGAAATGAACCTTAAGGCCTATAGAGCATAGCTGACTCACACTTAACAAATTATGTGCTAAACTATCAACAAGATTAACATTTTCAATTACCACAAGAGGATGCTTACCAATGTCACATTTACCCAAGATTTTGCACTTCTTTCCATCTCCAAGAATAACTGTCCCTCCATCTTTCCTTGATAGTGTCGTGAAGAGGGATTCGTTTCCCGTTATGTGATTCGAGCAACTGCTATCAAGGTACAAAATGCTGTCATTTTCCGCTTGAAGATGCATATACAAAAGAAGATGCATCTTTTGGTAACCAAATTTTGGATCCACAATTGTTAGGTTGATGCTTTGGAACCCATATAAAATATGTAGGATAATATCTGGCCAAGCAATCATACATAACATGCCCATTTTTATTGCAATAAAAACATGTAACATTGAAATGCTTATTAGTAGATGACATATGATTTTTGTGCATGCAATGTTGAAAGCTCGTGTCTCTTGCAAAATTCTTTTCAACGATCTTCCTATTTTTTTCTTAGGTTGTTTTTTCTGAAAACCGAGACCATGTTTACTAGATTGTTCATTAAGCCCATTTATCATCTTATTAAAGCTTTCTTGGCTATTTGTAAATTTCTTTAATGTCAAGCTAAGATTTTGATTTTCATTCTCAAGTTCACTAATCTTAGTCTCATATCTTTTTTCTTTTTCACTAGTTTCTAAATCGATGGCTAGGTGTTTTCCTTTTATTATATTATATTTTTCTTTTTCAAGCTCTTCCAATTTTTCTTCATAGCTATCCACTTTTAAGTTCAACAATTTTATTTCAGAATCTTTAGAGCCAAGAATGCTAATTTTCTCCTTTAATTCTTTAGCTAAATTAACGTTGTCAAGCTCTAACGTAGCCAATTTATTATTAGTATTTTCTAGCTCTAAGGTTTTTGTTTCTAATTGGGTTTCATCAAAATTGTATATTATTTCCTTTTGTTCTTTCCACTTAACAAATAGCTCATCTCTCTCTCTCTCTTGTCATGCTCCCTAGTTCCTCTTTTAATGATTCACGAACCCTTTTTAGTTTAAGGAATTTAGGACCCATTTCTTGAAGTAGTTCTACAAGAAATTCATAAGCTTCCTTCATGCTAGAAAACATATCATCACTATATTTATTTCATCATCAAAGCTTTGAACAAGAGATCTAATTTTTACCTTTTCGTTTCCAGCCATAAAGCAAGTTCCCGTGTTGTTGTTCCAGTCATCATCTGAGGAGAGTTCCTCTGCGTCACTTTCTCCCCCACGTAGCCACCATTCCTCGCTTTGATGTCCTCTTCTCTCCATCACCGGTGTAACGACGCGTAATTTTTCAAAACATTTAATTACAAATTTAATATATTTTGTAATGGTTTGTCAGGAGTTTTAAATGATTTCAAAAAAATTCTATAAAAATATTTTTATATACTAGACTTATTATATTATATTTCAGCAATTTCAGATTTCCTCACTTACCCAAAACATTTCTGTTAAAATTCATCTTCCAAAATTACCGTTTTGATTCGATGAATTTATTTTCTAGACAAACGTCTTCAAATCGATTTCAAATTTCTACAGTAGCCTCCTATGATCATTTAGGGCTCCACACATTAATTTCGTAATTTTCTGATATCATTTCAATAGAGAACCCGCAAACCCGCTTTCTAAACGTTTTGGCCAAAAACTAGTATCCCCGTAGTCCAAACCCGGAAACGGACTTCGTATTCGCCATCCTCGCGACGATACGATCCCGTGGGTATGTTTTCGTAATTTTTCGGACACGTTTACTGGTAGGGGCAAAATCGTAATTTCGTTACAATTTTTACTGCTACCGCCACTAATTACCCTAGCTAAATTACTAACTACCATTAACCTAATTAACTATTAAATTAACCTAACATGACTAACACATGGGGGGACAACGTCTAAACTTAGTCCTAAAGCTAACCTAACATATTAATTAGTTGACTAAATATTAATTACAAATAGTAGGTATTAAGCCTATAAATACCCCCAAAACCCAATTAATTACCCTAACATTAAAATCCTAATTTAATTTTTAAAACCCCCTAGGCCCGTTCTCTCCCCGCGTTCCTCTCCCTCGCTCGACTCTCTCTCTCTCCGCTCCTTCCTCTCACTCACGGCGATCCGCCGCCGTGCCCTCCGCCCGTGCCGCTGCCGCGCCCTCCGAGCTCGCCGCCGCCGGTAGCACCCGCCGCCGACCCCCGAGCGCCCACAGCAGCGCCTGACGCCCGTAGCCCCCGGCCCAGCAGCCCCCGCCGCCTCTTCCGCCGCCTGCCGCCTCCTCCGGTGCCCGCCGCCGTCGCACAACGCCCCCACCGAGCTCCGACCACGCAAGCGCCGCCCCGAGCCCCCGCCGGCGAACCCACTCCCCCCCGCCGCTGCTGCACGCGAGGCTGCGTAAGTTTTCAATGGCAAACTTGTAAATATTGAATATTTCGTAATTTTCGTATTTTAATTAATTAATAATGTGGTTTAATGGTTTTAATTGCATAACTAAATATACATGGGCCAGAAAAATGTGAAACCAACTCTGGAAAATCCGAAACGATATTTCGGACCCAATGGCGCTAGTCTCACTGTGAGCAGATGCCTATTTTTTTCTGAATAAATTTTTAAACCTAAAAGATAAATAGGTATAAATCATTCTAAAAATCGTAACTCGCTAGTTTTACCTACACTAATATTTGATAAAATTATATGTGACAATAGACTTAGAGACGATCATTTTGACTACACATTCATGTAATTCCGATTTGTATTGCTCCCGTAAGAAATTACGGAAGATACACGTTCCTTAAGTTTTTAGGATTTTTAAACTATTTCTAAGTTTCTAAAAATTATAAGAAATTACAGAAGCTTCTGAAAATTCTCCCCTCTTGCAGTAAAATCTAAATAATTATTTTAGGTTTATATAGAAATTTTAAATATTTTCCGACACCGTTTTAACGAGTTTAAAAATCAAACTAACCTAATTATTAAATAGGAAAAAGTCGTGTTTTTCTAAAATAAGTACTTTGTGTTGCAGGTACAGACTCTGGTGTACCAACTTCTGAGGAAGCCCTAGATCTTCTTCCGGCTTACTACAACGGTATTAATTTAGGTAAGTCACGATAGGTTCTAACCTTAGAAATCTAGCCACTGTGCTCGTACGAACTTGTAGCACCGTACTACTACGTGCTCGAAGCACGGAAACATACGCCACTTTCTTGTGTTGGACTTGACTTGGAACATCCCGTAGAACGTTCATGTAAAGAACTTGTACTTGACACAACACCGGGTTTTGGGGTAACTCATAGTTGCGAGAGTACGGGAGTGACTAGAGTTCGATCTACATGTCAAGCTGCCTGTGTTTCGGCCTCCTGTCTAGCTGCCTGCGTTTCGGCAAACCATCCTGCTGCCTGGGTTCCGGCAATCGTCTGGGTAACACCCAGGCAAGAGACGAACTGAACGGTCACATATTGTACTCTCCGACTTGAGTCACGTAGTTCTAGTGGAGCTTGCACAGTTACTTCTTTACAGTCATGCACTTTACTTTCTGCACTTGTAGCATCTTACTTTCTGAACTTGTAGCACTTTACTTTCTGCACTTGTACAGACACTACACTGTACTTTACTTCTACTTGTCATACTTGTACAGTACTCCTTTTCTGTGTTTAGAATCTTTGTGACTTACCTTCGGTTCCACTTATGGCACCGGCAGACGACGACCTGATCGAGGAGGTTGCCCCAGAGTACGAGGAGCCTGCGTACGATCCAGAAGCCGCGGAGTTTTAGTTACTTTTCTGCCAGGAGTGTGTATTGTACTATGTATTTCATTTTCTGCATTTCCTTTCAGTATTTCCTTTCATGTACTGGTGTGAGAGAGTGATGGTTGTTGTTGTACTTTAATTTGGACTGTAATAATGTCTGTAAACTGGTTTGAGTGTTGTTGGTACATCTCTGCGTTGTGGCTATGCTGAATTCACTGGTAAACTGCGGAACCTGCAAATAAACCGAATAAGTAACGTGCCCCCGAGAGCGGGTCGTTACAACCGGTCTTTTCCTTTTCTTTTCCTTTCAGAAGTGTACATTCTACTTTCATGTGCCCTCTCTTGTTGCATCTAAAACACTGAGGTGCAGAACTTTCTTCATCATTTCCTTCATTTTCTTGGTTCCCCATATGCTTCCCGTCCTTCTTTTGTTGTTTTTCATGAATTTCATAAATTTCCTTGTAACAAGAGCCATGCTTTCATCGTCTGATTCATTCATCTCCTCCTTGAGCATTTTGGAGACTTGAAAAGCTAAGTTCTTTTCCTTTGTTTCCTCCTTCTTAGATTTCTCTTCTATCTTTGGTGTGCCATCATTGGCCATCTTCAATTGAACCTCATAGGCCATTAATTTTCCCATTAACTTCTCGAAACTGATATCTGCCAAGTCATGTGATTCTTCAATCGCCGTCCTCTTTTGAATCCACTTGCCAGATAAAGAGTATAAAATCTGTCCAACCAGATCTTCCTCTGGGATGTCCTTCCCTAAGGACTTCAATGGATTGACGATATCTGCAAAACGAGAAAACATATCATCAGTAGACTTATAGGCATCATAGCAAAATTTTCATATTTCTGTAATAGCATTCAAATACGAGTTTTCTTAACTTCACTAGTTCCCTCATGAGTTACTTCAAGTCTTGTCCAAATATTCTTAGCAGTAGAACAAGAACTAATGCGGTTAAATTCAGTTTTACTAAGACCACAATACAAGATGCGCATGGCCTTAAAGTTTAGATTTTGTAACCGATCATTTTCTTTTTGCTGCTCAGGAGTGGGTTTATCAAATAGTGTAAAGCCTTCACTGATTATTTTCCATAATGCCATATTGATACCTTTGATGTGTATGGACATACGTTGTTTCCAGTAACTATAGTACGTACCATCAAATAGAGGTGATCTAAGATACGAATGTCCTTCTCTTTGATTGTGCATGTCATATGAGTATGTGTGTGGAATTTGTGCCATAGGACCGAAATTCCACTAGACTTTGAATGTAAAAGGAATCCCACTCTGATACCAATTGAAAAACCACCCTAGAGGGGGGGGGGGGGGGATGAATAGAGTGTGTGGCGCAAATTTTAAAAACAATCACAATCACAGAGATAATCAGACACAGATTTTTTTTAACGGAGTGACTCCCCGCCAAAACTCCGACCCCAAGACCTATGAGGATTTCACTCAATAAAACTGATCACACTTACGGGTAATGATCCCACCGTACACAGATATAGTTCAAGAGTTAAAGCGCAGAGATAGCTTCAGAGTAAAGCTATTCACAATACAATCTCACAACTAAAACAAATTCAAATAGCTTTAATGCTGCGGTGAAAAATCAGAGAGATATCACTGTGATAAAGTTTGTGAGATCGTGATCGCGTGGGCACAAACGGTTCGCTGATCCGATGTCTGGATTGGAAGATATAGTCTTCGGAAGATGACTGCACGACTCTGAACTCTGTAGTG
Source organism: Scilla litardierei (assembly GCA_030789695.1). Classification (NCBI taxonomy): domain Eukaryota; kingdom Viridiplantae; phylum Streptophyta; class Magnoliopsida; order Asparagales; family Asparagaceae; genus Scilla; species Scilla litardierei. The sequence goes on along the minus strand of CM061135.1, from coordinate 100,936,278 downwards.
GCTGATCTGTAGAAAAATGCCCCAACTGTGTATAATCCTGTGGATTGAGCAAAATAGACTATTGCCTTTGCGAAGGGCATGAAGATGTGGTCGCGTTGGCGCAAACGGCTCGTCGATCCGATGTCTGGATCAGGAGATATGAGCGTACGAAGGCGGATGCGCAAATCTGGAATCTGCACTTGACATCTGTTCTTACACAATCAGTGAGTCTGGAGATTGAAATCTGCGGCCACCAGACGCTGGAGGATGTCGCTTACGGCCACAAGTCGCTGGAGGATGTTGCTTCCGATCACAAGCCTCTGTTGTGCTTTTCTATTCAACACAACAAGAAGAAGATGAGCACATCACGTTCTCCTTGATGTTCTGCAAGTACTTAATGTTTTTCGGCCTTCTGGTTTTTTGAAGTCACGTTTTGCCGAAGAAAAATTAACAGCAGCCGCCCTTCAATTTCTCAAGAGAGAATGCAACTCGAATTTTTGTGCGTTGAGAGAAGCTGCCACAAAGAAAAAAGAGAACGCAACTCGAAATTATTGCATGTGTGGATTTTTAAGAGCACCACACTAAATAGAACACAAGGCCACAAAATATAAGAGCTCTGTGCGTGCTTTTCTTGAGGAGGCGCACTAAAAATTGATTAACAAAAGACAATTGCAGCACATTTAATTTGTGTTCTACTTGCCTTTTTATTTTGAAAGCACTACACACCATATCTTTTTATTTGCTAATATTTTTGAAAGATACGGCAGATTTTGTAATCCGGAGGATTTGTTGCATGTGTTGCGTGAACTGATCGTGCGGCAGTTCAAGGAGTTTGCAGTTCAAAAAGATTTGTTGCGTGATAATGGGATTGTGTTTTTAGAGAGGTTTTTGGATGAGACTGAATAGGAGACCAAGTGCATTGTGTTTTGGATGAGAACATGGAGTTTGAATTCAAGTAGAAAATCCTTTGAGTATCCAATCAAATCTTCATTTGAATCTCAATATAGATAATGTAGAATCATTTGAATTTCCTTTTTGCACCAATGTCCACATATACGCTCTCACTTGCAAACGAAATTTATTTTGCATTTTGCTCCCTGAAATCACTTAATGAAAAATGTTAGTCACGCGGCTTGTTTGTCATCATCAAAATCATCAAAATTATATCGTACGACCTAGTTAGTAGACTAACTAGCGACCTAGTTAGTAGACTAACTAGGCCAACCGAGGCTACCCCTCAGCACCCCATTGACCGAGGCCGAGCGCTCCCATCAACGAGCCCGCTCGCCCGCGACCTGCCAAGGCTACCCTTTGGAGGGCCGACGTGTGGACTCGATCTCCCTCCGTCGGGCGAATTGTCTACCTGGCGGAACCAAGGGGACCACTCGCCCCCTTGACCAATTTGACACATTACTCTGCGGTCAACGATCCAGCGGTGAGAAAACAACCGTAAACATGTTCCAACGACCACCTTACGAATAAAAAAATACTAGTTTTCGGGGCGTGTTGTTAAAAGATTTACATGCAAGTACATATTTTTAATATTTTTGTGGACCCATATCAATAAAAATAATAATAAAAAAGAAGGGGACGGGTTGGTTTCAGTTCTCTATTCCGGACTATACAACAGCGATACAATAAAGATATCCAAAAATTAATCTTGCTTGCACTTTTCTAGTCCCACCACCGGCCAACTAATCCCATCTTCTGGCAATAATTCCTTTTTCTCTTTCCTCTTTACACCCCCCCCAAAAAAAAAAAATGAAAAAAAAAGAAAAGAAAAAAAAACCCTCCTATTTGGCTTCCATTTCTCGCATGATTAAGAATAAAATGTGCCATCCATCGACTTCGGTGGTATCGAAGGCAGCGAACGCTAGCGATCTCCGCCATCGATCCTAAACTAGGGTTAGGGTTTGGTTCGTTGCCTAACCTTTTAGAAGGAGAGAGAAGAGCTAGGGAGGGATTTGGGCTAGGGTTAGGGTTTTTGAGGGGTTAGGATGTTGAAGGGCGGGGCTGCTGCGTCGAGGAGTGGGGCTATGAGATCTAACGCTATTGCTGCCGCTGGGGACGTGAATTCGAAGGTCTCGTCCAGAGTTTTGTCGTCCAATACTACGAGCGGGAAGAAGAGATCGGAGAACGCGTCGACGTCCGCGGTGTTGGCGCCGAGGAGCAAAGAGATCAAGCAGACCAGTGCTCAGTCTCCACAAGGTAACTTTTAGGTTTGAATTGAAGAAGCGAGTTTTAAATTTGGTAGTTTTGTTGTCCATTTTGTCTGGATTGTTAGTTGTTATTGAGCTTTGATGAACATAAAGTGATCAAGAGTTTGTTTGGGAATTGAATTTGTTTACGTGTGTTTTCTCACCACGAGCTCGTTGACCTTCGTATGGGCGGTCAACGTGGTTAAGGGGTCGAAGGGAGCACTTGGTCACGCCTAGCTCGCGTGCTCTCGGCGTGGGTAGGCGAATGATCCGTGGTTGAGCGGACGCTACTTGCGGGAGCGTCGGTCTTCAGACGACGTGGAGACGAGGGGAAGCCTCGATTCTAGGTCGGTTGCTCGGCCTCGGCTGGACGAGCGTCGAGGGGTAGCCTCGGCGCCTTGAATACTCCTTAGTCCCGAGTGGCGTCGGCTCGTGTTAACGACTCGCGGGACCGCTCCGCTCCGAGGGGTAGCCTCGGAGCCTCGGTTCAGCTCCTTCCTGGATAGACGAGAGAACTCGTCAGGAGGGCCAGACCTTGGTTCCGGCCAAGTCCCTTCCGATGCTTAAGTCAGATCAAGGTCTGATGAGAGCCCGATGGGGTAGGCACGACTCGAGAGGAGATCGATACGCTGACACCCGATCCGAACAGAGGAAGAGAAATTATGGCGAGAATAAGGTCGTTGATGGTGTACCTCAGATTTGGTTACCTGGGATTCGACCACCCTTTCCGATTGCTCCTGCCATCCTCTTATAGGGTTCAAGCCACGATTGTTCCCGATCCACGTCCTTCGTCCGCCTCCACTCATGCCCCCGCGATCCGCCTCCTTCAAGGCACCTGCGTGCGTCGTGGGGAGCGTTGATTAACGGGCTCCTTAATGGTCATTAAGGAGCCGCGGATTCAGGGGAACGGCTGTCTCGGGGGAGCACGAGCTGATCGTGCGTCCCCTGGGCTGGGCCGGTCCGACTTAGGGTTTTATTCGTGGGCCTCGTCTGGCAGGCCCAATCTCATTCGCGGGCTTCTTCTTCATGGCTGGGTCTCGGGTCTCTGTTTCTTGGGCTTCTCCAAAATAGTCGTATCAATTGCCCCCATCTTCCGAGCCGTTCGGGGTCAGCCGGTTCGGTTCGGGCGATGTAACTGTTGGGGATTTGACATGCGCGTCAGTCGAGGCCAGCCCATTAAATGGGGGTCATTATGACGCGGCCCGTTTGAGCTTCTCTTGGTGCGGGTTTCGAAACGCCGCCGATCTTTAGATGCCGTCACGTGTTCTCTTCTGGACGATTTGGATTCCTCGATTGCCTTCCATATAAAGACGTCGGCCTCCCAAGTTTCAATTCTTTTGCACCTTTCCTCCTGATCATGGTTTCGCAAGTTTCTTCTCGCTGTCGTCTTTCTTCCTTCAGATCCTTTTCAAGGTAACCTCTTTTCTTCTTCTTTTGCTCCATGGTTGCGCTTAGGATAGACGATTCGGCATCGGGATCAAGGGACCCCTCAGTGCCCGAGTCTGGCAATATCCGGCCTTTGGAACCCGGCGCCCCCTCAGGTACACGTCCTGTCCAGGACAAGGGAAATGGAAAGCTTTTCACAGACCCCGTCGGCGATGACGTGGCTCGGGCCGTCGAGAGGTTCGACGTCCCCCCGGTGGTCATTGGGTCGACGTCTAAGGCCCCCTTCCTGGCGGTTACGGAGATCCGGGAGAAGTATTTATATCATCCTTACGACGTCCGGATTCCCTTTAACGACGAGCGGATCTACTTCCCGCGGAGTAATGAGGTCGGCGTCTACGTCGAGATGTTTCGCTTGGGCCTCCGTTTCCCCTTCATCCCTTCATCATCAAGGTCATGGAATTCCTGATGGTGTCCTTGTGCCAGTTGACTCCGTACTCCGTCGTGGTGCTGATCGGGTTCATCATGCTCTGCCGTGCCCATGGCTTGGAGCCGTCTCTTCCTCTTCTTTTTCATTACTATCGGGTTCAGACGGTCGGCCAATGATCGTGGCAGCACCTCCGGGTCCGCGCGAGGAGGGAATGTTTGCTCGGTCTACCCCGCTGGATGGGAGACTGGAGCTCGAGCTATGTCTTTGTTGTCTTTCCTGAGGACGCCGAGATCTTGACAGGTTGGGGAGGGCTATGTCAATACAACTTGACGTTGACCCTCTCCTCTCCGAGGCTGACCAGGCAGCTGTCCGGCTGCTGTCGTCTCTTTTCCTAGAGGAGAGGTCGATCTGATCTCTGCTGGACGACCTGCTTCTGAAGACCGTTCTGTGGTCTCCCGGTAGGCTCTTCCTTTCTTTCTGTTTTCCCTCTAGCTTACCCTGATCTTCTTTCCTTCTGCAGAGATCGCCGGGCGTGAATTTACCCGCAATGTCAACGAACTCATCCGGCGGGGTTCCAGCCGAAGCCAAGGGAACCCATCGGGCCAGGCGCCCCGTCGCATCGTTGACGAAGATATGCGTCAGGTCGAGCCTGCCGTGGAAAGAGTGGAGCCCTTGGTCGTGGTGACGCCTCCCCCTTGACCGCGGATAACCTCCCCGAAAGTGAGGCCCCGGGGGCCGAACTCCCTCACTCTGTCCAAGCTGAGGGAGGCGACGCGGGAACCGAGCCGGCCCCATGCGCGCCCGTGGGTGGTCGTGGTGCGGGGCGTAAGCGTTCCCCCCGACATCAGCTGGTCCCAGCGAGAGGAAAAGGACGAAGGAGGGTGGGGAGACCCGCACTCCGGTGGCCCTCGAGGTGCCGACGGCCTCCGGCGAAACTCTCCCACTGACCCTGGTGGCCACTCCCGCTGTCTCGGCCGAGCCTTCCCTGGTGGGAGCCGGCGGTGTGTTGACGAATGTCCTGGCGAGTCCCGAGGTTACCCTCGGGGACTCGGTATTCGTCGACCGGACCGTGGCCAACCAGTTGGCGTACGGCTCCGTCCTCCCGAGGGACCGATCTCTCCTAGAAAGAGCTCCCACCGACACACTGTCGGACTCCTTAGTCTGGCAGCTTGAACAGGTTTGGCCGCCTTGCTGCTTTCAGACCTGTCTTCTGATCCTTCTTTGCATAACTCCTTCCTTTTTGCAGGCCACCGTGATGACCGTCGAGGCGCAGCGTCGGGCGGCCCGGGCGAGGGACCTCGAGGAGTCCTCTGCCTGGGAGAGCTCAAGGGCCGGGGCGGCCGTCCAAGAGGCGCACATGGAAGCTCGGCAGCTCCGACGCCGGGTAGACGAGCTTGCTGCCCAGGTGATGGACCTCCAGGGAGAACTGGCCGACGCTCAGAGGTCGGCCCGAGAGGCGGAAGAGGCGTTCCGCCAGGAGAGGGGCGATCTCCAGAGGGAGCTGGCGGACCTGCGTCAGATGACCCTGTTCGTCGATGAGATGGAGAGGGGCGTCGACGGGGTCTTGGGGGCAAGGATTGCGGAGGTCCTTAGGGAGGCCTTCAGCTCCTATGAGGACCTCTTGCTCCTCGGATCATTGACGTCGTCCAAAACTCCTTCCGGCGGTTTGCAGAGCATGCCCGGCAGCCTCGCCCACCCGTAGATCCCTCGCGCTCCGAGCAGGCCGAGGTTCCATATGACGCTTCCTCCTGGGGCCTTAAGCCACTCCATTTTATTTTCCCCCGTTTTGGCCTGTAACTTTAAACAATCTATGCATAAAGTTTCTTTGTCGGCCCATATATTTGTAGTTATTTTCCTTGTTGTCGGGGTTTTTCTGCCTTGCTGGGACCCTCGGTCTCTTCGATCTTTTTATTGCGTTCGACTTTGGTGTGAACTCCACGTTTTGCTGGCTTCCCTTTACCGCTCGTGGTGAGTGCGTAGGGTCTTCGAGACTCCGGGCCCGTTGGCCTCATAGGCCCAGAGGCGCTCTCGACCGACCCGTCGTAGCTCCTTCTTTATGCGTGATACTCGGTTCGCTTTGGACGCCGTTGGGTTGCCCCTGGTCTCGCAGCCGATCGGGGGGATCGTCCCGAGGGAGGAGTCGCCTCCGGTCCCTCGGCTGACGGGATCCTTCGGGGCGTAAGGGATGTCGTCCCCTGGCTTATACTTAACCGATGTTCAGATCGCCGGGGATTGCTCCCAGCCTTATGGTCGGTCAGATTGGTCGGTCGACGAGGAGTGCTACCCCTCGGCTTATAACCGATCGATGTCACCGTCTGCTGGGAGAGTTGCCCCCAGCCTTACGAGCGGGCTCGGCGACTGACCTGATGGGGGAGTTGCTCCCAGCCTTACGGTCGGTCAGATCGGTCGGTCGGCGAGAGGTGCTACCCCTCGGCTTATAACCAATCGATGTCCCTGTCTGCTGGGGGAGTTGCCCCCAGCCTTACGAGCGGGCTCGGCGACTGACCTGCTGGGGGAGTTGCTCCCAGCATTATGGTCGGTCGGATCGGTCGGTCGGCGAGGGGTGCTACCCCTCGGTTTATAACCGATCGATGTCCCCGTCTGCTGGGGGAGTTTCCCCCAGCCTTACGAGCGGGCTCGACGACTGACCTGCTGGGGGAGTTGCTCCCAGCATTATGGTCGGTCGGATCGGTCGGTCGGCGAGGGGTGCTACCCCTCGGCTTATAACCGATCGATGTCCCCGTCTGCTGGGGGAGTTGCCTCGAGCCTTACGAGCGGGCTCGGCGACTGACCTGCTGGGGGAGTTGCTCCCAGCCTTATGGTCGGTCGGATCGGTCGGTCGGCGAGGGGTGCTACCCTTCGGCTTATAACCGATCGATGTCCCCGTCTGCTGGGGGAGTTGCCCCCAGCCTTACGAGCGGGCTCGACGACTGATCTGCTGGGGGAGTTGCTCACAGTCTTATGGTCGGTCGGATCGGTCGGTCGGCGAGGGGTGCTACCCCTCGGCTTATAACCGATCGATGTCCCCGTCTGCTGGGGGAGTTGTCCCCAGCCTTACGAGCGGGCTCGGCGACTGACCTGCTAGGGGAGTTGCTCCCAGCCTTATGGTCGGTCGGATCGTTGATCCACCCGGGAGGTGGCTTCCTGCTTGTTTTACCATCAGTCGTCTAGCCAGCCAAAGTGAAAGACAAAGAGTTGTACTAACATGGTTCTTTCCATTCCTCGAACCCAGGCTTACATTTGGAGGAAATACATAAAACGGAGACGGCGAGGGTAAGCTAGCCTTGCCCAGTCGAGGTGGCGACCGGCGGTCCCGCCGGCTCACTCGATAATGCGCATGGCCGTCTGGACCACGTTCATCTTCTTTCCCTTGTCTGCCTGCTTGGATGTCCCTTCCCCGGGGGCGGGGGCCGTGTCGTCGGCGAAGTTCTTCAAGTGCCCCCGGTTGATCAACTTCTCTATATCCTTCTTCAGGTGCCAACAATCGTCAGTATCGTGACCATTGTCCTTGTGGTATTTGCAATACTTCTCCTCGTCCTTTCCGCCTCTCCTCATTCTCGGAGGGGGCCTGCTAAAGCGCCCCTCCTTTTGGGCGTGCGTGAGGACGGCCTCTGGGGTGGCGTCCAGCTTGGTGAGTCGTGACTCCTCCCTGCGATGCTTCCCTTTGGGCTTCTTCTCTTGGCGATGCTCGTCCGGGCCGTGGCGCTCGCTCTCGTCGCGCTTGGATCCCTGCCTTGTTCCCATGGGGCGGCCTTCGTTGTCCACGGCCAGCGCCTCTTCTGCCAGCATGTAGCGTTCCGCCCGGGCTATGACGCCGGCGAGGTCTTTAGGAGGATCATTGTGCAGCGATTTCCTCAGGCCCCTGTGGCGGAGCCCCTTCTTCATGGCAGTCTTGACGACCAACTCGGGGCAACTCTCCACATTTAGTCGCTCGGCATTGAATCGACGCTTGTAGCTCCTCAGGGATTCGCCAGGACCCTGCACCACATTAAACAGGAGCTCCGAGTCCGGCTTTACCTGACGTCCGGCCATGAATTGTTTGCAGAACTGCTAAGAGAGATACTCGAAGCTATCAATGGATCGGTTGGGAAGACCATGGTACCAGCTACTGGCCGCCCTCCGGAGGGTGGAGTAGAAGCCTTTGCAAAGCAGGGTGTTGTCAGCCCCTGGAATGCCATGACCCCCTCGTAATCCATCACGTGGTCCGCTGGGTCGCCCGTGCCGTCATACTTCTCAAGCGCCGGCACTTTAAACCTGGAGGGTACCCTGGCGTCAATTATCCTTCGGGACAACGGACAACGATCGCACCCGGCTCCCCCAGGGTTCCCCTCGGTACTTGCGCCGTGGGCGGCAAGACGAGGAGAGGCAGCGCGGACACCCCGGGAGTTCGCCCGAGCCCGTGCCAAACCAGGGGGTTGATTGGCGGGCGCTCCTCTTCTCCTCTCGGTATTCTCGTTCCTCCCGCCTTGCACGATGGGGGCTTCTGGTCCGTTGGGGTCGGTCCCCCAGGGATCGGTGGCTAGGCGACGCCGCTTCATGGATATCGGTCGGCGGGACGAGGCCGTGACCGATTCACCTTCTGTCTGCTCGAGTCCCATCATGCCTCCTTCACGGAGCGAGGTGGGGGTGATGGACTTCTCCGGGATGAAGCCCGGCATAGTGAACCGCCGCTTCAAGTTGGCTGCTCCGTCACCGTGGTCAGTGACCACTGCGGACCGTACCAGCGGGCAGTCTGCTACCCCTTGGTGGGTCCCAGCCACCCACTCTCGCCGGGCGGTCGGATTGTCGACGAGCTGCTGAATCGTGGCCACTAAAGTCTGGAGGTGGGCGTTGGTTTCTTGAGCGAAGAGGCGAAGCTGCTCTTGGGTCACCGATCTGGAGTCACCGGTCCCCTCGGTAGTGTGGCTGTGCTGGTTCTCGGGAGGGATGTATCCGCCCTCTTCCTGGATGGAGGGCATGCGCCCCGAGCCGTTGCAGAGTGGTTCCATTTTTGTGGTTTGACGTGGGCTTGTTCGGTTTCCACAGACGGTGCCAAATGTTTACGGGCGTTTTCTCACCACGGGCTCGTTGACCTTCGTATGGGCGGTCAACGTGGTCAAGGGGTCGAAGGGAGCCCTTGGTCACGCCTAGCTCGCGTGCGCTCGGCGTGAGTAGGCGAATGATCCGTGGCTGAGCGGACTCTACTTGCGGGAGCGTCGGTCTTCAGACGACGTGGAGACGAGGGAAAGCCTCAGTTCTAGGTCGGTTGCTCGGCCTCGGCTGGACGAGCGTCGAGGGGTAGCCTCGGTGCCTTGAATACTCCTTAGTCCCGAGTGGCGTCGGCTCGTGTTAACGACTCGCGGAACCGCTCCGCTCCGAGAGGTAGCCTTGGAGCCTTGGTTCAGCTCCTTCCTGGACAGACGAGAGAACTCGTCAGGGGGCCGGACCTTGGTTTCGACCAAGTCCTTTCCGATGCTTAAGTCAGATCAAGGTCTGATGAGAGCCCGGCGGGGTAGGCACGACTCAAGAGGAGATCGATACGCTGACCCCCGATCCGAACAGAGGAAGGGAAATTATGGCGAGAATAAGGTCGTTGATGGTGTAACTCAGATTTGGTTACCTGGGATTCGACCACCCTTCCCGATTGCTCCTGCCATCCTCTTATAGGGTTCGAGCCACGATTGCCTCCGATCCACGTCCTTCGTCCGCCTCCACTCGCGCCCCCGCGATCCGCCTCCTTCAAGGCACCTGCGTGCGTCGTGGGGAGCGTTGATTAACGGGCTTCTTAATGGTTATTAAGGAGCCGCGGATTCAGGGGAACGGCTGTCTCGGGGGAGCACGAGCTGATGGTGCGTCCCTTGGGCTGGGCTGGTCCGACTTAGGGTTTTATTTGTGGGCCTCGTCTGGCGGGCCCAATCTCATTCGCGGGCTTCTCGTTCATGGCTGGGTCTCGGGTCTCTGTTTCTTGGGCTTTTCCAAAATAGTCGTATCAGAATTAATGGTTTGATTTCAAGTGGTAAGCTTTGTCCCTTTTCTTTTTTATTATTAATGTTCGCTATCTATGTCAATATAATAAAACTAGGTTATTAATAATACGTTCATGGTGGCTTATGCAAAATGAAAAAATGGATTTTATTATGTTGTTTCAGGACTAAGTTAGAAGTTTCCATAGCCATAGTTGTGTAAGCTGTATAAGGCGAATGCATTTCCAACAGTTACGTGTTTCAACTTTAGGAGGGACTTTCCTGATACGGGTTTAAGAATATATGAATTTTATCACTTCGATTAGCTATTGTGATCTTGGAGATATGTTTGGATTTTTCATGATTGCCATTGTTGTAGTGTTTCATTCACCATTTGATAAGTCAAATTTGTGCCCTAAGAGCAGGATTTTGAGTTTGAGAACTCTACAGTTCATCTCTTTTTTTCTTCTTTTTTTTGACCCAGTATGTTTAATATTCGTCTTCATGAAAAGTTCCCAAATATCTCCACCAAGGAGTATGTTTAATATTCATCTTCATGAAAGTTCCCAAATATCTTCACCAAGGGTCATGCCATGCCGATCCATGGCCATATTCTCCTAGTATGGATTAGATTTTAGCAGCATCCTAAGCTGCTCTATCTGTCATTTCGATTCATTGTCTTTGCTCCAAACATCATTGCACTATACCATGCAGCCATGGCATCGGTAACTTTTAGATGATTGTTGCGCTAATTAGACATACATGTTTTAGTCATATTGATTATGCCGCATCTATGACTGAATCACTCATTTGAATCCCATATATGATGGTCATCTGTAGATGGAGAGCTGAAAGGGTGGGTAGCCTTGCGAATATTGGAGCTCCTTGTGATGTAGCTTTGTAGTATTGGCAATCCATTTGTACTTCGAACTTAATATTTAAATCCAAATTAACATGGCTACCTTTAGGGTATGAGTCAGTTGAAGATGGCTATTAATGCTTATTAGATTCAGAATTACTAGCAATGATATCCATAGTCTCATGGAATTCTTCGAAAGACACATTTAGTGCTATTGTATCTCTACCCCTAATCCTTTTATAGAGGCAAGACTCATGCTTGAAGGGCATATGCTCAAGAGGACACCTGACTATTTTCAAACAGTCATTTAAAAACGTATCTGCTCAGCGATAAGATAATGGGGGAATGCACATTAGGGGCCATGAATGAAGGCAAACCGTCAACCCCACTAAGGTCATTGATGACATCATCGAGCAGTCTCTACACCAGTATGATATGCTCATGCATTTGGATCCAGCAAAGCAACGATTAATGTGATCTGGTATTTTTTAGATCACGCTGGCCCGTGGCGTGTTGATTGATGAGTTTTACCTACTTCACACTACACTTTGGTGAGGCTATGGTACGTGGTACGGAGAGGGTAAAGTGGGTCGATTCGTTATTTTGGGTTGCACTATGCTAGGTCCTTTGTGTATGCGTATATGTATACATGTTTGTGTATGTGAGCACGCACGAATACACATAACTATACATTTGTAAATGCATATGATTGAAACAATATATATAGTCTGCTAAAAGTTATTTGCTCCCTTAAAAATCTAAATTTTGTTTTTTTGTTTCTTCAAAAGTTTCAAATTTTATGATATGTTGTATGTAATTGTCTTTGGATCTTCTTGTTTATTCTTTTCTTCTTTCTTAGATATTATTCAATCGCCACTTTCCACGAACTGGATCCCAACAATTGCACTCTAAATTGGATCATGCAATTCAGACGACAGATTTATGGTAACACTGACTATTATTCCACCATTAACGGAAGAAGTTTCATGAGTAAGCTCGATATGTAGGACATAGTGTGTGTGTAATGAACTGAGTATCAAGATCAAGGAAAGCTAGAATTAGGGTATGCCCAAATCTAACTATTTATATCACCAACATGAAGAAAAATAAATTACATGGAAGAGATTTTGGGTAGTTAAGGATAGATGCCAGGTAGTTGATCTATCCATACTAGGGCATTTGCAACACTATAGTTTTGCAACAATGGTTTTCAAATTCTTTCTTTTTTAAAGACCTTTATGATTCAGATATGGTTTTATCCAGGGGTGGATGCATTTTACCATGTTAATTATGTAATTAAGAGTGATCGGGAGATTTTTTGGTGGGGCAGCAGTAACTCATCAGGCCGTTGTGTACAATTCATTTCTTTTCATTAAGGGATCATCATAGAGATACGCTTGGCCATGTATTGGGATGATTCTGGATTTTTTAATATTTTTCTGAATGATGCACTAGGAAGTGGTCTATTTGACTAAGAAGATGACTAGCCATCAAGGAGATGATTATATGATGTCTTGCCCATGACTTGGCCATGATTATGGATTTTTGATCTTCTTATTTGGAAAAGATGCACTTGAAGTGGCCTATTTGATTTAAAAAGATTACCCTAGTATGATCACATATAAACATGATAAACTTTTATGCATCCAGTTTACAATGTTAAAGAGAACTCCTTTTCATGGCTTCAACATTGTTTGAGAAAAATTAATGGTAGAAACAGTTGCTGCCTGTGATGGACAGTGATCTATTTTCCTTTGTAATGTTAGAAGAGAGGCGGCGAGTCGTGTTCTTTAAGCACCATCCCCAACCGGGTGGGCCTTTCCTCCTTAAAGTACATGCTAAGGTAGATAACTTCATCATGTCTAAACAATGCTGTAAAACAGTGAAAAGTGAAATTTAGCGGTTTTGGCCTTGGGCTGATTAGCGTAGGCCAACCCGCTTGCAAAAGGCACTAGGCCACTTTTGGCTTGCAAAAGTGAATAAACGCTTTAAACGGGCCAAAATTTCTGATCCGAAACTCGATTCTTTAAGTTAAAACACAGAAAAAAACCACTAGCTTTCGAGCAGACTCCTTCCTTTCCTGATGTGCAGCTTCTATCCTCTCCTTCACTTTGTGGCTTCGACAGCAACATCGTGGCCATCTGATGATCTTCGAGGGAAACTCTGGCACTCTCAGATTCAGGTATTTTCTCCCAATGTTTATTATGTAATTTTGTTGACTTGTGGTCACTTCTTGCTCTTCTTTTTATTCTTTGCTGTATCTTGTTTCTTTTTATTCTTATTGTTTGCTGCCACTGCTGCGGGCATTTTCTTCTTTGTCTTATTTACTGCCACTTATGCATCTGCCTTTGTTTCTTCTATTTCTTCTTCTTTGATCATACTGAACTGAAGTTTCCTGCTCTTTTTCTTTAATGACACACACACATGGAGGTTGACTAGGATCCATTCGGATGGATCAACCATTCGGATCCATTCAAGTGGAATTTAACATTGGGCAACCTAAATGGGTAATCCGCTCCGTTGGATGTGATCTAGCATGTCTAAACTACATACAAACAAAATTTCAAAGTGATTTGGACATGTTTTGCCCATCTATCAAGTGGTTGCAAAATTCGTCGATTTTATGACTATTCAAAAACATTGATTTTGCAACCACTTGATGGATGGGCAAAACATGTCCAAATCACTTGAAATTTTGTTTATAGGTAGTTTAGACATGATAGATCACATCCAACAGAGCGGATTATCCATTTAGGTTGCCCAATGTTAAATTCCACTTGAATGGATCCACATGTTTGATCCATCCGAATGGATCCTAGTCAACATATATATATGGCAATCTTCAAATGCGAAAAAGGGGTTTTCGCACGGTGCGAAAACTTTTTTTTTGAATTTTTTTCAAATTTTTTTGATGTTTAATCTATACATTTATATACCCCAGGAAAAATAATGGGTGAACCCGTTGGGGTTAGAGCACTCATCCACCCATTACAAATTTAACGGTCTCAAAAAGTGCGAATTTGTTGAAATGCCTTGATCGAAGGCCAAATGACATTATTCTCAAAGATTATTTTTTGAGGGGGTATAACTGTAACAACATATAATGAGGGTGGAAAAAAGAATTTTTGAAAAAAATTTCATAAAAAAACTAAAGATCATTTCGCATGGTGCGAAATGTTCTCACATGAAGATTCACAAACACACACATATATCTTCCATTGTGCCCATGAGAGGGTGTTCTAGTGGTAAGTCATTCCACTCCAAAAGCCAATAGTCATGGGTTCGAGGCCTATGGCCTCCATGTGTTGGTATTTGTTGGGGGATTATTTACCCTGGGACTACATCTCCTCTCTCGGACTTACCCGGGGCCGTTGAGGGCACGCCGGTTTTCCCACAATTTACGTAGTCTCGGCCGGGTTTTTGTCTTACCCTCCTAAGCCGAAGGCGGAGGGAGGGGGTTGTGGATTTTTCTGGGTTGTCAAAAAAAATCTTCCATTGCAAATATTTTGCACAGTGCGAAATGTTTTTTTACCTTTTTTTGAACTTTTTTTCAAATTTTTTCCACCTTTATTTTGTGTTATACACCCCTCAAAAAATAATGGTTAAAAATAATGTGATTTGTCCTTCAATAAGGCATTTCAACAAATTCGCATGTTTTGAAACCGTTAATTTTGTAACGGGTGAATGAGCGCTCAAATCCCCAATGGCTTACCCATTATTTTCCCTGTGGATTATAATTGCATGTATTAAAAATAAAAAAATTTGAAAAAAATTTGAAAAAAAAGAAAAATCTTTTCGCACCGTGCGAAAAGCCTTCTTTTCGTAATGGAAGATTACTATCTATATTACAAATGAGGACATTTTTTGAATTTTAGGGCTGACTAGGACAAGCTGATGTTATGCTGATATATAAAGAGGTTGATAGAAGAATGACTAGGATTTAATCTGGGTAAAAGAAGGGTTGAGATAAGTGTTTAGGAATGTGGAATAACTTATGGGAAAGAATTAATTATGTGGAATGAAGAAGAATGGATAGGATTTAATCTTAGTAAAAGAAGTGTTGAGATGTGTGTTTGGGAATATGAAATTACTTATGGGAAAGAATTAATTATGTGGAATGAGTTAATTACATGGAATTAATTAATTATACGCCTGCTCACGCCTAAGGCGCCCGCTAAATTTTTGTTCTTTTAAATTGTGAAGTGGAATATTATATCCCAAAATTTTGGAGGGGGAAATAATTTTTGGGGAAATAATTTTTGGGGAAACAAAAAGTTTAAATGAATAGTGCCCGAGGGCATGTGTTATGAGTACTATATATATATATATATATATATATATATATATATATATATATATATATATATATATATATATATATATATCGTTTTTGTTTCTTAATTTCATAATATCCCTATTTTGTTGCGATTTTATATCCTTAGTTTCTAAGTTTCCTGCTTGAAAATATGACTTGGCACTTTTTTCTACTTAATCCTCACATTAAGCCTGGAAAGCCAAGCAGTGCTTTGCCACGTTACTGTGCTTTCTGTTTGACAACGCTGTTTCTAAACTTTAAAGTACAAAACACAAACGCTTATAGTAAGAAGTCATGTCCTTGACCAGAATGTATCTACATTTCACTTATTGCATTCTTAACTGACACTTTTCTAACATCTCTTCAAATTTATATTATAGAATCAAATTTTGAATCCCTTTTCAATTTTCTAGAACAAATTTTGACACCTTCTAAGTATGTTATGCATTATATATTTTTACTAGTCGTAACCTGTGCCCGTATGGCACGGGTCATTTACGATATTCCTCCTCAAAATCTTAGATCACCCAAAATTTAGTTCATCCCAAGAAATTTAGTTCCTTCCAAAAATCTTAGTTCCTCCTAAAATTTAGTACTTAGTTCGCTCTAAAATTTGGTAGCCTTCAAAAATCCCAGGAAAATATTGCAAGCTGTCTGTGTATGAATGATTCTGTAAATTTCAACTTCCCTTAGAGCATGCGACATTAAAAATATCTTCCATGTTTGCCAAATATGCAAGAAACCACCATTCTCCCTCAAGTGCGGACCTAAAGGGGAGAGAGATTGAGATGGAGAGAGAGTTGAAGAGGCTCTTGAGTTTTGGGGGGAAAAGAGAGAGAGTTTAATGATTTCGGTTTTCAAATGAGTAATGTGAGGACCCCAAATTTCAACAAATAGTTTTCAAAGTTTCAAATTTCAAATTCAATTTCCCCCAAAACTTTCTCCAACCCATTATGTCATCATCCTAGTCATCAAGCCAAAATATGACTGGGACAAACTCAGCCACGTATGACAAAGATTCAAAAAAGGTCCTCAAATGTATAATAGACCCCAACTTTTGATTTTCACTCAAATTTCAAATTATGAGAATTTCCTCTCATGTATTTTCCCTCCAAAGATTCAAATCTTTACCCCCAAATACAATTCAAACCCTTCTCTTAACCCTTGTCCTAGTCAGCATAAGATGGCTTGAAGCTTTGTCCTAGTCATATATTGAGTGCAATGTAGGACAAAGATTCAAAAAAGTCCTCAAATGTATAATAGATATGCTTTTTTTTCAATTCATGTTCTGCATTATTTCTGTGAAAAGATAATAGATAGTTTATGTTTAACTATAATAAACTTAGGCCACTTTTCAACATAAGGGATCTATCACACAAAGCTCGTCCATGAAAAGATGAAGACAAGCATGAGCTGAAAGCCAAGACTCTACCCCTCTGCAGTTAACCAATTCGTTGACATGCAGACCTTTATTATAATATGATCTACATATTATGTTTGTTATTAAAAATGTTTCCCATTTAAGAGAGAATAATGAAAAACATAGACTCCTTTTTAAAAGTAAATATTATAATATATGTATGTTGTCTTGTCATTTTGTGACATAGCCTTCTATGTGTTGCCACATCTATACACGACCCTTCTCTATAAACATGACCGCACATGTGATTTTCAACATAGGCTTTTCCATACCATGTTCCTCTTGTTGTCTTTTCATAGATTCCCAATTTCATTTAACTGTGTTGTGTCATGTCCATGTCATATTTGCGTCATCTCATTTCTATATTGTAAGGGGCTATGGGAAAACACCAGAAGGGGAGTTGAATAGTGTTTACACAATTTAAAAGATAGTTATACCAATTTAAATTCCTAACCAACAATTAATGCGGAATGTAAATAAACCCAAATTGAAACAATGCTAACACAAGGTGTTTCAAGGATTCGGATAACCCAAGCAACTCCCGACTTGTTCCCGGTAATCCTACGTCCCTTCCACCCGGATACCACCGGATACTCAAGTTAGAACCCTAACTTGAGGTTTCCTTTAAACCCACTTGTAGCAACCCTACAAGTGAAATCGAAACATAATCGATGTCCTTGACTCCCATAACTTGGGAGCAAGCAAATCACTCTCACAAACCGAGAGTTAAACTCATATCGAAAGATTTGAAATAATGAAATAGCAACACTTACAATCACCTATGCCTTGAAGTAGAACTTGAAGGAGCAAGTGTGTTGTGTGTTGAGGTCCCTTTTGCAAGAGAGAAAAGCCCTTTCTCTTGTCACAACCAATTGCCTAGAGGTTATCACTTTGATTCTAGGTTGAAAAGCAAGAGAGAATAAGATTGGAATTCTTGGGCTTTTGGATTTGAGAGCTTTGAAAAACTAGAGATTGAAAGCTAAGGGTTTTAAAGAGTTGATCAAGAAGATGAGTTGCTTGAGTAACCCCTCAATGGAACAGTAGAAGCTCTTTATAGGTTCCCCAAAACTCCCAAACAGAATCCACAAAAACCCATTTGAAATCCGTGTAGAAAAAACCAACGGATAGAATTTACACAGTCGACAGTCGACTGTTGCACAAAACACAGTCGACTGCTGCACTGTGTCAGAGGGTAGGTGAGAATTCAAACGGTAACTTACCACATACGATTGTCGACTGATGAAGAGAAGACATGCGCCTGTAAAACTAACCGGCGACTGGCCGCAATATGGGTAAGCTGAGAAAAACTCAGAAAGTTTTGGAAAGACGCGACATACGATGTGAAACACACTGGCGCCTGTGCCATGTGCAGGCGACTGAAATCAACATCAGTCGACTGTCACTAAAACCTGAAACTTTCCAGAGAGCAGAGTCTGCATATGGATCATAGACTGACGAGACGACTGTTGAAGTATTGACAGTTCACTGTGCCTTGGACATGCGACTGTTAATTTCAACATCAGTCGACTGGCCAGGTGAAAATGCAAGTGACCTTTGGGCTGAAGATAGACATGCGGCTGTTTAACAAATCACATGCGACTGTAGCTTCGACACGCGCTTGTGTTTTGTACAACAGTCGCCTGAAGGAGTTAAAGCTAAAAGGCCCAAAAATCAATTGATAAAGTATGTGCATAACATGCCACTGTAGAACAAATCACAGTCGACTGTTTTGAGACAGACGACTCTAAAACGTTCAGCAGTCGCCTGTTGAAATCACAAAATGCACATGCTTGAGAAATGTGAATTGGAGTCTAAGGAAATGTGATCTAATGATTTCCTAGGACAAAAATGAAGATATGTGTGTGCTCCAACATATTTTCTACTTCTAAGCTACATACTAGAAGAGAATAAAAAGATTACATCTTGTAGAAGTCTCATCTATCCTAAGTGAGTTTGAAGTCTTTAGGAGCTTTAATCACCATTTTTAATCATCCAATCCACTTTTCAAGATTTCATTGATATTTGAGTGACATCCATTGGTAATTGATCTTCATGACATGCTTAGGCAATGGATTAACTGCAAATAGGGGATTAGTCACAAGTATTTATGTTTGCTCATCATTAACCCCAAGTAGGGAGAAGTCCAATACTCAACATTCTTTCCCTTTTTGATAATGACAAACACACAAAAACAAAAAGATAAATAATTGTGCTTAATGAAAACTTACTTCCCCTACATAGATGCTAATCAAGTTAGTCAATGTATATAAGGGCATCTATAGATCAATTGAAGCGAGTATGTAAGAAATGATTTTCTTGAAATCTTGAAATCTAGGATTTTATAATCCAAGTTCATTATATCTTACTCCACCTGAATCTAAGGCAACTTCAATCTTAGATTCAAGCTTAGAATTAGAATTTACTTAGCACATATTTATGATATGTTTATTTCTTTTCCCCCTATGGCATTATCCAAAAAGTGGGAGTAGAATAACAATAATAGTGCTAAATAAGTACTAAAGCAATCATGAGAGTCTAAAATATAGGATGTATATCAAATATGATGCCAACATATAATCGGAGAAAAATAATAATCACGCAGATGCATCTCATTGATATATATACCAAAAACTTATAAACACAAGAAATCTTAGTTGACTAAAGGAACGAGAATCCAATATCAACATTTCAAACCAAATGAGAAAAAACATCTCACATCACATCATGTATATAATATAGCATACAAAGAGAGATACTTTCACAATGTTCACACAATTAACAAAAGAACGAGACACAGTGTGAAACAGTATAGATAAAGTAAAAACATTGTCATATATATATATATAATCACAAGATACACGGAGTACAAAATACAACGACAACTCCATGTAAATAAAAAATATGATCGTCATACATACAACATCGCCCATCAGAACACAAAAAGCATACCAGGAGTATAAAAGACTAACTCCTAATAGCAGCATCCAGAGGACAGACTGGCACACCAAAAAATACAAACACATACTCAAACCATAACAAAAAGAAATCTTATGGTGAGTCGAGGCAGAGCAGCATCAGTCAATCTGAATGACAGAGGATTCCGAAGGGCGACCAGAGCGACGGAACACCAATCTGGAAGAGCGACAAGTACCATCAACAGTAGGGGTCTCTACATGAACATGCACAGAAGGCAGAACATCAGTAGATGAAGACTGTGTGAACTCAGCAGTAGGTGCCTGAGTATCAATAGGAGGATGAGGGACAACAAAATGTGGAGCATCCTCAGAAGGAGGAAACATAGCCTGGAGGGCGGTCGGAACCGGAAAGCCGTGATACTGAAACGACTTATAGTTCAGCTCAAGAAGGAGCGAAAGCTTCTGATCCAAGTCCGAAACTTTCGTTTCAAGCGAAGAAACTTGCTCGTTCAGCTGAACGAGGAGAGCGTCGTCCGACAGAACTGAAAGAGGTGGAGAGAATGGCTTGGCAACAAGCGGAGGCGAGGGTTCAACCTCAGTAGCTGAAGGAAGAGGATCAGCGACTGAAATCCCCAGATGCTATTCAGAGGACGGCGGACTCTGAGAGCGGGGTGAGGAAGGAGAACCTAGTTCTTTTATTGGTTCCATGAAGACAGATCGACAGAAAATAGGGCACGAACGAACGACAACGGAGAAATAATACCTAAACCGCGACGATCGATGGGGAAGGAGAGAACCGAACTCTCAATCAGATGATTGGGAGAGAGATCAATGGGTCGAAGAGAACGGTTGGAACTCGAAGGAAGAAGGCGAGAGAAGTCGACTCGAATGGGAGAGAAATAACCGAAATAATCGACACCCTCGAGATTATAAGTTGGGGTCAAATGAATCTGGGCCGTTGGATCGTCAGATTGATGACTCAGATCGAGTTAACGAACCGCCACAGAAGTTGACAGTCGACTGATGTACAATCGTTAGTTGACTGGTCGATAAGATAGATATCAGCTTGGGTTGACAGACAGTCGCCTGTTGAGTAACTCACAGTCGCCTGTCGGAGAGACAGTCGACAGTAACTTACGCAACAGTCGTCTGACAGCGAATTAAAAAATATGTTGATAAAAGAGAGCCATCTCAAGATTTGGACATGCGCCTGATGACCAACTTACAGTCGCATGTTGCAGAGACAGTCGACTGTAAATTGTTCATCAGTTGCCTGTGCGAAAAAATTCAGTCTGCAGTAAGAAAAATTGAGTTGGGCAGGCGACTGTCGAAGGAATGACAGTCGTCTGTCCTGGTTCAAAAATGCACAGAGGCTAAAATCCAGAGGATTGAGACAACTCACCCTAGGACCTATACTCTAACACAACTCTAATCAAGAAAAACAATATCAACTTATTAAAGATTAACGTACAAATCTCGTAAATTAATCCAAAAATCGAAATCATCGAAATCTCAAATACATCTCTTAAAAATATATGAGTAACATATAGCTTTAAAAGCAAGAGAAGTAAAATGATGATATGAGTTCAACCATGATATAAACTCCTATATTTCAGATTCACCCATAATTCCTAATTTTCCACGCAACCTCACAAATGAATCTTCTTTAAGAGGTTTAATGAAGACGTCGATTTGTTTTTGGGTTTCAATGTACTCTAAGATGATGTCCTTCTTAGCTACATGATCATTAATAAAGTGGTGTCTCACATCTATGTGTTTGGTACCGGGGTGATGTACTGGATTCTTGGAAAGACAAATTGCAATTTGGTTATCAACCATGATAGGGCAAGTATCACAATTGACAGCATAGTCTTTAAGTGTGTGTGTCTCATCCAAAGAACCTGTGCACATGCGAGACCCGCGACAATATATTCCGCTTCAGTCGTGGACAATGATACCGAGTTCTGTTTCTTGAAAAACCAAGAAACTAGGGAATTTCCTAGAAAATGGCAAGTACCATTAGTACTCTTCCTATCGGATTTGCATCCGGCAAAGTCGGCATCACTATATGAGATTAACTCATATGTGCTAGACTTAGGGTAAAGTAACACATAATCTAGTGAATGATTGAGGTAACGAAAATACGTTTAACCGCAATTAAGTGTGACTCTTTAGGTCTAGCTTGATATCTAGCACAAAGACATACCGAGAACATAATATCGGTCATACTAGCGGTTAAGTAAAGTAAGCTACCGATCATATCTCGATATAGACGAACGTCTACATCTTTTCCGTTCTCATCCTTGTGTAGCTGGGTTGTCACACTCATGGGAGTCCGTTTACTAAAAGACGATTCCATCCCGAATTGCTTGATAAGCTCCCCGGTGTACTTTGTTTGATGTATGAAAGTTCTATCCTTCATTTGCCGAATTTGTAGTCCAAGGAAGTAGTTGAGCTCACCCACATGGCTCATTTCGAATTCATCCTTCATAGACTTAGAAAATTCTTGGCAAAGATTAAAGTTAGTAGAACCAAATATTATATCGTCTACATAAACTTGAATTAACAGGATGTCATTTTCATAATTTTTAATGAAATGAATTGAATCAACTTCACCCATTTTAAAACCTAAATCCAAAAGAAAGGTTTTGAGTCGATCATACCAAACTCTAGGAGCTTGTCTCAACATATATAACGCTTTCTTGAGTTTGAAAACATGGGATGGAAATTTTTCGTGAATGAAACTGGGTGGTTGAGATACATAAACTTCTTCATTAACAATACCATTTAAAAATGTATTTTAAACATCCATTTGAAACAACTTAAAATTTTTATGGGATGCAAAAAATAAAAGCAATCTAATAGCTTCTAATCTAGCTACATGGGCAAATGATTCTTTGAAATCATTAGCTTCCTCTTGTCGATAGCCTTGAGCTACTAACCTTGCTTTATTCCTTGTGATGACCTCGTTCTCATCGGTCTTGTTCTTGAAAATCCACTTTGACCCAATCACTTGGTGACCACTTGGAAGAGGAACGAGCTACCAAACTTCATTTCTCTCAAATTGCATGAACTCTTCTTCCATTGCAACTATCCAAGAGCTATCTTCACACGCTTCTTGGATGTTCTTTGGCTCAATGGTAGATTCAAATGAATAGTGAGAGAATTCATCAATTCTAGACCTCGTTCGTACACCCATACCAATATCTCCAATAATTGGTCATGGGGGTGAACGGTTGGATAAGCTTTGAGAATCCCTGCATCACTTGGAACATCTTTAACAATTTCATTAGTATTGTTAGTCTCAATAATAGAATCATTAATTTTAACATTACTAATGGAATCACATAAAACATCTACACTATCATCAATAAAATGATGAATATCAAAATCTTCATAAAATGATACGTGTAGTGATTCCTCGATCGTTGAAGAGGTTTTGTTGTATATCCGATATGCTTTGCTACATGTGGAGTTTCCAACAAAAATTCCTCCATCGGATCTTGGCTCAAACTTATCTAAGTTATCAAAATTGTTCTTTATAAAACATTTTGAACTAAAAACTCGAAAATATTTAACTTGAGGCTTTTTATCATAAAATAACTCAAAACAAGTTTTGTTCGTTCGGGGTCTCACTAGGATCCTATTAAGCATATAACATGCCGTGTGCACCGCCTCCGCCCAAAATTGTAGTCCAAGATGACTATCATGTTGCATGGTACAAGCACTCTATTAGGGTCATATTCTCTCTCTACAACACCATTTTGTGGTAGTGCGTGAGGAAAAGAAAAATTGTGAGTAATCCCGTTGTCATCACAAAACTTGGTGAAAGATTCATTTTCAAATTCTCCTCCATGATCACTACGAATAGTGATAATGTTGGATCCTAAGAAATTTTGGATCTTCTTTGGAAATATAGTGAACTCTTCAAAAGCTTCATTCTTATTGGTTAAAATGAAACCCAAGTAAATCTAGAGAAATCGTCAACGTCAACTAATCCATAATGAGCATTACCTAAAGAGGCAGTTCTAGTTGGCCCAAATAAATCTAGATGAAGTAATTCTAGGGGCCTCTTAGCAGTTATGCATTCTTTAAGTTTGAAAGATGATTTACTTAGTTTACCTCTTTTGACAAGAATCACAAAAGTTTTTCTTACTAAAAACAATTTTCGTAAAACCTTTTACTAGATCATGCTTAGCTACCTTATATAAGTGCTTAAAATGAATATGACCAAAACGGCGATGCCATAATAGTTGTTCATTTTTTATTAGCAACTAAGCATTGTTCTATGGTTTTAAGCAAGCTCAAATAATAAATGTTTTTATGCCTAATACCGGTAAATAGAATATGTGATCAATATCTACAATTTTACACATACACTCTCCAAAGTTAACCTTGTAACCCTTGTCACAAAGTTGACTAATGGAGATAAGGTTATGACATAAACCACTAACTAAATAGACATTTGTAATTAGTGGGTTGGAAGGATTCCGACTTTGCCTACTCCAATAATGGTTCCCTTTTGATTACATCCAAAAGTGACAGTTGCACCATCCTTGATGTTAATCACTTTGAAGAGCAATGTGGGATCTCCAGTCGTGTTTAGAGCAACCACTATCGAGTATCCATCTTTTCCTTTTAGAGCCAATACGACTTTTATTGCTCTTTCTTTTTCTTGGGTACCTACATAATATACCATAAGCTCATGGTACCCAAGCTTTGTTGGGTCAAAGGGGATTAGCCTTTTGGAAGTCAAGTCCAAGTGGACTTTCGCATTCCAACATAATTACCACTATTTATTACATCACTAAAATAATGAGTAAACATAAGCATTCCTATCAATTATGCTAGTGTTCTCATGTGTTTCACTAGGGTTTTGATGGTAAAAAGGGGATGAAAAACCACCTTGTCCTCAAGGTGGTGCTTGAAGTCCGTAGGCCATCCATTCCGCCAGGTCGATTGCAAGCCTCCTCCCGGGTCAAACGGATGGGATTGGTCCCCACCGCTTTCAACGACGTCCGGAAAACTATCGTCGGGCCAAGGCGGAATCCAGAAGGCGTCGTCGGGCCCTACAAATATTCTGGAGGGTCGTCGTCGTCGTTGCGCTGCTGGAATCCTTCCCCGGGCCCCATAGATGGCTGAAATCCTGAAAACGACGCAGATCGGGATCTGTGCTGGGCCCAAGGGGGCCCCGAAGTGTTTGGTGGGGCTGTCGGCTCCCCACGCTCGTCGTCCCCTTTTGAAGTTCCTGGGGGTGTCGGAACCCCCCCGGCGTGACTCGCCGTGGCCTCCCAAAGGGGCGGCGGCCCCTGTCGGCCCAGGATTTGGGCCGGCGGGGCTCTGCCGCTGCCCATAGGGCCTGCAGCAGCCCAGGAGGGGCGGGCGGCACCTGCTGCCCCTCCCTGAGGTTCGTCGGGCCCCACCATTGCTGCCGGAGGGGCTGCCACCGCTCCTTCCCACGGCGAGTAAGAAGCCGGGAAGGCCTCCCACCCTTGTGGATCCGCTCCGTTCTGTTGGTTGTATGGGTCGAAGCTTCCGTCTTCTTCATTTTCTGGATCTTTCTCGTTAACAATCACATCTTCTGGATCTGAAAATTTTAGATCTGGATCGCCGACAGACGCAGGCTTCAGATCTGCACCATTTTCATCCGTCTCTTTCGGATCTGAATCTGAAAATTTCAGATCTGGATTGCCGACTGTCGCAGGTTTCAGATCTGCACCATTTTCCTCCGTCTCTTTCGGATCTGAATCTGAAAATTTCATATCTGGATCGCCGACAGCCGCGAGCTTCTGATTCGTCTTTGTCTTCGCAGGGGAAGGGTAGCGACGAGCGTTCTCCGCCCATTCCTCCTGGTGGCGACAATCGATCTCCACCAAATCCGCCGCTAATTTACTGCGCGCCTGCATAATTCTTCTCTCCATCTCTTGATTCGATCCGTCGCCCCGCCCCTCATAAGAAGCCCACATTTATTCTTCCAACCGATCGAGCCACTCCTCGTTGCTTGTGGTTGCCATGGATCTACTGCTCTGATACTACTTGATGCGTTTCGCTAGGGTTTTGATGGTAAAAAGGGGATTTTATTAGAAACTCAGATATGAAATTAAAGGAAATCCTACTACAATTCAACTACTCCTAAATAACGACTAGGAATGAAAGAAACAATTAATCTAAGGGAATGGAAAATCCTAATACATTTAATCTAAGGAATAATAGACTAAGCAATAACTTTCTTTCACAATTTTTGCATCCCCATAAACTAGGGCCAGCTGGCCTCTTATAACCTCGACTATAGTGTGCAAATCAATTTTCTTCCAGCTTGTGTGCATATCAATTTCCCTTCAAATATCAGCCGCATCATGTCCTTAGGACCCCAAATTGTGTATGTTTTGGGTATTCTTTTCCTAGTTGCATGCACATTCGATTGAGTTCTATGTGGTGCGTGCTTCCTAGGAGCATGAGTTCTAGTACATGAAGATGGAGGTGGATAAGCATTGGACATATATGGGTTGTATGCAAACTTATGAGTATGCATGTTATATGCAACATATGGAGCATGCATAACATAAGGTGGATGAGCGTACATGGAAGAATGATGTGTTGAACATATGAACGTGTAGGGGCACGTGCACAAGTATTTCTCATGTGTGGGTTTACACGTGTCCGTGGGTGTGGAGCATAAAAAATGTCATTAGTGTCCACATGTGAAGTAGGAGATTTCCTACGTGAATGATAGTTGGTGTACATATATGCATGACCTTTCTTTTGGTTTCCACCCTTAGTGGGTTTCTTGTCAAAAGAAAGAGATTGTGAAGCGGTGGTCTTCTTGGTAGGTTTGCTACCAATAGTGTTTTTGACACCACTTGTGGATAAACCGGAGGATGACCTCACAAAATCTATAATTACACCATTATAGGAGGTGCGAGATTTGGATGCATTTGCTTCTACATAACTAAGTCCAACACGATGTGTGGCCGGAAATTGGTTTGCAAACAATTCATCCAATTGCCCTTTGACTTTGTTAAACTCTTAACTTAGGAGGACATGAGCTCATATTTCTTCTTAAGAGAAGAAATATTGGTATCCAAGGTGGACACACGTATTTTGAGCTCGTGCACTTGGGTTTTAAGAGAATCATTCTCAATACCCAATTGTGTGTTATGTGAAGCTAAATTAATACCATCTTTAGGATAAGTTTGATCTAGTTGAGATTTGAGGGAATTCACCTTATTTCTCAAGATGTCATTTCTTAAGATGTCATTTTGAGAAACCAAAATGGCTTTCTCAAGTGTAAGTGTATCAACAATGGTGTCATTGTTGATAATGCATGACATGGATGATTTGCTAACATTTGATTTCTTTAAAATAGTTTATCTAAGCAAAAGAGATTGATACTTAGAAAATAATTCTTCGTTAGCAATACGAAGTTCATCCATGGTTACCTCGGGTTCTTCGATGTCACTCACTCTCATCGGAGAGTGGGTCTTCTCGGACCATGAAACACATATGGGCACTCACACCCTTTTCATCCTCGGATTCACTTAAGGAATCTCCGCTTGAATCATCAAACGTCCCAACAAGTCCTTCTTATCCTCCTTGTATTTGTCGGACTTGTGGTATTTTAGAGCTTTCCACTTTTCTTTGTTTCTAAGCATTGGGCAATCCTTCTTGATGTGCCCCGGCTTGTTACACTTAAAACAAAGAGATGAAGTATTGTTAGTGAAATCAAATTTATTTTTGGAAGGAAATTTACTTTTGCGAAAGAAGAGTAGGAACTTCTTCGCCATTTGTGCCATTTCTTTCAAGTCCATTTCGTTCTCCGATTCTTCACTATTGGAGGATGAAGAAGTAGCCTTAAATGCTAACGCTTTCTCCTTGGCCTCCGTTGGGTTCATCATCGCTTAATCTTCAGTCGGTTCTCCCTTCTTACTTCATAAGACATGAGAGTACCGATGAGATTCACCACGGTGTAGTTCTTTATGTCATTGACCTCCTCAATGGCGATTGCTCTTCTTTCCCATTTTAAGATCTTTCCCATGATCATCTTTCTCACCTTTTCTTCTTGGACGTAGACTTGTCCAAGAGCTTCAAGTTCATTGGTGATGTTGGTGAAACGACCGTACATCGTTGCAATGCTCCAGTTATCCTACATATGAAACATATCGAAGTTTTGTGTTGCAACATATAATTTAGACAACTTTACCTTGTTCGTTTCCTCGTGTGTAACATCTAGATGGTTCCATATTTGATATGCACTCTTACATGTGCATATCTTATTGAACTCATCCGGATCCAATGCACAATGAAGAACGTTCATTGTCTTGGCATTGTTCACTTCGGCGGACTTCTCGGAGGGAGTCCATTTGTCAAAATCCTCTTCGGAGGGTTCAACGTATTCCTTGTGAAGGGTTTTCCAAAGAGAAACACTCCTAAAAACGTCTCCATCCGGCATTTCCAATAGCCGAAATTCGTGCCATTGAAACGCGGAGGACGAACCGTTGATTGTCCTTCGAAGACGGTAGACACAACATCACGGTCGTGATTGTTGTATGAAGTCGGTGGAGGAACGTTGGATGCCATAGCTATAAACCAACGCTCTGATACCAATTGTAAGGACCCTGGCTATGATGAAAACACTAGAAGGGGGTTGAATAGTGTTTATACAATTTAAAAGATAGTTATACCAAATTAAAATTCCTAACCAACAATTAATGCGGAATGTAAATAAACCCAAATTGAAACAATGTTAACACAAGGATGTTTTAAGGGTTCAGATTACCCAAGTCAACTCCCGATTGTTTCCGGTAATCCTACGTTCCTTCCACCCGGATACCATCGGATACTCAGGTTAGAACCCTAACTTGAGGTTTCCTTTAAACCCACTTGTAGCAACCCTACAAGTGAAATCGAAACACAATCGATGTACTTGAATCCCACAACTTGAGAGCAAGCAAACCACTCTCACAAACCTAGAGTTAAACTAATATCAAAAAATATGAAATAATGAAATAACAATACTTAAAATCACCTATGTTTTGAAGTAGAATTTGAAGGAGCAAGTGTGTTGTGTGTTGAGGTCTCTTTTGAAAGAAAGAAAAGCCATTTCTCTTGTCACCACCAATTGCCTAGATGTTATCACTTTGATTCTAGGTTAGAGAGCAAGAGAGAATAAGATTGGAATCCTTGGGCTTTTGGATTTGAGAGCTTTGAAAAACTAGAGATTGAAAGATAGGGGTTTTCAAGAGTTGATCAAGAAGATGAGTTGCTTGAATAAACCCTCATTGGAACAGTAGAAGCTCTCTTTATAGGTTCCCCAAAACCCCCAAACAGAATCCCAAAAACCCCTTTGAAATTTGTGGAGAAAAAGCCAACTGATAGAATTTACACAGTCGACTGTTGCACAAAACACAGTCGACTGCTGCACTGTGTCAGAGGGTAGGTGAGAATTCAAATGGTAACTTACCACGTAGGACAGTCGACTGATGAAGAGAAGACATGTGCCTGCAAAACTAACATGCGACTGTAAATCCTTCTACAAGCGACTGGCCGCAATATGGGTAAGCTGAGAAAATCTCAGAAAGTTTTGGGAAGACACAACAGGCTACTGATGTGGAACACACAGGCGGCTGTGCTATGGGCAGGCGAAAGTGAAACCAACATCAGTCGACTGTCACTAAAACCTGAAACTTTCCAGAGAGCAGAGTCTGCAGAGGAATCATAGACAGACGACTGTTGAAGCATTGACAGTCGACTATGCCTTAGACAGTCGACTGTCAATTTCAACATCAGTTGACTGGCCAGGTGAAAATGAAAGTGACCTTTGGGCTCAAGATAGACATGCGACTGTTTAACAAATCACATGCAACTATAGCTTGGTCATGCGCCTGTGTTTTGTACATCAATCACTTGAAGGAGTTAAAGCTAAAAGGCCCAAAAATTAATTGATTAAGTATGTGCATAGCAAACGACTGTAGAATAAATCACAGTCGACTGTTTTGAGACAGGCGACTGTAAAACGTTCAGTAGTCGCCTGTTGAAATCACAAAATACACATGTTTGAGAAATGTGAATTGGAGTATAAGGAAATGTGATCTAATGATTTCCTAGGACAGAAATGAAGATGTGTGTGTGCTCCAACATAGTTCTACTTCTAAGCTACATATTAGAAGAGAATAACAAAATTACATCTTGTAGAAGTCTCTCTTCTATCCAAAGTATGATCTTGAAGTCTTCAAGGAGCTTCAGTCACAATCTTTAATCATCCAATCCACTTTTCAAGCTTTCATTGATCTTTGAGTGACATCCATTGCTAATCCAATCCACTTTTCAAGCTTTCATTGATCGTTGAGTGACATCCATTGCTAATTGATGTTCATGACATGCTTAGGCAATGGATTAACTGCAAATAGACGATTAGTCACAAGTATTTATGTTTGCTCATCATTAACACCAAGTAGGGAGAAGTCCAATACTCAACACATATATATTCTAATTTTAAGAATACAAGATCCAAAGGTCAATGCCATTTTAATTGATTTTTTTGGGTAAATCACAAGAAATCCACTCTATGATTACCTCAAATCATAATTAACACCCTGATCTTTTAAAACTAGACAAAACCCCCATAATATATGTATAAATCATTTCCATGGCTAACAGCTGTTTAAATAATTTTTAAAAAAAGAAAAGAGAAAATACCAAACTAAATTTAGCTTTTTCTTCCTCTTGCTCGAACCATTTAAAAGATCAATGGCAGCCAAAAAAGGAGAAAAAATATATTCCATTTTCTCTTCTTGTCTTTATTTTCTTCATCATTCCTTTAAACCCATCAAGAAGCAAATCAATAACCCAAAAAAGGGGGAAAACAATAAAAAAGAGAGGGAGAAAACCCCACCGCACCAACCTCTTTCTGAGTCTCAATTGCTCCCAAATCCCAGTCCACCCTTTCCTGTTACATTCAAATTAATCCCTTGAATAAAAAATAAAATTCCAGTCCGCCATGTACTTCTCTTTTTTCTTTCTGCGTTTTTATTGATGTTTTTTTTTCCACCTGCTCAAGTTTCTTGTGTTTGCATGCTTACATTTTGATCATTATATGTTGGTGTTTGCATGATTGATCTTGATTTTTTTAAATGTTTATCCTCAATTATTGTATATCTTACAAATAATTGATGTGTAATAGAGTAATTAAATCTGAAGTTTAAATATCTTCTTGATGGCTAGACGTTATATTGATAAGATGTGTGTGTGTGTGTGATTTTAAAATGTATTTTGTGTCCTTGCATATAAACTCGAATCATTATTCGTTTTTCAATTGTTCTCATTTTTTATTATTTTGCTATGTTAAAAATATTCAGAAAATCACCTTGGCGGTTTTCCTCGCTGAAACCTTGCCAAAGCCCTAAAAGCTTAAGATCTATCATCTTGCTTTGGCCCCCTTTCTGTTTTTGACAAAGTTGGTGGACAACACTTTAACTACATGGACACATACACTTTTAGCATGCAAATTTACGACACATGACACAATTGTTGGTGTACTGAATCAAAATCCATAGAATAATCTACGCTAATTGAAGGTATGATAATTTCTATGATTTTTCTTCCATGTTCAATGGTATAAATTGTCCTGATTTTTTTGTGTACTTTTAGGAACATAGATGTAGTTAACTGCTGGGTAAGTACAATGCTGATTGTTTGCTGAACCACAATCATTGAAACCATATGCAATTATAATGATTCATGGAGTTCATTATACACGGTCCTATGCTTGCATCATTAGCTTAACAAGTGCATGGATTGTAGCTAAAGTTTTTCTTTTATAACATGCAAGTACTTGTATGAATCCTAATTGTTGCTTGCCCCAACTCCCAAGTGATTTAAGTGTGCTCTGTTGTGTGAATTTCAACCATATTGTAAGTGTATTTATCCTACAATTATTAAATTTAATCAATTAAAATCTTTCCATTTTTACTTCCATAAATAGGTTGATATTAGAAGAGATTTAAGAGAACATTTCAACTCAATGAAATAATGTTAAGTTGGTCGATATGCTAAATGTGATTGTTTTTTCAATGTCTGTTTTTCTTTCATTTTACTATTGAGAAAAATGTGTATTAAGGCTGTGGACGCGGGGCACGTGTTTATAAACTTGTAGGGGCGCCACCACATCAAGAACCTAAGCAGGTCTGGGGTCACTTGGTGCCCAATTTCACTGTGCTCTATGTCCACTTTAAATGCACTATTTATCTGAATTGCTCTAGGCCAATCACACCATAAACCAACACAGTGTGACAGCTGCCTGCCAGAAGAAATGTATATTGGAACCAACATACATTTCTCTCACATGCCGACTTTCATTTGAGGAAGCAGTTCCTCTGTAAACAGTAATTTCTTGTCTGATCAGGATCATGTATCCGGGAGTAAATTACATGTGAGGCCTGGCTACTGGTTCTTGTTCAAAGTCTTGATGTTAGCCACCAGAAGGAATACATAAAGAAAGAAGACAACAGGCTCATCCAATGCAAACAGGCTTCTTGTTTTGATGATTCTTGTTTCTAATGATTTTTCTATAAATACTAGGCTCTACACTGGCCAAGTATCTGACAATATGACGGCACCCGGTTCGAAGTCCCGAGGTTTCATGTGAGCGCCATGCTTGTTTTCATGTTATTCTATCATAACATGGCTCTCAGCTAGCCAAGTATCTAAACATATGGTGAGCTAGGGCTTTTTGTTTACGTTAGCAGCATAACTATATCATTGCTTTTAAAGTCTATCAAACAGTGGCAAATATATGATTCAGAATGCATGGTGGACTCCAAGATCTTCATGTCATGAACAATGGGGTATACTAGTCAACCACATCTTGTCGTTAAACTCTCTCTAGTATGTATCTTTTTATTTTAAAGTCTACCACTGTAATGGTTTGGGCCTGGGCCCTTGCTGCTAAGTGCACTTTGTTGTGTCCTTCTGCGTTGCGTAATTCTAATTCACACCCTCTAGTTATAATAATATCAATATCATATGAATATTTTACATTTGGAACTGCTGGATGATTCCAAGAGTTTTTATGATTTTTGTTTCGTGTATCGTTGGAATTCTGACTCTGCATATTTGTAGCACATACATCTCATGATTTTTGGTTTGTTGTTGTCTGGAACCTGCAGTTATTTATGTTAATGGTGCAATCATATTTATTATTCTTCAGTGTTTGCAGTTTAGAACTCTCAGTTTCTATTTGTTGTTTCTTCTGTTTTGATATCTAATGCTGGCAATTTTGGCTCTAAGTAACTTTGAACTTAAGATAATTTGCATATTTGAGACTCTAAGTTGTGCTTAAATTGTAAAACATTAGTTTTGGGGTTTAAAACGGTTGTTTTGACACCTGTTATATGCGTCCATTGATCCCTGTCCATTGCATTGTGATTGCTCTGCCGTTTTCAATTCTATTCACAGTTCACAATGGTTAGGATTTAACGGTAGTTTTGGCACCTTGTATATCCTTCCATTGACCCCTGTCCATTGCATTGTGATTGCTCTGCCGTTTTCAATGTTATTCACAGTTCACAATGGTTAGGATTTACAGATTCTAATTTTTAATAATTTAACATAAGTTAACAAGTGCACTCCTTTTTGCTCTGGTTCTCTTTAATCCTGGAAGAATTATCTTAATTGATTCTGCAATTACCGAATGTCTATTATATGGGCCGTGCTGACTAGAGATATGGCCAAGAGAACATTAATTGAGCTAATGGGTCAAACTATACATTTGAAGTTAGCAATCTTCAATAGATGATAATAAAAATGCCCCCTTTTCTGCGAAATGTATTCTGAGGATTGTTTCTTATCTACTCAGGTTTCCTGACTTTGATTTTGTCAACATTTCTGCATGTACTCAGATATCTCCGAGACAGGTAGCGAGGAAACAGACCTAAGCACCTCTGAGGGAGATGATTCGTCATGGATTTCTTGGTTTTGTGGGTTGCGAGGAAATGAGCTCATCTGTGAAGTTGATGATGACTATATACAAGATGACTTCAATCTTTGTGGTCTTCAGGGACATGTTCCCTTTTATGACTATGCCCTGGACATGATTTTGGACAATGATTCATTGAGTGGTAATTCCAGAATTAGCGCTTTCTTCTATTTCTCATTATCTCAAATCTGGCCATCTTTTTCTAGTACATGGTGGATTCCTTTTGCATCCTGCATGATGAAATTCTTTTAATTGCACATTGGATAGGCTTTCATATTTATTTGCTCTGATGAGATAGTCCAAATCACAAGTTTATTATCCAGAGAACTGTCTTTTTTCATTTCAATCTCAGTAATCACATTCTTTTTTGATGCGAGCGGATGCAGTAATCACATTCTTTGATTCTATGTTTTCTTAGGTGAGGTCGATGGTGACGAACAAAATGAAATTGAGTCTGCTGCAGAATTATTGTATGGGCTTATACATGCTCGTTACATCATAACTAGCAAAGGATTAAATGCAATGGTAAAGTTGTCATTAATGTTTCTTTCTTACATACTCTTTAAAGTTCTATGTACATAATTTTATTTCTTGGTTAATGGTTTAGCATGAGAAGTACAAGAGAGCAGATTTTGGGCGCTGTCCTCGAGTTTTTTGTGGGGGACAACCATGTTTGCCAGTTGGTACATCGGACATTCCTCGCAATGGTTCTGTGAAGATTTACTGCCCGAAATGTGAAGACCTCTATTTTCCTAGATGCAAATATCAGAGCAGTATCCTTTTTATCCAGTATGTCTTGATCTTTCCAAGACTAACTGGATAATGATCTTTCCAAGACTAACTGGATTTCTCTATATCTATACTTACGGGGATTGACATGATTAGTTTTCTTGTAAACATGAATGCATGAATTAGTCGTGCTTTGTTTTTCATGTTAAAGATATTCTTATTATGCTCATATTTGTTTAGATGATAAAAAAGATTTGGCACATGAGGGGGAAAGTGCTGTTACAAATGTTAGTTCACCTAAGTCTACAAGAAAATTCCTTTTAGTTAGTTCATCTAAAGGCCAACAGTATAACACTTTCCATCTACAAAACTAAGTTATGTTAGCTGATGATTACATTGTGCATTTATCTGATTCCCACCACTATTTCATCTTCTCAGAATTGATGCATGTTCACCTATAATCCTTCATAAACCTCTATCTAGTTACATAGAAGTTCTGCTTCATTTGTTATCCAGGTAGCTTTCCCCCCAATCGTAATTACTTAAACCTATTGTCTTCAAACTTAATTCAAGCCATATTCGAATTAGAATCGTCTGTTCCAACTTATATAACTTCCTCGAGTACAGATGCTTTTCTTGCATGTTTGTTGGTACCATCCTTCCTGACCCTACTCTCTTCATATTAAAATATTGTCAGTTTGAAGCAAGGCTCATAGTTGAGGGTGCTCAGCAGAAAATTGATTGAGATTGTGTGATTGTTAGCCTGATGCTTGAGCTTCTAGTTTACAGCCAAAACTGAGGGTCTCATCATAAGACCTAGAAGGAAGTCTAAGTCATGCAACCAAGGAGCACGCTGCTGAATTTACCCGGTGGAGGATATATCAAGAAAAGGAATTTCATTGATCATCTTCATTTTGTATCACATGGCGCAATAAATATTCTGTTTGCTTTTTTGAGATGAATCTAGGCTGGTGAGGCTTCAAGAACTTTATTATCCCTTTTAATCCTCTTTTACTTTGCTTACTACATAAAATACATGGATTCATAGGAGTCAATATCGTAGTTAATAGTAGCTTAATGGGAATGATCAAGGGGTGTGTTTGCTATTTGCAACATTTGTGGGAGGTGTACATGCCATAAGGCTTAGATTATTCTATCGATTTTATGTTATCTATCAATTGAATGTAGAGATTAACTTCATTTTTAAAGTATTGAGGCACACTGAGAGCTTTCATACAAGTCCTTCTCCACTGCTAAGAAATCATAATTACTGAAAATTAATTCCATGCAAATCTGTGCAATGATGTCCTCCCCCTTGGGAGGAGGCTAGGAGCTTGTCTTCTCGAAATATTCTTTCAACCATGCCTATGGTAGTTGTAAAGTCAACCAAGTTGAAACTTACACACCTCTGAGGATCACCCTTTGAGGTCTATCCTCGTTTCCCTAAGAGCATGAAACACAATTCTGTTAGCCTTTTTAATATATTTCAACACCAGAAGAAAATATGAAGAGCATAAAAAGGGAGCTTCTATATGAAACATGGGTAAACATGAACCTTGCCCATGTTTCAAAAAACTACCGAACTTTGAAAATGTTTTTTTTAAAAAAACTCCACATACTTTTCATGTTTCAAATAACTGCCATATATTTTGAGATATGTCCATGGTCACAGGGCTCCGTGATCTGTTGTTGGGTAGCTTTTTTGTATGTCTTAAAGTATATGGTGGTTATTTGGAACTGGGAAACTTTGTGCTAGTTTTTTGAACCATGTCTAAAGTTAATAGTGAGCCCGTGAATGTTTGTGGCAGTTTTTGTCATTTTCAAAGTATATGATAGTTTTTTGAAACATGATCAAAGGTAGGGTTGGAAATGGGCCGTGCTGAGCCTCGCCAAGCTAAGGCATGCCTAGAAATTTCCTAAAGAAGTGGGCCGTGCTGAGCCTACCCAAGCTAAGGCATGACTAGAATTTCCTAGTGCTAGGCATATGCCTAAAGCCTATGTGGGCTTAGAATTATGTATCAAAAGTTAGGGTTGGAAGTGGGCCATGCTGAGCCTAGCCAAGCTCAGACATGGACTTGAAATTTCGTAGGCATAGGCCCTACAGCCTATGTGGGCCTAGAATTATGTATCAATGTACTAACCCATTGAATAATGGACGGACCCACGGGCTATATGTTCTGGCCCATTCATACCCAAACCGTGTCGACCCATTTGTGCTAAATTCGGACCTCTAATTTGGTGTTACGATTCTATTTCATTCATACTAGGCTAGCATTAAACATTTTTATGAAATTTACCGTAAAAAACAACACATGCAATGTCAATCATATAGGTCGTTAAGCCATCGAGTTGACTCATGTTGGACAAACTCTAATAAACCATGAAAAACATTGAATTTGGTATTTAAAGTTTAAGTGTATGTCGTAATGTTTTTACTGCAATGCATCTCTCTTTGATCACAAACAACATCAACTGTCTTCTGTTACCTCTTTGACGATTTATTTCAGATATGGATGGCTCTTACATCGGCACAACATTCCCCCATCTCTACCTGATGACATATCCTACTGCAAAACCATCAAAGCCAGCTCAGAACTATGTGCCTAGGGTTTTTGGCTTTAAATTGCACGAGGGGTCTAGGTGATGATCACTATACATGTTGTACCATTTTTAAAGTATAATAAGGGCTACCTTCCGCAGCTTGTTCAATGATTCTTTCCGCCCATGGTAGGAGATTTGTTACGTGTAATCTGTGTCTCATAACCATGGCAGAAGAAAGGATGGGCACAAACTCTCTAGAATTCTGGCAGAAGAGAGGATGGGCACATCACAATTTTGTGTGGGGGGTAATGCTGGGTTAGATAGTATCAATGTGTACCGTATGTGATCCGAGGGTTTGGTAATTCTACTTGTTCAGTTAGAATCTTCAGGGTTGTTGAACTGATTGGACACATCCAATTTCTCATGTGCAACTAAAGTGTCCTGTGATGTAGAGATTATTAGGCCGACTTTTAAAATGAGCCTCGTTCTATTTTTGAGCTATGATCAATGGTTGTCTGAATTATTCGTTGGTTCCTTCATGGGGTTCAGTTTTGCAGCTTCTTCGACATTGTATACATGCAATTCCCTAGAGCTGGGTTGCTTTGCTGTTGCAGTATGTTGTCTACATAAACATGCGAATGAAGAAGAAAAAGCTGTATAATGTCCAGTCAAAAATGAAAATAATGGGATGGGTCTCATATGGTATACTCTCAAAGATGGCGATGTTATACTTTCTCATACACAGGATCAAAGGGTGGGTTGTATGTGGTGTATTTTTCGATCCTGTTCTATATGTGGTGAAGAACAAGTCATGTTAAATGTTTATGAGAGATATCTCCTATATATGTAATGATACACATTATTCTCTTTAAATTATCTTAGTATTGAGATATCTTTGATTTTGATGTCCGCTGGCCGTGTAACCTGTCTTTCCTTGATTGGAGCTTTATAATTCCATTTTCTTTTATTAGGAAATGTTGAATGAGAAAGTTGAAGAGAACTGTTTACGGGTGTTTTCTCACCACATGATCGTTGACCAGGGATTGAGCGGTCAACGTAGTCAAGGGGTCAGTTGAGATCCCATGGGTACGTCAAGCGCATGTGCACTCAGCGCGGGTCGGAGATGGAGTCGGGGTCGAGCGCCGGATCCGAGCGGAGCGTCGGTTCTTGGTTGAAGCAGAGCGGAGGGGAAGCCTCGGCTATGTTTTGATGGGCTCGGCCACGGTCGGACGAGTGTCGAGGGGTAGCCTCGGCGCCTCGGTCAGCTTCTTCTTGAATAGACGAGAAACTTGTCGGGGGGGCCGGACCTTGGTTCCGGCCGTATCCCCTCCGATGCCTAAGTCAGATCAGGGTCTGAAGGGTACTCGGCGGGGTAGGCACGACTCGAGAGGAGATCGATACGCTGACCCACGGCGCGAGCAGGGGGAGGGAAAGGGAATGGCGGAAGACCAAGGTCGTTGATGGTAAGCCTTAGATTAGAATACCTGGGGTTCGATCCCTTGCTCCGTTGTCCCTCCGGTCCTTTTATAGAGTCTTTGCCCCGATTGCCCCCCGTCCACGCCGTCACGCCGTCAGCCCCCACTCGTGCCCTCGAGATCCGTCCCCACGATGTCGCCTGCCAGCGTCATGGGTGAGCCGATTGCCCCCCGTCCACGCCGTCACGCCGTCAGCCCCCACTCGTGCCCTCGAGATCCGTGTCCCTGCCAGCGATGTCGATTTCCCCCCGTGCCAGCGTCAGCCCCCACTGGGGCCCTCGAGCCGATGTCGTGCCAGCGTCATGGGTGAGCCGATTGCCGGTCATGGGCCTTTAGGCCTTACACCCGGGGGGAGTGGTTTCTTCCGGGGATCGTGGGCTGGCTACGAGCGTGTCGAACCGTGGACGGTTCGAGCTCTCGGGGGCCTCACTGAGCGGGCCGCGTTTTCTTCGTGGGCCTCGTCCGGCGGGGCCTAATCTCGTTAGCAGGCTTCTTGTCCACCGCTGGGTCTTGGGCTTCCATCCTTTGGGCTTCTCCAAAATAGTCGTATCAATTGCCCTCATCATCCGAGCCGTTCGGGTTTAGCCGGTTCAGTTCGGGCGATGTGACTGTTTGGGATTTGACAAGCGCGTCAGTCGAGGCCAGCCCATTAAATGGGGTCATCATGATGCGGCCCGTTTATCTTCTCTTGGCGCGGGTTTCGAAACGCCGTCGACCCTCTGATGCTGCCACGTGCTCCTCTCCGGACGGTTTGTATTCCTTGATTGCCCCGCATATAAGATGCCGGCCTCCCAGACTTCAATCCTTTCGCGCTCTTCTGATCTCGATTTCGCAAGCTCCCTCTTTCCGCCATCCTTCTCCTTGCAACTCCTTCTCAAGGTAACCCCTTTCTCCTCTTTTGTCCCATGGCTACGCTTAAAATAGGCAGTTCGGCGTCGGGACCTAGGGATCCTCCGGCGCCTAGGTCCGGCAATGCCCGACCTTCAGGGCCCGGAGCCCCTTCGGGGGCTTATCCTGTTCGGGATAAGGGGAAAAGAAAACTTTTCGCGGACCCCATTGGCGACGACGTGGCTCAGGCCGTTGAGAGATATGATGTTCCCCCGGCAGTCCTTGGGTCGCCGTCCAAGGTGACTTTCCCGGTGGTCGCAGAAATCCGGGAGAGGTATTTGTGTCATCCGTACGACGTCCGGGTCCCCTTTTACGACGAGCGGATTTGCTTTCTACGGGGTAACGAGGTTGGTGTTTACGTCGAGAGTTTTCGCCTGGGCCTCCGTTTCCCCCTTCATCCCTTCATCATTCAGTTCATGGAGCGCCTGATGGTGTCCTTGTGTTAGTTGACCCCGTATTCTGTCGCGGTGCTGACCGGGTTCATCATGCTCTGCCTTGCCCATGGCATAGAGCCGTCTCTTCCTCTTCTTTTCCATCACTATCGGGTTCAGACGGTCGGCCAACGGTCGTGGCAGCATCTTCGGGCTCACGCGGGGAGGGAGTGTTTGCTCGGTCTCCCCCGCTGGGTGGGGACTGGAGCTCGAGCTATGTTGTTGTCGTCTTTCCTGAGGACGCCGAGATACTGACAGGTTGGGGAGGGCTATGTCAGTACAACTTGACGTTGACCCTCTCCGAGGCCGACCAGGCAGCTGTTCGACGGCTGTCATCCCTTTCCTTAGAGGAGAGGTCGGTCTGGCCTCTGCTGGATGACCTGCGTCTCAAAACCGTGCTATGGTCCCCCCCGGTAGGCTCTTCATTTCTTTCTGTTTTCTCCCTAGCTTACCCTGATCTTCTTTCCTTCTGCAGGGATGGCCGTACACGAATATACTCGAAACGTCAACGAGCTCATCCGAAGGGGTGCCAGCCGAAGCCGAGGGAACCCATCAGGGCAAGCGCCGCGTCGCACTGTTGACGAAGAGGTGCGGTAGGCCGAGCCTGTCGTGGGGAGAGTGGAGCCCGCAGGAGCGGCGACTCCTCCTCCCTTGGCCGCGGAGATCCTTCCTGAGGGCGAGGCCCCCGGGGCTGGACATCCTTGCCCCGTTCAAGCCGAGGGAGGCGACGCGGGAGCCGAGCTGACCCCCCACACGCCTGTGGGCGGTCGAGGTGCGGGGCGCAAGCGTTCTCCTCCTCCCTCCGCCGGCCCCAGCGAGAGGAAGAGGCGGAAGGAAGGTGATGAGATCCGTATTCCGACGGTCACCGAGGTGCCGTCGGCCTCCGGCGAGACTCTACAGCTGACCCTGGTGACCACTCCCGCCGGCTCGGCCGAGCCTTCCCTGGTGGGAGCTGGCGGCCTGTTGGCGGACACCCTGGCGGGCCCCGAGTTTTCCCCCGGGGACTCGGTGTTCATCGACCGGGCCATGGCTAACCAATTGGCGCACGGCTCGGTCCTCCCGAGGGATCGATCTCTCCTAGAGAGAGCTCCTACTGATAAGCTGTCGGACTCCTTGGTCTGGCTGCTTCAACAGGTTTGACTGCTCTGTTGTTCTCAAATCAGTCTCTTGACCATTCCCCGTATAACTCCTTTCTTTGCGTAGGCCACTACGATGGCCGTCGAGGCGCAGCGCCGAGCGGCCCAGGCGAGGGAGCTGGAAGAGACCGTTGCCTGGGAGCGCGCAAGGGCCGGGGAGGCCGAGGTGGCCGTCCGAGAGGCACGCATGGAAGCTCGTCATCTCCGACACCGGGTGGACGAGCTTACTGGTCAAGTGATGGATCTCCGGGGGAGCTGGACGACGCTCTGAGGTCGGCCCGGGAGGCGGAAGAGGCGTTCCGCCAGGAGAGGAACGATCTCCAGAATGAGCTGGAGGACTCGCGCCAGATGACCCGGTTTGTTGATGAGGTGGAGAGGGGTGTCGGCGGAGTCCTGGGAGAAAGGATCACAGAGGTCCTTAGGGAGGCTTTCAGCTCTTACGAGGACCTTCTTGCCCCTCGGATCATTGACATCATTCGGGACTCCTTCCAGCGTTTTGCGGAGTGTGCCCGGCAGCCCCTCCCGCCCGTCGATCTCCCACGCTCCGAGCAGGGCGAGGTGCCAGAGGATGCTTCCTCTAGGGCCCCGGGGTCTTAGGCCTTCGTACCTTGTTCCCCCCTTCCGTTGGTTTGTAATTTTGAACAATTCCAATTATATAACCTTGTTGTCGCTGGGGTTTTTTTTGCCATGCGGGGACCCTTAGCCTTTTTGGTTTTTTTATTGTGCTGTGAGCTCCACCTTTTGTCGGCATTCCCTTATTGTTCGTGAGGAGGGCGAGGGGTTCTTAGGACACCGAACCCCGTCGGCATCTTATCGGTGCCCTCGTCTGTTTCGTCATGGTTTATCCTTTGCTCGCAATAGATAGTTGCTTTACACGCGGCTTAGGTTGCTCCCGATCTCGCAGCCAGCCGGGTTGGCGGGTCGACGAGGTGGGCCGCTCCTTGGCTTAACCAGTCGACGTTTCCGTCTGCTGGGGGAGCTGCCCCCAGCCTTACGAGCGGGTGGATCGTTTAGTTAGCGAGGGGGGTTACCCCTCAGCTCATAACCGACTCATGCCCCCGCCTGCTGGGGGGTCACCCCCAGCCTTATGGGTGGGCGGATCGATCGGTCGACGAGGGAAGCTATCCCTTGGCTTATGGCCGATCGATGTCCCCGTCTGCTGGGGGAGTTGCCCCCAGCCTAATGAGCGGGCGGATCGTTTGGTCGGCAAGGGAAGCTATGTTGGTAGCAACGATCTATGAACGTCGTGTTTGATGATAACAAACGTGTGTGAACATTTCTAACGTCTGGGTTAAGTGTTTCAGGAACATCAACCATGCGATTAATTCACGGAAGGACTTGGTCACTGTGCGAAAAGAAAGGAGAGCACTTCATCAAATTTCTCCTCTTTGGAATCTCCAAAAATCCAAGGGCAATTCAATAATTCCCAAGCACTTAAAGTTCTTTTTCTTGTGCAAATTTTTTAAAAAAAACACACAGGGCCGAAAATAATATCACTGGATTTGAACTTCGTGCCTAGGTTTCTCAAGAGCCCATCATTTATCATTAGTTTTAAAAATAACTCTTAAGAGCCCATCATTCTTTTTACAACCTGTGGCCTAGGTCTCTCAAAGAACAAACCAAATTAACACAGGCCCTTATTTTTATAGCAAAGCCCATGTCTGCCGAATCCATGTGAAGTGCCGCACATTTTTTTGGAGATCCTCTCTTTTTTTAAGAGATCCAATCAAATATTTCAAGAGTGGCCTGCCTTGAAAAACCCTAACCCTTTTTCCTCAATCAGCCGGCCATATATAAAAAATTGAGGAGAGAGCCGCACTCATTTGTTTTTTCACATCAAAAATCCCCCAGGGGCTCTTGCGTTTCCAAGGCTGATTTTTTTTGGGTTGTTCCTTGGCAAAATATCAAAGACATTGCAATCTCTCTCTCTTCTCAGAAACGCCAAGAAATTCCAAGGGGGCCGGGGCAATCATCCTTTATTACTCTCCAAGAGCAATCAAAGGAGGAGTTAAACTGTTAAAGCACCCGAATCCTTGAAGAACACAAAAGAAGGCAACACAAGCCTATGGGAATTATGTGAGTGGAATGGTTTAATTAAATATTTAATCTTTGCCTTTTTGTGTGTGCAGGTGGGGAGTTTCTCAGCTGAATTCTTTTGAGCCCTCTTCAAAGAGATTTTTTTATGCCTTTTAATTGCTAGTGTAATCTTTGAGGAGGCTGCGAAAATTATTTTAAGGGCACACACAGAATTTTGGAGAGCCGGCCATAGCTAGACAAGTTGCGGCAAGATCATCAAAGAGGGAAGATCTGCACCCAGGGCTTCTTCATTTGTTTGTCCCAGATTTTGTGTTGCATGAGTTGTTAAGAAAAGCTGATGATAATAAAGAGGGGAGAGAAAGAGATTGAAATATTAAGAAGTTTTTAATTAATCACCTCCCTTTTCTTTTGTTTGCAGGTGGAAAACTTTCAGGTGGTGACTGGGAATTAAAGAGGAAGAAAGAGAGTTGGTCATCAAGCACACAAGCCCGCAAGCTTTGGGAATAGGAGGAAGCCACAATTTTTAAGATCCACAACTGTCGCAAGTCTCATAGTGGAGTTCAATCGCCGCAACTTGAATTGCCATTACCGAGAGACTACTACTACTTGCCAGACGACATCTGGCCCGTGCTGATTGACGAAGACGACACCGCTACATGATCTGAGCATTCTAAACTCTCTTGTTTATTATATTGTGTAGTATTTGTGCTAGTTCTTCGTTGGGGAAACTTTACCATCTTTGTTACTTT
This sequence comes from Scilla litardierei, assembly GCA_030789695.1. NCBI lineage: Eukaryota > Viridiplantae > Streptophyta > Magnoliopsida > Asparagales > Asparagaceae > Scilla > Scilla litardierei. The sequence goes on along the minus strand of CM061135.1, from coordinate 100,892,879 downwards.
TTGGGGACCTGACGACTTTGGGAGTTGTCACGGAGGGAGAGCATCTGACTAGATTGAGAGTGTAGAGCACGTGGTGTGCGTACGAGCTAGGTGAGAGTAGATTTGGGATCTTGACTCATTGTAGCTGTACTCGATTACATATCTATCTAGTAGTTGCTTTCGGGGGCTGGAGTAGGTCGTGGAGACGACCGAACCAGGGTATATCTGTGCGTACTCTGTGATTGCTATTTCATTACACTGTCTGTGCTTATAACTGCGTGTGGTTGTTCGTGGGTTGTACGAATATTTTTAATAGCCTATTCACCCCCCCTCTAGGCTACGATCCAGATCCAACAAGTGGTATCGGAGCCAGTTTAGAGGATCTAGTTTAGATTTTTTTATGACCATGAATATATCTGATTGTGCATTTGCTGAAGGTCAGTCTATAGCCCGTCCCCCTAAGTTTAACGATGTAGACTTTGCTTATTGGAAGGCTAGGATGAAAATATATATAGTGTCTGTAGATTATGATGTGTGGGATATTGTTGAAAATGGTTATAGTCTGCCCACTATTAAAATTGAAGACACTGTTATAATTAAGCCTAAAGACAAGTGGGATTTAGCTGATAAGAAACTTTATACTCTTAATGGTAAAGCTATGAATGCGCTTATATGCTCTCTTGATAAATATGAATTTAATCGTATCTCACATTGTCTAACTGTGTAGGAAATCCGGCATACTCTGGAGGTGACACATGAGGGAACATCGCAAGTGAAGGAATCCAGACTTGCGTTGCTTTGCACAGAATACGAGAGCTTCCGCATGCTACCAACAGAATCTGTGAAAGAGATGTTTGCGAGGTTCACGGACATCGTCTACAAATCCAGTTCCCTCGGTAAGCCATACTCTAGCCATGAACAGGTACGAAAGATCTTAAGGGCGCAACCAAGTTCGTTCAGGCCTAAAGTCACCGCTATTCAAGAAGCTAAGGACTTGTCAACAATGAAAGTGGAGGACTTGATAGGCAACCTAATGTCACACGAGCTTGAGTTGCAGAGTATAGAAGCCAGAGAGAAACCTGAAGATAAGACCAAAGCTTCCACACCATTAGCTCTTCAAGCTAACGACGACGATCTTGATGAAGAGCAAGCCCTAATGGTCAGGAACTTCAGGAGATACATTCAGACTGATCAAGGAAGAGCTGAGATGGGAAAAAGGTTCATTCGTTCTAATAATTCTAATTTTTGTAGAAATTCCTATGATCAGAAAGCTATTAATAGAAGTGAATGTTTTAAATGCAAGAAGAAAGGGCACCACCTAAAAGATTGCCCACAACAACACACAGCTCAAGTTGCAAAAGGAAAAACGAAAGTGCTGACGTGGGACATGGATAGCGAAGCTGAGAAGGAGGATGAGGAACATGAAGCCCACTCCTGCATGGCATTGATGGCCAAACAGAATGAGGTAGAATCTCCCACTAAAGCTGAACTTTTAGAAATTTGTAAAGGAATGCAACATAGAATTGATGAGCTAGAAGCTGATGTGGAATGTTATAGGAATGATAACTTTGATATGCAACAAACTGAGTATGACATGTCTATAGAAATGAAAAATCTTAAACAAGAGCTTGTTGCATGCAAATCTACCATCACCATTTTAGAAAAAGAGAAAGCTAGCTTGTCTGGAAAAACTGATTGTCTTTCATGTCCCTCTTTATTAAAGGATATTAGCATGTATAAGCTTGATAAGACAAAGCTTGAAGTTGAAAATGAATTGCTTTCTGAAAAGATTAACATGCTAAATCTTGAACTTAAAGAAAAAATGAGGGATTTTGAAAAGAAAGAAGAGGAAAACAAGCAAGCTTTCATTAGTAAATGCACTTTGCTTGTGAATGAAAACGATATCTTGAAATCCAAAGTCACCACCCTAGAATTGTCAATAAAGAGATTTTCCATTGGAAAACAAAATTTGGACATTATTCTTGGAAATCAAATTTATGGCAATAATAGGCGAGGACTAGGATATGGTCTTAAAAATGTTGAAAAATCAAAATATAGAAAAGTTCACATTGAATCAACAAAGGTTGGAAATTTTCATGCTAAGTGCTTTACATGTGGATGTGTTGGTCATACTTCATATCATTGCAAATATAGGAACACAAACATGAAGTTCAAACAAATATGGGTTCCTAAATCTTTGATGACTAACGTGAGTGGACCTTGTTGGATTCCAAGGTCACACACGACACCTCTTTTGTAGGTGAGACGGAAATTTGGCGAGGAGCAATAAATTGAGAGTTTCATTATTTTAGCCCCTTAGTCAAAAGCGACGCGAAGGTATATCTTTCATTTTGGTCTTAATGCATACCTTCATAGCTTTTTGTGTGCGTGACTTTTCTTTATTTGTGTGCTAGTAGTTGCATTACTGTGTGTGCATGATTTTTTGTTTGTGTGATTGCATCTCATGTTTGCTTTAGTACATCATGCATTTTTAAAAAAAAATTGAAAAAAAATGGTGCTTAAATGTGTATCTTTTCTCTTTGATTCATTATTGAAGTATGCACGAATGATTTTCATATCTATGTAGAAATTGGTGTATTATTGCTTCTGCCACATGCGCATGCTCATCTTTCTAAATATTCATGACATATTCAATGAATAAAAATAACTTGATTTCTACACCACCTCCTTCACTTTCACATGTATTACTATTGTTGCACATTTGGAGATATCGTTTATGAAGTATGGAAAGTGAATGTAGGAGGAAAACTTAACTGAAAATCTAAGGGATATGATATACCGTGCCATGGATAAAAATTGAGCAAAAGAAAGTGTTGTTATAAGTATTTTATGAAAAAAAATTAAAAAAAAAGAGAATAATTGCTCTGTATGAAAAATGGATACAATCGGCAACGGTATTACCCACGAGTATCCAACATAAGCTTTACGGGTAAACTTTAGCGTTGGTGTATTTACTCGTCAAGCAATGTCACCCCCACATCAAAGAGTCCTTATAGGCTATGTTTTGGGGTGTGGTACCTTGAACTCATTTTTAATGAGGTGGGAAAAATCAATCCTAGGTGATAGAATGTTATTTGGAAAATGTGGATTGGTTTTGGTTGACTTTCTTAATGATTCTCCCTAAGTGCTTCAATTTTAATCATCACACTTTACACATTGGTGTTGAAGTCTTAGTTGTTTAATTTCATTGGATTTTGACTTGATTATTCTATGATTGTATTCATGCAATTGTTGGTAATGGTTAATAATACTCTATTTTTGCATGGTATATATTTTTGACTTCGTGCTTCGACTTTTGATGATAACAAAGGGGGAGAAAAATGTGGAAAAGATTTTTTATTAATGCTCGTGAAAATATGATTGTTTGATTAAGGGGGAGCATTAATGAATATTGGGGAAGCCCAAAAATAGGGGGAGCATGCTTATATGCTTATTGATAAACTTTACACATCATTGTTCGCACATCATTTCATCTCATTGCATGTCACCCACTATCGCCACACTTTCACACACACTCTCTCTCTGAAATTTCATTGTGCAAATCTTATACCTAGTTTGTTATCATCAAAAGGGGGAGATTGTTGGTAGCAACGATCTATGAACGTTGTGTTTGATGATAACAAACGTGTGTGAACGTTTCTAACGTGTGGGTTAAGTGTTTCAGGAACATCAACCATGCGATTAATTCAAGGAAGGACTTGGTCACTGTGCGAAAAGAAAGGAGAGCACTTCATCAAATTTCTCCTCTTTGGAATCTCCAAAAATCCCAGGGCAATTCAATAATTCCCAAGCACTTAAAGTTCTTTTTCTTGTGCAAATTTTTTAAAAAAACACACACAGGGCCGAAAATAATATCACTGGATTTGAACTTCGTGCCTAGGTTTCTCAAGAGCCCATCATTTATCATTAGTTTTAAAAATAACTCTTAAGAGCCCATCATTCTTTTTACAACCTGTGGCCTAGGTCTCTCAAAGAACAAACCAAATTAACACAGGCCCTTATTTTTATAGCAAAGCCCATGTCTGCCGAATCCATGTGAAGTGCCGCACATTTTTTTGGAGATCCTCTCTTTTTTTAAGAGAGCCAATCAAATATTTCAAGAGTGGCCGGCCTTGAAAAACCCTAACCCTTTTTCCTCAATCAGCCGGCCATATATAAAAAATTGAGGAGAGAGCTGCACTCATTTTTTTTTTCACATCAAAAATCCCCCAGGGGCTCTTGCGTTTCCAAGGCTGATTTTTTTGGATTGTTCCTTGGCAAAATATCAAAGACATTGCAATCTCTCTCTCTTCTCAGAAACGCCAAGAAATTCCAAGGGGGCCGGGGCAATCATCCTTTATTACTCTCCAAGAGCAATCAAAGGAGGAGTTAAACTGTTAAAGCACCCGAATCCTTGAAGAACACAAAAGAAGGCAACACAAGCCTATGGGAATTATGTGAGTGGAATGGTTTAATTAAATATTTAATCTTTGCCTTTTTGTGTGTGCAGGTGGGGAGTTTCTCAGCTGAATTCTTTTGAGCCCTCTTCAAAGAGATTTTTTTTGTGCCTTTTAATTGCTAGTGTAATCTTTGAGGAGGCTGCGAAAATTCTTTTAAGGGCACACACAGAATTTTGGAGAGCCAGTCATAGCTAGACAAGTTGCGACAAGATCATCAAAGAGGGAAGATCCGCACCCAGGGCTTCTTCATTTGTTTGTCCCAGATTTTGTGTTGCATGAGTTGTTAAGAAAAGATAACTGATGTTAATAAAGAGGGGAGAGAAAGAGATTGAAATATTAAAAAGTTTTTAATTAATCACCTCCCTTTTCTTTTGGTTGCAGGTGGAAAACTTTCAGGTGGTGACTGGGAATTAAAGAGGAAGAAAGAGAGTTGGTCATCAAGCACACAAGCCCGCAAGCTTTGGGAATTGGAGGAAGCCACAATTTTTAAGATCCACAACTGTCGCAAGTCTCATAGTGGAGTTCAATTGCCGCAACTTGAATTGCCATTACCGAGAGACTACTACTACTTGCCAGACGACATCTGGCCCGTGCTGATTGATGAAGACGACACCGCTACATGATCTGAGCATTCTAAACTCTCTTGTTTATTATATTGTGTAGTATTTGTGCTAGTTCTTCGTTGGGGAAACTTTACCATCTTTGTTACTTTTTGGGGACCTGACGACTTTGGGAGTTGTCACGGAGGGAGATCATCTGACTAGATTGAGAGTGTAGAGCACGTGGTGTGCGTACGAGCTAGGTGAGAGTAGATTTGGGATCTTGACTCATTGTAGCTGTACTTGATTACATATCTATCTAGTAGTTGCTTTCAGGGGCTGGAGTAGGTCGTGGGGACGACCGAACCAGGGTATATCTGTGCGTACTCTGTGATTGCTATTTCATTACCCTGTCTGTGCTTATAACTGCGTGTGGTTGTTTGTGGGTTGCACGAATATTTTTAATAGCATATTCACCCCATCTCTAGGCTACGATCCAGATCCAACAAGCTATCCCTCGGCTTATGGCCAATCGATGTTTCCGTCTGCTGGGGGAGTTGCCCCCAGCCTTATGAGTGGGCGGATCGTTTGGTCAGCGAGGGAAGCTATCCCTCGGCTTGTAGCGAATCGATGTTCTCGTCTGCTGGGGGAGTTGCCCCCAACCTTATGAGCGGGCGGATCGTTTGGTCGGCGAGGGAAGCTATCCCTCGGCTTATGGCCAATCGATGTCCCCGTTTGCTGGGGGAGTTGCCCCCAGCCCTACGAGTGGTTTCAAGGATCGGCCTGTAAGGTAAGCTGCCCCCAGCCTTGCGGCCGATCGATTTTGGCGGGCCTGCGGGGGGTTGTTCTCCGTCTTAGGGCCGATCGTAGGGCCCGTCTGCCGGGGGAGTTTCCCCCGGGCTTACGGACGAGCTTCCAGACTGGCCTGCTGGGGGAGCTGCCCCCAGCCTCACGGCTGATCGGTCTAGGCGGGCCTACGGAGGGTTGTTCTCTGACTTAGGGCCGATCGCAGGGCCCGTCTGCCGGGGGAGTTGCCCCCGGGCTTACGGACGAGCTTCCAGACCGGCCTGCTGGGGGAGCTGCCCCCAGCCTTACAGCCGATCGGTTTTGGCAGGCTTGCAGAGGGTTGTTCTCCGACTTATGGCCGATCACAGGGCCCGTCTGTCGGGGGAGTTGCCCCCGGGCTTACAGACGAGTTTCCAGACCAGCCTGCTGGAGGAGTTGACCCCAGCCTCACGGTCGATCGGTTTTGGCAGGCCTGCGGAGGGTTCTCGTCTGTTGAGCGACAGCGGTCCTCTGGGGGAGGCGATCGAGTTCTCTACCGAATTTTGAAACGGCTATTCAATCGAATGCGGAAAAAAGGAGGGTGCGTTTGTACCAACAAGGTCCTTCTTTCGTTACATGGTCCGGTACATTTGGAGGAAATACATAAAACAGAGGGGGCCAAGGTGGGAGAGCCCTCCCTCGGCAAGGTTGCAGCCGTACATCCCACCTGCTCACTCGATGATACGCAGGGGTGCCTGAACTATGTTTACTTTCTTCCCCTTGTCCGGCTGCCTGGATGTCCCCTCCCCCGGAGCAGGATCATACGTGAAGTTCTTCAAGTGCCCCCGACTCACCAGCTTCTCTATGTCTTTCTTCAGATGCCAGCAGTCGTCAGTGTCGTGGCCGTTGTCCTTGTGATATTTGCAGTACTTCTCTTCGTCTCTCCCGCCTCTCTTCATCCTCGGAGGTGGCCGGCCCATGCGCCCTTCCTTCTGGGCGTGTGCGAGGACAACGTCCGGGGGCAGCGTTTAGCTGGGTGTGTCGCGGTTCTTCTCTCCATTGCTTTCCTTGGGCCTTTTTCTCCTGTCGATGCTCCTCTGAGCCGCGACGCTCACTTTCGTCGCGCTTGTATCCTCGCTTGGCCCTTCCCTCGTCGACGGCCAAGGCTTCTTCTGTCAGCATGAAGTGCTCGGCCCGCGGCATGACCCCAGCGAGGTCCTTCGGGGGGTCGTTGTGCAATGACTTCTTCAAGCCCCTGTGCCGTAGTCATTTCTTCAGGGCCGTCTTCACAACCAGCTCGGGACAACTCTCCACGTTTAGTCGTTCCGTGTTGAAGCGACGCATGAAGTGCATCAGAGATTCCTCGGGACCCTGCACCACATTGAACAAGAGTTCTGAGTCCGGCTTTACCTGTCGCACGGCCACGAACTGCCTGCAGAACAACTGGGTAAGCTCCTCGAAGCTATCGATGGAGCGATAGGGCATGCTATGGTACCAGGTCCTTGCTGCCTTCCGGAGGGTGGAATAAAAACCTCTGCACAGCAGGGTGTCGTCCGCCCCCTGGAATGCCATGACCCCCTCATAGTCCATCACATGGTCAGCGGGATCGCCCGTGCCGTCGTACTTCTCCAGCGTCGGCACCTTGAAACTTGAGGGCACTCGTGCCTCAGTTATCCTCCGGGTTAGGGGGCATCGTTCACCATTAACGCCCCCCCGGCCGTCCTCCTTCATTTATCTCGTGCTCGTCAGGCGGCAGTGGGGGGACAGGTTCAGGCTTGGCCGTCCCTCGTGCCCCTTGTAAGCCAGGGGCGGGGCCCCTTCCGGGCGCGTCCCTTTTCCTTCCCTGGTGTTCTCGCCTGTTCTGCTTCACTTGGGGGAGACTTCCGCTCCGCGGGGACCGATCTCTGAAGTCTCGGCGATCGTCCAGTCGGTGCCTGGATGAATATGATCGTCTAGTCGAGGCGGTCACCGACCTCCCCTCAGATTGCTCGAAGCCCCTCTTGCTTCTCTCGTGAAACAAGGTGGGGGTAGGAGACTGTGCTGGGTCAAAGCTCGGCGTAGTGAATCACCGCTCCAGGTTGGGCCCTCCGTTCCCGTGGTCGGTGACCACGGCGGACCGCATGGGTTGGTGGCCCCCTCCCCAGCGGTGGGCCTCGCTCAGCTCATCTCCCTGGATGGGCGCATCGCCGACGAGTTGTTGAATCGTTGCGACCAACGTCTGGATGTTGTCGTTGGTCTCCTGGGTGAAGGTGCGGAGCTGCTCTTGGGTGACCGATCGGGACTCGCCTGTCCCCTCGGTGGTGTGGCTGAGCTGATTTTAGGGGGGAATGTAATCTCCCTCCTCCTGGATGGGGGGCATGCACCACGCTCCATTGCAAATGGTTTCCATTCCGGTGGTTCGATGTGGGCTTGCTTCAGTTCCCACAGACGGCGCCAGATGTTTACGGGTGTTTTCTCACCACAGGATCATTGACCAGGGATTGAGCGGTCAACGTGGTCAAGGGGTCAATTGAGATCCCTTGGGTACGCCAAGCGCACGTGCACTCAGCGCGGGTCGGAGATGGAGTCGGGGTCGAGCGCCGTGTAGTGACCATGTGCTATGAGGAACAAACACTAGAGGGGGGTGAATAGTGTTTTATAGAATTATAAGGAATTTATGTCAAATAAAACCCTAATTAACCAACAAATGCGGAATACAATAAGTGAACAACAACACAAAGAACAATGCAATGCAAACATGCAATCTACCCTGGTTCGGTGCCACCCAAGTCTTCCCGACTTGTTACCGGTGCCCTACTCCAGCAACACCCAGATCCCCTCTGGATACTCTAGCAAACCGCTAGAGATTTCCTTTAGCCCACTTGCGAAAACCCCACAAGTGCAATCGACCTACAATCGATGTCCGTGTATCCCACAACCCGGGAACACGCAAAAACCTTAATCCCACAACCTGGGACTAAGCACACTCTCACAAACCGAGAGTAAAACGAAATCTTGACTCCCACAACTTAGGATCAAGCCAAACCTCTCACCACCGTGAGTATACAACAAATATGAAGTATAAAGAATGAAATATAAAACTTCTTACCACAAAATACTATGCCTTGAGAAATACTTACCAATTTAGGGCAAGAATGGATTTTGAGGAAGATGAGATCACCAAACCCTAGCTCCACCAAGATGAGCAGCAATAGATGGCTAGGGATGAGTTGGTGACTTGGATTCAAGTTCTTAGCTTGAGAAGCTCACAAGGAATGAGAATCTCTCTTGAGAAATTAGGCTCAAAGAGTATATGGAGAGATTCTAGTGAGATGAGAGAGCTTGGAAATGAGAATGAATGGCTCTTCTCAAAGGTGTGAAAATGTCTCTAATTTCAGCCCTGGATCCCTGGTTAGAAGCACACAAACTTATATAGGGAAGAGAGAAAACGGTCACAAAATTCGTGGCATTAAATGCCCAACGGATCTATTTCTGAAGCTGCTTAATCGGTCTAAGAAGGGTCATCAACCGACTAGATTGACAACTAGTCGGTCAGTGAACCTTCTTGGACCGACTAGATGGTAAACAGAGAAGATGGTGAAATCTGGGTAAGAACTAGTCGGTCTAAGAAGGATCATCAACCGACTAGATTGACAACTAGTCGGTCAGTGAACCTTCTTGGACCGACTAGATTTGAAACTAGTCGGTCTAAGAAGGATCATCAACCGACTAGATTGTCATTTAATGCATTAACCATCCTTCTTGAACCAACTAACTGGTCAACAGTGCAAAGGTCGAATTTCACAAGGAAAACTAGTCAGTCTAAGAAGAAACACCAACCGACTAGATCGTCATTTAGTCGGTCGGTGAGCCTTCTTGGACCGACTAATTGGTCAACAAATGGTCTTGAATTGATTAGGACAACTAGTCGGTCTGAGTAGGATTTCCAACCGACTAAATCGTCATCTAGTCGGTCGGTGAACCTTCTTGGACCGACTAATTGACCAACAGAGAATGGGCTGAATTAAGCAAGGATATCTAGTCGGTTCAAGAAGGATTTCCAACCGATTAGATCGTCATCTAGTCGGTTGGTTCTTCTTCTTGAACCAACTAAGATGCATATGAAGCCGTGAAATGAAATGATAGGCTACGGGAAAGTTTCTAATGGCTTCTAAGGCAATCCTAGAGATACGATATGAAAGATATGAAGATTTCTAGGCCAGTACTACTCAAGGCTTAACATTCTGCTAAACCGAAGCTAGAAGACAATATAAATAACATGACGAACCGTCTTCGAAGCTTCAACATAGAGAATCTGAATCCCTTGACTTCATGAATACTCCTTGAGCTTCAACAAAGCTCCAGGCACAACGATCACGCGTTCTGAGGAAGTCTTGGGACGTCGCTTGAGATGAACAAATTACTTTGACGACGATCTCCATAAATCTTCATGGACTTGAGTCTTTTAGTTGAATGACTTGAATATCTTCAACGTCATGGTCTTCGAAGCTTTTGACTCATCCATTCCTTTCTTCTCTTTGGATTGAATCTCCATTCATTTGTTGATGCCATTGGCTTGAGGTTTGAAGTAGCCTTTGAGTTCTTCAAGTCAATGCTTCACCTTTGTTGATCTACCAAGTCCTCCACTTGAATCAATATGTGTAGTCACTTTTGATCTTCTTGAATCTAATTGGTGACTTTTTAGCTAACTGCAAACACAAGAGTTAGTCATAGTGATTTGTGTTTGATCATCATCAAAATCAAGGTGGAGAGTCCAATACTCAACATTCTCCCCCTTTTTGATGATGACAAACCAAATATAAACAAAACAAATAATTGTGCATTAAATATACTTACTCCCCTTGCAATGATGCCAATCAAGTTAATATCAATAATCAATAGCATCATTCAGCAGTTAATAGTGTGTGTATCACATGTGGTTGTGTATATATTGCATGAATGACCAGAAATAATATGTATACACAATACAAATCATATAGGTGATACACATCATAAACATGAGCATGATTACCAATATATATATATATATATATATATATATATATATATATATATATATATATATATAATGTAATCAATATAAACCAATGCTCCAATGCTCCCCCTGAATCATATACATGAACGATCATACTTAAAGTCTATATGATTCAACATTTAATAAGTACATTCTTTGTTTATTTCTCTCCCCCTTTGTCATAAACAAAAAGATATGGGGGTATAGAAACAACAAATGCAACAATAGAGTGGAAAACATAAAGCATATGTTAGAAAAGTGATATCAATTGTAGAGATATCAATTGTAAAGTTCTCTAATGTAAAGTTACCAATTGAAAACTAGATATCAAAATAAATATATCAAATGTAAGAGCACATATCCAACAACAACTCAACCACCCTCAATTATCACAAAAGGATAAGCAAAAAGCGTATGTGATAAAAGATTACAATAGATACTAATTGTAAAGAGTAGTGTGAGCAATGTTAGAAAAGTGACAATTGCAAAAATCATGATATCACTTGTGAAAGAAAAACAAGTGATCAAATAGTGTCAAATAACCAAACAAACTCAATTATCACAAAATTTATAACATTAAGCATAATGTGATAGACTGTCCTTGAGCAATGAGCATGACAAATGACATGAACATGATTAAATACATCATGGTGGAATCAAAATCATCATATTGACATAGTTAAATATTTTAGCAAATTGAGTGCATGGAAAACAATCTATGTTTTCATACAAACAAAGCTATCAAATCAATATAATCGTCGAACGACGAAGTAAATATCAGATACCAATTGTGGAAATATCATTTATAACCATGTGTACAAAGTCATGTTATTAAATAATAACACAAATTAAGTAAAATGGCATGAGATACAAATTGTAGTCATACCAAATCATCTCCAAAAGTATCTCCAGCCAAAATTTAAGTGAAGTGTGAGATGTGGGCATACACACATATCTATATCATGCAAAGGTGTTATGCCAAATAGAGATAGAAACATCATAAAACGTATGGCATAAATAATTCTAGCACACTAGGATACTAATTGAAACAATGTTCAAAAGAACCATAGTACAAGCATGCATTCCAGAATAGATACTCACATAAAGAGTCAATGAAAAGCATGGAAATCCATGAGCATAAAGAAGATAAGCACTATATCATAAGCTCAAAACTAGCATCAAGCAAGATCATGAAAAGATGATATCCAATATCAATAGTTTAACAATTGTAAATATGATACTAAATGTAGATATGATATGTAGAGATGATACCAAATGTAGCCTAACAAAGTATGCAAAGCAGGCAAATAATGTCAAGATCATGATCTCACTTGAGAAGGAAACCAAGTGAACATAATCGAGACAAGATCACATCCTAGCTCAAATATCACAAAGAATTCAACATGAAGCATAATGTGACAAAACATCTTTTGAGCAAAAGCATGAAGATAGTCTACGAAAAAGTTATCATGAACATCGCAAGCATGCATACCAATTGTGCGAATAGAATAAAAACTTGAGTAAGAACAATATAGTTGAAGGTAGCATCAAAGAAGTCATAGTGCATCAAGATATATTCATGGAAGAATATCTATGACAGAATATACATATCATCAAACACAATATAAAGCTTATGTGATCGTGTATAGCACAAGTTATCTCTAACATCTCATCAAAAATAGCATAAAATATGAGCATGAGATGAGGGATGACAAAGTGAGAAATATAGCTTGAAGATCACTAGCTAATATGAATGAATGTTATGTTACTTGTGTAAATATCATACATGAGAGATTTAGCTATAGACATGAAAGATCTCTTGAATAATATTATAGCTAAACATCAGTCATGAAGTAATTAAAATGACAAGTAACATACATTTATCACCCCAAATCATATCAATACATCTCATAAAGATAATCATATAAACTATAAGAAAAGTATGAGATATGAGGTGATACAATGAACAAATATGCATAAAGATCCTAAGTGATTAATCTTATACATGGCATGAATTATGTATAACGTGATGAAGTATAGCATGCCATAAAGAAACGAAAGATTCTACTAGAATGGTATGCCAAATCATGATATGGTCTAAATAATCCATGAATATAGCCATCAATGAGAATTAGGGACAAGTTGTAGAATCAAAGTAGCAATGAATCTTAAGATCAACATACTTAAAATAATCTAATAAACAAACAAGCATGTCATACACATCAGTTATCATATCCATAACATATAACAATCTTCACAAAGAAACATGCATGTGAGGAATACGATGTGTAATGACAACGTGTTCCAAAGATATGAATATCAATAAATAACTAACCAAACCATTATATGAATGTTATAGCTACCATGATACATGAGTCGTAATAAGACATACAAGACATACATGAACATGGCAGTCACATAAACAAACAATCTTCATGAGGGTGTGACAAGAATGAGCTAATGAAGAAGTATGCTATATTACACAAATTCAATATATTAAAATACCAATTTTAAATATGGTAGTCAAAACCAATATATTAAAATACCAATTGTGCAAAACACATACTTACAACCATTTAGCTTTTCCTATATGTGTGCATCTCTAATGCACCATCCTTTCCTTTGAATTGATCCATCATTTGTAAATCAAGGAGTGTGAAGAGTAGGGATCTTGCACAACAATCTGACAATACAACAATTGGTGGTATCCAAAAAATTTTTGGATCCAATAGGTTAAGGAACAAAATCAAGTAGTCCAATAACCAAACATTTACCAATTGTAAATAACACTCATCAATAGAAATGCATGACATGCATTAATAGGAGTTATTATAATCACGAAAATCATAAATATAAGGAATTAACAATTCTCAATCATTAGAAATTAGAAACACCTAGACTAATAATTCCTATGCATATGATTTAGTCAAAATACATTATACAAGCAATCATCATTATGAATACACACATCTAATACAAAAGTGTGTGCAAGAAAGATTCCGCATTCAATATGCATATGTGCACAAAATAAACATTCACGTCACATGCATATTGGAGCAAGGCATGAAAAGTAATACCACAACGAGTGTGCATGAAAAACATAAAGTATTAAATTTCAAAACCAAATTTCTCTTTCCCTTTGGCATATCAACAAGATAGGAATGTGCAAATTGATAATAAATCACCAAAGGTTAGAGAAATCAACCAATCTATATGCACAACATAATATGAATGAAATGCAATGACATATAGATGAACATAACATGATAGCAATCAAACATGTCATACTCCCACAAAATCATACAAACTATGCAAACTTGGGAGTAATGGACGAACTCACATATATATGGGTACAAAAAGTAATCATACAAGTATGGTACCCAAGCATGAAGTGCAATATGAGTGAGTAAGCAAGGTGGAAATCAAATAAAGATTAGAGTTTGATTTTCATATAAATAGTCGCATGAGAAAATGTCATTCCTAATATACGATTCCATATGTGTGTTCATACCATGCCTAGAAACAATCTTAGGAATCCAAAAGATAGTGATTTGGGATTCTTAAGAAGAGGTTGTGTAGAGGCATGAGTAGGAAGTTGGGATGCACGCTTGTGAAGTGGAACATAAATATAAGCGTGTCCCGTGTGTGAAACATGCAAATGAGCATTAGTTCTAACATGAAAATTTTTAAGCCACATGTTATAAATAATCCTTGAATAAACATATGAGTAAGGATTATGAATATACAATGCACATTAGTCAAGAATTTGACACACGTGAAATACATAGACATGAATGACATATAAGACACACAATATGCAAACATAGGATATGCATGAGATAGTCTCAAACACAAAGTGACATCTACATGCATTCAACACACATGGATACCAAATGTAAGAATATACTTACAACATTAAGCTCCCCCTATTTTGGTGCATCACTTAAGCACCAACAACTCCATTTGAATGAAAATCTTTGCAAATCAAGGAGTTGGTAGGGTTGGTATCCCAATGTGGATTGACCCTAGAAAACATAATTTTGGTATCCAAAAACCTTTTTGGATCCTATGGGTTAGTCAACAAGTTTAACAAACTAAATTCAAATTAGTATAACCCATATCTTAGTGTAATCATACACAATATTAATGAAACATGTAATCATGTTACAAGATAAATATTTAACCAAATACATGCATATACCAATTATACCAAAAATAAGTATATATATATATATATATTATAATCCAAACGCATGACATGTATCACATGCAACAAAACATGAATATGAGCCAACGCATGTGTTGCAAGAAGAAATAATAAATATTCTAAATATGAAAATCATAAACACAATGATTTACAAATAATCATGCAATGGAAATTAAATTCAATATGAATTTACGTTTCTAATCACACATGAGCATGTAAGGCCAAAATGCAAACAAAAGAATAAATCAATTCTTAACACAAATGCTTTGGTACCCATAAAATGAATATAAACTTATGGTACCAAGTAATGAAGGGTCAACGAAAACTAACCCTTCGGAAACCAAGTCCAAGAGGACCGTGATTTCCCAACATAATCATCATTCAAAATAATATTATGAATATAAGATTGCACATACATATCCTTAGCATGAGTGCTAGTATTCTTAGGACCCCAAATAGTGTATGATTTGGGAATTCTCTTCCTAGTGGTTGCATGCACAAAAGGTTGATTTCTACGTGGTGCATGTGGCCTAGGAGCATGAGATCTAGCAAGAGCATGAGGAACATTGTGTTGTGCAAAAGCATGATGATGGGCATATGATCCATGGTGTGGTGTTGCATACATACGTGGATGAATATGAGGTGTGTATGCATGAGGATGATCATGAGAATAAGCATGCACATGTGGATGTGATGTGTGATCATAAGCATGTGAAGGTGCATGAGCATGAGTACGTGCATGAGAGTGTCTCAAATGAGTGTTTGCACGTGCTCGTGTGTGTGGAACATAAAAACCATCATTAGTAGAAATGTGAGGAGTGGATGCATTCCTACGTGTATTGGTGTACATGAAAGCATGTCCCTTCCTTTGATGTCCACCCAAAGTGGGTTTCTTTCCATAGGATGGAGGAATAGGAGTGGTGGTTTCCTTAGTAGTAGAACTACCCAAGTTGTTATAGACACCACTCGTGGATGCATGTGTGGTGAGTTCGTGCACTTGGGATTTGAGATTCTCATTCTCAATGCCCAAACAAGTGTTTTGAGATTGAAGATTTTCAATCTCAAGATCGTTACTATCCACAATGGAAACACGATCAAGTTGAGATTTGAGGGACTCCACCTCATTTCTCAACATGCCATTTTGAGTAAGCAAACTTGCTTTCTCAATAGCGAGTGTCTCAACAATGGTGTCATTGTTAGAGGTGCTACATGAAGATGTGTTAGAGAGACTAGCAATCTTATTCTTAGCATCACAATATTTATGCATAAGCTTTTGATATTTATCAAATAATTGCTTAAGTTCAATTTTAAGATCATCCGTTGTTACCTCTTCATCGTCGCTATCGCTTTCACTTGAATCGCTTGAATCGTCACTAGAGTCGTCCTCTCGTGCCATCAAGCCCATGAATGAATCTCTTTCATCATTTGAGGAAGAACACTCTGAGGTTGATTCTTCTTGCTCCGCTAGCATGTGCCATATTTGATATGCCGTTGTTGCCTTGGACACACGCATAAGAATGTTATGAGATAAATACTCAAGCAAGATATCCATTACCTCTTGATGTTTCTTCACCAATTCTTTTTGGTTATTTGTCCATTCATGTTCGGAAATGGTAGGTGCACGAAGGGGCTTTTCCACAAGCTTCCAATAATCCTCATCGATGGATTGAATATAGGCCTTCATCTTCACACACCAACTTTGATAGTTGGTTCCTATGAGATATGGTGGAATAAGACTTCGTGTGATGTTGTTGTTGGTTGCCATAGCTATAACCTCGCTCTGATACCAATTGTAGTGACCCTGTGCTATGAGGAACAAACACTAGAGGGGGGGTGAATAGTGTTTTATAGAATTATAAGGAATTTACGCCAAATAAAACCCTAATTAACCAACAAATGCGGAATACAATAAGTGAACAACAACACAAAGAACAATGCAATGCAAACATGCAATCTACCCTGGTTCGGTGCCACCCAAGTCTTCCAGACTTGTTACCGGTGCCCTACTCCAGCAACACCCGGATCCCCTCCGGATACTCTAGCAAACCGCTAGAGATTTCCTTTAGCCCACTTGCGGAAACCCCACAAGTGCAATCGACCTACAATCGATGTCCGTGTATCCCACAACCCGGGAACACGCAAAAACCTTAATCCCACAACCTGGGACTAAGCACACTCTCACAAACCGAGAGTAAAACGAAATCTTGACTCCCACAACTTGGGATCAAGCCAAACCTCTCACCACCGTGAGTATACAACAAATATGAAGTATAAAGAATGAAATATAAAACTTCTTACCACAAAATCCTATGCCTTGAGAAATACTTACCAATTTAGGGCAAGAATGGATTTTGAGGAAGATGAGATCACCAAACCCTAGCTCCACCAAGATGAGCAGCAATAGATGGCTAGGGATGAGTTGGTGACTTGGATTCAAGTTCTTAGCTTGAGAAGCTCACAAGGAATGAGAATCTCTCTTGAGAAATTAGGCTCAAAGAGTATATGGAGAGATTCTAGTGAGATGAGAGAGCTTGGAAATGAGAATGAATGGCTCTTCTCAAAGGTGTGAAAATGTCTCTAATTTCAGCCCTGGATCCCTGGTTAGAAGCACACAAACTTATATAGGGAAGAGAGAAAACGGTCACAAAATTCGTGGCATTAAATGCCCAACGGATCTATTTCTGAAGCTGCTTAATCGGTCTAAGAAGGGTCATCAACCGACTAGATTGACAACTAGTCGGTCAGTGAACCTTCTTGGACCGACTAGATGGTAAACAGAGAAGATGGTGAAATCTAGGTAAGAACTAGTCGGTCTAAGAAGGATCATCAACCGACTAGATTGACAACTAGTCGGTCAGTGAACCTTCTTGGACCGACTAGATTTGAAACTAGTCGGTCTAAGAAGGATCATCAACCGACTAGATTGTCATTTAATGCATTAATCATCCTTCTTGAACCAACTAACTGGTCAACAGTGCAAAGGTCGAATTTCACAAGGAAAACTAGTCGGTCTAAGAAGAAACACCAACCGACTAGATCGTCATTTAGTCGGTCGGTGAGCCTTCTTGGACCGACTAATTGGTCAACAAATGGTCTTGAATTGATTAGGACAACTAGTCGGTCTGAGTAGGATTTCCAACCGACTAAATCGTCATCTAGTCGGTCGGTGAACCTTCTTGGACCGACTAATTGACCAACAGAGAATGGGCTGAATTAAGCAAGGATATCTAGTCGGTTCAAGAAGGATTTCCAACCGATTAGATCGTCATCTAGTCGGTTGGTTCTTCTTCTTGAACCAACTAAGATGCATATGAAGCCGTGAAATGAAATGATAGGCTACGGGAAAGTTTCTAATGGCTTCTAAGGCAATCCTAGAGATACGATATGAAAGATATGAAGATTTCTAGGCCAGTACTACTCAAGGCTTAACATTCTGCTAAACCGAAGCTAGAAGACAATATAAATAACATGACGAACCGTCTTCGAAGCTTCAACATAGAGAATTCGAATCCATTGACTTCATGAATACTCCTTGAGCTTCAACAAAGCTCCAGGCACAACGATCACGCGTTCTGAGGAAGTCTTGGGACGTCGCTTGAGATGAACAAATTACTTTGACGACGATCTCCATAAATCTTCATGGACTTGAGTCTTTTAGTTGAATGACTTGAATATCTTCAACGTCATGGTCTTCGAAGCTTTTGACTCATCCATTCCTTTCTTCTCTTTGGATTGAATCTCCATTCATTTGTTGATGCCATTGGCTTGAGGTTTGAAGTAGCCTTTGAGTTCTTCAAGTCAATGCTTCACCTTTGTTGATCTACCAAGTCCTCCACGTGAATCAACATGTGTAGTCACTTTTGATCTTCTTGAATCTAATTGGTGACTTTTTAGCTAACTGCAAACACAAGATTTAGTCACAGTGATTTGTGTTTGATCATCATCAAAATCAAGGTGGAGAGTCCAATACTCAACACGCCGGATCTGAGCAGAGCGTCGGTTCTTGGTTGAAGCAGAGTAGAGGGGAAGCCTCGGCTCTGTTTTGATGGGCTCGGCCATGGTCGGACGAGTGTCGAGGGGTAGCCTCGGTGGCTCGGTCAGCTTCTTCCTGAATAGACGAGAAACTCGTCAGGGGGGGCCGGACCTTGGTTCCGGCCGTATCCCCTCTGATGCCTAAGTCAGATCAGGGTCTGAAGGGTACTCGATGGGGTAGGCATGACTCGAGAGGAGATCGATACCCTGACCCACGGCGAGAGCAGGGGGAGGGAAAAGGAATGGCGGAAGACCAAGTTCGTTGATGGAATACCTTAGATTAGAGTACCTGGGGTTCGATCCCTTGCTCCGTTGTCCCTCCGGTCCTTTTATAGAGTCTTTGCCCTGATTCCCCCGTCTACGTCGTCAGCCCCCACTTGTACCCTCGAGATCCGTCCCCACGATGTCACCTGCCAGCGTCATGGGGGAGCCAATTGCCCCCCGTCCACGTCGTCACACCGTCTGCCCCCCACTCATGCCCTCGAGATCCGTTCCCATGATGTCGCCTGCCAGCGTCGTGGGGGAGCCGATCGTCAGTTATGGGCCTTTAGGCCTTACACCCCGGGGGAGTGGTTTCTTCCGGGGATCGTGGGATGGCTACGAGCGTGTCAAACCGTGGACGGTTCGAGCTCTCGGGGGCCTTTCTGAGCGGGCCGCGTTTCCTTCGTGGGCCTCGTCCAGCGGGGCCTAATCTCGCTAGCTGGCTTCTTGTCCACCGCTGGGTCTTGGGCTTCCATCCTTTGGGCTTCTCCAAAATAGTCGTATCAAGAACAATGCTTGTTTGATCAAAGCAAGGGCCATACTAAACGTGTAGTGCTATGGTACTTTTTTGATAAAAATTTACTTAAATGACCTGAAGTTTAATCCTATTGGTATAAAAAATTACTAATGCCTAAAAATTTTCGCTTTAAAACCTGCAAGTTGGTATCTGAATAAAAAATTTCAAGTTGTTATCTATTGTAATAGATAAATATACATGTGAGTGGATAAAAGTGTATCTATTTGAGAGAGGGTATTTCATCCATGTATGACTCTTCTTTCCCCTATAAATAAAGGCCTGGGGGTCTTCCCTAGCTAACTACGCTTTATAACACGTTGTCAGCTCCCTGAGTTCCGTAGATCCGTTCCTTGCGAAAGCTAGGAGGAGACGGTAGATCCATCACGCGCGGGCTGCATCAACCTCCACGCGTAGGCGTCATCAATCGTCGCTAGATCTGGAGAATAGATCTAGAGGTATTACTCCAAAATCAATCAAATCTTATTTTTATCATGATCATGATACATATAACATCGATCTCGTAAAATCGAATTAGAAAAAAATCAATTTTTACTCTCCCTAAATTAAAGACAACGGATTTTTACCGTCGATCCTAGGAAAAACATCATAAAAACCCTATTTTAAAGGTTCGTACAAATACTAGAAGAAAAAAACCCCTACCTATGGCCCTCGCTGCCGGTCGCTGTCGGCACCCCCTTTCGCCCCCGGCGCTTGTCGCCCCTCCCCCTCCTTCCAGGAGGCACACCACGGCCTAAAGCAGCGGCTTTCGCACCAAGGGTTCTTCGAAACCCTTTTTGAAAAAAAAATTTCGACCCCTTGCCGCCAGTGGCACCCTAGTCACCGGCGGCCTTCTACTACATGGCACTGACCTATCGTGGGGGCAGCGGCGGTAACCCCCGCCGCCCCCAAACCTAGCTATGTGGGCTACGGCAAACCCCCGTCCCCCCACCTAACTAGCTTGGGCCGAAGGCCCAAGCATGAGATTTTTTTCCCCAAAAGGTCCAGTGGGCTGTGGGCTCGGCCCAAATAAAAAAACAAAAAGAGAAAACAAAAAAATAAAAAAAATACGGGCATGTGGGCTGCAGCTATGCTGCGGGCTCAGCCCATATAAGAAAAAAGTCTAATGATGTGGGCTTCGAAGCCCACAACGATTTGTGGGCTTCGAAGCCCAGAACGATTTGTGGGCTCTGGCCCACAAGAACAAAAAAAAGAGAAGAGGGGAAAGGCTGTGGGCCTGAAGCCCGCAGCCCACGCCGCGGTCTTGAGGTCCGCATGCCGTAAGAAATATGAAAAAGGTAAAAAGGAGAAAGAAAATTAAAAAACGGGATACTGAGGGGCCTAAAAATAAATAAAAATATGGAAAAATTATGGGGAAAATGGCGACTTTCGGGGAAATTTTGGTGGCATAAAAAGGAAACTTCATTCCTTTTACGAAATAAAATATTATATGGCGCCATTTAAATTTATTTGAATTAGCCCTTATATGTATAACTGATTAATTGCATATTTTATCATATGATGCATATTTTTTGGATCATATTTATATGCCTTATATCACATATTTTTTTGCCACATTTTCTGGGATAAACTTATGCTATATTGTGCAAACATTAACTTAATAATTACGAAGATCCTGCGACCGCTCTGAAGTTAGTTATCTAACCTAACAGTGTATGACATCGCCCCGTGGTCTGAATAATTATTTATTATTAAAATTGATGTTTTTATTCTATTTTGAAGCTCTGATGCCTATGATGCTTATGTTCTTGTTTAATGAGCACAAATTTTGCATGAATGGCTAATTGTAGGTTTGGATCGGCTATTTAATCACATATTTTACTTTTCATGCACTTTTCTTTTTCTTTTGAGAGAAATTGTAGTGAGGAAAAATATGCAATGACCAAGACTGATGATCATTTCCAGGGAGACGGAGGCCACTCTTGAAGATGAAAATTTCAAATGGGACCCAAGTGATTTACAAAGTTGTAATTTCTCTTTCATCTGTGTAAAATAAACTATAATATGGACTTTAGGACATTATTATTTTATGTGGTGACTGGCCGATCCACGCAATTAGCTTATTCATTTAAAATTGTCTTTGCATAAATAATGTTTTCAGTATTATTAATTCATGCAAAATTGTGATTTCCTAGATAAAATGGAAAAAATTGTAAGTTGATTTCAAAGTACTCGATGCATCAGTGAAAAATTAGTTGAGTTGGCAGCTTGATGTTAAATTCTAGCTGCGAGCTAAATCCCTCGTTTCTGCAATTACAAAATATGGAAAGGCAACAGACATTGATAAGTCGCAAGCTATCATTTACATTTGTCGCCACGCGGATAAGACCTTAAAGCCTGAATACCTTATAGTCGAGGATCCATCGGAGCTGTGGACTGCCCTTGAGGATAGATATAAACATCAGAAAGATTTTATACTCCCAAGGGCACGTTATCAATGGGAGAACATGATACTTTAGGACTTTAAGTCCATAGCTGAGCATAACTCAGTTCTTTTAAGTATCACCTCATGCCTGAAGTCGTGTGGTGAGAAAGTCTCAAGATCGCATTCTGGAAAAAATGTACACGTCTTTCCATGAAAAAGAGGCGATACTTATGCAGCAATACCGTGAACGAAAGTTCATTAAGTATTCTAAGATGCTGTCATATTTACTCATGGCTGACCAAAATAGAGAGCTTCTCCGTGCCACTCATACGATGCGCCCCTGTCACTGTCCCCCTCTCAAGAGCTCACAACGCATCTTCTACCAAAAAGAAGAAAGACAATAAAAGAAAAGAAAAATCACAGAGGGGGACCAAATAAAAAGGGCAGAGGACAAGCTCCACCAGCAAAGAAATGAAGGGAGGTGGAGGTTCACTTGGCGTAGAAATGACAACAATAGAAATAATGCACATACACTGTAACGGCCTGTTTTCATCAACACAATTATTTACGTATTTAACCTATTTTCAAATTATTTTATAATGGTTCGTCAGGAGTTTTACGATTTCAAAAATTTCTTATAAAAATATATTGAAGTATCAGACTAGTTATGAAGTATTTTAGTAAATTCAGGTTTCATCAAATACCTCTAAATAATCTGATAAAAATTCATTTTCAGATATTACTATTTTGGCTTAATGAATTAATTTTCTATACAAACATCGTCAAAATGTTTTCAAACTTCTACAGTATCATTCTAAGATTATTTAGGGCTCCCCATATTAATTTCGTACTTTTATACAGTCAAATCAATAGAGAACCCGCAAACCCGCTTCCTATACGTTTTGGCTTAAAACTAGTATCTCCGTGGCTCAAACCCCAAAATGGATCTTGTATTCATGATCCTCGTGATGATACAGACCCGTGGCTATGTTTTCGTAATTTTTCAGACGTGTTTTGTAACGACCGGTTTTTGTAATGACTATTATATATATATATTATGGATGTTCTCTCCTTGTGTGCTTCCCTCCGTCAGACGTTTTCGTTCGGTTCATTTTGATCTTTTATCTTCCGTTGCATATCTTGATGGGGCTTGGAGTAAGTATTCTTACTACGAGCTTCATAGCGTCCATATCTTAGAGCTAGAGTGATCCTAGAGGCCATAGGAATCTTCCCGAAGCTTCGCGCTTCAATTCGGCACTTCTGGTGCATCTTAGTTGGTTCATGAAGGAGAGGCAACCGACTAGATTGCAATCTAGTCGGTCGGCAACACTTCACAGACCGACTAGTTCATCTTTATAATTTCAGCTAAGTTACTGTTTACGTTTAGTCGGTCTAAGCACATTCTTCGACCGACTAGTTCCCAAACTAGTCGGTTAGAACTTGTACACAGACCGACTAATTCTGAGTTCTTCTGTACAGCCGAGTTATTGTTTGCGGTTAGTCGGTCAAAGAACATCTACCGACCGACTAGTTCCCAAACTAGTCGGTTAGAGTTCCTTCTCTGACCGACTAACTCTCAGTATTTAATATCTATCTAATTTTAGCCTTAGTCGGTCTATGAACAATCACCGACCGACTAGTCCCCAAACTAGTCGGTTGACGAACCTTCACAGACCGACTAACTCTGTCTACCCTGTACCAACCCTGTTCACTGTTTGCTTTTAGTCGGTCTCAGTTAGACGACCGACCGACTAGTTCCCAAACTAGTCGGTCGACCACTCTTCACTGACTGACTAGTTTGCCCAGTAAACCTAGGTTAAGTCGTAGCCGCCTCCTATTCTTTCTATTTAAACCCTATACGTTCTTCATTTCTTTCTTCACTTTTCCTAGCCATTCTTCTTCCCCAATCATCCCCCAACTTTCCTCTTGCTATTCTACTTCCTCCCGAGCCTCCTCTCACCCTCCGTTGCGCCGTCGATTACCCCGCGAGCCGTCGGCCGATCTCTAAAAACCCCAAAATCCTCTTTTGCACCAGATTTGCCCTATATTCCCCATTCTCCAGATCCATTTTAGATCAGCCGCAGGAGATCCCTTCAGCTGCAACTTCTCCCTCGGATTGCTTTTTCCGTTGCCGTGCTAAGCTCGGATTTGGCGACGGCAATCCGGAAATCGTCGAGATCTTCTTCTACCTGTAGTTCGTAGGCATCGTGATCGTCGTTCTTTCGCTACAAATACGGTTAGTGATCTACCTTTAATTTCCCTAAACCCACACTGTAAATTAGAAAACCCTAATTAAAAATGGATTACTAGACGTTATAGGATTCCAATGCAATCCGGATTAGAACTCTCAAATCTGATTTTCTGTTTTGCCATAACAGGGAACCCAAATCCCCGTAGAATAGCGATCTTGACTCGACGATCAACGACCTCGGTACCAGGCAAGTGAAACTTGACAACCCTTGTTTAGGCCATGCTTTAGGCCATATTCTTGCTTTTAGCGTGAAAGAGACTAGACCGTGAAATGATAGCGGTCTAGGCGCAAATTCAAATTCTAGCTTGACAACAAAGCTAGAATTACCCATGTCATGTTATGTCATGCATTGCCTATCATGTTTAATTTCTTTAACGGTACACAATTTATATTTGAATATCTGCCATGCATTTGCATTCCTACATGCCATCTGACTTGTATGTTACATCGTAGCACACGCTACAAATCCATGTACAAATCCGTGTTTTCGTGTTACCAGCTAGGCACCTGCTATGCGGGCATAACCCTACGCCATCCTTGTTAAAAACACTTCCTGGCTTGTGATCCAGAAGCGAGCATTCCATGTTCGGGGGTAAAGCCCTGGCTCAATACACGTGGAGGTAGGGGTGGCAAAATGCACCCAACCCGACCCGACCCGACCCGAACCCGGTCTCCTTAGCCGGGTATGGGTAGAGGCCTATCCGGGTCGGGTCAAATTCGGGTCGACCAGGCCCACCCGGATAAAATTCGGGTCGGGTTCGGGTTTGACCAGTCAACTCGTTTGACCCGTTTTCAACCCGTTTAAGATAATATTTATATATATAATTATATAAGAAAACGGAAACCAAGCAGCACGTTGGCGCTGTGGTTAGTCGGATGGAGGAGTTGGGTACATAAAGAAGGGTCACGGGTTCGATTCCGGGATCCTGCAATTAATTTTTGTGATTTACATTTAGTAATAGAAATTAGTAACTCTATTTAATAATTAAAATGCTCAAAGAAACACAAAGCAGCTAATTGGTTAGTGCATTGGATATAGTCGTTGTTGGTCAGGGTATCAAGTCTAGACAAGAGCAGTTTACCTCGGGAATATATTTTAACTGAAAATTTTTAAAATTCCGGGTCGGGTCGGGTTGACCCGGGTAATACCCGGGTCGGGTACGGGTTTCGCAACACTGAACCGAATTCAATTCGAGTCGGGTACGGGTTTACTGCTATTCGGGTCGGGTTAAACCTGACCCGACCCGAACCCGACCCGACCCGACCCGTTTGCCACCCCTACGTAGAGGGGTAGGGATAAACGGTCATTTGAGCGTAAGAGTTGGCCCGTACAGCCACTTTAGCCAAAGGGCGGAATCTCTGTGCATGACGTGCTTACATACTTGTACTTGTCCTTGTGAATTTGTTCCATGCCATGTTAAACGTTTCCATGCCATGTTTTACCTGCCATGCTATAAATCATGCCATGTCATAAACTGCTGTTACTTTACTTGTTGTTCTCATTGCATAAAATGTCATGTCATCTATACTCTAGAACTGCTAGGTTGTTCCTACTTTCCTTTAGTTTCCTTGCACAAAGTCTTGTAGACTTTGCTGACATGTGCCCCTTCTCTTTGGGTGACGCATGTTAGTTGCTGAGCCAGAGATTGCTGTTGAGGGCGACGAGTTCGCGGAGTTCGTGCCCGATCCTGTTGTTGACGTTGAGTACGAGGACACCGACGGCCAGTCCTAGTGTTCCTTCGCAGTTATTTCTTTAGTTGTTGTTGTTTGTCGGTGAGTAGCACCGTTTGTTGTTAGTTTCCTTGTTGGCCATGCTAGGCCCTTTCCTTTTGGACTCTTTTTGTTTGCCTGGTGGCATTTCTGCGGTTGTTGAATTTTTATCTGGATTTGAGATGAATAATTTATTTATTTGCCTCCTTCTATTATTGTTTTCTTTGTTCCGTGTCACATTACAGGGACTTGCAAATTATTATTGATTGACGCTTATCGGACTTGCGGCTTTGTAGCTTCAAGTCTGAGCGGACCTTCTCACGCTTCACCTCCACATTTTTGGGAAGCGGGGCGTGACAGGTTTCTTTGGTGGCCCATGCAGGTCCTACACTGTAAATGTGACTTAATCGGAACAACGATAAGAAATTATAGAATGTCCAATAAACAATTTCGACACCCGAGTCATAGGGCTAAGAGTGTGATTTTGTTTCGTTTTCTCTGTCATTAGATGGCTGGAAGACAGAATACCCGTGCTGGTGGTGGTGTGCCCCCTCGTTACGAGGAGCCAGATCGGGAGCCCACCAATGGGGAGATTATGCGGATGATGCATCAGATGATGCATGTGCAGCAGGGGATGCTGCAGAACACCCGGAATGTTCTGCCTGCTCGAGCAGTGCAGACTGTTCAGAATGTCCCTCGCTTCGAGCCCGGGGCGAAGCAGTTTCGGGAGCTGGGCCCTGCTTACTTCGATGGGACCGAAGGACCTTTAGCTGTGGATGAATGGATTAGGAACATGGAGGACAACTTGAAGATGTCGAAGGTTGACCCGACTGGATGGGTTGACTTGGCGAAGAGGAAGCTTAAGGATAATGCTCGGAACTGGTGGGATGCCGAGGAGGAGATGCTGGAGGAGCTGATATCTTGAGCTACTTTCAAGTCCAGATTTGATGAGGAGTACTTTCCGAAGGCTGCCAGGAGAGAGATGGTGCAACGCTTCATCGACCTGAAGCATGGAAGCTTGACGGTGGATCAGTACCACCAGGAGTTCACCAGGTTGAGATGTTTCCCATCGAAGATGGTGCAGGATGCTGATGAGAGGGCCCAGAGGTTTCTGCAGGGGCTTTCTTTGGATCTGCAGAGCTTTGTGACTTCTTCTGATTCGGAGACCTTTCAGAAGGTTCTGATTGCAGTGAAGAGGCAGGATCAGATCATAAACCAGAAGAGAGGATGTGCTTCTGGAGCTGGGAAGAGGCAT
The DNA here is from genome assembly GCA_030789695.1 of Scilla litardierei. Lineage (NCBI taxonomy): Eukaryota > Viridiplantae > Streptophyta > Magnoliopsida > Asparagales > Asparagaceae > Scilla > Scilla litardierei. The sequence continues at coordinate 100,865,506 of CM061135.1, read as the reverse complement.
GTGGAGCAGGCCAGGGTAGTGATGAGACCAGGGTTCAGGCCCAATCAGCCGGTACAGTTCAAGAGGCCCGGAGGACCTCCTACTCTGAAGACTTGCCATTTCTGTGGCAAGACTGGGCATGTCAAGGAACAATGTCGGAAAATGTTGGGACAATGCTTGGTTTGTGGTGATCCTGCGCATACCATGAGGGACTGCCCGAAGTCCAAGCAGCAGTGGAAGGGACCTGTTGCAGCTCAGCCGTTGCAGCAGAGGACACTTGTACCTGCTGGACGTGGAGCGCCTCTCGTTCCGCAGAGGCAGGCTTTTCAGCAGGCTGTTCAGCCTAGGAGGCAGGCTTTCCTGATGACTGCGGTTGAGACTGAGGCAGTGGATGAGGTTATTGCACGTAACTCTCAATTTAGTTGTTCTTTCCTTAGTTAGACTTGTTTGTTGGATTTTTTGGTTGCTTGTTATGTATGCTAGAATAGAATTTGATTGTTAGACTGTTTGTTAGGTGTGATTTTTGTTTGCACATTTCCTGCACGAGTCCTCTTCGACTCTGGTGCATCGATGTGCATTATTTCCCGGAGCTTCGTGGAGAAGCATTCCTTGTCGACTTCCCCTCTTCCCAAGAGTTGGGATATCGTTACAGGAAATGGCATGGTCTCGGTGCATCGTGGTTGCAATTCTTGCCCTTTGGTGGTCTGTGGACATGAGCTCTACGTTGATTTCATCGTCCACGACATCATCAACTATGATGCCGTCCTCGGAATGGACTGGCTTGGGAGTTTCTACGCCACGATCGATTGCCAGAGGAAGAAGGTGGTGTTCGAGACCCCAGGACATCCGGTGTTTGAGTTCAGCCATGGCAGCAGTTCACTTGGTCCGGTCAGGTTTCGGGCCAAGCCGGTGGAGATCATTGCTATGCAAATGGAGCAGTGTCGACCTGCGGTAGTGCGTGACTTCGACGACGTCTTCCCCGAGGAGATGTTTGGATTGCCGCCCGATCGAGCTCTCGAGTTTTCGATCGATCTTATTCCAGGAGCGCAGCCTATCTCGAAGGCGCCCTATCGCATGGCACCAGCAGAATTGGAGGAATTGCGGAAGCAGCTGGATGAACTTCTTCAGAAGGGTTACATTAATCCCAGTGTGTCTCCGTGGGTCTTGCTGGTGAAGAAGAAGGACGGTTCGCATCGTATGTGTGTGGACTACCGGGAGTTGAATGCGGTGACCGTCAAGAATCGATATCCGTTGCCTCATATTGATGATATTTTTGATCAGCTTGGAGGATCGAGGGTATTCTCTAAGTTGGATCTGAGGAGTGGTTATCATCATCTGAAGGTGAGGAAGGAAGATGTTCCGAAGACAGCGTTCATGACGAAATATGGACACTATGAGTTCGTGGTTATGCCTTTCGGTGTAACCAACGCACCCGCAGTTTTTATGAATCTGATGAATCTGATCTTCTATGACTTTTTAGACAAGTTTGTCGTTATTTTCATTGACGACATTTTGATCTACTCAAAGTCAGAGGAGGAGCATGCGTCACACTTGAGGACAGTATTGGAGATCTTGAGGAAGCATCGGTTGTATGCTAAGAATTCCAAGTGCAAGTTTTGGCTGGACAGAGTTGCTTTTCTCGGGCATGTGGTGACTGGAGATGGTATTTCGGTGGACTCCGAGAAGATTAAGGCTATCAGGGAGTGGCCTGTTCCGTGGTCAGCGACTGAGATCCGGAGTTTCCTTGGATTGGCTGGTTATTACTGGCGGTTCATTAAGGACTTCTCCTGTATTGCCGAGCCGATGACTAGACTGACGCGGAAGGATGTATCTTATGTTTGGACTGATGATTGTGAGAAGGCTTTTGGTATTCTGAAGGAGAGGTTGACGACTGCCCCTGTTCTTGCTGTGCCTGATCGGAGTGAAGAATTCGAGATCTTTTGCGATGCTTCTGGCAAAGGTCTCGGTTGTGTATTGCATCAGTATGGGCATGTGGTTACGTATGCTTCTCGTCAGCTTAAGGCTCATGAGAATAATTACCCGACACACGATTTGGAGTTGGCCGCTGTCGTGTTTGCACTAAAGATTTGGAGGCACTTCCTGCTGAGTGAGAGGGTGAAGATCTTCACCGATCATAAAATCTTGAAGTACACTAAGAAGGAGCTCAACATGCGACAGCGTCGGTGGTTGGAGCTCATGGCGGACTATGAGATCGATTTGCAGTTTCACCCTGGCAGGGTGAATGTGGTCTCGGATGCGCTGAGTAGGCTTCCAGCGGTGATGTTGTTGACTTCGCAGTGGAGACTGCAGCAGGATTTTTGTGAGTCTGGTGTTGAGATTGTTCTTCCTGGAGAGGCCTCTTCGTTGATGTGTATGCAGATACAGTCGACGATCGTGGATAGGATCAAGGCTGGTCAGGCTGGAGACCCGAAGTTGGTGAAGATTCGGGAGTTGGTGGAAGCCGGTCTGTGGACTGATTTCATGATTCATGAGGATGGCTCGTTGAGATTTGGAGCCAGGTTGTGTGTGCCAGCTGGAGACATCAGAGAGGAATTGTTTGTGGAGGCACACAGCTCACCGTATTCTGTGCATCCTGGTGGGACCAAGATGTACAAGGATCTTCGTCTGCACTTTTGGTGGCATGGTATGAAGAGGAGTATGGCTCAGAGTGTAGCCAAGTGTCTGGTTTACCAGCAGGTAAAGGCGGAGTATCATCGTACGGCAGGGTTGCTGCAACCGCTTCCGATTCCGGAGTGGAAGTGGCAACACATCACTATGGACTTTGTGACTGGACTGCCTCAGAGTCCGAAGCAGAATGACGCGATTTGGGTGATCGTAGACCGATTGACCAAATCCGCACACTTTATTCCCTTCCGAGTACGACAGTCTACTGAGGCGCTAGCGAGGAGATATATGGAGGTAAATCTTTTTACTCTCCATTTTAATTTCCTTTTCCTAGTTTAGATAGTGATGTAACGTGAATCGTGCAGGAGATCGTGCGACTTCACGGAGTCCCTGTGAGTATCGTGTCAGACAGAGACACGAGGTTCACGTCTCAGTTCTGGCAGAGTCTACAGAAGAGTTTGGATACGAGTCTGAGTTTCAGCATAGCGTACCATCCGTAGACGGATGGCCAGTCCGAGAGGACGATCCAGATCTTGGAGGACATGCTGAGGGCGTGTATGTTAGACTTTAAAGGTTCTTGGGAGGATCATCTCCACCTCGTGGAGTTTGCCTACAATAACAGCTACCAGGCGAGTATTGGCATGTCACCTTTTACCGCGCTGTATGGGAAGAAATGTCGATCGCCACTGAGCTAGGATGACATTGGAGATCGGGAGCTGTTAGGACCTGAGATGATCGTGGAGGTTGTGGATGTTGTGAGGAACATACGGGAGAGGCTGAGGATTGCTCAGGACCGTTTTAAGCATTGGGCTGATGCTAAACGGCGTCTGTTGGAGTTTCAGCCAGGTGACCATGTGTTCCTGAAGATTTCCCCGAATCGAGGAGTGATTCGCTTTGGGAAATGGGGGAAGCTGAGCCCGAGATAAATTGGACCGTTTGACATTCTGGAGAGAGTTGGCGAGGTAGCCTACCGCTTAGCCTTGCCGCCATCTTTGGAAGGAGTTCACGATGTTTTCCATGTGTCACAGCTTCGTCGGTACATCAGCGATCCATCTCATGCTGTGGATTTCTCGGAGATCACCGTTCGTCCCGATCTGACGTATGACCAACAGCCAGTGCAGATTTTGGACAGGCGTCAGAAGTCACTTCGAAACAAGACAGTCGATCTTGTTAGGGTAATGTGGTGACACGGCTTGCCAGGAGAGTCTACTTGGGAGAGAGAAGACGAGATGAGAGAGCGTTACCCACTTTTGTTCCCTGACACGTGAGTGTTAGGAAATTCCGAGGACAGAATTTTTCTTAAGGTGGGGAGGATGTAACGACCGGTTTTTATAATGACTATTACATATATTATGGATGTTCTCTCCTTGTGTGCTTCCCTCCGTCAGACGTTTTCGTTCGGTTCATTTTGATCTTTTATCTTCCGTTGCATATCTTGATGGGGCTTGGAGTAAGTATTCTTACTACGAGCTTCATAGCGTCCATATCTTAGAGCTAGAGTGATCCTAGAGGCCATAAGAATCTTCCCGAAGCTTCGCGCTTCGATTCGGCACTTCTGGTGCATCTTAGTTGGTTCATGAAGGAGAGGCAACCGACTAGATTGCAATCTAGTCGGTCGGCAACACTTCACAGACCGACTAGTTCATCTTTATAATTTCAGCTAAGTTACTGTTTACGTTTAGTCGGTCTAAGCACATTCTTCGACCGACTAGTTCCCAAACTAGTCGGTTAGAACTTGTACACAGACCGACTAATTCTGAGTTCTTCTGTACAGCCGAGTTATTGTTTGCGGTTAGTCGGTCAAAGAACATCTACCGACCGACTAGTTCCCAAACTAGTCGGTTAGAGTTCCTTCTCTGACCGACTAACTCTCAGTATTTAATATCTATCTAATTTTAGCCTTAGTCGGTCTATGAACAATCACCGACCGACTAGTCCCCAAACTAGTCGGTTGACGAACCTTCACAGACCGACTAACTCTGTCTACCCTGTACCAACCCTGTTCACTGTTTGCTTTTAGTCGGTCTCAGTTAGACGACCGACCGACTAGTTTCCAAACTAGTCGGTCGACCACTCTTCACTGACCGACTAGTTTGCCCAGTAAACCTAGGTTAAGTCGTAGCCGCCGCCTATTCTTTCTATTTAAACCCTATACGTTCTTCATTTCTTTCTTCACTTTTCCTAGCCATTCTTCTTCCCCAATCATCCCCCAACTTTCCTCTTGCTATTCTACTTCCTCCCGAGCCTCCTCTCACCCTTCGTTGCGCCGGCGATCACCCCGGGAGCCGCCGGCCGATCTCCAAAAACCCCAAAATCCTCTTTTGCTCCAGATTTGCCCTATATTCCCCATTCTCCAGATCCATTTTAGATCAGCCGCAGGAGATCCCTTCAGCCGCAACTTCTCCCTCGGATCGCTTTTTCCGTTGCCGTGCTTAGCTCGGATTTGGCGACGGCAATCCGGACATCGTCGAGATCTTCTTCTACCTGCAGTTCGTAGGCATCGTGATCGTCGTTCTTCCGCTACAAATACGGTTAGTGATCTACCTTTAATTTCCCTAAACCCACACTGTAAATTAGAAAACCCTAATTAAAAATGGATTACTAGACGTTATAGGATTCCAATGCAATCCGGATTAGAACTCTCAAATCTGATTTTCTGTTTTGCCATAACAGCGAACCCAAATCCCCGTAGAATAGCGATCTTGACTCGATGATCAACGACCTCGGTACCAGGCAAGTGAAACTTGCCAACCCTTGTTTAGGCCATGCTTTAGGCCATATTCTTGCTTTTAGCGTGAAACAGACTAGACCGTGAAATGATAGCGGTCTAGGCGCAAATTCAAATTCTATCTTGACAACGAAGCTAGAATTGCCCATGTCATGTTATGTCATGCATTGCCTATCATGTTTAATTTCTTTAACGGTATGCAATTTATATTTGAATATCTGCCATGCATTTGCATTCCTACATGCCATCTGACTTGTATGTTGCATCGTAGCATACGCTACAAATCCATGTACAAATCCGTGTTTTCGTGTTACCGGCTAGGCACCTGCTATGCGGGCATAACCCTACGCCATCCTTGTTAAAAACACTTCCTGGCTTGTGATCCAGAAGCGAGCATTCCATGTTCGGGGGTAAAGCCCTGGCTCGATACACGTGGAGGGGTAGGGATAAACGGTCACTTGAGCGTAAGAGTTGGCCCGTACAGCCACTCTAGCCAAAGGGCGGAATCTTTGTGCACGACGTGCTTACATACTTGTACTTGTCCTTGTGAATTTGTTCCATGCCATGTTAAACGTTTCCATGCCATGTTTTACCCGCCATGCTATAAATCATACCATGTCATAAACTGCTGTTACTTTACTTGTTGTTCTCATTGCATAAAATGTCATGTCATCTATACTCTAGAACTGCTAGGTTGTTCCTACTTTCCTTTAGTTTCCTTGCACAAAGTCTTGTAGACTTTGCTGACATGTGCCTCTTCTCTTTGGGTGACACATGTTAGTTGCTGCGCCAGAGATTGCTGTTGAGGGCGACGAGTTCACGGAGTTCGTGCCCGATCCTGTTGCTGACGTTGAGTACGAGGACACCGGGGACCAGTCCTAGTGTTCCTTTGCAGTTCTTTCTTTAGTTGTTGTTGTTTGTCGGTGAGTAGCACCGTTTGTTGTTAGTTTCCTTGTTGGCCATGCTAGGCCCTTTCCTTTTGGACTCTTTTTGTTTGCATGGTGGCATTTCTGCTGTTGTTGAATTTTTATCTGGATTTGAGATGAATAATTTATTTATTTGCCTCCTTTGATTATTGTTATCTTTGTTCCGTGTCACATTACAGGGACCTGCAAATTATTATTGATTGACGCTTATCGGACTTGCGGCTTTGTAGCTTCAAGTCTGAGCGGACCTTCTCACGCTTCGTCTCCACGTTTTTGGGAAGCGGGGCGTGACATGTTTACTACTAGAGACAAAATCGTAATTTCATAATTACATTCGTTAATTCCCTTCACTAATTATTTTTTAACTAACCTTAATTACATTAACATAAACAAAAATTACCCTAACTATGTCTAAAACATGGGAGGGGACACGTTTAAATATTTCTACACTTAGCTAAAAAAGTTAAACCTAATCTTATTAATTACAAACCTAATATATTATTAATTACATTTGACTAAGTATGGGGTCATGAACCAAATTATCCTATAAATACCCATTGAATCCCCTAGTTAGTAATTAAGTTAAAATAATTAAACACACTCTCTGCTCTCTACCCTTCTCCCTTTCGTTTCAGAAGAAACCCACACTCTAACCCATCCCCACAATACTCACACACCCAGTTCTCTCTCCCCACCCACGTTCTCTCTTTGAAATACCCAACTCCCTTCATTTCTCCATTCGCAAGCTATCCACACTTAACCCACGCACGGATCAGCCCCTCAACCCAAAGCAACTCAACTCAAAACTCTCTCTCCGATACCTCTCAACTCTCTCTTTCATTCGAAAACCCCCTACCCTCTCTCTCAGACACACTCTCTCTACTCTCCTGCTCTCTCACTAACTCTCTCTCCCAACCCCGCCTCGACCCACGCCCCTCCTGTGATCTTTGCCGTCGCCCTCCGACTCACGCCCGAGTGCCGCCGTTCGACGCTCTTGTCTGCTGCTCCACCGTCTCCACCACGCACCCGCACCAAGCGCCGCTGACAGTGCCGCCGCAACCTCGCAAAACGCCCGCCACGCTCACCCTCTCCGAGCTCCGACAAAGCCTCGCCATCGACGTCGACGTCGAACGACCGCAGCACCCCTCTCTGATGATGTGCACCTCGAAAGCCTCCACCGTGAGCACCTCCGACCCTGCCAACGAGCTGCTCTGCCGCACGCTGCATGCCCGAGCTCCCCCTCGACCTCTGTCCAATGCCCCCCACAAGGCCCGACGCCGCCATCTTCTGCCAGCTTCCTCGCCTCCTCTCCTCGCCGCTCGAGGCCCTCTCCTTCCACGAAAACCCAACGTCACCGAAGTTGCTCCCCGCCACCACTACCCTCGTCGGAGCAGCTCCTGCTGTGTTGGTAGCAACGATATATGAACTTCGTGTTTGATGATAACAAACGTGTGTGAACGTTTTAACGTGTGTGTTAAGTGTTTCAGGAACGGTGAACGTGCGACAAATTCACAGAAGGACTTGGTCAATGTGCAAAGGAGAAAGGGAGAGAACCTAGCTTGAGTCGACGCATATCTATTAGAGAGCAACACGCCGAAAAGAGGAGCCGCAATCTTTTTTTCCCCAAAAGGAGCAAGGCCGAAACCTAATTTCAAAACCCCAACTTGTATTTCTAAGCCTAGGTCAACAAAAAAAACACCAAGTAGGGGCGCATTCTTTTTTCCAGAAAAATACACAGAGCCGCCGTCCAAAAAGATTTCCAAGAGCCTCACAAAAATTCCCTTTGTGAAATTCAAAATCACCCACACAAAAAAAACCTTATAGAAGAGGCCGGCTTTTCAAAGGGCACATTTTTTAGGGCCTGCCAATTTCTTTTCCCATTGCTTTGAATCCCAAGAGCTGCTCTTTTGAAAGATTTTTTTCCTTCCCTTTTGAACATCTCTACGCACAGAGATCCTTGTGTCTTTTTTTTCTTTGCAAATATCAAAGCACATGGCCGAAAATTGTTTGTTAAACCGGCTGCAAGAAATTTTCTTTGAAGATCTTACAAGCACAAGCTGCTTCTTTGACCGAAATTAATATTTTACTTCTTGTTGTTTTTGCAGGTTCTTCAATCACACAAGTACAGATAGCCTCAATCTTTGACTGGAAAATTGGGGAAGAGAAGCACATGTCGCAAGGAATCTTTGGTGTGGTGTCGCAAGTTTCAATCTTTGGTGAAATGTACAAGTTTCATCGAGAGGGGAGCCAGACTGTTGAGGGGCCATCCGAGTTTACTACTTGTCAGAATTGATCTGACCACATGATGAACGACAGAGACATCGTCACCGTCACAACTGAGTAATTCTAAACTCATACTTTATTTTATTTGTGATTTGGTGTTGTGATCTCTGTAAAACTATTTTATTATTTGTTTGGGGACTTGGCTAGTTGGGGCTAGCCAAGAGAGAGCTTTACTAGTATTGTTATTGTTTGGGCACTTTGGTGAGTGCAGGTACTGAGGGCCAGGTGAGTGTAGGGTTGGTACTCTAGCTAAAGGTTGTACCAGTTAACTTTAACAATCTAGTATTGCTTTTGGGGCTGGAGTAGGTCGTGGGTGTGACCGAACCAGGGTAAAATCTGCTGTGTATCTGTGGTTGATTATTGTTTACCCTGCCTGTGATTATAACTGCGTGTGATTTCTCGTGGGTTGCACGAGAATTTTTATAAGCCTATTCACCCCCCTCTAGACTTAGATCCAGATCCAACAAGTGGTATCAAAGCCAGTTTAGAGGATCTAACCTAGTTGATCATGTCTATGAATATGTCTGATTCTGCTTTTGCTGAGGGTCAGTCTATTTCTCGTCCCCCTAAGTTTAACGGTGTTGATTTTGCGTATTGGAAAACTAGGATGAGGATTTATTTAGCTGCTGTTGATTATGATGTATGGAGCATTGTAGAAAAAGGCTATAAACCTTCCACCATTAATGTTGCTAATAATGAAATGATAAAACCAGAAGATAAGTGGGATGACTTTGATAAGAAGCGTTTTTCATTGAATAATAAAGCTATGAATGCATTGATTTATTCTTTAGATAAAGCTGAGTTTAACCGTATATCTCAATGTCAAACTGCACAGGAAATTTGGCAAACTCTGGAGGTGACTCATGAGGGTACATCGCAGGTTAAGGAGTCTAGACTTGCGCTGCTCAGTACTGATTATGAAAGCTTCCGCATGCTTCCATCAGAGTCAATCAAAGAGATGTTTGCGAGGTTCACAGACATCGTCTACAAATCCACCTCTCTTGGAAAGCCGTACTCAAGACTAGAACAAATCAGAAAGATCTTGAGAGCGCTGCCTAGCTCCTTCCGCCCTAAAATTACAGCTATTCAGGAAGCAAGGGATTTATCGCAAATGAAAGTGGAGGATCTGATAGGGAACCTGATGTCCCACGAGCTGGAGCTGCAGAGCATTGAACTGAGAGAGAAAGATGAAATGAAAACTTCAAAGGCAATAGCACTTCAGGCTAAGGAGGATGAAGATGGAGATGAAGAGGAGGCCTTTTTGGTGAGAAGCTTCAAGAAATATATCAGAACTGGCAATGGAAGATCAGAGATGCTGAAAAGGTTTAATCGCTCTAACAAGTTTAATTCTGCAAATAAATTTTCTGAGCAGAATACTACTGATCCGGTTATATGTTTCAAATGTAAAACGCAGGGACATTTTATGAAGCAATGCCCTCAAGGAAAGAACAACGCTGCGGAGCAAAAGGGAAAATCTTTGGTGCTCACATGGGATATGGACAATGAGGATGAATCTCAAGAGGAAGTTGCACACTCCTCTCTTTGCCTGATGGGAGAACTAGATGAGGTAAAATCTCTAACTAAAGCTCAACTCGTGAGTACTTTTAAAGAAAAGCAATATGAAATTGAACGACTGGAATCAACTGTTGAGTTACTTGAATCCCATGTAGAGAAGTTTAAAAATGCTAATTTTGAATTGCAACAAGACAATTACAATATGTCATTAGAAGTTGATAAAATTAAGGAAAAGCTTGTTGCATGTGATTCTACTATTAGTTCTTTGAAAAAGGGAAAATCTTGTATGCCAACTGAAACTGAGTGTCTGAACTGCTCTACTTTGCTTAACGATATTAGCATGTTTAAACTAAATATGATTAAGCTAGAAGTTGAAAATGAATCGCTAAATGAGAAGATTTGCATGCTAATAAATGAAAATAAAGAGCTAGAAAAGAAGATGGCTAATCTGAAAAAGAGTGAGGAAGAGAACAAGAAGGCCTTCATTAGTAAATGTACCATGCTTGTTAATGAGAACATGTTTTTAAAGTCTAAAGTGTCTGATCTTGAATTGTCAATTAAAAAATTTGGTGTTGGAAAGCATTCATTAGACATTATTCTAGGTAATCAGATACACGGAAATAACATGCGTGGTTTGGGATATGGAAATAAAATTGATGAGAGGCCTAGAATTAATCGAAAGAATAAAAAAGAAACTGGTGTAGGAAGAAGCATGTTTGCTAAATGTTATACATGTGGTGGTGTTGGTCATGCTTATTATAATTGCAAGTATAGGAATACCAACATCAAATTTAAGCAAATTTGGGTTCCAAAAAATAAAATGACTAACACTAGTGGACCTATTTGGATTCCTAGGTCACACAGATCATGCTCTTCTTATGTGTAGGTACATGGCACGGCTAAGGGACAAAAGTGCGAGTGGTACTTAGACTCTGGCTGCTCAAGACACATGACAGGTGAAAGAGAAAGGTTCCTTAGCCTTGCAAAGCATGAAGAAGGAAGTGTTACTTTAGGGGACAATGGAAAATGCAAGGTAATTGGTAAAGGTGTTGTAGGTAACGAAACCCTTCAGCTTGCAGATGTCCTATTGGTTGAAAAGTTGAAGTATAACCTTATTTCTATCAGTCATCTGTGCGACAAAGGTATGAAAGTTGAATTTGATACAAAATTTTGTAAAATCATTGATAGCTCCGCAGGTGACATTATTATTACTGCAAATAGAAAGAATATTGTGTATACTCTTATGATTGAAGAACTAACTGTTTCTAAATGCTTGCTTGTAGGTGAAGAAGGGGCCACACTATGGCATATATGATTAGCACATGCAAGCATGGGATTGATAAAGAAGCTGGAAAACAAAAATTTGGTAAGAGGACTACCGCATCAGACATATGAGAATGGTAAGTTGTGCGTGGCATGCACAAGAGGTAAGCAAACTAGATCTACTTTCTCCAGCATTAATGAAGTTGCCACCACACGCATATTGGAATTGGTGCACATGAATTTATTTGGTCCCACAGACATTGCTAGCCTAGGAGGTAAAAAGTATTGTTTAGTATTGGTTGATGATTTCTCTAGACATACATGGGTTTACTTCCTAGCCAACAAATCAGACTCATTTAATAATTTTCAAAACTTTTACATACAAGTTTCTAATGAGAAAAATTCTTCCATTATAAAAATTAGAAGTGATCATGGAGGTGAGTTTGAAAATGCTATGTTTGAAAATTTTTGTATTGAAAAAGGAATCTTACATGAATTCTCTTCTCCTAGAACACCTCAACAAAATGGGGTGGTCGAAAGAAAGAATCGTACACTAAAAGAGATGGCTAGGAGTATGCTTAATGAATATAGTGTGCCTATGTCTTTTTGGGCTGAGGCCATTAATACGGCATGCCATATATGCAATAGAGTTATGCTTCGACCTTTATTAAATAAAACCTCTTATGAACTATGGCATGACAATACTCCGAATATTTCTTACTTTAGAGTTTTTGGATGCATGTGCTATATATTAAATACAGGAGATCAACGTGGCACATTCGAATCCAAATCAGATGAAGGAGTGTTCGTGGGCTATTCAGCGAGGAGCAGAACATACAGGATATATAATAAACGCATTCTCAATATTATTGAATCCATACATGTTAAATTTGATGAATCTGATATACTTCCTTTGGTTTGCAGGAATAACGAAGAAGAGGAAAATGAAGAACAACAATGCTTTCCAAGGAATAATGAGGAGCAATCTGAAAGACAAGAGGAAACTGAAACTGGCACGGGAGAAATACAAGAAGTAGCAGTTACCGGAGGAGAGCTGAGGTTCAATCCAAACCACCCATCAGACTTGATTATAGGTGAACCTACGGCAGGTATACACACTCGTTCCTCTTTTATTGATAAAACTTAGAACGAGATTTCATGCTTTCTTGTGTGCTTGAATTTTTTGTGTGTGCTAGTAGTTGCATTGTTATGTGTGCATGTTTTTCTTTTCTTTCTTTCTTTTTTTGTTTGTTTGTGTGCTTGCATCTCATGTTTGCTTTAGTACCTCATGCAAAAACAAAAAAAACCAAAAAAAATGAAAAACAAAAAAAGGTGCTTAAATGTGTATCTGTCTCTTTGATGCATTAAAAAGGTATTCATGAATGATTTTCATATTTATTTAGAAATTGCTGTATTATTTCCTCTGCTACATGTGCATGTTCATCTTTCTAAATATTCATGGCATATTCAATGTTAGAAAATAACTTGATTTCTACACCTCCTATTTCACTTCCACATGTATTATTATTGTTTTACATTTGGAGATATCGTTTATGAAATTGGGAATGTGAATGTAGGAGGAAAACTTAACTGAAAATCTAAGGGATATGATATACCTTGCCATGGATAAAAAGTGAGCATTAAAAATGTTACTACAAGTATAAAAATTGAAAAGAAAAATACATGCTCTGTAAGAAAAATGGATACAATCCTTGGCAACGGTATTACCCACGAGTATCCAACATAAGCTTTATGGGTAAACTTTAGCGTTGGTGTATTTACTCGTCAAGCAATGCCACCCCCACATCTAAGAGTCCTTATAGGCTATGTTTATGGGTATGGTACCTTGAACCCATTTTTTAATGAGGTGGGGAAAATCAATCCTAGGTGATAGAATGTTCCATGGAAAATGTGGATTGGTTTTGGTTGAATTTCTTAAATGATTCTCCCTATGTGCTTCACTTTTAATCATCACACTTTACACGTTGGTGTTGAAGTCTTCGTTGTTTAATGTCATTGGGTTTTCCCTATGTACTTCACTTCCCTATGTGCTTCACTTCCCTATGTGCTTCACAGAGCCGCCGTCCAAAAAGATTTTCAAGAGCCTCACAAAAATTCCCTTTGAGAAATCCAAAATCACCCACACACAAAAAACCTTATAGAAGAGGCCGGTTTTTCAAAGGGCACATTTTTTAGGGCCTGCCAATTTCTTTTCCCATTGCTTTGAATCCCAAGAGCTGCTCTTTTGAAAGATTTTTTTTCCTGCCCTTTTGAACATCTCAATGCACAGAGATCCTTGTGTCTTTTTTTTCTTTGCAAATATCAAAGCACATGGCCGAAAATTGTTTGTTAAACCGGCCGCAAGAAATTTTCTTTGAAGATCTCACAAGCACAGGCTGCTTCTTTGACCGAAATTAATATTTTACTTCTTGTTGTTTTTGCAGGGTCTTCAATCACACAAGTACAGATAGCCTCAATCTTTGACTGGAAAATTGGGGAAGAGAAGCACAGGTCGCAAGGAATCTTTGGTGTGGTGCCGCAAGTTTCAATCTTTGGTGAAAGGTGCAAGTTTCATCGAGAGGGGAGCCAGACTGTTGAGGGGCCATAAAAGTTTACTACTTGTCAGAATTGATCTGACCATGTGATGAACGACAGAGACATCGACACCGTCGCAACTGAGCAATTCTAAACTCATACTTTATTTTATTTGTGATTTGGTGTTGTGATCTCTGTAAAACTATTTTATTATTTGTTTGCGGACTTGGCTAGTTGGGGCTAGCCAAGAGAGAGCTTTACTAGTATTGTTATTGTTTGGGCACTTTGGTGAGTGCAGGTACTGAGGGCCAGGTGAGTGTAGGGTTGGTACTCTAGCTACAGGTTGTACCAGTTAACTTTAACAATCTAGTATTGCTTTTGGGGCTGGAGTAGGTCGTGGGTGCGACCGAACCAGGGTAAAATCTGCTGTGTATCTGTGGTTGATTATTGTTTACCCTGCCTGTGGTTATAACTGCGTGTGATTTCTCGTGGGTTGCACGAGAATTTTTATAAGCCTATTCACCCCCCCTCTAAGCTTAGATCCAGATCCAACACGCTGCACACCCCGCCATCGCTGTAGACTTCAACGTCGCCACTCTTGCCCTCGCTGCTGCACACCACATCGATGCTACCCCTTGTCGTCGGCCTCCGCCCGCACCCACCGCCTGCTCGCACTTCGCCGCCGTCTGCCTCGCAGCCTTCCACCGTCGACGTCCGAGAACCCCCCATGCTCGCGTGAACGTGAGAATGAAGGTGGGGTTTTAAGCTCTCGTGCGTATTTTTAATACTAATACATACACATACTTTTAGAGTATGTATTTCAGTATTTTATAAAATACTATATGAGGATAATTGGTTTTAAATTCACAATAAATAATATAAGCCTCAGAAAAATGCGAGACTAGCTCCAGAAAATCAGAAACAACATTTTGGATCCAATGGTGCTAGTTTCATCTCAGTCAGATGCTTAGTTTTTACAGAATAAAGTTTTAAGCCAAAAACTTAATACATCATTTTCATTTAAAAATTCATAACTTCTTATTTTCACGTAAACTGATACGTGAGAAAAATATATGTTGTAGAAATCTTCGAGACGGTTGTTTTGACAGCTCACTTGAACCATTCTGATATGTATTGCATCCAGAATAAATTGTTGAATAATTACGTTACTTAATTAATAGTTTTTTTATTATTTTTGAGCTTTTAAAAAATTATAAAATTACTATAAGCTTCAGAAAAATATTTCATTCTACAGTAAACTTATTTCATCATATCTAGCTTGTATAAAAATTTAGAACGTTTTTCGGCACCATTTCAGTTAGTTATAAAAATCAAAACGATCAAATTAATTAAATAGAAAACAGTGTATTCTTTAATCGATTGCTTCTTGTGTTTGCAGGTACCAATTCTCATGCACCAACATCTTTAAAAGCCATACCTCCAACTTCGTCTTACTACGACGATCTCGATAGCGTAAGTCACAATTAATTCTAACTTTAGAAATTTAGATAGTGTACTATATGGAAATACCGCATGCTCGAAGCATGGATCAGTATCATAGTTGTTGGACTTCAAAACATTGCTCAGGATTGACATTCTATGTGGAGGCTTCTGCCTTGACTTTTCAACATGCAAAGCTCTTTGGAGCGTTGATAATGCATTTGAACATCTTTGCCCATTGGAACAACGAATTCACATACAGTACTGCAACATAATGATTGAATGACATACCGTGTTGACATCATACTGCTGGAACATCCTATTAAAATTGAATGCTTGATAGTAGTTGGCACATCACTGAGTTTTTGGGGTAACTTATATTAGAGAGAGTGCAGGAGCGACCGCGAGCCATCTACACATTGCACCGTACCGTACTGACCGTCTAAATGAAATGTACCGCCTAAAGTGATTTGAGATCCGCCTGGGCGAGCTCCCCGTGGCAGGAGATGGGCTCAATGGTTGCACACTGTACTTTTCTATATAAATCACGTAGTTTCTTGTTTTACTATTGCCTGCTTGTCCTTTTAGTGTTACTAGATTTACCTGGTTGTCCTACTATTGTCATCACATTGCCTGCTGGTTAAAATGTTGTTGCTATCATATGTCATGCCACAGTTGTTGCTCTTGCACGTTACTTTTGCACTTACACAGTCACCTTTACTTTACGCATTACATGCACTTTGCTTACCACACCTGTATTGGCACCAGTACTTTACTTATCACTCTTGCATGCATGTTTGCTCTTACCTTACTTTCTGCATTTGCATGATCATCTTTAATTGTTTACTATAGCCTGTTCCATACTTTGCACTCCTTCTTTTCTATTGCTAGAGTTTTTGTGACTTACATACGGTTCCATCTTCGTGGCACCGTAGACACCGCACTGGTTGACTTAGGCACCTGTGGAGATAGATGTTTCTGAGCTAATAGCGCAAGAGTTCGACCCTAAGACCGTTGCTTTTGGAGTTATTTCTCAGATGTACTTTCTTTTCTTTCATGTATCTTTATTAGAACATTTTGTACAGTATGGATTGTAATAATTGGACACTATTTGGGTATTTTTGTACATCTCTGTATCGTGGCTATTTTGATTTCACTGGTTAACTGTAGACATGCAAATAAATCAAATAAGTAACGGGCCTCCGAGAGCGGGTCGTTACATCTTTTGGTGGCCCACGCAGGTCCACGCTAGCTATCTCGTGAATAATATAGCAAGATCAGGATGAACAATATAAAATACTCAAATTATCCTCGAGTACGGGATGTCTCGAGTGTTCACCTGTATTGGATATACGGGTGAAGCGTCCTTATTACCATCTTCATTAGGTCTTCCTTGATTCTCATCATCTTTTTTGAACTCTTAACCCTTGTCTAGGAATTAATGTTCCATTCTATGGATATACCTTCCCTAGTAACCTCCTTTGCTAGCAGTTAGAGTGATTTTTCATAGGTTGAACCATCTATCTCACTTCATCACCATCACTCTTCCTTTAGCTTGATAGCCTTTCGATCAACCTTCTTATTCTTGGAATCTTTCTATTTTCTACGTCTATTTTAAGGAGGGTAGCATTCGATTTTTAATCATCAGAAATTTGAGTTCGATAATGGAAGCGAATCAAAGGATGCTCAGAAGTATTAGAGGATGGTGCTAGAGAATTTGAAACGAACCAAACCAAGACGTATAAGCTGATGCCGCTATTCCTTCATCTTTCTTAAACTCGTATTCTTCGTCTATCTTAGCCTATTCTGACTTGAGAACAGCTATAGAAGCTATGGTGATGTCAATAGTATGTTTCATATATAACATCTCTTGTTTTCTTGATGCTATGATATCACATTATATTTCATGATATTAACAACTTATTTTTCCTATATCATGATCGTTCATCAAACCTCCCTTTTGATCATTTAAATTGCTTTGGCAATGATCGGACTTCTTAATTCCGAGGACGAAATTATTTTAAGGAGGGTAGGATGTAACTGCCTGTTTTCATTAACATAACTATTTACGTATTTAACCTATTTTCAAATTATTTTATAATGGTTCGTCAGGAGTTTTACGATTTCAAAAATTTCTTATAAAAATATTTTGAAGTATCAGACTAGTTATGAAGTATTTCATTAAATTCGGGTTTTATCAAGTACCTCAAAATAATCTCATAAAAATTCATTTTCAGATATTATATTTTTGGCTTAATGAATTAGTTTTCTATACTAACATCGTCAAAACGTTTTTAAACTTCTACAGTATCATTATAAGATCATTTAGGGCTCCCTATATTAATTTCATACTTTTCTAAAGTCAAATCAATAGAGAACCCGCAAACCCGCTTTCTAAACGTTTTGGCCTAAAACTAGTACCTCCGTAACTCAAACCCCAAAATGGATCTCGTATTCGTGATCCTCGTGATGATACGGACCCGTGACTATGTTTTCGTAATTTTTCGGACATGTTTACTATTAGGGGCAAAATCGTAATTTCATAATTACATTCGTTAATTACATTAACTAATTATTTTTTTAACTAACCTTAATTACATTAACCTAAACAAAAATTACCCTAACCATGTCTAAAATGTGGGAGGGGACACGTTTAAATATTTCTACACTTAGTCAAAAAGTTAAACCTAATCTTATTAATTACATACCTAATATATTAGTTACATTTGACTAAGTATGTGTTCATGAACCAAATTATCCTATAAATAGTTAAATACCCATTGAATCCCCAAGTTAGTAATTAAGTTAAAATAATTAAACACACTCTCTGCTCTCTACCCTTCTCCCTTTCGTTTCAGAAGAAACCCACACTCTAACCCATCCCCACAAAACTCACTCACCCAGTTCTCTCTCCCCAACCAGATTCTCTCTTTAAAATACCGAACTCCCTTCCCCTCTCCATTCGCTAGCTATCCCCACTTAACCCACACACAGATCAGCCCCTCAACCCAAAGCAACTCAACTCAAAACTCTCTCTCCGATACCTCTCAGCTCTCTTTCATTCGAAAACCCCCGACCCTCTCTCTCAGACACACTCTCTCTACTCTCCCGCTCTCTCACTCTCTCTCTCCCCCCAACCCCACCTCGACCCACGCCCCTCCAGCAATCTTCGTCGTCGCCCTCCGACTCACTTCCGAGCTCCGCCGTTCGACGCTCTCATCTGCCGCTCCACCATCTCCACCAAGCACCCGCACCAAGCCGCCGACAACGACGCCGCAACCTCGCAAAACACCCGCCACGCTCACCCTCTCCAAGCTCCGATGAAGCCTCGCCATCGACGTCGAACGACCGCAGCACCCCTCTCCGACGACGTGCACCTCAAAAGCCTCCACCGTGAGCACCTGAGCTCCGACCCCGCGAGCGAGCTGCTCCACCGCATGCTGCAGGCCTGATCTCCCCTCGACCACCGTCCAACGCCCCTGCAAGGCCCGACGCTGCCATCTTCTGCCAGCTTCCTCGCCTCCTCTCCTCGCCGCTCGAGGCCCTCTCCTTCCACGAAAACCCAAAGCTGCTGGAGCTGCTCCCCACCGCCGCCACCCTCGCCGGAGCAGCTCCCGCCACCACCGCTGCAGACTTCACCGTCGCCACTCCTGCCCTCACCACCACACACTACGTCGACGCCGCCCACTATTTCCGGCGTCCGCACGCACCCACCGCCTGCTCGCACTTCGCCGACGTCCGCCGTCGACGTCCGAGAACGCACCAGCTCGCGTGAACATGAGAACAAAGGTGGGTTTTAAGCTCTCGTACGTATTTTTAAAACTAATACGTACATGTACTTTAGAGTATGTATTTTAGTATTTTATAAAATACTATATGAGGATAATTGGTTTTAAATTCACAATAAATAATATAAGCCTCAGAAAAATGTGAGATTAGCTCCAGAAAATCAGAAACAACATTCTGGATCCAATGGCGCTAGTTTCATCTCAATCAGATGCTAATTTTTTCCAGAATAAATTTTTAAGCCAAAAACTTAAATACGTCATTTTCATTTAAATATTCATAACTTCTTATTTTCACGTAAACTAATACGTGAGAAAATTATATGTTGTAGAACTCTTCGAGACGGTCGTTTTGACAACCCCACTTGAACCATTCCGATATGTATTGCATCCAGAATAAATTGTTGAATAATTACGTTACTTATTAAAAAAAAGTTTTTAAATTATTTTTGAGCTTTTAAAAAATTATAAAATTACTAAAGCTTCAGAAAAATATTTCATACTACAGTAAACTTATTTTCATCATATCTAGCTTATATAAAAATTTAAAATGTTTTTCGACACAGTTTTAGTCTGTTATAAAAATCAAAACGATCAAATTAATTAAATAGAAAACCGTGTATTCTTTAACCTGTTGCTTCTTATGTTTGAAGGTGCCAATTCTCGCGCACCAGCATCTTTAGAAGCCATATCTCGATGATCTCGATAGCGTAAGTCACAATTAATTCTAGCTTTAGAAATTTAGATAGTGTACTCTATAGAAATACATCATGCTCGAAGCATGGATCAGTATCATAGTTGTTGGACTTCAAAACATTGCTCAGGACTGACATTCTATGTTGAGGCTTCTGCCTTGACTTTTCAATAAGCAAAGCTCTTTGGAGCGTTGATAATGCATTTGAACATCTTTGCCTATTGGAACAACGAATTGACATACCGTACTACAACATAATGATTGAATGACATACCGTGTTGACATCATACTACTGGAACATCCTATTGAAGTTGAATGCTTGATAGTAGTTGGCATAGCACTGAGATTTTGGGGTAACTTATATTAGTGAGAGTGCGGGAGCGACCACAAGCCATCTACACATTGCACTGTACCGTATTGACCGTCTAAATGAAATGTACCGCCTAAAGTGATTTGAGATTTGCCCGGGTGAGTTCCCCCGTGGCAGGAGATGGGCTCAATGGTTGCACACTATACTTTCCTATATACGTCACATAGTTTCTAGTTTTACTATTGCCTGCTTGTCCTTTTAGTGTTACTACATTTACCTGGTTGTCCTACTATTGTCATCACATGGCCTGCTAGTTAAAATGTTGTTGCTATCATATGTCATGCCACAGTTGTTGCTCTTGCACGTTACTTTTGCACTTACACAGTCACCTTTACTTTACGCATTACATGCACTTTACTTACCCCACCTGTGTTGTCACCAGTACTTTACTTATCACTCTTGCATACCTGTTCGCTCTTACCTTACTTTCTGCACATGCATGATCATCTTTAGTTGTTTACTATAGTTTATTCCATACTTTGCACTGCTTCTTTTCTATTGCTAGAATTGTTGTGACTTACATACAGTTCCATCTTCGTGGCACCGTAGACGCCGCACAGGTTGACTTAGGCACCTGTGGAGGTAGATGTTCCTGAGCTAATAGCGCCAGAGTTCGACCCTGAGACCGCTGCTTTTGGAGTTATTTCTCAGATGTACTTTCTTTTCTTTCATGTATCTTTATTAGAACATTTTGTACAGTATGGATAGTAATAATTGGACACTATTTGGGTATTTTTGTACATCTCTGCATCATGGCTATTTTGATTTCACTGGTTAACTGCAGACCTGCAAATAAATCAAATAAATAACGGGCCCCGAGAGCGGGTCGTTACACACACGTAGAAGAGAATGTGAAGACTAGGGCCCCAGCTGTGGCATGAAAGGAAACTGGTCTAAAGTATGCCCGTGGTACCTCCAAGATTTGTACAAAGAAAGCTTGAAGAATAAATCCGAAACAAATCTGGTGACCACCCCAGCTCCAGTCCAGTTCACTACTGATGACTTCGAATAAGACGACGTGTTTGACTAGTTATTTTTATCTCTGTTTGAAATATATATATAATAAAAACAATGTCATGAGAGATGTTTATGTTTTCACATGCAGTATGAATAAATTGATTATGTTTTTCTGAAATGAAATATGCTTATTTGATTCATCTTTTAATAGATGGAACGCTCTCAAGGCTGCTTAGTAGACTGTGCATCAACACGTACGATCTGTTAATATAAATGCTATTTTCATAGTATTATACCATATGAAAGCCCTACAAATGCAATTTCAGGGCCATCAAATATTATTGAAGGTTCAGGGAACGTATTCACTGTTGCTCCCAAATGGAATAGAAATAAAAATAAAGGATGTATTATTCTATCCGAATTCAAAAAGAAACTTATTAAGTTTCAAGGACACCGTTTAAACAGGTTCCACTTAGAAACTGCCAATGTAAAAAAAGAATATCTGTATGTAATGTCTCAAGAAAAAGGAGTTAAATCCATACTTGAACGTTATGAGAGCCTTTCATCATGCCTCTATCATACAAAGATGTGGAGAGAGGAAGCAAATTTGACGGATAACCTGAAGTGCCCGATATCAGCAAAGTTTTTACTTTGGCATGATAGACTTGGCCACCTTGGATCGGTTATGATGCACCGCATCTTATCCTAATCCTATAGGCATGACTTGACGAACCAGAAGATTATTCAGAATGTAGAATTTCCTTGCATCCAGTGCTATAATCTAAAATTAATAATAATGCTATCACCACTAAAAGTGGACAAAGAATCTCCAAGCTTCCTCGAAAGAATACAAGGAGATATATGTGACTTATCCACCCCAAGTAGGACTTTTCGGTACTTTAAGGTACTTATAGATGTATCCTCAAAATATTCGTATGTGTGCCTACTATTGACACACAACCTAGCTTTTCCAAAGTTATTGGCACAAATAATAAAGTTGCGGGCGCATTTTCCAGATAACCAAATAAGAAAATATGTTTGGATAATACTGGAGAATTTACCTTCCAGTCATTTCAAGAAAATTGCCTAGAAACTGGAATAGAAATTGAACATTTAGTGCCACATGTTCATATCCAAAATGGGTTGGCAGAGTCATTTATAAAAAGACTCCAATGGATTGCACGTCCATTACTGATGAAATCTTAGTTACCTGTGACTGCATGTGGACATGCAATATTGCATGCTGCATCGTTAATAAAAATAAGACCATCTGGAGGTCAGAATCTCTCTTCAATGCAACTTGCATATGCAATAACACCGAACATCACTCACTTGAGAATTTTCAGTTGCACAGTTTATATCCCCATAGTACCACCGCAGAGGACAAAAATGAGTCCTCAACGTCATTTAGGTATTTATGTAGTGTTTGACTCACCATCAATAATAAGATACCTAGAAGCTTAAACAGGGATGAATTCAAGGCACATCTTGAAGACAATGAATTTGATAAGACAAATTTCCCAAAATTGTGCCCATATACTGAAAAATCTAGAGCTTGACAAATAATATCATGGGATACAAAAACATTGACCCACTATGACCCGTACAAAACAATGTGAAGATGAGATCCTGAAGATCCTACACATACGAACACTGTTCACCAGTTACCGGACTCATTTACTGACAACCAGAAGATTGTCAGATCACACTTTCCTGCTGTAAATACTCCAGCTAGGATTTACATCCCTAAGAATTGATGCAATCCAGCAGAAGCAGAAGTGGATGTTCCTCAACTGAAAAGGGGCATACCACCAGGCTCCAAGGACAAAAATCCAAGGAAAAAAAATACTTGGAGATCTTGTGACAATACCCTCACAGAAAAAAGAGCTCATGCCCATACCCTCACCTCTCCTAGAATCTAATGCAGAGGAACTACTGGGAGAAACTAAAATATCATTAAATTATGTACGTATATGGGAGGTGTTGGACAGAAAGAGTATAATCAGGGAGTGCAGCTGACGAGGCCGCCGTAGTATTCAGACTCAGGCTTCGAGCCCTCATATCTAAATACTACTAGGCATTTTTTGTGGATAATTAAATTTAATACGCATGCCACTGCAACAACACTGGAATAGTACACAGAAAAAAAGAAAAGTGCTCCAACAGAAAATAAAACGCAGTACTGAAAGGAAATACAACATCACATAAGTCACATTACATTACATCATACAAATCCATATTTATACATCAGCTGTATAAAAGGGGGTACAAAAGTGGGTACAACAAAAAGAAGAAACTCCCGACCCAAAAAGTACAAAAAGGTACACAAAAAAGGTACACACCTGGTACAACGCACCCACTAGTCTAACCCCAAGATATCCAACGGGACAAAGTCGCCCGTAGGCTCTACCTCTGCTGCACGAGCACTGGCCTCTGACTCCGGAACCCTCACAGACTGCTCGGGTCCCGCACTTGAAAACCGTAGGATGGGACATGTCAACGCATGACCCAGTACAAACTCCTAACACTCTAGTAGAACCTAGTTTAGAACTGGTCTTCCTCACTAACCAAACTAACTACCAGTGTCACATCGTCACAGATTTATACAGAAATTAAGAACAGAACATAAGTGCTGAAAGTAAACAACAGAAAGCAGATCTGAAGTGAAATTACTGATTAAATTAATTAAAGTTAAGCTTTGTTCTGATTCGAAACCCAGGTAAACTGTAGGACGCTAAGGAAGCAGACTTCACCCACGGTGGGTGAAAAAGTGGTACCACTCCAGCGACTCGAGCACTGGAGGGGCCTCTCGTAACTCCATACCCAAACAAGACAAGGTACCGAAGCGAGACTCATCTCGGTTTTTCTTTGGACAAACGGAGAAAACCATCATTTACCGACATGGTGCAACACGAGCACACCAGCGGCCTCTCTAGCCCTCTCAAACTCTCCTTCTGGGGGTGACACATTGGACGAGATATACTACTACTGTCCGCTCTTTAACACCTAAAATTTACCAGTGTCCCCCAAACCCACATCTAGAGTCTCACCCATTTTAAGAATGGACCGACTCCTCCGATGTCAAACTCTCTGCTCACTTTCAGTTTTTCTTTTGTTAAAACATTTCTTTATTTGACAACTAATCAACTAGCGGTCTCTACTACCGCTTTCATTTCGTACTTACACAAATTCTCATCATCATAATTTTTCCACATGAATCATAACATGTGAAACATCATCATAAAGACATATCTCAAGAGCATGATAATGATGTACACTCAACATGATCAAATTCAACTCAATACAAAAGTACAAAAATACAATTTCTAAGCAAAATTAACACATGAATCTGCCTAAACTGTCACACCAGAAAGAATTCTCCTACAGACCTATCTACAGTTAGATTTAGCTTTTGGTCCCTTCTTCAAAGTTGTAGATAATTTTCTGCAGATTTCTATAGTATCCTAGATTGTATTTTTCTACTATTTTCTACAATTTTTCTAAGTTGCTGTCATGTACTAAGAAAAATTCCAGCAACTTAAATCTTTAACTAAACTAGTTTCTAATATAGTTGGGTGCCATTAATCAACATAATTATACTAGCATGACAATAGGATTACAACATTTACAAGATATTAATTCACTTCTAACTCTACAAAAAGATTATTTTTATTGTAAACATACATTACACAATAAAGCTATGTTTGCTTGCAACTTATCACTTAATAGAACTAGCATGAAAACCAACTTCCTAAACATAGCAAATCACAAATTAGCATTCTTAACAAGATAACATATAAGTCATTTTCTCAATTTTTCAACATAGCACAATTTTTTTCTAGTTTTGAGTTTTAAAACATAATGAGAACAAAACATATAAATCTTGATATCTAAAGATCAACATGATACAAATTGAAGTAATCAAAATGAAGCAAAAATTGAATTTGCTAAGACATAGATTCTACCATGGGTTTCATAACATAATTTCAAATAAATATTTATATAATTTGCTAACTCAATTGAATCCCTAGTCCTAAAACTAATTCATACTAAGAGTGATAGAAATTCTACCTCCAAAAGTCCTCCAAAATTTGTTTGGCTCTTCTTAGTCCTTGAAGAATTCTTGGGCCTCCTAATCTCCTTCTTCAAGCTCCAAATTGGTTCTAAAGATGGATTTGAGATGAGTTTTGAGGTGAATTTTTGATGGAGGAATGATGAGGAAGAAGGGGTGCTTGGAAGAGTCCTTGGTAGAGAGAAAATGAAACAAAGGAGTGAAAGAGGGGGAGCCAAAATTTCGGCCTGGTTGGGGGAAAATGAGGGAGAGAGTGAGAGAGTTGCTTATTTTTGATTTCTTTGCCTAGATTTTTGTTTCTCCAAAATCCTCTCCACCCTTCATCAAGTCAAGATCTTGCCATGTGTTTCTTTTTTAAGCTAACAAGATGACACATTAGCATATGAGTTGTCATTGTTAAAAATTTTGGAATTTGTATTTTTAGAAAAAAAATAGAAATACAAGGGAAATACATTATACCTCTTAAATACAAGATATTTCATCCAAATATCCTCATTTACTAATACCAAATGATGAGTTAAGAATCTTTTAAAAATAATTCCTACACCAAATAAGTAAAAGAAAAATACAAGCATACTCCTAAAAATTATACGTATGCATTTACGCCAAAATACGTATCAATACGCGTACATGGAAATTGGGGTCATTACATCCTACTCCCATTAAAATAAATTCAGTCCCCGGAATTTCAAATTAAGGGAAAAAACTCTCTATACATCACATTACATACATAACAAAATTACGTCAGACAAACAAGTGAGGGTGCTTCTCCCTCATCTCATCCTCGAGTTTCCAGGTAGACTCTCCTGGTGACTCTCGGTGCCACATAACCCTCACTAGATTGATTGACTTCTTCCTCAGCATCTTTTGCCTTAGGTCTAGAATAGCCACAGGCTGCTGATTATAAGTCAATTCTGGTCGCATTTCAATCTCTGAGAAGTCGACGACATGATCCTGATTTCCAACACACCTCCTGAGTTATGATATTTGAAACACATTATGCACTCCTTCAAGAGATGCTGGCATGGCTATCCTATAAGCCACTTCTCCAACACGAGCCAAAACTTCAAAATGTCTAATATATCTTGGGCTCAACTTCCCTCGTCTTCCAAAATGAATCAGCCCTCAAGTTGGCAAGATCTTCAAAAATACTAGCTCACCTGACTGGAACTCTAAGTGTCGCCTCTTCGCATCTGCCCAGTGCTTATAATGGTCTTGGGCTATACGAAGATTGTCTCTGACGACTCTCACAACATCCACGGTTTCAGCGATTATATCAGGGCCCAATAATTCACGATCTCTAACATTATCCCAATTGAGAGGAGATCGGGACTTCCTCCCATACCGAGCTGCAAATGGCGCCATGCCTATACTGGCTTGATAACTATTATTGTAAGCGAACTCTATCAGATGTAGATGTTCATCCCAAGAGCCCTTGAAATCCAGCATGCACACCCTCAACATATCTTCCAAAAGCTGAATTGTCCTCTCCGACTGACCGTCTGTCTGTGGATGGTATGCAGTGCTGAAACTCAGTTGAGTTCCCAAGCTAGCTTGCATACTTCTCCAAAAATGAGATGTAAACCTAGTGTCACGGTCAGAGACTATGCATACAGGCACTTCGTGAAGCCTCACAATTTCCTGTATACATGACTTCGCGTTTCATATTGCAATTCACGCCGCTGAAAGCGACGATGATAATGATCCACACTCCGTTGCTAAATGCAAATGAAGAAATGATTGGCCAAAGTGGAATGAGATAATAGAAGCAGAGCTGGACTCGCTTAAAAAATGCAAAGTCTTTGGGCAAATAGTTCAGACACCAAATGGTGTCAAACATGTGGGATATAAATGGGTATTTGTCAGAAAAGAAATGAAAATAATGCGATCGTACGCGACAAAGTAAGGCTTGTAGCACATGGATTTTCCCAAAGACCGGGTATAGACTATGAAGAAACATACTCACCGGTAATGGATGTGATCACTTTTCGATTCTTAATAAGCTTAACAGCAAAGGAAGGATTAGATATGCAGCTAATAGATGTTGTGACTGCATATCTATATTGCAATCTCAATAAAGAGATTTATATGAAACTTCCCGATGGCTTTTCAATGCATACAGAATTAAAAGATAGACATCGGGACATCTATTCTGTTAAGCTACAAAGATCATTATATGGTCTTAAACAATCGAGAAGGATGTGATATAACGGACTCAGTGAATTCCTTGTACTACAAGGATTCCAGATTAATGTAGTCTGCCATTGGATCTTTATAAGAGTGAAGGGAACATGATTCGTCATAATTACAGTCTAGGTAGACGATCTGAATTTCATTGGATCTCATGAAGAGATCACTGAGATATCCGTAAGCCTAACAAAATAATTTGAAATGAAAGACCTAAGCAAAACAAAATTCTGCCTTAGCTTACAGATCGAACATTTAAAACGAAATCCCGTTACACCAGACCACATATACAAAGAAACTGTTGCAAAGATTTCACATGAACCAATGTCATCTATTAAGTACACCTATGGTAGTACGATCCTTGGATGCACATAAAGACCCCTTCCGTCTACTAGAAGAGGGGGATGATATACTTGGTCCTAAAGTCCATTATCTGAGTGCTATTGGAGAATTTTTATATCTGGCAAACTACACGCGTCCCAATATAGCGTTCGCAGTAAATTTACTTGCCAGATACATTGTATCGCCTACAAAGTGCCACCGGATTCATGTTAAGCATCTTCTGCGCTATCTCCAATGGTCAACAGATTTGGGATTATGTTATAAAATAGAATCATCCCCACACTTGTTGGTTATGCTGATGAAGTATACATGTCTGATCCCCACAATGAAAAGTCACAAACATGGTATGTGTTTACCTATGGTGGGACAAAAATTTCCTGGAAATCTGTCAAGCAGACCATGACGATAACCGCATCCAATTATTTAGAGATATTTTCCATCTATGAAGCAAGCTGAGAATACGTTTGGTCACGCTCAGTTATACATCAAATCTTGGTGACGACCGGACTGAAGACTGGTGACCTTGAACCTACCACTATGTTTGAGGACAACGCTACTAGCCTTGCTCAGTTACGAGGTGGTTACATCAAAGGTGACAGAACGAAGCACATCTCTCCTAAATTCTTCTGGACGAATGAGCTTCAAAAAGATGTGAGATCGTTGTCAGACAAGTACAATCATGTGAAACCTTGGCAGACATGTTCACTAAGTCACTTCCTACAACTACTTTCAGGAAGTTTGTATAAAAGATTGGAATGAGGCGCCTAAGAGATCTGAAAGCCTAAGGCTTGTACAGATCAGGGGGAGTTAGATGGAATTTGTACTCTTTTTCCTTAGCTACGTTTTCCCACACGGTTTACCATAAACAAAGGTTTTAACGAGGCAAATACCATTAACTCAGGATCCTGAAGTATCCACCCCTTGTTATACTCATTTATTGTTTAGAATTTCGAAGTATTCATGGGCAGAGTTCACACGTACGACTGGATAATGGGGAGTGTTGTAAACAGATAAATATACATGTGAGTGGATAAAAATGTATCAATTTAAGAGATTGTATCTTATCCATGTATGACTCTTCCTTTCCTTATAAATAAAGTCCTGGGGTCTCCTTAAGGGGGACTACGATTTATAACAGTATCTGAATAGTTGCGTTGATCTGCAGCACTAACAGTGTCATTCTCTTTGGACTAAAAATTACCTTTCATTGCCTGACCACCTCCTTTTAACTCCGTAATAAGAGAACAAATTTTGACAATAGGAAAATAGTGAAAGGGGGAAAAGTGGAAACATTGTGGATCTATAGTTAGACTCCACATTGCTTTATGCGCGTATGTAAGCAATGTTGTTGGCTACGGGTGGTGACGGAGATCGACGACCGTAGCAATTCGAGAGGGAGCGGCAGCTCAACTTGGAAAGATAACTCGAGTAATCTTGATGTTGCTTGAAATGTTGTGTTTGAAGTTTTAGATTTTTTGATGTCGAAACTTCTACGAGCTGTAAGTTGAGCAGTTTAAACTCGAAATAAAAGATGGGAGTTGCTATGTGAACAAACCTTTTTGCTCAGTTCACATGTCATTTAATTTTTATAAAATATCAATAATACCATTTTCAAAATTGCCAATAATACTCTTTTCAAAAATTGCTTAGTTCACATACCTTTTTGTTGGTCACAGACATACCTCATTGAAACAATTAATTTGCTCATTACCCATACCTCTTTTTGCTTATCGCACACATCCCACTTAATTAAGTAATTACTCAACACAGACATACCTTAATTAACAAAGTTGCTCATCACACACATACGTTAATTAACTCATTACCAATCACTAGCCCCCTCCGCCCAGCCCCCCCTCCCCAGCCACACTCCACCCCCATCCTCGTCCCCTCCCCAGACCACCTCTTGTGCAGTGAGCAATTAAAAGATAGTTTGTGTGTAATTAAGGTCTGTATACTCATCAAAAATTAAGTGGTATATGAACTGGGGATGTGAAGTGAGCTAAGGACGTTGTGGAAAATCCGGTCTGTGAATTGAGCAAAAATTATGTTTTTCAAAAAAGCTTGGTCTGTGCACAAAATAAAAAATTTAAATGGTTTGTGAAATGTACAAAAAGGTCTGATCGCATAGCAATTTCCATAAAAGATGCATGTGTTTAACTTCAGATTTTTCTCAAAATAAAAATTGTCTGTTTAAAACTTGGGTAGCAAGGATCATATTTTTACATTATGTAATAACACATTCATCTAATTATTGACTTTGGGGTTGATTCTCGCTTGGGATTGATTAAGTACAAAGTTGCAGTTATTATTTAGAAACGGTTGTTTGTTTAAAGAATGTTTTGATTATGTCATGCTGTTGCAATATACAAACTGTGAAGATATGGGCATAATTCTTAAAAATTTGTGCACCATTTACTTTTTTGGGTTTGATTAAACAAGTGATTAAAGCTACGGTTAAATGAGGCATTAAAAAAAAGTCTAAAGTTTTGGTTTAAGGTTTAATGGGGTGTTCAAACCTTGAATTGGATCTAGTACATGTTGTCCCAACCTAAAGTCACCCTCTACTCCCTGTGACAACCCTAGCCATGAGACATGGGTCGAGGCCTCAGTCTCCTATGATGAGTGTCGACTTGATGGGCAGTCTAATGATGATGATGATGAGCTTGATAAGTGCACCCATTAAGGCAATCCCCATGCCTCAAAGGAGGCAAGGGAAAGGACCTGATGATCATAGGCTTTTATAGCTACCACATCCGATCCTCTGCCTAAAAGCTTGGTTTCATGTTTTCAGATCCTCCAAGCTATTGAAGAATTTTTAGGGGGGCCTAAACGAGATATGCGAACTTAGGTCCGAGGTCCTCCCCTCTGCGCCTTATCAGGATGTGTCATGTCAGAACTACCGCCAACCTCCTTCTGAGGTGCGGTCCGTCAAGAGTAGGGCTGTTGACGAACAGAACGTTCGACGAACTACTCGTGAACAAGCTCGGTACATGTTCGTTTACGTTCGTTCGGGAAGCTTAATGAACAAGCTTGAACAAATTTTTAGAGCTCGGTTAGTAAACGAACAGAGCTTCAACATAACTGTGTTCGTTCATTTATGTTCATGAACAAGCTCGTTAAGTGTTCGTGAACAAGCTCGTTAAGTGATGTTCGTGAACAAGCTCGTTAAGTGATGTTCGTGAAAAAGTTCGTTAAGTGTTCATTATAATACATTGATGTTGGAATTGTTAGAATATTGGGTTCTTACATTTTATTGCATTTAGACATACTATATTTTAACTATGCTTGGAATGGATGTTTGTAATGGAATTTATGGAGATATTATGCTGGATTTGTTTGTTTTTGTCTTGCAAATATTTAATCCTTTTATTTCATTGATTTAGTCATTGGCAATTAGGGTTAAATATTATTATTCTTGATTAAAAAATTGACGTTTGTTTGTTCGTTTGAAAATCTGTTCATGAACAATATTGATTGTGTGTTCATGAACATGTTCCCGAACATGTTCACGAACAAGCTCGATAAGTCTTGTTAACGAACAGAACGTTCGATGAACTACTCGTGAACAAGCTTGGTAAATGTTCATTTACGTTCGTTAACGTTCGTTCGGTAAGCTTAACAAACAAGCTTGAACAGGTTTTTAGAGCTTGGTTAGTAAACGAACAGAGCTTGAACATGGATTTTGTTCATGAACAAAACCAAGCTCCATGTTCAAGCTCGTTCAAGCTCGTTCGTCAACAGCCCTAGCAAGAGAATGTGCAGATATGCTTTCTTGATAGTTGAGAGATCATGGTGTATGTGAACCTACATAGGTTTAGGGTATGGTTGTACTTGATCACTCAAAGAAGTTTATCGTTCACCATTCATGGTAGGAAAAGAATCACATCTTCATTTTGAGAGAAAATTGGCTAAATACCATGGGTCAACTATCACTTTTAATTTCTACCCCCTATTTAAAAACTTTGCTAGAATACCACACCCCCTAAAAAAGACTAAAATACACACGTTTGTTCCCAAAAATTAAAACCCGTCCGCAGTGAGCGTATATTGGCGTATATTGGCACATATTGGCGCATATCTACGTCGATGCCGAACTCCGACCACCCCACTTCAAAGCCCGTCCGCAGCTGCCATCCGACGTCCACGGAGAAGCCAGACGCCGCTGCAACGCGCCGACGTTGACGACAACATGCCGCACCCCACCTTGCAGCGGTGTCTGGCTTCTCCATGGACGTCGGAGGGCAGCTGCAGACGGGCTTTGAAGCGGGGTGGTCAAAGTTCGGCATCGACATAGATATGCGCCAATATACGCCAATATACGCCAGTATACGCTCACTGTGGACGAGTTTTAATTTTTGGGAATGAATGAGGGTATTTTAGTCTTTTTTAGGGGTGTGGTATTCTAGCAAAGTTTTTAAATAGGGTGGTAGAAATTAAAAGTGATGGTTGACCCATGGTATTTAGCCAATTTTCTCATGCCAAATGAGATGAACTTTTTTGAATTACCACTAGTTCAGTGAATGCAAGAGCATCGAAAGATGGGACACACTTATACGGGGCCTTAAGCACAAAGAAGGAAGTCACCGCTCACCAAACGAAAAATGCATGAGCCTTTTTTAAGCTTTAAGTAAGGGAATGAAGAATTCATCTGCCTGGACAATGATGCCTTCCACCCAGCCTTCGCCATGAGCACAGAGAAATCCTACCCACCTCGTGATCGTGCTATGATGGGCATGTGGAGCCAGACCATCTATTGGTGGTGATGGTCGTTTGGCATGTGTTTACGGGTGTTTTCTCACCATTGAATCGTTGATCGATGACTGTACGGTCAACATTGTCAAGGGGTCGGTTGGGATCCCTTGGACACGCCAAGCTTACGTGCGCTCAGCGTGGGTCAGAGGTGGAATCGGGGTCGAGCGTCGGTCTTCGGCTGAAGCGGAGCAGAGGGGAGGCCTCGGCTCTGTTCGATGGGCTCAGCCTCGGTTGGACGGGCGTCGATGGGCAGCCTCGGCGCTTCGCTCATTGCTTGGTCTCCGGTCGGTAGCCACGCCCGCTGGCAGCGAGGGTGGTCATCGAGCGCTGAGGGGTAGCCTCGGCGCCTCAGTCAACTTCTTCCTGAATAGGCGAGAAACTTGTCAGGGTGGCCGGACCTTGGTTCCGGCCGAATCCCCTCCGATGCCTAAGTCAGATCAAGGTCTGTGGAGTACTCGGCGGGGTAGGTATGACTCGAGAGAAGTTCGATACACTGACCCGTGACACGAGCAGGGGGAGGGGGAGAAATGGCGGAAAACCAAAGTCGTTGATGGAATACCTCCGATTTGGGTACCTGGCATTCGATCCCTTTCTTAGTCATCCTCCGGTCCTTTTATTAGGTCTCCGCCACGATTGCCTCCCCCGATCCACGTCCTCTATCCGCCTCCCTTCATGCCACCGCGATTTGCCTCCTTCCCCGCATTTTCGTGCATCGTGGGGAGGCGTTTATTAACGGGCCTCTTAATGGTCATAAAGGGGCCGCGTATTCAAGGGAACGACTATTTCTGAGGAGCACGAGCTGATCGTGCATCCCCGGGGGCAGACTGGTCCGGATTCAGGTTTTATCCGTGGGCCTTGACGGGCGGGCCCAATCCCGCTCGTGGGCTTCCCATTCATGGCCGGGCCTTGGGTCTTTGCTTCTTGGGCTTCTCCAAAACAGTCGTATCAATTGCCCCCATCGTCCTGGCCGTTCGGTTTTAGCCGATTCGGTTTGGGCGACGTGACTGTTGGGGGTTTGACAGGCGCGTAAGTCGAGGCATGCCCATTAAATGGGGGTCATCATGGCACGGCCCGTTTAATCTTCTCTTGGTGCGGGTTTCGAAGCGCCGTCGATCCTCTCATGCTGCCACGTGTTCCTTTTCGGACGATTTGAATTCCTCGATTGCTTTGCATATAAAGACGCCGGCTTCCCAAGTTTCGATTCTTTTGCGCTCTTCTGATCTCGGTTTTGCAAGCTCCCTCTTTCCGTCGTATTTCTTCCTTTAGCTCCTTCTCAAGGTAACCTCATTTTCTTCTTTTGTCCCATGGCTACGCTTATAATAGGCCCTTCAGCGTCGGGATCTAGGGACCCCCCGGTGCCTGAGTCCGGCAATGGCTGACCTCTGGGACCTGGAGTCCCTTCGGGGTCTCGTCCTGTTCAGGACAAGGGGAAACAGAAGCTTTTCATGGACCCCGTCGGTGATGATGTGGCTCAGGCCGTCGAGAGGTTCGATGTTCCCCTGGCGGTCCTCGAGTTGCCATCCAAGGCCCCTTTCCTGGCGGCTGCGAAGATCCGGGAGAAGTATTTATATCATCTGTACGACGTTCGGACTCCTTTCAACGATGAGCGGATTTGCTTCCCGCGGTGTAACGAGGTCGACGTCTATGTTGAGATGTTTCACTTGGGCCTCCGTTTCCCCTTCACCCCTTCATCATTCAGGTTATGGAATTGCTGATGGTGTCCTTGTGCCAGTTGACCCCGTACTCCGTCGCGGTGCTGACCAGGTTCATCATGATCTGCCGTATCAATGGCTTAGAGCCGTCCATTCCCCTTCTCTTTCATTACTATCGAGTTCAGACGGTCGGCCAAGGATCGTGGCAGCACCTCCGGTCCCACGCAGGGAGGGAGTGTTTGCTCAGTCTACCCCGCTGGGTGGGGGACTTGAGCTCGAGCTATATCTTTGTCATCTTTCCTGAGGACGCCGAGATCTTGATAGGTTGGGGAGGGCTATGTCAATACGACTTGACGTTGACCCTCTCCGAGGCTGACCAGGCAGCTATTCGGCTGCTGTCATCCCTTTCCCTAGAGGAGAGGTCGATCTGGTCTCTGCTGGACGACCTGCTTCTCAAGATTGTTCTGTGGTCTCCCGGGAGGCTCTTCCTTTCTTTCTGTTTTCTCTCTCGCTTACCCTGATCTTCTTTCCTTCTGCAGAGATGGCCAGACGTGAATTTACCCAAAACGTCAACGAACTCATCCGGAGGGGTTCCAGCCGAAGCCGAGGGAACCCATCGGGACAGGCTGAAGGGTTTTCTTGGACCCTTATGGCACAAAAACTCTAGTCCCGTCCTAAGTCGGACGGAACATAGACAGAAATGCAGCGGAAAAATTTTATGTTAATCTAATTAACATGCAACCCTAAGGAACCAGACCCTATTAGCTAGGAACTCTGCCAACTTGGGGTGGATCTGACCACCCCAAGAGGGATCTAACTACTGCGAATAATTAAATGAAAATCTTAAACACATACCCGGAATCTCAGCCCTGGGGCAGGCGAGATGTTCTGCACCGTCTTCCGAGCTGCTCCCGTCCCACGCCGAGCCGCTCCTTGAACCGCTCCCCGAACTGCTCCTCAAACCGCTCCGCATCTTGAGGCGATCAATCCCATGTCGCCGAGCCAAACACGCGCCGAAGAAAGTTTCACGTGAGTGAAACCTCCGCCTAGATTTCAGATCTGAATCCGAACTCCTTTGCGGATTTGCTAGAGCCCTCAGGAGCAAGGCAGAAATTTATAGGGAGAGGAGAAATATTAATTTAGCTTAGATCCGAGCGTGCTCCAATATTTATGAGAGTCGCTCAGATCTAGAGCTTGGGAAGAGTTTAGAGGAAGGGGGCAGACCCCTATTTATATAGGCTACTGAACCCTCCCATCTACTTAATTTCCGATGTGGGACTAAAGTTGGAGTTAATTAATTCAATTTAGTTTGCCTTTCACAAAGTGCAAACTTCCGTGAATTTTAACTCCATCACCGTTGAACTTCAGGATTGATACAACCTATCAATTCGAAGGGTGTTCAACGGTGAACGCATAAGAAAAAACCGTTCGTCAATCGGAGTTCGTTTGACCCTCGAATTGATTGTCCAAAGATCAGCCCAAGGCTAGTTTTTCGCAAAAACTGAGCCGTCAAATAATTCTGCACAATAAGGGTTCAAAACCCTAGAGCTGGGGCCCACAAGTAGGCCCCACGAGTTCAGCGTGCGTAGAAACCCGCCTGGGCAAGGCCCAGGCCGTGCCTGGGCTTGCCCAGGCGCTGGGCAAAGCCCGCCTGGGCCTTGCCCAGGCCCCGCTTGGGCCTTGCCCAGGCGCTGGGCAAGCCCAGGCCGGGCCTGGGCCAAGCCCAGGCCTGTGCCTGGGTTTGCCCAGGCCTGTGCCTGGGTTTGCTGCTTCTGTTGGGCCTGGCCAGCAGTCCAGACCCAGTCTGGCCTGATCTTGTCCTTTGGGCTGTTTTCGGCATAACTTTGGTATTTGGTGTCTGATTTGGACGTCGTTCGAACCTGGGTTTAGACCCAGACATTCCCGTCTTACCTGTGAACTTTTCCTTGCGTTTATATTATTAAATATTGTTTTAAACAATTTAAAACACATTTAATCTCTTTTGCATCAAATGCAAAATAGTCCCTATCTAGGCTTAAATTATCATTTGCATCAAATACAAATGATCCGAGGGCATATTCCTCTACACAGGCGCCCTGTCGCACCGTTGACGAAGAGGTGCGTCAGGCCGAGCCTGCCATGGAGAGAGTGGAGCCCTCGGTCATGGCAATGCCCTCCCTTGGCCGTGGAGAACCTCCCAGAAGGTGAGGCCCCGGGGGGAGAACTCCCTCGCTCTACCTAAGCTGAGGGAGGCGACGCAGGAGCCGAGCTGGCCCCTCGCGCGCCCGTGGGCGGTCTCGGTGCGGGGCGTAAGCGTTCCCCCCGACTTCCGTCGGCCCCAGCGAGAGGAAAATGAGGAAGGAGGGTGGGGAGACCCGCGTTCCGGTTGCCCCTGAGGTGCCGACGGCCTCTGGCGAAACGCTCTCGCTGATCCTAGTGGTCACTCCTGCTGCCTCGGCTGAGCCTTCCCTGGTGGGAGCCGGCGGCGTGCTGGCGAATGTCCTGGCAGGCCCCGAGGTTACCCACTGGGACTCGGTATTCGTCGATCGGACCGTGGCCAACCAGTTGGTGCACGGGCTCCGTCCTCCCGAGGGACCGATCTCTCCTAGAGAGAGCTCCCACCGACACACTGTTGGACTCCATAGTCTGGCAGCTTCAATAGGTTTGTCCACTTTGCTGTTCCCAGACCTGTCTACTGACCTTCCTCTATAAAAATCCTTCCTTTTTGCAGGCCCCTGTGATGGCCGTCGAGGCGCAGCGTCGGGCAGCCCGGGCGAGGGAGCTCGAGGAGTCCACTGCCTGGGAGCGCACAAGGGCCGGGGTGGCCGAGGTGGCCGTTCAAGAGGCATGCATGGAAGCTCGGCATCTCTGACACCGAGTGGACGAGCTTGCTGCTCAAGTGATGGACCTCCAGGGGGAGCTGGACGACGCTCAGAGGTCGGCCCGAGAGGCGGAAGAGGCGTTCCACCAGGAGAGGAGCGATCTCCAGAGCGAGTTGGTGGACCAGCGTCAGATGACCCGGTTCATCGACGAGGTGGAGAGGGGCGTCGATGGGGTCCTGGGGGCGAGGATCGTGGAGGTCCTTAGGGAGGCCTTCAACTCTTATGAGGACCTTCTTACCCCTCGGATCATTGACGTCGTTCGAAACTCCTTCCAGCGATTTACGGAGCATGCCCGGCTGCCCCTCCCGCCCGTCGATCCCCCGCGCTCCGAGCAGGGCGAGGTGCCAGAGGATGCTTCCTCTCGTGCCCCGGGGCCTTAGGCCTCTGCATCTTGTTCTCCCTTCTCTTTTGGCTTGTAATTTTGAACAATTTTATTTATATAGCTTCTTTGTCGCTGGGGGTTTTCTGCCGTGCGAGGACCCTCGGTCTTTTTGATCCTTTATTGTGTTTTGAACTGGCCGCGAGTTCCACATTTCACCGGCATCCCTTTATTGCTCGTGGCGAGGGCGAAGGGTCTTCAGAATTCCAAACCCGTAGGCATCTTGGATTGGGACCTTATTGTCGCCCTCGTCTGTTTCGCCATAGTTTTTCCTCCATTCGCGATACTCGGTTTGCTTAGGTAGTCTCCTTACACGCGACTGTGTTGCCCCCAGTCTCGCAATCAGTCGGATCGATCGGTCGGCGAGGGGGGCTGCCCCCCGGCTTACGACCAGCCGAGTTCTCCGTCCACTGGGGGAGTCGCCCCCAGCCTTACGAGCGGGCGGATCGTTTGGTTGGCAAGGGGGCTACCCCTCGGCTTATGACCGACCAATGTCCCTCGCCTGCTGGGGCCTGCTGGGGGAGTTGCCCCCAGCCTTATGAGTGGGCGGATCGTTCGGTTGGCAAGGGGGCTGCCCCTCGGCTTATAACCGACCGATGTCCCCGTCTGCTGGGGGAGTTGCCCCTAGCCTTACGAGTGGGCGGATCGCTCGGTCGACGATGGAAGCCATCCCTCGGCTTATGACCGA
The DNA here is from genome assembly GCA_030789695.1 of Scilla litardierei. Lineage (NCBI taxonomy): Eukaryota > Viridiplantae > Streptophyta > Magnoliopsida > Asparagales > Asparagaceae > Scilla > Scilla litardierei. Next base: position 100,827,470 of record CM061135.1, on the reverse strand, counting down.
CTGATGTCCCCGCCTGCTGGGGGAGTTGCCCCCAGCCTTACGAGCGGGTGGATCGTTCGGTTGGCGAGGGGGCTGCCCCTCGGCTTATAACCGACCGATGTCCCTGTCTGCTGGAGGAGTTGCCCCCAGCCTTACGAGCGGGCGGATCGCTCGGTCGGTGATGGAAGCTATCCCTCGGCTTACGACCGACCGACGTTCCCGCCTGCTGGGGGGTTGCCCCCAGCCTTACGAGTGGGCGGATCATTCGGTTGGCGAGGGGGCTGCCCCTCGGCTTATAACCGACCGATGTCCCCGTCTGCTAGGGGAGTTGCCCCCAGCCTTACGAGCGGGCGGATCGTTCGGTTGGCGAGGGAAGCTATCTCTCGGCTTACGACCGACCGATGTCCTCAACTGCTGGGGGAGTTGCCCCCAGCCTTACGGATGGGTTTAAGGATCGGTCTGGTGGGGGATTTACCCCCAGCCTTTCGGCCGATCGATTCGGTGGGCCGGCGGAGGGTTGCTCTCCGGCTTGGGGCCGACCACCGACCCGTTTGCTAGGGAGTTGCCCCCAGAATCACGGATGGGTTTAAGGATCGGGCTACTGGGGGAGTTGCTCCCAGCCTTATGGCCGATCGGTTCGGAGGGCCCGCGGAGGGTTGTTTCCGTACTTAGGGTCGACCGCAGAACCCTCCTGCTGGGGGAGTTGCCCCCCAGACTCACGGACTGGTTTACAGATCGGCCTGCTGGGGGAGTTGCCCCCAGCCTTACGGCCGATCAGTTCGGAGGGCCCACAGAGGGTTGTTCCCCGGCTTAGGGTCAATCGCAGAACCCGCCTACTGGGGGAGTTGCCCCCAGACTCACGGACGGGTTTACAGATTGGCCTGCTGGGGGAGTTGCCCTCAGCCTTACGGCCGATCAGTTCGGCTTCCTGCCTCCGGCCTGTCGAGCAAAGGCAGTCCTCTGGGAGAGGAGATCGAGTTCTCTTTCATGTCTTGAAACGGCCATTCAGCAAAATGTGGAAAAAAGAGGTTGCATTTGTACTAACAAGGTCCTTCTTTCTTTCCATGGACCAGTACATTTGGAGGGAAAAACATAAAACGGGGGGTGTCGGGGCAGGATAGCCCTCCCCCGACGAGGTGGCGGCCGTTTGTCCCGTCCACTCACTCGATGACGCACATGGGCACCTGGACTACGTTTACCTTCTTCCCCTTGTCCGGCTGCCTGGATGTCCCCTCGCCAGGAGCAGGATCATCGGTGAAGTTCTTCAAGTGCCCCCGACTCACCAGCTTCTCTATGTCTTTCTTCAGATGCCAGCAGTCGTCTGTGTCGTGGCCGTTGTCCTTGTGATATTTGCAATATTTCTCTTCTTCTCTCCCACATCTCTTCATCATCGGAAGGGACCAGTTCATGCGCCCCTCCTTCTAGACGTGTGCGAGGACAACGTCTGGGGGCAACGTTCAGCTGGGTGTGCCGCGGTTCTTTCGCTGCTTTCATCTGGCCTTCTTCTCCTGCCAATGCTCCTCCGAGCCGCGGTGCTCACTCTCGTCGCGCTTGTATCCTCGCTTGATCCTTTCGTCGTCGACGGCCAATGCCTCTTCTGTCAGCATGAAGCGCTCGGCCCGCGCCATGACCCCGGCGAGGTCCTTCGGAGGATCGTTGTGTAATGATTTCTTCAGACCCCTGTGCCGTAATCCTTTCTTCAGGGCCGTCTTCACGACCAGCTCGAGACAGCTCTCCACGTTCAGTCGTCCCGTGTTGAAGCGACGCATGAAGTGCCTCAGGGATTCCTCGGGACCATGCACCACATTGAATAAGAGTTTTGAGTCCGGCTTTACCTGTCGATCAGCTATGAACTGCTTGCAGAACAACTGGGCGAGCTCCTCGAAGCTTTCAATGGAGCGGTTGGGCAGGTTGTGGTACTAGGTCCTTGCCGCTTTCCGGAGGGTGGAATAGAAACCCCTGCAGAGCATGGTGTTGTCGGCCCCTGGAACGCCATGACCCCCTCGTAGTCCATCACGTGGTCCACGGGATCGCCCGTGCCATCGTACTTCTTCAGCATCGACACCTTGAAACTTGAGGGCACCCGTGCCTCAGTTATCCTCCAGGTTAGGGGACATCGGTCGCCATTAACGCCCCCCAGCCGCCCTCCTTCGCTTACCTCGTAATCGTTCGGTCGCAATGGGGGAGGGGCAGGTTCAGGCTTGGCTGTCCCCTGTGTCCCTGTCAAACTGGGGACACGGCTCGATCAGTGCGCGTCCCCTTTCTCGCTTCGGTATTATTGCCTGTCCCGCTTCACTCGGCGGGCACTTCCGCTCTGCTGGGACCGATCCCCCAATGCCCGACGATCGTCCCGTCGGTGCTTGGATGAGCCTGGTCGTCTAGACGAGACGGTCACCAACTTTCCCTCTGCTTGCTCGAGGCCCCTCCTGTTTCCCTCGCGAAACGAGGTGGGGGTAGGGGAACGCGCTGGGATGAAGCCCGGCATGGTGAATCGCCGCTCCAGGTTGGGCACCCCGTTCCAGTGGTCGGTGACTATGGCGGACCGCATGGGTTGGTGACCCCCTCCCCAACGGTGGGTCTCATCCACCCCATCTCCCTGGATGGGCGTGTTGCCGACGAGTTGTTGAATTGTTGCGACCAACGTCTGGATGTTGGCGTTGGACCCCTGGGCGAAGGTGCGGAGCTGTTCCTGGGTGACCGATCGGGACTCGCCTGTCCTCTCGGTGGTGTGGCTGAGCTGGTTCTCGGGGGAATGTAATCTCCTTCCTCTTGGATGGAAGGCATGCGCCCCGCGCCATTGCAGATGGGTTCCATTCCGGTGGTTCGATGTGGGCTTGCTTCAATTCCCACAGACGGCGACAGATGTTTACAGGTGTTTTCTCATCACTGAATCATTGACCGATGACTGTACGGTCAACGTGGTCAAGGGGTCGATTGAGATCCCTTGGACACGCCAAGCTCACGTGTGCTCAGCGTGGGTCAGAGGTGGAATTGGGGTCGAGCGTCGGTCTTCGGCTGAAGCGGAGCAGAGGGGAGGCCTCGGCTCTGTTCGATGGGCTCGGCCTTGGTTGGATGGGCGTCGAGGGGCAGCCTCGACGCTTCGCTCGCTGCTTGGTCTCCGGTCGGTAGCCACGCCCGCTGGCAGCGAGGGTGGTCGTCGGGTGCTGAGGGGTAGCCTCGGGGCCTCAGTCAACTTCTTCCTGAATAGACGAGAAACTCGTCAGGGTGGCCGGACCTTGGTTCCGGCCGAATCCCCTCCGATGCCTAAGTCAGATCAAGGTCTGTGGAGTACTCGGTGGGGTAGGTATGACTCGAGAGGAGTTCGATACACTGACCCGCGACACAAGCAGGGGGAGGGGGAGAAATGGCGGAAAACCATAGTCGTTGATGGAATACCTCCGATTTGGGTACCTGGCATTCGATCCCTTTCTTAGTTGTCTTCCGGTCCTTTTATTAGGTATCCGCCATGATTGCCTTCCCCCGATCGACGTCCTCCGTCCGCCTCCCTTCATGCCCCCGCGATCCGCATCCTTCCCCGCATTTTCGTGCATCGTGGGGAGGCGTTTATTAACGGGCCTCTTAATGGTCATAAAGGGGCCGCGGATTCAAGGGAACGACTATTTCTGAGGAGCACGAGCTGATCGTGCATCCCCGAGGGCAGACTGGTCCAGATTCGAGTTTTATCCGTGAGCCTCGACGGGCGGGCCCAATCTCGCTCGTGGACTTCCCATTCATGACCGGGTCTCGGGTCTCTGCTTCTTGGGCTTCTCCAAAACAGTCATATCAGCATGTAATGTGGAAATGTGTTTAACTTGAAATGTATTTTTATTTAATATATAATTAAAATGAATTGTGTTCATTTTTGCAACTTGTAGTCTTAAACATAGACTTGCGGGATGAAGAAGGGACTTCAGGCTGAGGACAAAGTACAGGACTATATACAAGGGGGCCAAAGCCTTTCTTTGTACCTTCGATTGCCTCCATATATACCATGGAACATCAAGCAAAGCTCTGGAGAAAGAGCTAGCCATATAAATGGCAGCTCGAGATGAGGCTAAGGAGAAGGTCCACAAGGAGCGAGCTTAATTGTACTGGGAGAGGGCAAAGCTTTAGAAGCGCATCAACACGGCTATCTAGGAGCTCAAGGAGGATGTCTACACCCAGGTGTTGGCAAACATGTTCTCTACAGGATACTAACACCACCGGGGAGGGGTCCAAGTTAAGTTCCCTGACTCCAGGGTAGTTTGGGAGGAGCCAGTGATATTCCCTCAAGCTGAAAAAGTACACCCAAGGTGACGGGGTGGTGCTGTGGTTGAGGTAGAAGCTCAAAATGAAAAAGTACACCCATGGTGATGGGGGTGGTGCTGTGGTTGAGGTAGAAGCTCAAAATGATGACTAGGATAAGGCTTGTGCCAATAATTTTTGGAGCTGTTGACACCAAGCCCTCCGTAGCTCCGACCGATCCTGCTACTCCCCAACCAGAGATAGTATTTTTGTACAAGTGTTGATTCAACTGCGAGGGACCTTTTCTATTCCTACACGTTTTTTGTTCTTCTTCTTTGTAGTAAAACTCATGTAATCTTTATGCCATTTAATGAATTTAAAGTTTAATTTTCAATCTAGCCAACGTTTTCATTTTGCTTATCCTTTTGCTTTCTGCACAGCTTGTGTGGTAGATTTAGGAATGTCTTCTTCCTTCTCCAAAAGTACTAGTTCATAGTGTTAGTTTGCCTTCTTGTTAATTGTACGACTGGAATGGGAGAAAATTGGGTAACTGCCACTGGTCAAATATGATTTTTAATTTTTACCAACAACTTTAAAAAGTTGGCTAAAATAACACCCCAACTAAAAAAGAGACGAAAATACCCCCGTTCGTTCCCAAACGTTAAAACCCAACAAAATTAAATCCCTCTGCGAAAACAATGGCAGCGGACGACGTTCTCCCTCCGGCGAGCGAAGCTCAGCACCTCGCACCGCCTCCAACTCCCCTCGACAGCCTCGACACCGCTCATCACCGCCAACCCACAACCCAACGACATCATCCCTCATCTACGTCGACGCCTAACTCCGACCACCACGCTTCGCCGTACTCCGACCACCCTGCATTTACGGAAACGCCTCGCCGTACTCCGACAAAGCCCTACGAGCCAATATAACATAGTATGCGCCAATATGCGCCAATATGCGCCAATATACGCCAATTTACGTGACGTATATTGGCATATATTGGCGCAAATTAGCGCAAATTGGCGCATACTATGTTATATTGGCTCGTAGGGCTTTGCCGAAGTACGGCGAGGCGTTTCCGTAAATGCGGGGTGGTATATTGGCACAAATTGGCGCAAATATGCCATTGTTTTCGCATGGGGATTTAATTTTGTTGGGTTTTCCCCGCTTCGCAGTACTCCGATCACCCCGCTTCTACGGAAACACCTCGTCGTACTCCGACAAAGCCCTACGAGCCAATATAACATAGTATACGCCAAAATGCGCCAAAATGCGCCAATATGCGCCACGTGACGTATTGGCGTATATTGGCGCAAATTGGCGCAAATTGGCGCATACTATGTTATATTGGCTCGTAGGGCTTTGTCGAAGTACGGCGAGACGTTTCCGTATATGCGGGGTGGTATATTGGCGCAAATTGGCGCAAATATGCCATTGTTTTCGCATGTGGATTTAATTTTGTTGGGTTTTCCCCGCTTCGCCGTACTCCGATCACCCCCTTCTACAGAAACGCCTCGCCATACTCTGACAAAGCCCTACGAACCAATATAACATAGTATGCGCTAATTTGCACCAATATGCGCCAATATACGCCAATATACGTCACGTAAATTGGCGTATATTGGCGCAAATTGGCGCAAATTGGTGCAAATTGGCGCATACTATGTTATATTGGCTTGTAGGGCTTTGTCGGAGTATGGCGAGGCGTTTCCGTAAATGCGGGGTGGTCGGAGTACGGCGAGGCGTTTCCGTAAATGCGGGGTGGTCGGAGTACGGCGAAGCGTGGTGGTCGGAGTTAGGCGTCGACGTAGATGAGGGGTGATGTCGTTGGGTTGTGGGTTGGCGGTGATGAGTGGTGTCGAGGCTGTCGAGGGGAGTTGGAGGCGGTGCGAGGTGCTGGGCTTCGCTCGCCGGAAGGAGAACGTCGTCCGCTGCCATTGTTTTTGCAGAGGGATTTAATTTTGTTGGGTTTTAACGTTTGGGAACGAACGTGGGTATTTTCGTCTCTTTTTTAGTTGGGGTGTTATTCTAGCCAACTTTTTAAAGTTGGTGGTAAAAATTAAAAACCATGTTTGACCAGTGGCAGTTACCCAATTTTCTCCTGGAATGACTACCTTTAGGAGATCTTCCTTTTTTGGCTACCAGCTCAGTCTTGTTGGGTAAGCTTTCTTCTCTTTGGTTAAGTACCATCTCTCGCTGGGTATTCAGCTTACATACCCTTGCTTCCATGGATTGCTCGACTCGACCTGTAGGTCGAAGGTGAGAGAAAATTGGCTAACTAGTATGGGTCAACCCTCTATTTTAATTTCTACCACCCAATTTAAATTCTTTGCTAGAATACCACACGCATCCCGAAAAGACTAAAATACCCCCATTAATTATTTTCAACATATACTAGTGTATATTAACGTATATTAACATATACTAGTGTATGTTAACGTATCTTAGCATTTTCTTGCGAAGCGTGTGCGAGACATGTATTCCTATCAGTTCGGACTGGCTACGCACAAAATGGAGAAGCAATTAAGGGCTGAACTGAACCTTCCACCATCTGAAAATGAACCCCCTAAAGTGATTGAGCTCAATGATGCTGTGAAGTTTGTTGATGTTGAGGCGGACATTGGGCCATTTTCATACGAACTAATAAGTATGTGGTAAAGGAAATGCTAAGATACGTTAACATACACTAGTATACGTTAATATACGTTAATATACACTAGTATATGTTGAAAATAATTAATGGGGGGTATCTTAGTCTTTTCCCAGGGGGGGTGTGGTATTCTAGCAAAGATTTTAAATTGGGTGGTAGAAATTAAAATAGAGGGTTGACCCATGCTAGTTAGCCAATTTTCTCCGAAGGTGACGTGGGTAGCTGATGTGTTCATATTTTCCATGTTTTTATCGCATGTTTTCATAGCATTTTCGCCATCCAAAGTTCACTTTAATATATATTATCGCGCTTTTCACGATATATTCGATTTTCGTATAGAATTGTGGATTTTCAGGAACTTTGGAGCGATTTGGAGCAACTATAGCATATGGACTCATCCGAGATATCCCGAGCATCTATGGCGAGGTTCAATAGGTGTTCGACGAGGTGGAGAAGAGAAGAGAAGAAGACAAGAGAGAAGAGAGCTCACAGGAGTTGACATGCTGATTTTCCCAGACCACCCGGTTGAGTGCATCGGCACTCGACCGAGCTGCCATACAGATTGGCGACAAGAGATCCCAGCTGTGAAATGCACGCATCACTCGACCGAGTAGGAATGCTACTCGGTCAGATCAACTCGGCCAGCTACTTCTTATTCTAATTCCTAATCGAAGAAGGAGAGCGCATAGGCGACTCGACCGAGCACTGCAGCCGCTCGGTCGAGCTGAGCCCAAAATAGAACACTGATTTCGAAGGCATCTCCAACTTACAGTAGCTCGACCGAGTAGAACAACGACACGATCGAGTACTGCAACTACTAGGCCGGCCAAGCGGAATCAATAACAGAGTTATGATTTGAGCTTAAAGTATCGACCTCAGTGACTCGGTCGAGTACTGCAGCTACTCGACAGAGTAGCGTGTATCTGAATCCAGACCAAGGCAAGAGGAAGCGGCTGTCCGTGTCATCACTCGACCGAGCGGCACCGCTACTCGACCGAGTAGGACACCGCAGCCCAACTTATTGTGGGCCCAAGAAGCGCTTTTTTCAGATTTTTGTAGGGTCCATCACCATTGTATTTAAGCACTCTTTTTTCCCTAGTTTTAGAGAGGCTATTCAGATATTACTTTTTCTAGTTCTTAGTTTTCTTAGAGAGTTTTTGAGCCGTCGCTATTGTTTTGAAGAAAAAGTTGATATTTTTATTATTGCAATTTACTTGGAATATCTTGATATTAATTCTCTGTGATTGTTTGTTCGTCTTCAGCTCGTCTTCAGCACTTTTATAACGATCTCTCATCTCTCTATGCTTATTTCGATGTCTTTCATTGCAATCATGATTTCTATTGCGATTCTAAACGCTTTTGTTGATATCGCTATGAATTATGAGTAGTCATTTCTTGGGCTAATGGATTAGCCCTAGGACCTTAGGATTTAGATGCAAAGTTAGGATTTTTACGTTTTTTTGGTATAAAAGAGATGTGTTTTGGTTGATCCAGCCAAGTTTGTAGGAGATCTCATATAGGGTTTGTGATCCAAGATAGTGGCACACATCTTGTACGTGTATCCTATAAACTTAATTAGGTATGTTAGTGAATTCAATTAGAGTTCGTGATCCATGATAGTGGCATGCACTTTGATGGTTTCCACTGGCGTCCTATATTACTAATTGATGATCTACGATAGTAGCATCAATAAGAGCCATCAAATCACAGATCGAAGCTCTAACCCACGATGGTGGCGTGAGTACAGATTGAGAATAATTGTCGTTTGTAATACACAGATCACGTGTAAAGCCATCCACGATTGTGGGGCTAAGCATGGGATACGTTAGATCAGTGGCACAACGATATTGGCCTTGAGTTCTACTTTTTAGATGCGATAATCTCGCCCTAATAAAGCCAATTCAACGTAGAAATTCTAACCTAGAGCTGACATCCGACGATCCTAGTTGTGACTCCTATTGCCCTAGTTTTTATTCTATTATTAATTGAGATAGTAACTATTCGTGACAATCTTTTTGAGTATGCCAAACTAGCATTGTTTTGAGATTTTAAATAGACCCAAGACTATAGAAGCATCTGCCACCCTGTGGGTTCGAAATTTTTCTATACTACAAAGCATTGACACCGTGCACTTGCGGTAAGTTTCCAGAGTTAAATCTGGAGCGCATCAGCAGCCATATACCACTCCTAAGAGACCAAAAGTAGTGAGTGTCAGGTGGGAGGGTAGATGACTTGGAAAAAATGGCAGTTACTCCCATGGCTAGCTCAATTCGGCCAGTATATCAGAGGCAAGGTGGGAGCCATAGGCCGCTCCTAATAGAATGACAGTTGTAAGCATTGGAGGGGAGTATGGTGTAGGCTCATGTGATAGATTTGATGCCACATGTTCGGATCTTGTGATAGCAAGTAAAAAAAACACTTGGGGCTAGAATAGTGTTTAAACAATTTATACTTAAAAGATCTAATTGAGTTACCAACTTAGATTTTTAATCAACAAATACTCTTGCAAAGATAAAAATATGCAGCAGAATTGTAAACACAAGTTGCAAGAATAGAATCAACCACACAAGCACAGTAAAAACAGTAGTAGTTTTCTAATAGTTTGATCTTTCCGACCTATATCGATTCTCCAAGCAAATTCCGCTTGAGAGTTCCACTATTAACTTGCAAACCCTCAAGAATATTACAAACCCCTTAACACCACAACCCGATGCTAAGAATCAACCCTCTCAAGCAACCTCGAGAGTAATCCTCTTAAACAACATTGAGAGTAATCATTTCGAAATAATATCAAAAGTAAATCATACATTTCTCTCAATCAAGCCTTGAGAGAAAAATACTTACAACCTTTTTCAATGATGCACAATATCCTATAGCATTCAGTTGAAGTACTTGAAGTGTAGTGTGACTATGAGGATAATATCTGTATTCTTAGGATTTGGAAATTAGGAGAATATAGATTAAAAACTCGGTCAAGGAAGAACATGTGCGCTTAAGAGTATAAAGGCCAAAAGAGGGATTTTTATTTTCTTAAAAATGAAAAATTTGAAAGCTTGATTTCTTCTTGATATTTTTTGATATAAAAATCCCTCACAATTCCTCTATTTGTTGACTTGAAAATCTATAAAAGAGATTGCCAATATTGCCATTAAAACGACTGCAAAACGGCTAATAATGTAAATTCAATTTTGTGCAATGGTAATATCATTAGTCAACTAGAGTACATCCATTAGTCGAATAATGGACATTAGTTGACTAATCAGAATAATCTGGTTAACTAATCTGACATGCCAAAGACGTGCAAAATTTGCTGTTTCAAATTAGTCGACTAGTGTTAAACCATTACTCGACTAATGGTGCTGTTAGTTGATTAATTGAATAATACTGTTCGATTAACCTACCATGTCTGATATGCCAAGTTTTAAGTTTCTATTAGTCGACTGGGGAACACTTATTAATCAACTAATAAAGTTAGAAAAGCATCGTTTTGTCCAAAAACTTCAGAAAATGTTATGGGATGAAATTAAAGCTTTTCTAAGCATTTTCTAAGGTTTACTAAGTGTGTATGAGGTACTTCTTCAAGCCTGTAATAAGATAATCTGTGACAAGAAAAATAAATATATCAATATATAATTTTTCCTTGATTCTTCATTTAGTACAATTTGATCTTCAAGCTTTTGTCATGGATTCTTCACTTGTTTCATATCTTTGCCTTGAACACCATCATTTAGTTTTGTTCTTCTCCTTGTTTCTGCATTTATAAGTATTAGTACAACAAATATGTTTACTCATCATCAAAAAATATATTAAGGGTGACTGAATGTCTAACATTATCTCTGTAACGGCCGGTATTTAATGGTACGTATTTTTGTTCGTATATTCTATCTTCTGTTTCGTGATTTTCCGTATTTTTTACTATTTGAATTACGAACGTATTTTAATTAACTTTAAATACTTAAATACATATTTAAGTAGCTATATGTATATGTAAATATGTTATTATTTGATTTCATATAAATAGTTATTCAAATTTAAATTCAAATGTTTTAAGAAGTTTAAATTCGAATTCATTTAAAAACCTTCTTTTTATAGTCCTAATTAAATAATAACTATTTTGGAAGTAATGTACTCATTCAAACCCTTTTTAATTCCTCTAACTAATTTTTATTATTCAACCTTCCTTTTTCTCTTGCTCTTAATTTCTCTTATTAATGTTAATATTTGAAAACTTTCCTATTAAAACTCATTTAAACCTATTAATTCTGCTTTTCAAGACTTTCCATTTTACAACCCATTAAATACTAATCCTACTGATGAAATTCAAATCCTGCTAATTAAACCCTTTTAATGCTATGTTATTATATAATTCAATTACTTTCATTTTTAAAACTCTACCATTTTGGAAACCCCATGGCTAGTAAGCATTCACGTGCTGCCATCAAAACCCCCACTATTTCTCCTTTCCCTTCTCCTTCTTCTAAACCCAAGAGCCCTCTCCTCCTCTTTCACAAAACCCCGATCCATTCACCACCCTCTCCCCGAGCACACAGGCCGTGCATCACCCCAAGAACCACTCCCAAGTTTCCTCTTACGGCCCATACGAACCCACGCTTCGGTGACATTTTCCACCCCACGAACGCATGAACCATCTCCTCCCCCTCGGGTTGCACCGACGATCGCGTCCCCTCTTCTTCGCATCAACCCCACAGCCTCTCCCCCATCGCTTCGCAACCCACCTTGAACCCCTCCTTCCTACACCACCTCAACCAGCGACAACAACGCAGATGAACCCCCCACCCCTCCGTCCAACCCCAAAGCCGCCGGCGTTCCCACAAACCTCACCGCCCCTCGCCTTGGAAACCGCAGCCCCTAAGCCATCGCCTCTCCACCCTTGCTACACGTCGCCACCTCCGACGTCCAAAAGAACCGGACACCCCCTTCTCCTTCCAGCCAACAGACCGCCAGACCGCCTCTGACTCCGCCCTCACCACCGCCAACATCGGCACCTCTCACATTCGCCGCCCCTCCCCTGTTTTCTTCTCCACACCGAACCAAGCCCGTAATCTCCGACCCAAGCCACTCCCTTCACCCCGCCACCCAAGCTTTGCCATCACACCGACTTCCACTCTCTCCGGCGAGGAGCTTTCATCAAACCCAACTCGCCGACAGATCTCCCTTCGAAGTCGCTCCTCCCAGTCACCTTCCATCTAATCGCCGAGAGCCCATCCCTCCGAACCCGCCAGCCCTGTTCCGCCCCCTTCCTCTGTTCGGAACAGAGGAGCCCGTGGCCTCCTCTGCATTGCAGTGTGTCGCCCTGCCTGAGCCCGCCGCGCGCTGGGAGCCATCGCCGCCTCGGATCGAAGACGCCCGATCCCCGAGCGGCCACCGCCCGCCTTCGATCTGCACCCAGAGCCCGAAGCCGCCTCTGATCCGTCGCCTGGGATCCATCGTCGCCGCACCCAGATATCGCCTTGGATCGCCTTCGAGTAGCCGCCCATCTCGGAACCACCGCCTTCCTTGATCGCCGCACGCTGGGAGCCGCCACCGCCTCGGATCGAAGCCACCCGACCCCGATCGCCGCCCCACCTCCTAGCATCGCCGTCCACCTCAGATCCGCCGTCAGGCCGCCGCCATCGAACCGCCCCCGAGCCCGATCCCTGCGCGTCGCCTTCGAAGATGCCGCCGTCCACCCTTGCCTGCGCAACATCGAAGGACAGAAGCGAGAAAGGGGGAGGAACGAAGAAGAGGAAGAGAATGAGATTCAGAAAGGGGGAGTAGATAAGTAAGCCTATTTTTATATATATAATAATTAATGTTAATAATAATATTATTAAGTTATTATAATTATGTTCTGTTATTAAGTTATTATAATAAGATTATAAGTTTATAAGTTTTAATAATATGTTTATAAAAAGGTTAGTAACTAATAAGTTATGATAAGTTGTTAAGATTTTTCAGCTAAGATTTTAGGGTTACAAGTTAGGTAAAATTACTTTATAAAATATTATAATTGGTTAGTTTTAGGTCTTATAACTGGTTAATAGCTATGAGATTAATAAACACGAACCTGATTTCGCAGATAAATCCGTACCTATCGTACGATCGCGTGGGCACCCCGAACTTGCATCGTTTCCGGCAAGTATTTACCACCTGCAAGTATATTGTTTTCCGGCAACTTTTAAAGGCGTAAGTATATTATTTTACAGATCACCAAAGGCGCAAGTTTTATCACCGGCAAGTACTATTACATACAAGTTTAAAATGATAAACAATGTTTTCTGAAAACATGCACTTTCATTTCTGTTGCATTGCTCCTGTGACAACCTTTCTGCGAACCACTTTTATAAATTGTGATGGTTGGCCTTCGGGCATGTTATGGACTTTTGTGCCTTGAGGCAAAATTACAGATTATTGGGCCTTCGGGCATTTTACGGAACATTGGGCCTTCAGGCAATTACGGACTATTGGGCCTTCGGGCATTACGGATATTGGGCCGCGGGCCATTTACGGAATGTTAGCCATACAGCTAACATTGAACTATGGATTTGCTTATGGACACTTTGGGTGGGGTAGTCTAGTGTAGTAGAGGCTGGAAAGCTGGATTGCACTCTAGTGGTGAACTTGACCGACACCTGGCCAGGTCGGTGAGTATAGAGTCATGGGTAGCTCCCGTTGACTTGGGTGTGATGCTGGTCACCTCCCCCTCAGACACTGCTTGTCACTAGATTAGGCGCAGGTTGGCACTCTTGTTTACTTCAGCTACTATCGTGAACTATCGACTAAGTTTATGTCATGTTATACTTTGTACATCACTAATGTCGTACCTTTACTTTGTGCATTACAAAAGCCATGTACGTCACCTGTTACTTTATGCACTACATTTGTCTTACTCATTGCTGTACGTACTACGCCTGTTACACTTAATGCTGTACACACCACATTTCCATGCTTATTGCTGTACACACCACATTGCCATGTTTATTACCTTGCACACTACAATTGCTATACTCGTCATTCTGTACATCTCATCTGCCATGCCATATGATTCCTATGCTGACACGCTTTACTTATTTGTAATCTTATTGTGTCACTCCTTTTGCCATATGAATGATTTTTGAAAACCTTGCCGAGGGTCTTTTTCCCACTAATGTTTTAAATCTTTCCGAGCGACCCTCGCTGACGTATATTTCTTGTCTTGTGAAATATACGTCAGGTATTAGACAGATTTGCAGAGGAGCAATCCTAGAGACTGAGCAGCTTGACCAGGGTGCCCAGACGCTGAGATCCGGTGCTGGAGAACAACGAGCCTTCGCAACGTTGCTGAAATTTAATAATTGTTGTAATCTTGTTCAGGTGTATTTTTGGTTGTCGTTCTGTTTCTAATGGCCAAGTTGGCCTTATTTGTGTACTTGTAAATCTGGACATCAATGTAATAATAATGAAATTTCCTTTTGTTCTGAGTTTGAAATGCAAGAACCTGTTTACGGTTTACCCACAGACGCTTATTAGGTTGGAGTTTCACCACTCCAGCCCAAGCGGGCCCGCTCACGTCCTCGTTCCCAAGTATAATGGGAAGCGGGGCGTGACAATCTCCCTTTTTGATAATGACAAACATATAAGGCATAAAATATTTAAAATATACTTACTTTCCTACAAAGATGTATATTAGTTAAATAATCAAATAAATGCCCCCCGGCATAATTTCAAGTTATTGACAATTATATTAAATATATATAATATCAATGTGTTACATGGTCATAAATGGCAAATTGAGTATTATGGCAATCTTGTCTTCATTTATTGTTTTATCCCTTATGCAATTTATGCAATATAACCAATATTTCTTCATTAATGTCCATGGGATACAAACACGTTTTGTTTAATATATATTTTACTATTTTATGCCATATTGTTTCTTATTATTTCTCCTCATTTGTCATTAGCAAAAAGATATGAGTGACTCAATACTAAAAATTTAATGATTAATTTCAACATTTTAGTGAATGCATGCCAACATACACTCTATAGTTCATTCTTACTTATTATTCCTAATTCTCTTCATAGTTTCACAAATGAATAAAGTTTTAGTGCTTTTGTGAGAATGTCTACTATTTGATGTTTAGTAGGAAAAAACTTTAATTCTATGTCACCCTTAGTAAAATGGTCATTTATGAAATGGTGACATACATTAATATGTTTTATCCCAGTATGGTGAACGAGATTTTTAGTTAGGTTGATCGAACTAGGGTTGTTACATAGAGCTTGACGCCCCCCGCTAGTGCGTGCTAGATGTGTGCAACGATATGATCGGGGGTGTGAGAATTAAATATTTGTAACCGCAAGCGCACGGTGTTGTAGTGTGGGTTGGGGGTCGAACTCAGGGAGGCGTGGATGTGCTTATGTCAAAGAGGATCAAATTCACCCCATGGGCGAGCTAGCTCGGATCGAATGATGGGTTGTCACGGTAAATGAATGCAAGGTATAGACAATATAAAGGAAAAACCAGGGACTTTGGTTTCCACCCTATCGTGCGATTCTCACCGATACGGCCTACGGGTAGGATAACGATCGGAATTAGGGTCTAATGGTGAGACGTTGCCTCTAAGAGTGGTACCAGCATCCCATGGACCTGATATTCCGGTCGGTGCCCAGGATGATACACCGGACTTCCCGGGTTCGGTCAGTGGGCACTCCCGTGTCCATTAACACTGACCGACTCCGGGAGCACTAAGTTCGCAACGATAACTCCCAACGTCTCGTCCTGCCGCTCCCGCGCGCAAGGATTCGACGTCTACGCTAAGGGCGTGAGCTATGGCTAGGGAGTCAACCGCCAAGTTTATTCCCCCTTGGCCCAACGGTCAAAGGTGGTCTTTTTCCCGCCGATGACAATAAAACACCCCGCGTAACCATTAGATTCCTAATCCTTATCGATTTCCTAGTCCTATGGACGCATCGGGAAGAGCCCACGAAGGGGTTTCTGCCAAAATCCCAGATTTGGGAACTACTCACACATATTTAGTAAAAAGCGATCTAAACAGAAATCGACCGTAAAAATCATAATCAGACGATTGGAAAGCAGTAAGAGCAATGCTAATAACACTATATTAAAGTTTGACAAAGATCGGAAAACTTACAAGTATCTGAAAAATTACAGCCGTCAAGAAAGAGAAAAAACAGCAAAAAATAACCACACTCCTTCTGGAAAACCTAGGGTCCTATGTATAGAAAACGAAATCACCTGATCGGGTGACCTGCTTCATTTCTTCGACAGTACAGAACAGGATCCCACCCAGTCACCACGTCACGGTCGGTTGAGTCATGAGCTGATCGGTTGGATCTTCGTGCCGGCGGGTGAACCGGTCGGTTGATCTCTCCGTGTCGTCGCTTTGGAGAATCGGCTACAGGTGAACCGATCGGGTGAAAGTCACCCGATCAGTTGCCATTCAGCGTCAGAAATCCAGAGAGTTGGGGTGTTTGAACCGGTATGAACCGACCGGGTGACTTCTTGGCCGCTCCAACTTGTGTCCGGGTGGTGCACGCGTGCATCACCCGATCGGTTGGAAATGACCAACCGGTCGGGTGAGGGGCTGAAAGATGCGATCTTCGTCGTTTGACCCCTGGATCACGCGTGACTCCTCCCGTTGCTCTGGGGACTCATGATATCGTCGTTTTATGTCCCATATGCCAGTAAACTCCTGCAAAATACGAAAAACACGGAAAAGTGAAAGAAAACAAGAAAACACGAGAAAACGAATATAAGACGGCGGTAAAATACGGAAAAACACGGAAGAAAACGTGCACAAATATATGAAATATAAACACACGTCAATAATATATTAATGAAGTTGGACACTTAATTTCATAATCTGCAAAAGTATGTCCCATCCAAATGACTTGAGGAAAAGCTAAACATATATCTATGTATTCTGCTTCGGTTGTTGATAATGAAATCAAGTTTTGCTTATTTCTAAACCGAGATATTAGGGAATGACCTAAGAAGTGGAAAGTTCCACTAGTGCTTTTCTTATCAGTTTTGCAACCGACAAAGTCAGCATCACTATACAAAATAAGATCAAATGTGCTACCTTGTGGATAAAATTAACCATAGTCAGTTAGGAATTTTAAGTATTTAAGAATATGTTTAATAGCTTTTAAGTTGACTCCTTAGGATTCGATTGATATCTAACATAATGGCACAAACTAAACATAATATCTGGCCTATTTGTTATTAAATATATCAAAGATTCAATTATACCTCGGTAATACTTTTGGTCAATACTATTTTCGAAATGATCATTGTCAAGAGAAGGAGAAGTAGCCATATGTGTGTGATTCGTAGTAAAAAGTGTATATTTATACCCCATATCTACCCCCATCTTGTGCTAAAGATTAGGCTTAATCTTGCTCTCTTAAGTATATACTCACTTTATGTTTCATATAAGGGCTTATTCTCATTATTTGCACAAAACACCATCATATGAACTAATTTCTCCTTCTCCTATTTTTCAGGTACTCATGTGAGTCTTGGATATTTTCCAGAATTTTCTGGGATTTTTTTGAGATTTCTAGGCATTTTCCTGCAATTTTTGGAAGGGAAATAGCAATTAAAAAAAGGAAAATTAGTGTTTAAATCAATTCGCACTAGGCGCGCCGCATGGAGCATTTCCATCTGTTCCCGCCCGACTCAGCGGGCGGGTGAGAGTGGGCGGGTTGGGCGCGAAGCGGCCACCTGACCCGTATCCGACCCGATACTCCAAGTGAGAGCAGCGTGCACGGTTTGCGGGTTGGCAGGCACACAACGGGACCCGGATCCAACCCTATATCATTTTGAAAAGAGAAAGGGCACGTGGTCGCGGGTTTGCGAGCGTAGAAACCTGCAACTGACAGGCAAACTCAGGCCCGATAAGCAGTGTAGCCCTATTTTCGTGTTTGGGGGCGATTTTGAAAAGGGAACTGAGTTTTTACTGTTTCATTGCGGGTTATGGAGCCCCATCTTCTTCCCCAAAGGCTAGAGCTAGGTTTGGAGCCATTGGAGCTTGGTGGAGCTTGGAGGAGAAGCAAGAGAGGGAAAGCTTGCATTTTAGGGCTTCTATTTGGTGATCTCTTCCCCTCTCTTAGAACATTTAGTTCTACTGCTTTGTATGAATATATGTGAATGATTGTTGGATGAAAGTGAGATTCATTGGATAATTGTTTGTGAAGTAGCTTGTAATGAAGATTTGTGTTCTCATTTTGAATGATTATCATGTTTCTATCATTATGAAGGCCTAGAGCTATTTATGTGTGAATCGGGATTAACTAGGGTTTTGTGTGGTTGATTAGTAATTGCGCATCTCTTGCATTTAATTGGTCTAGCATGCCTTGAAATGGATGCTAGTAGTGTAGATTGATGTGTTGTGCCCTATGTTTCATTGAATCGTGCGCTACTCTTGGTGGGGCCATAGAACGGTGGTGTACCTTAAGGGTCACACCTATGTGCACCATCCTTGCATTCTATTGACACAGATGCACGGATCGATTCACACGTTAATGTTAGGGATTTCTAACACACTAATCAACACATCAATGAATTGTACATTACCCTTGATGGGGCCGTAGAACGGCGGTGTGCCTTAAGGGCATTACCTACGTGCACAACCCTCGCATACCTTGAAATGGATTGGAGGGTTGATTCATTTGGAATGAACCTATTGCTAATCAACTCACAGCCCTAATGACATCCCATTCCGCACGCTCTTCCTTGCTTGACTAGCTCCACACTTTGGTCTCCACCTTACCTACCTTGGGTCTGACTCGCCAGTGTTGCTCCACACTTTTCCACACTACACTTGCTAGTTTAGTTGGTTGTTCCAACACTTTTAGCCTTCCTTAGCAAATTGAGATTGTGATTGTGAAACGACTTGTCTCTGTGGATTCGACCCCGTACTCACAGGTTTATATTGCATTTGACACTCCTTCTCTTGGAAGGAGAGCGTGTGCATCCTACTTGGATTCTGCATGCCCTCGAGTTCAATCATTTGGCGCCGTTTCCGGGGACAACGGTTTTCACATTCACATTTTTGGTTGGTTTTGGACACTTTAGGTGTGGTACTTCCAGCTTAGTGTTAAGTCTTTTTTGATTGTTTATTATATATTTTTTGAGTCAATTTTCTTTCGTTCTCTCTTTTATTTTAAAAATCATTTGTAAATAAATTTTTTTCTTATGGATTAATTTTCAAACTTTAGCAATGTTTATGTGGAGGACTCCCAACTCCCACCGTTCTTTCACAGTATGGGGTTGGAAAATCCTAGTTCTTTTGTGCAAAAGTTTGAAAAATGGTGTAGAAAAGAGTTCGTGGATTTGTTTGATGAGAAAATTTGTGCAGATTTTATTTATTTTAAAGTCTTCCCACATACTTGGAGAGATGATGCTACAATTTGGTTTGATGCTTTTTCTCGAGATTATTTTTCTACTTAGCTTTCTTTTCAGACTGATTTCCTTCAGGTATTCTTTCCTATTTATTACAGGATTTGGGTACACATGCGCCAGGTATTTGAGCAACAAAAGGCAAGCTTTATCCAGTTTGACGATGAGACATACTGTCAGGTTTTGCAGAGGTTTGATGGTATAGTGCTTAGGTGTCCATGCCATGCTTTCAGTGCAGAGGATCTACTTCGGATTTTCTACACAGGGTTGCAGCCGTCGACGTGAGACTTTGTGCAGATGAGCAACAATGGAGATTTCTTTGCATACATGACAGAGGATGCATGGTTGTACCTGAGGGACCTTGCAGAGTGGGAACAGACTGCACCATTGATCGGCTCATACTTTACACCTTTTTTCTGCATAATTGCATGCCATTTCGATTGCTCATATTGTGATTTTCATGATTATTAGACGATATTTCGTCACTTTTCAAAATTTCTTGTTTTCGTCTGATTTCAGGAAATATGAAGCAATCGGGAGCTAAAATGAGCCTAAAAGACTTGCACGCATGCCAAAGCGTCTCCCATGGCCTTATCAAAGAGCTAACGACGCTGGATGATGAGCGAGAGAAGAATGAGATCGACAGAATCGACGAGGAGGCGAGTAGGAGAAGAGCTGATTCCAGAAACAAGCCACTCGGTCGAGTAACACAACCGACTCTCAGAGTGAAGAAGCGTACTCGACCGAGCAATACTGATACACTGACATCTATCTATTTGAGTGCCATAATGTACTCGCCCGAGTGGTGAATTCCACTCGACCGAGTAAAGAGATTCACTTGCCTGAGCGAGGTCAGAATTTCTGAAGGACATCAAAGAAGGCTCTCTGGAATTTTAGGAGCACAGCAGAAATACCTACTCGGCCGAGTAAGAATTCCACTCGCCCGAGTGAGGAATTCTACTCGGCTGAGTGACACGAGCGTCCAGATTTTCAGACAACCTCTCACTCTTTTGACATATTCTATCATTTCAATGGGCATAGTATTTTTCTCATATTTTTATGAATAGTAGACTTCATGACGGTTCCAACGCTGCCAAGAACGCATCATTCGGAGGTCGGATAAAATCTAGAGAATTTCTACAAGTTGACACTGTAGTGCTGGAATTGCTACTCGGCCAGAGTGAGAATCTAACTCGGCCGAGTCAGCGTGGGCCTAGAACTTAAGTTGCGACCAGAGCTGACTTTGGGCACGAATTTCAGAGGGTTTCTAGGATTGTTTGCTAAGGTTTTGAGGGGACTATATATAAGGATTGTAGCCGTCATTAGAGGGGAGTTCCATTTATTTTCTTGGAGACTTTTTAGAGGTTAGGCCATGTGCTAGGCCCCCTCTTGGATCTAAAAATTTGTATTTGGATTGGAATTCTTCATGAAAGATAAGTATCTTTGTTATTGTTATTTGAATCTTTGAATTGATATCTTTTTATATGCAAGCGATGTTTTTTATTGATTCCTATATCGTTATTGCTATGATTGGTTAATCTTTGTTCTAGGGAAGGGGATGAACCCTATGGGTCTAATGCTAGATTTGTGATGAATGAATTTCTATGTTGCAAGAATTATTAGAAGGTTAGATTGTGATTGATTTATTACGGATAGCTAGGAATTTCCATTGATCTGGAGTTTGCAAGAGATTGGGCTCTGATCAATGGAAAGTTCTAGATATTCGATTTAGATTCATAATCGAGTTTCACTAGGTTTGGTTTGCAAGAGATTGGACTAAAGCTAGCATTTTTATTATAAGTCCATACCCATATTCGTTTGCAAGAGATTGGACGAACACGAGCGATCACAGTCTAGATCATAACTCAAGTTTGCACGAGAGTGGGCTTGAGTTGTGATTGGATGGTGATGTCGATCTTAATGCTAGTGGCTTAGATTTTAGTTTGTACAAGAGTGGGCTCTGATCTAGGTTGCTATAGACCTGCAATAGCGAGAGAGCATGAGCTTGGTTCTCTATTTAGTTACGACTAGTTCACCTCAACCCAAGTCTAGTAGTATTGAGATTCACGATTCACAATGATGCATGATAATCTATAGTGGGGATTCCTTAGCTCTAGACTCTTTTATTTTATTGAATTTTATCTAACATCTTTATCACCAACACCGACATCCATCACCATTGTCATTACATCACATCATAACCATCTCCACCAATAAACCTTCGTAGTAGAACCAACCTAAGATAGATTGGAGCCAACACCACCTCCTCGTGTTTGATACCCACTCGCCACTAGACCGTGCGCTTGTGGTAAAACTACAATTGTTTTCCGTCTGTATATCCAGGAGTAATCAAGTTTTTGGTGCCGTTGCCGGGGAGGTGTTTTCCGTTGGGTGCCAATTTGTCACAATTAGGTTGATTAGACTACGAAAAAAATTTTAACAAAAAGAAATTTTCACCCCCGCCACAATTATTATCATTTCTATATTCTTTTGTGACACTGATATTTTTCTCCAGGTATTTATCTTTGTTAATCAGGTGTTATGGATGATATTATGGGGACCACAGATTTTGATCAGAGTGCTAAGACGGGAGAATACTTCCTTAATGGAATTCTTGCACATCAGGCTGAAGCGCTAGCCAGGCTCGAAAAGAGCAACCTTCAATTGGAATGGGTATAAAGAGACCTTGGAATGAGTGCACTCATGCTTAAGGTTACATTGATTTCCAAAGATATCAGTTCTGCTTCTTCATCTTATGGGCAAGAAGCATCACCAGTCATATTACCAGAGCCAGAATGTGCCGTCGTCGATCCCACATCCTACGATACAGCTATTGCATATGAAGAGTGGATGGACGAAGAGGCAGTGAAGGAAGCAGAAATTGAGTCATATGCGCCGCCAGAGGAGAAGCATTTCAGAACTTATTGGAGGGCCTCTTGGAGTCAATGAGGCTTACCGGTTCAGCGAGCATTACAGCAGGTGATGCATTTGAGCTACGATTTGCAGATTTTGTTATGAACCATGTTTCAGCTGCAGGAACAATTGAGGAGGACATCCATGTCAGTCTTGAGGGGGAGAGACTCTATTTTGGGATTGCTTGCGGGTATTCCCCTCCATATGATACATCCCCACAAGTTGACATACATGAGCAGACAGCATCACCATTCCAGAGAGAGTCTACATTGATAGTTGATGAGAAGGCAAAGGAGCACCCTGTCGAGCCAGAGCATATTGACGAGGAGGCATCATATGCGGAGCCAGAGCATTACATTGAGGAGGCAGCACTTTGGGACGAGGGTAACTTCATTCAGATAAATCCAGAGTCTTGCCCACTTGAAGTTGAGCTTCTGCAGCCACCTCTACCTTCCGCTGAGGCTGAGATCATATGGACCACACATTTCTATGTGTATCTAGATGAGATTCTTGCATGGCAGGCTGAGGATAATGGTGCTTCCACCTCTGAGGAGACAACGGTACCAGGCACAGATGCATCCACTTCTGATGAGAGAACTGCGATAAGATCCTCGGGACGTGTTGCTGCAGAGCCGGGTTGCACCGTCGTCACTCCTCCACCCACCGATATGGCTAGTTCATACGATGAGTGGATGGACATAGATGATTTAGATGGAGAAGACATTGAGGTTATTTACCTCACAGATCCAGAGCAAGCTTTTAAGGAGGCCTTACACACGGAGCCAGAGCTTATAGACGAGGAGGTCGTGCATCGGGACGAGGACACAGCTATTCTTGATGATCCCGAGCATTACCCTCCTCCATTAGAGCTTTGCAGCCACCTCATCATTCCACTGACGCCGAGGACTATCCCACAGAGCTTACTGCTCCCACTCAGGGAGATATTTTTACCCATTCCATTTCTGAATCATGTATTCCATTTGATATTTATTTTGATTCAGATATTTTTGACACGCCGTACCTTTTACAGAACACATACGATTATGGATCGGAGGTATGCTTGGACGTGTCATATCTAAACGAACCTGTCAAGGAGGTCCACACCTATGATCCAGAGTTACCTGAGCAGCTGAGAGAGGACACCACGGAGATAGCTATCACAGCACAAGAGGTTAGTGAATTATTTCCAGGGAAGTATCGTCCACAACTATTTATTTCATATATTTCTATAGATGATCTTCTTTGAAATACTTTTATTATGAGGGTGAAATTTTTACAGCGAACTGATGCATCCTATTCTCTGCAGGGTATAGGTGGAGTCCTTGTGGGAATGCTGGAGGATGTATTGCCGGAGTTCGTTGGTGTTTGTGGACACACGCGCCTAGCGGAGCCACGGAAGGAGCAGTTGGAGCAGTTACCTGTACCGACAAAGATACTGGATCCGGCTTTTGCTATAGGTAATATCAATCCAGTAATGTAGCAACAGCGTAAAATTTTATGCTTCCAATAAACACGAATCCTCTCGATAGCGAGAGGACCCTATAGATTTGCTTGATCTATTAGTTTAGAATAAATATCACCTCATATGACGACAAAATAATCATTTACACCCTACCTTTTATATGCTATATTAATTGCCTCTTCACATTTTGATGTGTCACACCCTTTTTGCTCACCACCCATCGAGCATCTCTTTCAAGTGAATACTCACATTCTTATTCGTTTGACTCGACCTCGCTTAGCAAAGCTGTGACATTTTTGTTCGAGTCATTTGAATATGATTATTTGGTATAAGCTTGGGGGAAGGCGCTCTCATGCATCATTGCATGTGCTTGTTGTTGCATTAGGACTTCATGTCATTTATTTCATCATTTTTCATTCACCCCCTATATTTATCGTTGTTTCTCATATTCTTCCATTATGATCACATTGAGGACAATGTGAAGTTTAAGCTTGGGGGAGTGCATTTACATGCCATTTAGTTACACTTTTACTCTATTTTTATGGTTTTTAGAATTTTTCAAAATTATTGCATCATCCTTTTGATTTTTCCATCTTATTTTCCTTTTATGCGTGTTCATGCATCATATTGTGTGCTTGTTTTTCTTTTCTTTCCTTTCTTTTATTTTTTTATTTCTTTATTTTCTTTTCCTTCTTTTGCTAGATATGTTCCTTATGATGATATCTCTTACTGCTTTAGCAACCATCACGATGCTAATTATTCCTTGCCATGCTACTTAGAGTATCTCATAGTCCTGCTATCCATGTGCTTGCTTATATATTCTTTTGATGATTTCTCTATATGAATGCATGATATTAACTGAAGCTGAATGTATGGATTAGTGTTTAGTATCCTTTTGTTGGAAATGCACCAAGATACACGCATCATTAGTATTTCTGAAGCATCGGTTTTATTGTCTTATTCGCCTTCGCCTTCTGTTGCATGCCTGATATGATTGCAAACTTTATTGCTTGACTTCACTATTCGTTGAAATGATTAAGAATATCTGTGCTTACATATGAGTTTTAGTTGAAGTATTATTTTATTGAACCGTTCGTGCACATCTTAGAGTGAACCGAGTGTTACATTATTTCTTTCTCTACAAATATCTTTTATTCTCTACATGTCACTTGAGTTCACCTCCTAAATCTATTTACATCGCATCTATTTTCCAAATATCTCTACAAAAGAAAAAAGGTTTACTCCAAAAGTACAAAAAGCCAAAAAGGAGCCATAAACCAAAAATACAAATCATGTAGCTCCTACAATTATCCAAAAAGAAAAATGAGAAACAAAAAGTTCAAAAAGATAAAAAATATTTCTCTATCTCATTATTGGAGACACAAAATATTCGGGAAAACCAAGGCAAAAATCCCATTTTCCACTATCATATTCCTTTAGATGCGATGCCTCAAGCTAAGCTTGGGGGGGTGAATTCACTTGACCATATGAGTGAGTGCGACATTAGAGTGGAGAGGTGCACGAATGGGGAAGTTTGATAATACTGAGACTTAGCGAATTACTTTAGCTATAGAGATTTCTTATGAATTGATATGAAAATGTGAATGACATGTTTCTTATTCCATTGTCTATTGCATGCTTGGTGTGATTCTTATATGCTTCTGTTATAACTCTTGATTGAAAAGTGCATCGCCAACATTTGTATATTAAATTCTATGAAATGCATGATGTGGATATGAATTGATTGTATAAATTTAGAGAGTCTTTTTTACTGTTCTTAAAACTTGCAAGTACCATGTTTAAGTAAGATATGAAATCTTTATAGCATGTGATTCGTATTTTCCGAGTTATCGCGATGTGTAGCTTATGGCTTGAGATCTGAGAGAATAATTTAGCGATCCCTTCCACTTCGTATTCTTTTTCTTTCATTTCATTTCTTTTGTTTTCATTTCCTGAGTTCGTCTCTCTACTTATCTTCCTCGAGGATGAGTAAGAGGTAAGCTTAGGGGATTTTGATCGGCTCATATTTTACACCTTTTTTCTGCATATTTGCATGCCATTTCGATTGCTCATATTGCGATTTTCATGATTATTCGACGATATTACATTACTTTTCACTATTTATTATTTTTGTCTAATTTCAAGAAATATAGAGCAATCTGGAGCAAAAATGAGCCTAAAGGACTTGCACGCATGCCGGAGCATCACCCATGGCCCTATCGAAGAGCTAACGACGCTGGATGATGAGTGGGAGAAGAAGGAGATCGATAGAATCGACGAGGAGACGAGGAGGAGAAGAATTGATTACAGAAACAAGCCACTCGACCGAGTAACGTGACCCACTCGTCCGAGTGAAGAAGTATACTCGGTCGAGCACTACTGATCGCCGACATCTATCTACTTGAGTGCCATAATGTACTCGCCTGAGTGGTGAATTCTACTCGGCCGAGTAAAGAGCTTCACTCACCCAAGTGAGGTCAGAATTTCTGAAGGAAATCAAAGCAGACTCTCTGGAATTTTGGGAGTACAACAAAAATCCCTACTCGGCCGAGTAGAAAGTCCACTCGCCTGAGTGAGGAATTCTACTCGGTCGAGTGACACGAGCGCCCAGATTTTCAGACAGCCTCTCACTCTTTTGAAATCTTCTATCATTTCAGCGAGCATAGTATTTGTCTCATATTTTTATGGATAGTAGACTTCATGATGGTTCCAATCCGCCAAGAACGCGCTAATCGGAGGTCGGATGAAATCTGGACAATTTATACAAGTTGACACTGTAGTACTGGAATTGCTACTCGGCCAGAGTGAGAATCTCACTCGGTCGAGTCAGCATGGGCCCAGAACTTAAGTTGCGGCCAGAGCTGACTTTGGGCACGAATTTCAGAGGGTTTCTAGAGTTATTTTCTAGGGTTTTGATGGGACTATATATAAGAATTGTAGCCGTCATTAGAGGGGGAGTTCCATTTATTTTCTTGGAGACTTTTTTAGAGGTTAGGCCATGCCCTAAGCCCCCTCTTGGATCTAAAAGCTTGTATTTGGATTGGAATTCTTCATGAAAGCTAAGTATCTTTATTATTGTTATTTGAATCTTCGATTTGATATCTTTTTATATGCAAACAATGTTTTTATTGATTTCTATATCGTTATTGCTATGCTTGGTTGATCTTTGTTCTAGGAAAGGGATGAACCCTATGGATCTAATGCTAGATTTGTGATGAATGAATTTCTATGTTACTAGAATTGCTAGAAGGTTAGATTGTGATTGATTTATTATGGATAGTTAGGAATTTTCATTGATCTGGGGTTTGCAAGAGATTGGGCTCTGATCAATGGGAATGTCTAGATATTCGAGTTATATTTATAATCGAGATTCACTAGGTTTGGTTTGCAAGAGATTGGACTAAAGCTAGCATTTTTATTATAAGTCTATACCCATATTCGTTTGCAAGAGATTGGACGAGTACGAGCTATCATAGTCTAGATCATAACTCAAGTTTGCATGAGAGTGGGCTTGAGTTGTGATTAGATGATGATGTCGATCTTAATGCTACTGGCTTAGATTAGAGTTTGCATGAGAGTTGGCTCTGATCTAGGTTATTATAGACCTACAATAACGCGAGAGCGTGAGCTTGGTTCTCTATTTAGTTACGACTAGTTCACCTCAACCCAAGTCTAGTAATATTGAGATTCACGATTCACAATGATGCATGATAATCTGTAGTGGGGATTACCTAGCTCTAGACTCTTTTATTATATTGAATTTTATCCAACATATTTATCACCGACACTGACATCCATCACCATTGTCATTACATCACATCATAACCGTCTCCACCAATAAACCTTCGTAGTAGAACCAACCTAAGATAGATTGGAGCCAACACCACCTCATCATATTCGATAACCGCTAGCCACTAGACCGTGCGCTTGCGGTAAAACTACAATTATTGTTCAGGTGTATATCCAGGAGCGATCAACCATCTGGAGAGCCGTCATTTGGCTATGAGGATGATGACCAGTCCCCACTTGCACTTCAGGATGCAGATCAACAGGTCCAGTGCTAGTCTGAGGAGCCACCTTTGGGCTCTTTTTCTTGCGACCCCATGGGATACCTAGCAGAGCAGGATGTTAGGTTGCATAAGAGCCAGGCAGAGTATGTTGAGAGACTATACATTGATGATCAAGAGGAGATGGATGTGGAGTGTGTGTCACCCATGTTGGAGACACGATGCAGTTTCGTTGGGTTGGTGGTGATGATGAGATACAGATGTGTCCAGGCGAGAGTGAGATAGATGACATCGGAGTGCCTGAGTCACATTGCCTGTCTGATCCATTACCATAGTTGGTGGTTTGTGAGCATCTTGGGTGGACTACTGAGATGGTTTACTATGGTGGTATTGAGGAGGATGAGTGCACGGGATACAGTCTACAGACCATATTGGAGCCCGAGCCCTCCCTCCCTACAGATTCAGTTCAGCAGCCATCACTTCAGACAACTCAGGACATGCATCAGCTCATTATCCAGGACGATGATATTCAGGGTGGACCACAGAATCTAGGGATAACTGCAGATATTCCCTTCGATGGCGATGATGCAGCAAGCGACAGTGCGAGATGATCTATATTGAGCATGCGCTGCCTTCTCCTCCACACTTGCCCCTGCAGCCATTTCACCCTCCTCCTGAGGATTCACATCAGCCATACGATAGCATCACAATTCAGGGAAGTTCTCATTACACTTTTCCCTTCATTTTTGAATGTCAAGCTTCATTTCCATATATCTTAGATTCAGATTGTCGTCATACATATTCATATCCTTATTTTTATTATGACGACCCTTTTTGGACTTCTTTTGTTGGAAGTCTTACTTATTTTCCTTGGATTGACACATCTTGTCTCTCACATGACACATGAGCATATTCTAGAGATGTTGGGAGCTGTGTTGCTAGGATCCAAGGAAGTTGGAGGAGCATCGTTTCCAAAGCAGCTGGCTAAGGAACGAAAGGATATGATAGAGCAACTGCCTCCACCATTACATATTCAGGATCCACCTTTTGCTAAGGTGTATTCTTTCCTTTACTTAGTGTAAATAAGGTAAAATAAAAATTTAGTGTAGTTTGCTTAAGTATGCTTGTTTTCCCTCTAGCATCGTTGAATAATATCTAATTTCTCTTCAATCATTGAGGACAATGCTCATTTCTAGTTGGGGGGAGTGAAATATGAAGTTGCATGTGGGTTTTGGGTAGTTTTGAAAATTTTGATGTTAATAAAAAATTCTCATTCGTCATCATCATCATTCATTCATTTTTGAGCGTATCTTTTTGGTGCCTCCATCCTTGCCTCCATCACATTTATTTTGCTTAGTCCTTACATGCTTAATTCCATGCGATTTTCTCGGATTTTTATTTTGGTATCAAATTTATAAATGTTTGATTGGCATGTTTAAATTTCTTTTCCATTTTGGAGTCAAATGTTAATATGCCATGCATGAAACTATTTTATATGTTGTGATACTCTTTTCGAAATAATTTGGAAATAGTTTGGTGTAAGTGATTGCATGAATTAGGATGAATGGCTTTTTTTTTTGATTGGATAGGGTGTGGCCAATGGTTTTTGCTTTTTTTTCCTCCTAAGGAGTGGGTGGATGAGTTGATAACTCGTGTTTAGAATGAGAAAGCTAGTTATAATAAGTGAATGTTTCTTCTAATTAAATTGAGTAGCCGGTGCCCCACGAAACATTGGGGAGGATGTTGAGTATTGGACTTCACCCTACTTGGTGTTAATGATGAGCAAACATAAATACTTGTGACTAATCCCCTATTTTGTAGTTAATCCATTGCCTAAGCTTATTATGAAGATCTACTTGCAATGGATGACACTCAAAGTTCATTGAAGGCAAATGAAATGGATTGGATGATCGTAGATGATGATTGAAGCTCCATGAAGACTTCAAGCTCATGCGTTGGATAGAAGAGAGTTTGTCAATGTAAATTTATTTTATCTCTTCTAGTATGTAGCTTAGAAGTAGAACATTATTGGAGCATACACACATCTTCATTTCTGTCTTAGGATGTCTTTAGTTCAAGCTTTCTTTGACTCAAATTCATTTCAAACTAGATTGTGCATGTCATGTATATAACAGCCGACTGTTGAACATTTTACAGTCGGCTGTCTCAAAAAACAGTCGACTGTGTTTTGTTCTACAGTCACCTGTTATGCACAAACTTTTACAGTCTAGTTTTGGGCTTCTCTGTTTAATTCCCACAGGCGACTCATGAACGATTCACAGGCGCCTGTCCAAGTGACAGTCGACTGTGTGTTGTTTATCAGTCGCTTGTCTATCCCTAGCCCAAAGTCTATTTCTCTGTTTACTCTGGCCAGTCGACTTATGTTGGATTTACAGTCGACTGTCCATTGGATCAGTCGACTGTTAATGCTGCATCAGTCATCTGTCTGTGAGCCAAATTATTGACTCAACTCTCTGGAAAATTTCAGGGTTTTGACAGTCGTCTGTATAAGGAATTACAGTCGTCTGTTCTGATTAACAGTCGACTGTCTTCTCCTCATCAGTCGTCTGTCCTGTTATCCCAGATGTTTTCCAAAATTCTTTAACTTACGCAACTTACGGCCAGTCACCTGTAGTAGGATTTACAGTCGTCTGTTGGTTCAACAATAGACTGTCTATGCTTCACCAGTCGACTGTCCACGTGGTAAGTTACCGTTATGAATTCTCACCTACCCGATCTGACTGTGCAACAGTCCACTGTGGTTTCCTCAACAGTCGACTGTCACAAGCGCAGATTTTATCCGTTGAGAGTTTTCTCACGGATTCCAAAAGGGTTTTTGCTAATTCTGTTTTGAGGATTTGAGAAACATATATAAGGAGCATCTACTGTTCCATTGAGAGGTTACCAAAGTTACTCATTCTATTGCAAAATCTTTCAAGCTTTCATTCTCAAGATCAAAGCTCTCAAATCCTAAAGCCCTAAGAATTTCTATCTTCAATCTCTTGCTCTCCAACCTAGAACAAAAGAGATATCTTCTAGGCATTTGGTGCAGTCAAGAGAAAGGGCTTTTTCTTCTCTTCCAAGAGAGTCTTCAACACACAACACACTTCTCCTTCAAGTTCTACTTCAAGGCATAGGTGATTGTAAGTGTTGCTTTCATATTTCATAACTTTCGTTATTTGGATTTGCTCTCGGGTTGTGAGAGTGGTTTGCTTACTCCCAAGTTGTGGGAGTCAAGGTCAATCGATTGTATTTCGATTTCACTTGTAGGGTTGCTACAAGTGGGTTTTAAGGAAACCTCAAGTTAGGGTTCTAACTTGAGTATACGGAGGTATCCAGGTGGAAGGGACGTAGGATTACTGAGAACAAGTCGGGAAGTGACTTGGGTAATCCGAACCCTTGAAACATCCTTGCGTTTGCATTTTTTTTAATTAGGGTTTAATTTCTATTCCGAACTATTTTGTTGGTTAGAATTTAAATTGGTGTAACTATCTTTTTAAATTGATCAAACACTATTCAACCCCCCTTCTAGTGTTTTCTCCATAGTCAGGGTCCTTACAATTGGTATCAAAGCACAAGGTTTTTAGCTATGGCATCCAACAACAACAATGTTCCTCCACCGCCTTCGTATAACAATCACGGCCGTGATGGAGCGTCCACACTTTTCGAAGGTCAATCAACGGTGGGTCCTCCACGTTTCAATGGGACGAACTTTGGCCATTGGAAATGTAGGATGGAGATGTTCCTAAGTTCGCTTTGGAGAACCCTCCATGAGAAATACGTCGAGCCCACCGAAGAGGATTTCGAAAAATGGACGACTTCCGAGAAATCTACCAGAGTCAACAACGCAAAAGCAATGAACGCTCTTCATTGTGCGTTGGACCCGAATGAGTTCAACAAGATATGCACATGTAAGAGTGCATATCAAATTTGGAACCATCTCGTCGTTACCCATGAGGGAATGAACAAGGTAAAACTTTCTAAACTCTATGTTGCCGTGCAAAACTTCGATATGTTTCATATGCAGGAAAATGAAAGCATAGCATCAATGTACGGACGTTTTATCGACATCAAAAATGAATTGGAAGCTCTTGGTCAAGTCTATTCCGAACCAGATAAGGTAAGAAAGATCATAATGGGAATGACCTCCAAATCAGAAAGAAGTGCTATCGCCATCGAGGAGGTCAACGACTTGAAGACCTACACAGTTGTGAATCTTATCAGGACTCTCATGTCTTATGAGGTAAGACGGGAGAACCGATTAAAGAATCGAGCAATAATGAATCCTTCGGAGGCCAAGAAGAAAGCTTTGGCATTCAACGCCAATTCTTCATCCTCCGATAGTGAAGATTCAGAAGATGAGATGGATTTGGGTGAAATGGCCCAAATGGCGAAGAAGTTTCAACGCTTCTTTCGCAAAGATAAATTTCCATCTAAAAAAGATTTGAGTCTACTAATATTATTTTTTATCTTTGCTTTAAGTGTAACAAGGCAGTGCATATCAAGAAGGATTGCCCAATGCTAAGAAACAAAGAGAAGTGGAAGGCTCCGAAGTACCACAAGTCCGACAAGAACAAGAGAGACAAGAAGAAAGGACTCATCGGTACATTCGATGACTCAAGTGGAGACTCATCAAGTGATTCCGATGATGAGAAGGGTGAAAGTGCCCACATGTGTTTCATGGCCCGAGAAGATCCACTCTCAGATGAGAGTGATTTCGATATGGATGATACTGAGGTAACAATGGATGAATTACGCATTACTAATGAAGATTTATTTGCTAAATATCAATCTTTATGCTTAGATATACTAGCTTAAAGAAATTGAATGTTAGCAATTCATCCATACCATGCATTGTCAACAATGACACCAGTGTTGATACTTTAACTCTTGAGAAAGCGAATTTAGCTTCTCAAAATGTCACTTTGAGAAATGAGGTGAATACCCTCAAATCTCAACTAGATCAAACACATCCTAATGATAATAGTGATCTAGTTACACGACACACACAATTGGGTTTAGAGAATGATTCTCTTAAAACCAAAGTGCACGAGCTCAAAACACGGGTGTCCACCTTGGATACCAATATTTCTTCTCTTAAGGAGAAATATGAGCTCATATCCTCCCATATTGTGAGATTCAATAAGGGGAAAGGAAAATTGGATGATTTTCTTGCAAACCAATTTCCGGTCACACATCGTGTTGGTCTTGGTTTTGTGAAGGCAAATGCATCCAATGCTCGCACTTCCTATAGTGGTGTCACTATAGACTTTGTGAGGCCATCCTCCGGTGCATCCAAAAGTGGTGTCAAAGACACTATAGGTAGCAAACCTACCAAGAAAGTCACCACTTCACCATCTCTTCCTTTTGGCAAGAAACCCACTAAGAGTGGAAACCAAAAGAGAAGCCATGCTTAAATGTACACCAATCTTCATCCACGTAGAAAATCTCCTACTTCACAAGTGGATACTCATGACACTTTTTATGCTCCACACCCACAGACACGTACAAATCCATATATGAGAAATTCTCATGTACGTGCTCCTATACACCCATATGCACATGCGCATTATTCTTACATGTATGCACAACCTCGACATGTCATGCATGACCCATATGTTTCATACAACATGCATGTTCCCAAGCATACATATCATTCTCGTATGTTCAATGCATATCCACCATCTCATTTTTATGCTAGAAACCATGTTCCTAAGAAGCATGCACCACATAGAAATCTAACAAGTATGCATGCAACTAGGAAAAGGACTCCCAAAACATACACCATTTGGGGTCCTAAGAACACTAACTTAAATGATAGGAATGCTTATGTTGTTCCTATTTTCATGATGTTATTAATAATGGTAATTAGGTTGGGAAACGAAAGTCCACTTGGACTTGCCTTTCAAAGGGCTAATCCCCTTGGACCCAACAAACATTGGGTACCATGAGCTTATGGTATATTATATAGGTACCCAAGAGAAAGAAGAAGAGCAATACAAGTCATATTAGCTCTAAAGGGAAAGGATGGATTCTCGATAGTGCTTGCTCCAAACATATGACGGGAGATCTCTCATTGCTCTCTGAAGTGGTTAGCATCAAGGATGGTGCAACAGTCACTTTTGGAGGTAATCAAAAGGGAACCATCATTGGAGTAGGTATTGTCGGTAACCCTTCAAAACCCTTAATTACTAATGTATTTCTTGTTAGTGGTTTATGTCACAATCTCATTTCCATTAGTCAACTTTGTGACAAAGGTTATAAGGTTAACTTTGGAGAAGGATTGTGTAAAATTGTTGATTCTAATTCGAATGTTTTATTTTTCGGTATTAGGCGTAAAAATATTCATTATTTGAGTTTGCCTAAAAATCGTAGAACATTACTTAGTTGCTAATACAAGTGAACAACTATTATGGCATCGCCGTTTTGGTCATGTTCATTTCAAGCACTTATATAAGTTAGCTAAGCATGATCTAGTCAAAGGTTTTCCAAAATTTGCATTTAGTAAGAAAAACTTTTGTGATTCGTGTCAAAGAGGTAAACTTAGTAAATCATCCTTTAAGCTTAAAGAAGGGATTACTTCTAAGAGGCCCCTAGAACTTCTTCATCTAGATTTGTTTGGGCCAACTAGAACCACTTCTTTAGGAAATGCTCATTATGGATTAGTTGTCATTGACGACTTTTCTAGATTTACTTGGGTTTCATTCTTAACTAATAAGAATGAAGCTTATGAAGAGTTTACCGTATTTGCAAAGAAGATTCAGAATCTCTTAGGATCCACCATTATCACTATTCGTAGTGATCATGGAGGAGAATTTGAGAATGAGTCTTTTACAAAGTTTTGTGATGACACCGGGATAACTCACAATTTTTCATTCTCTCGGGCTCCACCACAAAATGGTGTTGTAGAGAGAAAGAGTAGGACTCTTATTGAGTGTGCTCGCACCATGCTCTGTGATAGTCATCTTGGACTACAATTTTGGGCAGAAGCAGTGCACACGTCATGTTATTGCTCAATAGGATCCTAGTAAGACCCCGAACGAACAAAACTTGTTTTGAGTTATTTTACGACAAAAAGCCTCAAATTAAGTATTTTCGTGTTTTTGGTTCAAAATATTTTATCAAAAACACCTTTGGTAATTTAGATAAATTTGAGCCAAGATCCGATGAAGGGATATTTGTTGGATATTCCACACGTAGCAAAGCCTACTGGATATACAACAAAACCTCCTCAACGATCGAGGAATCACTACACGTATCATTTTATGAAGATTTTGATTTTCCTCATGTTATTGATGATAGTGTAGATGCTATTTGTGATTCTCTTAGTAATGTTAAGATTAATGATTCTATTATTGAGACTAACACTACTAAAAAGATTATTGAAGATGTTCCAAGTGATGCAGGAATACCCAAAGCCTACCCAACCGTTCGAAACCACCCTCATGACCAAATTATTGGAGATATTAGTGTGGGTGTTCGAACGAGGTCAAGAATTGAAGAATTCTCTCATTGTGCATTTGTCTCTACCATTGAGGCAAAGAACATCCAAGAAGCTTGTGAGGATAACTCTTGGATAGTGGCAATGGAAGAAGAACTAATACAATTCGAGAGAAATGCAGTTTGGGAGCTCTTCCTCTTTCAAGTGGTCATCAAGTTATTGGGACCAAATGGATCTTCAAGAACAAGACCGACGAGAACGAGGTCATCAAAAGGAACAAAGCAAGGTTAGTAGCTCAAGGCTACCGACAAGAGGAATGTATCGATTTCAAAGAATCCTTTGCCCCGTAGGTAGATAGAAGCTATTAGATTGCTTTTATCTTTTGCATCTCATAATAATTTTAAACTATTTCAAATAGATATTAAAAGTGCATTTTTAAAATGGGATTGTCAATGACGAAGTGTATGTTTCTCAATCTCCCTATTTCATACATGAAAAATTTCCAAACCATGTTTTCAAACTTAAGAATGCGTTGTATGGGTTGAGACAAGTTCCTAGAGCTTGGTATGATCGACTCAAGACATTTCTTTTGGATTTAGGTTTTAAAATGGGAGAAGTTGATTCCACTCTTTTCATTAAAGATTATGAAAATGACATTCTTTTGATTCAAGTTTATGTAGACGATATAATATTTGGTTCTACTAACTTTAATCTTTGTCAAGAATTTTCTAAGTCTATGAAGGATGAATTCGAGATGAGCCACATGGGAGAGCTCACTTACTTCCTTGGACTGCAAATTCGACAAATGGAGAATAGAACTTTCATACATCAAACAAAGTACACAGGGGAGCTTATTAAGAGATTCGGGATGGAATCGTCTTCATGCAAAAGGACTCCCATGAGTACGACAACCCATCTACACAAGGATGAGAACGGAAAAGATGTAGACGTTCGTTTATATCGAGGTATGATCGGTAGCTTACTTTATTTAACTGCTAGTAAGCCCGATATCATGTTTTCTGTATGCTTGTGTGCTAGATATCAAGCTAGACCTAAGGAGTCACACTTGATTACGGTTAAACGAATATTTGGTTATCTCAATCAGTCATTAGATTATGGGTTACTTTACCCTAAATCTAGCATATATGAGTTAATCTCATATAGTGATGCCGACTTTACCGGATGCAAATCCGATAGGAAAAATACTAGTGGCACTTGCCATTTCCTAGGAAATTCCTTAGTTTCTTGGTTTTCCAAGAAACAGAACTCGGTATCATTGTCCACGACTGAAGCGGAATATATTGCCACGGGTCTTGCATGTGCACAAGTTCTTTGGATGAGACGCACTCTTGTGGACTATGGTGTCAATTGTGATACTTGCCATATCATGGTTGATAACCAAAGTGTCATATGTCTTTCCAAGAATCCGGTACATCACTCTCGTACCAAACACATAGATGTGAGCCACCACTTTATTAATGATCAAGCAGCTAAGAAGGACATCATCTTAGAGTACATTGAAACCCAAAAACAAATTGCCGACATCTTCACTAAATCTCTTAAAGAAGATTCATTTGTGAGGTTGCGTGGAGAATTAGGAATTATGGGTGAATCTGAAATTTAGGAGCTCAACATACTTGTTATAACACTTTTTGAGCTCATATCATCTTGTTGCCTCTCGTCATTTGCTATTTCATATATGTGTTTTAAGAACAGCAATTAAGACTTCTGTGATTTCATGAGTTTTTCAGATTGTTTTAAGAGATTTGTTTAAGAGTTGATTTATCGTATGATATTTATTTTATAATGAGTTTATGATTAGAGAATAGGTCCTAGGATGGGTGTTCATATCCTCTGGATTTTTATCTCACTATGCAGTTTTGGACCAGGATAGACGACTGTCTTTCCTTCGATAGTCGACTATCCTACTCTATCTTCTCTGTCTGTAGATTGTATCTTTCGCATAGGCGACTATTGACAAACTTACAGTCGACTGGTTGATCAACAGGCGACTGCATTTTAGTCATCAGGCGCCTGTCATCTTTGTCAAAATTTTCCAGTACTCTTTGTCTTTTTGATGAGGTTTACTGATTCTCAGTCAGTCGACTGAAGGGTATAATACAGTCGACTGTCCCTCGGACAGTCGACTATGTATTACTCAACAGTCGACTGTCTATCATCCTGAACTTATTTCTTATCACTTCAGCCAGTCGACTGACTTTTGTTCATCAGTCGACTGTCTCCTGTTGTGGCGGTTCCCTGTTTCGATCTGAGCCGTTAATTATTTGATCCAATGTCCCAGATTACTTTCCCTTCCTTATTTACATTGAGACGGTTCTTTTCGACCCATGTCTTTCTCTCTCCTCCGACTGAAACCGCTCGTTTCCCGCTCGAAATTTTCTGTAGATCTCTCCTCTGATTTCTTCATGGCAACACGATCTTCCTCCTTCGTTTGGTTGCTCGTGTGTTGCTCGCCTATAGATCGACATCTTGCACGAATCGTGTCTGTTTGTTTTTCGTAGCTTGCTTGACCTAGCTTTCAGTCGACTGATCTCATGGATCCTTCTGGTCATCTTTTTCCTAAGGGATCTTTCGACTTCCTCGATGATCCGATTCCCTCTCCTCAACCCACTAATCCGGTACCCTCCTCGCCTCCCTCGTCTGGGGATTTCCTGAATATCATGGTCGGTGACCACATTCCTCCAGAGAATGTTGCTGAACACACTTCTCAGCCTGCTGATCATCCTCCTCGTACTCTTCCGTCTGTACCCCTTAAGGATTTTATTCTCGATAAATTGTGTGACCGTGTCACTTCTCTCGAGAAGCTTGCTGCCACCATGGATGAGAAGCTCAATCTTCTTCTTGAGCTGCAGTACAAATCTCTCATGCTTCATGGATTTCCCATTCCTGCCGAGCTTCAGGCTCTGTTCTCCAAATCTGAGGATACTACCTCTGTTGGTGTTCCTTCTCCTCCAGGCTTTGTCCCTGTCTCTTCTGTGGTCCAGAACCCCATTGTCCAGACCCCCGTTGTCCAGCCTCCCGTTCATGCTCATGCAGAATCCTCTGCCTCTTGTGCTTCGTCTTCCAAGAGGAAGACTCCTGTGTTTCCTACTCGTCGCTCTGCTAGGCTGATGTTCCGCTCATCTGGTCGTCCCTCGAACCCCACTGTCATTCACATTGACTGATGTTGCAGCTGTTTCTTTTTGTACACTCTGTAGTGACCCTGTGCTATGAGTAATAAACACTAGAGGGGGTGAATAGTGTTTTATAGAATTATAAGGAATTTACGCCAAATAAAACCCTAGTTAACCAACAAATGCGGAATGAAAGAAATGATCAACAACCCAAGCAAGAATGCAATGCTAACATGCAATGTACCCTGGTTCGGTGCCACCCAAGTCTCCCCGACTTGTTCCCGGTGCCCTAATCCAGCAACACCCGGATCCCCTTCGGATACTCTAGTAAAACCATTAGAGCTTCCTTTAGCCCACTTGCGGAAACCCCACAAGTGCAATCGACCTACAATCGATGACCGTGTATCCCACAACCCAGAAACACGCAAATACCTTAATCCCACAACTAGGGACTAAGAACACTCTCACAAACCGAGAGCAAATTCTTAATCTTGACTCCCACAAATTGGGATCAAGCCAACCCTCTTAACAACCGAGAGTATACAACAAGTATGAAGTATAGAGAATGAAATTTAAAGCTCTTACCACAAAATCCTATGCCTTGAGAAATACTTACC
Source organism: Scilla litardierei (assembly GCA_030789695.1). NCBI lineage: Eukaryota > Viridiplantae > Streptophyta > Magnoliopsida > Asparagales > Asparagaceae > Scilla > Scilla litardierei. The sequence goes on along the minus strand of CM061135.1, from coordinate 100,788,634 downwards.
AATTTAGGGCAAGAATGGATTTTGAGTAAGTAGTTAGCACCAAACCCTAGCTCCACCAAGATGGACAGCAATAGATGGCTAGGGTGAAGTTGGTGACTTTGATTCAAGCTCTTAGCTTGAGTAGCTCATAAAGAATGAGAATCTCTCTTGAGGAATTAGGGCTCAAAGAGTAAGGGAGAGATTCTTGTGAGATGAGAGAGCTTAGAAAAGGAGTTGAATAGCTCTTCTCTTTGATGTGAAAATGTCTCTAAAATCAGCCTTGATTTCAGGTTTAAAGCAACTCAAACTTATATAGAGAAGAGACAAAACGGTCACAAAAATCGTGGCATTAAATGCCCAACGGCTCTATTTCTGAAGCTGCTTAATCGGTCTAAGAAGGATCACTGACCGATTAGTTTTGCAACTAGTCGGTCGGTGAACCTTCTTGAACCGACTAGATGGTTGACAGAGAAGATGGTGAAATCATGGGTAAGCACTAGTCGGTCTAAGAAGGATCACTGACCGATTAGTTTTGAAACTAGTCGGTCTAAGAAGGATCATCAACCGACTAGATTGACAACTAGTCGGTCGGTGAACCTTCTTGGACCGACTAGATTGACTTTTAATCGATTAACCATCCTTCTTGAACCAACTAACTGGTCAACAGTACAAAGGCTGAATTAACAAGTATGGCTAGTCGGTCTAAGAAGGATCTCAGACCGACTAGATCGTCATCTAGTTGGTCGATGAACCTTCTTGGACCGACTAAATGATTAACAGTGAATGGGCTGAGATTAGCAAGGATGTCTAGTCGGTTCAAGAAGGATTTCCAACCGATTAGATCGTCATCTAGTCGGTTGGTTCTTCTATTTGAACCAACTAAGATGCATATGAAGCCATGAAAAGAAGTGAAAAGCTACGGAAAACTTTCTAATGGCTTCTAAGGCAATCCTAGAGATAAGATATGATAGTTATGAAGATTTCTAGGCAAGTACTACTCAAGGCTTAACATTCTATGAGATGAAGCTAGAAGACAATATAAATAACATGACGAACCGTCTTCAAAGCTTCAACATGGAGAATCCGAATCCCTTGACTTCATGAATAACTCCTTGAGCTTCAACGAAGCTCCAGGCACAATGATCACGCGTTCTGAGGAAGTCTTGGGACGTCGCTTGAGATGAACAAAGTACTTTGGCGACGATCTCCATATTCTTCATGGTCTTGAGTCTTTTAGTTTTATGTCTTGAATATCTCCAACGTCATAGTCTTTGAAGCTTTTGACTCATCCATTCCTATCTTCTCTTTGGATTGAATCTTCATTCGTTTGTTGATGCCATTGGCTTGAGGTTTGAGGTAGCCTTTGAGTTCTTCAAGCCAATGATTCACCTTTGTTGATCTACCAAGTCCTCCACTTGAATCAACACGTGTAGTCACTTTTGATCTTCTTGAATCTAATTGGTGACTTTTTAGCTAACTGCAAACACATGAGTTAATCACAATGATTTGTGTTTGATCATCATCAAAATCAAGGTGGAGAGTCCAATACTCAACATTCTCCCTCTTTGTGATGATGACAAACCAAATATAAACAAAACAAATATGATTACCAATATATATATATATATATATATATATATATATATATATATATATATATATATATATATATATATATATATATATATATATATATATATATATATATATATTCTCATGCAGTTAAGGGTAGGATTTGGGTTGTGGCAGACCCTGCAGTCTTGGATTGTTCTACCGTCTCTATTTTGGCCCAGCATATCACACTCTCTTGTAAGAACCGGGGTGGTCTGGTGATCTTCCTTTCCTTTGTTTATGCGTACAATCTGGCTTCAGAAAGAATTAGTCTGTGGGATGCTCTCCTTGCTGACTCTGTATTAATTGGTGACGTTGCTTGGGCGGTTATGGGCGACTTCAATGTCACTAGGTTTATCGAGGAAAAGGTTGGGGGTCGGGCCCTCCTGCCTGGTCTCCTTGATGGCTTTAATAGATGCATCGTGGCTGTGGGCTGGATGACATCAGATGTGTTGGTGACCATTTGAGTTGGTCCAACAATTTGACTATGGATTCTCGTATCTCTTGCAGACTAGACATGGCCCTGGTTAATGGCACTTGGTTGGCCACTCTTCCTGATGCTTTCACCTCTTACCTCCCCTGGCACCAGTGACCATTCTCCGCTGCTGACTCAGATCATCCTCCCCATTGACTCGGGTCCTAAGCCTTTCCGGTTCTTTAGTAGCTACCTCCAGGTCCCTGGGTTCCTTGCTCTGGTGCTTACTACTTGGCGCAGACGTTTCACTGGGTCCCCTATGTTCAGGTTGGTGTCCAAGCTGAAGGCTCTCAAGGTGGCCATCCAGGCATGGACGTCGACTGGCAGACCTGCCCCTTCCTCTGAGGTCATTAGGGGGGAGATTACCTCTCTTAGGGCTGTGCCTGACTTTCACTCTCGTCCTGACCTTGTTGCTCGGGTCCATTCCCTTTCCCGTGCCGTTGCTGCTTGCCTTGACGGCGAGGAGAGGCAGGCTAGACAGAAGAGCCGACAGTCCTGGCTTGCCCTGGGGGATAGGAACACCCGCTTCTTTTATGCTGCCTCCAAGGATCGTGTGGCCAGCAACAGCCTCCTCCACTTGGTCGACCCTAGAGGGAGGCCCACCACTATGATTGACTCTCTCCGTTCTGAGGCGGTCGACTTCTTCACCTCCCTTTTCAACCAGGACTCTTATGCCTCCTCCTTCCCTGATGTTATCCCCAAGCGCATCCTCTCTCCTGGTGCCCGTGAGTGGATTGGGAGTGAGGTTACTAGTTCTGAGATCAAAGATGCTCTCTTCTCTATGGATGGGGATAAGTCGCCGGGGCCTGATGGCTTTCCTCCCTTGTTTTTCCAGGCACTTTGGGGGGTTGTGGGGGATGATGTTACCCGGGCAGTGCTTTCCTTCTTCAGCTCTGGCAGTATCCTTAAGCAGATCAATCATACCTTCCTTACCCTTGTCCCCAAGTCCCCTACTGCCTCCTCCCTGGGGGACTACCGTCCTATCTCCTGCTGCAATGTTGTTTACAAAATCATCTCCAAGGTCCTTAGTCGACGACTGGCTGCTGTCATTCCTGGCCTGATCTCTTGGAACCAGTCGGCTTTCATCAAGGACAGGCTGATCTCTGACTCCTCTCTCCTGGCCCACGAGCTTATTCGGGACTTCTCTGCCTCCATGGGCGCCCGTGCCTGTATCCAGCTGGATCTGCGTATGGCTTTTGATAGCATCAACCGTGAGTTTGTCTACTACTTTCTCTCTTACCTTGGCTTCCCTCCCTCCTTCACTGCTTGGGTCAAGGTCTGTGTTGACTCCCCTTCGTTCTCGGTGCTTGTTAATGGCTCCCCTGCTGGTCTCTTTGGGAGTAATAGGGGGGTTCGGCAGTGTAATGACTGGTTTTCATGTATCTGGATTTATTATATTATATTATATGTTTTGGTGGATTTTCTCCTTATGCGTGGTTTTCGCCTCTGTAGCTTTCATTTTCGATCGTTTCGTCGCGTTTTCCTAGCTTCTTCCGTTGATCGTCGATTTCGGAGTAAGTCATTCGTGACGGGCTTCATATCGGTCATATCTTATTGTTAGATCAAGTCTAGGAGTCTTAGGAATCGATCCCGGAGCTTCGTGCTCCATTTCGGAACTTTTGGTGCACGTTAGCCGGTACAAGAAGGGGAACCGATCGACTAGATGACGATTTAGTCGGTCGGCAAACCTTCATGGACCGACTAGTTTGCTTTGTTAATTTCTCAGGAGTTACTGTTTATCGTTAGTCGGTCTAAGAACATTGGTCGACCGACTAGGTTGCAAACTAGTCGGTCAGCAATCGTTCTTTAACCGACTAGCTCTAAGATCATTTTTGATACCAAGTACTATTCATTCTTAGTCGGTCTAAGAACGTTCATCGACCGACTAGATTCGAAACTAGCCGGTCAGTAGTTGTTCTTTGACCGACTAAATCTAAATCCTATTTTTGTACAGGAGTTACTGTTTGGACTTAGTCGGTCTGAGTTGGTCAACCGACCGACTAGTTTCCAAACTAGTCGGTCAGTGGTTGCTCTTTGACCGACTAATTCTTTACCCAGATTTTTCCCTAATTTCGCTGCTTGGTGTTAGTCGGTCACAGCTAATCGACCGACCGACTAGTTACTAAACTAGTCGGTCAGCCAACCTTCTTTGACCGACTAATCAGTGTCGAAACCCTAATTTCTGGGAAGCCGCCAGCACTTTCTATTTAAACCCCTCCCAAACGTTTTCTTCTTCTTCTTCTTCAACTCTAAACCTAATTTCTCCCCCATTGAGCTCTCATCTTCCCCAAACCCTCAAACCTTCATTCCAAGCTCATCCTCCATCATCCAAACCCTCACTTAACACTTTCCACCTTCCACCTTCCTCAAACCTTCATCAAAATCCCCAAAAATCCACAAAACTCCATTTCTCCATATTTTCCCCATCCTTTCCAGATCTGAACCCTAGGTTCCCCGGAGCGTTTCTTCCGTTGCCGTGCTTGCTCGGCGTCATTCTTCCGCTTCCGATACGGTAATAATCGATCTCTTAAAGTTTTCATAACCCGTTGTGTTTTTGTGAAACCCTAATGAAATGAATGTAGTTTTGATGATTGTTTCTCCATAACAGCGACTTCCCCGTAGATTAGCGCCCGTGAGACGAACCCTCGTTGATCGTCATCCTCGGTGCTAGGAAAGTGAAACTTGCCACTTAGGGTTTTGGGCCATGTCTTAGGCCATTTGCTTGTTGTAGGCGTAAAAGAGACTAGGCGACGAAATGATACTCGCCTAGGTGCAATTTTAGGAACTAGCTTGACAACGAAGCTAGATCCGACATTCATCATGTTGCACAACTACCATGTCATGTTTAATTTCCATTAACGGTACGCAAATTAATTGTCATGTCATTGCATTCTTTAAGTGTTTCCGTGATTGCGTAGCTTCGCTACAGCTTGTGAAATGATTGAGGCTAGGTGCACCCCTATGCCAAATACACTTCCTGATTCGTAATATAGAAAACGAGCTCCCGTGCGGGGCAACCCTGGCTCATTTACTGAGCTCGTGTGCAGGGACCCTGGCTCGTTCACATGTGGGTATTGGGGGTAAGAGTTAAGCGGCCAATCAACTGGGAGTCTGCCCGATCAGCAACTGCAGTGGTAAGGCGTAAACTCTGGGTTCTGGGGTAGTGTTAAGCGGCCAATCAGCGTGAATGCCAAACCGTTCAGCTGTAAGGCGTAAACATCTACAAACAACTTGAAACGTGACTAGTGAAAAGATTGAGATTGTTAGTAGCTTGGCTACTCTTGACTTGTCCCGATAATTGTTCTCTTGTACTTATTGTTTTACCATGTCTTGCTTGTGCACTCATACCATAACTGCCATGTCATGCATACTATAACTGCTAGGTTGCTAGTTGCCTTCCTTTTCAGTTTCCTTGCCCAAGTCTTTTAGACTTGCTGACATGTGCCCCTTTACTCTTTTGGGTGACACATGTTAGATCTTGAGCCTGAGTACATTGTTGAGGACGAGATGTTTGTTGACGCCGAGCCCGAGCCTGTGTTTGGCGAGGAGTCCGTGGACACTGGGGACCAGTCCTAGTGTCTTCGTTGAGCTTTCCCTTTTGTTTTAGACTGTTGTTTAGTTGTCGGTGCGTGGCACCTATACTTTGTTACGCAGTTCCTTTTGTTGGCCTTGTTCTGGGCCTTTAGACTCTTTCTTTTAGCCTGGTGGCTTTTCTGGATGTTGAACTTAATTTTCATGTTGGACAAATTATGAGATATGAGATTTTATTTCTGTCTCTCCTTGTGTTATTATTGTTGTTCCGTTTGTGGTTACAGGGACCTGCTTATGTTTTATTGATGCTTATCGGGTTTGGGGCTTCACAGCTCCACTCCTGTGCGGACCTTCTCACGTCTCGCCTCCATTTTAGGGAAGCGGGGCGTGACAGGTTTTGTTGGTGGCCCATGCAGGTCCTCTCCTGTAACTGCGATTATCGAAATAGCGATAATAATATTAGAATGTCCAATAAACTAAGTTCGACGTCCGAGTCATAAGCTATGAGTCTAATCTGCTTCGTTTTCTGTGTCATTAGATGGCAGGAAGGCGATTCACCCGTGGTGGAGGTAGTGGTGCGCCCCCTCATGATGAGGAGCCTGAGCGGGAACCCACCAATGGAGAGATGATGCGGATGATGCTTCAGATGATGCAAGTGCAGCAGGGCGTGATCTTGCAAGTCTAGAATGCCCCACTTGCTCGAGCTGCCCGGGCACTTCCGGATGCCCCTCGCTCCGAGCCGGGAGCGAAGCAATTTCGAGAGCTGGGTCCCATATATTTTGATGGGTCTGAGGGTCCTTTGGCTGCCAATGAGTGGATTCGAAACATTGAGGATAACTTGAAGATGTCCAAGATCACCCCGGCTGGATGGGTTGATTTGGCGAAGAGGCAACTCAAGGATAATGCTCAGAACTGGTGGGATGTGGAAGAGAAGATGCTGGTGGAGCCGATAGCTTGGGCTACCTTTAAGTCCAGGTTTGATGAGGAGTTCTTTCCGAAGGCTGCTAGGAAGGAGATGCTGCAGCGCTTTATTGATCTGAAGCAAGGGAGCTTGACGGTGGACCTGTACCACCAAGAGTTCACTAGGCTGAGTCGGTTCACACCGAAGATGGTGGAGGATGCTGATGAGAGGGCTCAGAGGTTCCTGCAGGGACTTGCTTTGGAGCTCCAGAGTTTTGTGTCTTCCTCTGATCTGGACTCTTATCAGAAGGTTCTGGTCGCTGCGAGGAGGCAGGAGCTGAACCTGAGTCAGAGGAGAGGACATGTTTCTGGTGCTGGGAAGAGGCCTATGGAGCAGGCCAGAGCAGTGGTTAGGCCTGGTTTCAAGCCTAATCAGCCAGCTCAGTTCAAGAGGCCAGGAGGGCCTATTCAGAAGACTTGCCATTTCTGCGACAAGCCTGGCCACATCAAGGATCAGTGTAGGAAGTTTCTGGGCCAGTGTTTGGTTTGTGGTGATGCTTCTCAAGTCGCGAAGGATTGTCGGCATGCGAATCAGCTGCGGAGGGCACCTGTTGCAGCACAGCCATTGCAGCAGCGAGCGCCTGTTCCTGCTGGACGTGGAGCAGCTCTTGTTCCACAGAGGCAGGATTTTCGGCAGGCTATTCCGCCGAGGAGGCAGGCTTTTCTGATGACCGCTGTGGAGAGCGAGGCTGTGGATGAGGTTATCGCATGTAATCCTCAATCTAGCTGTTACTTTCCTAGCTGGTTTTGATTGTTAGATTGTGTTGTTTGCTTGAACATGATTGTTTGCTAGACTAGGGTTTGATTGTTAATTGCTTGTTAGGTGTGATTTTGGTGTGCACATTTCCTGCACGAGTCCTCTTTGACTCTGGTGCATCGATGTGCATTATTTCTCGGAGCTTCGTGGAGAAGCATTCCTTGTCGACGTCCCCTCTTCCCAAGAGTTGGAATATCGTTACAGGGAATGGCGTGGTCTCGGTGCATCTTGGTTGCAATTCTTGCTCGTTGGTGGTCTGTGGACATGAGCTTTACGCTGATTTCATTGTCCACGACATCATCAACTATGATGCAGTTCTTGGGATGGACTGGCTAGCGAGCTTCTATGCTATGATCGACTGTCGGAGGAAGAAGGTGGTGTTCGAGATTCCCGGACAACTAGTATTTGAGTTCAGCCGTGGTAGCAGCTCGCTTGGTCCTGTCAGGTTTCGGGCCAGGCCGGTGGAGGTTGTGACTATACAGATGGAGCTGGGGAGGCCAGCGGTTGTGCGGGATTTTGATGACGTCTTCCCCGAGGAGATGTCTGGTTTGACACCTGATCGAGCTTTAGAATTTTCTATTGATCTTGTTCCGGGAGCGCAGCCGATTTCGAAGGCGCCGTATCGTATGGCACCCGCTGAGTTGGAGGAATTACGGAAGCAGCTGGATGAGCTTTTGCAGAAGGGTTATATCAACCCTAGTATGTCTCTGTGGGGAGCACCGGTGCTGCTGGTGAAGAAGAAGGATGGTTCGCGTCGCATGTTCGTGGACTATCGAGAGCTGAAAGCGGTGACCATCAAGAATAAATACCCGTTGCCTCGCATCGATGATATTTTTGATCAGCTTGGAGGTTCGAGGGTGTTTTCTAAATTGGATTTGAGGAGTGGTTACCATCAGTTAAAGGTGAAGAAGGGAGATGGTCCGAAGACAGCGTTCAGGATGAAGTATGGACACTACGAGTTTGTGGTTATGCCTTTCGGTGTAACCAATGCACCCGCAGTTTTCATGAATCTGATGAACCTGATTTTCTACGATCTTTTGGATAAGTTTGTCGTTATCTTATTGACGACATTCTGATCTATTCAAAGTCGGAGGAGGAGCATGCCTCGCACTTGAGGACGGTACTGGAGATTTTGAGGAAGCATCGTTTGTATGCCAAGTTTTCGAAGTGCGAGTTTTGGCTGGATAGAGTTGCTTTTCTCGGGCATGTGGTGACTGGAGATGGTATCTCAGTGGATCCTGAGAAGATCAGGGCCATTAGAGAGTGGCCTGTTCTGCAGTCAGCGTCTGAGATTCGGAGTTTCCTTGGGCTTGCTGGTTACTATCGGCACTTCATTAAGGACTTCTCCCGTATTGCTGAGCCGATGACCAGATTGACGCGGAAGGATGTACCTTTTGTTTGGTCGGGTGATTGTGAGAATGCTTTTGGTGTTCTGAGTGAGAGATTGACGACTGCCCCTATTCTTGTTGTGCCTGATCGCAGCGGTGGATTTGAGATCTTTTGCGATGCTTCTGGCAAAGGTCTCGGTTGTGTGTTGCATCAGCACGGGCATGTTGTGGCGTATGCTTCTCGTCAGCTCAAGGTTCATGAGAAGAATTACCCGACACATGATTTGGAGTTGGCTGCTGTTGTGTTTGCTCTTAAGATTTGGAGGCACTTCTTGCTGAGTGAGAAAGTGAAGATTTTCACCGATCACAAAAGCTTGAAGTATATTTTTACTCAGAAGGAGCTCAACATGAGACATCGTCGATGGTTGGAGCTCATGGCGGATTATGAGATTGATTTGCAGTATCACCCTGGCAAGGTGAATGTGGTTCCTGATGCGCTGAGTAGGCTTCCAGCGGTGATGATTTTGACCTCGCAGTGGAGATTGCAGCAGGATTTTTTCGAGTCTGGTGTTGAGATTGTTCTTCCTGGGGAGGCTTCTTCGTTGATGTGTATGCAGATACAGTCGACGATTGTGGATCAGATCAAGGCTGGCCAGGCTGAGGATCCGAAGCTGGTGAAGATTCGGGAGCAGGTGGAAGCCGGTCTGCGGACTGACTTTTTGATTCATGAGGATGGCTCGCTGAGGTTTGGAGCTAGGTTGTGTGTGCCAGCTGGGGATATTAGAGAGGAATTGATGGTGGAGGCACACAGTTCGCCGTATTCTGTGCATCCTGGTGGGACCAAGATGTATCAGGATCTTCGTCTGAACTATTGGTGGCATGGCATGAAGAGAAGTGTGGCTCGGAGTGTAGCCAAGTGTTTGGTTTGCCAGTAAGTGAAGGCGGAGCATCAGCGTACGGCCGGGTTGCTACAACCGCTTCTGATTTCGGAGTGGAAGTGGCAACACATCACTATGGATTTCGTGATTGGACTACCTCGGAGTCCGAAGCAGAATGACGCGATTTGGGTGATCGTAGATCGATTGACCAAATCTGCGCACTTTATTCCATTCCGAGTGGGACAGTCCACTGAGGCGCTAGCGAGGAGATATATGGAAGTAAATTCTTTTACTCTCCGTTTTTATTTCCTTTTCCTAGTTTGGATAGTGATGTAACGTGAATCGTGCAGGAGGTCGTGCGACTTCATGGGGTCCCCGTGAGTATCGTGTCGGACAGAGACACAAGATTCACATCTCAGTTCTGGTAGAGTTTGCAGAAGAGTTTGGGTACGCGTCTGAGTTTCAGCACGGCGTACCATCCGCAGACAGATGGCCAGTCCGAGAGGACGATTCAGATCTTGGAGGACATGCTGAGGGCGTGCATGTTGGATTTCAAGGGTTCGTGGGAGGACCATCTACATCTGGTAGAGTTTTCTTACAACAACAGCTTCCAGGTGAGTATTGGCATGGCGCCTTTCGCCGCTCTTTATGGGAGGAAATGTCGATCGCCATTGAGTTGGGATGACGTTGGTGATCGTGAGCTGTTGGGACCTAAGATGATCGTGGAGGCCGTGGATATTGTCAGGAATATTCGGGAGAGGTTGAGGATTGCTCAAGATCGTTTTAAGCATTGGGCGGATGCTAAACGACGTCCTTTGGAGTTTCAGCCGGGAGACCATGTGTTTCTGAGGATTTCCCCGAATCGTGGTGTGATTCGCTTTGGGAAGCGAGGGAAGTTGAGCCCGCGATACATTGGACTGTTTGATATTCTGGAGAGAGTTGGCGAGGTAGCCTACCGCTTAGCCTTGCCGCCATCTTTGGAAGGAGTTCACGATGTTTTCCATGTGTCGTAGCTTCGTCGATACATTAGCGATCCATCTCCTGCTGTGGATTTCTCAGAGATTACTGTTCGCCCTGATATGACATATGACCAGCAGCCAGTGCAGATTCTGGACAGGCGTCAGAAGTCACTTCAGAACATGGTCGTCGATCTTGTGAGGGTGATGTGGCGACATGGCTCGCCTGGAGAGTCTACTTGGGAGAATGAGGATGAGATGCGAGAGCGTTTCCCACTTTTGTTCCCGGACACGTGAGTGTTGGGAAATTCCGAGGACGGAATTTTTCTTAAGTTGGGGAGGATGTAACGACTGGTTTTCATGTATCTGGATTTATTATATTATATTATATGTTTTGGTGGATTTTCTCCTTATGCGTGGTTTTCGCCTCCGTAGCTTTCATTTTTGATTGTTTCGTCGCGTTTTCCTAGCTTCTTCCGTTGATCGTCGATTTCGGAGTAAGTCATTCATGACGGGCTTCATATCGGTCATATCTTATTGTTAGATCAAGCCTAGGAGTCTTAGGAATCGATCCCGGAGCTTCGCGCTCCATTTCAGAACTTTTGGTGCACGTTAGCCGGTACATGAAGGGGAACCGACCGACTAGATGACGATTTAGTCGGTCGGCAAACCTTCATGGACCGACTAGCTTGCTTTGTTAATTTCTCAGGAGTTACTGTTTATCGTTAGTCGGTGTAAGAACATTGGTCGACCGACTAGGTTGCAAACTAGTCGGTCAGCAATCGTTCTTTAACCGACTAGCTCTATGATCATTTTTGATACCAAGTACTATTCATTCTTAGTCGGTCTAAGAACGTTCATCGACCGACTAGATTTGAAACTAGTCGGTCAGTAGTTGCTCTTTGACCGACTAAATCTAAATCCTATTTTTGTACAGGAGTTACTGTTTGGACTTAGTCGGTCTGAGTTGGTCAACCGACCAACTAGTTTCCAAACTAGTCGGTCAGTGGTTGCTCTTTGACTGACTAATTCTTTACCCAGATTTTTCCCTAATTTCACTGCTTGGTGTTAGTCGGTCACATCTAATCGACTGACCGACTAGTTGCTAAACTAGTCGGTCAGCCAACCTTCTTTGACCGACTAATCAGTGTCGAAACCCTAATTTCTGGGAAGCCGCCAGCACTTCCTATTTAAACCCCTCCCAAACGTTTTCTTCTTCTTCTTCTTCAACTCTAAACCTAATTTCTCCCCCATTGAGCTCTCATCTTCCCCAAACCCTCAAACCTTCATTCCAAGCTCATCCTCCATCATCCAAACCCTCACTTAACACTTTCCACCTTCCACCTTCCTCAAACCTTCATCAAAATCCCCAAAAATTCTCAAAACTCCATTTCTCCAGATTTTCCCCATCCTTTCCAGATCTGAACCCTAGGTTCCCCGGAGCGTTTCTTTCGTTGCCGTGCTTGCTCGGCGTCATTCTTCCACTTCCGATACGGTAATAATCGATCTCTTAAAGTTTTCATAACCCGTTGTGTTTTTGTGAAACCCTAATGAAATGAATGTAGTTTTGATGATTGTTTCTCCATAACAGCAACTTCCCCGTAGATTAGTGCCCGTGAGACGAACCCTCGTTGATCGTCATCCTCGGTGCTAGGCAAGTGAAACTTGCCACTTAGGGTTTTGGGCCATGTCTTAGGCCATTTGCTTGTTGTAGGCGTAAAAGAGACTAGGCGACGAAATGATACTCGCCTAGGCGCAATTTTAGGAACTAGCTTGACAACGAAGCTAGATCCGACATTCATCATGTTGCACAACTACCATGTCATGTTTAATTTCCATTAACGGTACGCAAATTAATTGTCATGTCATTGCATTCTTTAAGTGTTTCCGTGATTGCGTAGCTTCGCTACAGCTTGTGAAATGATTGAGGCTAGGTGCACCCCTATGCCAAATACACTTCCTGATTCGTGATATAGAAAACGAGCTCCCGTGCGGGGTAACCCTGGCTCATTTACTGAGCTCGTGTGCCGGGACCCTGGCTCGTTCACATGTGGGTATTGGGGGTAAGAGTTAAGTGGCCAATCAACTGGGAGTCTGTCCGATCAGCAACTGCAGTGGTAAGGCGTAAACTCTGGGTTCTGGGGTAGTGTTAAGCGGCCAATCAGCGTGAATGCCAAACCGTTCAGCTGTAAGGCGTAAACATCTACAAACAACTTGAAACGTGACTAGTGAAAAGATTGAGATTGTTAGTAGCTTGGCTACTCTTGACTTGTCCCGATAATTGTTCTCTTGTACTTATTGTATTACCATGTCTTGCTTGTGCACTCATACCATAACTGCCATGTCATGCATACTATAACTGCTAGGTTGCTAGTTGCCTTCCTTTTTAGTTTCCTTGCCCAAGTCTTTTAGACTTGCTGACATGTGCCCCTTTACTCTTTTGGGTGACACATGTTAGATCCTGAGCCTGAGTACATTGTATAGGACGAGGTATTTGCTGACGCTGAGCCCGAGCCTGTGTTTGGCGAGGAGTCCGTGGACACTGGGGACCAGTCCTAGTGTCTTCGTTGAGCTTTCCCTTTTGTTTTAGACTGTTGTTTAGTTGTCGGTGCGTGGCACCTATACTTTGTTACACAGTTCCTTTTGTTGGCCTTGTTCTGGGCCTTTAGACTCTTTCTTTTAGCCTGGTGGCTTTTCTGGATGTTGAACTTAATTTTCATGTTGGACAAATTATGAGATATGAGATTTTATTTCTGTCTCTCCTTGTGTTATTATTATTGTTCCGTTTGTGGTTACAGGGACCTGCTTATGTTTTATTGATGCTTATCGGGTTTGGGGCTTCACAGCTCCACTCCCGTGAGGACCTTCTCACGTCTCGCCTCCATTTTAGGGAAGCGGGGCGTGACAGGCAGGGGGACCCGATCTCCCCCTTCCTCTTCGTTGTCGTGATGGAGGCTTTCACTCTTCTGATGGACAGTTCTTCTATCCGCCCCCCCTAAGAGGGGCTGCCCGCTGATCCCTTCTCATCTTCTTTTTGCTGATGACATGTTGGTCTTCTGTAACGCGGAGCCTGATTCTCTTGTGGAGCTTGGCCGGGTACTCTCTTCTTTCCATAGTCTTACTGGGCTTGAGGTGAACAGGGCAAAGAGCAAACTGATTCTTAGCAAGGGGTGCAGTATTGGCGATTCCCTCTCTCTCCTCCTCGGCATCCCCATCGCCGTCCCTCCTGTCAGGTACTTGGGTCTCCCTCTCTCGTCCACTTATCCTGCCGCGCATCACTACTCTAGCCTTGTGGACAAATGCAGAGCCAAGATTGCTGGTTAGTCATCTAGACTCCTCTCTACTTCTGGGCGCATTGAGCTTGTCCGTACTGTCATCCATGCCTTTGTCTCCTACTGGATCCAGTCTTTTCGCATCCCTTCCTCCATCCTCTCTGAGATTGACCGGTTGTGCAGAGACTTCATCTGGGGTTCCAAACTTCATCTGTGGCGGTGGGATGACATGTGTCTCCCCAAGAGTGAAGGGGGGTATTGGCCTCCGGTCCCTTCGTGAGGTGGGGGTGGCTGCTGGAGCCAAGCTCCTCTGGAGGCTTCTTCACTCTCCCTCTCCGTGGGCTTCCTACATGCGGGCTAAATACTTAAAGCATTTCCCCCTCTTCCTTTGTGAGGCTTCCACTCTGGATTCTGGGTCGTGGAAACATGTTCTCCGCTGCCGAGACAGTGCTGTCTCCTTCTTCTGTCGTGTTGTCAGGGATGGTCACTCCTCATCCTTCTGGTATGATCCCTGGCTCCCGTGTGGTCCGCTTGCTAGACTCTTCACCCCCCTGACTCCATGCTGCTCCGGTGTGTTGCTGACTTCTGGGATGGGGCTTCCTGGTGCCTTCCTGCCTGCATCGCCCATCTCCAGTGCCATATGTCCTCTTCGTCTCTTCAGAGTGGGTCTGATTTTTGGGAATGGACTCCTGACCGGGGGTGCTCTCTTCGCTCTGCCTGGTCTTCCACTAGGCGCGCGGCCCCCCTCTTGCCTGGCTACTCTGTGTTGGTTCCCCGGGCATGTGCCTAAGTTCTCTCTCACACTGCTCCACGCCCTCTCAGACCGCCTTCCCACCTCCCTATTACTTGCCAGGCGTGGCATCTTGAACCACTCTCCGTGCATTCTCTGTGGCTCCTCCCCCGAGTCTGCTCGTCATGTGTTCTTCTGATGCGGATACAGTGCTTCAGTCTGGGCTGTTTGCAAGCTCCGGCTTGGTCTTCCCTCCTGCTCCAAATCCATTACCGTTGATGCACACATGCTGAGACGTAGATTTGGATCGCGAGGGAAAACCACTACTCGGGGTAAGCTCTCATTGCTTGTCTTTTCTGCGGTAGTCTGGCATGTCTGGAGGGAGCGCAATAGCCGGATCTTCTGCTCCAGGTCTTCCCCAAGGGATGCTCTCCTTGCCAGGATTTCCTCTGATGTGTTTGATGCTATGGTCTCTTGTGACTTGGAGAATGTTGAGTCTGATGATCGCCCTATTTTTGGGAACTGGGGGCTTTCCTAGGCCATTTTTGTGCGCCCCCAGTACAGTTTTCCCCCTTTCTTGATGCTTGCCTGGTAGTGCTAGTGTGAGGTGACTGCTTTCCCAGCCTCTCCCCAGCCTACTCTACTTGTTGGCCTGCATCCTGATGTAGTCCCCTGTTTATAATTTATACACACTCACTTACTTTCCATATATATATATATATATATATATATATATATATATATATATATAATGTAATTAATATAAACCAAGGTAATCACCAATGCTCCCCCTGAATCATATACATGAACGATCATACATAAAGTCTATATGATTCAAGTTAATGGTTAACACTCAAAATTTAATAAGCACATCCTTTGTTTATTTCTCTCCCCCTTTGGCATTATCCAAAAGACATGGGGTATAGAAACAACAAATGCAAAAATAGAGAGGAAAACTAAAAGGTATATCTAATGTAAACTAGATAAGCTACCAATTTAAAACAAGATATCAAAATAAAGATATCAATTGCAAGAGCAAATATCCAACAACAACTCAACTACCCTCAATTATCACAAGAAGATAAGCAATAAGTATATGTGATAAAAGATTACAATAGATACTAATTGTAAAGAGTAGTGTGAGCAGTGTTAGAAAAGTGACAATAGCATAATTAGCAGTAGCTACTAGCTATAAATATGATAAAGAATACGCATAACAATGCAAAAATCATGACATCACTTGTGAAAGAAAAACAAGTGATCAAATAGTGTCAAAAACACAAACAAACTCAATTATCACAAAATTTATAACATTAAGCATAATGTGATAGACTGTCCTTGAGCAAGGGCATGACATATGACACGAACATGATTAAATACATAATGGTGGAATCAAAATCATCACAATGACATAGATCAACAAACAATATCAATAAATGGAGATCTAAGTCAAACATAAAAAAATGCAACAAACATGACTGTGGAAATTTTTTTACCCATTTGTACAAAGTTATGTTATGAAATAATAAAACAAATTAAGTATAATGGCATGTGATACTAATTGTAGACATACCAAATCATCTCCAAAAGTATCTCCAGCTAAACTCCACAAAGCATCTCCAAAAGTAAGCATACCAAAACTAAGTGAAGTGTGCGATGTGGGCATACACAAATATCTATATCATGCAAAAGTGTTATGCCAAATAGAGATAGAAACATCATAAAACGTATGGCATACACAATTCTAGCACACTAGGATACTAATTAAAACAATGTTCAAAAGAACCATAGTACTAGCATGCATTCCAGAATAGATACTCACATAATGAGTCAAAAGAAAAGCATGGAATGCCATGAGCATAAGGAAGATAAGCACTATATCACAAGCTCAAAACTAGCATCAAGAAAGAGCATGTAAAGATGATATCCAATATAAATAGTCTAACACAGTGTGCAAAGCAGACAAATAATGTCAAGATCATGACATCACTTGAGAAGGAAACCAAGTGAACAAATAGAGACATGATCTCATCCTAGCTCAATTATCACAAAGGATTCAACATGAGGCATAATGTGAAAAAACATCTTTTGAGCAAAGGCATGAAGATAGTCTACGTTCAAAGTCACAAGGTACGACATAAACGAATAAAGTTATCATGAACATCGCATGCATGCATACCAATTGTGTGAATAGAATAAAAAGGCTTGTGTAAGCATAATATAATCGGAGGTAGCATCAAAGAAGTCATAGTGCATCAAGATATATTCATAGAAGAATATCTATGACAGAATATACATATCATCAAACATAATATAAAGCTTATATGATCGTGTATATCACAAGTTATCTCTATCATCTCATAAAAATAGCATAAAATATGAGCATGAGATGAGAGATGACATAGTGAGAAATATATCTTGAAGATCACTAACCAATATGAATGAATGTTATGTCACTTGTGAAAATATCATACATGAAAGATTTAGCTATAGACATGAAAGATATCTTGAATAAAATTATAGCTAAACATTAGTCATGAAGTAATTAAAATGACAAGTAACATATATTGATCACCCCAAATCATATCAATACGTCTCATAAAGATAATCATACAAACTATAAGAAAAGTATGAGATGTGTGGTGATACAATGAACAAATATGCATAAAGATCCTAAATCATTAATCTTATTCATGGCATGAAAAAGATATGAACATCAATAAGAAACTAACCAATTCATTATATGAATGTTATAGCTACCATGGTACATGAGTCGTAATAAGACATATATGACATACATGAACAAGGTAGTCACATAAACAAACAATCTTCATGAGGGTGTGACAAGAATGAGCTAATGAAGAAGCATGCTATATTACACAAATCGAATATATTAAAATACCAATTGTAAACATGGTAGTCACAACCAATATATTAAATTACCAATTGTACAAAATACATACTTACAACCATTTAGCTCTCCCTATATGTGTGCATCTCCAATGCACCATCCTTTCCTTTGAATTGATCCATCATTTGTAAACCAAGGAGTTTGTAGGGTAGGCATCTTGCACAACAATCTGACAATTCAACAATTGGTGGTATCCAAAAACTTTTTGGATCCAATAGGTTAAGGAACAAAATCAAGTAGTCCAATAACCAATCATTTACCAATTGTAAATAACACTCATCAATAGAAATGCATGACATGCATTAATAGGAGTTATTATAATCATGAAAATCATACATATCAGGAATTAACAATTCTCAATCATTAGAAGTTAGATACACCTATACTAACAATTCCTATGCATATGATTTAGTCAAGCAACATCATTATGAATACACACATCTAATACAATAGTGTGTGCTAGAAAGATTCCTCGTTCAATATGCATATATGCACAAAATAAACATTCACGGCACAACACATATTGAAGGAAGGCATGAAAAGTACTACCACAAAGAGTGTGCATGAAAAGCATAAAGTATTAATTCTCAAAACCAAATTTCTCTTTCCCTTTGGTGTATCAACAAGATAGGAAGGTGCAAATTGATAATAAATCACCAAGAGTTAGAGAAATCGACTAATCTATATGCACAACATAATATGAATGAAATGCAATGACATATAAATGAAAATGTCATACTCCCACACATGTCATACAAACTATGCAAACATAGGATATACATGAGATAGTCTCAAATACAAAGTGACATCTACATGCATCCAACACGCATGGATACCAAATGTAAGAATATACTTACTACATTAAGCTCCTCCTACTGTGGTGCATCACTTAAGCACCATCAACTCCATTTGAATGAAAGTCTTTGCAAATCAAGGAGTTGGTAGAGTTGGTATCCCAATGTGGATTGAACCTAGAAAACATAATTTTGGTATCCAAAAACCTTTTTGGATCCTATGGGTTAGGCAACAAATTTAACAAACTAAATTCAAATTATTGTAACCCATATCCTAATGTAATCACACACAATATTAATGAAACATGTAATCATGTTACTAGATAAATATATAACCATATACATGCATGTACCAAATGTACCAAAAGTAAATATGTATATTAATCCAAAAGCATGACATGCATCACATGCAACAAAACATAAATATGAACCAAAGCATGTGTTGCATAAAGATATTAAATATTTTAGACATGAAAATCATAAGCACAATGATTTACTAATAATTAAACAATAGAAATCAAATTCAATATGAATTTAAGTTTCTAACAAACATGAGCATCTAAGACCAATATGCAAACAAAAGAGTAAATCAATTGTTAACACAAATGCTTTGATACCCATAAAATGAATATAAACTTATGGTACCAAGCAAGTTGGGTAAACGAAACTAGCCCTTTGGAAACCAAGTCCAAGAGGACCATGATTTCCCAACATAATCATCATTCAAAATAATATCATGAATATAAGATTGCACATACATATCCTTAGCATGATTACTAGTGTTCTTAGGACCCCAAATAGTGTATGATTTGGGTATCCTCTTCCTAGTGGTTGCATGCACAAAAGGTTGATCTCTACGTGGTGTATGTGGCCTAGGAACATGAGATCTAGCAAGAGCATGAGGAAATGTGTATGGAAAATTGTGTTGTGCTAAAGCATGATGATGGGCATATGGTCCATGGTGTGGTGTTGCATACATACATGGATGAATATGAGGTGCATATGTATGAGGATGATCATGAGAATAAGCATGCATATGTGGATGTGATGTGTGATCATAAGCATACGAAGGTGCATGAGCATGAGTACGTGCATGAGAGTGTCTCAAATGAGTGTTTGCACGTGCTCGTGGGTGTGGAGCATAAAAACCATCATTCGTGTGAACATGTGGAGTAGGAGGTGTGTTCCTACGTGGCATAGTATTGGTGTACATAAATGCATGACCCTTCTTTGGAGGTCCACCCAAAGTGGGTTTCTTTCCAAACGGGGGTGTGTACCTAGTGGAAGCACCATTGGTAGATGAACTACCCATGTGGTGTTTACTCCCATTAGTTGAGGCTTCGGAAGATGGCCTTACAAAGGTGGTGGAAGATTTGGATGAATCTCCCTTCTTATACCCCAAGCCAATGTGAAAATTGGTCGAAGGTAAGTCATTTAGGATATTATCCAAATGGTCCTTGCCTTTGTTGAATTTATCAATTCGGCCTAATGTGGACTCATACTTCTCGGTGAGAGAAAGTATTGAAGTATCCAAAGTGGACACTTGAGTTGTGAGTACACAAACACGAGACTTGAGATTCTCATTCTCAATACTCAAAGTTGAGTTTCGAGAAATCAAATCCGCTATCTCGCGTTCATCCGAATTCTCAATGTGAACATGCTCAAGTTGAGATTTGAGATTTACAATCTCATTTCTCAAGCCTTCAACAACGGTGTCGTTGATGATGATGATAGGCTTAGGTGAGGTTTGGAGACTAGTTAGCTCAACTTTAATCTTAGTATATCTATTTACCAATTTAGAATACTTAGACCAAATTTGTTCGTTAGCTAATCTAAGTTCATCCATAGTTACCTCTTCATCGTCGCTATCGCTTCCACTCGAATCACTTGATGTGTCACTAGAGTCACCCATAGTAGCATCCTCTCGTTCCATCAAACCCATGAGGGAATCCCTTTCATCATTGGAGGAAGAACACTCCGAGGTGGACTCTTCTTGCTCCGCTAGCATGTGTCATATTTGATATGCCATTGTTGCCTTGGACACACGCATAAGAATGTCATAAGTTAAAAAATCAAGCAAGATATTCATTACCTCTTCATGTTTCTTCACCAATTCTTTTTGCTCATTTGTCCACTTATGTACGGAAGTGGTAGGTGCGCGAAAGGGCTTCTCCACAAGCTTCCAATAATCCTAATCGATGGATTGAATATAGGCCTTCATCTTCACACCCCAAATTTGATAGTTGGGCCCAAGGAGATATGGTGGAAAAGGGCTTCGTGTGTTGTTGTTGTTGGTTGCCATAGCTATTACCTTGCTCTGATACCAATTGTAGTGACCCTGTGCTATGAGAAATAAACACTAGAGGGGGGGGGGGGGGGGGTGAATAGTGTTTTATAGAATTATAAGGAATTTACGCCAAATAAAACCCTAATTAACCAACAAATGCGGAATTAAAGAAATGATCAACAACCCAAGCAAGAATGCAATGCTAACATGCAATGTACCCTGGTTCGGTGCCAC
The DNA here is from genome assembly GCA_030789695.1 of Scilla litardierei. NCBI lineage: Eukaryota > Viridiplantae > Streptophyta > Magnoliopsida > Asparagales > Asparagaceae > Scilla > Scilla litardierei. The sequence continues at coordinate 100,767,931 of CM061135.1, read as the reverse complement.
CCAAGTCTCCCCGACTTGTTCCCGGTGTCCTAATCCAGCAACACCCAGATCCCCTCCGGATACTGTAGTAAAACCACTAGAGCTTCCTTTAGCCCACTTGCGGAAAACCCACAAGTGCAATCGACCTACAATCGATGTCCGTGTTTCCCACAACCCGGGAACACGCAAATACCTTAATCCCACAACTAGGGACTAAGAACACTCTCACAAACCGAGAGCAAATTCTTAATCTTGACTCCCACAACTTGGGATTAAGCCAACCCTCTCAACAACCGAGAGTATACAACAATTATGAAGTATAGAGAATGAAATTTAAAGCTCTTACCACAAAATCCTATGCCTTGAGAAATACTTACCAATTTAGGGCAAGAATGGATTTTGAGGAAGTAGTTAGCACCAAACGCTATCTCCACCAAGATGGACAGTAATAGATAGCTAGGGTGAAGTTGGTGACTTTGATTCAAGCTCTTAGCTTGAGTAGCTCACAAAGAATGAGAATCTCTCTTGAGGAATTAGGGCTCAAAGAGTAAGGGAGAGATTCTTGTGAGATGAGAGAGATTAGAAAAGGATTTGAATAGCTCTTCTCTTTGATGTGAAAATGTCTCTAAAATCAGCCTTGATTTCAGGTTTGAAGCAACTCAAACTTATATAGAGAAGAGACAAAACGGTCACAAAAATCGTGGCATTAAATGCCCAACGGCTCTATTTCTGAAGCTGTTTAATCGGTCTAAGAAGGATCACTGACCGATTAGTTTTGCAACTAGTCGGTCGGTGAACCTTCTTGGACGGACTAGATGGTTGACAGAGAAGATGGTGAAATCATGGGTAAACACTAGTCGGTCTAAGACGGATCACTGACCGATTAGTTTTGAAACTAGTCGGTCTAAGAAGGATCATCAACCGACTAGATTGACAACTAGTCGGTCGGTGAACCTTCTTGGACCGACTAGATTGACTTTTAATCGATTAACCTTCCTTCTTGAACCAACTAACTGGTCAACAGTACAAAGGCTGAATTAACAAGTATGGCTAGTCGGTCTAAGAAGGATCTCCAACCGACTAGATCGTCATCTAGTTGGTCGGTGAACCTTCTTGGACCGACTAAATGATCAACAGTGAATGGGCTGAGATTAGCAAGGATGTCTAGTCGGTTCAAGAAGGATTTCCAACCGATTAGATCATCATCTAGTCGGTTGGTTCTTCTACTTGAACCAACTAAGATGCATATGAAGCCATGAAAAGAAGAGAAAAGCTACGGGAAACTTTCTAATGGCTTCTAAGGCAATCCTAGAGATAAGATATGATAGTTATGAAGATTTCTAGGTAAGTACTACTCCAGGCTTAACATTCTATGAGATGAAGCTAGAAGACAATATAAATAACATGACGAACCGTCTTCAAAGCTTCAACATGGAGAATCCGAATCCCTTGACTTCATGAATAACTCCTTGAGCTTCAACGAAGCTCCAGGCACAATGATCACGCGTTCTGAGGAAGTCTTGGGACGTCGCTTGAGATGAACAAAGTACTTTGGTGACGATCTCCATAATTCTTCATGGTCTTGAGTCTTTTAGTTGTATGTCTTGAATATCTCCAACGTCATAGTCTTCGAAGCTTTTGACTCATCCCTATCTTCTCTTTGGATTGAATCTTCATTCGTTTGTTGATGCCATTGGCTTGAGGTTTGAGGTAGCCTTTGAGTTCTTCAAGCCAATGATTCACCTTTGTTGATCTACCAAGTCCTCCACTTGAATCAACACATGTAGTCACTTTTGATCTTCTTGAATCTAATTGGTGACTTTTTAGCTAGCTGCAAACACATGGGTTAATCACAATGATTTGTGTTTGATCATCATCAAAATCAAGGTGGAGAGTCCAATACTCAACACACTCACCCGGAGACCTAGATTTTTTTGGTCTGGTTTGGTTGGGTTGAGTGGTTCTTCAGTGTTTGTATGATGGTTGTATTTGTAGTGATGGATATTTGGTGATGATGTATGATGATATATGCTGATGTATTTTTAGATCATGATGTATTTTCTTTTGATCATGATGTATTTTGTTGGACATGTTGATGTCCATTTGACTTGTACTCTTGTGATATCTCTTATATATATATATATATATATATATATATATATATATATATATATGATATTGCAGTTTTGCCTTACGTCTCACACATTGTATAATTGATTATCTTATCTGTGTGATGTTTGTGATATTGTCTCCATGAATGATATATTCTCTCCTAATGTGTTTTTGAGTCAATTTGGACTTGATATTGGATTATTCATGTTATCTGTGATGTGATGTATTTTGGGACTATATATATTTTCTTCGAATATCTAAAATGTTGATATTGGACTTCCATTCCTCTATTCACATAAGTTTATGATGTGGTTTTATGAGTTTTAGCTTTATAAATTCTTAAACTCTGTGATTGTTGATAGTTATTATTTAGCACGATTATTGTTGTTGTTATCTACTCCCGCCTTTTTGGTTGATGCCATAGGGGGAGAGAGATAAACATACATATTCATAATGAATGTGCTAGGTACGTACTAATAACACTTGAATCTAAGATTGAAGTTGCCCTAGATTCAGGGGGAGTAAGATACAATGAATATGGATTTTAACTCCTAGATTTCATGAATAAAATTCACTCATATCTTACTCATTTGCTTCAATTGATATATAGATGTCCTAATATTTGTTGACTAACTTGATTGGCATCTATATATGGGGAGTAAGTTTTCATTAAGCACAATTATTTATCTTTTTGTTTATGTTTGTTTGTCATCATCAAAAAGGGGGAGAATGTTGAGTATTGGACTTCTCCCTACTTGGTGTTAATGATGAGCAAACATAAATACTTGTGACTAATGCCTTATTTTGTAGTTAATCCATTGCCTAAGCTTATTATGAAGATCTACTTGCAATGGATGACACTCAAAGTTCATTGAAGGCAAATGAAATGGATTGGATGATCGTAGATGATGATTGAAGCTTCATGAAGACTTCAAGCTCATGCGTTGGATAGAAGAGAGTTCGTCAATGTAAATTTCTTTTATCTCTTCTAGTATGTAGCTTAGAAGTATAACATTATTGGAGCACACCCACATCTTCATTTCTGTCTTAGGATGTCTTTAGTTCAAGCTTCCTTTGACTCCAATTCATTTCAAACTAGATTGTGCATGTCATGTATATAACAGTCGACAGCTGAACATTTTACGGTCGCCTATCTCAAAAAACAGTCGACTATGTTTTGTTCTACAGTCGCCTGTTGATACGACTATTTTGACCGGGTCCGGAGGAGCCAAGTCAACCACGACCAGTCAACCAGCCAAACTAGGGCCTCGGGCTCCGGCCCAAGGATCTTACGGGCGGGTCGCATTTCTCCACCCACGACGAAGGCCCAAGAGATTGCCCACTTCTGTAGTGGAGGAAATCGGGGCCCAAATCGAGGAAGTCTTCGCCAAATATGGCAGCCGCTCCGTTCCATCATGATCCGCCAGACATGGCAACCATCTTCATGGCCATAACTTGCCAATGATGGTCCGACTTAAATGGCCATCTAGCCATCAAAGCTCGACTTCATGGCCATCACTCCCCCGCCATTATGGCCCGCCAGTTATGGCAACCGCAATGCCCATTACTCCAGCCTTCATGGCCCGCCAATTATGGCAATCACTCGTGGCCATGACTCCACCTTCATGGCGTCATCAAGTGGGCGCAATTAGAGGGAGTCAACACTTCCCCATTTGCACAACCCCATGAATGGCGGCCATGATGTCACGTCATGGCACATTATGAGCATGATTCAGCTATATAAGGAGGGGGCGGGCGTCATTTGAAGGGGGCGGATCTTCACCACCTACAACGGAGGTACCTCATACTCCCATCTTACACCTTCTTCCACCTTGAATATTTCTCCTCCAAAGCTCGGCCCGAGGACTCGAGTATCGGTCTCTCCGCGAGCCATACTCGATCCCACCGAGCACTTATCAGGCCAGATCTGACTTTGGCATCGGAGGGGCTTCGGTCGGAACCAAGGTCCGACCCCCCTGACGAGCTCTCTCGTCTATTCAGGTCCAGGAGTTCCAGCGACGCCGAGGCTACCCCTCGGCGTCCTTCCAGCCGGAGCCGAGCGCCCTCGTCCCCGACCTCGTTCGTCTCCTCCGTCACGAGGGCGTCGCTCTGCCGAGGCTACCCCTCGCCGAGCCGACGCGAGGATCCGCACGCCCCGCTGCGAGCGACTCTGCCTTCAACCGATCCCGGAGGCTGTCATCTCGCCGAGGCTACCCCTCGGCCCGCCAAAGAACGGAGCCGCGCGCCCCGCTGCGAGCGACTCTGCCTTCAACCGATCCCGGAGGCTGTCATCTCGCCGAGGCTACCCCTCGGCCCGCCAAAGAACGGAGCCGCGCCTTTCCGCTCGAGCGAACGCGCCGTCGGTCGACCCCACCGGTCATCTCCGTCTCGAGCGACAGCCACGACAATTCGGGGGTCCCGCGCGTCCCCTCTTTGACCGCGTTGACCACGCACCTTCCGTACTATTAATGTGTTCTGCGAAAAATAGCAGAAACACCTGTTATTCACAAACTTTTACAGTCTAGTTTTGGGCTTCTCTGTTTAATTCCCACATGCGACTCATGAACGATTCACAGGCGCCTGTCCAAGTGACAGTCGACTGTGTATTGTTTATCAGTCGCTTGTCTATCCCTAGCCCAAAGTCTATTTCTCTGTTTACTCTGGCCAGTCGACTTATGTTGGATTTACAGTCGACTGTCCATTAGATCAGTCGACTGTTAATGCTGCATCAGTCGTCTGTCTGTGAGCCAAATTGTTGACTCAACTCTCTGGAAAATTTCAGGGTTTTGACAGTCGTCTGTATAAGGAATTACAATCGTCTGTTCTGATTAACAGTCGACTGTCTTCTCCTCATCAGTCGTCTGTCCTGTTATCCCAGATGTTTTCCAGAATTCTTTAACTTACACAACTTACGGCCAGTCACCTGTAGTAGGATTTACAGTCGTCTGTTGGTTCAACAATAGACTGTCTATGCTTCACCAGTCGACTGTCCACGTGGTAAGTTACCGTTATGAATTCTCACCTACCCGATCTGACTGTGCAACAGTCCACTGTGGTTTCCTCAACAGTCGACTGTCGCAAGCGCAGATTTTATCCGTTGAGAGTTTTCTCACGGATTCCAAAAGGGTTTTTGCTAATTCTGTTTTGAGGATTTGAGAAACATATATAAGGAGCATCTACTGTTCCATTGAGAGGTTACCAAAGTTACTCATTCTATTGCAAAATCTTTCAAGCTTTCATTCTCAAGATCAAAGCTCTCAAATCCTAAAGCCCTAAGAATTTCTATCTTCAATCTCTTGCTCTCCAACCTAGAACAAAAGAGATATCTTCTAGGCATTTGGTGCAGTCAAAAGAAAGGGCTTTTTCTTCTCTTCCAAGAGAGTCTTCAACACACAACACACTTCTCCTTCAAGTTCTACTTCAAGGCATAGGTGATTGTAAGTGTTACTTTCATATTTCATAACTTTCGTTATTTGGATTTTCTCTCGGGTTGTGAGAGTGGTTTACTTGCTCCCAAGTTGTGGGAGTCAAGATCAATCGATTGTATTTCGATTTCACTTGTAGGGTTGCTACAAGTGGGTTTTAAGAAAACCTCAAGTTAGGGTTCTAACTTGAGTATACGGAGGTATCCGGGTGGAAGGGACGTAGGATTACCAGGAACAAGTCGGGAAGTGACTTGGATAATCCGAATCCTTGAAACATCCTTGCATTTGCATTTGTTTCAATTTGGGTTTAATTTCTATTCCGCACTATTTTGTTGGTTAGAATTTAAATTGGTGTAACTATCTTTTTAAATTGCTTAAACACTATTCAACCCCCCTTCTTGTGTTTTCTCCATAGCCAGGGTCCTTACAGAGGACGCCAAAGATGAGATTTAGGGGATCATTCTATCCCTTTGCCTATATAGCAGCGCGTGTATGCAAAGGTGGTAGTGTTTGCATTTCATAGCATTATTGCGTGTATGTAAAACATAAACATAAACATACAAAAACAAAAAGAATACAAAAAGGAGAAAAAGAAAAGAAAAAGAAAAAGTGAATGAATAAATGGAAGAATAAGCTACATGAGTGATGCAATCTCATCTTCCACAACTTAGAAGAAATTTCGTTTGGTTTGGCCATTTCCTTGATTATTGGAAACTTTGACATTGTGATATATCCCAGCGAGTGTGATACGGTGCTTATTACTTCACTTTTCTTTGAATTGGATTGATGAGAATATCATTTGTTGTTTACTTTCATATATTGTGTATATTGGCTTTGAAATCATTTGAAAATAACATTTGACGATATCTTGAGTTTGGTGCATGTTTTTCATTTAATCCGAATTTATCACTTATTTTACTAGGGACTAGCAAAATGCTAGTTGGGGGGGTGTGATCTGTAGTGAAAAGTGTATATTTATACCCCACATATACCCCCATCTTGTGCTAAAGTTTAGGCTTAATCGTGTTCTCTTAAGTATATACTTACTTTATGTTTCATATAAGGGATTATTCCCATTCTTCGCACAAAACAGCATCATATGGACTAATTTCTACTTCTCCTATTTTTCAGGTACTCCTGGGAGTCTTGACTATTTTCGAGAATTTTCTGGGATTTTTTTTGAGATTTCTAGGCATTTCTTGCAATTTGTGGAAGGGAAATAGCAATTAGAAAAGGAAAATTAGTGTTTAAATCAATTCGCGCCACACGGAGCCATTTGGGCATGCCATGTGGTGCATTTCTATTCATTCCGGCTCGACTCAGCGGGTGGGCGAGAGCGGGCGGGTCGGGCGCGAAGCGGCCACCCGACCCGGATCCGACCTGGCATTCCAAGTGAGAGCAGCATGCACGGTTTGCGGGTTGGGGGGCACACAGCGGGACCCATATTCGATCCTATAGCATTTTGAAAGGAGAAAGGGCATGCGGTCACGGGTTTGCGGGTGAAGAAACCCGTAACCGACAGGCAAGCTCAAGCCTGATAAGTAGTTTAGTCCTATTTTCGTGTTTTGGGGTGATTTAGCAGGGGGAACTGAGTTTTTACTGTTTCATTGGGGTTTTGGAGCCCCATCTTCTTCCCCAGAGGTTAGGGCTTGGGTTTGGAGCCATTGGAGCTTGGTGGAGCTTGGAGGAGGTGCAAGATATGGAAAGCTTGCATTTTAGGGCTTCTATTTGGTGATCTCTTCCCCCTCTATTGTAACATTTAGTTCTAATGCTTTGTATGAATATATGTGAATGATTGTTGGATGCAAGTGAGATTCATTGGATAATTGTTTCCTTAATAGCTTGTAATGAAGATTTTTGTTCTCATTTTTGAATGATTATCATTTTTCAGTATGGAGGCCTAGAGCTATTTATGTGTGAATCAGGATTAACTAGGGTTTTGTGTGGTTGATTAGTAATTGCTCATCTCTTGCATTTAATTGGTCTAGCATGCCTTGAAATGGATGCTAGTAGTGTAAACTGATGGGTTGTGCCCTATGTTTCATTGAATCGTGCACTACTCTTGGTGGGGCCGTAGAACGGTGGTATACCTTAAGGGTCACACCTACGTGCACCATCCTTGCATTCTATTGATACAGATGTAAGGATCGATTCATGAGTTTATGTTAGGGATATCCAACCCACTAACCAACACATCAATAAATCGTGCATTACCCTCAATGGGGCCGTAGAATTATGGTGTGCCTTAAGGGCATTACCTACGTGCACAACCCTCACATACCTTGAAATGGATGCGAGGGTTTATTCATTTGGAATAAACCTATTGCTAATCAACTCACAACCCTAATGACATCCCATTCCACACACTCTTTCTTACTTGACTAGCTCCACACTTTGGTCTCCACCCTACCTACCTTGGATCTGACTCGCCAGTGTCACTCCACACTTTCCCACACTACACTTGTTAGTTTAGTTGGGTGTACCAACACTTTTAGCATTTCTTAGCCAATTGAGATTGTGATTGTGAAACGACTTGTCTCTTTGGATTCGATCCCGTACTCATGGGTTTATATTGCATTTGACACTCCTTCTCTTCGGAGGATAACGTGTGCATCCTACTTGGATTGTGCACACCCTCGAGTTCAATTAGTGTGTCCTTGCCGCATGAATTCTCCATCCCAAATCACTTTAGTAGTTCTTTTGTGTACTTGCGTGGTGGATGAAGGTGCCTTCCTTGAGTTGCTTGATGTGGAGAACGAAGAATGTGAGTTCACCTATGTGACTCATCTCAAATTCGTCCTACATAATCTTAGCAAACTCTTTGCTTGAGGATTCATTAGTGAACTTAAAAGTAATGCCGTCAACATAAATTTTAATTAAAATTATGTCCTCTTTAATTCTTTGGATGAAAAAAGTGGTGACTACATTGCCTATTTCATATCCAAAAGTTAAAAAATTTCTTTAATATATGATACCATGTTTTATGAACTTATTTCAACCCATATAAAGCCTTTTTTAGTTTGGAAACATTATTTGGAAATTGTTCATGTTCAAATCCTGGGGGTAAGTTTCTTCTTTTATATAACAATTAATAAACACACTTTTTACATCAATTTGAAAAAGTGTGAAGTTCATGTAAATAGCAACGGGGATATAGAGCAATGGTTGTTGGGAGATTGGTTTGACCTCGAGGCAATTTATCTCTGAGTATATGTACATACGTCTTGTTTAAAATAACAGTAAGCTGTTTGGTAAGAATTTACCTTAGTTAATAATAATGTATTCGATATTAGAACTTAGGTTAAGTCCTGAAACTTCATGAGGGTTAAAACCGTATCGATATGAGGATCTCGATCATGGAGAATTGTGTGACCGTTGGTAGCATAAGTCTAAAATAGTTCGTTGTCATAGATGTTTCAAGAAAAGGACATCGATACATCGAATAGACCATTGTGTCTTTATCTTCACCATGGAGTGGTGACGATGATCTCATGGTCGTTCGACTTGGCGAAGTCAGAGACGAGACCCATGTGCTCATTAGAGAATGAGTTTACTGAACGACCCAACAAGAGTTATCACATGGCTAACATAACTAATATGTCAGTAATAACTCTCAGTGATGATATGCAAGTTGGTCCTTAGACTTGAGGTCATTGTACGAACCTGTACGTGAATGGTGTCACTTAGATCTATAACATAGCTTCGAGGCAAGGCCTATTGAAAGGTCTTTGGTTGGGTGACACTTGCAGCATGCGAGGAGAGTAATGAGCAAGAGAGGATTCGTCTCTCCCATTTATAAGGAATTACTGTCGCACGTGTTAGTTCAGGCTTTAGTGAAAAATTTGGCTAATGTATGTTGGAACAAGTCCAACATTGACAGACTAAAGACCGATTGAGACTAACCAAGTTTAAACTAGTAGGGTTGACAATTGACAATACCCTAGGCTTGACTAGGCGACATAGTTCTGACGAAGAGACTAAAACTGCGGAAATCATCACGAATACAGTCAGGGTGGTCCCGACAATACTCATTTCTATGAGTTAGCCACATAATTATGATACCAAAATAGTGACGGCACATGGTGCTCGTGGTCTCTGTCGTCTGGGATTTCGAGCCCCACATGTAGTCGGGTCATGCTGTAGGGTCTCATACAGAGCGAGACCTTCGTCAAGTAATAGGAAGTCTTAAGGGAGATAATACATACGATGTATGAGAATTTATTAAGTCGCAAAGTATTTGCGATATAATGGAGATTATACATAGAAATTTTTTAAGTCACAAAGAGTTTGCGATATAATATTAAAGATGTGGGTTTAATTGTACTTGATGCAATAGTATTTAAATATGTCGTAAAATGTTTGTGAGTGTGTTTTAAATAATAAACACATAGAATATGGTTACGTGGATGTCGGGATCGTCCCGATAAAAATCCAGGTTCAAACGGATCGTCAATCGGGCTCCTAATGTGCATAATAAGACCATAACACCAAAAATGGGGGTTTGATGTTAATATGCCCAAAGCCATTTTATTTAAGCCCATAGGATGATTTAAAAGGGGGGCTCAAAGGCCCCTTCTATAGGCCCGGCCCAAAGGGCTGAACTAGGCAGAATTTAAGGCGCCGTAGGGTGCCTGACGCGCCCTACAGGGCGCGTGCATAGCACGTGCCACTGCGGCGATGTCGCACACTCACCCCGTAGGCTGGGCATAGGTCAGCCTATGGGGACCACACAGTGGGCCCTACAGGCAGGGTTTCGAACCCTAGGGAACTTTTTTTCCTGACGGCTGGTTTTTCCAACGAATTGTTGATTTGCGGCCAACTTTGAACATATGTTTGAGGGGGTCAAACGAAGTCGAAATTGAGTCACGTTTGTTTCTATGTGTTCACCATTCAGTGCTCTTCGATTTGATATGAGATATCACATGCGAAGCTCAATGGTGAGAGGGGAAAATTTCGTTGAAGTTTTGCATTCGAGAAGGTTAAACTTAAAGTCAATTTTTTCCTCCAAACCTTTAGTCCTACATCGGATATGATGAGAAGGGGAGGGGTGAGCCACCTATATTAATAGGGGACAACCCCCCTCCTTGAAACTTGCACCATGTCTTCAAATTCGAGAAGCTCCAAAAAGTTTTGAGCACGCTCGGATTAAGACTTAAATTAATATTCCTTATTTCTCCCTAATTCTTCCTTGCTCCTGATCGGGCTCTAGCAAAGCTACGAAGGAGTTCGGATTGGATCCAAAGTCTTGACAGAGGATCCACTCCAGGTGAAACTTTCTGGAGTATATGGTTGGCTCAGTGACAAGGGTGTTGATCACCTCGGGATGCGGTTCGGCTCGGGATGTGGTTCAGCTGAGATGCGGTTTGGCTTGAGAGAAGCTGCTCATGGCATCACTTCGAAGTCAAAGAATAGTTGCTGAAAATGACGGTTCGTATTCTGTGGAAACGAAGTTCTGGGTATGTAGTTTAATTTACATGCGTTTATAATTGCTGTTGTATCGATCTATCTTTAGGGGTTGGTCGGACACAACCCGGTATAGTAGAGATCTGGCTAAGGTTATTTCGTTAGGGCTAGACTTAAAAATATTTTAAGTTATTATTCCGCTGCTTTTATTGCTTTCGTTGTTCGTCCGACTTAGGCCGAACGTCGATTTTATCGACCTAAGGACCCAGCAAATCCTACAGTGGTATTAGAGCTTGTTGATGCTTGAGTATGGGTTCTCGGTTTATGAGCTGAACCAAAGTAATCACTTTTACCATACTAAGTCCTGATAAGATGTGGATCTTTTGATGAGTTAGGCGTTGTCGAGAGGCATGACGTAAAACAAGTTCGTGAGAGATCTTGTGACGGGTCTAGGGTGCAATGGACGATGGGCCTTCACAGCGTTGCAATGATAACAGAGCGATACCCTACAGTGGTATCAGAGCCAGTGTACTTGATCTATGTTTTTTCAATTATAAAGTGCATAGGATGCAACATGTTTTCTCCATGCGATAGAGGTTCATTAAACTATTAATAAATTATTTTTCCATGTGATGGTTTTATCTTCAAAAAATTTGTTTTTGAAAATTAGATCTAATTTTAAAATCATGTGATAATTTTAAAATTTAGATTTTTATAATTATTTGATAATTATTAATGTAACTTAAATTTATGATATATTTTTAAGTTGCATGTTTAGCTAAATTATATTAAATAATTTTTAGTTGATCTGTTATCATGCTAAAATGTTTAGTTGATAGTTTTAATGGTTATATTATTTCTTGTTGATTATGTGATAATACAAGAAAAACCATTAGAATAGCCATTAAAAGCTTTCTGAAAATTATAAGATAATTTTTGATGGAATGCTATGATTTAAAAAAAAATTGTTGCAAAAAATTAAACTCCTAATACTTGATTATGATAGCCACCTTAAATAATTATTATTTTAATTGTTCAAATAATAATTTTGAAAAAGGTTATGATATAAATTGTAGCAACTTGAATTTTAAATCCCTAATTCGTGATTAGGATTGCACACTAAAAATTCCTTATATTTGATAAGGACATTAATAAAAGTTATTAACCAATCCTAATAATTTCAAATTTTAGGATTCAACTAGTTGATAGGATTAACTAGTTTTAATGAAGCCATTTCAAATCGAACTACACATATAAATAATTCGTATCCTTAAAGGATCATGATCCGGTCTAGCGTTTTTTTGACTAGTGTTGTGGGTCACCCGAGCTTGAATAGTGATCTTCGCCTTGTTGGTAGCAATGTCACGCCCCGCTTCCCAAAATGGACGGAAGCGAAACGTGACGAGGCCCGCTTAGGCCAGAGCTGAGAAGCTCGAACCCAATAAGCGTCTGTAGAGGTACCATTTTAAAAGATTTTCAGGTTCTTGCATTTTTATAGTTCGAAACAACAAAAGTACGGAAAAGATATTGCATTCATTAAATTAGAGGTATGATATCCAACAAGTACAAAGTCTAAAAGAAGCCTAAGCATGGCAACAAAAGATTTAAAGACAAACCTAAAAGTAGTACCCTCGGAAAGTGGCGACTAAAAGACCTCAAGGTCTGATCCTCGTCAGGCACGAACTCTGGATCAACGTCCTCGGCTCCTCGTACTCCAGTAAGTCTGCCTCGTCCATGAACTCTGGCGGAATACATGACGTACAGCACCCAAGAGAAAGGAACTGTACGTCAGGTAAAGTCTACAAGAAGGGTTAGACTTTACTGCAAGTGTATCAACTTTTAGACAACGTTTTACTGGTTGATTAGCATGCTGGGGTTATAACTGAGTAACAAACAGAAGTAACGTAGCAGGAAAGTAAAGCGCAACAAGTAGTAGTCGTAGCGTGTGCTACCAACCACGGGACTAACCTACAGGTGTCAAGACAAGACGTGAAGTGACGGAAACAAGGCAGGACAAGACAAGTGAGACACGAAAGGGTTCACGCCTTACGATTCGAGGGGGATCAGACCCTCTTGCCGTGCGCACGCTCAACCCAACCCCAAACCCCAAGACAAGACAAGACATGACACCAGTACAAGGGATCACTCGCTCTAGCTTGGCGAGTGCCCTATTGCCCGCAGGCTGAGAATCCGTACAAGGGATCACTCTCTCTAGCTTGGAGAGTGCCCTATTGCCCTCGGGCTGTGTATTCGTACAAGGGATCACTCTCTCAACTTGGAGAGTGCCCTATTGCCCGCAGGCTGTGAATCTGTACAAGGGATCACTCGAAGAGTGCCCTATTGCCCAGCGGGCTGTGCAAGACGGGACGGGACGTGACAAGACATGAAGGGTTATTCTAGGGTGTCCACACACACGCACACACATGATAGCCCTACAGCATTAAAGTTGTTGTTGTCAGGCTCAGACTTCGTCGTCAAGTCTGAGCCGTCAGGAGTCGTCCCAGACGCTATCATTTCACGTCCGGTTCTATTTGTTCGCAGTTAACAATTCTAACCAACTAAGGCCTAAGCACGGCCAAGAGTGCAAGTGGATACACTTGCCTGAAATGGCGAGTGTGTCGTCCTCTCGAAGCGTCTCGTCCAAGCGTCTCGTCCAAGCGTCTCGTCCGCAGAAGTCCGTCTGAAATATCGCCACGGCGACGATGTCAGGTCTCAAATTCATCAAATCCTATTAGGTTTCGTTTCTAGGTTTTCGGGACTATCCTATTCGTCAAAAGTCACAATTTGGTGTTCTTGTTCAGCCTAAATCGACCATTACCCTACATGCACAAAAAATTGTCCGATGGTCGATTTTCTATAGTGACAACATTTTACTGATGCGAAAAAGTAAATTTAATTGTAGTTGTCCAGTTTTAGTTTAGGGTTCAGTTTTGCTACGGTGTGGGTTTTACTACTCGTTAGGGAAACTAACCTCGTAATGTCGTCCAACAAGCGGAAGTCGGGTCTGAACGGTGAAACGTCGACGTCGTCTGGAACTCCTCGGCCGCGGGTAGCGCAGTGAGGTACCTCTGGACAGCGGGGTGATGACGTGAAATCAGCGAGCTAAACAGCGATCTCCTTCCCGTTGCGAGTAGCGCAACGGTTCTTCACGATAACAGCGACGTTGGCTAAAAGTACGTGCGTGCGGAAACGCACGTGAACTCCCAGAGTCCAAGAGGGCTGTAGATAGATGAAGTGGGACCAAAGGAAGATGCTCGGCCCGGTGGGTGGCCGACGGCGTGAGCGCACGGCGGTGGGCGGCCGTGAGAAGCCGGGGAGGACAGATTCGCGCCACGTCCGTTGTCGCGCGTCTCAGTGAAATTTCAGAGACGAACAGTGGAAACGGGAATTTGCAGTGGGTAAAGGACTTCAAGACGAAGCCAACGGCAGTGGAGATGTCGCCGGGGGTGGTCGGAGGTGGCCGTGCGCGGGCGGCGAAGTTCAGCTTCCAGTTCTGTGAAAAACAGCGGATGCGACGTGTTCCGACGAGGATTCCGGGAGCTACAGGTGGGCTATGAGCGTGAGGAAAATTGCAGTTGGTAGGTGGTTTCGATAGGAATCCAACGGCAGTAGGGTGGTCGTCGTAGGTGGCCGGATGGCCGGTGGGCGTGAGTTTTTTCGGCGGGGCGCAGTTCTGGCCTGGGCTGTGTTTTGTGTGGTTTTCATGGAGTTTTTGATGTCTTGGAGAGGTGGAGATGGAGGAGAAGGAGGAGGAGAAGGTGGTGGCCGGAGTTGGGGAGCTTGGGGGGCTGCCGTGGTGGCCGGAGGAGGAGCAAGGCGGCTGCAAATGGGTTCATGCGTGGCCTCCTAGGGTTGTGGTTTGGGTTTGTTAAAAGGGAAGAGAAACTTGATATATGGGTGTTAAAAAGAGTGTATTTAGGTGACTAGGAGAGAGAGTATGTGAGAGGAGGGGGTGTAGTTTTGGGTGTGGGTAGTGGAAGAAATCCCACATGCATGATACGTAGGGATTCTCCAAAGATTTGATTAGGATTTGATTTTAAATTTGAAATTCAAAAGATTAGTGGCTAATCAACGGTTGAAATTGATTAGGGGATATCTTCCACTACGGGCATCGGAAAAATAATCCGAAAATACCGGGACGATCGTGGAGACGAGAAGTACGGGGCTACAGTGTCCGATTGCGTGTTACACCTACCAAAAATTATCGTAAAATCAGGAACCGCGTATTGGTGCCAAAAGACCAAAACGCCCCTATCTTTCAAAATCGTTTTGCGAGAAAACGAGCCGTGAAAAGACGTTCCCAAATATTACTATAAAATTCTACACTCCCAAATGATCGCAACGGCATATCGCATCGCTCATGCCGGAGCTCAGAAATAGCCAAATAGAATACGTGCACGATAAAGCACGTACACGCAGGAAATACGAACGGTCGGAAAGCGGCCGTTACAAGCAACGATCGATGAACTTCGTGTTTGATGATAACAAACGTGTGTGAACGTTTTAACGTGTGTGTTAAGTGCTCTTCAGGAAGTGCTCTGAATACTTCATGTGATGACTTAGTCAAAGCGGTGGAGAAATTGCTAATCATATAGCAAAGTGGAAGAGAGAGGAATTACTATTTACATAGCAAATGGGACTTGGTCAATATGGAGTCATATCTATAATGGGATGGGTTCAAATATCATATCAAATCAATTAGCAATTACCCATTATCCTACTACCATACAAATTCAAGTTCAAATCCTAAATCCCTACACTCTAGGGATTCTCCCATGCCATCCTCTTTATGCCGCAAAGCCCCAAGGGAATCATATATATGCATGCTATCAAAGGGGATAAAAAATAGGGCCACAATTTATGATCTCACGCAAAAGAAAAGAGCAGCACCCGTTATTTATATAGCCAATAAAAAAATCTATCATCAAAGAGCAGCACAAGGGCGAACCTCTCTCCCCCTTGAATATTAAAAAGGCCAGCCTAAAAATTCGTGAGAGATCCTTGCATCAAAAACAAAGATGTCTCCTATATTTTATTTTCCAAAAATTGACTCTCTAAAAGCTCTTTGTTGAGAGCATCAGCCACAAAAATCTGTGAGGAGCACATGCCACACACTCTCTCCCCAATCAAAGACCCAAGCTCTCCTCCACAAAGAAATTGCTGACTCACCTTTTTATTTCTTTGAAAATTCCCGTACAAAGGCAAACCACAAACTTCTTTCTTTTGAAACATCAAAGCACAAAGCTGTGAACAATTTTTGTTTTGAGGGGTGCCAAAATTTTTAGGAGGGGACAGCCGCACAATTCCTTTTATCGTCCCCTTTGAGAATTCCAATTCCCCAAACAAAAATCCTCAGATGCCGTAACTTACTTCTCCAAGGAGAAAGTTTCATCAAGAGGCTGAATTTGTTTTGCGATGCAATCATCAAGAGCAGTAGCTAAAAGGGATCTCTCTCTTTCAAACAAAGAGCGAATCAACAAGGGGAGTGCCTAAACCAAAAGATTTAACTGCCTATGTTTTCGTTTTTGATCGTGTGACCTAATTCTGCTAATTGGGTTTCTGCAAATATTTCTTGGCAGGCAGACAAATAGGACGAGCACATATCCTTGCTGCTGTGACCTTTTCCGTGCTACAACTTGGTGTTTACTTTTTGCATGCCGTAAGCAACATTGAAGATTGAGATTTGTGTATGCCAACTTAAGGACCATCATCTAGCGAGGAGTTCAATTGCCGTAACTTGAGTTGCCGTTATCGAGAGACTACTACTACTTGTCAGACGACATCTGGCCCGTGCTGATTGACGAAGACGATATCGCTACACGATCTGAGCATCCTAAACTCTCTTGTTTATTATATTGTGTAATATTGTGTTAGATCTTCGTTGTGGAAACTTCACACTACTTGTGCTACATTTGGGGTTTTGTCTGCTGGTTGTTAGACAAGAGGGACTTAACTAGTTGGGACTAGTCAAGTGAGAGCTTATGCTATTATTAGTTTTGTTTTGCATTGTGAGAAGTGCATGTGCTTAGAGCTAGATTAGTGTAGCGCAGGTTCTCTTGCTACAGGTCGTACCGGTGACACTTGGAGAGTGTGGGTACTGAAGGCCAGGTGAGTGTTGAGAGGTGTTCTAGCTACATGCTATATCTTATATTATTAATATAGTATTTGCTTTCGGGGCTGGACGAAGGTCGTGGGTGCGATTGAACCAGGGTATATCGCCTGTGCATGCTGTGATTGCTTTTTTATACTCTGTGTCTGATTGCCTGTGATTATAACTGCGTGTGATTTCTTGTGGGTTGCACGAGAATTTTTATAAGCCTACTCCACCCTCTAGGCTTAGATCCAGATCCAACAAGTGGTATCGGAGCCAGTTTAGAGGATATAGCCTAGTTGACCATGTCTATTAATATGTCTAATTATGCTTTTGCTGAAGGTCAGTCCATATCTCGACCCCCTAGATTTAATGGGATTGATTATGACTATTGGAAAACTAGAATTAAAATCTACTTAACTGCTGTTGATTATAATATCTGGAATATTGTTGAAAATAGCTATGGTCATCCTATGATTAAAATCCAAGATACTGAAATGTTGAAACCTGAAGATAAATGGGATGACAATGATAAAAAACGATTTTCCTTGATAATAAAGCCATGAATGTGCTCACTTGTTCATTAGATAAATCTAAATTTAATCGTATTTCACATTGTCTAACTGCGCATGAAATATGGCATACACTGGAGGTGACGCATGAAGGAACGTCACAAGTGAAGGAATCTAGACTTGCGCTGCTGAGTACAGAATATCAGAGTTTCCTCATGCTGCCATCTGATTCCGTCAAGGAGATGTTGGCGAGATTCATGGACATCATATTCAAATCCAGCTCCCTCGCTAAGCCATACTCTAGCCTTAAACAGGTAAGAAAAATATTAAGGGTGCTACCAAGCTCATTCAGGCCTAAAGTCACCGCCATCCAAGAAGCAAAAGATCTATCTCAGATGAGGGTGGAGGACTTGCGAGGTAATTTAATGTCTCACGAGCTTGAGTTACAGAACGTTGAAGCTAGAGAGAATCCTGAGGAGAAGGAAAAAAGCTCCAAAGTCACTAGCTCTGAAAGGCAGTGAAGATGACGATGATGAGGAGATGGCGTTGATGGTCAGAAACTTTAGGAAATTCATCAGAACTCCTCACGGAAGAGCAGAAATGAAAAACATGTTTAATCGTTCCAATAATTTTAATTCTGCTAAAAATTCTTCTGAGCAGACTGCTATTGACCATGTCATATGTTTTAAATGCAACAGAAGATGCCATTATATGAAGCATTGCAAACAAGAAACCGCTCAAGTTGCTAAAGAAAAAGGAAAAGCGAAAATGATTATATGTGACATGGACAACGAAGCTGAAATTGAAGAGGAGGAGAATTTAGATTTCACCTCCCTCTGCTTAATGGGAGAATTGGACGACGTAACTTCTTGCACTAATAAAAGAGTTGATCTTATAAATTTATGCAAAGAAATACAAACTGAACTTGATAGACAACGATGTATTTCTGATGATATGCAAGATGTTATTGTGAACTTAGAATCTGAGTTAGAAGATTACAAAAGTCTAATGGTGAATTACAAATAAAAAATTGTGACATGTTTCATGAAACAAATGATTTAAAAGAAAAATTTCTTGATTGTAATTCTACTATTGCTTTGTTGAAAAATGAAAAATCTAGGTTCCATGAAAATACTACTTGTCTTTCTTGCCCTTCCTTTTTAAATGAAATTAGCATGTTAAAACAAGATTTATTTAAGCTCGAAGCTGAAAAAGATTGTGAGATTAAAGAGCTTAATAATAAATTATGCATGTTGAATAACGATCTTAAAAAGAAAATGGATGATTTTAAAAGGAAGGAAGAGGAAAAAAATAGCTTTTTAAGTAAATGTACTTTTCTTGTGAATGAAAATACTCATTTAAAATCCAAAGTCGCTAGTCTAGAATTGTCATTAAAGAAACTTTCTATTGGAAAACAAAATTTGGACATTATTCTTGGAAATCAAATTTATGGCAATAATAGACGAGGACTAGGATATGGTTCTAAAAATGTTGAAAAAACAAAATATAGAAAAGTTCACATTGAAACAACAAAGATTGGAAATTTTCATGCAAAGTGCTTTACATGTGGATGCGTTGGTCATACCTCATATCATTGCAAATATAGGAACAAAAACATTAAGTTCAAACAAATATGGGTTCCTAAATCTTTGATGACTAACATGAGTGGACCTTGTTGGATTTCAAGGTCACACATAGTATATACCATGTAGGTACGATGGAGATTTGGCGAGGAGTTTTTCAATTGAACGTTTTCATTATATAGCTCCTTAGCCAAACGGCGACGCGAAGGTATATCTTTCTCTTTCAGCTTAATCCATACCTTCATAGCTTTTTGTGTGCGTGACTTTGTGTGTGTGTGTTTGTGCTAGTTTTCTTGAGTCATTATGTATAAAAATAAAAATAAAAACTGATAAAACTTAGACCGAGATGTCATGCTTTTTTGTGTGCATGACTTTTTGTGTTTGTGTGCTAGTAGTTGCTTGGTTATGTGTGTATGATTTTATTTGTTTTGTGAGACTAGTACCTCATGCATAAAAACAAAAAAAAATAAACAAAAAAATGGTGCTTCAATGTGTATCTTTCTCTTTGATTCATTAAAAGAAGTCTTCATGAATGATTTTCATATCTATGTAGAAATTGGTGTATTATTTCCTTTGCTACATGTGCATGTCAAACTTTCTAAATGTTCAAGACATGTTCAATGACTCAAATAACTTGATTTCTACACCTACTACTTCACTTCCACATGTATTATTACTGTGGCACACTTGGAGATATCGTTTATGAAGTATGGAAAGTGATTGTAGGAGGAAAAACTTAACTGAAAATCTAAAGGATATAATATACATTGCCATGGATAAAAATTAAGCAAATAAACATGTTGTTATGATTATAAACAAAAAATTGAAAAGAAAAATACGTGCTCCATATGAAAAATGGATACAATCCTTGGCAACGGTATTTCTCATGAGTATCCAACATAAGCTTTATAGGTAAACTTTAGCGTTGGTGTATTTACTCGTCAAGCAATGCCATGCCCACATTTAAGAGTCCTTATAGGCTATGTTTTGGGGGTGTGGTACCTTGAACTTATTTTTAATGAGGTGTGAAAAATCAATCCTAGGTGATAGAATGTTATTTGGAAAATATGGATTGGTTTTTTGTTGACTTTCTTAAATGATTCTCCCTCATGTGCTCCAATTTTAATCATCACACGTATACGTTGATGTTGAAGTCGTAGTTGTTTAATTTCATTGGATTTTGACTTGTATTTCTCTGATTCTATACATGCAATTGTTGGTAAAGGCTTATAATGCTCTCTTTTTGCATATTATATGTTATTGACTTCATGTTACAACTTTTGATGATAACAAAGGGGGAGAAAAATTTGGGGAAGATTTGAATATTTGAAGTATTTGTATTTGAAGTATTTAGGATTTGGTACTATTTTTGTAATGCTCGTGAAAATATGATTGTTTGATTAAGGAGGTGCATTAATGAATATTTGGGAGTAGAAAAATAGGAGGAGCATGCATATTGTTAACTTTACACATCATTGTTTGCACATCATTATATCTCATTGCATGTCACCCACTATCGTCACACTTTCACACACACAATCTGGAAACTTATTGCTCAAATATTATACTTAGTTTGTCATCATCATAAGGGGGGATTATTGGTAGCAACGATCTATGAACTTCGTGTTTGATGATAACAAACATGTGTGAACGTTTTAACGTGTGTGTTAAGTGCTCTTGAGGAAGTGCTCGTGAATACTTCATGTGAGGACTTAGTCAAAGCGGTGGAGAAATTGCTAATCATATAGCAAAGTGGAAGAGAGAGGAATTGCTATTTACATAGCAAATGGGACTTGGTCAAGATGGAGTCATATCTACAATGGGATGAGTCATATCAAATCAATTAGCAATTACCCATTATCCTACTACCATCCAAATTCAAGTTCAAATCCCAAATCCCTACACTCTAGGGATTCTCCCATGCCATCCTCTCTATGCCGCAAAGCCGCAAGGGAATCCTATATATGCATGATATCAAAGGGGATAAAAAAATAGGGCCACAATTTATGATCTCACGCAAAAAAAGAGCAGCATTCGTTATTTATATAGCCAATGAAAAAAATCTATCATCAAAGAGCAGCACAAGGCCGAACCTCTCTCCTCCCTTGAATATTAAAAAGGCCAGCCTAAAAATTCGTGAGAGATCCTTTCATCAAAAACAAAGATGTCTCCTTTATTTTATTTGCCAAAAATTGACTCTCTAAGAGCACTTTGTTGAGAGCACCAGCCGCAAAAATCTGTGGGGAGCACGTGCCGCACTCTCCCTCCCCAATCAAAGACACAAGCTCTCATCCACAAAGAAACTATTGCCGCACCTTTTTATTTCTTTGAAAATTCCCGTACAAAGCCCAACCACAAACTTCTTTCTTTTGAAACCTCAAAGCACAGAGCCGTGAACAATTTTTGTTTTGAGGGGTGCCGAAATTTTTAGGAGGGGACAGCCGCACAATTACTTTTATCTTCCCCTTTGAGAATTCCAATTCCCCACACAAAAATCCTCAGCTACCGTAACTTACTTCTCCAAGGAGAAAGTTTCATCAAGAGGCCGAATTTGTTTTGCTTTGCAATCATCAAGAGCAGTAGCTAATAGGGATCTCTCTCTTTCAAACAAAGAGCCAATCAACAAGGGGAGTGCCTAAACCAAAAGATTTAACTGCAAATGTTTTCGTGTTTGATCTTGTGACTGAATTCTGCTAATTGGGTTTCTGCAAATATTTCTTGGCAGGCAGACAAACATGACGAGCACATATCCTTGCTGCCGTGACCTTTTCCGTGCTACAACTTGGTGTTTACTTTTTGCATGCCGTAAGCAACATTGAAGATTGAGATTTGTGCATGCCAACTTAAGGACCATCATCTAGCGAGGAGTTCAATTGTTGCAACTTGAGTTGCCATTGCTGAGAGACTACTACTACTTGCCAGACGACATCTGGCCCATGCTGATTGACGAAGACGACATCGCTACACGATCTGAGCATCCTAAACTCTCTTGTTTATTATATTGTGTAGTATTGTGTTAGATCTTCGTAGTGGAAACTCTACACTACTTGTGATACATTTGGGGTCTTGTCTGGTGGTTGCTAGACAAGAGGGACTTGACTAGTTGGGACTAGTCAAGTGATAGCTTATACTATTATTAGTTTTACTTCACACTGTGAAGTGCAGGGGCTGAGAGCTAGGTTAGTGTAGAGAAGGTTCTCTTGCTACAGGTCGTACCGGTGACACTTGGAGAGTGTGGGTATTGAATGCCAGGTGAGTGTTGAGAGGTGTTCTAGCTACATGCTGTATCTTACATTATTAATATAGTATTTGCTTTCGAGGCTGGACGTAAGTCGTGGGTGCGACCGAACTAGGGTATATCGCCTGTGCATGCTATGATTGCTTTTCTATACTCTGCGTCTGATTGCCTGTGATTATAACTGCGTGTGATTTCTTGTGGGTTGCACGAGAATTTTTATAAGCCTATTCACCCCCCCTCTAGGCTTAGATCCAGATCCAACAGGCCTAGCCAAATCCACTGATGTGTTCTGCTGGACCTCAGGGATGCAAATTATGATTATGTAAAACCATCGATCACATCTAGTCAATTACGTTTTAAATTTCTTCAAGATTAGCCGTAGCCCTCCTTGTTTTAGAGGTTGGCAACTACAGGTTTAATGTTGTAGTTGATGGTTTTTGCAGATCCAAGGGCTCTCTTTCGACTAGTGCATTGTCCGTCCTTCGCCCTACTTGAGAGCGAAGGCCGGACAACCTTGCACAAAATATCGCAGCGGAAGTGAAAATAAAGAGATAAAAAACTTATATAAACATTTTATATAAACTAGCCCTATGTGCATAAAACCCAAGCCAAGAAAACGCTACTATCCCGGGGTTGGGTCCAGACCAATCCATGAGGATACTACTATCTAACTAACTACTTTAGCTACTGCAATTAAAATAATGCACATTAATTAAAACTAAGGTTGAGAAAACTCAACATACCCGTAACTCTTGCCTTGCAGCAAAAGTGTTACCGAAGGCAATCAATTGCCCTTCCCGCACGAGCCGCTCCGATCCCAGCAAACGCTTGCGCCGATCCCAGCAACTTCTCGTCGTCGAGCCAACCACTTGCTCCAGAAAGTTTCACTTGAATGGATCCAACGCCTAGGATTCAGATCCGATCTGAGTTCCTCCGATGCCTTGCTAGGGCTCGACCGAAACAAAGAACGAGAACGAGAACTTTTAATTTAGCTTCCAGATCAAGGCTTGTTCTTAATTTGAACTACCTTGATCATCGGCTGGTGCAAGTTTCAATGAGGAGACCACCCTTCTATTTATAGGGGGAGTGAGGAGCTCCTCAAATGAAACAGTCAATGTGGGACTAAACAATTAAATATGGGAATGGACTTTTGTAGTTCAAAACTATAAAGAACCATATATAATTTGTTTCTCAAGCAAAACTTACATATTATATATGTAAATCGTAGTGCTCGATGAGACGAACACATAGGAAGAAACGGAACCTCATTTGGACTTCATTTGACCCCTCAAACTAGAGATTGAAAATCTGATTTTCAGAAAAAATTGAAGAACAGCGATCAGAATCGCGTTCTGGGTAAAACCCCCCGAAGCGCCACGTGGCGCGCCCGGAGCGTGCCACGTGGCGCTCTCCAATTGGCGTGCCGCCTGCAATGACGTGGGCGGCAGCCCGCCAAAGCTGCACCCGCAGAAGCGGGCGCAGACAATGCGAGTGTGGGCCTGGCGGGGCCCGCACTCGGCGTCAGCTGACGCCGACGCGGGGCCCGCGTCAGCGCGCTGACACGCGCTGACGTCAGCGGGCCCCTGCGTCAGTGCACCAGGAGGGGTTTTTTTTTCTTTTTTTTCTTCTGTCCTTTTTACAGAAAAGTCCCTTGTAATTCCACTAATTACAAAATGATTCTTTTGAGCATAACTTGCTCATTTGATCTCTGATTCAGGTGCGGTTTCTTCCTATGCTCTTCTTAGAATGTCCACTACATTCCTAAGCATATAATGTCCCATTTATTATTTTATCGTATATAAATGATCTGAGGGCACCATCCCTCAACATCTCCCACTTGCACTCAGGATCATTTATCCCGAGTACAAAAGCTATCTGCAACTTCCTTGCACTATCAGTTCTCATGCATCATAATGCATTATTCCCTTTTCTTTTACTAGATGTAAGACCACACTCTTTGTGCGACCCTACAGCCTGACCCTACTACAGGTTTGGGTTCGTCACCCTAAACGGTAGTGACCACGAGCAGTAGTTGCTGTCCCTGTTTCGGCATCATAATTATGTGGTTAACCCATTGACTAAAAATCTTCGGGACTACCAAGACTGTATCCGTGATGAATACCACAGTTTTAATCCTTTCGTCAAGACTATGTTGTTTATTCAAGTTTAGGGTATGGTAACATGTCAACCCCACCAACTTGAAACTGGTCAGTTACATCGGTCTTTAGTTAAATACATGTTGAACTTCTTTCAACATACTTTGATCAAAGATTTTCACTAAAGCACCGAACCAACACATACAACACTAACTCTCCTTAATGAGAGAGACGAATCCTTTCTTAGACACAACTCCCCTCATACGCTTCAAGTGCCACCCAACCAAAATCCTTTCGACAAGTAAAGCCTTGAAGCTAGGAAGATGATCTAAGTGACACCATTCACATGTAGGTTTGTTCAATGTCCTCAAGTCATAGGACCAACTTTCCTATCATCACTAAAAGTTATCATTGACATTTTAAATTAAGTTTAACCAAATGATAACTTTTTATGAGTCGTTCAGTGAACTCATTCTCTAATGAGCACCTGTGTCTTGTTTCTGACTTCACCAAGTCGAACGATTACGAGTTCATCGTTACTAATCCATAGTGAATACAAAGACACAATGGTCTTTTCGATGTGTCGATATCCTCTTCTCGACATATCAATGACCACGAACCTGTTTAAGACTTTAAGCTCCAATCGGTAAAAACACTTTCTCATAATCGTGATCTGCATCAAGATAAGTGTATACCTTGCTATAAGTCTAAGGAAATTATCTAAGTATATAAGATGACACAAATGCACAAAGATAATTTGATACCAATAAATTTATTTTATTCATGAATAAGATGTTTTACAAGACAATGTGCCTCATAGGCATACAACTCTCAAAACATCTACCACTCACTACAAGACCCACTCTTTATGGTATTTCATACTGCTTTTACACATTAGTTTCTCCAAACGATCACGTGCAAGGGCCTTTGTAAATGGGTCAGCTAAATTCTCTTCAAACGAGACTCTGAGGATTTCTATGTCCTTCCTCTTCTCAATGTCACGTATCAAGTGATATTTTCGAAGAATGTGTCTTGATCTCTTGTGGAATCTGGGTTCTTTGCCCAAGCTCATTGTGGCATTGTTATCACAATACAACGGTATTAGATCTATAACAGTAGGCACCACTCCTAGCTGGCTCACAAACTTCCTAATACAGACAGCTTCCTTTGCTGCATCATTGGCCGCTATATATTCGGCCTCCATAGTTGAATCAGTAACGGTATCTTGCTTTGAACCCCTCCAGCTCACTGCACATCCGTTGAGAGTGAAAATGTATCCTGAAATTGACTTGCTGTCATCCACGTCACTCTGAAAGATGGAATCCATGAAGCCCTCAATTTTGAGTTCTTCACTTCCATAAATCAAAACTAGATCTCTTGTTCTTCGCAAGTACTTGAGAGTCAAGATATTGCTTTCCAGTGTTCTTCTCCATTGTTAGACTGATATCGACTTACTGCACCTAGTGTAAAAGCGACATTAGCTCTGGTACATATCATGGAATACATGATCGATCCAACTGCCGAAGCATATGGAATATTGCTCATGCGTTCTCTTTCCAAGTCAGTCTTTGGAGACATCTTTTTGGAAAGACTTATTCCGTGATTTGCGGGTATAAACCCACCTTTACTGTTTTCCATGTTAAACCGTTTTAACACAGTATCAATGTACCTAGATTGGGAGAGTCCTAGCATCCTTTTAGATCTATCTCTATAGATCTTCACACCTAGTATGTAGGATGCTTCTCCCAAATCTTTCATGGAGAAGTTAGTAGATAACCAATCCTTAACAGACTTCAACATTGGTATGTTGTTACCTATTAAGAGAATGTCATCAACATAAAGTACGAGGATGACTAAATTGTTTCCATTGGTTTTCTTATAAATGCATGGCTCATCTTCATTTTTAATAAAATCAAACTCTTTGACCGTATTATCAAATCAGATGTTTCAGCTCCTGGATGCCTGCTTCAATCCATAAATGGATCTATGCAGTCTACACGCTTTTCCTTTGCTCCCACTGACTTCGAAACCTTCTGGCTGAGACATGTAAATATGCTCTTCTAAATCACCATTTAGAAATGCAGTTTTTACATCCATCTGCCAGATTTCGTAGTTGTGATAAGCAGCAATAGCGAGTACGATCCAGATGGATTTGTGCATGGCTATGGGCGAGAAAGTTTCGTCATAATCTATACCTAGAATCTGACGATAACCTTTCGTAACAAGTTTAGCCTTGTATGTTTCTATTTTTCCATCTGCACCGATCTTCCTTTCGAAGATCCATTTGCAGCCAATATGAACACTTCCCTTGGGCACATTCTCTAAAGTCCAAACTTTATTAATGTGCATGGAATCCATCTCAGATTTCATTGCATCCAGCCATTTCTTAGAGTCTTTACTCTGAATGGCTTCTTGGAAGCTAATAGGATCATCTTCAACTAAGATGCTATCCTCAACTCCTCCATCTACGAGAAACCCGTAGTATCTTTCTAGAGCTCGAGGAATCCTATTTGACTTCCTAATAATTGCTTTAGGAGCATCAGGCTCTGCCTCTTCCACTGGTTCCGTGATCAGTTCATGTGTTGATTCAGTTTCTAGACTTTCGTCCAGTTCTATTACCTCGTCATTAGACTCCTTCACAAGGAATTCCTTTTCAAGAAAGGTGGCGTGTTTGGACACAACAATCTTTTGTTGTTCCTGGTGATAAAAAATGTGTCCCGTCGAGTGACTAGGATATCCAATGAATCTACACATAACAGACCTATCCTCCAGTTTATCTGGATTAAGCTTATTGACATACGCAGGACAACCCCATACCTTAATATGTTTAAGGTTTGGTTTCTTCCCATTCCATATCTCATATAGTGTCATTGGCACGGATCTAGATGGAACTCTATTAAGGATATGTGTAGCAGTTTCTAGGGCATATCCCCAAAGGGAGATAGGTAACTCAGAGTCACTCATCATTGATCGAACCATGTCTAACAAGGTACGATTCCTTCTCTCTGACACACCATTATGTTGAGGTGTGTAAGGAGGAGTGATCTGAGAGAGAATCCCATTCTCTTTTAGATGCGCAAGGAATTCATGGCTCAAGTATTCTCCTCCTCGATCAGATCGAAGGATTTTAATACTTTTGCCCGTCTGTTTTTCAACTTCGTTACGATACTCTTTGAATCGCTCAAATGTATCAGACTTGTGCTTCATCAAGAACACATGTCCGAACCTAGAGTGATCATCAGTAAATGTAACAAAGTATGAATAACCTCCTTTTGCTAAAGTAGACATTGGTCCACATACATCAGAATGTACTAGACCCAAGAGTTCACTAACTCTTTTCCCTTGACCCGCAAAGGGAGTTTTAGCCATTTTACCTTTGAGACAAGACTCGCAAGTGTTGTACGACTCATAATTCGAGAGGTTAAGAGACCCCTCTTTATGCAACTTGCTAAGTCTTTTCTCTCCGATATGGCCTAGTCTACAATGCCAAAGGAAAGTTTCATTAAAACTAGATTCCTTATGTTTTCGTGTGTTAACACTTAACACAACGTCATTAGACAGAGTGTATACACCATTATTCATTGTTCCAAATCCCAGTAATTTATCATTAAAGAAAATGTTCATAACAGATTCATCAATGGTAAATTTATATCCGTCTTTGGCCAAAGCCGAAATGGAAATAACGTTGCATAGGAAATTTGGTATATAATAACATTGTTTCAAAAACAATGTGGCACCGTTTGCCAAGGTGTGCTTTAGGTCTCCTACGGCTTTAGCAGCTACACTAGCTCCATTACCGACTTGAAGAACTATTTCGTCCTTTCTTAAGTTTTTAAATGTGCTCATACCTTGTAAAGAATTACAAATATGAGTACCCGCACCAGTATCCAATACCCATGCGTTAGAAGTTACAGAAAGGACTATACTCTATATAACTAATACCTTAGAAGTCGAGACATCAATATGTCCTTTCTTCTCTCAGTTAAGCCCAGAGTTTTCTAAGCAATCTATATTTAAACCAGTCAATTTATTATTCAGGATAAGATTCATATTCGATTTCATGCTGCAAAAGACATAGAATTAATTTAGTGTAATTCATGATAAAATAATATAGTTAATATGGTTTTTAATTAACTATGGTCTCCCACTATTTTACGATCATTCTTTGAAATGAACGAATTTTAATATTTAAAATTTAGTGAAAGAGGGATCCAATCATCCTGAACCTCACAACCTTGAGGAGACTCAACAAGTTGATTGGTTCGATGATTGGTAGACTAACTCTTAGTCAATCACATCACATGTGACTCCCTATCGATTTTTACCAACAGTCACTTATGATCTTGAGGAGACTCAACAAATCATAATGACTGGTCTAGTCAGAACCTTGATTTCGTGTCCAGATTTGACTTAGATCGATGCTCGAGGAGACCCGACGTATCGATTTGGGTCAAGTCTAGACTACATCACATGTATGTTGGAGTTTGTTCCTTAAAGAAAAACATGTCATAGCTTGAGGAGACTCAACAACTATAATTGTGTTCTTTGAGTTACAAAGCTCCAAAATCAAGGAGGGATACGATTTAATCTTTAATAATATTTATAACGCATTGACTAGATATAACCAATGCTAACACATTTTATTATTAGCAATTTTGCGGTACAAGCGGGCATGACCAGGGTTAGGGCCGGGCAGGATCACTTGCGCCCAGCAAAGCTGAGTCGATCCACAACACCTTCCCTAACTACCTAACCATACCATTCCCCATTGAAAGTGCTAATGATAAAATATGTTATATTGATTTAATCTGGTTGTTATGATTTATTTAACTAGTTAATCCTATCAACTAGTTATAACCTATAATTCAAAATTATTAGGATGTGTTTCATAACATTTATTAGAATCCTATCAACTATAAGATTTTAATAAATCACATCAAAATCGTTTCAACAAACAAGGGACTATCCTAATCATTCATTAGGATGTGTTATTAAAATATTGTGAACAACATTTTAAAACATAGCCAAATCTAGTCATTTAAATTTAATCAAATTAGAGATTTAAATGAATTTTAATGGCTAACCTAACAAGTCTTTCTTTTAGCAATTATCAAATAAAAACAAAAGAAACATAAAGTCATTAATTATCACATAATTAAAAAAGATCTAATCTTGGTTTTCAAAACAATTTTCAGAAAAAAAATTGAAAACCAACATATAATTAGTGCAAGACTAACTACAAGTTTTAATGCATAAAACCATCACATAGTTAGAAAAATGCATAAAAAACTTTCAAGTTTTAATTACATGCATTTCATAAAAGCAGTATATAGATAGTCTATGTAGCCTGGCTTTGATACCACTGATGGTTTTTGCAGATCCAAGGGCTCTCTTTCGACTAGTGCATTGTCCGTCCTTCGCCCTACTTGAGAGCGAAGGCCGGACAACCTTGCACAAAATATCGCAGCGGAAGCGAAAATAAAGAGATAAAAAACTTATATAAACATTTTATATAAACTAGCCCTATGTGCATAAAACCCAAGCCAAGAAAACGCTACTATCCCGGGGTTGGGTCCAGACCGATCCCTGAGGATACTACTATCTAACTAATTACTTTAGCTACTGCAATTAAAATAATGCACATTAATTAAAACTAAGGTTGAGAAAACTCAACATACCCGTAACTCTGGCCTTGCAGCAAAAGTGTTACCGAAGGCAATCAATTGCCCTTCCCGCACGAGCCGCTCCGATCCCAGCAAACGCTTGCGCCGATCCCAGCAACTTCTCGTCCCCGAGCCAACCACTTGCTCCAGAAAGTTTCACTTGAATGGATCCAACGCCTAGGCTTCAGATCCGATCTGAGTTCCTCCGATGCCTTGCTAGGGCTCGACCAAAACAAAGAACGAGAACGAGAACTTTTAATTTAGCTTCCAGATCAAGGCTTGTTCTTAATTTGAACTACCTTGATCATCGGCTGGTGCAAGTTTCAATGAGGAGACCACCCTTCTATTTATAGGGGGAGTGAGGAGCTCCTCAAATGAAACAGTCGATGTGGGACTAAACAATTAAATATGGGAATGGACTTTTATAGTTCAAAACTATATAGAACCATAGATAATTTGTTTCTCAAGAAAAACTTACATATTATATATGTAAATCATAGTGTTCGACGAGACGAATGCATAGGAAGAAACGTCACCTCATTTGGAGTTCGTTTAACCCCTCAAACTAGAGATTGAAAATCTGATTTTCGGAAAAAAATTGAAGAACAGCGATCAGAATCGCGTTCTGGGTAAAACCCCTGCAGTGCCACGTGGCGCGCTCCAATTTGGCGCGTCGCCCGTAATGA
Source organism: Scilla litardierei (assembly GCA_030789695.1). Lineage (NCBI taxonomy): Eukaryota > Viridiplantae > Streptophyta > Magnoliopsida > Asparagales > Asparagaceae > Scilla > Scilla litardierei. The sequence goes on along the minus strand of CM061135.1, from coordinate 100,737,143 downwards.
CGCGGGCGGCAGCCCGCCAAAGCTGCGCCCGCAGAAGCGAGCGCAGACAACGCGAGTGCGGGCCTGGCGGGGCCTGCACTCGGCATCAGCTGATGCTGACGCGGGGCCCGCGTCAGCGCGCTGACGCGCGCTAACGTCAGCGGGCCCCTGTGTCAGCGTGCCAGGAGGGGTTTTTTTCTTTTTTTTCTTCTGTCCTTTTTACAGAAAAGTCCCTTGTAATTCCACTAATTATAAAATGATTCTTTTGAGCATAACTTGCTCATTTGATCTCCGATTCAGGTGCAGTTTCTTCCTATGCTCTTCTTAGAATGTCCACTACATTCCTAAGCATATAATGTCCCATTTATTATTGTATCGTATACAAATGATCTGAGGGCACCATCCCTCAACAGTAGTTGTTGAGCACACTCAAGTTATGGCATAACTGCATTATAGAAACCAACTTCTTAATACATGTGATGTAGTCTTGACTTAACCTAAACTGCCGCGTTGTGCATACACCGAGCGTCGGTGTAAGTTAGGTTAGACACGAAAAAGGGACTGACTAGACTAGTCATTGTGATTTGGATAAGCATACTCATGATCATGAGTGGTTAGGGGTTACAACAGATAAGGGAATCATATATGATATGATTGATGAAGAGTCATCTACCAATCGTAGAGTCAAAAAATTTGTTGAGCACACTCAAGTTTGTAAAACTCAAGGTGATTGGATCCCTTTCCTACTAATTTTAATTTTAATTATTAAAATCTTTTATTATTATGGCTTAAAAAGATTGCCAAAAATAGTGGGATGATATAGTTAGATAAAAGCAATTCTGTCTATATTTAATATTAAACATATGCTAAACTGGGGTATTTTTATGTTTGCCGATGGAATCCAAAACATAATTCCCAAAGAGAATATGCTAAATGGTCAAGAAGATTAATTAAAGGAATATCAACTCAAATTCTAATTGATAGACTAAACTATGTTCTCACTGACATTAACGTGTCCTTCTTAACACTGGCTCAATGACTTCCTTGAAGACCTAGACCCAACACAAACACAATTCAATGCGCAATGTGTGGAACTTTGTGCAAATCGTTTGACTTAAAGAAGAGTGCATGAGCGGTGCAAGACTATATATCCCAACCAGATCTTGAGACGAGCAACTTGTTGGGCACACTTAAGGTTGTAAAGCTCAAGCGTTTGGATACATAATATGCTTGCACATCTATTATGTGTGTTGGGACGCGTAATATCTAAATGAGATTTAGGAAATAAGAATGCATTCAGGAAAGTTAATTGAGAAAGAAATTTTTATTTATTTTAATAAAGGCAAAAGTAGGAGGAATTGAAAATGTGACATATTTGATGTTACAGTTTCAGGATAAATCGTTATATAAAAGGAATAGATTATCCTAAGTGTTGGAAAAAGAAGCAATTTTTGTTTCTTGGACCATAGATGACGTCTAACACATTTTGGCGAATGTCGTCACCTTACTTCTGAAGCAATGAGTAATTTGTATAACGATATTGTATTAGGTGGTAATACATGAATGCGTAAGTTATAGAAAACTTATCAATGACAAAATAGACTAGGCAGTACCGAAGAGAACAGACTTGACAAGTCACATAATGAGAGGCATTTTAACCTCTCGTATTATGAGTCAAACGACACTTGTATGTCTTGTCTAAAAGGTATGATGGCCAAAACCCTTCTGTAAGACAGTGGAAGAATGAGTTGGAGAATTCCTGGTCTCGTACATACGGATGTATCAAGACCCAAGTCTAAATTAGCCTAGATGTGGCATTCTTATTTAATTACGACATGTGTTCTTTATGAAACACAAGTTTGATAAAATAGAGAACACATTGACAAAAGTATTTGAAGTGCTTCAATCAGATCGAAGTGGCAAATACTTAGCTATGTAATTCGTGCGAAATTAAAAAAAAATGAGATTCTCTCTCAAGTCAAGTCTCTTAACACATTAGTGTGTTGGAGAGCATGAATCACACTCTGTTAGACATGGTGCGATACATGGCATGTGACTTTGAGTTACAATCCTCCTTCTGGGTTAAGCTCCAGATAATAGTGCCTAGGTTCTTGATAAGGTTTTGTCAAGATCTTCTCAATAAGATATTCCTCAAATCAATCATTGAGAAGCCACAGGATTACTCGAGCCTCGTGAGATGAACGAGTCGAGTAAAACATCATAGCTGATGATGGCCTAGAACAACTTCCAAGGTGCCATTCGGAGTAGTGACTCTAAGAAATGGCTTGATGCAATCCAGAAAAGGTCCTTGCATGTATATAATGTATGGACTTTAGAGGACGTGCCCAAGGAAAGTGTACCTTTTGGCTACAAGTGAATCTTCGAGACAGAAGATTAGTGCAGATGAAAAATAATGAAGTATAAGTTATGCTAGTTGAGAAAGGTTACCATCAAAACTCCTATAAATAGATTGTGATGATACTTTCTCGCCAATAGATGTGTATAGATCTATTCGGATCAAACTCAATGTCAATCCTCAAGATGACCATGAAAACTAGAGCATGCCTGTAAAGTCTGTTTTCTAAATATGATTTAGAAGAACGAACTTATATGAATCAGCGAGAGAGTTTTCAAGGTCAGTGGGAACGAATAAAAAGCATGCGAGACATCAAGGAGCCGAAACATATGTTTTGACAAAGTGGTTAAAGAGTTTGACACTTTATCAGAAATGATTATGAAACGTGCAAATGACCAGTAACTAATTATTGAGCATTCTCGTAAGGTACGTAAGGGATATTGTCTCAAGTGAGGACGATGAGCTGGATGAGATCCAGGTAAGTCAAAGGTTATGGATTCCAAAAGACCAAGATAATAATTTGGATGAGATTCAAATGATTGGTCTAGCATGAAATAGAAACTCCTTAAGTCTATACTATAAACGGTTTAGTCGATTCACTCACAAAGTCTCTACCACATGAAGTCTAGAGAGACTTATGTGTAAATACGATATGTGATACAGGGACAATTGGGCCTGAGTGTAAGTGGAAGATGTTGGGAGATGGGTATTCCATCGAGGCAATTTATCTCTGTGTATGTGTACAAATGTCTTGTTCAAAATAACAGTAAGCTGTTTGGTAAGAATTTACCTTAGTTAATAATAATGTAGTCGATATTAGAACTTAGGTAAAGTCCTGAAACGTGATGTGAGGTTAAAAACTTATCGTTATGAGGATCTCGATCATGGAAAATTGTTTGACCATTAGTAGCATCAGTCTAAAATCGTTCTGGGTCATCGATGTTTCGAGAAAAGGATATCGATACATCGGATATACCATTGTGTCTTTGTCTTCACCATGGAGTGGTGACGATGATCTCATGGTCGTTCGACTTGACGAAGTTGGAGACAAGACACAAGTGCTCATTGGAGAATGAGTTCACTGAACAACCCAACGAGAGTTATCACATGGTTAACATAACTAGTCTGTCAGCGATAACTCTCAGTGATGATATGCAAGTTGGTCCTTAGGCTGGAGGTCATTATACGAATCTGTACGTGAATGGTGTTACTTAGATCTCTGACCTTGTTTCAAGACAAGGCCTGTCGAAAGGTCTTTGGTTGGGTGACACTTGAAGCATGCGAGAAGAGTAATGACCAAGAGAAGATTTGTCTCTCCAGTTTATATGGAGTTAGTGTCGCACGTGTCAGTTCGGTCTTTAGTGAAAAATTTGGCTAAAGTATCTTGGAAGAAGTCCAACATTGATAGACTAAAGACCAATGTTGACTAACCAAGTTCAAGCTAGTAGGGTTGACAATTGACCATACCCTAGGCTGTAGGATTTTACGGGTCCTTTGGGCTATAAATTCGACGTCTCGCCTAAGTCGGTTGGACGAAAATATCAAATTAGTAGCAGAAAAATAGACTTAAAACAATTTTAAATCAAGCCCTAAATATTTGCAACCCTAGCCCAGATTTGCAACACCCTTATCGCTGAGCCAACCACGCGCCAAAGAAGATTTCACCTTGAGTGGATCCTCCGTAAAGACTTTGGATCCGGTTCGAGCTCCTTCGTAGCTTTGCTAAAGCCCGAACAGGAGCAAGGAAGAAATTTAGGGAGAGAGAATAATTAATTTAAGCTCAGATCCGGGTTTGCTCACGTTTAATGGAGCAACTTAGATTTATAGCTTGGGACGAGTTTCAAAGAGAGGAGTAGACTCCTATTTATATAGGCGGCTGACCCCTCCCTTTTACTCCATATCCGATGTGGGACTAAAAGTTTTGGAGGGAAAAATTAATTAAAATTTGCCTTTCACAAAGGCCAAATTGTAGGGAATTTTTCCTCCCTCACCGTTGAGCTTCGCAAGTGATACAAGCTATCAAAACGAAGAGGGTTGACGGTGAACACGTAGGAAAAAACAGAGACTAAATCCGAGTTAGTTTGACCCTTCAAACAAGTGTCCAAACATAGCCCAAAACCAGTTTTTTTGCAAAAAAATGCAGCCGCCATTTAACCTCTAGGGATTCAGCATCTGTGGGCCCCACCATGGGGCCCACAGGCTTCGTAGGCACATGCTACGGGTGGGTGCCCGTCTGCTTGCACGGGCGGGTCCGAGCCCACCTGGGCTGGGGCGCCTGCCCACAATTGCGGGTGGGCGCCCCAGCCCGCTGGGCGGGCTTGACCCGCCCAGGGGGTGCGGGCGGGTCAGGCACCTGCCCTGTTGGGCGCGGCCCTGACCTGCCTAGCCTTGGGCGGGTGGGCCCACTCTTGGGCTGGGCACCCAGGCCCAAAACAGGCCGGGGCACCGAGCCTAGTTGGGCTGGTGCGCCCAGCCCTTTTGGGACTGGGCTGAACCTCAACTTGGTTCCCCTTTGGCATTGTTTGGAGTCCATTTTCGATGCGGTTCGAATCTGTGTTTAGACCGGGACGATCCCATCATCCAAGTAACCATTTCCATGTGTTTATTATACTAAATATGCACGTAAACATTTTATGACTCATTTAATTTCTTTTGCATCATATGCAAAATTCCCACATCTAATTTAAAAAATCATTTACATCAAATACAAATGAACTGAGGGCATACATCCTCCAATATCCCCCACTTGCACTCAGGATCATTTATCCTAAATGCAGAAGCTAACTACAAACTGTTTGTACTTTTCTATCCATTACTTCAAATTCATACTCTCCCTAATTTCTAACTATTACTTGACAAAAGTCTCACTCTGTGTGAGACCCTACAGCTTGACCCTACTACAGGTGGACTCGAAACCCCAGACGGCAAAGACCACAAGCAGCATGTGTTGTCCCTGTTTCGGTATCATACTTATGTGGTTAACTCATTGACATAAGTATTGTCGGGACCACACTGACTGTGTCCGTGATGAATACCGCAGTTTAAGTCTCTTCGTCAAAACTATGCTGCTTAGTCAAGCCTTGGGTATGGTCAACTGTCAACCCTACTAGCTTGAACTTGGTTAGTCTACATTGGTCTTTAGTCTATCAATGTTGGACTTCTTCCAAGATACTCTGGCCAGAGTTTTCACTAAAGACCGAACTAACATTGCGACACTAACTCCCCTTGACCGGGAGAGACGAATCCTATCTTGGTCATTACTCTCCTCGCACGCTTCAAATGTCCCCCAACCAAAAACCTTTCAACGGAGCTTGCCCCTAGGCTAGATCAGTGATCTAAGTGACACCTTCACGTACCCGTTTGTACAATGACCTCAAGTCAAAAGACCAACTTGTTATCATCACTAAAAGTTATCAGCGACAGATTGGTTAATATAACCATATGATAACTCTTGTTGGGTCTTTCAGTAAACTCATTCTCCAATAAGCACCTGTGTCTCGTCTTCGACTTCGCCAAGTTAAAATGACCATGAGATCATCGTTACCATTACATGGTGAAGACTAAGATACAATGGTCTATCCGATGTTTTGATTTCCTTTTCTCGAAACATCTATGACCATGAACAATTTCAGACTTATACTACTAATGGTTAAGAAATTATCTATGATCGAGATCCTCATTTTGATACTTGTTTAACCTCACATTAAGTCTTAGGAATTTACCTAAGTTCTAATGTCTACTACATTATGATTAACTTAGATAAATTCTTACCATACAGCCTACTGTAATTTTGAAAAAGAGGGTTGTACACATACAAGGAGATACACTACCTCGAGATCGAGGGCATACCTATCTCCCAACATATTTCATTTGCACTCAGGTCCATTTATCCCGATATCTCATACCACATTTACACGTAAGTCTCTCTAGACTTTATGTGGCAAAGCATTCGTGAGTGAATCTACTAAACCGTCTTTAGTTATAGACGTAAGGAGTTTTCTATGTTCAAGTTAGAACATACATTTGAATCTCATCCAAATAATTCCCTTGGTCTCTTTGAATCCATAATTAATGTCTTGCCTGGATCTCATCCAGCTCATCGTACCTTACGAGAATAATCCAAATAAGTTACTGGTCATTTATACAGTTCATAATCATATCTGATAAGTGTCAAACTCTTTGACTACTTTGTCAACACATATGTTTCGGCTCCTTGATGCCTCACATGTTTATTATCCGCTCCCACTGACCTTGAAAACTCTCTGGCCGATTCATATAAGTTCGTTCTTCTAGATCATATTTAGAAAATAGATTATACATGAATGCTCCAGTTTTCATGGTCATCATGAGCATTTACATCGAGTTTGGTCCGAGTAGATCTGCACACATCTGCTAGCGAGACAGTTTCATCATAATCCGTTTATAGGAGTTAGGATGATAACCGTTCTCAACCAACATAAGTTGTACGTTACTATTTTATTTCTGCACCAATCTTCTGTGTTGAAGATTTACTTGCAGCTAATAAGAAACACTTTCGTTGGGCACGTAAACTAAAGTCCATACTTTATTTACATACATGGACCCTTTTCGGATTGCATCAAGTTATTAATCAGAGTCCCTACTCCGAATGGCTCCATCCTGGAAGTTGACTAAGTCATCATCAACTATAATGTCTTACTTGACTCTTCGTCTAACGAGACTTGAGTAATCTTTTAACTTCCTAACGATTGATTTAATGAATATCTTATTGATAAGGTCCTCATAGAACCTTATCAAGAACCTAGGCATTACTATCTGGGACCTAACCCAGAGGGAGGATTGTAACTCAGAGCCACTTGCCATGCAGCACACTATGTCTAACAAAGTACGATTCATGCTCTCCAACACATCGATGTGTTAAGAGACTTGACCTGAGAGAAAATTACATTTTCTTTTAATTACGCAAGAATTATATAGGAAAAACTTCTTTCATTGTGTTATCTATTTTATCAGACTTGTGTTTCAGCAAGAACACGTGTCGTAATAAAATAGGAACAACTTATCCTGGCTAACCTAGACTTGAGTCCGTGTACATCCATATGCACTAGACTAGAGTTCACCAGCTCATTCTCCCACTGTCTTACAGATGGAATTTCGGCCATCATACATTTGAGACAAGATTCACAAGTGTCTATTGACTTCATAATACGAGAGGTCAGACCCCTCTTTATGTGACTTGTAAAGCTTAGTCTCTTTGGTATGGCCTAGTTTATTTAACCATATAAGTTTTGCTATTATCTTGTGTATTCATATATTAACATTTAATACATTATCGTTATACAAATTACTCATTGCTTCAGAAGCAAGGTGACGACATTCGCCAAAAATGTTAGACGTCCTTTATGGTCCAAGAAACAATAATTGCTGTTTTTTCCAACACGTATGACAATCTATTTTGTATTACGATTATCTTGAGGTCGTGACATCAAATATGTCACATTTTCTGTCACTCATACCTTTTCCTTTACTAATGATAGATAAAACTTTCTTTCTCAATTGACTTTCCTTAATGCCTTCTTCCTTTTCTAAATCTCATTTGGATATTACGTATCTCAACAAAAATAATAGCCGTGCAAACATCTCATGTATCCAAACGCTGGAGCTTTGCAACCTTGAGTGTGCTCAACAAGTTGCTCGTCTTAAGATCTGGTTGGGATACATAGTCTTGCACCGCTCATGCACTCATCTTCGATTCAAACAATTTGATCGAAGTTTCGAACTTTGAGGATCGAAACCATTTTCCATACAACCTTGAGTGTGCTCAACAAATTGTAAGGAGAAAAATGCTTTGAACATCAGTATGTTCAAGTTGCCTCTCATAGAGGCGGTTGTCATGTTAGCATGAATTTATTTTGTTGGACCCAAAGCTCAAGGAAATCATTGTCCTTAAGCCTGTGCCAAGAAGGTCAGTTTAAATGTCAGTGAGAATATAGTTTTGTCTAACAATTAGAATTTTGAGTTGATATTCCATTAACCAACCATTTGGACCAGTTAACTTATACTCTTATGATATTATGTTTTTGATTCCATCGGTAAGCATAGAACTATCCTAAGTTAGCATATGTTCAATTTTAAATATAGTTAGAATGGCTTTTATCTAACTATATCATCCCACTATTTTTGCGATCATTTTTAGTGATAATAATGAACCTTTTAATTAAATTAAATTTTATGGGAAAGCGATCCAACCACTCTGAGCCACACAACCTTGAGTGTGCTCAACAAATTGCTTGACTCTGCGATTGGTAGATAACTTTTCATCAACCATATCATATATGATTCCCTTATTGAATTTAGCCCTAGCCACTTACGATCATGAGTGTGCTCTTCCAAATCACAATGACTAGTCTAGTCGGACCCTTGTTTTCATGTCTAGCCTAACTTATGCTGGCACTCGATGTATGGGCACGATGCGACGGTTTGGATTAAGTCTAGACTACATCTCATGTAATGAGAAGTTGGTTTTCATAAAGTAGCTATGACGTAGCTTGAGTGTGCTCAACAACTATAACATAGAACCTATAGTTGCCAACCTCTAAAACAAGGAGGGCTACGACTAACCTTGAAGAAGATTTTTAACGTAATTGACTAGATATAATCGACGATGTCACATAATCATAATTCGCACCTTTACGGTCCTATGGAACACGGCCAGAGATTTGGCTAGACCAGGATCACTATACCCAGTCGAGCTAGGGTGATCCACAACACTAGTCAAAAAACACTAGACCGGATCATGGTCCATTAAAGAAAACTTATTATTCATATGTGTCTCATCGATTAGAATTGGCTTTATTAAAACTAGTTAATCCAATCAACTAGTTGAATCCTAAAATTCGAAATTTTTAGGATTCGTTAATAACTTTTATTAATGTCCTTATCAACTATAAGGATTTCTAAGGTGCTATCATAATCATGTATTAAACATTTTAAAATTCAAGTTGCAACAATTTAAATCATAGCATTTTGTTCAAAATTATTATTAAAACAATTAAAATAATAATTTGGAGAGGGCTACCCTAAATAAGAATTTAATATGTTGCAAAAAATATTTACATCATTGCATGTCCATAAAAAATATCTTATAATTTTCTGGAAGTTTTTAATGGCTACCCTAATAGTCTTTCTTGAATTATCACATAATCAATAAAAAAACTAATATAACCATAAAAATTATCATCTAAAATATTAACATGATAATTATAGCAATTAAAATTATCTCATAATTTTGCTAAACTTGCAACTTAAAATTTATCGCATAAGTTTATGCTACATCAAAAATTATCACATAATTTTAAAGATTTAATTTTAAAATAAAATGAAATCTAATTTTCAAAAAAAATTTTCGAAAAATAAAACCGTTTCTTTAAAACGACATTTTAAAGTTTAAATAAAACCTCCATCTCTTGGACAAAACATGTTGTATCGCATACATTTCATAATTGCAAATCATAGATCATGTAGATATGACTCTGATACCACTGTAGGGTTTGCTGGATCCTTAGGGCCATAAATATGACGTCCGGCCTAAGTCGGTCGGACGAAGATATTAAATGAATTTAGCAAAAAATTATCTTAAAACAGTTTTAAGACCAAGCACTAAAGATCTACAACCGTAGTCAAGATCACTACTATCTTGGGGTTGAGTCCGACCAACCCCTAAGGATAGATCTATTTAACATTTGCAATTTATAAACACATGTTTAATTTAAACTACATACCTTTTACTTCGTTTCTGCAGAATACGAAGCGTCGTTTTCAGCAACATTCCTTTGGCCCCGCGTCGCTTCTCCCGAGCCAAACCACGTCCCGAGCCGCACCTTGTCTCGAGCTGAACTGCTTTCCAAACCGCACGACATCCCAAGGTGAGCAACACCCTTGTCGCTGAGCCAACCATGCGTCGAAGAAGATTTTACCTTGAGTGGATCCTCTCAAGACTTCGGATCCGATCCGAGCTCCTTCGTAGCTTTGTTAGAGCGCGAACAAGAGCAAGGAAGAAATTTAGAGATAAAGAGAATAATTAATTTAAGCCTAGATCCAGGCTTGCTCACGTTTAATGGAGCTACTCAGATTTGGAGCTTGGAATGTGTTTCCGAGTGTTTTCTCACTACAATGCGTTGACCGTGGAGAACCCGGTCAACGTGGTCAAGGGGCCCGCTTTGGGTCCCTCGGGGGCTTCGAATCGGTGCAGAAGGGGCGAGGGGAAGCCTCGGCCCTGGTTGAGACGCTCGGCCTCGGACAGACGTGCTCGGCCTCGGCTGGAAGGGGGACGAGGGGTAGCCTCAGTCGCCCGGGTAGATGCACGGCCGTCGGGTGGCGAGGGTGAGTCTCAGACCCGATTAGGACGCTCGGCCTTGGTAGGGCGTGTTCGGCCACGGAAGGCTGACGGTGAGGGGAAGCCTCACTGTCCGGTTGATCGAGTGGTCGGAGAGGGGCGAGGGGTAGCCTCGGCCCGTTGGTCTGTTGTCCACCTGCGTAGACGAGAACGCTCGTCAGGGGGCCGGACCTTGGTTCCGGCCAAATCCCCTCCGATGCCTAAGTCAGATAGAGATCTGAGAAAGGAGGCCCGGCGGAGACGGTCCGACTCGTGAGGAGATCGTGACGACGTCTCTCGGCGTGAGCGGGGGAGGAAGGAGATGAATTGGGGGAACGAGGTCGTTGATGGAGTACCTTAGGTTTTGTTACCTGAGATGCGGTCCTCTTCTTCGTCGTCTTCCTGACCCTTTTGTAGAGCTCCTAGCGTGATTGGCTCTGGCCCACGTCCCACGCCCGCCATCGATCGTGCCCCATCCGTCCCCCCTCGCCGCCGCCCTCTCCGCCATGCCAGCACCTCCCCATTATCGCCATTTAGTGGTCGCGTGTCCGGGGGAGCGGTTTTCGCAGGAGTGGGCGAACGACCACCGGGTTATGGGGGCCGGGTCGGATCGACGTTTCGAGAAGGTCCCTTGTAGGGCCTTTGTCGAATGGGCTTTCAGGATGCAGGTGGGCTCTTGGGCTCGTGCTTTATGGGTCTCGGTCAAATAGGCGTAACAATTGCCCCCATCGGTCGGGTTGATCGGCCTCGGCCGGTTCGGCTCGGCCGATGTGACCTCTGCCGATTTTGACAGGCTCTCCAGTCGATGCCAACTCATTTATTAGTCGTCATCATGAGCTAGCCCGTTCGATGTTTTTAAGGCGCGGGCTCCGGAGCGCCATCGGCCTTCAGATGCTGCCACGTGTAGTGGCAAGCTTATCCCCGCCGCTCGCGGAGTCGCCTTAAGTTCGAGAAGTCGAAGGGTTTGTGAGCCGCCATTGGTGGGGTCGATCAGCCTCGGCTCGCTCAGATCACCCGTTATGTCTCCTGGGATTCCGAGCGGCGCTTTAATCGAGGCGAGGCCATAAATGTAGGTCATGATGAGGCGGATCGATTGGTCTTCAACTGGCGCCAATTTCGGAACGCCGCCGACTCTTCGAGCCTCGCCACGCATTCTTGTCAGGCGCTTCGAATTCTCCCCTGGCGTATAAGATCCCAGTTGTGTTGATCTCCACTACTTCTTCGCTCCTCCCGGTATTCAGAGCCTTCAGCAACTCGGAGTTCCCTGTCGCCTTCGCTTCTTTGTTCTCTCCAAACCAGTTGAAAATAGGTAATTCCTCTCTCGCTTTCATCCTATGGCTGCTCTTAGGATAGGCGGTTCTGGCCAGAGGACGAGGGGTCCTCCGGAGTCCGGGCGGGGCGAACCTCGGCTAGGGGAGTCTGGTTCCCCCGCCGGGAGTCGTTCTCTTCAAGATAAGGGGAAGGAGAAACTTTTTCCAGACTACGCCCGTGATGACATGGCGTTGGTTGCCGTACGGCTTAATGTGCCCCCGGTTGTCCTCCGTACGCCGTCGAGGACCCCTCCTTCTGTGGCTGCGGAGATCCGGGAAAGATATCTCTGCTTCCCATACGAGGTTCGGGTTCCATTTGTCGACGAGCGGATTTGCCTTCCGAGGAGCAATGAGGTCGGCGTCTACGTCGAGATGTTCCGCCTGGGTCTTCGCTTCCCGCTCCATCCCTTCTTCATCCAGGTCATGGAACATTTCACAGTGTCACTGTGTCAGTTCACCCCGTGTTTGATCGCGGTACTGACGGGCTTCGTGACGCTCTGCTGTACCCGTGGTCTGGAGCCGACTCTCCCACTTCTCTTCTACTTTTACCAGGCCCATACGGTCGGTCCGGGGTCATGGCTGCTACTCCGAGCTCGTTCAAGGAGGGAATGCCTGATCGGGTTACCCCGCTGGTCAGGGGATTGGAACTTGGATTATGTCTTCGTGGTTTTCTTGGGCGAGGCCCAGATTCTGACAAGCTGGGGCAGTTCTGTCCATTCTCGCCCGTCGTTAGTTCTCTCAGACGCCGACCGGGCAGCCGCTGCGCTTCTGTTGGCTCTTCCTTTGGAAACGAAGTCCATTTGGTCTTTGTTGGATGACCTGCTCCTGAAGGCCGTCTTGTGGTCTCCGGGTAGGTCGCTTTTTCATCCCCTGATCGCCCTATGACTCATCCTGATTTCGGTCTCCTTTGCAGGGATGGCTGGCCGCGAATTCGTCCGTGACATTGACGAGCTGATCCGTCGTGGAGCCGCTCGGAGCCGAGGTAGTACCTCTGGAAGGGCGCCTCGGAGGACCATTGAGGAGGAAGTGCGCCGAGCCGAGCCTGCCGTGGGTAAGGTGGCAGCTGCGCCTCCCGCCTCTTCTTCTGGCGATCCCCTTCCGAGGGGTGAGGATGGTGCGAGGCGGAAGCGTTCTCCTCCGGTGCCTTCGGAGCTCCACGGTGGAAAGAAGAGGAAGGAGGACGTGGATCCCTCCGGCCCGGCAGGTTCCGCGCTTCCCGTGGCGACCGCCGGGGATCCTTCGATAGCTTTGCCAGCCACCCCCCTCGCAGCGTCTTCGCCCGTGTCACCAGGGGTCGGGGCCTTGTTGGCGAGCGACTTGGCTTCGATTGTCGTCCCTGGGAGTTCGATGTTTGCTGACCGGGCGGTGGCCCAGCAGGTTGCCGAGGTCTCCGTCCCTCCCCGGGACCGCAGCCTCCTCAAGAAGATCACGGCCGACAAGATGTCGGATTCCTTGGTCTGGATCCTCCAACAGGTTCGGTTATCTTGCTATCCTCTCTTTCTCTTTGTCCTCTTCTTAGCCCATGTCCCGTCTTTTCAGGGTTCAGCGCTCGCTGTGGAGCTGCAGTGTCGAGCCGTCCGCTTGAGGGAGATGGAGGAGTCTTCCATGAGGGCTCAGGAGCGGGCCGGGGCGGCCGAGGTGGCCATGATGGAGGCCCAGATGGAGTCTCGGCGCCTCGCCCTCCGTGTGGCTGCGTTGGAGGGGCAAGTGGGTGACCTCGAGGGAAAGCTAGGGGATGCTCGTCAGTCGGCTGAGGAAGCGGCGGAGTCGTTCCGTTTGGAGAGGGAGGAGCTTCAGAGGGAGCTGTCGGACCGGCGTCAGGTAATGCGGCTGGCGGAGGAGGTGGAGAAGGGCGTCGTCGAGACCCTGGGGAAGGAGATCTTCGAGGTTCTCAGGGGGGCCTTCGGTAAGTATATAGACATCATCGCCCCCCGGATCGTCGAAGTCGTCCAGTCTTCCTTCCGGGAATGTGCGGAACGTGTCCGGCAAGCCCCTCCGCCAGTCGAGTCCCCTCGCTTCGAGCAGGGCGAAGTGCCCGAGGATGTGTCCTCCCGAGCTCGGGCTCCTTAAGCAGTCCCTCCCAGCCTTATCCTCAAATTTTTAAGCATCCGCTTCGCTTTGGGCCAGTCTACTTGAAATGGATCCCCGGCCCCCGCCATCTCCTTCAGCCCCGCGGCCAACAATTGCTGGTTGCATGGCCGCTAGCTTGGGTCACCTACTCTGGGTCTTTTGTCAACCAATTTTGCTTTGTCGGTGTCGATCTGAACTCTGTCATTTGTCGCGAGTAGACTGTTTGTAGGGTGTTCCCTGTATATAAGACGCATTTTTGTACTCGGGTTAACTATTATAAATGAAATCGACTTACTTGGAACTTTTGTGTACTTGGCGTTGTTGCATTGTTCTTGGATTGGGAATGGACGAAACTGGCGTTGGCTGGGGGGATTCTCCCCAGACTTAGGGGTGCAGGAGTCGGTCAGCGAGGGCGAAGCTCCTCGACTTAGGACCGGTTGGCGTCCGTGCCTCCTGGGGAAACTGCCCCCAGACTTATGAGCTCTGGAGTCGGTCGGCGAGGGCAAAGCTCCTCGGCTTAGGACCGGTCGGCGTCCGTGCCTGCTGGGGGAATTGCCCCCAGTCTTATGAGCGCTGGAGTCGGTCGGCGAGGGCAAAGCTCCTCGGCTTAGGACCAGTCGGCGTCGTGCCTGCTGGGGGAGTCGCCCCCAGACTTATGAGCTCTGGACTCGGTCGGCGAGGGCCAAGCCCTTCGGCTTAGGACCGGTCGGCGTCCGTGCCGGCTGGGGGAATCGCCCCCAGACTTATGGGCACTGGAGTCAGTCGGCGAGGGCAAAGCTCCTCGGCTTAGGACCGGTCGGCGCCCGTGCTTTGCTGGGGGAGTCGCCCCCAGACTTATGTGCACTGGGGTCGGTCGGCGAGGGCCAAGCTCCTCGGCTTAGGACCGGTCAGCGTCCGCGTCTGCTGGGGGAATTGCTCCCAGACTTATGAGTGCCGGAGATAGTCGGTGAGGGCAAAGCTCCTCTTCCTCCTCCAGTGAGGCGGCGGTCCCCGGCCTTTTGTGTTACTGGTGACATGTCAACTCCATCGGAATTTTAAATAAAGACAATAAAAAGAAGGCGTTTGTACTCTCATGGGTCCAGTTGGACCAGTACATTTGGAGGAAACGGAAAAGGGGAAATGAAGCTAAACAGAGGGATGTAAAACTAGATATCTCCCTCGTACTTAGGCTGCCCCCCGGGGGGAAGGATGTTGCCTGCTCACTCTACGATGCGGAGGGGGCCTTGGATGGTGTTGATCTTCTTCCCCTTGTCCGGCTGTATGGAGGTCCCTTCTCCATGGGCCGGCTCGTCGGCCTGATTCCTGGCGTGCCCTCGGCTCATCAGCTTCTCAATGTCCTTCTTCAAATGCCAGCAATCTTCCGTGTCATGACCATCGTCCTTATGGTACTTACAGTACTTCTCCCTGTTCTTCCCGCCTCTTTTAGCCTTCGGCGGGGGGCGATCAGCTCGCTCTTCCTTCTGTACTTGGGCGAGAATGGCGTCTGGGGTGGTGTCCCTCGCGCTTTCTCCCCGTTGCCTGTTCCTTTGTCTCTTTTCGGTCCGGTATCCTTCGGGGCTTGCTCGTCCGCCGTCGCCACGCTTGGTCCCTCGAGCGGTTTTTCCTGCATCCTCGGCCAAGGCCTCCTCGGTCAGCATAAAGCGTTCGGCCCTTGCCATGATCCCGGGGAGGTCCTTTGGGGGGTCGTTGTGCAGGGACTTCTTGAGGCCCCTGTGGCGAAGCCCTTTCTTAAGAGCCGTCTGGACCACCAGGTCGGGTGGGTTGTTCACGTTTAGCCTTTCCGCATTGAAGCGGCGCATGAACTGTCGGAGTGGTTCGGCCGGGCCTTGCACTATGTTGAACAGATGTTCAGCACCAGGTTTGATCAGCCTCCCCGCCATGAACTGTTTGCAGAACAACTGGGCGAGTTGTTCGAAGCTGTCGATGGAGCGGCTGGGCAGGCTGTGGTACCAGATCCTCGCCGCTCCCCTGAGAGTAGAATAGAAGCCCCGGCAAAGCAGGTCATCGTCAGCTCCCTGGAAGGCCATGTCCCCCTCGTAGTCCATCACGTGGTGCGCCGGGTCTCCTATTCCATCGTACTTTCCCAGCACCGGGATCCGGAATCGGGAGGGGACCCGTGCGTCGGTTATTCTCCGTGACAAGGGGCATCGATCTCCATGGATGCCTCCGGGGATGCGGTACTCGCCTGCCTCTGGATCGACCGGGGGTGGAGGTACCACCGGCGCCAGCGGGGCTGGCTCCGCAACCTTCGCCACGCTGGGGGCCGGGCTGTCCCGACGTTCCCGACTCCTCCTGCAGGAGCTCCTGCTCCGCCGCGATCGGTCTCTCGAGTGGTGTCGTTCGCTTCTCCTGTGGCGGGACGACCGCGATCGATGAGACGAGGCCGTCCTTGATTCGCCGTCCGTCCCTTCGGTCTCTCTTCGGCTCCTTTCACGATTGGGCGAGGAGGCGCGTGACCTCGCCTGACGAGAGCCGGACAGCGTGAACCGACGCTCCATGTTCGGTTTCCGGGTCCCGTGGTCATCGACCACGACGGACCGCAAGTGTGGGGGACCCCCGCCCATCGATGGCTGTCGTCCAACGTGCCTCCGTTGGGTGGCGCAGGGCCGACGAGCTGCTGCACCGTTGCGACCAACGTCTGGAGGCTCGCGTTGGTCTCCTGAGCTAGGGCACGGAGCTGTCCCTGCGTGGCCAGTTCTGAGCCGCCGGTTTCTTCGGTGGAGAGGGTGGGGTGGCCGCTGACGGGCGTGTCCTCGGGATTGCCGTTTGTTGTGCCATTCCCCTCCTCCGGGATGGGGGGCATGCGCTTCCTCCCATTGCTGGCTCGTGCCATTGTTGGTGTGGTTTGCTTCTTCGTGGGACGATTTCTCGTTCCCACAGACGGCGCCCGATGTTTCAGAGTGTTTTCTCACTACAATGCATTGACCGTGGAGAACCCGGTCAACGTGGTCAAGGGGCCCGCTTTGGGTCCCTCGGGGGCTTCGAATCGGTGCAGAAGGGGCGAGGGGAAGCCTCGGCCCTGGTTGAGACGCTCGGCCTTGGACAGACGTGCTCGGCCTCGGCTGGAAGGGGGACGAGGGGTAGCCTCAGTCGCCCGGGTAGATGCACGGCCGTCGGGTGGCGAGGGTGAGTCTCAGACCCGATTAGGACGCTCGGCCTTGGTAGGGCGTGTTCGGCCACGGAAGGCTGACGGTGAGGGGAAGCCTCACTGTCCGGTTGATCGAGTGGTCGGAGAGGGGCGAGGGGTAGCCTCGGCCCGTTGGTCTGTTGTCCACCTGCGTAGAAAAGAACGCTCGTCAGGGGGCCGGACCTTGGTTCCGGCCAAATCCCCTCCGATGCCTAAGTCAGATAGAGATATGAGAAAGGAGGCCCGGCGGAGACGGTCCGACTCGTGAGGAGATCATGACGACGTCTCTCGGCGCGAGCGGGGGAGGAAGGAGATGAATTGGGGGAACGAGGTCGTTGATGGAGTACCTTAGGTTTTGTTACCTGAGATGCGGTCCTCTTCGTCGTCGTCTTCCTGACCCTTTTGTAGAGCTCCTAGCGTGATTGGCTCTGGCCCACGTCCCACGCCCGCCATCGATCGTGCCCCATCCGTCCCCCCTCGCCGCCGCCCTCTCCGCCATGCCAGCACCTCCCCATTATCGCCATTTAGTGGTCGCGTGTCCGGGGGAGCGGTTTTCGCAGGAGTGGGCGAACGACCACCGGGTTATGGGGGCCGGGTCGGATCGACGTTTCGAGAAGGTCCCTTGTAGGGCCTTTGTCGAATGGGCTTTCAGGATGCAGGTGGGCTCTTGGGCTCGTGCTTTATGGGTCTCGGTCAAATAGGCGTAACAGAATGAGTTTTAAGAAAGGCAGTAGGCCCCTATTTATATAGGCGGTTGACCCCTCCTTTTACTCCATATCCGATATGGGACTAAAAGTTTCGGAGGAAAAAATTAATTAAAGTTTGCCTTTCACAAAGGCCAAACTTTAGGGAATTTTTCCTCCCTCACCATTGAGCTTCGCAAGTGATACAAGCTATAAAATCGAAGAGGGTTGAATGGTGAATGCGTAGGAAAAAATGGGGACTCAATCCGAGTTATTTTGACCCTTCAAATGAGTGTCCAAACATAGCCCAAAACCAATTTTTGCAAAAAACTGCAGCCGTCATTTAACTTCTAGGGATTCAGCATCTGTGGGCCCCACCGTGGGGCCCACAGGCTTCCCAGGCATGTGCTACGGGCTGGGCGCCCGTTCGCATGCACGGAGGGTCCCAGTCCGCTTGGCGGGCTTGACCCGCCCATGGGCGTGGGCGGGTCAGGAGCTCGCCCTTACGGGCGGGCCTGACCTGCCCAGCTTTGGGCGGGCGGGCCCGTCCCTAGGCTGGTGCGCCCAGTCCTTTTAGGATTGGGCTGAACCTCAACTAGGTTCCCCTTTGGCACTGTTTTGGCTCTAATTTGCACGTTTAAAGTCCGTTTTCGACATGGTTCGAACCTGCATTTAGACCGGGACGATCCCGTTATCCAGATAACTATTTCCATGCATTCAATGTACTAAATATGCACGTAAACATTTTACGACACATTTAATTACCTTTGCATCATATGCAAAATTCCCACATCTATTATAAAAAATCATTTGCATCAAATACAAATGAACTGAGGGCATACATCCCCCAACATAGGCTTAACTAGGCAACATAGTTCTAATGAAGGGACTAAAACTGTGGCATTCATCACGAACACAGTCAGGGTGGTCCCGACAATACTCATGTCTATGAGCAAACCACATAATTATGATACTGAAATAGGGACGACACCTGCTGCTCGTGGTGTCTGCAGTCTGGGGTTTCGAGTTGTACCTGTAGTAGTGCCAGGTTGTAGGATCTCACACAGAGTGAGACCTTCGTCAATTAATAGGAAGTCAAAAGGGAGATAATACATATGATGTATGTGAATTTATTAAGTTGCAAATGGTTTGCGATATAATAGAGATTATACATGGAAATTTATTAAGTCGCAAAGAGTTTGCGATATAATATTAAAGATGTGGGTTTAATTGCATTTTATGCAATAGTATTTAAATATTTCGTAAAATGTTTGCGTGCATAATTTAAATAATAAGCGTATAGAATATGGTTTCGTGGATGTTGGGATCATCCCAGTGAAAATCCAGGTTCAAACGGATCTTAAACCGGGCTCCAAATGTGCATAATAAGACCATAACACCAAAAGGGGGTTTTGATGTTAATAGGCCCAAATCCATTTTATTTAAGCCCATAGGCTGATTTAAAAGGGGAGCTCGAAGGCCCCTTCTATAGGCCCGGCCTTTTGGGTAGAATTTAAGGCGCCGCAGGACGTTTGAGGTGCCCTGCAAGGCACGTGCGTGGCACGTGCCATGTGGGCCTGTGTCACGTGCCTGCAAGGCACATGCCATGCATGCGCTCTGTAGGCTGGGCGCAGGTAAGCCTGTTGGGCCTACACAGTGGGCCCTACAAGCATGGTTTCGAATCCTATGGAACTTTTTTTTTCTGACGGCTGGATTTTCCAGCGAAATGTTGACTTGTGCCAACTTTGAACATATGTTTGAGGGATCAAACAAAGTCAAAATTGAGCCTCGTTTGTTTCTATGCGTTCACCGTTCAGTGCTCTTCGATTTGATATGTGATATCACTTGTGAAGCTCAACGGTGAGGGATAGAAAATTCGTTGAAGTTTGGCCTTCGTGAATGTTAAACTTAAAGTCAAATTTCTCATCCAAACCTTTAGTCCCACATCGGATATGATGAGAAGGGGAGGGGTCAGCTGCCTATATAAATAGGGGCCAACTCCCTTTCTTGAAACTTGCACCAAGTCTTCAAATTCAAGAAGCTCCAATTAGTTTTGAGCACACTCGGATTAAGACTTAAATTAATATTCAATCTTTCTCCCTAATTCTTTCTTACTTCTGATCGGGCTCTAATAAAGCTACGATGGAGTTTAGATCGAATCCGAAGTCTTGATGGAGGATCCGCTCAAGGTGAAACTTTCTGGAGCGCGTGGTTGGCTCGGCAACAAGGGTGTTGCTTACCTCGAGATGCGGTTCGGTTCAGGACGCGGTTTGGCTCGATACACGGTTCAGCTTGGGATGAGGTTTAGCTTGGGAGAAGCAGCTCCGGGCATCGCTTCGAAGTCAAAGAATGGTTGCTGAAAACGACGCTTCGTATTCTGCAGAAACGAAGTTCCGGGTATGTAGTTTAATTTACTATTGTTTGTAATTGTTGTTAGATAGATCTTAGGGGTTGGTCAGACCCAAACCCGGGATAGTAGAGATTCTGACTAGGCTTATATCTTTAGGGCTAGACTTAAAACTATTTTAAGTTATATTCTGCTGCTTTAATTGCTTTCGTCGTCCGTCCGACTTAGGCCAGACATCGATTTTATAGCCCTGATACGACTATTATGGGTGAAGCCCCAAAGGCTAGAAGCCCAAAGTCAAGCTGTGGACGAGAAGCCTGCCAACAAGGTTGGGCCCCGCCAGACGAGGCCCACGAAGAAAACGCGACCCGATCGATGAGGCCCCCGAGAAATCTCAAACCGCCCATGATTCGACACGCTCGTAACCGGCCCACGATCCCCATGAGAAACCACTCTCCAGGAGTATAAGGCTTTAACGTCCATCAAGGGGCCTAGAGGAGGGGCTCTCCCATGACACTGGCAGGCGCCATCGTGGGGACGGATCTCGAGGGGGCGAGTGGGAGTGGACGGCGTGACGGTGTGACGGGGGGCAAACTGCTCCCCCATGACGCTGGCAGGCGCCATCGTGGGGGGGACAGCGTGACGGCGTGGACGAGGGGCAATCGCGACAAAGACCCTATAAAAGGACCGGAGGGGCAATGGAACGAGTTATCGAACCCCAGGTATTCTAATCTAAGGTATTCCATCAACGACCTTGGTCTTCCGCCATTCCTTTTCCCTCCCCCTGCTCGCGCCATGGGTCAGGGTATCGATCTCCTCTCGAGTCGTGCCTACCCCGCCGAGTACCCTTCAGACCCTGATCTAACTTAGGCATCGAAGGGGATACGGTCAGAACCAAGGTCCGGCCCCCTGACCAGTTTCTCGTCTATTCAGGAAGAAGCTGACTGAGGCACCGAGGCTACCCCTCGACACTCGTCCGATCGAGGCCGAGCCCATCAAAACAGAGCCGAGGCTTCCCCTCCGCTATGCTTCAACCAAGAATCGACGCTCCGCTCGGATCCGGCGGTCGACCCCGACTCCATCCCCGACCCACGCTGAGTGCACGTGCGCTTGGCGTACCCAAGGGATCTCAACTGACCCATTGACCACGTTGACCGCTCAATCCATGGTCAACGATCATGTGGTGAGAAAACACCAGTAAACATCTGGCGCCGTCTGTGGGAACCGGCTAACACCCACGTAAAACAACCACAACGACAATGACACGGCTCCATCCTCCGAAGCGTAGGGGGGCACGACCCCGGCGTCGGGCGTCGGCCCCCGCAACGGCCGGCGGGAGGGGATCGTCACTCCCCGGCGCATGCTACTGGTCAGGGCGCAAGGGCAACTTCGGGCCGACCATGAGGAGGGCCGCGATATGGAGTATAGAAGCCCTCTG
Organism: Scilla litardierei; assembly: GCA_030789695.1. NCBI lineage: Eukaryota > Viridiplantae > Streptophyta > Magnoliopsida > Asparagales > Asparagaceae > Scilla > Scilla litardierei. The sequence goes on along the minus strand of CM061135.1, from coordinate 100,715,480 downwards.
CTGCCCCTCTGAGTCGGCGGGACGGGCGCGGCGAGGGAGTAGCCGTGGCCAGACGAAGCGCTGGTGGTGTCCGTAGTCATCGACACGTCCATGGTCCGGCGACTGCTAGTCGATACTGGCAGCTCTTGCGACATCCTGTTTATGTCGACTTTATAAAGGATGTGGCTACAGAACAAGGACCTGGAGCCATGCTCAGGGCCTGTGGTGGGCTTCACGGGTCACTCCACACCCATTGTTGGGGTGATCCACCTACCGGTCGCGCTCGGCGGGCCACCTAACTCGGTGACCCTGACGGTGGAGTTTGTGGCGCTGAGGATCGGGTCAACATACAATGGGATCATCGGCCGCCCGCTCCTCAATGCTGTTGGAGCGGTGGTCTCGACTCTCCACCGAACGATTAGGTTCCAGACCCCGAGAGGGATCGGGCGAGTTGACAGCGACGCGGGGAAACTAAAGATCTGCTACCAACTAGCAGACGAAAAACCCACTGAGCAACCTGACGACTCGATGACCACGCTTGACCTGAGGTACGGGTCGAGACCCAAACCCGCAGAAGAGCCGGAGCAGATCCCAGTCACGGGTGTCGAAGGAAGATTCGTCTCCATCGGATCGGGGCTGAGCTCGGACTTGAGAAGTCGGTTGATCAAATGCTTGGAGGCGAACCTTGACATCTTCGCATGGTCGCCCGATGACATGCCCGGCATTGACCACCGAGTGATTGTGCATAGGCTAAATGCCGACCCCAATTTCAAGCCAGTCAGATAGAAGAAGCGGAATCTAGGTGGCGAAAAGATGAGGACTGCCTTCGAGGAGGTGGAACGCCTCCGTGACGCTGGCTTTATCCGAGAAGTCTGGTACCCAGAGTAGCTATCAAATGTCGTAATGGTCAAGAAGCCCAATGGAAAGTGGCGAATGTGTGTGGACTTCAGTGACCTCAACAAAGCATGCCCCAAGGACAGCTCCCCTTTGCCTCGCATCGACCACCTCGTGGACAATGCCTCAGGGTATGAAATGCTCAACTTTATGGACGCCTACTGCGGGTACAATCAAATCCAGATGGACGCCCAAGATGAAGAGATGATAGCCTTTACGACAGATAAGGGGACCTTCTGCTACAAGAAGATGCCTTTTGGTTTAAAGAACGCCGGGGCCACCTACCAGAGAATGGTCAACAAGGTGTTCGACTCCTAGATAGGAAGGAACCTGGAGGTCTACGTCGACGACATGTTGGTCAAGTCGAAGGACCTGAGAGATCACATCACCGACCTCAGGGAAACCTTCGAGCGGTTGCGAAGACACAACATCCGGCTCAATCCCGCGAAGTGCACATTCAGGGTGAGAGCGGGCAAGTCCTTAGGGTTCATGATCACCAATCGCGGCATCGAGGCTAACCCTGACAAGATCGAGGCGCTGATCAACATGCGGGATCCGACGAAAATTAAGGAGCTGCAGAGGTTGAATGGACGCATCGTCGCTCTAGGGCGATTTCTATCCAAATCGGCGGAAAAATCCCTTCCATTCTTCAAGACCCTGAGGAAAGCAATCGCTGATCCGACCGACAATAGGAAGACGATACCGTGGGACGAGGATTGCTCCGGAGCATTCGTTGAACTCAAGGAGTACCTCCGCAGTCCCCCGCTCCTATCCAAACCGCGAGAAGGAGAGTCGTTGAGCCTCTACCTAGCTTACACATGAGAAGCAGTGAGCTCGGTGCTGGTCAGGGAGGACGCGGAGTACAGAGGCCAGTATATTATACTAGTCAGGTCCTGAAGGACGCGTAGGGGCAGTACACGCCTATGGAAAAGCTGGCATACACCCTCGTTCTCTCAGCCCGCCGACTCCGGCCATACTTCCAAGCCTACACTATACTGGTCCTTATCGACTCCCAGCTGGAGCAAAACCTCAAGATATTCGATCGGATGGGAAGGATGCTGAATTGGGGAGTGGAACTGAGCGAGTTCGACCTACGGTTCAAACCACGCACGACCATTAAAGGGCAGGCCCTGGCAGACTTCATTGCCGAATGCACCATAGAAGGGGGAACCCCTCAGGAGAAAGCTCGGCCACGGTAACTACCCTACCCTTATCCTTCATTTCGACTGATGTCATTCTTACTGGTCATCCAGAGGACCAGGACACTTGGATAGTCCATGTAAACGGGTCTGCGAACTGGTCGGGCAGTGGAGCCGGGATCGCGATCCGGTCTCCCGAGGGGAGTGTCGTAGAGTACGCGCTTCGGTTCGAATTCCCGGCCACCAACAATGTGGCCGAATTCGAGGCCGCGATAAACGGTCTGAGGCTGGCCAGAGAACTCGGGGCCGACTGCGTGCGGCTCCTCAGCGACTCAAAACTCATCATCAACCAACTACAGGGGAATTATGAGGCACGCGAGGAGGCGATGCAGAGCTACCTAGCCTTAGCCAAGACCGTGTTGTCCAAATTTAAGAAGGCTGAGACCCTTCACCTTCCTCGGTCAGAAAATGCCCGCGCGGATGCTCTATCCAAATTGTCTTCCTCCCCGACCAAGGAGTTGGGCCGCACCATCTACGTTGAGAATCTCCGATTCCCCAGCACAGAGGAGAAGGAGGTGATGGCGATCGACGGGGACCCCACCTGGATGGATCCGATCGTTCGATACCTCTCTCATGGGGAAGTGCCGACGGACTCTGACGAACATCGAACCTTGGATAGGAAGGCACTCCGATACGTGATCCACGAAGGAGTACTTTACAAAAGACGATGGACAAAGATGGATATCCTCCCTACCTCAAATGCATCGGTCCTCAAGAGGCTGACTACGTCCTCCGGGAGGTGCACGAGGGGATCTGCGGAAATCACCACGAAGGTAAGACGATCGCTCAGAAAATCTTGAGACAAGGATATTACTGGCCAACCCTGGTCCACGATGCAACGGAGTACGTCCAAAGGTGTCAGGAATTCCAGAGATTCGCCAAACTCGGCTCATCCCCCCCGTCGGAACTCGTTCCAATTGTCAGTCCCATACCTTTCGCGAAATGGGGGCTCGACATCCTCGGACCGTTCACTTCAGGACGAGGACAGGGGAAATATCTAATTGTGGCGGTGGACTACTTCACCAAGTGGATCGAGGTCGAACCCCTTGCTTCCATCACGTGGAATAAGGCGAAGAGTTTCGTATGGAACTCCATCATCTCCAGGTTTGAAATCCCCCGAGCCATCGTCATGGACAACGGGAAACAATTCGACTCTGTTGGGTTCAAAGACTTCTGCTCTGAATGGAAGATTAAGCTCCTCTTCGCTTCGGTGGCTCACCCCCAGACCAACGGGATGGCAGAGACCGCCAACAAGTGCATCATAGAACCCCTCCGCAAGAAAGTGGAGGACGCCGAGGGGAGTTGGCCGGAGGAGCTCCCAGTGATACTATGGTCATACAGAACGACCCACAAACAAGCCACGGGTGAAACACCGTTCATGCTCGCATATGGCACCGAGGCGGTGGTGCCTGTCGAAGTAGGCGATGAATCCCTCCTCATAAAGCACTTCGACGAGGAAAGGAACTTGGAAGGCTTGGAGCTCGGCCTAGAGCTCCTAAGCGAGCGATGGGAACATGCCTTGGCCACCATCATCCTCCAGAAGCAGAAGGTGGCTCGCTATTACAATTCCCGAGTTAGGGGAAGGAGCTTCCGCCAAGGGGACCTAGTCCTCAGAAAAGCCGCCTTCAGCCCGAAGATCGCTCGTAAAGGGAAGCTGGCGGCTAAGTGGGAAGGACCCTACAAAGTCATCGAGGTCCTCGGACCTGCGACTTATCGACTGGCTAATTCGGGAGGAAAGATCCTCACCCGTACCTGGAATGTCGAGCACCTGCGCAAATATTATCAATGATATCGCCTGCAAATGTATCTCTTTTCCTCCATCTACCCGAATGAAATCGCTCGAGCCTATTCATCTTCGTACTAAGCGACCGGGGAAGCTCGCTCGGGACGAGGGAGACCTCGCAGGGAGAGCACCCGAGCAGAGGCTCATAAGGCCAGGGGATAGACCCCTAGCGGGTTGACTCCCCCAACCGGCCGACAAGTCGAGGGCCATTCTCCTTGGTCGGCCAGGGGGGTGGATCGATCGTAAGGCTGGGGCCGCTCCCCCAGTGGGTCGGTCCGTCGATCCGCCATCAGTCTGGGAGTTTCCCTCCCAGTAGGCTGAACGACACCAACCGGCTGTAAGGCTGGGGGCAACTCCCCCAGCGGGTCGGTTAACCGACCGACTATAAGGCCAGGGGCAACTCCCCTAGCATGTCGGACCAGAGGTCGACTTCAGTGGTTGGCCTCATCGGTCAGTCACAAGACACGGGGTCGCACCCCTAACAGACAGACCAGCCGAACCGACTGTAAGGCCGGGGGCAACTCTCCCGGCATGTTGGCGAGCCGATCACGCCGTGAGCCTAAGGGATAGCACCCCCCAGCCAGCCGATCGGCCAAACACGCTGCAAGGATGAGGGGCAACGTCCCTGACAGGATAGCCACCTCATTGCCAGCAAATCCTGAAAACGGGCACACACCAAAGGGGAAGACAAGCAGTCGTGGACAAAAAAAGGGGTGACTTCATTTCTTAAATGGAAGGAGGAAGGAAGGAGTGTTACACAACAACACAATAACAGAGCAACAACCCTCACGCACTCGTCGCCGCCGGGAGCCCCCTCAGGGCCGACGGCAGGTTGCATAGAGGGTCCGTCCTGTGTCTCTCCCTCTTCGTCGGAGTATACCTGGAGCTCCTCGAAATCGATCCCTGAGAGTGGAAACCTCATCCGAATCTCGGACTCGCAGCGGGCAAACCCGTTCTCGAACGCTTCGAATATAGCCTTGGCTACGAAAGAGAGGGCATACTCCTCCACAGCGTCCCGAGCAATCTGAGCGGGGTTCACCGCCTCCAACTCTTGGATCCGATCTTCGAGGATGGTAACCCGACGTTGATGCTCCGCCTGCTCCACCTCGATATCTCTGGATCTCGCGTTAAGCAGGACTAGAAGAGCTTTCTCTCTCTCTTCTGCCGCTTCCAGAAGGTTGGAGAGCTCCGGGGAGTCGGTCGCAACAACAGGGGCAGGGCCCCTGCCAGCTTCGGTGCGTGCTTCGGCGGCTTCCATAAGCTCGGCAATCTGGTCCTCAGCCTTGGACTTCCCAACCAAAGCCAAGGCTTTCTCCCGATCTGATTCCTCTAAAGCAGAGGAGAGCTCAGTTACCAGGGTCTCCAAGGACTTGATGCGCGCCTCGGCCAGCAGGCTGGCCTCACCCTCGACCCCCTCGGCCTCAGCGGACCGCACCACGTCAGCCTTGGCCTGATGAAGGGCCTCGAATTGGCGCCTTATCGAAAGCCCCACCGAGGACAACTACACCAAAAGACAGGGATGAAATGAAGACTGCTATTAGAAACGAGGTATGCGAGAACGCCTCACCTGTTGACCAGCCTGGACCACGAAGGCAGCTAGGCGGCCGCTTTTGACCCCATCCAACGTAGCCTGGTCTGGAGGAAGGCAGCAGTTCTAAGCTAGCCATGCCGCCACACCACAATCAGCAAAAACCGACTCCCCCGGCCCCACTGGGAAGCGAGGTCGGAGAAGGCCCTCGCCCGACTGAGGTAAATCGATGGGAACCGAGTAGAACGCTCCCAGGAACTGCTCGTAAACCTCAGGGAGGGGATTCGATGGCGGCGATGACGGCCCAGTCCACAGCCAGATGACCTCAGCCGAGGAGGGTGGAGCCCGACCCTCAGGCAGTGGAGCACCCCCTCCTTAACTTGGGGACAGGCCTTCTTCGAGTCGCCCGGTAAGGGGGAAGATGGGGCTTGCCCCCTCGCTCTTTTGGAACCCATGCCAGGAGGCGGCTGTTTCTTTCGGACCTCTAACACATGATCCCTCCTACGCGGAGCGGGCTCAGTGACCATGACCGGGGGAGGGGTCGGAGAGGAATCGGGGGCAATTCCACCTGTAAAAAGCACAGAGGAAAAGGTTAGAACTGGCCGGGATAGCTCCACGCGTCAGCCCCTCCAGGCGGCGGATGTCAGCAGAACTCACCAATGGGCCAAGTGGTCTTCCGCAAGTTAGGATCATCAAAGAGAACGTCGATTCTCCGATCCTTCGCAGGAACCGCCAACAGGGTCTTCACCACCTCAAGATCGGCGTCGGTGGGGTCGCCCAGCTCAAGAGCCAGTGTGCTGACACTGATCCATTGAGACGGGAAGTCCACGTCCGACGGGAAGACGACGAAGATGTATTCACCCTTCCAGAGCTTCAAGGAGCTCGGCAGCCCTAGCACCAGGCTCTTATTTGGCCGAGCACTGATATAAATCTAGGCCCCCGACTGATGATGGCTCAGACGATAGAATTAGGCGAAGAGTCGGAGGGAGGGGACCACCCCCTTCAATACGCAAAGAACGACAAACCCGATGATGAGACCAATGGCGTTGGGGAAAAATTGGCATAGGGCCACCCTATGGGCTCACAGAAACTCGGAAATAAAGGGGTGGAGAGGAAATCGAAGCCCAAACCGAAAACACTTTTCATATAACCTGATCTCCCGAGGCCGGGGAAAGCAGATTCGTTCGTTGGATTCAGGGGCCCGGGCAGAGTATGGGGGAAGAAGGTAGCTGGTGCGCATATTCCCGATGGAGGTGGCACAGATGGACGAGGGATACCCAAGAACCTCAGGAGGCACCCCTGAAAGCAAGCCCCCGTGACGGCGAACCGTCGAGACGGACCCACCGGTTGGGTTGGGGTCAGCGACGTTCTCCGGGCAACCCAAAGCAGCAACAGAGGAGGACGACATGGGATAAAGCTCGAACAGGATTCAGCCTAACGGAAAGGGAGAAGAACGGAGGGAAGACGATTGAAAAGGACAGACCCTCACCCGATGGGTGGCGGCTCTCCTTTCTATACACCTCTTTCCCCAAGACGACCCCTCGTGCGGTGAAGATGAACGCACGGGGGCACGTGGCAGCATCCGTGAGCCGACGGCGCTTCGAGACCTGCACCAGAGGGATTTGAATGGGCCGCCTAATGATGGTCTCCATTTAATGAACTAGCCTCGACTGGCACGCCTGTCAAAATCAGCAGAAGTCACATCGGCTGAGCCGAGCCAACTAGAGGGGATCGACACGACCGATGGGGGCAATTGATACGACTATTATGGGTGAAGCCCTAAAGGCTAGAAGCCCAAAGTCAAGCTGTGGATGAGAAGCCTGCCAGCAAGATTGGGCCCCGCCAAACGAGGCACACGAAGAAAACGCGACCAGATCGATGAGGCCCCCGAGAAATCTCAAACCGCCCACGGTTCGACACGCTCGTAACCGGCCCATGATCCCCAGGAGAAACCACTCCCAAGGAGTATAAGGCTTTAACGTCCATCAAGGGGCCCAGAGGATGGGCTCCCCCATGACGCTGGCAGGCGCCATCGTGGGGACGGATCTCGAGGGGGCGAGTGGGGGCGGACGGCGTGACGGCGTGACGGGGGGCAAACGGCTCCCCCATGATGCTGGCAGGTGCCATCGTGGGGGACGGCGTGACGGCGTGGACGAGGGGCAATCGCGACAAAGACCCTATAAAAGGACCGGAGGGGCAACGGAACGAGCTATCGGACCCCAGGTATTCTAATATAAGGTATTCCATCAACGACCTTGGTCTTCCGCCATTCCTTTTCCCTCCACCCTGCTCGTGCCATGGGTCAGGGTATCGATCTCCTCTCGAGTCATGCCTACCCCGTCGAGTACCCTTCAGACCCTGATCTGACTTAGGCATCAGAGGGGATACGGCCGGAACAAAGGTCCGGCCCCCCTGACGAGTTTCTCGTCTATTCAGGAAGAAGCTGACCGAGGCGCCGAGGCTACCTCTCGACACTCGTCCGACCGAGGCCGAGCCCATCAAAACAGAGCCGAGGCTTCCCCTCCGCTCTGCTTCAACCAAGAATCGATGCTCTGCTCGGATCTGACGCTCCGCTCGGATCTGACTCTCCGCTCGGATCTGACGCTCGACCCCGACTCCATCCCCGACCCACGCTAAGTGCACGTGCGCTTGGCGTACCCAAGGGATCTCAACTGACCCATTGACCATGTTGACCGCTCAATTCCTGGTCAACGATCTTGTGGTAAGAAAACACCGGTAAACAAGCCCTTAGGACCCGGAGAACTCTACAATGGTGACATCGAAAGATGTTAAGTATTAGTTCGATGTGGGTTGGAAATGCACACAGCTCGCTCCTAAAAGAACATCCAAGGCTGGGCAGAAGCAGTGATCCTAATATAATAGCTTGGGTTCGGTAGGAGGGGAACCACATTGGATATTAATAACCAAATTTGTACCATTGAGCCTATTCGCAAGGGTACACCGAGTGCACCTTGGTAACATCAAAATACATTTGGGGTGTATTAAGGGAGAATAAGTATTAGGTTGGTATGGGTCGTGAAAGCACGTGGCTTGCTCCTAAGAGAACATCTGATGTTGGGTAGAAGTAGTGCTCTTAAAAGAAAGCATGTGATGGGTAGGGGAGACCATATTAGAGATCAGTAACCCAGTATGTATTATTAAGCCCATTTGTTAATGTACATCTTGTGGGGGGTGCACTGAGTGCACTATAATGATGTCAAAGGACAGTTAGGGTGGTGAGGGATGATAAGTATTTGGTTAGCGTAGGTTGGGAATACACAAGACACAATCCCAAGAGAACATCCAAGGCTTAGCATAAATAGTGCTCCTAAAAGAATAACTTGGGATGGGTAGGAGGGAGACCATATTGGAGATTGGAAACCTGCTATATACGGATGAGCCTATCAGTTGATACAGAGCCAGAAGCCATACCGAGTACACTACGATGATGTCGAAAGAAGTTTGGGATTAACAAAGGAGAATTTTTTTTAATATCAGTGTGGGTTAGGAAAGCATGTGGCCTATTCCTAAAAGAACATCTAAGGCTAGGCATGAGCACTTCTCCTAAGAGAACATCCTAGGATGGGTAGAAGGGGGGCCATGTCAAAGATTGGTAACATGGTCCGTACCATTAGGCTCGCTGGCTGATGAAAAGATGGGAATCTTGCTTTGTAGTGCCAGGTTGTAGGATCTCACACAGAGTGAGACCTTCGTCAATTAATAGGAAGTCAAAAGGGAGATAATACATATGATGTATGTGAATTTATTAAGTTGCAAATGGTTTGCGATATAATAGAGATTATACATGGAAATTTATTAAGTCGCAAAGAGTTTGCGATATAATATTAAAGATGTGGGTTTAATTGCATTTTATGCAATAGTATTTAAATATTTCGTAAAATGTTTGCGTGCATAATTTAAATAATAAACGTATAGAATATGGTTTCGTGGATGTTGGGATCGTCCCAGTGAAAATCCAGGTTCAAACGGATCTTAAACCGGGCTCCAAATGTGCATAATAAGACCATAACACCAAAAGGGGGTTTTTGATGTTAATAGGCCCAAATCCATTTTATTTAAGCCCATAGGCTGATTTAAAAGGGGGGCTCGAAGGCCCCTTCTATAGGCCCGGCCTTTTGGGTAGAATTTAAGGCGCCGCAGGACGTTTGAGGTGCCCTGCAAGGCACGTGCGTGGCACGTGCCATGTGGGCCTGTGTCACGTGCCTGCAAGGCACATGCCATGCATGCGCTCTGTAGGCTGGGCGCAGGTAAGCCTGTTGGGCCTACACAGTGGGCCCTACAAGCATGATTTCGAATCCTATGGAACTTTTTTTTTCTGACGGCTGGATTTTCCAGCGAAATGTTGACTTGTGCAAACTTTGAACATATGTTTGAGGGATCAAAAAAAGTCAAAATTGAGCCTCGTTTGTTTCTATGCGTTCACCGTTCAGTGCTCTTCGATTTGATATGTGATATCACTTGTGAAGCTCAACGGTGAGGGATAGAAAATTCGTTGAAGTTTGGCCTTCGTGAATGTTAAACTTAAAGTCAAATTTCTCATCCAAACCTTTAGTCCCACATCGGATATGATGAGAAGGGGAGGGGTCAGCTGCCTATATAAATAGGGGCCAACTCCCTTTCTTGAAACTTGCACCAAGTCTTCAAATTCAAGAAGCTCCAATTAGTTTTGAGCACGCTCGGATTAAGACTTAAATTAATATTCAATCTTTCTCCCTAATTCTTTCTTACTTCTGATCGGGCTCTAATAAAGCTACGATGGAGTTTAGATCGAATCCGAAGTCTTGATGGAGGATCCGCTCAAGGTGAAACTTTCTGGAGCGCGTGGTTGGCTCGGCAACAAGGGTGTTGCTTACCTCGAGATGCGGTTCGGTTCAGGACGCGGTTTGGCTCGATACACAGTTCAGCTTGGGATGAGGTTTAGCTTGGGAGAAGCAGCTCCGGGCATCGCTTCGAAGTCAAAGAATGGTTGCTGAAAACGACGCTTCGTATTCTGCAGAAACGAAGTTCCGGGTATGTAGTTTAATTTACTATTGTTTGTAATTGTTGTTAGATAGATCTTAGGGGTTGGTCAGACCCAAACCCGGGATAGTAGAGATTCTGACTAGGCTTATATCTTTAGGGCTAGACTTAAAACTATTTTAAGTTATATTCTGCTGCTTTAATTGCTTTCGTCGTCCGTCCGACTTAGGCCAGACATCGATTTTATAGCCCTGATACGACTATTATGGGTGAAGCCCCAAAGGCTAGAAGCCCAAAGTCAAGCTGTGGACGAGAAGCCTGCCAACAAGGTTGGGCCCCGCTAGACGAGGCCCACGAAGAAAACGCGACCCGATCGATGAGGCCCCTGAGAAATCTCAAACCGCCCACGATTCGACACGCTCATAACCGGCCCACGATCCCCATGAGAAACCACTCCCCAGGAGTATAAGGCTTTAACGTCCATCAAGGGGCCTAGAGGAGGGGCTCTCCCATGACACTGGCAGGCGCCATCGTGGGGACGGATCTCGAGGGGGCGAGTGGGAGTGGACGGCGTGACGGTGTGACGGGGGGCAAACTGCTCCCCCATGACGCTGGCAGGCGCCATCGTGGGGGGGACAGCGTGACGGCGTGGACGAGGGGCAATTGCGACAAAGACCCTATAAAAGGACCGGAGGGGCAATGGAACGAGTTATCGAACCCCAGGTATTCTAATCTAAGGTATTCCATCAACGACCTTGGTCTTCCGCCATTCCTTTTCCCTCCCCCTGCTCACGCCATGGGTCAGGGTATCGATCTCCTCTCGAGTCGTGCCTACCCCATCGAGTACCCTTCAGACCCTGATCTGACTTAGGCATCAGAGGGGATACGGTCGGAACCAAGGTCCGGCCCCCCTGACCAGTTTCTCGTCTATTCAGGAAGAAGCAGACTGAGGCGTCGAGGCTACCCCTCGACACTCGTCCGATCGAGGCCGAGCCCATCAAAACAGAGCCGAGGCTTCCCCTCCGCTCTGCTTCAACCAAGAATCGACGCTCCGCTCGGATCTGACGCTCCGCTCGGATCCGACTCTCCGCTCTGATCTGACGCTCGACCCCGACTCCATCCCCGACCCACGCTAAGTGCACGTGCGCTTGGCGTACCCAAGGGATCTCAACTGACCCATTGACCATGTTGACCGCTCAATTCCTGGTCAACGATCTTGTGGTAAGAAAACACCGGTAAACAAGCCCTTAGGACCCGGAGAACTCTACAATGGTGACATCGAAAGATGTTAAGTATTAGTTCGATGTGGGTTGGAAATGCACACAGCTCGCTCCTAAAAGAACATCCAAGGCTGGGCAGAAGCAGTGATCCTAATATAATAGCTTGGGTTCGGTAGGAGGGGAACCACATTGGATATTAATAACCAAATTTGTACCATTGAGCCTATTCGCAAGGGTACACCGAGTGCACCTTGGTAACATCAAAATACATTTGGGGTGTATTAAGGGAGAATAAGTATTAGGTTGGTATGGGTCGTGAAAGCACGTGGCTTGCTCCTAAGAGAACATCTGATGTTGGGTAGAAGTAGTGCTCTTAAAAGAAAGCATGTGATGGGTAGGGGAGACCATATTAGAGATCAGTAACCCAGTATGTATTATTAAGCCCATTTGTTAATGTACATCTTGTGGGGGGGTGCACTGAGTGCACTATAATGATGTCAAAGGACATGTTAGGGTGGTGAGGGATGATAAGTATTTGGTTAGCGTAGGTTGGGAATACACAAGACACAATCCCAAGAGAACATCCAAGGCTTATCATAAATAGTGCTCCTAAAAGAATAACTTGGGATGGGTAGGAGGGAGACCATATTGGAGATTGGAAACCTGCTATATACGGATGAGCCTATCAGTTGATACAGAGCCAGAAGCCATACCGAGTACACTACGATGATGTCGAAAGAAGTTTGGGATTAACAAAGGAGAATTTTTTTTAATATCAGTGTGGGTTAGGAAAGCATGTGGCCTATTCCTAAAAGAACATCTAAGGCTAGGCATGAGCACTTCTCCTAAGAGAACATCCTAGGATGGGTAGAAGGGGGGCCATGTCAAAGATTGGTAACATGGTCCGTACCATTAGGCTCGCTGGCTGATGAAAAGATGGGAATCTTGCTTTGTAGGTTTCTAAAATTATTTATCCAAGATAAGGTCTTCTTCTTAGAATGTGATGGGCCTGGGGGCTGCCGTAACTTTTGAGCTTCTTAATCTTTCTTTGATGGCATGTAGTCCTAAAAATCGGGGTTGGATCATATATAAGTCTAGAGGAGGTAAATAAGCTTATGACAAATTTTCGCAAGATAAAAAATTTAGTATACATAATCAGATAATCACTAAGCTAATATGGTGCAAAAAGAATAATAGGAGGTAATCACAGAGTACGCACGATATTTACCCTAGTTTGGTCACCTTATAACCTATGTCCGGCCTCAAAAGTGATCACTAGAATAATAAAGTCAATTATACATACACCTGAAACTTCATGCACCAATGATCAGCTCACTAAGCCTATATATCGCTCACTAAAACTCAAACAATACTATCCTAACAATACTTTTACCCTTAACTTGCCCCCAACAAGTCAAGTCCCCAAAAACAACCCAATAAAGAAAATGTTTTGGTACATTGATCAAAATCAAATAAATCAAAATAAATAAATAAGATGGAGTTTAGAGAGCTTAGTTGTGGAGTTTGATGTGACTCTATAAATCTACGCGTTGTCAGCTCTACAATGACGAAAACTACGTATCAATACGAATTCTTGGATCTCAAGATACTCAGCTTCAAAATTCTAGGGTCTTTCTACAAGTTCTGAAATATTTCTTGATTTGTTGCAAAATTTCCGCTCGGTTTTTATGGTCTCGGCTTCTATGTGTTTCGATCTGCATATGGGACAGAGTCAACCGTCGAGTATTGGGTTCCCTGCACATGGGTTGGCCTATGCTATTTTTTTCTTACGGCCTGTTCGAGCTGCTCGGGTCTCGTTTTGTGTGTTGACAGAAGCTGTTGGTTCTGCTCGATTTGCAAGTGGTCAATTGGTTGTTGTGGGCTTGCAGTCTGTTAGCTTTCATTCGGTGGAGCTGTCTGCCTCGGCTGGTGTGCTGGGAGCTGTAGATCACGGGTTTTGTGTGGGAGGACCGCTCTAATGCGTGCATGTGCGGATGGTTTGATCAGTTAGTAGGTTTGCTTGCATGGAGCGCTGTCAGCGGCATCCTCCTTTGTGCAGCTTTCTATTTTCTTTAAATAATAATTTTCCTTTGCTTCTCTCTCTCGATTAATTTCCGATTCCGTCTCCTTTTCTTTTCCATTTTCAACCACTATTTTTTTTGCTTTCTCTCAATTAGTGCGGCCTCATTTGCTTTTTGCCCCTTCCTTTTTCGCATGTTGCGTTAGTCTTTGATAAGATGGAGGCCGAGACTAATTTGCTTGATTCTTACTAGGAAAGAGGATGGCCTGAGCTTGCCTCAAGGAGAGAGGGAGGCCGGTGCTTGATGCTTGAACTTTGATGAGGATAAGGCCGTCCAACTTTTCTAGTGTTAGCACCTTTTTATTTTCCTCTCTCTCTCTCTCTCTCTCTCTCTCTCTCTCTCTCGTGTTGGCCATGCGGGGGGTTTATATATGATGTTGAACCCAAGTCCTTATGCACATGCACTCTATATGCTTGTATTTTATATGAACTATTGTATTTGTAAGCATATGAACTCTAGTAGGCAAGTTGCTCATGGACTCTTATAGTTGAGTTGTACATGAACTTCTTGTAGCCAATCTTTAACTCTTGGAGAAGTCTAGCCCTTTTTAAACATGAAATTTTGAAGCCTCATGACTTTAAATTGCAGTATGAACTCTTGTAGCTGACTTGGATTTGTATTGCACTTGCACGTGAACTCTACTACCCCATGTTTTGACTTTCTAGAGAACTTTGACAAAGTTTAAATTACCAATTTACCCCTTTTGTTATCTGAACTCCTTTGAACCTAAATTCATATTTGTTATCATCAAACAAAAAATCTTAGACCGTTGTATCAAACAATCTCTCACTTTTGATGATGACAAACTAGCAATTAAGATTTAATTAAAATATATGCGCATCATGCTTGTGAAGTGTGTGTAAATAACTCTCCCTATTGACATGCTCCCCCATCGTGCTTATCAAATGTGTGTAAATAGGCCATTGAAAGGCTCCCCCCATCTGTTGGGATACTGAGACCCAACCCAGTGGATTTTGATGATGTATACAAGTGATATGTGTACTAATATGTTTAATTCAAATGTGAAACGATGTTAATGATTATGTTATAGCCATGAAGTTTGAGTGCATTGAAAATCTAAATGGAGGACTTAGAAGCCATGATCAAAAGTCTACCTTCGAGCCAAGAAATGAAGCATATGATTGTAGGATCTTATGGATGGCAGACAACACTAGAAGGGGGTTGAATAGGGTTGTCAACAAATAATAACTCTTTTCGCGTAATTGAAAATCCTTCTAATAGTTGCCTAAGTCTCAAATTTGAATTGTCACAATTTGTAATTAATCAACGATTATTATGTGCTTGAATAAAATAAGAGTTGCATCGGTATAAAAGAGTGCAAGCAATAATAATAAAGCGGATTAGAGAGATATGACCAAGTGCAAACACACATCGATTTTACCTTGGTTCAACCCAACCTTGGCCTATGTCCAGCAACCGATCCACTAGCTCTCAACGAGAGCAACCTTGCCTCAACAGATCGAAGAGGACTTTGTACAAGCACATAGCTTCCTCTTGCTAGGAATTTCCACAAACTCACCGAGTTACAACCGACTACGAATTTCCAAACAACTTCCTTAACACGTGGGAATTATAGTAACCAGTCTTTGAAAACAAAAGATATGAAATTTGCATACAATGTTTCCTAAACGCCATTAGTATAAATGTGAATACGTGGCTTAAGAAAATCAAGAAAACTCTTGATCAAATAATTGTCTATGAGTTAAAGCACAATTTGATCGATTGAGTTTGTCTTGAAAATTGATCTTCTAAAAATAAGCACTTGGGCTTTTAGAGACCAAAGATCAAGTTTTCGTTTAATCTTTGAAAGAAAAATTTGATTTTAAAGACACAAAGATTAAAACAAGAGACTTGTATTTTGAATCTTAATAGAAAAAGCCTTTGGGCTTAGAGATCAAAAAGACAAGTTATTCAAAGGCTAAATAAAACTAAAATTAAATCAAGAGATATGAGAATGAAAATTAAATTAGTAGCCTTTCGAATATATTGAAGAACAGAAATTAGAGCCTTGAGCACTTTGAACAATAAAGAGATTTTTTAATATGAAATTGTTATATCAAAAACTCTGTAATCCCAGCTATTTATAGAGCAAATAATAGCACAAAATGTGCACAAAATCAGCTTAGAACAGCTCAAAAAATCAATTCCAATGGCTAGTTAACGGCTAGCATAAATCAAGGCAGATTGCCAATTCTGTTAACAGTTGACCCAAATAGTCGGCTATTCGGTGGAATAGTCGCCTGTTTCACCCAGACAGTCGGCTATTTTCAAGGATAGTCGGCTTTTATTTTGACAGAGTTGTATGCAAAATCTTGATTGTCAATAGTCAGCTATTTAACTAGGATAGTCGGCTATTTCTTGGTACATGAGTTTTTATACTTAAAAATACTTGAAAAATAATTTATAAAAATTATATTAACGTATTATACTGTAGTATGTTTTAAAATGATTTTTCAAGAAATTTTGTGTGTGTATGTAAAAGATATACTATGTCTTTTAAATTTCGAAGTAAATAACTCACTTAGACACACAACTAGTTCTTGTTCTTTATTCTTTGACTTGAGCAATTTCCCCTTAATCTTATGCCATCATACGCTTTATAGCTTTGAGCCTTCATATGCTTCAATTTGTGTCTTGATAGTAGACTCTTGATCTTAACTTCTAAGTCCTTCGATTTGCTTCACAATGCGCTATATTTTTTTTGGATATAAAATAATCTGTATGCACTTGAGATAAACACATTAGTATGTATATCACTTGTGCACATCATCAAAATCCACTGGGGTGGGTCTCAATATCCCAACACTCTTCCCCTTTTTGATGATGACAACAAATGATATAAAATGTGGAAATAATATGAAATTCGAAAAATTACTTATGCTCCACCTGCAGAGACGCATGATTGGTATGGATAGGTTACTCCCCTTGCAACAAACCTAGTTAGCAATAAGATGAAATATGCATAATTTTCTTATTACTTTCAATTCAAATGTTATTTTATATGGTATTGTTAGCTTTAACCCCCTTTATCATATGAAAAAAATTAGAGGTGTAAAAACATATAAACCAAGTGTTGAAGTAAAATGTGACATAGGAATGATAACAGCGTGATAGAATTATATAAAAATATGATAGAGCAATATTTTTACTTGATGTCTCAATATCCCTTTTACAACAATTTTACATTATTTGCATAGAAATTGCAATCATAAAAATTGTAAGCATATAATGCAACATTTAACAATATTAAGTAAGCATATAATGCAACATTTAGCAATATTAAGCAAGCATAACGACCATAAGAAACCATTAATTAGATAAATGTTGTGGGTTCCAAACCAAATATTACATAACATTCTCATATAATAATACAAAATTTATGAGAATCAATGGATTATAGCAGATATTACAAACCAACATACTGTTGTTCAAAATAGCACAACCAGCTTAGCAATAATAATCCAAGAAGCTCTCTGTGTTGGATTTCCTTCTTTAGTTTCACAAGCTCATCTTGGACTTCTGCAACTAAGGCATCCGTGAAATCGAGCCTTTGCTTCATGGTTTCCTTCAAGTTCTCTATCATTTGGATCAAGTTATCCCTCATGTTGCACATGTGTTAGTTTACTTGAAGTTCCATCTTGTCAAGCCTTGCAATTATGACTTGTTGGAATGATAGCATGTATGTTGGTATGTCCTTAGAAAATGAAGCTTGGACTTGCTCCATTGGTTCTCATTCCTCAGCTTCTTCTTCTTCTTCTTCTTCTTCACTTCCATTAACCGTATTCTTCCTGGGATCCACATGGATACCTATCCTATTGAGTGCGCCTGCATCGAACCTAGTGAAGTGTTCTATGAAGTGGGTCTCACGATCAACATCTACATCGATGGAGATGAAGATGTAGTTACCGTGGCCGTAGTGAAGAGGGGAAATGGGGTTCACAGAAGTTGCACTATAGATGATGTACTTGAAGATGATTTGTGCCCAATTAACCTTGATTTTAGCTAACATTGTATGGACGCGCTTGGCTTGGTTCAAAGATAATACGGCTCGACTCCCTCCCTTTTGATTAATGTTATATGAAAGAATATTCATGAAAATTCATGGTTTGGGAGTGAGATGGCCAGTGAGTAAGCTAGACATGAAGTGTTTCCCTTCTCGATACATAAGAAAACATCCTTATCATTCATCACTATTTCACGGAGAAGTGCCCCCATTATTGGAATGCCTCGTCTCAAAACCAAACCATCCATATCAAGTACAATGGTAGCATCAAGGACTTTTGTAGAGATCCTAGTTGATTCGGTTGAAGTGGCGGTGTTCAAATCATATTCGTGTAGAATAATTTAATTTTCCTAGGAAAGCACCTACACCTATTGTTATATGAGAATAGATCAGTTAAATCTTGGAATTGAAATATGGTATCAATTTCATACTTAGCCAAGTCACTAATCTTGTCATACCTCCCTTGGAAGATAGTCCATTGGGCTTTCAAATCAAAAGTGGAGATTTGATCGGGCTTAAGGTGGTAAAAGGTGAGGAGTTCCCTTTCTGATAATGTTTGGGAAGATGAAGAAGCTTCCATTCTTTTCTTTTAAGGGAAGTGCCCCTAACAATGGTCCTATGAATAGAATGATATGAACTAAAAAGAGATTTTTAATGGTAGGAAGTATACCTAGGATGATAGATGATGACTTCTTGGAAATCATTCTCCAAATGTCTTGATCTCCTTGATAATTTCTAAAAAATTGCAAGTTTAGAGATGGGAAAGGAGAGGTAACACCTACGGATGTGAAGAAATGAAAGATGGTAAAAGAGGGGTAAAATCTAGGGTTTTACTCTTACTACAAGAGATAGTAGCCTTAGGATTTCAACCAAGAATGTGGATCTCTTCTTCTTAATGGGTTTGAGTGACTAAAGGTGGTAAAAACCCAATAAGAAAACCGAAAACCCAAAATCAGAAAACCAATTGTAGGGATCGTCTAACCCTTGCAATACTAACAACACACACTAGAGGGGGGGGGGGTGAATAGTGTAATGACAATAAAATTGTCCAAATAAAATTTAACTTGCAAATGCGTAATTATAAATACAAGAGGAATTAGATGGCACAATCAATCCAAACGCAAACACAAAGAATTACCCTGGTTCCCCAAACTTGGGTACATCCATCCACACCAATATTCACTATATTCCCACATAGAGAAGTGAATACAAATCTCACAAGGAGATACCCCACAAAGAGGATTTATGCCCTACACAAGGACCCAACCAATCCTACACAAGGATCAAGACTCCCACACAGAGAATCACTAACTCCCACTCAGAGAATTAGGGTTAGCCCTACACAAGGACACTCGAACTCCCACAAAGAGAGTTAATTCACATAAAGAGAATTCCCTAGTCCCACAAAGAGACAACCTCCCACAAAGAGAGAAACTCCCACAAAGAGAGTATCCTAATCCCACAAAGAGAAATAGGAAAACAAATTACACCCTGTAAAGTAAATACTCTTACCTATGCCTTGAGATGCTTACTCATCAATGAATGCAAGGCATGGAAGAGGATCTCCAAGTGTTGGAATATGCTTGAGAGCACTTGGATGATTTCCCTTGAGCTGGACTTCAATGCATGAAGGAAGATGAATGGTCAAAGAAGGGAAATGAGGGAGCTTGAGAGTGGCTTAAAGATCTCTTGTGATTTTCAATAGAATCAAGAGTAATCAAGAATCAATCAAGAAGTTTAAGCATATGCAGCACACTCATATATATAGGAATCCTATATCAAGCCCAAAAACCCAAAGAAACAGCCAAATAAGCAAATTTGCAACGGCTAGAAATTGGGTGAAAACGACAGGAACAGGCGACTGATGATCATAAGACAGTCGACTGATCAACGGCTAAAAAATATCCAACGGCTATAATCTGAGCCAGGACAGTCGACTGACGAAGTCAATACAGTCGACTGACAAACAGGACAGGCGCCTGTAACTCCTTCAGCAGACGACTGCTGCAGGGGATGGAACGAAACAGAGAGCTGCACTCTTTCTCCAATTCTTCGCACAGGCGACTGATGTTAATACTACAGTCGACTGTCAAATAGTCAGGCGACTGTACATTCTTCATCAGTCGACTACTGTAAAGTATGGAGAGAAGACAAAGAGATGCAGAGATTGCACTTATGCTAGACATGCGACTGTTGGCCAAATCTCAGGCGACTGTAAATATATAGGCGACTGAAAACTGATCGACAGGCGACTGTGAGTAAAACTCAAGTTTGAGTCAATTGAAATATTGACTTGAGCTGTGCAAATCAGGCGACTATAGAAGGATCTACAGGCGACTGGAAATCACCTAGTCGGATGTGTTTCCCTCAACAGACGACTGACGGAAAGAGTGAACCTATTGGGTTGGATTCTATGATAATCCTAAGGTTCACTAAGATGGTTAAATGCATGTGCATAAATGAGCAAACCATCTAGCAAGGCATTACATCAACCCTAGACTCAAAAAGAGAGAGAAAGCAATAAAGTAAATTACATGGATTACAATGCTTTCATAAGAGTCTAAGTCTTCAATCTTGATGCCGTGATTGCTCTCCATCATCTCCAAGCTTTGGCACTCCTTGAGTCCAAACTTTGGCTCTTCTTCACATGATGTCCATCCTTACACCAAGTGATTAGTCCCCAAGAAAGATATCCTTGAAATAAACTGAGAGACTAAAACAAGAGATTCATTAGCAACAACATAATGTTGTGATCATCATTAAAATAAGATTGGTATGAAACACCAATACTCAACAATCTCCCCCTTTTTGATGATGACACACATTATGTAAATCATAAAGAATTAAAGCACAAAGCTAATGATCTCCCCTACTTATATGCACCAATTAAATAATGATCTACACAAAGGTAAATGCTCATAAACTAATAACAACATGGTGACATATAATAGGCATGGGTTACATAAACCAATTGCAAAGAATAAAGGCATGCAACCATGAATGGTTTATCTAAACCCATATATCTCTCCCTATAGAGATATCACTCCCCATATGCATATGTATATTTCTCTCCCCTATAGATATGATCACATAATGCATATATCTCTCCCCCTTGACATCGTCAAAAAGGTGGACATGAAAAATATCCCCCTTTATCATCTTAACCAAGATGTGACAATATGCAAGAAAAGAAAGATATGTATGATACCAAATATAAAATTTAGTGGGTATCAATTCACTATCCCATGCTCCCCCTAGATCATAGAAATGGTCAACTTTTGACTTCTAGGATCTAATACCATTTAATTAATGGAGTCATGGGCCTTAGGTGTATCAAAACAATAGATATGGAAAAATCAAGCTTCAAAGATACACACGGATATTGCCAAAAAAATGAGATATGAACCAACTTGGCAATAAACAAGAGGTTTGGTTTGAGACCCAAAATAACCAAGTATAAATAATGATCTCAAATAACCTCCGAAATGAGAGTTAAAATATGTGTTAATTGACATACACATGGATCATACATGCATGTCAATAAACCCCAAGGTCCCCATTTTCATGAAAAGAAATAAATTTGAAGCTATTTTCAAAATCATGAAACACACACAATCAATGGGTATGCTTAAAATAAGGCATAGAAGCACAATACCCATGCAATATGCAAATATGTGAGGAACCTAAATATTAGGTAACCAAACCCAAGAAGAGTTTGATTTCCTAACATAATCACACGAGGTGATCACATCCTTAACTAGAGAGTTGATGTAACTATCTCTCTCTTACACACTAGCCTTAGTGGGAATCCATAATCTCAAGGATTTCCTAGGCAAAGGTTTTGCCTTAGCAAGAGGGAAGGATGTGGCATGCTTAGGTATAGAAACAAATTTCTTAGCATGCAAAGAATGAGGATTTTGCTTCTTAGCAAAAAATGAAGATTCTTCATTCTTCCTCATCACCTTGTGATCTACATGCTTCTTGTTGGTGTTATTATTGTACAAGAAAGCATGGTGATTCTTCTTAGGTGCTTTAGTAATATTTCTTGAATTTACACCAAAAGAAGAAATAGAGGTGGGTTTGGGAACCACATTTTGAATATAACCCAAACCTCCTCTATGATTTTGCCGGATGTTGTTTTTCCAACAAATCGTGGAGTGAATCCGTAGAATACACAAAGCTTATGAGCTTCCGGGATTCCTCTTCACATTTCAACGTAAGTTGTTGAATGTGAGCATTTAAGCTAAGGTTTTGAGCAATGAGATTTTCATTAGAAATGCTCAATTCCTTAACTTGAGAGAGAAGTGTGTCTCTCTCACAAGTGTTATAAACATGCCTTTCATCATGAACTACACTTGCAATAACTAGTTTATGCTTTCTACTCTTAGCAATCTTATATTTTGCTTTTAATCTATTGTAAGAGTTGATGCGCTTACTATCCCTTTCGGAGGCTAAGTCAAATTTGAACTTGAGCTCCTCATATGAGATCTTTTCTTTCTCGATCTCAACAACAACATCATCATCATCCTTGCAAGAGCTTGATGACGACTTCTCCTCCTTAGCCGCGAGGCGCGAATCCTCATAGGAATTGTATGCGTCAAGCCAAGTATCCAACTCTTCTTCGTTTAATCCGGAGGGGATTGGAGTAGGAACATCCATGGCTACAAAGCATGCGTGAGCATCCTCCTTTGTATCCTCTTCTTCATTACTAGAAGTGTCCTCACTCGAATCATCAAAGGTCCCGACAAGTCCCTTCTTGTGATTTTTGGACTTGGACCTCCCTTTCCAATGCTTCTTCCCTTTACCCTTGTAAGATTCTTTAGTGGTTTTGGAAGTGCATTCGGTGGACAAATGACCTTTTCCACTGCAAGTGTAACAAGTAGGAACCTTGTTAGAAATGGAGGCAAACTTTGACAAAGACTTACCTTGCTTGCCTTTAAGGAAAGCTTTGAATTGCTCGGCAAGATCCTCAATTTCTTCTCCACTTGCATCTTCTTGCTCATCTTCTTCGCTAGGAGCTTCTCGAAGGAATTTCCTCCTCCACTTAATTGGCTCCTCCTTGGCATGGAATGCAACCCCCTTTGGCTTCTCTAGCTTCTCGGGCTTTGTTGGTTGAATCTCCTTCTTGTGTTGAAGCTTCACTTCATACGCCATGAGATTTCCAATGCACTCCTCAACGGTATATTTGGACGTGTCATATGACTCCAAAATTCCGTTGGCCTTTGACTCCCAACGAGGTGTAAGAGAGTCTAGGATCTTCTCAACACGATCCTCTTGGGAAATTGTCTTCCCGAGTCCCTCCAAAGCGTTCACAATATCGGTAAACCTTGTGAACATCTCTGAAATGCTTTCGCCTTCCTGCATCTTAAACATTTCATATTTAGATCTAAACAAAGTTTGTTTAGATTTCTTTACCTTCGTTGTTCCTTCATGACAAATCTCCAAGGTGTGCCAAATATCATTCGCCGTTTTGCACATGGAGATGCGGTTGAACTCACTAGCAGAGAGAGCGCAATGTAATGCATTCATAGCTCTTGCATTGAACTTGATTGAGTCCTTCTCTGCCTTTGTCCTTGAAGCCGCAGGAGTAGTGGGCTTCTCAAATGGCACCTTCGTGATGTCCCATAGGTCTTGACCCTCCATGTAGATCATCATTCTGATCTTCCAACTTGGGCAGTTGGTTCCGTTGAAGAGCGGGGGTCGAACGGTTGAGTGACCTTCTTCATGAGACGCGGATGAGGCGTTGAATGCCATCGTTGCAGTATGCTTTAACCTCGCTCTCTTACCAATTATAGGGATCGTTTAACCCTTACAATACTAACAATACACACTAGATGGGGGGTGAATAGTGTAATGGCAATAAAATTGTCCAAATAAAATTTAACTTGCAAATGCGGAATTATAAATGCAAGAGGAAATAGATGGCACAATCAATCCAAACGCAAACACAAAGAATTACCCTGGTTCCCCAAACTTGGGTACATCCAGCCACACCAATATTCACTATATTCCCACACAGAGAAGTGAATACAAATCTCACAAGGAGATACCCCACAAAGAGGATTTATGCCCTACACAAGGACCCAACCAATCCTACACAAGGATCAAGACTCCCACACAGAGAATCACTAACTCCCACTCAGAGAATTAGGGTTAGCCCTACACAAGGACACTCGAACTCCCACAAAGAGAGTTAATTCCCACAAAGAGAATTCCCTAGTCCCACAAAGAGACAACCTCCCACAAAGAGAGAAACTCCCACAAAGAGAGTATCCTAATCCCACAAAGAGAAATAGGAAAACAAATTACACCCTGTAAAGTAAATACTCTTACCTATGCCTTGAGATGCTTACTCATCAATGAATGCAAGGTATGGAAGAGGATCTCCAAGTGTTGGAATATGCTTGAGAGCACTTGGATGATTCCCTTGAGCTGGACTTCAATGCATGAAGGAAGATGAATGGTCAAAGAAGGGAAATGAGGGAGCTTGAGAGTGGCTTAATGATCTCTTGTGATTTTCAATAGAATCAAGAGTAATCAAGAATCAATCAAGAAGTTTAAGCATATGCAGCACACTCATATATATAGGAATCCTATATCAAGCCCAAAAACCCAAAGAAATAGCCAAATAAGCAAATCTGCAACGGCTAGAAACTGGGTGAAAACGACAGGAACATTCGACTGATGATCATAAGACAGTCGACTGATCAACGGCTAGAAAATATCCAACGGCTATAATCTGAGCCAGGACAGTCGACTGACGAAGTCAATACAGTCGACTGACAAACAGGACAGGCGCCTGTAACTCCTTCAGACGACTGCTGCAGGGGATGGAACGAAACAGAGAGCTGCACTCTTTCTCCAATTCTTCGCACATGCGACTGATGTTAATACTACAGTCAACTGTCAAATAGTCAGGCGACTGTACATTCTTCATCAGTCGACTACTGTAAAGTATGGAAAGAAGACAGAGAGATGCAGAGATTGCACTTACGCTAGACAGGCGACTGTTGGCCAAATCTCAGGCGACTGTAAATATACAGGCGACTGAAAACTGATCGACAGGCGACTGTGCGTAAAACTCAAGTTTGAGTCAATTGAAATATTGACTTGAGCTGTGCAAATCAGGCGACTGTAGAAGGATCTACAGGCGACTGGAAATCACCCAGTCGGCTGTGTTTCCCTTAACAGACGACTGACGGAAAGAGTGAACCTATTGGGTTGGATTCTATGATAATCCTAAGGTTCACTAAGGTGGTTAAATGCATGTGCATGAATGAGCAAACCATCTAGCAAGGCATTACATCAACCCTAGACTCAAAAAGAGAGAGAAAGCAATAAAGTAAATTACATGGATTACAATGGTTTCGTAAGAGTCTAAGTCTTCAATCTTGATGCCTTGATTGCTTTCCATCATCTCCAAGCTTTGGCACTCCTTGAGTCCAAACTTTGGCTCTTCTTCACATGATGTCCATCCTTACACCAAGTGATTAGTCTCCAAGAAAGATATCCTTGAAATAAACTGAGAGACTAAAACAAGAGATTCATTAGCAACAACATAATGTTGTGATCATCATTAAAATAAGATTGGTATGAAACACCAATACTCAACACCAATATGCGACTGATTTTGGATATGAGAAAAAAGACACCCAGATAGTGAGCTATTTGGTAGGTAGTCAGCTATCTTGCAGTTTTGCGCATTTAGAAGTACAATTCACCGAGTATCGCATCAAACTGATTTCTAATCATTCAAAAAATATTCTAATGTACATGAGATAGTTTTGATCATATTCATCTTTTTAATAATATTTTAAACTTCTTATTCAATTTGTGATGTTCTCTAATAAGCTTCTCATGGGTATTACACAATTCTTTGTAGGGACCCATTAAATCAAATTCAAATTCACTATCGCTATTATCATCGCTATCACTACTACTAAGTAGGTCGTCGTTACTATAGTTATGCGAAGATGGATCATAATTAGTTACCTTTGATGACGTTGATGCCATAACACACAGGTGCGCCCGTTCTTCTCTTTGTTCTTCCTCGTCAGATGATGTCGAAGATTCATCGAAACTTGACACGTTGCTTTGATCGAAATCTGCAAATGTCTTTTTCTTTGACTTTACGAACTTTTTGTCCTTTTGGTTTTGTCTTCTATCTTCCTCCTTTTCTTTGCCTTTTCATTGGTCGTGATTTTTTTTCCATGGGGCAGTCTCTTCGATGATGTCCTGGTTTATTACATCCAAAACAGATAATATCATTACTAGAATGAGATCTTCTCTGTATGAACTTCCTTGGGAGGAATTTTCTGAATTTCCTCGTTATGAAATATATTTCCTTCTCTTCCTTTTCAGAGTATTCTGAATCTGAGCTCTCTTCGTTTGTTCTAAATGCCAAGTTCTTCTTCTTTGGCTTTTCCTCGATCTGTTTGTCTTCTCTAACTCTATCTCATATGCCATGAGATTTCCCATTAGCTCTTTGATAGTGATTGACTTCAAGTTATGAGCTCCTCGGATGGCTGTGGGTTTTTCCTTCCATTCCAGTCAGAGTGATTGAACTATTTTCATCACCTGATCATATTCAGAAATTTTCTTGCCTAAACCTGCAAGCTCATTTGTGATATTAGTGAAACGAGTATTAACATCCCTAATACTCTCACATTCCTTCATTTTAAAACTCTCAAATTTTGAATACAACACATTAATTCTAGATTACTTTACCTTTTCGGTTCCTTCATGGTTTACCTTAAAAGTGTGCCATATTTGATTTGCGGTCTCACATTGAGACACACGATCGAATTCTGCACCTAAACCTGCACAAAATAATGCGTTCATAGCTTTGGCGTTTAGGTTACCTTTCTGTAAGGACCGTCTACCTTACAATACTAACAACAAACACTCTAGAGGGGGTGAATAGAGTAATGGTAATAAATTGTGCAATTAAAATTAAACTTGCAAATGCGAAATAATAAGTGCAAGAGGAATTAATCAACACAATCAATCCAAATGCAAACACAAGAATTACCCTGGTTCGCCAAAATTGGGTACGTCTAGCCATACCAACATCCACTATAATTCTCACACAGAGAAGTGAATACAATCTCACACAGAAATACCTTACACAGAGGATTTAGGATTCCCACAAAGAGATATCCTTGCTTTCTCACAGAAAGACTTATGCTCTCACACAGAGAGACTCAAACTCTCACACAGAAAGATCACAACCAACCCTCACACAAAAGGTTATACTCTCACATAGAGAGTAACTAGCCCTCACACAGAAAGCTAGGGTTTGAATGAAATAACAAAGTAAAACAAATACTTTTACCTATGCTTTGAGATGAATTTACTCATTAATAAATGCAAGGCATGGAAGAGGATCTCCAAGTGATGAGATTTGCTAGAATTACACTTGGATGATTTCCCTTGAGCTTGACTTCAATGCATGAAGGAGAGAATGAGCTCTAAGAGGGAAATGAGAGAGTTTGAAAATGGCTTAATTAATCTCTAAAGATTTTCAATAGCATCAAGAAGTTCCAATGAACTCAGCCTTCTCATATATATAGGAACCCTATATCAACTCTCAAAACCCAAGGTAATATCAAAAAACAAAAGGTTGTAGCGGCTAGTTTCTGGGCTGAAATGAAACTAACAGTCGACTGATGAACAAATGACATTCGACTGTCCAACGGTTAAATAATTCCCAACGGCTATAATCTGAGCAATGACAGTCGACTGATGAAGACAGTACATTCGACTGAGAACAGGACATGCGCCTGTTAAACCTTTAGCAGACGACTGTTGCAGGGGATGGAATAAAACAGAGAGATGCACTCTTACTCCTAATATGCATACATGCGACTGATGAACAAAGGACAGTCGACTGTAAAATAGACAGGTGACTGTATATCCATCATCAATTGAATGCTGCAGGAGATGGAGAAAAACAGAGAGATGCAATATTCGAACGTATACCTTTCTGACGACTGTTGACCATTTCACATGCAACTGTAAATATACAGGGGACTATAAATTGAGCATCAGTCGACTGATGCAAAAAAGCTCAAGTAGAGTCAATAGAAATGTTAACTTGAGCAGTGCACTACAGTCGACTATAGAAGGCTCGACAGGCGACTGGAATCACCCAGTCGACTGTAAAACCTTTAGTAGGCGACTGTTGGAGAGCCAGAGACTTCAATTGAGTCTTGGGCAAGATGAACTTGTTGGGTTAGATTCTATGATAATCCTAAGGCTCATTAAGATGGTTAAATGCATATGCATGACTGAGTAGACCATCTATCAAGGCATTATAATAAACCTAGACTCAAAAAGAGAGAAAGCAATAAGTGAAATAATACATGGATTACAATGCTTTTCTTAGAGTCTATGGCTTCAATCTTGATGCCTTGATGCTCCCCATCATCTCCAATCTTTGGCACCCCTTGGGTCCAAGCTTTGCCCATTCTCCATTTGATGTCCATCCTTACACCAAGTGTTTAGTCTCCAAAAATGATAGTCTTGAAATGTTAACTATGTGACTAAAACAAGAGAGTCATTAACAACAACATAATATTGTGATCATCATCAAAATAACATTAGTATGAACCACCAATACTTAACACTTTCTTCTTTTTTCGGCTGACCATTTAGTGGTGTCCGTCTTGGCAGGTTATACATATTGATCTTTGGTGACGGTCCATGCATCGATGTAGGGATTGGAGATGCGTTCTCATTCAGATCTTCTGACTGGAATAGTTGGTACCATTGAACAATGTTGGTCGAATGGTGTTGAGTCCCTCAGAGTGATGTGATGTTGATGCAACAGCTTTAAAATGATTTCTCTGATACCAAGAGTAGGATCTTGTGGATGGCAGAAAACACTAGAAGATGCTTAAATAGGGGTGTCAACAAATAATAAATCTTTTCATGTAATTGAAAATCCTTCACATAGTTGCCTAAGTCTCAAATTCGAGTTGCCTCATTTTGTACTTAATCAACGATTTCTACGTGCTTAAATATAATAAGAGTTGCATCGGTATAAAAGAGTGCAAGCAATAATAATAAAGAGGGTTAGAGAGATATGATCACAGCACAAACACAAAGTGATTTTACCCTAGTACAGCCCAACCTTGGCCTACGTCTAGCAATCGATCCACTAGCTCTCAACGAGAGCAACCTTGTCTCAACAAAACCGAAGAGAACTTCGTACAAGCACTAAGCTTCCTCTTCCCAGGA
The DNA here is from genome assembly GCA_030789695.1 of Scilla litardierei. Classification (NCBI taxonomy): domain Eukaryota; kingdom Viridiplantae; phylum Streptophyta; class Magnoliopsida; order Asparagales; family Asparagaceae; genus Scilla; species Scilla litardierei. The sequence goes on along the minus strand of CM061135.1, from coordinate 100,686,551 downwards.
ATTTCCACAAACTCATATAGTTACAACGGACTAGGAATTACCAAAAAACTTCCCTAACACATGGGAATTGTAGTAACCTAGCCTTCTTTAAAGACTTTAGAAAAGATATGAAATTTACGTACAATGGTTTCCTAAAAGCCAATAGTATATATGTGAATAAGTGGCTTAAGAAAATAAAGAAAACTCTTGATCAAATAATTGTCTATGAGTTAAAGCCCAATTTGATCGATTGAGTTTCTCTTGAAAATTGATCTTCTAAAAATTTGCACTTGGGCTTTTGAGACCAAAGATCAAGTTTTCGTTTAATCTTTGAAAGAAAAATATGATTTTAAAAAGATAAAGATTAAAACAAGAGATTTGTATTTTTGAATCTCAAAAGAAAAATCTTTTGATCTTGGAGATCAAAAAGGCAAGTTATTCGAAGGCTAAATAAAACTGAAAATAAATCAAGAGATATGAGAATTAAAATTAAAGCAATAGCCTTTTGAATATAATGAAGAACAGAAATTAGTGCCTTGAGCACTTTGAGCAATAAATAGATTTCTTTTTAATATGAAATTGTTATATCAAAAACTTTGAAATCCCAGCTATTTATAGAGAAAATAATATCACATAATCTGCACAAAATCAGCTTAACACAGCTCAAAAAATCAATTCCAACGGCTAGTTAATGCCTAGCATAAATCAAGACAGATTGCCAATTTTGTTAACAGTTGACCCAGATAGTCGGCTATTCAGTGGAATAGTCGCCTATTTCACCCAAATAGTCATCTATTTCCAAGGATATTCGTCTATTATTTTGACAAAGAGTTTTAGGCAAAATCATGACTGTCAATAGTCGGTTATCTGGCTAGGACAGTCGGCTATTTCTGGATACATGGTTTTATACTTAATAATACTTGAAAAATAATTTATAGAAATTATATTAACGTATTATACTAAGTAGTATATTTTAAAATGAAATTTTAAGAAAATTTTTGTGTGTGTAAAAGATATATTATGGTTTTTAAATTTCTAAGTAAATAACTTCTTTAAACACATGACTAGCTCTTGTTCTTCATTCTTTGACTTGAGCAATTTCCTCTTAATCTTAAGCCTTCATATGCTTTATAGTTTTGAGCTTTCATATGCTTCAATTTGTGGCTTGAGAGTAGACTCTTGATCTTAGCTTCTAAGACCTTCGATTTGCATCACAATGCGCTATATTCTTCTTGGATAAAAAATAATCTGTATGCACTTGACATAAACACATTAGTACGTATATTACTTATGCACACCATCAAAATCTACTGGGGTGGGTCTCAATATCCCAACACTCTTCCCCTTCTTGATGATGACAACAACTGATATAAAATGTTGAAATAATATGAAATTCGAAAAATTATTTACGCTCCTCCTACATAGATGCATTATTGGTATGGATAGGTTACTCCTCTTGCAACAAAGCTAGTTAGCAATAAGATGAAATATGCACAATTTTCTTATTACTTTCAATTCAGATGTTATTTTATATGGTATTGTAAGCTTTCTCCCCCTTTGTCTCATGAAAATATTAGAGGTTAATAACATATAAACCAAGTGTTAAAGTTAAATGTGACATATGAATGATAACCGAGTGATATAATTATATAAAAAATATGATAGAGTGTAACGGCCGCTTTCCGACCGTTCGTATTTTTGCGTGTGCCTTCCTTTTTCGTACGCATATTTTTCTCTGACCTTTCTTCTATCCGAAATACGCGATGTTATATGTCTTTGTGATCGTATGGAAGAGTAGTTATTTGTGGGATTTTTAGTGAACGTCATTTCACGGGTCGTTCTCCCACAAATCAGGTTTGATTGTAGAGACGTCGTAGCTTTAGACTTAGTCGTCGGACCTTTTTATTTTTAGTTCGTTTTCCATAGACCAAATGCGTGATTGACCACCGTATCCCCGAGCCTCTCGTCGTCACAGTCGTCACGATATTTTTTTCATAATTTTCGGACACCCTTAGCCCAACCAAACCCACTAATCAAAATCAAGCCCGTTTAGCCCTAATCAAATTTAAGTTTCAAATCCCTAATCTAATCTTAGGGAATCCCTCATACGTAGCATGAAATATTTCCCCCTATATTTGGTACCCCTAACTACACACCCATCCTCTCACATACCCTCTCTCTTAGTCACCTAAATATACCCCATTTATGCCCCCATTTAGGAATATTCCTAACTTAAAAACCAAACCTAGCCTCTCTCCCTAGGTCACGCACGCATGGGCCAGCCGCCATTTCTCCTTCTTCCTTGCGACTTCCCACTCGCCTTCGGCAGCCACCGGCCTCCCCTCTAGTCCGGTGACCTCCCACTTTCCTTTCTCCTTCCTCTCTCTCTACTCTCTCTCTCCCCCTTAAAACCCCAAGAAAACAGCCCCCATGGCTGAACTATTGACATCAGCCCCTAACGCGTGCGCCCCGGCCACCACAGCCGCCTCCGGCGACTCCTTGGCCTTCCCCATCCTCGACAAGCCCCTTCTCTCTTCATCCTCTCTCTTCTCTCCCCTTAAAACACCCCAAAACTCCCCAAGGTCTGCCATGGCCGAGAATTCTTGACAGTCTGTGCCAATCACCGGAAAACCGCTGGCCACCCCTCTTCGGCCCCCTTCGGCGGCGGCCACCGCCTCCCTCGGACTCCCCTCGAACCCCCTATCACCTGCAACTCTCCTTCCCCTTTCCTCTACTCTCTATCTTCCTCAAAACACCTCTCAAACTCATGTAAACGGCAGTTTTTGACAGCCTGTGCACCGCCAGAAAACACCGTCGACGCCCGGCCACCTCCGGCCACTTTCCACGACCACTCCATATCATTAGATCCCACTCGAACCCCTTTATCTACTACAAGTCTCCTTTAACCCCTCTGCCGCTTTTCCGCTACGATGCACAACAATGACCGTTGCACAAATCTGTCCTTCCCGATTCTCACGGCTGCCCACCGCCATGCACAGACGCCGTCAGCCACCCACCGGGCCGAGCAACCCACATCTATATCCTTCAATCTCCGACAGCCCCCTTTGCTCCTAGGAGTTCACGCACTTCGCTGATCTTGCGTGTTTTCCCCGGCGTTGCCGCCGTCGTGTAGATCCGTTGCGCTACCCGCAACAGGAGAGATCTCGACGTCACGCTCACTGTTCTTGCCTTCCGCTCATTGTCTGGACGTGTCTCGCTGCTCTACCATCGTTTCAGATGTTGCTGATGATGCAGATTCATCACCGTTCAGACCCGACATCCACTCTACGATCAAACGTCGAAAAGGTTAGCCCTCTAACGCGTAGTAAGAACCGTCACCGTAGCGAATCGAAAACTTAATCTAAAAACCATCAAAGATAACTAAATTTTTCTTTACGCTCTTTAAAATGTTGTTCAACCATAGACATCGACGAACGTACTTAATATCTGTGCACATAGGATAGTCGTCGATTAGGCGTAACGAATCAAAAACCGTGAATTTTGACTGTTAGGGTAGTCTCGCCAAACTTAGAAACTGAAGATAATAGTATTGATGGAAAACACATTCTGACCCCGCCGTTGACCTGTTTCAGACGGACCCTCACGGACGCACCGATTCGGCGAGACGATCCGGATCAACGACGCACTCGCCATCGCATGCAAGTGTTTCTCATTTGCGTACTTTCTGCCACGTTTAGGCCATCTTTCCTTAAACTGTAAAAGTACAACTAAAGAGAACCGGACGTGAAATGATAGCGTCCGGGATCCCCTTAACAGCTTAGACTTGACGACGAAGTCTAAGCACAAACAATAACAACAACTGACACCCTAGGTTCTATCTGTGTGTGCGTGTGCGTGTGGACCCCCTAGAATGAACAATTCCCTATTACTTGCCATGTCATGAAATGTTACAAAAGCCTCCGGGCGTTTCCGATGCTCCACGTGGGAGTGATTTCTGTGTTACCAAAAAGCCTGCGGGCATTTCAGATGCTCTCCACGCGAGACTGATCTCTGTGTTACAAAAAGCCTACGGGCGTTTCAGATGCTCTCCACGCGAGAGTGATCTCTGTGTTACAAAAATCTTACGGACGTTTCAGGTGCTTTCCATGCGAGAGTGATCTCTGGTTATCTTGTCTTGTGCACTTAGGTTAGGGTAGGGTTGAGCGGTCGTACGGGGAGAGGGTTTGATCCCCCTCAAACTGTAAGGTGTGAACCCTTCGTGACACACACGGTACTTCTTATCTTGTCCTGTCCTGTCTAGCTTAGTCCCGTAGTCGGTAGCACACGCCACAACTACTGCCTGTCACGTTTACTTTCATGCACTGCTTTATTTCTTCATAGTTTAACTGCCATGTCATAACAATAACATGTAATCAACCAGTAAAATGTTGCTCTTAATTACCTTACACTTGCTGTGGAGTCTAACCTTTCCTTATAGACTTTATATGGCGTACAGTTCCTTTTCTCTTGGGTGATGTACGTCAAGTGTTGAGCCAGAGTACGTGGACGAGCCGGACGTACCTGAGTACTTGGAGCCAGAGGACGTCGACCCGGAGCACGTTCCTGACGAGGACCCGACTTAGGGGTCTTTTCCGTCGCTGTCTTACAGAGGTTACTACTTTTTAGTTGGGTGCGTAGCACCACTTTACCTTTTTGCCTAGATTGGGTGCTTCGTACCACTAGTTTCTTTCTGTAGTTATTGCCATGTGGTCGCGTCCGAGTGTACACCCGAAAAACGACTTGTATTTTTACCGCAAGCGCACGGTGTAGCGGCGAGCGGGTATCGAACTCAGGGAGGACAAATGGCTGTGTCTCTTTCCAATCACCTAGCTATCGAGAGAATCGAGAATAGTTTGGGGTATAACAGTCACAATTGTTCAAATATCAAGAGAAATATCAATTTAATAAAACGTCTAGGGATAGGAAATCCCCACTACGGACCATCTCTCATCCTTGTGATTCAAAAGTTTCATTGTTGCTAAGCTTGAATATAGGTGAACTAGTCGCAACTAAATGTAGAACCAAGCTCACGCTCTCGCGCTATTGCCGGTCTATAGCAAACCTAGGATAGGGCCCACTGTCGTGCAAACCCTAGCCTAAGCCGCTAGAGTGAAGAACGACATCATTTTTCAATCGTATCTCGAGCCCACTCTCGTGCAAACTCGAGCTACGACCTAGGTTATGATAGTTCCGATCCGTCCAATCTCTTGCAAACGGATACAGGTATAAAATCACAATTAAAAATTCTAGCTTTGGTCCAATCTCTTGCAAACCAAATCTAGAGAAATCCAATTGTCAATCTAAATTGAACATCCGGGCCTTCCTATCAATTGGGATCCAATCTCTTGCAAATCCCAATCGATATGAATTCCTAGCTATCCGTAATGAATCAATCATAACCTAACCCTAATCAATTCTAACAACAATTCCACAAATTCATCACAATTTAGAAATAGGGTCCATAGGGTTCATCCCTACGCCCTAGAACGACGGCACTACTCACTAGACATCTTGCAAATCTCAGAAATAGCAAGAGAAATCACGGCACAATTCATTGAAAAGAGAAATAATGCATAAAAATTGAATTTTTAATGGGAATAGACAAACCAATGTAGATGCCAATGATTTCCAGCTGAGAATCCACCAAAGAGTAGCCGTCAAAATCCTAAAAGAAAGTCTAAAAATTAATTGTTCAAAAGCTCCCTAAACTAGGGTAAAAACTGGGGTTAAGTACCCTCTAAAATCGTCCAAAAAATCGTAACCAAACTGCCCCTGTGCAGCCTAGAAATCGCAACCCTAGCAGCATGCGGAGCGGTTCACTCGGCCGAGTGACCCTTGTCACTCGGCCGAGTGACAAACCCGGTAAAAAACAGTAACTTCGGATGTTTCAGGGTCTGTCTTTGGGGGATGGCTCGGCCGAGTGAGCATTTGTATTCGACCAAGTAGGCCTCCAAAGGATCTCTGAAAATTGCAGCAACTTCGGCCTTTTCTCTGGACAATTTCCCTGTACCACTCGGGCGAGTGAGCTTTCTCACTCAGCCGAGTAGGATTTCTTCGTTCGGTCGAGTATACACTGAAAAACTCCGTGTGCGTATCTGATCACTCCTTATTTTACACTTTTTTACCGCATGTTTGCATGCCATTTAGATCGCCCAAATCATGTTTTTCACGATATATCGACGATATTGCGATGCTTTTCACGATTTGTTGTTTTTGTCGCATTTCAGGTGATTAGGCGCGATTTGGAGTGATCTCGAGATACGCCTACTCCAGACGGTCACCGACGACCTCCCCGAGGGGTATTTTTGCTGTTGGAGAGGAGCGGAAGAAGAACGGACGTCGCAGGAGCGATGAGGAGGCCAAAATAAGCAGATTGGGCATGTTTTGTGTCCCACTCGGCCGAGTGGAGGAGCCACTCGGCCGACCAGCGAGACACCGCTCGGCCGACCAGTTCAGACACGATTTCTATGTGCACTCGGCCAAGCGACGGAGACCACATCGGCCGAGTGACGAGACCCCGTCCGCCCGAGTGGTGCCCAGACGAAGCCCTTCAATAATCCCCAAGTTACTGTTTTTCGGCTGTCTGAGCTTCAGAAGACCCACTCGGCCGAGTGGATAATCCCGTCCGCCCGAGTACCATGAAGCCATCGGCCGAGTGACGACAACTCACTCGGCCGAGCCGCCCCCGAAATGAAGACCCCTGAAGATCGATACTTACTGGAAAATTACAGGGTTTTCACTCGGCCGAGCGACTTTTGTCACTCGGCCGAGTGCGATGCGCTGCCTGTAGCGAAAATTGCGGAAAACAGGCTGCGCAGGGGTATTTTGGTCACAGTTTTTGGACGATTTTGGGGGCTATTTAACCCCTGTTTTTACCCTAGTTTGAAGGGTCTCTCTCTTAGATTTTTTGCAGCTTTTTAGATTAACTTTTTAGCTTTATTTTGGAGATTGGAGAAGAGACAAAGTTTGATTTTTGTTGGATTAATTGAAGAACTCCATTGGTTTGCATCTCTTTTCCCTAAAAATTCTATTTTTATTGCATATCTCGATAATGTGATGAATTCTTTTGCTTATTTCATTGATTATTTTTGTGATCTTGCTATGAATTGCGAGTAGTCGCCACGTCTTGGGGCGTGGGGATGAACCCTACGAGCCCAATTTCATATTTGTGATGAATTAGTAGAAATTTTGCTAGAATTGTTACTAGGGATTAGATTGTGATTGATTTACTACGGATGGCTAGGAATTCACATCGATTGGGATTTGCAAGAGATTGGATCCCAATTCGATAGGAAGCCCTAGAAATCCGAATTGGGTTGAAATCGAATCTCAGTAGTATCTGTTTGCAAGAGATTGGACCGATACTAGGGTTTCCGATTTCAATTCCGCGCCAATACCCGTTTGCAAGAGATTGGACGGGTAGGAACTATCCCAATCTAGGTCGTGAGCTGAGTTTGCAAGAGATTGGACTCGGTGCGCGATTGGACGATGATGTTGATCCTAATGCTAGCTTCCCTAGGCTAGGGTTTGCAAGAGATTGGACCCGAGCCTAAGATAGCTATAGACCGGCAACAGCGCGAGAGCGTGAGCTTGGTTCTACATTCAGTTGCAACTAGTTCATCCAAAATCTTATTCTAGCGATTTTGATACCGATGAACCACATTCATGAAATACAGTGAGTAGCGGGGATTCCCCATTCCCTAGACGTTCTTTATTTGATTTGATATTTTCGCACTTTGTCTGACGATTGTGACAGGATCGCCAAAGGCAAATTTCTCTCTTCTTAAATAGCCAGGTTGATCGGAGCAAGCACGGTCATTCGTCCTCCCTGTGTTCGATAACCCGCTCGCTGCTACACCATGCACTTGCGGTAAAACTACAACCGTTCTTTTGGGTTACGTCCCGGAGCGATCAAGTTTTTGGCGCCGTTGCCGGGGAGGCGATTGCGTTTGATCTTACCACCCTAGCTATTCTTTTTTTTATTTTATTATTATTTCCATTTCTTTATCTTTACCTAACCCTTCCACGGTACTAATCATTTCTTTGAAACTCTGTTTTCCATGTGCATGTACACGAGATCTACGGCGGACCCTGAAGCTATATTATTTGATCCCGAGATCGAACGTACCGCGCGGAGACTTAGAGCGGAAAGGAGACAAAATCCGGAAGGGCGGTTTATGACCAACCCGGAAACTGCGGACCAATTAGCGGCAAGGATGGCGAGGATAATTTCTATTCGAGATAGGCTTCGGCCTAAGAACTCTTCTACGACCTCATCCATTGCCGTGCTGGAGTTGACGGCTGACAAGAACTTCGAGCTAAAGACTGGACTAGTGGTTCTGATGCAGCAGGATCCATTTCATGGGAATACCCATGAAAACCCTCACTACCACATCCAATTATTCTTGTCGAAGTGCGCCACATTTCAGATGCCGGGGGTCTCCATCGATGCCATCAGACTGCGTCTCTTCCCCTTCACGCTAAAGGACAAGGCACTCTATTGGTTGAGGACGCAGGCTGACGGAGTTTTCACCTCTTGGGACGAGTTGGCGAGTGCATTTATTGACAAGTTCTATCCGCCATCCAAGACGGTGAAGATCCGGAGCGCTCTCATGTCCTTCAAACAAGGACCACATGAGACGCTCTATGAGGCTTGGGAGCGTTTTAAGGATTTGCAGCATCAATGCCCGCATCATAGCATTGAAGATTGGGAGCTAGTTCACAGCTTCTACAACGGTCTCCAACCGGAGACCAAACAAATTATTGATGCCGCGGCGAATGGTGCTATCTTGTCAAAGACTCCCGAGGAAGCTACGGCCCTAATTGAGGAGATGGCCTCAAACAACCAACAATGGGGCGATGAGCGAGGACACTCCACGTCCTCCTTGAAGCCGACTAGTATCTATGAGGCGAAGGCTGTAGCGGAGCTTACAAGCAAGTTTGATTCTCTCCACAAGGTAGTGGAGAGATTGGAGAAGTTTATCACGGAACCTCAAGGAGCCCCTTCTACCTCCGCTCCAACGAACCAAATGTGTGATTGGCAAGACCAATCTCAAGCCATGTACTCAAGAGGAGAGCAAGGAGAAGGATCCTTGGAGTAAGTACAATATGTCGCGGGGAACCAAGGATATTGGGCCAATCCGGCCGCAAGAAATCATCCCGGATTCTCCTACGCCAACAATGAAGGAGCTTTGAACCCGCCCCAAGCACCACCTCAACAAGCTCGACCACCACCACCCCAACAACAAAACTATCCGCCAAGGGGGCCTCCACAACAAAATTTCCAACCGAAGCAACAAGTTCCACCATATAGGCCGCCCGGATACAACCAAGGGTGGAGGAATCAAAATCAAAACCCTCCGCAAGCTCAACAACGATCCGACTTCGAAGCTAGAGTGGAGGTGTTTATGGTCGAGCAAAATAAGGTCAATGCTACCTTGAAGGCGGGGCAAGACTCCCTTAATACCGTTGTGGCTCAAATATCGGAGCAATTGGCGTTGCTCAATCGGAACACTCAACGATTGCCGGCGCAACCCGAGCAAAACCCATGGAGCAACACCGGCCACATCAATGCCGTAGTTGCCGTTACTACTAGATGCGGGAAGGATACCTCCCCCGCTATGATTCCTACCGAGGAGCCCATGGAGGAAAGCTTGGATCCAATTGAGCCGGTAGTTGAAGATGATAAGGAGAAAGAGCCACAAGAAAAGGAGAAATCTAGAGCGGAACAATTGATTGAGGAAAGGCGCTTTATGCCACCGGTCCCATTTCCCCAAAGGCTTGCTAGAGCGAAAATGGAGAAAAGGCTAGCAAAGTTTCTCGAGTATCTTAGAGGAGTTAGCCTCAACATTCCCTTCCTCGACGCCATCATGGAGATCCCCACATGCTAAATTCTTAAAGGACTTGATTTCAAGGAGAAAGAGGAAGGAAAAGATCATGCTAGCCGAGGAGGGCTCTTGGTTCACCAAGAGAGAGAAGGAGCCGGCCAAATTTAAAGACCCGGGGAGTTTTCGGATTCCTTGCACCTTGGGCGGCGTCCCTCTTCAAAAGGCGTTGGTAGATCTTGGGGCTAGTGTGAGCCTCATGCCTCTCTCCATGTTCTTAAGGCTAAACACCGGGACGAAATTGAAACCTACCGACATGCGGATACAATTGGCCGATGGGCGAATAACAAGGCCGGTAGGGATCACCGAAGACATCCCGCTACAAGTCTCGGGAGGAATATGCTTGCCATGTGACTTCGTTATCATGGACGTTAAGGAGGAGGGAGATACTTCATTGATACTTGGACGCCCGTTCCTCGCCACCGTCGGAGTGATTGTCGACGTGCAAGAAGGTACCCTAACTTTGAATGTCAGCAACATCGAGGTGGAGCTTCACATTCCTAAGGCTATGAAACACATGCCTTACCACGAGGAACTTGACTACATGGACCTCCTTGATGAGGTAATTGAAGAGGCGATCCCCCACTCGATTGGCGCTCTTTTCAATGAGGATTTTGATGAAGGCCCGGATTTAGGCCAAGATGAGAAGATAGATGATTCCCCCGACCTCTCCGCTGAAAATGATGAAGGCGACGCTGATGTCGCAAGGATTCGAGAGCTCTGCAAGCTCTCGAAATCAAGGTCTCCGAAGAAAGCTCCGCCGATACGGAAATCGGCGTCACCGGTGAAGCCGTTGACCGGAGCAAACGCTAGCTTGGGGGAGCCTCCCCCCAACACTATTCGAGACCAGAGACCACCGCGGGAGGACACACCGCCGCAACTTCCGAATCCCAGCGTTCTCCCCGGAAAGTTTGATGGGTGCATCTCATATGCACCAAACATCCCGCATTAATTGAAAATCATAGGGGGTCGAGCTCACGACCTTAAACGAGCGCTTGTTGGGAGGCAACCCGAAGGTTGTTGCTTTATTTTTACTTTTCTTTATTTTTGTTTTAGAAATTTTTAGTGTTTTGAGTCGTTCGCCCAAAAACTTTGTGATAACGGGTCCTATTTTTCTTGACAGGAGAGGAGATAGGTAAATCCATCATGAGGAGGATGAACGAGATGACGAGGAGCGCCCCAGGAAGACGCTTGATGCTTAGGAGTAAGATGAAATCGACTGGAGGAAGAAAGACGGAGTTTAGAGCCCAAACGAAGACAAACAGCAGAAAACAAGGCTCACTCGGCCGAGTATACTAGTCACTCGGCCGAGTACACAAGTTCGTCCGGCCGAGCCGCTCACGAACGAGGGAAGTCTGCTGTACCCAACTCTCTGTTTATTTTCTTGATTTCAGTATAACTGCTACTCGGCCGAGTATACATTTTCACTCGGCCGAGTAAAACGGATACGCTCCTAGGGCGAGTCTTGCCGAGTAGCTTAAGCCACTCGGCTGAATGGACTTACTCCACTCGGCTGAGGCTGGCAAGGCCACTCGGCCGATGCGTAAGCGGGGGGATATCACCATTGATCTCACTCAGCCGAGTGACCTAGTCACTCGGCCGAGTCGTAACTTTCGTTATATAAGGGCTGAGGGGAGGCACAATTTTCGAAACGAAAAATTCCCAAATCGCCGCGACCCTTCAGCTCCCCTCGCCCGACCCTCGCTCGCTCGCGCCCTCACTCGCCCGGTCGACCACTGCCGCGCCGCCGCTCGGCCAGCCACCGCCGGCCGAGCACCGCCCGCGCCTCGCCCGAGTCGCCGCCGGCGGCCGTGTCTCCGGCCACCTCCGGTATCGCCATTTTCGCCTATTTTTTCCTCTTTTTGTGTATTTTTAGAGGATCCATGTGTTAAACGACCCCCAAACCCTAATCAATTCCTATATCTATCTATTATACCCCTAATGCTCCATACATTTTGAATATTACCCGCTGATATCTCCGTTTCATGCGCAGGTTGATTTTGGGAGCTTAGGGGAGCTCAGGGGAGCTTCTACGGACTGATTTGGGCTTCGCGGAGGCGCTCTCTTCGCACGCTTCCATTGCTGAGCACTCGTGGCGTGTCTGGGTATACTCCTTCCACTCTTTTACGCACACCGCACTTTTTACACTTTTCGAAGCGCTCTCGGGGCCGATATGCCGCCCCGGACACGGCCGCGGTCGAAGAGAGCTTCCGCCAAGCGGAAGCGGTCGGATGATGTCGGCCCCTCTCACGAGTTGGAGGACTCTCCTCCACCGTCTCCCGCACACCCCATCCACCCAACACAGCCTGCAGGCCCCGCACACCCCGCACAGCCTGCAGCGCCCACACAGCCCGCACAGCCCGCACAGCCACTCACTGCCGCACAGCCACCACCTCCAGCTCCACTGGTCGGGCCGCTCGGGATTACGTTCCGAGACGACGCACACCACGCCGTCTTCGAGCGTATCTCCCAGCACTCGATCGTACCCTCCAGGTTTGCACACCTCGCTGACCTAGGACGCCTGGGGGTACTAGAGGGGATGCTCACGTTGTACGACAACGTGGGCTGGCGAGATTTCTTCCAGGTGTCGGCGGACACGTACACCCGCCCGACACTTGAGATTCTTAGTTTGATCGCCCGGACCGACGAGGGATGCTCGTTCCGGTTCATGGATCGGGAGTGCCAGGTCACTCTCGATATGATGAGAGCGTTTTTCTCGTGGCCTGCTGTCCCCGGTGCCGATCGCGGTTACGGCCCCACCCATATCCCCCCACCTTCCTTCGACGCTGGTGCCTTCTGGGCCCGGATTACGGGTCTTCACGCTGCCTTTGACCCTAGTAGGGCCAAGGCCTCGGCCATTGTCCATCCCTGCCTCCGCATTGCTCAGCGCCTTATGGCGACGACATTTTTGGCCAGATATGAGCCGGGCACGATGTCTACGCCGGAGCTCTACATGCTCTACGCGATGACACGTCCCAGAGCTCTATCTAGGGATGGCGATGAGCTGGTCCCCGCCGTCGTGATTGATGTCGCGGCATGGTTTTTAGACCGCATCATTGTATCGGTGGGCGCTCGCTCACCGATATACTGCGACGGCCTGATCACCTTGCTTGCCCTTATGACCGACGAGGACTTCCCTGACGACTTGCGACGAGTACCGGGCCCCACTTCTTTGTCGATCGATGTTATGGCCCGGATGAAGATGCTTCGTCCGCACGGTGAGCGTCACTGGGTCTGGTTGCACGGCCCTTACGGGGCCGATTACATGATTCTTCCGAGCCCAGCTCGGACTCAGATTGCACCAGCCCATGTCGACTGGCTCCCTGCGATGGACATCCTCATCCCCGCTGCATACGTGCTCGAGGCCGAGGAGGCCGAGCAGGCCCACGCTGCCCACGCTGCCCCCGCAGACCCTGTCGCGCCTGCCGAGCTTGCCGCCCCTGTTGACCCTGTGGCCCCTCAGCCTATCCCCGATGTTTCCGCCGCTCCTGACACCTCTGTCGGTGTCGGGAGTACCTCAGCTGAGCCCACTTCCACCACCCCCACCACTTCCGAGGCTGTCACCACCACTCCCACCACCACCACTGGCCCTCTGTCCGTCGAGCCTCTTTGCTCCGCACTCCCCGAGCGCCCACTGACCTTTGTTGAGAGTGGAGAGCCCTCGTTTGCCGTGGTTGTGGAGACCATGGCTAGCATGATCTCCGCTGGGGTTGCGCCTTTTGGTCCACACACTTCCACCCCAGCGGTAGTCACCTCTGTCTCCACCCCTGCTGTATTTTCCGAGAGTGTCGTGGCGTCTGTCCACACTTCTGTGCCACTGACCTCTCTGGCCGCCTCGCTGCCACTTTTGCATTCTTCTTTCGCTGCTGCTGCCTCTACTTCTCACCAGCCAGTGCCCCGGCCTCACACCGAGGCCAGGCCCACATTTGCGAGCGCAGCACCTTTTGTACCCTTCCCCGCTGAGCCCGTCACATACGCGACTCGAGTACGCCAGCCACGCCCTGCACAGCCCCGACCGGTGCGTCCCTCTGCACCACCTCCCCCCGACACTGTACTTCAGAGCATTCGTGCTCTAGAGGGGGCGGTGAGTGGCCTCAGAGGCGACCTTAGGACCCTGTCCTCCACCGTCTCTGCGATGGCTGACCGCTTTGACCTGATCCCCCAGATTCACTACTGTCTTACTTAGGTCCTGGAGCGTCTCACGCGCGTACCCCCACCCACCCAGCAGGTTCCTGCCCACACTTCCACACACACTCGACCTGCTACCACTTCCACACCCACACCCGCTCAGCGGCCTGTCCAGCCACCACCACCACTTCCGCCTCAGGACGGAGACGGTGCAGCACCACCTTCCTAGGCACCCTTGATGCCATCGATTATTCCTGCCGTTTTGCTGCCCGTTTCTGCTGGGTCCTGTTGCACTTTTGCCCACCCCCCTCCCCTCACTTATTTTGGGATCCTCATGTCGACCATATATTTATATATCTTTTCTGGGAGAGAGGGAGCGTTTTTGGTGACACTCTTATATATCTATATCACTCCTATCTGTGCATGCATCATGTCCGCATCATATTTTCATGTCTTTTTCTTTCTTTTTATTTTCATCTTTCTTTTCATCATGCATGCATCCTCACCTTCCCCTCACATTTCTTGTCTCTCGGTGTGCCACACTTTGCATATTGAGGACACTGTGCCATTTAGCTTGGGGGAGTGAGTTCTCACGTTCTTTTTCGATTTTCCACCTTTATTTTTAGTTTTTCACACCATTTTTCGCTTTTGCACTTATTTTTCATCATTTTTCCTTTTATTTTGCCATGCATCACGTTTTTCTTATTTTTCTGTGTGCCGCATTGTAAATAGTTCTATTTTCCCTTTATCTTTATTTCTTTCTTTTTCATCTCATGCTAGAGATGACTTTTCTGTGATGATGATGACGTGGAGTTAGCTTATTCTATATGCATGCTTAATTTGTCATGTCTTAGATTTTATTTCTGATATCATATGGTATGACTTGCCTTGCATCTAGAGATAGTAACCCACACTTTTTCCACATGAAAATGGATGAAATTTTACTATTAGCTGAGTTTGAATATTCATATGTATGCTATCACAGAAAACACACCAAGATTCACGCATTGAATGCCTATGTATGGAGTACTGATTTCTTTTGCTATATCACTTCTATATGCATGAACTGTACACTTCACTTCAGGATGATTGAATGATGTTAGCTATGATAAATTTGGATTAGTTAGCTTTTTTGTGATCGAAACTGAGTAGATTAGATTACCCTGCTGAAGTTGTCGTGCATGTCTTATAGAGTGAACCGAGTGATATATTCATTTCTTTCTCCACAAATCTTGAACATCATTTCTCTACTTTTAAAATCATTGGTGAATCTCCCCTTAGCGATTCTATTATATGGCATTTCCCCCGCTATTAATTCCTAGCTCCAAATTTCTTATTCGAAAAAAAAAGGAAAAAAAAAGAGAAAATATTCTTGTATATCATTATCTCTCTTTGAGTTGGGATCGTTGTGTATATATTTTTTATTGCAAAAAAAAGAGAAAAGAGGAAAAATCCTCAATAAAAGATCCCATCTCACTTTCTTTCTTTCTATCATTGCTTTTGGAGCTTTATAGGAATGGGGATGTAAATATTTTTTTATGCCATCACGCTTATGGATAAGCTTGGGGGAGGGGATCCATTGATGTGTGAGAGAGTGACTACTTGACGTTGCACGACAACCTAGGCTAAGTAATATTCTATACTCTGTGAGATTATTTTTAGCTTTACGAAATCCAGAAATCTAAGCCTAGCATTCATTTCATGAAATCCATACTTTTCTATGCTCTCTATTCTATAGTGTGATACTCTTATACTCCTGATAGAAAGCGTTCAATTGAAAAGTGTGTGATCTGTGATTTGTATACCGCTTTAAATGATTCAGACGACGTTAATTATAAAATTATTCCGTTTTTCATGATTATATTGTTGTTCGTAGGTTTTCTATTTCTATCTGCACTATTATACTATGATATCAAAATAAAATTCTTTGACATGTGTTTTTCATTCAGTGCATGCTATAAGAGTAAGCGGAACCCACGTCCTGAGAAAATGATCTAGTAGCTTACCTCTTCGCTTCTATCTTTCTTTTTTATTTTCATTTCTTTCTTCTCCGTTTTTCATTTTTTTTTTCATTTTTTCCGCCGTTTTCGTTTTTCGAATCCACCGGGTTCGCCTTTTGCTTATCTTCCTCGAGGACGAGTAAGAGGCAAGCTTGGGGGATTTTGATCACTCCTTATTTTACACTTTTTTACCGCATGTTTGCATGCCATTTAGATCGCCCAAATCATGTTTTTCACGATATATCGACGATATTGCGATGCTTTTCACGATTTGTTGTTTTTGTCGCATTTCAGGTGATTCGGCGCGATTTGGAGTGATCTCAAGATACGCCTACTCCAGACGGTCACCGACGACCTCCCCGAGGGGTATTTTTGCTGTTGGAGAGGAGCGGAAGAAGAACGGATGTCGCAGGAGCGACGAGGAGGCCAAAATAAGCAGATTGGGCATGTTTTGTGTCCCACTCGGCCGAGTGGAGGAGCCACTCGGCCGACCAGCGAGACACCGCTCGGTCGACCAGTTCAGACACGATTTCTATGTGCACTCGGCCGATCGACAGAGACCACATCGGCCGAGTGACGAGACCCCGTCCGCCCGAGTGGCGCCCAGACGAAGCCCTTCAATAATCCCCAAGTTACTGTTTTTCGGCTGCCTGAGCTTCAGAAGACCCACTCGGCCGAGTGGATAATACCGTCCGCCCGAGTACTATGAAGCCATCGGCCGAGTGACGACAACTCACTCGGCCGAGCCGCCCCCGAAATGAAGACCCCTGAAGATCGATACTTACTGGAAAATTACAGGGTTTTCACTCGGCCGAGCGACTTTTGTCACTCGGCCGAGTGCGATGCGCTGCCTGTAGCGAAAATTGCGGAAAACAGGCTGCGCATGGGTATTTTGGTCACAGTTTTGGACGATTTTGGGGGCTATTTAACCCCTGTTTTTACCCTAGTTTGAAGGGTCTCTCTCTTAGATTTTTTGCAGCTTTTTAGATTAACTTTTTAGCTTTATTTTGGAGATTGGAGAAGAGACAAAGTCTGATTTTTGTTGGATTAATTGAAGAACTCCATTGGTTTGCATCTCTTTTCCCTAAAAATTCTATTTTTATTGCATATCTCGATAATGTGATGAATTCTTTTGCTTATTTCATTGATTATTTTTGTGATCTTGCTATGAATTGCGAGTAGTCGCCACGTCTTGGGGCGTGGGGATGAACCCTACGAGCCCAATTTCATATTTGTGATGAATTAGTAGAAATTTTGCTAGAATTGTTACTAGGGATTAGATTGTGATTGATTTACTATGGATGGCTAGGAATTCACAGCGATTGGGATTTGCAAGAGATTGGATCCCAATTCGATACGAAGCCCTAGAAATCCGAATTGGGTTGAAATCGAATCTTAGTAGTATCGGTTTGCAAGAGATTGGACCGATACTAGGGTTTCCGATTTCAATTCCGCGCCAATACCCGTTTGCAAGAGATTGGACGGGTAGGAACTATCCCAATCTAGGTCGTGAGCCGAGTTTGCAAGAGATTGGACTCGGTGCGCGATTGGACGATGATGTTGATCCTAATGCTAGCTTCCCTAGGCTAGGGTTTGCAAGAGATTGGACCCGAGCCTAGGATAGATATAGACCGGCAACAGCGCAAGAGCGTGAGCTTGGTTCTACATTCAGTTGCAACTAGTTCATCTAAAATCTTATTCTAGCGATTTTGATACCGATGAACCACATTCATGAAATACGGTGAGTAGCGGGGATTCCCCATTCCCTAGACGTTCTTTATTTGATTTGATATTTTCGCACTTTGTCTGACGATTGTGACAGGATCGCCAAAGGCAAATTTCTCTCTTCTTAAATAGCCAGGTTGATCGGAGCAAGCACGGTCATTCGTCCTCCCTGTGTTCGATAACCCGCTCACTGCTACACCGTGCACTTGCAGTAAAACTACAACCGTTCTTTTGGGTTACGTCCCGGAGCGATCAGTATCCGTTCTGGTCGGCCGAGTGGGACTTCTTGTTCGGCCGAGTGGCTGTTGTACTCGGCCGAGTGATGTGCTGTTGTGCTTGTTTCTTCTTCTTTTTGTCTCCTCGTTGCTCCTATTGATTTCCTTCTTCTTCCGCTCATCCTCCATCGCTGATAAGCCCTCAAATGAGCCGTGGGTAACAATCCTAAGCGCTTGCAAATCCCTTGATCTCAAATTCGCTCCAAATCGCTCCATATTTCCTGAAATACGACAAAAATAAGAAATAGTGAAAAGCATCGCAATATTGTCGAATAATCGTGAAAAACGCGATATGGGCGATCAAAACGGCATGCAAATATGCAGAAAAAAGGTGTAAAATATGGAGTGATCAAAATCCCCTAAGCTTACATCTTACTCGTCCTCGAGGAAGATAAGTAAAAGGCGAACCCGACGGGAAAAATAATAAAAAGAAAAAAAAGGAAGAGATAGAAAATAAAGAAAGAAAGCAAAGAGAGAGATGCTAGATTATTTTCTCTGGACGTGGGCCTTGCTTACTCATATAGCATACGGAGAATATAAAACACATGCCAAAGATTTTCATTTCGATATCACAATCATATGGATGCATTCAAAATAGAAAACCCGAGAATAAAAAAATAGTATGAAATATGGAGTCGTTCTAGGATTAACATCGTCTGAAGCATCTAAAGCGGTATACATACTCATAGACCACACACTTTTCAATTGAATGCTTTCTATTTGGAGTATAAGAGATATCACACATCATGGATCAATAAGAATAGAAAGGTATAGTTTTCGTGAAGTGCATGCTAAGTATCAATCCCTGGATTTTGTAAAACTTTTAGTAATCTCACCGAGTATAGAAAATTACCTAGCTTAGGTTGTCATGCACAGTCAAGTAGTCACTCTCTCACACATCATTGGATCCTCTCCCCCAAGCTTATCTATAAGCGTGGTGGCATAAGTAAATCAATAAGTACATTCCTCATTTTTGAAGCTCCAATAAAAATAAAAAAACAAAAGAGGGAAGAAAGAGAGAAAGAGTATGAGATGGGATCAAGAATAAGCTTCTTTTCTCTTTTCTTTTTCTTTTTTTTCTTTTCTTTTTTTTCTTCTTTATATATATATAACCTATATACATCTGAGATCCCAAATCAAAAGAATAGAAAGATATTCATACATTTTTTTTCTTTTTGATTTTGGGGGTATTGGAGCATGGAATTTAATAACGGGGGAGATGCCAATAATAGAATCGCTAAGGGGAGATTCACCAATGAATATAAGTATAGAAATAATGCTCAAGATATTTGGAGAAAGAAATAAATTTAACACTCGGTTCACTCTATAGGATGTGCACGACAACTTTTAGCAGAGTAATGTAATCTACTCAGTTTAATCTCAGAAAGTAAACTAGTCCAGTTATATCAACCTAACATACATTCATTCAACCTGAAAGTGAAGCGTACAGTTTTCATGTAATAAGAAGTGATATAAGAAAGGAAAGCAGTGCTCCAGATATAAGCAATCAATGCGTGAAGCTTGGTGTGTTTTCTACGAAGAGTATACATATAAATTATCAGATTCAGCTAATATAAGAATTTCATCCATATTCATACACGAAAGTGCGGGTTACTAAATGCAAAGCAAGACATAGCATATGATATCTGAAATAAAAAACTATGGCATGACAAAGTAATATGCAAAATAGAGATAAGCTAGCACCACGTCATCATCATCACAGAAAATTCATCTCTAGCAAAAAGATGAAAGAAACAAGGATAAAAAAAGGAAATGAAAACTACTACTGTACAATGCAGCATAGATAGAAAGTAAGAAAAACGTGATGCATGGTAAAAATGAAAAAGTGAGTGAAAAAGGTGTAAAACAAAGAAAAGGTGGGAACATAAAAATAAAAATAAAAGGTGACAAAAAATAAAAAAAAGTGAGAACTCACTCCCCCAAGCTAAAGTGCACAGTGTCCTCAATGTGCAAAGTGTGGCACACCGAGAGACAAAATAGTGGGTGGGGAGGGTGAGGATGCATGCATGATGGAAAAAAAATTAAAGAAAATGATATGAGAATGCATGTGATGCATGCAGAGATCAGAATAATGCAGATATGAGTGTCCCCAAAAAGTACTCCCTCTCTGCCAAAAAGATATATACGGATATGACCAAAATGTGAACAAAACAGTGTGTGGAGGAGGGATGCAAAATAAGCATGCTCACAGAAAGTATCCAGCGTATCGACAGCAAAAATGTGGAAGGCATTCAGTGTGTGCCTAAGGGGGTGGGGGTGCACCAGCACCGTCCTGTGGTGGAGGTGGTGGGTGAGGTGTACGCTGGGTGGGTGCGGGTGGCAGAGGCAGTCGGGCAAGGATCTGGCTCAGGCAAGCCTGAATACCAGTCAGTAAAGCGACCTGCCTCTGCACGGAGCTGACAGTAGCGGAGAGAGCCCTAAAATCTCCTCGAAGTCCACTGACTGCCCGCTCTAGAGCACGGAGGTGCTAAACTAGAGTGTCGGGGGGAGGTGGAGAGGAGGGCCGAATTGGAGAAGCACGGGGCTGTCTCACACGGCTACTATAAAGAATGGGTGCGACGGTGGGGTGGTGAAGAGGTGATGTGCTCACAAAGTGTCGCTCAGCCTCCGTGTGAGGCTGAGACGTGGGAATGGTAGATGAGGATGGAGCGGCAGCAGAAGTGGAAGTGGTGGCTAACGATGAGGCAGGTAGAGAGGTCGGTGACACAGACATGGGGACAGACGTCACTACACTCTCAGAAAATACAGCGGCGGTGGAGACGGTGAGGTCGACGACTGGGGAGGGCGTGAAATGTGAAGGGAAAGACTCCCCAGGGGTCGAGAACAAAAGTGAGGACAGGGTCTCTACTGCGAAAGCAAAAGAAGGCTCGCCGCACTCAACTATGGTGGGGGGACGCTCGGGACTCACAGCGGAAATGGAATCGACAGAAATGGGCACAGAGGTGGTGGCAGTGCTGGACGAAGACTCAGCAAAAGTGCTCTCGACACTAGCAGAAGTGTGGACAGAGGTGTCAGGAGGTGCAGACGAAACAAGCGCAGGCTGAGGGATCACAGGGTCGAGTGGTGGAAGGAGGGGCTCCTACTGAGCGCCCTCATGCTCTAGCACGTATGCGGTGGGGATGAGAAGATCCATCGGTGGAATCCACTCCTCGCCCGCGGGTCCAATATGCGTCCGAGCAGGGCTCGGGAGAATCATGTAATCCGCGCTGTGGGGATAGTGCAGCCAAACCCAGTGGCGCTGACCATGAGGACGAAGCATCCTTATCCGGGCCATGACATCTATAGAAAGTGAGGTGGGGCCCGGTGGTCTAACGCAAGTCATCTGGGAGGTCAACTCTGCATAATAGGGCTAATATGGTAATCAGACCGCCGCAACAGATAGGGTACGAGCGCCGACAGAAATAATGATGCGGTCGAGGTACCAACTGGTGATATCAATCTCTATCGCGAGGACCAGAATGTCAGCTCCATCAAAAACCCTGGAACGTGTCATCGCATAGAGCATGTAGAGCTCTGGCGTCGACAACGTCCCGGGCTCGTACCTCGCAAGAAAAGTGGTCGCCATAAGGTGTTGTGCAATGCGGAGGCACGGGTGGAGGACGACAGAGGCCTTGGCCCTACTAGGGTCAAAGGCAAGGGGTGATCCTGTAATCTGGGTCCAGAAAGCGTGGGTGTCGAACGATGGGGGTGGGATGTGCGTGGGAGCGTAAGTGCGGTCTGGGTCAGGGACAGCGGGCCACTGGAAGAATGCTCAAAGCATGTCAAGAGTAACCTGGCACTCCTGATCCATCAGGCGAAATGAGCATCCTCCAGCGGTCCGCTCGATAGAGCTAAGGACCTCTAGTGTCAGGCGGATATAAGTGTCCGTCGACACCGACAAGAAATCACGCCACCCCATGTTGTCATACAACTGGAGTAGCCCCTCTAGGACCCCTAGGCGCTCTAAGTCAGCGAGGTGCATGAACCTAGTGGGTACGATCGAGCGATGGGAGATACGCTCGAATCTGGTGTGCTGGGCGCCATCTCAAAACGTAATCCCCATCGCATCGAACGCGGGGGCAGGCTGTGCAGGTGGTGGAATGGGATCGGTAGGAGGCAGCTGTGTAGGTGGAGATGGGCTAGGTGGAGGGGAGTCCACCCTAGCGAAAGAGAAGCCAGGATCACCTGACTTCTTCCGCTTGGAAGCGGGCTCCTGGGTGCGTGGCCTAAGGCGAGGCGGCATGAGTGCCGTGAGTCGTGCCCACCCGAAATAAAAATGCGACGTGCTATGTAATGAAACGAGTATACCTGAGCACGTCGCGAGTGCAAAATCTGATGTGTGCAAAGAACGCCTCCTCCGCGAGGCTTTGAGTGCGTCCAAAAGCTCCCCCCAAGCTCTCCCAAGCTAACCTGAAACGCAAACAATAAAATCAGCGAATGATAATCAATATACAAGGGGGAGGTAGGGGATAACAGATATTATAGGAGTTGATTTGAGTTTGGGGTGCAATGGGCATACGAAATGGGAGAATGGAGGAGAAAATTGAATTTCGGGCGAAATGAGGGTGACCGACGACGGGAGAGGGCGGCGCCGGCGGCTAGCGTCGGCGGGGCGACGTCGGCGTCGGTCGGCGGTGAACGTCGGCCGGCGGCAGCGTTGGATCGGGCAAGGGGTTTGCGATTCGGGCGAAGGGAAAAGAAACGGCAGCGAGCTCGGGTGAAATTTGGGGAAAATGGCGTTTTGAAATTCATGCCGCCCGCTCAGCGCTTATATAGGATAGTTACGACTCGGCCGAGTGACAAGTCACTCGACCGAGTGGGACATGAAATAAAATTTCGAAAATATCTCCCACAAGTTACGGCTCGACCGAGTGGCCTTTCCCACTCGGCCGAATAGATAAGTTCCATTCGGCCGAGTGACATAGCCACTCAGCAATTTTTGGAGCGTGCATGGTATCTGATTCACTCGGTCGAGTGACAAGTCACTCGCCCGAGTGACAAATTATACTTTAAATTGCAAAAATGACAGAGAGTTGGTCAGAACGATCTTCCATGATCTGTACTCCAATCGGCCTAATGGAGTCTTTGCTCGGCCGAGTGACATATGTTACTCGGCCGAGTGGCATCCTGTTTTCTGCAACGGCTCTCTGTTTTCACTCTATTCTCTGTTTTCCTTCCTCCAGTCAGTCCATGCCTTCTCCTGGGGCCTGAATGCATTCCTGAAGCGCTCTCCCTTGCCTTGGTCATCCTCCATATGAATGATCTCTCTTTCTTCATCTCCTGTCATTAAAAACAAAGCCCGTTGTCACGATTTTTATAGACACTAGACTCTAAACACTAAGAAAAATATAAAATAAAAATGAAAATCGACTAAGAATGGTATAAAACCGTCGGGTTGCCTTCCGACAAGCGCTCGTTTAAGGTCATGAGCTCGACCCCTTATGATTTTCGTTTAGCGCGCGATATTTGGCGCATGCAAGATACGCCCGTCAAATTTGCCGGGAAGGCCACTTGGATTTGGGTGTTGATGCTCGTTGGCCTTCCTCGATGTCCCCTCATCATGGGTAGTGTTGGGAGATAAGTCCTCCAAGCTTGAGCTAGTACCAATCTTCTTCTTCACCGACGACACGGATCTTCTATTCGGTGGAGCTTTCTTTGATTTGTTGGCCGTTGAGAGCTTGCAAAGCTCTCTTATCCTCACGACATAAGCATCGTCTTTATCATCGGCCGTAGAGCTATCCGGAGGGTCCTCCAACTTTTCCTCAATGCTAGAATTTTGGCCTCCTTCAAGGCCATCATCATGGAGAGCGCCAATAGAGTGTAGAATGGCTTCGTCGATCACATCGTCAAGGAGGTCCACATAATCTAATTCCTCTTGATAGGGCATATGCTTCATGGCTTTGGGGATATGGAACTCAACCTCGATGTTTCCGACATTCAAGGATAATGTACATTCTCTCACGTCGACTATAACACCGGCGGTGGCCAAGAACGGGCGTCCCAGTATAAGAGAAGTGTCGCCCTCCTCCTTAATGTCCATAATGACGAAGTCACAAGGCAAGCATATACCTCCTGGTACTTGGAGCGGAATATTCTCTACAATCCCTATCGGCTTAGTAACCCGACCATCCGCAAGTTGTATTCTCATGTCAGTTGGCTTCAAGTCGGTCCCCGTATTCAATTTCCGGAACATGCTTAGGGGCATTAGGCTTACACTTGCTCCCAAGTCAACTATGGCCTTTTGCAATGGGACTCCTCCAAGTGTGCATGGGATGCGAAAGCTTCCGGGATCCTTGAACTTCGCGGGCTCCTTTTCTCTCCGGGTGAACCAAGTTCCTTGTTCGGCAATCATTATTTTCTCCTTCCTTTTCCTTCCCGATATTAAGTCCTTCAAGAACTTTGCATACGACGGGATCTCCACTATAGCATCCAAGAAAAGTATGTTGAGGCTTACTCTCCTCAAATATTCAAGGAACTTGACGAGCCTCTTCTCTATTTTAGCTCTTGCCAACCGTTGTGGAAAGGGCACCGGCGGCATGTAGGTGCATTCCTCATTAGGCTTCTTCATCTCAGAATTTCCAACTTCTTGCGGCTCTTTTGTGCTCTCCTCTTCAATATCTGGCTCTTTGTCATTCAAAATCTCTTCCACGGGCTCCTTGGTTTGGACCATGGTGGGAGTAGTATCCTTCCTGCCCCTAGTTGTGACCGCCACTACTGCATTTATGTGGCCGGTATTGCTCCGTGGATTGGGCTCCTGTTGAGCCGGCAATTGTTGAGTGTTTTTGTTTAGCAACGCAAGTTGCTCTCCAAGTTGTGTAACGACGGTATTTAGCGAATCTTGTTGCGCCGTCAACCTAGCATTGATTTTTCTTTGCTCCACCATGAATTCCTCCACCCTAGCTTCATGATCTGATCGTGGTAGAGCTTGTGGTCGGTTTGGATCTCTCCAACCTTGGTTATAACCGGGCGGCCTATATGGTCCCGCTTGTTGCCTAGGCGGGTAATTTTGTTGCGGTGGCCCCCTTGGTTGGTATTAAGGTTGTGGAGGTGGAGGCCTAGCTTGAGTTTTTTGCGGCAGCGGTGGGTTTAGAGCCCCTTCATTATTTACATACGAAAATCCCGGATGGTTCCTTGCGGCCGGGTTGGCCCAATAACCGGAGTTCTCCACAACATATTGTACTTGTTCTAAGGTTCCCTCTCCATGCTCTCCTCCTACGAACATAACTTGAGATTGGTCTTGCCAATCACTCATATTGCTCCCCGTCGTAGATGTGGAAGGAGCTCCATGTGGCTCAGTGATATACTTCTCCAATCTCTCCACTACCTTGTGGAGAAAGTCAAATTTATTCGAAAGCTCTGCTACGGCCTTGGCCTCATATATGCTCGTTGGCTTCAAGGAGGTAGAAGATTGCCCTCGCTCGTCGCCCCATTGTTGATTATTAGAGGCCATCTCCTCTAATAGGGCCGTAGCTTCATCCGGTGTTTTGGAAAGAATGGCTCCGTTGGCGGTTGCATCTATGATTTGCTTAGTTCCCGGTTGGAGTCCATTATAAAAGCTGTGAACTAGCTCCCATGCTTCTATGCTTGATGGGGGCACTGATGCTGTAGATCCTTAAAGCGCTCACATGCCTCGTATAGGGTCTCTTGCGGTCCTTGCTTAAAGGACATGAGTGCGCTTCTAATCTTCACTGTCTTAGATGGTGGATAGAATTTATCAACAAAAGCACTAGCCAACTCGTCCCAAGTAGTGAATATCCCTTCTGCCTGCGTCCTCAACCAATATAGAGCCTTGTCTCTGAGGGTGAAGGGGAAGAGTCTCAAACGGATCGCATCAGCGGAAACACCCGGCATTTGAAAGGTGGCACACTTGGACAAGAATAGCTGGATGTGATAATGTGGATTCTCATGGGAGTTCCCATAGAATGGGTCTTGTTGCATTAAGACCACTAATCCCGTCTTAAGCTCAAAATTCTTATCCGCTGCCAACTCCGGCATAGCGATGGAAGAAGTAGTGGAGGAAGTCTTAAGCCGAAGCCTATCTCTGATTGATATAATACTCGCCATACGTGCAGCTAGTTCTTCCGGTGTCTCCTGGCGGTTCATACAATTATCCACTATATTGAGTCTCTTCTCGGCTCTGATCCTCCTCTCAGTACGTTCGATCTCTAGATCAAATATTATATCCTCTGGATCCGCCGTCGATCTCGTGTACATGCAAAGAAAAATAGAGTTTCGATGGAATTGTTAGCATGATAGAGGAGTAAAATAAAAAAATAATAAAACAAAAAGAAATAGCTAAGTAGAGAAAATAAAACACTGTCGCCTCCCCGGCAACGGCGCCAAAAACTTGGTCGCGTCCGAGAGTACACTCGAAAAATGACTTGTAGTTTTACTGCAAGCGCACGGTGTAGCGACGAGCGGGTATCGAACTCAGGGAGGACAATTTCGGCCTTTTCTCTAGACAAATTCCCTGTGCCACTCAGGCGAGTGAGCTTTCTCACTCGGCCGAGTAGGATTTCTTCGTTCGGTCGAGTATACGCTGAAAAACTCCGTGTGCGTATCCGTTCTGGTCGGCCGAGTGGGACTTCTTGTTCGGCCGAGTGGCTGTTGTACTCGGCCGAGTGATGTGCTGCTGTCCTTGTTTCTTCTTCTTTTTGCCTCCTCGTTGCTCCTATTGATTTCCTTCTTCTTCCGCTCATCCTCCATCGCTGATAAGCCCTCAAATGAGCCGTGGGTAACACTCCTAAGCGCTTGCAAATCCCTTGATCTCAAATTCGCTCCAAATCGCTCCATATTTCCTGGAATACGACAAAAACAAGAAATAGTGAAAATCATCGTAATATTGTCGAATAACCGTAAAAAACACGATATGGGCGATCAAAACGGCATGCAAACATGCAGAAAAAAAGGTGTAAAATATGGAGTGATCACCATGATGGGCTTCTTTTAGACTTTTGTACTCGCTGGATATTATCTCTTTATATTAATGAATGCAGTTTTCTTTCTTGTACTCTTATTTCTTTGTTCAGAACTTTTAAATGCAAGAACCTGTAATTTCTAAATGGTTTTCCTGTAAGTCTAAATTAGGTTTTCCTTGTCCTAGAAGGTAGGAAGACTTAGATAGACATCCAGGTTTGATAGTCAGGCACCTTGGTTAAGATTTAGTCATACTCGTCTTAGGATACCTAGTAGCCTCTCCCCGGCTCTGACTATACTAGATTTCTAGAGTCCTTTTAGTTGTTCGCTCGGGTACATCAATTTCGGGCCCATCAGAATGTAATCTTGATTCTCTTAAAGCCCTTCCCCGTGATCTCTATTACAGTCTAGTTCATTAGGAAGTCTTAGTGCTGAGTTCTCCTGATCTTTAGATGGCCCGATAATTAGAACCCCTGATTTCTAGCTTCTTCCCAATCATTACACTTCGGTGTTATCGACCGTAGATTTCCATCGTAGCTTTTCATGAATCTTGTCCTAGGCGTATTCATCATACGATCATATTCGTTGCCCTTGATTCACGTGATCGCTTCATGACGATTATCGTTAATTCTACGAATCTCTCCCCATTCCAAATTCTGATTCCACTAAAAGTATTTTTGAAATTCCTTATTAAATTCCTCGCTCGGTTTAACTTCTTTGAAAACCCCTTATTATATATATTTAAATTCCTCGCTTTTCGGTTGAGTTAAATTCTTTCGCGGATTTTGAAACCTTCTTGGTCGAAATTTTTAGTTGCTATCTCGTAATTGTTTCGAACAGATATCTTTTGTATTTCAGTTTTAAAACCTTGTTATCATTTTGTCATGCCCTATTTTGCACTATACGTGTATTCTACTGAACACACGTGGTATTTCTATCTACGATGCATACGCGGGCCTGAAATAAGCGTAGATGTCGATGTATGTGACGTAGAGTAAGGGGGATTGGGCCGTAATACATGGCTAAGGGTAGAGAATGCGAAATGTGAATGCGAGAAAAGTGCGAAAGAAGTCGTGAGTGCAAAACAACAGGAATGTGTTAGACGTATGTGTGTGAAGCATGTATGCATGCATGGATGTGCGTGGATGTGGGTAAAAAGGGCCATGCAAGTGTAAAAGTGGTTAGGGGTCAATGGCAACCCCTGTAAAATTTTGGAAAGGTTAGGGGCAAAAACGGTCATTTGGACTAAAACTGCTGTGTACATCCTAAAGTGGTCGGTACCTAAAGTAATGGCAACCTTGTAAATACTTGGAAGGTGAAGGGGTATTTTAGTCATTGCCTCATGGAATATTCCCTTGGAATATTCCATTCTTGCATGAGAAGGAACTTCCCTTATAATTAATCCTCTTTTCTACACTCTTCTTTCTAATTCTAATTCTTTCTTCTCTTTTTTCCTTTCTCCCCTCCACCCCTTACCCATGGCCAGCCACCATGCCCTCTTTTCCACTCATTCTTCAACTCAAAACCCCTAATTTATAGTCTCAAATAGAAGGGGTTCAAGCTTACTTCAAGAGAGAAGAAGGTGGAGAAGAAAGAAGAGAAGGAGAAGAGAAAAATTAAGCTTTTTAGGTAGGAACTCTCTTGGTTTGGAATTCCATCAAATTAATTTTTGCTATTAAGTTTGTATAGCATGTTTTATCCAATATGTGATGATGATAGTCAATTTTTACATGCTATGGTTTAAATTAACAATTTCCCTTTGAAATTCTTAGCAAAGTCATCTCCTTTTGAAATTCAGCAATCTTGATGTCTGATTTTGCCTTGATTGTGGTTATTGTTGCGCAAATTAGGGTTCGAGAAAAATATGAGCTTGTAGATCTTGAAGTTCTACCCCAAAATCATTCAAATTTTGATATATGTTTAATTCAGAAATTAGAAGAAATAATTCCATCTTTACAACATGTCTGTTTGATCTTTAGTTTTGACACACTTCAGAAACATTGCACTAACAACCTGCACACACAATGGAATTTGATGATCTTTGTCTCATTGGAAACGTAACAAGTTTATCTATAATTTCATCAGGGTTGCTTATATTTCGAAATTCTAGCTAAAACATGCTCAAAAACAGCAATCTTTACTGGCCTTGAAATCTGTCTGAAAAACAGATTTGACATACTTCACCAAATAATTCATCATAAATCACCTACTTACTATTTTTGCATGAAATTTTATGTGTGAATCCAGGACTAGTATATCTATAACTCTCACGTGGTAAATTTTGTCAAATTCTCAATAAACATTGATGATATATGCCATGTATTGTCATCTTCTGCAAATTCCAGCAAGTTGAGCCATTTCTATAAGATGTTTATTTATGTATTGATGCCAATTGTGCTTTAATTCTCAATCTTTGATGTTATTATAGAAAAGGAAATTGATTGATGTGTTAATCTAATATAGTTTTCGATGTGATTTTGAGGTGGCGCATGATGCACGCCACATGTTTGTAGAAATGCCTCAGTGAATGTCTAGTTAAAGAAACTTGATAATGAGTTTGTATACACATGTATCAAGATCCATGTTATAAATTGATAATGTTGGGGACATGGATGGCATGGCTACATTACTATACGTGAATGTGTGTGATGTGATGGAGGGCATGTCACGTGAGTGCATGACCCAGATTGCTATGTGATGAGGCGATTGACTGAGGGCATGACACTTAGGTGCATGACCCGTGTTGATGAAAGGAAGCTACTGAACTTGTAGCATGCCACCATGTTTTCTATAATAGAACTTGTAATGCTTAATTGATGTTTGAGAAAGTCTCAATCCCCTCCAAAAGGGGATGAGTTAGCAAAACCCGGGTTTAGGTGGGATTTGAGTAAATTGTGGATATGAGGCCTGGACTGTGAAGTTGGGAGATGATTATATGATGTGTGGAGTTTATACCCACTCGCCTTTACCAGGAGTGGAGGGGATTTTTTATATCCACTCGCCTTTACCGGGAGTGGAGGGGTAAGGAGATGGAGTGCCTCACTTCTGCCAGGGACTGGGGAGCTGAGAGGCCCGGCGTACAGTGTCCGTGTGCGTCGTGTGCTATATTCACCCCAAATTTGGGGTGAAGTCTAGGTCCTGGTATTACACAGTTTACCCAAGTTTCAATTAATTCAATTATAAAATAATAAAATAAGAATTTGCGTGTTACTCCTTTTGCTGGTAGTACTTCCCTTTTTCCTTTACTTGCTTCACTTGTGACACTGTGTTATGCTTTGACACTTGTGATTCCCTTTTAAATTGTGATTGCATAAATATTTGTATCGTTATTCGTGCTAACCCCTTTCTTACAGCAGCTCGACATTTAATGTATTTGACTAAATTGGCATGTCACTATTGAGAGTTTTTTTGTACTAGGTAATTGTCAAGTACTGAAACTAAAAGAAGCTTGAACACAACACCAGTCTCCAATGGCTTGAACGCCATCATCATAACACAGCTTCAACACAACCACAACCTGAAATTAGACTTATGCTACAGACGGTCAAATATTTCTCCATGATCGAGATACGCATCTCGATACTTGTTTAACCTTGCATAAAGTCTCAGGACTTTACCTAAGTTAATATCCAATGTTTACTACATTATAAAATAACTTAGACAGGTATGATCCCTTACTTAGCTATTTATTTTTCATTAAGACACTTAGTTTGTATGCCTTATTTCTCTTGCCTTGTCTTGTGGATTAATAAACTTAAAACGGAGTTCCAAATCCAAGTTGGTTTCTACTGGGGCACGCATTGACGTGCTCCTCTCTATTTTTCAGGTAGCAGAGGTAGCGTGGTTGGAGGTGACTTGGAGTTGGGTTTCAGGGGTAGCACTTAGTGTGAGATGTAGTTTGCGTTGTGACATTGGTTGTTCTTGGAGGTGGAGAGTGGCTGTGTATATGTATTGATACATTTGGACTATGTGTATAAATGAAACATGTTTTATACAAAATGTTGTCGTTGTTTCATGAGGCTGTTGATATTATAACAGAGTTTCACTTGTACTATCCCAGCATGTGCATAGTGGCCTGCATATTCATTTTCTCCTTTCTCTCTCTTTTTCCTCTCACATCACCCTCTTTCATCAGGATACTTGGAAAAAAAATTTAAATATCTGGTATTCTGGGGAACTGGGTGTGTCAGTTTTTGGCGGCCCATGCAGGTCTCAAACCTACGATGTGCGCAAGGATAGTACATGTAATGCTTCAATATTTGATTGGGATAGATTACCCCTAAGGTGGGTAGTGGCCTAGTGGCCCTAAAGATTAAGTGGCCCACACTTGCACCTCTAGCTTTTGGGAGTACGGGGATTAACTTTCTACAGTATATTATACCATACATGTATATTATAGGTATACTCGTGTATATATAACTGGGTAAACCAGCGTGTATAAGTGCATTGTTGTGCTTAGAGATTTGAACTATACATGTTGCGGTATACTTGTATATTTGAATGGCATGAAGGTTACATGTATCCTGAATGCTTGTAGTGGGATATGGATATGCGTGGGGTGTATATACTAGGTGGGCAAATACTTGAGTGTATATATATTTCGCCTCCGTAAAAGTACATGATACAGATATGTGAGGTAGGTCTGTGGTATACTTGTGTGACTCTGAGATATGGGTGATATATACATGCTTATTCGTGGATGTATACAGGTGGGTACATATAAGCTAGTGTGGATATATACCTTGTAGATTTGTGAGTGGGGATATATACGTATGTGTTATGAGTGTATGTATGCAGTTTACTATCTATTAAATTATAGTTGTATTTCATGTGGGGAATGCACCGATGTGTGTACATCTATCCTTGTATGGATAGAGTAGTGGAATGTCCATGTTGTTTAGGACATATGGGAGAAAGTGTATATGTGTGGATATATGTGAGCCTGTATGGGTAGAGGGTGTAGATATATATGTGGGAAGTTAGTGCATATATATCGCTAGTGTTGCATTACTAGGGTATAAATTCCTAGTGTATTAAAAGGTGTAAATAACTGAGAATATATGTATGTGTTGTCTATGTGCCTATAGGAATTGGTATATTATTTTACTTGAGTATATGGTCGTGGGTTGTATTATTGCGTGAAGATAGGTAATGTGCTATGGCTATATATAATGTGTAAGTAGCGATATAGATAAGTAATTGGCATACGTGTAGTATGAGTAATGCCCCAGAATGTTTGTAGTAGATGTATCCTAAGGTGGGTAGGGGTGTTTTAGACCTGTCCACCTATGTTGAGGCCCTCAGCTCTATACCGTGCCTATTATTAGATAGGGATATAAGTGTGACATGTATTATCTGTAGATGTGATGGATATAAGGATTTGAGACCACAGATTGCAGGTATACATGTAAAGATTGTGGGTTTGCATGGTTCAGTGAAGTTATGGTATACATATGTGTGTGTATGCGTGCCACGTCGAATGACATCTATTGGACTATTTGGATATATATATATATATATATATATATATATATATATATATATATGTAGTGTATGTATTCTTCTCTATTTAGCGGCATGAAGGGGGAATGTGTAATGGTATATGAGATACTTGTGTGTATATGGGTGTGTTGTAGCAAGTGTGGTGTGATTATGTATATGTGTCATTAAACATGTATTGGTGCATGTCTTATAAGTGACTATATGTGTATGTATGTGAATGATCCCTATTTTGATATACATGTATCAGTATATTGGTGTGTATGTATAGTGGATGTGGCCATCTATCGAATGTGTATGAATATTGAAATACACTTATTTGTGTGTTTACTAGTATGTTAGTAAAAGTGTGGACATATTGGATGTTATGTATATAGTGGTATAGGTAGCTACTGACTACCTGCTAATATAGTTGAGTAGCTTGACTGTATAGGTGTAAAAGCAGGATATGTATTGTGTGTGTGTGTGTGTGTGTGTGTGTGTGTGTGTGTGTGTGTGTGTGTGTGTGTGTGTGCCCATGCATGGTAATGTATGTGCATGATGCATGGATCCTAATAGGTGTGTGTGTGTGTGTGTGTGTGTGTGTGTGTGTGTATACATACATGTCTGTATACATGCTTACTATTAGAATAAGAATCTGGTGTGTATGAGCGAACGTGTATATGGCTATGTGTAGGCCTAGAGATATATATATATATATATAGTGTTGATATGAATACATCTGTGGGTATATAAAGAGTGTGCATATAATTATATGTGGAGTATCTATGTGAAGTATTGTTTGTTACATATATATGAATATGTATCGTACTTGTGTGAATGTGAAGTGTAGGGATGTGTTCATGTAGGTGTAATGTGCAGTATGAGTATGTGTAATGGTACGTATATTGGATGAATGAACATAAATACGTATATATATACTTATACATATCTTGTTTGTTTACTTGCTGATCTATCCTATATGGTTGTCTACCTAGGTATATCTAGGTGTGTTTTGGATAAGTGTATTCATGTTTGTATATGTGTGTATATAGGTCCATACCAGAGTATGTGTGTATGTATATACATATGCAATGTGGATGTAAATGTGATAGATAGGGAATATATATGTGTGTGTAGTATGTTTGATAAATGTAAATGAATGAAACTGTTGATATGTGTGTAATTGGTTGCACGTTTATATGTATACGTGTGTGTGTATGGAGTGTGGATGGACATTTATATTTATTTAACTATTATGGTAGTATGGGCGTAGGATGTGCAAAGGTAATTATATATATAGCATATGGCGGGGGACGAATGATGCCTGTGCACTCTTGCGTGAATTGCGTGTGGTATATGTGCCTATCTGTGTGAGGCAGTAGGTGCATCGCTATGAATGTGAGATTATATGTATATTTATATATAATTATGGTTGTGGACCTACGTGACTTGATCGTGTATGTGATGATGCGTGCACGTCTATGTATGTTGGATGTGGCTAATTATCGGGTGTATGTAGATGTTTATGTCCAAATGATTTGGATGAAGTTATATGACTAAGTATAGAGTGTATAGGGATCTGGTGTACATATGATGTGACACCATGATGGTGACCCTGTTTGTCAAGTTATGTATGTAGATTGATGTGTATACTCGTACGTCTGTGCATGCATATAGACGTATATGTAAATTTATATATATAACTAAGTAGAACATAAGTCGTTATACTTGAAGGTATTGGGATATATATATATATGAGGGCATGCCGTGTATGAATGCCTTATGTATCGTGATATGGATATGATGTGATGTCGTATACACATAGATATGAGTAGTGAACTAAATACTTATAATGATATGTATAGAGATCTATTTGTAGTGTGTGTGTCATATCTGTTAGTGTGTATATATGTGCTTAGATATTTATGTGAAGGATGCCTATGTACGAATATATATGTGTAGTGAATGCATATAGTGAAGTGGATGTGCTACTAAATGAATAGAAGGATGTATCCGTGATATGTATGTGATGCAGATACGTATGGGTGATAATGAAATATATAATGTATATAGGTATGGTGTAGGTGTGTATTCTTGTTTATACTTCGTGGGTAGTAAGACCATCATACCTAGCTGACCTCGAGTAGGGTTCACACCCTAGGAAGTTCGAGGACGAACTTTATTTTAAGGTGGGTAGGATGTCATGCCCTATTTTGCACTATACGTGTATTTTACTGAACACACGTGGTATTTCTGTCTACGATGCATACGCGGGCATGAAATAAGCGTAGATGTCGATGTATGTGACGTAGAGCAAGGGGGATTGGGCCGTAATACATGGCTAAGGGTAGATAATGCAAAATGTGAATGCGGGAGAAGTGCGAAAGACGTCATGAGTGCAAAAAAATAGGAATGTGTTAGACGTGTGTGTGAAGTATGTATGCATGCATGGATGTGCGTGGATGTGGGTAGGAAGGGCCATGCAAGTGTGAAAGTGGTTAGGGGTCAATGGCAACCCCTGTAAAATTTTGGAAAGGTTAGGGGCAAAATGGTCATTTGGACTAAAGCTGTTGTGCGTACATCCTAAAGTGGTTGGTACCTAAAGTAATGGCAACCTTGTAAATACTTGGAATGTGAAGGGGTATTTTAGTCATTGCCTCATGGAATATTCCCTTGAAATATTCCAATCTTGCATGAGAAGGAACTACCCTTATAATTAATCCCCTTTTCTACACTCTTCTTTCTAATTCTAATTCTTTCTTCTCTTTTCTCCTTTCTCCCCGCCACCTTGCTACCCATGGCCGGCCACCATGCCCTCTTTTCCCCTCATTCTTCAACTCAAAAAACCCTAATTTCTAGTCTCAAATAGAAGGGGTTCAAGCTTACATCAAGAGAGAAGAAGGCGGAGAAGAAAGAAGAGAAGGAGAAGAGGAAAATTAAACTTTTGAGGTAGGAACTCTCTTGGTTTAGAATTCCATCAAATTAATTTTTTCTATTGTGTTTTATAGTATGTTTTATCCAGTATGTGACGAGGATAGTCAATTTTTACATGCTATGGTTTAAATTCACAATTTCCCTTTGAAATTCTTAGCAAAGTCATCTCCTTTTGAAATTCAGAAATCTTGATGTCTGATTTTGCCTTGATTGTGGTTAATTTAGCTCGAATTAGGATTCGAGAAAAATATGGGCTTGTAGATCTTGAAGTTCTATCCCAAAATCATATAAATTTTGATATATGTTCAATCCAGAAATTAGGAGAAATAATTCCATCTTTACAATATGTCTGTTTGATCTTCAGTTTTGACACACTTCAGAAATATTGCTCTAACTACCTGTACACACAATGGAATTTGATGATCTTGGTCTCGTTAGAAACGTATTAAGTTTATCTATAATTTAATTGTAGTGCTTATATTTCGAAATTCTAGCTAAAACAAGCTCCAAAACAGAAATCTTTACAGGCCCTGAAATCTGTCTGAAAAACAGATTTGACATACTTCACCAAATAATTCACCATAAATCACCTCTTAATATTTTTGCATGAAATTTTATCTATGAATCCAGGACTAGTATATCTATAACTCGCATTTGGTAAATTTTGTCAAATTCTCAATAAACATTGATGATATATGCCATGTATTGTCAACTTCTGCAAATTCCACAGCAAGTTGAGCCATTTCTATAGGATGTTTATTTATGTATTGATGTCAATTGTGCTTTAATTCTCCATCTTTGATGTTATTATGGAAAAGGAAATTGATTTATGTGTTAATCTAATATAGTTTTCGATGTGATTTTGAGGTGGCGCATGATGCACACCACATGTTTGTAGAAATGCCTCAGTGAATGTCTAGTTAAAGAAACTTGATAATGAGTTTGTATACACATGTATCAAGATCCATGTTATAAATTGATAATGTTGGGGACATGGATGGCATGGCTACATTATTATACGTGAATGTGTGTGATGTGATGGAGGGCATGTCATGTGAGTGCATGACCCAGATTGCTATGTGATGAGGCGATTGACTGAGGGAATGACACTTAGGTGCATGACCCGTGTTGATGAAAGGAAGTTACTGAACATGTAGCATGCCACCATGTTTTCTATAATATTACTTGTAATGCTTAATTGATGTTTGAGAAAGTCTCAATCCCCTCCAAAAGGGGGTGAGTTAGCAAAACTCGGGTTTAGGTGGGATTTGAGTAAATTGTGGATATGATGCCTGTACTGTGAAGTTGGGAGATGATTATGTGATGTGTGGAGTTTATACCCACTCGCCTTTACCAGAAGTGGATGTGATTTTTTATACCCACTCGCCTTTACTGGGAGTGGAGGGGTAAGGAGGTGGAGAGCCTCACTCCTGCCAGGGACGGGAGAGCTGATAGGCCCGGCGTACAGTGCCCGTATCCACTCCGTCGTGTGCTATATTCACCCCAAATTAGGGGTGAAGTCCAGGTCCTGGTATTACAAAGTTTACACAAGTTTCAATTAATTCAATTATAAAATAATAAAATAAGAATTTGCGTGTTACTCCTTTTGCTGGCAATACTTCCCTTTTTCCTTTATTTGCTTCACCGGTGACACTGTGTTATGCTTTGACACTTATGATTCCCTTTTAAATTGTTATTGCATGAATATTTGTATCGTTATTCGTGCTAACCCCTTTCTTGCAGCAGCTCGATATTGGACCGCATGTATGATCCCTTACTTAGCTATTTATTTTTCATTAAGACACTTAGTTTGCATGCCTTATTTCTCTTGCCTTGTCTTGTGGATTAATAAACTTAAAACGGAGTTCCAAATCCAAGTTGGTTCCTACTGGGGCACGAATTGACGTGCTCCTCTCTATTTTTCAGGTAGCAGAGGTAGCGTGGTTAGAGGTGACTTGGAGTTGGGTTTCAGGGGTAGCACTTGGTGTGAGATGTAGTTTACGTTGTGACATTGGTTGTCCTTGGAGGTGGAGAGTGGCTGTGTATATGTATTGATACATTTAGACTATGTGTATAAATGAAACATGTTTTATACAAAATGTTGTTGTTGTTTCATGAGGCTGTTGATATTATAACGGAGTTTCACTTGTACTATCCCAGAATGTGTGCAGTGGCCTGCATATTCAGTTTCTCCTTTCTCTGTCTTTTTCCTCTCCCATCACCCTCTTTTTTCAGGATACTTGGAAAAAAATTTAAATATCGGTTATTCTGGAGAACGGGGCGTGTCACATTTTGATAATTCAATATATATAGTATTCATTTTCTAAAACTATGAAATTTATTTTCACCACTTACCATACGTACTTTCAGAATATTTTCTAAGCTAAATAGAACTTCAAATTTTTTTGTATATATATCAGTTCTATGTTCAACGTGCTCATACTTGAACAAAAATCTTTGTATAAATCTATTTTCATCTGCGAAACAAATTACTACCTCACCCTACTCTTTACTTCTTCGCCTAACCTTTTCCGAATTATAAAATTTTACCATCTGCTCGCTATTTCTGCATATTTTTATAAGTATAAATATATATGATACCATATTTTACACGTAATCCTTCCTTTCATCTCTTTAATTATTTTGAGCAATATTTTTGTCCCACCCAATCAGCTATCTCTTTATCTCGCCTTATTTGAACTCGTTCCTTCCTATCTTATTTCGTTACACTTTTGGTTTCGACTTCCTTTCTTTTGTGTAGACATTAGTGCTTCTAGTTGTATGTGTCAACTCTAGTTTAGTAGTGGGCCCATTAGTTTTTGTGATGTCGTCGTGGTGCATGTATATAGATAGAGTGTGTGGACCTGTATGAGTGTGCTACCCTTAGGATCTTAATGATTGTCTCTTGTGTCATGTATGTATACTAAGTGTTACCCGTGATATATGTATGAAGTTTTCTGAATGATGGTATCCATATAGGTGTGGATAGCGTCATAGTAGGCAATTCCTTAGACTTAGTCTTTCGTATTATAGTATAGCTTATCTTTGGCTGCATGTGATTGTATCAAAACTTTTGTTTTCTTTTAAACCAAATCTTTAAAGTTTTAAAACTAGCCCACAAAGATCACAACCCCTTATCCTCCCTCATCCAACACCACAACTCCACACGTCCTTTTCCCACATGTTTTTAAAAATATGTCTTTGGCCTTAAACATTCTTTCTTTTCTTTCCCTCTTTGGAGTGTTATTTCATGGTTGTTATATTCTTAGTACTAGTTATTATCGTTATAGGATTATGTTTGCGGGTAAGCACAGTGTGAGATGAGGTATGTTGTATCAGGGATTAGTTGATTTTAAACACAAGGATATTAGATTAGATTTCTTTTGGATTCAAAGAACGAGGTATCCAAGATTATTTATAATACCAATGTGTAACAGACTCAATGGAGAATTCTGGTTGGATGAAATTATATATAGGGAGATGAGTACTTATCAGATCTGAAACTTGGACGAGTGGTAGATAGGAGTAGCTATGGAAGCATAGTATGATTTAGAATTATCATGAAATGAGTAGAGCATTTAAGGCATCAAGACTTGATTAATAAGTTGACGTAAGAAGACTTTAGAAATAACACGACATGTTGAGATGAATGGATGGTTAGGACAGATGTAGTATGGTTAAGAGATTAGATGTTAATGGTAAGGATAAGATTGGGCTTGATTGTTCTTTGATTATGGAGAATAGATTTATGAGTCAATGTGATGGATGATATATTGGGGACAAAATGATAGTTGATTTGCAAAACGATAATGTGGATTCATAGCTAAGTGATATGATGGGATTCTAGTTGTAGCGTTACCTAGTAGAGAGACGAGTTAAGATGAATTATAAGAGGAACGTTGTTTGAAGTTATAGGATTAGCGATCATGATGTGTAGATATAGGAGTTGCAGGTATAGTGTATATAGAAAATATTATTATTATTATAAGTGATTCAGAGGGCGGAATCATTTCTAAGGTGAGTAGAATGTTACGGCCGCTTTCCGACCGTTCGTATTTTTGCGCGTGCCTTCCTTTTTCGTACGCATATTTTTCTCTGACCTTTCTTCTATCCGGAATATACAATGTTACATGTCGTTGTGACGGTATGGAAGAGTAGTAATTTGTGTGATTTTTAGTGAATGTCATTTCACGGGTCGTTCTCCCACAAATCAGGTTTGATTGTAGAGACATCGTAGCTTTAGACTTAGTCGCCGGACCTTTTTATTTTTAGTTCGTTTTTCGTGGACCAAACACATGATTGACCACTGTACCCCCGAGCCTCTCGTCGTCACGATCGTCCTGATATTTTTTTCATAATTTTCGGACACCCCTAGCCCAACCAAACCCACTAATCAAAATCAAGCCCGTTTAGCCCGAATCAAATTCAAATTTCAAATCCCTAATCTAATCTTAGGGAATCCCTCATACGTAGTATGAAATATGCCCCCCCCCCCCCCTATTTGGTACCCCTAAAGACACCCCCCTCCTCTCACATACCCTCTCTCTTAGTCACCTAAATATGCCCCATTTATGCCCCATTTAGCAATATTCCTAACTTAAAAACCAAACCTAGTCTCTCTCCCTAGGTGACGCACGCATGGGCCAGTCGCCATTTCTCCTTCTTCCATGCCACTTCCCACTCGTCGTTGACGACCACCGGCCTCCCCTCTAGTCCAGCGACCTCCCACTCTCCTTCCTCCTTCCTCTCTCTACTCTCTCCCCCCTTAAAACCCCAAGAAAACTGCCCCCATGGCCGAACTATTGACAGCAGCCCCTAACACGCGCGCTCCGGCCATTCTTGCCGTGCGCTGGCCACCACAGCCGCCTCCGGTGACTCCCTGGCCTTCCCCATCCTCGACAAGCCTCTTCTCTCTTCATCCCCTCTCTTCTCTCCCCTTGAAACACCCCAAAACTCCCCAAGATCTGTCATGGCCGAGAATTCTTGACAGTCTGTGCCAATCACCGAAAAACCACCGGCCACCCTCTTCGGCCCCTTTCGATGGACGCCATCGCCTCCTCGGATTCCCCTCAAACGCCCCTATCACCTGAAAATCTCCTTCCCCTTTCCTCTACTCTCTATCTCCCTCGAAACACCTCTCACACTCATGTAAACAGCAGTTTTTGACAGCCTGCGCACCTTCGAAAAACACCGCCGACGCCCGGCCACCTTCGGCCACGTCTGACGACCACTCCACCACCATTAGATCCCCCTTGAACCCATTTATCTACTGCAAGTCTCATTTGACCCCTCTGGTCGCCACTTTTCCGCTGCAATGCACGACAATGACCGTTGCGCAGATCTGTCCTTCCCGACTTCTCATGGCTGCCCACCACCGTGCGCTGACGCTGTCGGCCACCCACCGGTCCGAGCAACCTCCATCAACCTTCTTCAATCCTTGGTAGCCCCTTTGCTCCTAGGAGTTTACGCGCGTCACCGATCTCACGTGTTTTCCCTGTTGTTGCCGCCGTCGTGTAGATCGGTTGCGCTACCCGCAACGGGAGATATCTCGACATCACGCTCGCTGTTCTCGCCTTTTGCTCACTGTTTGAACGTGTTTCGCTGCTCTACCAGTGGCCGAGATATTGCTGATGTTGCAGATACATCGTCGTTCAGACCCGACATCCGCTCTACAATCAAACGTCGAAAAGGTTAGCCCTCTAACGTGTAGTAAGAACCCACACCGTAGCGAATCAAAAATTTAATCTAAAAATCATCAAATATAACTAAATTTTGATTTATGCGCTTTAAAATGTTGTTCAACCATAGACATCGACGAACGGACTTAATACTGTGCACATAGGATAGTCGTCGATTAGGCGTAACGAATCAAAAACCGTGACTTTTGACTGTTAGGGTAGTCACGCCAAACTTAGAAACTTACCATAATCGTATTGATGAAAAATGCGTTCTAACCCCACCGTTGACCCGTTTCAGATGGACCCTCACGGACGCGCCGATTCGACGAGACGATCCGGACCGACGACGCACTCGCCACAGCAGGCAAGTGTTTCTCACTTGCGTACTTTCAGCCACGTTTAGGCCATCTTTCCTTAAACTGTAAAAGTACGAATAAAGAGAACCGGACGTGAAATGATAGCATCTGGGACCCCCTTGACAGCTTAGACTTGACGACGAAGTCTAAGCACAAACAACAACAATAACTGACACCCTAGGTTCTATCTGTGTGTGCGTGCGTGTGGACCCCCTAGAATGAACAATTCCCTGTTACTTGCCAAGTCATGAAATGTTACAAAAGCCTCCGGGCGTTTCAGATGCTCTCCACGCGGGAGTGATCTCTGTGTTACCAAAAAGCCTGCGGGCGTTTCAGATGCTCTCCACGCGGGAGTGATCTCTGTGTTACCAAAAAGCCTGCGGGCGTTTCAGATGCTCTCCACGCGGGAGTGATCTCTGTGTTACCAAAAAGCCTGCGGGCGTTTCAGATGCTCTCCACGTGAGAGTGATCTCTGCGTTACAAAAAGCCTGTGGGCGTTTCAGATGCTCTCCACACGAGAGTGATCTCCGTGTTACAAAAAGCCTGCGAGCATTTCAGATGCTCTCCACCGAGACTGATCTCTGTGTTACAAAAAGCCTAGGGGCGTTTCAGATGCTCTCCATGCGAGAATGATCTCTGTGTTACAAAAAGCTTACGGGCGTTTCAGGTGCTCTCCATGCGAGAGTGATCTTTGGTTGTCTTGTCTTGTGCACTTGGGTTGAGGTAGGGTTGAGCGGTTGCACGTGGAGAGGGTTTGATCCCCCTCAAATGTAAGGCGTGAACCCTTCGTGACACATACAGTACTTCTTGTCTTGTCTTGTCCCGTCTAGCTTAGTCCCGTAGCCGGTAGCACACGCCACGGCTACTGCCTGTCACGTTTACTTTTCTGCACCGCTTTACTTTCAGCATAGTTTAACTGCCATGTCATAACAACAACATGTAATCAACCAGTAAAATGTTGCTCTTAATTACCTTACACTTGTAGTAGAGTCTAACCTTTCATTGTAGACTTTACCTGACGTCCAGTTTCTTTTCTCTTGGGTACTGTACGTCAGGTGTTCAGCCAGAGTACGTGGAT
Organism: Scilla litardierei; assembly: GCA_030789695.1. NCBI lineage: Eukaryota > Viridiplantae > Streptophyta > Magnoliopsida > Asparagales > Asparagaceae > Scilla > Scilla litardierei. The sequence continues at coordinate 100,644,117 of CM061135.1, read as the reverse complement.
GCGCTGGACGTACCTGAGTACTTGGAGCCAGAGGACGTCGACCCAGAGCACGTTCCTGATGAGGACCAGACTTAGGGGTCTTTTCCCTCGCTGTCTTACAGAGGTTACTATTTTTTAGTTGGGTGCGTAGCACCACTTTACCTTTTTGCCTAGGTTGGGTGCTTCACACCACTATTTTCTTTCTGTGGTTGTTTCCATGATGGGCTTCTTTTAGACTTTTGTACTCGCTGGATATTATCTCTTTATATTAATGAATGCAGCTTTCTTTCTTGTACTCTTATTTCTTTGTTCAGAACGTTTAAATGCAAGAACCTGTAATTTCTAAATGGTATCCCTACATATGCATATTGTGTCTGAGCTTCACAGCTCCGGCCCATGTGGACCTTCTTCACGTCTCACTTCCGTTGTTTTGGGAAGCGGGGCGTGACATAGAGCAATTTTTTATTTGATGCCTCAATATCCCGTTTACAAAAATTTTACAATATTTGCATAAAAATTGTAATCATAAAAATTGTAAGCATATAATGCAACATTTAGCAATATTAAGCAATCATATAATGCAACATTTAGCAATATTAAGAAAGCATATAATGCATATTTAGTAATATTAAGCAAGCGTAACCAACATAAGAAACCATTTCATAGATAAGTGTTATGGGTTCCAAACCAAATATTACATACCAGTCTCACATAATAATATAAAATTTGTGAGAATCAATCGATTATAAAAAAAATATTACAAACAAACATAGCATTGTTTAAAATAGCAGAACCAACTTAGTTGTAATAATCCAACAAGTTATCCGCATTTGATTTCCTTCCTGAGTTTTGCAAGCTCATCTTGGACTTTCGCAACTAAGGCATCCGTGATATCAAGCCATTGCGTTATGGTTTCCTTCAAGTTCTCTATCATTTGGATCAAGTCATCCCTCATGTTGCACATGCATTTGTTTGCTTGAAGTTCCATCTTGTCAAAACCTGTAATTACGGCTTGTTGGAATGATAGAATGTATGGTGGGATGTCCTCAGAAATTGAAGCTTGTCCTTGCTCCATTGGTTTTCATTCCTTAACTTCTTCTTCTTCTTCTTCACTTCCATCAACAGCATTCTTCCCGAGATCTACATGGAGTCCCATCATATTGAGTGCATCCGCATCGAACCTAGTCAAGTGTTCTATGAAGTGGTTATCACTATCAACGTCTACACCGATGGAGATGAAGATGTAGGTAAGGTAGTGAATGTGGTGAAGATGGGAAATGGGGGTCACGGAAATTACATTATGGAGGATGTACTTGAAGATGATTTGTGCCCAATTAACCTTGATTTTAGCCAACATTGCATAGATGCACTTGGCTTGATTCAAAGACAAAACGGCTCGACTCCCTCCTTTTTGATTAATGTTATATGAAAGAATATGCTGGAGAATTCATGCTTCGGGAGTGAGATGGCCAGTGGGCAAGCTAGATATGAAGTGTTACCCTTCTCGATACATAAGAACGAGAACATCCTTGTCATTCATATCTATTTTACGGAGAAGTGCCTCCATGGTTGGAATCCTAGTCTCAAAACCAGACCATCCATATCAAGTAAAATGGTAGCATCAAGGACTTTTGTAGTGATACTAAGCGATCTGGTTGATGTGGCGGTGTTCACGATCATATTCATGTAGAATGGGTTAATTAGCCTAAGAAAACACTTACACCTTTTGTTATGTGAGAATATATCGGTTAAATCTTGGAATTGAAATATGATATCAATTTCATACTTAGCCAAGTCACTAATCTTGACATACCTCTCTTGTAGGATAGTCATTTGGGCATTCAAATCTTAAGTGGAGATTAGATCGGGCTTAAGGAGGTAGGGGGTGATGAGTTCCCTTTCCGATAGTGTTTGGGAAGATGATGAATCTTCCATTATTTTCTTTTTAATGGAAGTACCCCTAACCATAGTTCTAGGAATATAATGATATGTACTAAAAAGAGATTTTTAACGGTAGGAAGTAAACCTAGGATGATAGACGATGACTTCCTTGGAAGTCTTTCTTCAAATGTCTTGATCTCTTTGAGAATTTCTAAAAAATTTCAAGTTTTGAGGTATGGGAGGAGAGGTAGTCGGCTATGGGTGTGAAGAGATGAAAGATGATGAAAGAGTGGTAAAATATAGGGTTTTACTCTTACTACAAGAGTTGATATCCTTTGGATTTCAACCAAGGATGTGGATCTCTTCTTCTTAATGGGCATGAATAACTAAAGGTGATAAAAACCCAATAAGAAAACCCAAAACCCAAAATCATAAAACCAATAGTTGACTGATTTTGGATATGAGAAAAAAGACACCCAGATAGTCGGCTATCTTGCAGGTAGTCAGCTATCTGGCAGTTTTGAGCATTTTGAAGTGCAATTAATTGAGTATAACATCAAACGGATTTCTAATTATTCAAACAGTATTCTAATGTACAAGAGATAGTTTTGATCATATTCATCTATTTTATAATATTTAAAATAGTTATCTTAGTGATTTTTCGCTTTTTGTCTCCTCTTCAAACATACGTGCAAGCGATCCTTTGAGAGAGACTGCTTTGCTAATTCCCGTATCTGTTTGTACCAGAAAAATAGGCATAAATTTTTTGGTACCCTTTTCTTATGGGTCCGAGGGATTTGTTGAGATTAAATCTCATTTTAATCGAAGGCAAACCCAATATGGCTTAGTACTTCCTTCACAAACATAAGTATAATTTTATTTAAATTAACTTTATGAAAAAAATTCATTTACATACCTCTCCTTCATTTGGCTTGTGCCATTTTTGGGGATCCATATTTTGAAATCCCTGTTATTCTTGTGGACATTCCTAGGATGATTTTCTATATGTTTTGGTTTGGATTTTTCATCATCACTATCACTACTACTAAGTAGGCCGTCCTCACTATAGTGATGTGAAGATGGATCAGAATTAGTTACCTTTGATAACATTGATGACATAAAACACATATGTGACTGTTCTTCTCTTTTTTCTTCCTCGTCAGATGATGTCGAAGATTTGGAACTTGACACGTCACTTTGATCGAAAGCCGAAAACTCCTTTTTCTTTGGCTTTACAAACTTTTTGTTCTTTTTTCTTTCTCCTTTTCGTTGCCTTTTCCTTAGTCGAGATTTTTCTCCACGGGGCAGTCTCTCGAACATGTCCTAGTTTATTACATCCAAAATAGATAATATATTTACTAGAATGAGATCTTCTCTTTATGAACTTACCTTGGAGGAACTTTCTGAATTTCCTCGTTATGAAAGCAATTTCTTTTTCTTCATTTTTGAAGTATTCTGAATTTGAGCTCTCTTCATTTGCTCAAAATACCAAGTTCTTCTTCGTTGGCTTTTCCTTGATCTGTTTGTCTTCTTCTAGCTCTATCTCATATCCATGAGATTTTCTATTAGCTCTTCGATGGTGATTTACTTCATGTTATGAGCTTCTCGGATGGCGGTGGTTTTTTCCTTCCATTCCGGGCTAAGTGATCGAACTATTTTCATCACTTGATAATACTCAGAAATTTTCTTGCCTAAACCTGCAAGCTCATTTGTGATGTTAGTAAAACGAGTATTAACATCACTAATACTCTCATCTTCCTCCATTTTAACACTCTCAAATTTCGTATACAACATATTATTTCTAGATTCCTTTACCTTTTCGATTCCTTCATGGCTTACCTCAAGAGAGTGCCACATTTGATGTGTGGTCTCACATGGAGACACACTGAGTTCTGCATATGAAACTACACAAAATAATGCGTTCATAGCTTTGGCATTTAGGTTACCTTTCTTATTTTCGTCGACAGACCATTTTGCGGTGTCTGTCTCGACATGTAATACTTATTGATATTTGGTGACAGTTTATGCATCGATGTATAGGGATTGGAGATGCGTCCTCATTCGGATCTTCCAATTTGCATAGTTGGTTCTGTTGAACGATGTTGGTCGCTTGGTGTTGAGTCCCTCAGAGTGATGTGATGTTGATGCTATCGCTTTTAAATCATTGCTCTGATAACCAAGTGTAGGATCCTGTGGATGACAGACAACATTAGAAGGGGGTTGAATAGGGTTGTCAACAAATAATTAATCTATTTGCGTAATTAAAAATCCTTCTAATAGTTGCCTAAGTCTCAAATTCTGGTTTCCTCAATTTGTACTTAATCAACGATTATTATGTGCTTGAATAAAATAAGAGTTGCATCGGTATAAAAGAGTGAAATCAATAATAATAAAGAGGGTTAGAGAGATATGACCATAGCACAAACACACAGTGATTTTACCCTGGTTCGACCTAACCTTGGCGTATGTCTAACAATCGATCCACTAGCTCTCAACGAGAGCAACCATGCCTCAACACAACCAAAGAGGACTTCGTACAAGCACCTAGCTTCCTCTTGCTAAGAATTTCCACAAAATCACTGATGAGTGTTTATTTTATATAGTATCACCCCTTTTCATACACGATTTACATCGTGTATTTCTCTGTTTTCCCTCATTTTCCCTGTTTTGTTTCCTCTTTTGCTTTTATGGTCCATTCTATGCGTTACAATAATTACATGCTGATTGGGGACCATTTGGCGTGAATAATGCACGAAAGTGTGAAAGGAGCAAAGCCGGGAGCTCCATATGTGCAAAATGGGAAGATTGAAGAAGTAGTGTGATACACACGGCCGCGTCGATTTGATGTGCCCTCGTGATCACAACATCCAATTGAGCAGATCTCAATTCCACGCGGCCATGCCATGATGAATAAACGGCCACGTCAAACGAGCTCCAGAACCCAACCCCACTCGAACGCGCAAAATATATCCAAACGGGCACGTTCATAAGGAGAAGAATTGAAGATTTTGTAATCGACATACCGCAAGACTAAGCCGACGTGGCTGCGCGATCGTGAGAAGCCGAAGACCAAACGGTCGCTCCATGCGACCATTTTGAAGAAGACACTGGTATCAAAGCTGCATTCAATGCGGCTGCATCTCTAGCTATGCCACCGCATCGCTCTAGCTAAAGCTGCCCCGATTTACGCAAACGGACGACCCGATCGCGTCGTTTTCAACACAGCCGCGTCGTTTTCGACGAGGTCGTGTTGAATAGGGTTTCTACCTGAATCTAAGTACCGCAAAGGTAGTTGTTAGGTGTCTTTTGGTCTTTTTGGGGTATTATAAAAGCTCATCTTCTTTCCTGACCGAAACCCAAGAAGATATATCGACGAGAGTCGGCTTTGGTATAGGTTAGGATATGCCTATCATAGAATCGCAAGAGCGGGGATAGGAGATAACATAATGGACTATCCTATCATGCTCAACAAGAGTGGGGGAGGGGGAGGAGAATGCCCTTAAGTTAGAAGACCTCTCCCGAGTCCTAATGAACCCAACAATCAGTTATCTATTAATCCAACCTTAATCATAGTCTAATGGTGGCGATACCCTAAGCCATAGAACTTTTTATCATCTGGCTTCACCTTTTATTTCTCTCATTTGACCACCATTCGATAGCGTAGCTTTTGAACGAAGAACAAAAATCGGTACTCAATGAATGCCTCCCGGTGTTCGAACTATTAGTGCTACACAACATCGTGCACTTGCGGTATAAATATTAGTATCTTCACAAGAGTGGACAATTTTTTTGGTGTTGTTACCGGGGACAATCAAAAGAACTTCGTGGAGGACAACAAAATGAATCAAGTTGACCTTCTTGAAGAAGTAATCAAGAAAACCATGTTGGAGGAGATGTTCTCGAACAACCATGAAGAGCCCTCGAACGAAGATTCGAGTATGAAGGAAAAGCCTATGGAAACTACGATGTAAGAGATACCAAAAGAAGCGCTTAAGGAAAGGTCCAAGGAAGAGCCATCGCGACGACATCTGATGAACCCTAAAGAGCTGAGGAACCAAGGAGAGGACAAGCTGAAGCTGATCATGGAGAAGAAGTGTGGAGACGAGGATATCATGGACTTCTCCACCCTTAAGCTGCTATGATAAAATCAAAATAGGGAGTCGAGCTCACGACTTAAAACAAGCGCTTCTTGGGAGGAACCCCAAGGGTTTTTGTAAGGTTTTAATGCTTCTATTTAGATCTTAGTTTTGGTTTAGAATAGGTTAATTTTTCATTTTTGAATAAGCCTCAAAACCCCAAAATTAACTAAGTGTTTTGAAGTAGGAAGGAGCTAAAGAGAAGCTGGAAAGACAATTCTAAACGACCACATGGTGCCAATCCACATGGCCGCGTGGAGGAAAGAAGAAGGAGAGAAGAAGAAAGCTGAAAATGGTTAACGACGTGTCCATGTGGGGAGAGCACAAACGACTGTGTCGTTGGGGGTAATTCCTTAGGCTCAAATTTTTCAATTCCGCACGGCCGCGTCGCCCAGTCGACGCGGTGGCGTAACTTTCTGTCATTTCGAGTCCAAAATCAACCTTCTACAGGATCAACGCAGCCGTTTCGCATCAATCGAAATGACCATGTCAATCCTTGTTTCCAAGCCGAAATACATGGCCGTTTGAACATCATTCGAAATTATCGCATCCCAAATATACATCTCAAGGCAAAAAATTTCAATTTGATGCAACCATTTAAAAAATTCGAAACGACCGTGTAACTCTCGGTACTTTTGGCTCAAAATCACTTTTCTCTAGGATCCACGCACCCGTTTGAACTTAAATGAGGCAACCACGTCGACTCCAGTTTTTGAGCTTCATTTTCTCCCAATTCGACACGACCGTTTTATCTACTTTACTCGGCAGCGTACCTTTCTGTTTTTCGAGCCAAAACTCCTCGTTCTGTCGGATCGACATGGCCGTCTGGTCTCGATCGACGTGACCGTGTCACCCCTCTATAAAATACCCCTAAAGCCCTAAACAGCCGTTCTGTGCGAATTTTTTGGAAACCCTTCAACTTCCTCATTTAATTCCCCCGGCTTCGACTACTCCATCCCTCCGATCACTCTCAAATCCTCTCCCCACTCTCCTAACTCACTCCTAAACCCTTCCTCATCACAAGCCCTCTCTCCCACCTCCTCTTCCACTCGAATCAGACGATGAAGGAAGCCCTAGGACGGCTGTTTGTGGGATTTCACGGCTCAAAATCGACGCGGGCGGCATAAGTCTAGTTACTGTCTCAAGAAGAAGCTTGGGTGACCCATCTTTGGGCATTACTGATATCCATTTTAGCAAGGAGTTCCAAACTTTGGTAACATATTTCCTTACTCGTTAAATTTTCGCATCCTTCGCTGAATTCGCTAAAATTTGTGTAAGTCTACACATACTTCACTTCATACACCCTTTGCATCACTCAAATCACTCACAATGCCTCCTAAGAGACAGCATAAGAAGAATCCCACCACTACTGGACCTTCCCAAGGCAAGGGCAAGCGTCAGAAAACTTTAAATCTGACGATTGTCAACGCCCAATCAGCGATTGAGAGAGTTGACGCACCTCTTCATCCCCCTCAGATATGATGGGAAATCGAATCCCATCGCTAAGTGGTTTTGATGATGAACACACCAAATGATATTAGTGTACTAATTACACTATAACTTAAGTGTGCAGGTTGTGCGATTGATAGCTTTATGCAAACTCCGAAGAAGCTCAACCACACTCGGAAGACGGAGACGAATTTGCAAGCTCTACATCAAGCACAAGTATAGATCTATGTTGATGCTCATGGAGCTCAAATTTAAGAGAAGCACGCATCTACTTCAAACATCTGATCGGCTTCCTGAAGGTCTCATCTAAGTATATATAGTGTGTGAGTTGGTTTCTTTAGAATTATGTTAAAGCAAAGCAAATATTGCGCGCGCACACACAAAATGATTTTAAAGCAAAAATGTTTTTAAATCTTTTAATACTCCTGAGAGCATTAGCTAAATGATTTAATTCTTAGTAGTCAACCTCCAAACACCCAGGAGTTGGTTACACATCTTGCTAGCTGAGTTTCAGTGAAAAATACTCTGGGAGTCGACTACCAAAGGAGGGAGTCGACTACCAGCTGAGCAGAATTTTTCAATGAAATTATTTGAAAGTCGACTACCTCAGTAGTGTGTCGATTACTAGCTGTCATTTTTCTTCTACGTTTTGACTTCCTGATTTCACTCCTCTTCCTTATTTAATGGACCAAAAGTCAAACGTTTTTGAAATTTGAATTCACCTATGAAACTCTATAAATAGAGCTCTTGAAATCATTTCAAAACAAAACTATTCTCTCTATTATTTTCTTGAGCTAAAATTCTATTCTAAAGATTTCATTGCTCTCATTTCTCTCAATGCTATAGCCAATTTCCGGTTCTATTTTACTGACCTCAAAGTTCTAACTCTGATTTTTATTGAGATCCAATTTTTATTTTGGCTAGTTTTATATTGTTTTTCAAAATCCATTACTCTTTATTTTTATTCTTGAAAGGATTTTTAAAAACAAGAGATCTAGATCACAACGAATCTTCTCATATTCCTTATGTGATCTAACGATCGATTTAAATTCTTTTAGCCACTTAAACGCACAATTGCAATATTTATATTGGCTATAGAATTTTGGGTGTAAACTAATCTCCATCAAATATTGTGGAGAATTGGAGTTTTGTTTGTATTTGGGATTCCCCTTTGAGATAAGGGATGGTGTAAATCCTAGACAAGTCTAGGTGGTTGAAAAACCTAGTTAAGGCTGAGTCATTGGAAATCCTAACAAGTGAAGTTAGGTAAGGCAATAGTGGATTAAATCTCGTACCGGATTGGTCGGAGACTGGACGTACCCAAGTTGCGGGGAACTAGGATAAAAATCGCTTATCTCTGCATTTGCTTTTTCTGTGATTATTTACATTTCTTGTACATGCATTTTTTTATTTGCTAATATTATATCTTTCTAAATTCCTTGTTTATTTATTATTGCAAAGATTATTCATTTAATTTCGCTGTTTAAAGATCTCTTATCTAATTGTAATCTTATCTTTTTCATATTATTTGTAAGATTATTTTTGTTAATTAAGAACCAAGCGTAGGTCACTCTACTTGGTTTCTTAGGCAACATTAGTAGGGTTTTATTTGTGCTATTATCAACGATCGAAAAAATTTGTTATTTATACAACACTATTCAACCCCCCTTCTAGTGTTATTTGCCATCCACAGGATCCAACACTTGGTATCAGAGCGAGGATTAAAAAACGATGGCGTCAACATCATTCCACTCTGAAGGTCTCAATACCATGCGACCACCGTTGTTCAATGGAACGAACTATGCAAGCTGGAAGATCCGTATGAAGACTCATATAGAGTCACTAAACATTGAAGCTTGGACCGTCACCAAGACCCTTACAAAGTACCTACGGAAATTGACACCGGAAAGTGGTCTGCCGACGGAAAGAAGAAGGCCAACCTCAACGCCAAAGTAATGTACGCAGTATTCTGTGTAACGACCAGTTTTCACGATGCGTTTTATACGTATTCTTCCGTGTGTTTATCCTTCTTCGTATCCGGAGTTAAGTTTTAACGGACCCCGTATCCGTATCAGCAACTAGCTTTATACGTATTAGCCATCATTGTTATTATCTTTAACCATATTTTTTATTAACATTTAAACAATTTCTTTGAGACTCATTTCTAAATTATTTTCGAATTCAAATTTCAAGATTTTAAACTTTCGAATTCAAATGAGAGCTTCCCATATTAAATACTATTAAAAATATTCCAAAACCCATATTGATTAGCCATATTTCCCTTAATTAAACCTATTAATTCAATGTTTGAAAACTTTCCCATTTAGACACATTTAAACATATTATAAATTGATTTTATTAGCCCTAATTACTCCCAATTATAACAAATCAATATTGTTATTTAAATTTCAAATTATCCTTTCTAATTTAACACTAGCCCACGTTTTCAACCCCATGGCCAAACTAAGCCCCTAGAGACTCACGCACACAACTCAAAGACCCAACCCAAAGACAAGCTCATGTACTGCCATAGTAAACCCCACATCCTTTTCTTATATTAAACCCTATAAATTAACCTACGCCTAGGTCTCTCAAGCTGTGCATTCAACCACACACACACAAGCTAAGAAACATAAAGGCAAAGACGTTCAGCAGCCATAACTCTGCACGTGCTGCTCCTTTTAAATCCCCCCCACATAAGCTAACCTATAAAGTGTGCCTAGGGTAACAGCAACCAACCTAACCCTTATATTTTAAACCCTAGTTTTTTTCAGCCGCCTCTACTGTCTTCTCCTCTTCTCGCAACACACGTGAGACAACCCGCGGCCTCCTCATCTTCCCCACACGACGTCGTGCAACCCAGCTTCTCCTTCCCTCTTCCTTCATCCATGTAAGCGCCAGCCTCTCTTCACGTGAACGACAGCCGAGCAGCCATCTCCTCCCATCCCGTGTCAACCTCCATCCGTGCCCAGCTCTTCTCCTTCCCATCTCCACGCACAAAACCTACAGCTGCCACCCCATCTCATGACAACCCCCTCACCCAGCACACCACATTGGCAGCCATCCTCCGCACAGTTTCTTCACCGCCTGACAACCCACCTCCGACCTGCCTTCACTCCGATAACACACCCGCAGAGCCCCAACCTGCACAGCCACCACTCCGCCCAGAACGTCGGCAACTCTCGACAGTGACGCCGGAGCCCCCTAGCTGCCTGCACAACCCTTGGACGGCCGAGAAATGCTCCTGCAGGCCATGCTTCACCTCCCCCACACGTGGGTTAGACGACGTCAGGCCATGTGCACATCGCTAGCCTCAGATCTGACGTCGACAACCCCAGGGATTCGCTGTAATCCTCGCAACCACCTACAGAGTCCCCAGGCATCACTGTCCGTCGTCTTCCTCTCTACAGCGACGAATCTCAGTCTGTAGACGTCGCACGTATCGTTGTCACTGCTCCTACTCGCTGCGTAACGGTTAGTAACCCTACCTATAACTGATAACCCACACTGTAAATTAGAAGACTTAATAAAAACGATGATTAGACGTCGTAGGAGCTCTTTATAAATCTGTTATGATCGAAAAATGCATAATTTGATTTTACGATTTGCCAAACCATCGAACCGTCATTACCGTACATAGTACCCGTTGGGACGTTTCCGACGACACCAAGAACACCAAAAACAGGCAAGTGTCCAATTAGATATGAATTTTTGAAGTTTCGGGATTTTTACGTCGCTTTTACTTATTGTTGTATAAATTGAAAACTATACGTGAAATGACACATGAAAACGATGCTATGACATTCTGGACTAAATTTGTGACCCAACGGCATATCACATGATATACTTCAATTTTAAATAACAACAAAGAAAATTGGTTTCTGTAGCATATTCATCGAAAACACATGTCAAATTGTTCAACCCACTCCTGTTTATTGAAAATGTTGTAATAACATATTAATATTAATAACATTAAAATTCTGCAAGTCTTGGAATGTTTAACAAGTTGAGACATCTTGAAAATCGTGCGCCTCGAAGGCGGAATCGTGAATTCGTGATGTCATGTGAGTCGACTAGGCTGGCTCGTGTTCCAGCAAAAAATTGGGGTGGGGTGGGGTTAGGGTTGAGCGGCCACTAGGCGTATAAAAGGGTCCTCTCTTCAAGAGCACCACCCGCATGCGTGGGTTAGCGTCAATCACGGTAAACCCCCGTGAGAAGAACGACTTACTCATCACGACCTAAAGGCGAGAACCCTATGATAGATGTGAACTATTGACATGAAACATGATATGCTAACGTGATCTTAGTAACTTGACATGCTAACGAACCCAAGAAAACTTACATTACTTCTTGAAAACTGTTTAGAACTACGTGTTAGGAATGCCTACTTCTGTTTCATTGTAATTGTCTTATTAAACTTATTGCAGTCATCTCATTTAATGTCTCTTAAATTCATATCGTTTGTATACTTGTCTTGGTTTGCTAATCTTTTCTTGCAGACCCCTTGCTGACATACATTCATGTTTTTGGATGTATGTCAGATTCTGAGCTTGAGTACCTGGAGGATCCATACGTGATGCCTGACTTGGAGAGCAAGGAGTTCTCCCCTAACGCCAAGCCTCTCCCAGCAGAGGACTATAGGACCCACACTTTACTGCTTTCCTTAGTTTACTTTCAGACGTTGTTGTTGCTTTGTGTACGTTTATTTCTGTTGCTACTTTAGCCCAGTTGTGGCGTGTTGTTTAATTTCGTGTATGGACTATATAACCCTGGATGTGGCTTTTATCTTTTGAAATGTTTCTGATAGTTCTGATATGCAAACACAAGGACCTCCCTTGTGTTTTTATCACAGAGCTTATTGAACTCGAGCTTCACCGCTCCAGTTCAAGCGGACCGCGTAACGTTCTTGCTTCCGGTGTCTTTTGGGAAGCAGGGCGTTACAGGTTTTAGTGGTGGCGATGCAGGTCCTGCAACTGTGAAATTCAGAACAATGAAAACACTTTCCATTAGCCAAACATCCAGAATAGTTCGTACGCAAAATTACTCGAATACCTTGTCTCAGCACGATAGTAAACCAATACCAGGATAATAGGAATAGATAGACGCTCATGCTCGTTAGTTAGACACCCTTACCACGACTTAGTGTTATCATCTTGGGGGGTCACCCTAGCGATTGATCGTCCAGCTCTGACCATATTAGATTTTTGAGTTTCGTTAGTTGTTCACTAAGATTTATCGAATCTAGGGCCAACCGAACATGGTGATCGTCCCATCCATGCAAGTCGAACCTGAGACGCCTGCAATGAGTAGACTTCGAAGCTTAAGATATTTCAGACATATAAGATCTCAACATCGATCTCAACGAACCCTTACCTCGGCTTCTCTATCACAACCTAGTTCATTGAAGAACCTTAGTGTTGAACCTTAGCCGACCCAATGATTATTTTTCCCCTGTTTTCCTAATCATTACACTTCCATGTTAAATGATCGTAGAATGCTATCGTAGCATATTCACGGAGTTACTTCTTAGTCGTCCTTACGTTTCGATCATCGAACCTATTACTTGTCCTCGATTCATATACACTCTTCAGGTCCACCATCTTTAACCTTGAACCTCCCCATTGCAGATCCAGGGTCTTTTAAAAAGTATTTTCGATACTTCTTTTATTGAATTCTTCACTAAGTTTAAAATCCTTTCGAAAACTTTTACTTAGTTTTTCCTACACTTCCATCGACTTAAACCCAATCTCGATTATGAAGCTCTTCTGACGCGATCTTTAGTTACTATCTTGTAACGATTTTCTAACATACATCTTTCGCACTTCTATTTCACATGACCTTATATAGCTACTCTATATTTTTCTCATGTAAAGAACCTCTTTCTAAAACTTTATTTCTATTTCGTTAGTTCAAAATATCATCTTTTCTTACTAACATATTTCAAACAGTCACTCATACATACTTTTAAAATACTTTCCTAAGTTAAATAGAACTTCAAAATCTTGTGTGTCAGTTCTATAATCATTGTCTTCATATTTCAAAAAAATATTTTCTTTTTCAAACCTATTTTCCATTTGCGAAACAAGCACTACATCATTAAGCCCATATCACTCTTCACCTATTATTTGAATAATCACATTTTACGTTTTAACTTATACTATATGTTTGCTATTTTAGGATGTTATTATTTTACACATATCTTTATCTTCTTAATTATTTAATTATTCATAAATATGTTATGTCACCCAACCAACTAATCTCTTATCCACGCTACCTTCGAAACTGTCTATCACAACATTAGTTCGTTGCATCATTCAACTCTGAATCATACCCTATTGCTTAGTTATCACATTAGAGCTTATCATTGCTTAGTGAGACCTTTAGCATCGATTGTGGTGTTGTTGTGGTGCATGTAAATAGATAGTGAGTGTGGACCCGTGTGTGCGAATATCTATATACCACCCATGTGTGAGTGTGCTTACCCTGAGTATATTAGTATAGGGTGATTATCTATTGTGTTGTACGTGCGTGTATAGTAATGTGTGACATATATGTATATAGTCGAGTATATAGTAGTAAGTGTTATACTTATACCTAGGCAGGTGGTTAGCTATACCACTATAGGAATATCTGTGCGTATTAGATTTTGTATTGGCTAGTTACTGGGTGTATATGTACCTTAGTTGTACTTGTTAATGGTTGTAATTATATGCTGGTACAGTGATATGCGTGTTAGGTGTAATGATAATAAGTGTACGTATAGTTGTGTGTACAGATTTATTGTGTGATTTATATGTTAGTATGTCTGGCGCGTGCTCGTGCGTATCTATGTATGCGATTAGTTATATGTATATATATATATATATTATGAATAAGTGTGTTTCATGTATGGTAAGATTATCGTATTACCCCTACAAGATGATGTGTGAGCATGTGTATACCAGGAGGTATGCATAGACGTATGTTTGTGACTATGTATATATGTAGGTGTGAAATAGTATGCTAGCCCTATATAAATTACCATGGTTGTGTGTACTTGTGTGTGTATGTATATGTTCTATATAGATACGAGATAGACGTGTAGTAGTGTAGGTATGTATATGTATGTAAAGTGAACGTATGTATAAGTATTTGAAAGTGTGTGATATATGAGTAAGTGTATGCATATGAATGTATATGGTTTCATTATAGGTTATGTATGACTGGGATAGAATGACATTAGTGTCAAAGTCCGCTCACCCCTTGGTCGGCCTACTTAAGAAGACTGAGGACGGACTTGATCCTAAGATGGGTAGATTACGAGGACCCTAGGGCTAGGAGTAAGGCTTATATAAATCTCTTTATGGTGTAAGATATTACGTGCATGTATATACGTGTAGTGATTTGTATTATAATGTGTATATGGTAATATGCGGTATGTAAAAGTGGTTGTACGATTGAAGTGTTAATGGACTAAGGTGATTGTATTTATGTATTAGTGGTATGTTTATGTGACGTGTAGTACTATATCATGTTAGATTGTGAGGGTATAAATGTATGGTATTACTTTGTGTATTGATAATTATGTGAGTGTGCTAAGTGATGGCGCACTTACAACTAGTAAATTGTTGTGGTGGCGTAGTAAAGTGTTACTATCCGTCCGAATATAATTGGTTGGATTGTATTTGTAGGATGGTATTATAATAACGTATTATGTTAATACGTAATTAGTAATGTGTGTATGTGTATTGTTACCACTATTAGCATGGATGTTTATTAGTATTATCGGTAGTAATGCTATTGGTAATGATATTAGTATTAGTAAATACTATTTAAATATGGCATGATGGTTGTTTATCGTGTGTATACATTAGAAGAGAGATGTGAGTGTTACCCTAATATTTTCCTGGTACCTTAGCCGATAAGATTCCGAGGACGGAATCATTCTTGAGGTGGGTAGGATGTAACGACCAGTTTTCACGATGCGTTTTATACGTATTCTTCTGTGTGTTTATCCTTCTTCGTATCCGTAGTTAAGTCATAACGGACCCCGTATCCGTATCAGCAACTAGCTATACGTATTAGCCATTATTGTTATTATATTTAACCATATTTTTTTATTAACGTTTAAACAATTTCTTTGATACTCATTTCTAAATTATTTTCGAATTCAAATTTCAAGATTTTAAACTTTCGAATTCAAATGAGAGCTTCCCATATTAAATACTATTAAAAATATTCCAAAACCCATATTGATTAGCCCTATTTCCCTTAATTAAACCTATTAATTCAATGTTTGAAAACTTTCCCATTTAGACCCATTTAAACCTATTATAAATTGATTTTATTAGCCCTAATCACTCCCAATTATAACAAATCAATATTGTTATTTAAATTTCAAATTATCCTTTCTAATTTAACACTAGCCCATGTTTTCAACCCCATGGCCGAACTAAGCCCCTAGAGACTCACGCACACAACTCAAAGACCCAACCCAAAGACAAGCTCATGTGCTGCCATAGTAAACCCTACATCATATTCTTATATTAAACCCTATAAATTAACCTATGCCTAGGTCTCTCAAGCTGTGCATTCAACCCCCCCCCCCCCACACACACACACACAAGCTAAGAAACCTAAAGGCAAAAACGTTCAGCAGCCATAACTCTGCATGTGCTGCTCCTTTCAAATCCCCCCACACACAAGCTAACATATAAAGTGTGCCTAGGGTAACATCAACCAACCTATCCCTTATATTTTAAACCCTAGTTTTTTTCAGCCGCCTCTACTCTCTTCTCCTCTTCTCGCAATGCACGCGAGACAACCCGCGGCCTCCTCATCTTCCCCACGCGACGTCGCGCAACCCAGCTTCTCCTCCCCTCTTCCTTCATCCGCGCAATTGCCAGCCTCTCTTCGTGTGCACGATAGCCGAGCGGCCATCTCCTCCCATCCCGTGTCAACCTCCATCCGTGCCCAGCTCTTCTCCTTCCCATCTCCACGCACAGAACCCGCGGCTGCCACCCCATCTCACGACAACGCCCTCGCCCAGTAACACCACACGGGCAGCCATCCTCTACCCAGTTTCTTCACCGCCGGACAACCCACCTTCAACCTGCCTTCACTCCGACAACTCACCCGCGGAGCCCTAACCTGCACAGCCACCACTCTGCCCAGAACATCGGCAACTCTCGACAGCGATGCCGAAGCCCCCTAGCTGCCTGCACAACCCTTGGACGGCCGAGAAACGCTCCCGCAGGCCATGCTTCACCTCCCCCACACGTGGATCCGATGATGTCAGGCCGTGTGCATGTCGCTAGCCTCAGATCTGACGTCGACAACCCTGGGGATTCGTTGTAATCCTTGCAACCACCTGCAGAGTCCCCAGACGCCGCTGTCCGTCGTCTTCCTCGCTGCTGTGACGAATCTCAGTCTGTAGACGTCGCACGTATCACTGTCACTGCCCCCACTCGCTGCGTAACGATTAGTACCCCTACCTATAACTGATAACCCACACTGTAAATTAGAAGACTTAATAAAAATGATGATTAGACGTCGTATGAGCTCTTTATAAATCTGTTATGATCAAAAATGCTTAATCTGATTTTATGTTTTGTTAAACCAGCGAACCGGCATTACCGTAGCATAGTACCTGTTGGGACGTTTCCGACGACACCAAGAGCGCTAAAAACAGGCAAGTGTGCAATTAGATATGAATTTTTGAAGCTTCGGGATTTTTACGTCGTTTTTACTTATTGTAGTATAACTTGAAAACTATACATGAAATGACGCATGAAAATGATGCTATGACATTCTGGACTAAATTTGTGACCTAACAGCGTATCACACGATATACTTCAATTTTAAATAACAACAAAGAAAATTGGGTTCTGTAGCATATTCATCGAAAACCTATGGTCAACATTATTTTTAAAATTGTTGTACAAATTGTTCAACCCACTCCTGTTTATTGAAAATTTTGTAATAACAGATTAATATTGATAACATTAAAATTCTGCAAGTCTTGGAATGTTTAACAAGTTGAGACATCGTGAAAATCGTGCGCCTCGAAGGCCGAATCGTGAATTTGTGATGTCGTGTGAGTCGACTAGGCTGGCTCGTGTTCCAGCACAAAATTGGGGTGGGGTTAGGGTTGAGCGGCCACTAGGCGTATGAAAGGGTCCTCTCTTCAAGAGCACCATCCGCATGCGGTGGGTTAGCATCAATCACGGTAAACCCCCGTGAGAAGAACGACTTACTCATCACGACCTAAAGGCGAGAACCCTATGATAGATGTGAACTATTGACATGAAACATGAAATGCTACCGTGATCTCAATAACTTGACATGCTAACGGACCCAAGAAAACTTACTTTACTTCTTGAAAACTGTTTAGAACTGCGTGTTAGGAATGCCTACTTCCGTTTCATTATAATTGTCTTATTAAACTTATTACAGTCATCTTATTTAATGTCACTTAAATTCATATCGTTTGTATACTTGTCTTGGGTTGCTAATCTTTTCTTGCAGACCCCTTGCTGACATATTGTAGGATCCTGTCAAAACAGAGTTAGGATCGATAAATGAAGTTGAGACTTACGCTTGCGTATGCGGCACGGTAGTCACAGAACTTCGCCTTCGGATTCGCCACGACGGATCGAGTCTTCTCACGAACGGAGTAAGGCTACTAAATCCACAATCTAAATCTCTACTTTTAGATTAAGAACTTGGATAAAGAGAGAGGAAGGATTTCGGCAGAGCTTCGCTAGAATGAAATGCAAGGCATGAATACCATGCAAAAGTGTAAGGAAATGGCTAACCCTTGGGTCTTATTTATAGCCCCCAAGGTAGTTATTTTAGGAGTAATTGTTCCTTTGGAACAATTTAACTAAGGTGTACCATCATACATGGCACATTATAAGCTTAAGTTGTACCATATGCATGGTACAACATAAGCTTAAGATATTACCCCTTTATTAGCCATATGTCGCATGCACTTATGCATATATAATGCGACTTTCCCATTAATCTAGAGATCCTCTCCGCAAGGGAACAGATTCCCTTTGCACACGACTTCGTGTACGCGACGTTCGAGGTCCGTATTCCCTCGTACATCCCCCACAAGGGTGTACAAACGTCTTCCATATCCAACATCTCCCACTCACACTTGAGGGGATTGTAAGAGAACGTCTTTCTCTTAGTTCTTTCATCTATCATACCGAGAAATAGACCGTGCGACCGTCATGCGCGTAGAGTCTGTTGTTGTGCACTTGTTAGAGATACACAACGACCTCGAAGGTGCAAAGTTGAGTAGTTCAACGCATGCTTTACCCTAGATTATTTCTTCACATTTCTTATACTTTAGCTTCAACAATTGAATCCCATCTGGATTACAATTGGCTGGCCAGCTTTGAATCATTAAAGTCCAAATGCGAATATGAAATCAATCTTCCTCTTCTTGCGAACCTTCTGATCTTGACTTGATTCGCTTTTCTAACGTGCCCCGCCGAGCCGAATTATCATAGCCCATTAGCAACACGCTAAGATAGCGATCATCTCGTCAAATCTAAAGGAACCAATTGGAGTCCTTGAGGGTAAGAGTTAAGACCCATATGGCCTTTGAGTCTCACATAATAGCAAACACTATTGCTACTAACTCAGTGGTCGAAATGCATACGTGGTATGAACACGTATTACAACATCACTCCTTTCCCAGGGAGAGTATGTCTTAATGATGTTGTACGGATGAAAGATCAGACACTACAGTGCCTATCTTTTGAGTCCCCTTACTACCCATGAAATATTCCCGGACTCTCATCCTGCATAAGACAGATAGGATTAAAAAATCCTATGAGATCTCTTTTAAATATCCTTGTGATACAGATCTCAGATCTTTTGTAAGCATCCATATGATGCAGATCTTTCATTCGACTATCTTGTTTAAGTCACGACTCTAAATCATTCGTCTAATGATTTTGACGTTAAACTAGTCTCATCTCTATCTTATCCATCTGATAAGATAAGGCGGTTGCTCATGTGAGAGAGCCAACCTTAATCTGTCTGACATACACACAATAAAATAGCTGAGACTTAAACACAAATGTATAAAATCATTTGTAAGAAACTTGTATGCAATATATAAAAGAACTTCTTTCTTTTATTAAACTTTGATCTTCTATAGACATGTGAAATATTACATGATACAGCTCAGCACCTACGCATTCCCATAGATGATAAGTGTGTGTAGAACACATCTCTGGGGATCGCCTTAGTAAGGGGATCCGCTATCATCTTATGCGTGGATATGTATCCTATGTCTACTTCCTTCCGTTTGTCATAGTCCTTCGCAAACTTGAATCGAATATCAATGTGTTTGGTCTTACAATGAAATTTAGGATCTTTGACATAGGCAATCGAAGCTTGACTATCACTGTATATAGGAATAGTGCTCGAGTCAGTGGCATTCGTCAGCATGTCTAAGAATTTCCTAAGCCAAACAGCTTCTTGGACCGCCATGCTGAATGCTACAAATTCGGCTTCCATGGTTGATAGGGCGATGCAGGTTTGCTTCTTGCTGCTCCAGGATATTGCACCATTCCCGAGCAAGAAAACAAAGCCAGAGGTAGATCTTCGCTCGTCGAGATCACCTGCCCAATCAGCATCGGTATAGCCTTCGAGTCTCAAGGTATTGCCTTGATAGCACAACGCATAGTCCGCAGTCCCTTTGAGGTACCTTAATATCCTCTTCACCGCTTTCCAGTGTGCCTGTCCTGGGTTGGATTGGTAACGGCTTACCATACCAATAGCATAGCAAATGTCCGGTCTGGTACACATCATGGCGTATATCAGACTCCCGACAGCACTGGAGTATGGAACCTTTTCCATAGCTTTCTTTTCTTTTGGATCTTTGGGACACATTTCCAAACATAGACCCTCGCCTTTGCTTATTGGAGTATCAATTGGCTTGCAGTCCTGCATATTAAATCGTTCTAAAACTTTCTTTATATATGTCTCTTGAGAGAGAGAAAGCAGTTTCTTGGAACGATTCCTTGAGATCTTAACCCCAAGGATATATGCAGCTTCACCAATGTCTTTCATCTCAAAGACGGATGAAAGCCAAGCTTTGATATCCATGATAAGACGCTTATCATTTCCGGCTATAAGTATGTCATCTACATAAAGAGACACGATTACATACTTGTTCTTAATTCTCTTAATGTATACGCAGTTGTCTTCGTCGAGCATGGAGAAACCATACGACAAAACGACTTCTTGAAAGCGCATATACCACTGCCTTGAGGATTGTTTAAGACCATATATGGATTTACGAAGTTTACAAACCTTATGTTTGTTTTCTTCTTGTACGAACCCATTTGGTTGTTCCATGTAGATCTCCTCATCTAGTTCTCCGTTAAGAAAAGCAGTCTTTACATCCATCTGATGTAACTCGAGGTCCAAACAAGCCACCATTGCCAGAATTAAGCGAATGGAGGTAAAACGCACGACAGGAGAGAAAGTCTCTTCGTAGTCTATTCCTTCCTGTTGCGTGAAACCTTTCGCAACAAGGCGAGCTTTATATTTCTCGATGGAGCCATCAGCCTTATGCTTGATTTTAAGAACCCACTTGTTCCCAATGGCTCTACGTCCCTTAGGTAAATCAACCAAGTCCCAGACTTGGTTTGTTTTCATGGATTGAAGTTCTTCTTCCATTACCGCTATCCATTTATCTTTAGCAGGGCATGTGACGGCATGTTTGAAATTTGCAGGTTCGTCATCATCTTGTAGTAATGTCATGAATGTTTGAGGAAATTCATCCTCAAATCTCAGAGGTGTTAGCCTCGTTCGATTACTACGTCTTGCTTGAGTTTGATCACTCCCACTTGGAATGACATCACTCCCACTTGGAATAACATCACTCCCACTCGGAATAGGATTGGTATCGTTCGTATCATCCATTGGTGAAGTTAGAAACGTATTTTTTTCTTCACCAAGGATTCTCACACTCGAACGTTCCGATCCTTCTTGATCCCAAGTCTCAAACAAGGATAAGTCTTGACTTATCTCACCCTGTCTTGGAAACTCGTTTTCCAAGAAGACAACATTCCTCGATTCGAATTCTATTAGACCCCGATTGTCCTCTTGACCGACGAAAACATATCCTTTGGAGTTTTCAGCGTATCGGATGAAGATACACTTCCTCCCACGTGGCCCAAGTTTGCCATACTTGTGAGAGGATAAATGTGCGTAAGAGGCACAACCCCAAGGTTTTAGAATGCTTAAGTCTGGAGTTCTATTGTTCCATAACTCATAAGGAGTAGAACTTACCGACTTCGAGGGTACACGGTTTAAGATGAATGCTACCGTCAATAATGCATCACCCCAAAAGGTGATGGGCAAATTTGCCTGAGACATCATTGATCGGACCATTTCCATCAATGTCCTATTTCTTCTTTCCGCAACACCATTTTGTTGCGGAGTATAAGTCATAGTTATTTGATGAACTATGCCTTTTTCATCACAGAGTTCCTTAAAACTCGTTGATTGATATTCTCCACCCCGATCGGTTCGCAAGACCTTTATCTTGCGATCTAGTTGATTTTCCACTAAACTCATATAGTTTTTGAAGCAAGATAAAGCTTCATGTTTGTGGGAAATCAAATAAATGTGACCGAAACGGGTGAAGTCATCAATGAATGTGATGAAATAGGACTTCCCGCGTCTTGTCTTAACATTCATTGGACCGCAAATGTCCGAATGGATAAGCTGTAATGGAACTTCGGCCCTTGTGCCAGTTCCAAACGGCTTGCGACAAGTTTTCCCTACAAGACAATGTTCGCAAGTTGACATTTCAACTTTTGAAACATTAGATAGCAAGCCACTTTTGGGAAGTCTATCCATTCTAGTTGGTCCAATATGACCAAGTCTTGCATGCCAACAAATGATCTCAGATTCAGAGTTAGAAGCATTTGTCAAATGGAAACTTTCATTAATAGAAGAAGAATCATCATACATAGTGTTTAAAACAATCAATCCATTACAAACATTACCCGACCCAACTAAAGAACTATTACAAACAAGGTCAACATTTTGCTTATAGAACCTCCATTCATAACCTAAAGACATTAACATGACCACGGATACTATATTCCTTCGAATATCAGGAGCAAAGAGGACGTCGTGCAATAATAGAGTCCGGCCTTTGTCGAGAACTAGCTTGCATGTTCCGACGCCTTTGACTTCAACACGAGTGTTGTTGCCGACGTATATCCACTTTGTTCCTTGAGTTATCCTTCGATACTCTACGAAGAACCTTCTGTCCTTCGCTACGTGGTCTGTGGCCCCTGAATCAATCAACCAAAAATAGTTAGATTCAGCAAGAAACACGGAACTAGAAACACATATGTAACTAGCCCTACAAGTTACCTTATCACTTCCATCCGTACACGTACGGGCGAAGTAACCGTACTTGTTGCACTTAAAGCACTTGATCTTCTTCAAGTTTTTCTTCTTTGAGTGCACATTCTTTTGCCACTTTTTGTTCTTAGTCTTCTTTGAGGTTTCCGGTTCTTGCTTTCATTCGTTCACAAACCTTAAGCGTTTATTCTTCCGCTTATTTCTTCCATGTGAGGAACTAGCGGCCATGTGCACTTCTGCACTAGGTTTTGCGGCTTGAATCCGCTCTTCCTCGAGTTCGAGGTGTTTGGATACATCGCTTAAAGTTTTAATGCACTCATTATGAGTGAGGTGCATTTTCATGTTATCCCAGCTATTTGGGAGTGAACAAATGACTGCTTGGATCTGTTGTTCATCAGACAGCGTAAGACCCACATCCTTCAATTCAGCTATGAGATTCGCCATGTGGCGGAGATGCTTTTTCATAGAGTGATCTCGCCGCATTTTGTACGAATCAAATTGAATATTTAAGGAGCGGAGTTTGGTGACCGAAATTCCACCAAACTTTATTTCTAGCCCAGACCATATGTCTTTGGCTAGGTTGAATTCCCGAAATAGACGCATTATGTCATTGTCCATTGCGGACAATAACGTAATACGTGCTATTTTGTTCTTTCGAGTCCAAGTCTCATAAGCTTCCCGGTCCCTCTTGTGTTGGGCCGTATTGCCCAACTCAGGTTCTTCCATTATGTTTTGGAGTGTTTCAAGCACATCTTGCTCCTCCAAAACATATTGGATTTTTATTGACCAAAGTTTATAATTGTCGCCGTTGAGCTTCTCACCTTTGTTGAGCTCGGCGACAATGTTCTTAGAAGCGGTAGACATATTCGAATCAAAAAACTGCAAAGAAAATGAAAAACACGATCAAAATTCTTTGCATAAAGTTTCGATTCTTAAACACTTGATAAGTTCCTTGGATAAGCTGAAATGTTACTCTAGAATCGAGAAGTTCACTACGTTCCCAACTACCATCTAGAAGTAACTTTCAAAGTATCCCTCTTACTTATCTCATGCAAAGAGAAATCAGAAATGATACCCGTATGGTACCAGCAGCGGAAAAATACTTTTGAAAAACATATCTTTCAAAATGGAATAGGTGAGAGTTTGCGCAAAGAATTTTAGCGCAACAATTGCCAAGCCACGAGACCTGTTCTACACACCCATGTGTTAGATAACCATGGCCAGATCGTGGTAGGACTTGGAATTCTAAATTACACTATCCCGATTAAGGACGGAACATAACCTATTTGAAAACATCTTTTTCAAAAAATTTGAAATACATTGGCTAATCTCCGTAGAGTAGAGCACAACGTCATAAGTACATTGGCTAATCTCCGTAGAGTAGAGCACAATGACATGGCTAATCTCGCATGAAGTAGAGCACTATGGCTAATCTTCAAGGAGTAGAGCCCAAGAAAAAACTTTATAAAATGTTAGCCCCGTATGGGCTAGTCGGCACATTCGTGTTTGACCAAGGCCTTTTGACACCCCGTATGGGCTAGTCGGCAAGTTCGTGATCGACCAAGACCTTATGCCGGATTGGTCGACCAAAACACCCAAATTGGTCGACCAAAAAATTTGTCTACATCACTCCCGGCCAGGGCCCCTGCCCTGGCCGAGGCTGGCAAAGGGCCTCTGCCCTGGCCGGCCAGGGGCGGCCTGCGGCAGCCCTGGCCACTGCCAGGGCCGGCCAGGCCAATGGTCTGGCCAGAGGCCGGCCAGGCCTCTGCCTGGCCTGGCCTAGGCCAGAGGCCTACCATGCCTCGGCCTGAGGCCGGCCAGGCCTCTCTGGCCTGGCCTGGCCTCGGCCAGAGGCCCCTGGCCGGGGCCAGGGCGCCTGCCCTGGCCTCGGCCAGGGCGGCCAGGCCCTGGCCTGAGGCCAGGGCGCCTGCCCTGGCCTCGGCCAGGGCGGCCAGGCCCTGGCCGGGGCCAGGGCCCTGGCCGGGGCCAGGGCCCCTGCCCTGGCCGGCCATGGCCATGGCCGGCCAGGGCGGCCTGGCCGCGGCCTGGCCGCGGCCTTGACCGGCCAGGGCTCTCTGGCCATGGCCCTGGCCGGCCAGGGCCGGCCGGCCATGGCTCGGCCATGGCTTATTGGCCTTGACCGGCCATGGCCCTTTGGCCATGGTCGGTCTCCCCCCTTTCATGGGGTGGCCGCATACCCCCGCCGGAGGGGATTGCCGTGGTGGTTATTGGCCGTAGCCAACCCCCTCCGCATGGGGAGGGGGGGTGCATGGCCTTCATAGCCCATTTGGCCATGGTGCACATGCACCAAATTTCATCTTCCCCGATGGAAATAACTACCACCTTCTTCTCCGGTGAAGCACCCGTTCGTCGAGGAAGTAGTTTTCCTCCAATGGCCGTGTGCCAAAAAAATAACCCTCTTCAAAAAATTCGTAAACTTCACGCTCCACATGAAGAGAGCACCCATTCCCTATGAATGGAGACTCAGCATCCATGAAGAGAGCGAGTTTGATGATATGAACGGTCGGTTCTTCCCGTCACGGAGAGTTCCTGCCATATCCGTAATGACAGAAGACCCTAACGTGAAAAGAACAACCGCTGCGTTCTCTCCGTCACGAAGCGTTCCTACCATATCCGTAATGGTAGGAGACCCATTCGTGAAAAAGACAACGACTCGTTCATAGTTTCGACGGGGCGGCGGTTTGACCGGGGCGAACCCGTATGGCTCTGATACCAATGTAGGATTCTGTCAAAACAGAGTTAGGATCGATAAATGAAGTTGAGACTTACGCTTGCGTATGCGGCACGGTAGTCACAGAACTTCGCCTTCGGATTCGCCACGACGGATCGAGTCTTCTCACGAACGGAGTAAGGCTACTAAATCCACAATCTAAATCTCTACTTTTAGATTAAGAACTTGGATAAAGAGAGAGGAAGGATTTCGGCAGAGCTTCGCTAGAATGAAATGCAAGGCATGAATACCATGCAAAAGTGTAAGGAAATGGCTAACCCTTGGGTCTTATTTATAGCCCCCAAGGTAGTTATTTTAGGAGTAATTGTTCCTTTGGAACAATTTAACTAAGGTGTACCATCATACATGGCACATTATAAGCTTAAGTTGTACCATATGCATGGTACAACATAAGCTTAAGATATTACCCCTTTATTAGCCATATGTCGCATGCACTTATGCATATATAATGCGACTTTCCCATTAATCTAGAGATCCTCTCCGCAAGGGAACAGATTCCCTTTGCACACGACTTCGTGTACGCGACGTTCGAGGTCCGTATTCCCTCGTACATCCCCCACAAGGGTGTACAAACGTCTTCCATATCCAACACATACATTCATGTTTTTGGATGTATGTCAGATTCTGAGCTTGAGTACCCAGAGGATCCATACGTGACGCCTGACTTGGAGAGCCAGGAGTTCGCCCCTGACGCCAAGCCTCTCCCAGCGGAGGACTAGTGGACCCACACTCTACTGCTTTCCTTAGTTTACTTTCAGACGTTGTTGTTGCTTTGTGTACGTTTATTTCTGTTGCTACTTTAGCCCAGCTGTGACGTGTTGTTTAATTTCGTGTATGGACTATAAAACCCTGGATGTGGCTTTTATCTTTTGAAATGTTTCTGATTGTTCTGATATGCAAATGCAAGGACCTCCCCTGTGTTTTTATCACAGATGCTTTTTGAACTCAAGCTTCATCTCTCCAGTTCAAGCGGACCGCGTAACGTTCTTGCTTCCGGTGTCTTTTGGGAAGCGGGGCGTTACATTCTGTGCGGTAACAGGTAATGAGTTCAATCGTGTCTCTCAATGTGAGACAACACATCATATATGGCATACTCTTCAAGTAAGTCACGAGGGAACCGAAAAGGTAAAGGAGTCCCGTATTAATGTTTTGCACTCTAAATTTGAATCCTTAAAAATGGAAGAAGGAGAGTATCACCGATGTGAATACTCGTTTTACTAATATCACTAATGAGCTCGTAGGTCTAGGTAAGAAATTATCTGAGTATGATCTGGTCATGAAGATACTAAGATCTCTCAAACCCGAATGGAAGTGAAAGACAACAGCCATTCGAGAAGCTCACAATGTGAAGGATCTCACAATTGAAGAACTGATGAGAAACCTCATGGCGTATGAGATAGAACTTGAAGAAGACAAGAAGATAGAAGAAAAGCCAAAGAAAAAGGACCTAGCATTCAAAGCTCAAGAAGAAGACTCTGATTATACCTACAAAGAAGACCACATTGCTTTCATCTCAAAGAACTTCAAATATTTTATCACAAGTATGGTAAACGTTCATTTCGTCCTACTAACAGTATTATCTGTTTTGGTTGCAACAAACCAGTGCACATGAAAAGAGATTGTCCCTTGGAAAAGAACAACCGAGATTCCAAAGATCGTGGAAAGAACAGAGAGAACAATGAAAGAAGGAGCGATAGAAGAAACAAATTTCGACGACCAAGGAAGGAAGATTATGCAGCCTTCAATCAAAGCAATGATTCTACATCAGACGAATCTTCATCAGATGATAAAGACGAGAGAAAAGAAACAGCCCATATATGTTCCTTAGGCTCCACATCATCAAAGGTAAGTTCGCTGCATGACTCATCATTTAGCAGTAGTGATTCATCATCAAGCGATGATGAAGACATGGATTATAGAAGAGCATATAAGGAGCTGTGCTTAATGCATGAAAATCTCACTAAAGAACATATAAAAACACTTAAAATAGTTAAAAGGATACCAAAGAAAAAGAAGAGCTTATTAAAGAAAATACTATTTTAAAAGAAAAGAATGATTTTTTTTGGAAAAAGACATTCTTTCCATGAAAGAGAAAATTGAAAGTTTGAATAATATTCTCATGTCTATTAAAGACAAATACGATTCTACGATGAAGATTGTTGAAAATTTCAATAAAGGGAAAGGAAAGCTAGATAGCTTAATAAGTAGACAGAAAGCGTCATCTAGCAAAACCGGACTTGGCTATGATTCTAATCATACCAAGAAAAAGGTTAAGTATACTAGGATGCATCATACTAACCAAAATTTTTAGAGCATATGGATAACAAAAAATTTGACAGATCAAATGCGAAAAAGGTACTCAATTAATTTCTTTCAGAAAGTTCAATTGAATAAAGATTACTAATATGTTTCTAATGAAGGAACTAAACCTTATTGGGTTTGGTTTCCTAAAGACCAAACTATTGGACTCAATAAATAAAGAGTACCATAAACGACTATATTTTCAGGTACTCTAAACCAAGGAGGAGGAAAAAAGTCATATCAACGCTCTGCGATGAAAATTAAATTGCTTCGTAAAACTTAATTATATGAATATTTGTAATGTTTGTTTAATATTTTTTGCTTCATATAAATGCTCATAAATGTTTATAAATGTTTATTATGTTTTTTTATGAAAGATTTTCTTTCAAACACTCAAACATGTGCGTCAAAACCCCTCGGGATGAGAAAACAGCTCAACCCAGCAGGGAGTCGACTTCCACCCATAAGCAGTCGACTACAAGAGTGTTGTTGTGAAAATCTGGGTTTGATTTCTGATTTTTTAACTCATATTGGGTTTCATTGAGCTTATCGGGTTCATATATAAAGGATGACTTAAACCCATTACTAGAATTGATCTCAACCCTTCATCCTCTAGATCTAATGGCCACACATCATCACTTCTATTCATTCAAAATCATAAAAACTCCCGAGCCCAAACCCTAAGGTAGCCGACTACCTCCTTGCATTCATCTCATTGCATTTCCTCTCGGGTGCTTGATCTCTCTTGGTAGGAATCCTCTTTTCTCATCATCCTTCCAAAGGGAAACATCATTTCAAGGTATAATTGTTCTTAAACCTCTTTATTACTTCATCTTACAACTTTGAAATCTTGCATATCTAATTCTAGAATTCAAATTTACTATCAAAAAATGCCTTTCAAGAAAACTATTGCTAAGAAGAGAATGGTTACCAATGAATCTACTCTTAAGAGAAAGAGATCATTGAACCGTATCTTTTCAAATCCACTAGTTTTGAGAAATTTCTCAACATATCAAAAAGGAAAATTCTTCATGAAAGATTTGTCAACACCGAAGATGTTGAAAATTACGGCATTGATAGCATTCTTGAATTTTAGAACTTATCCAATCTGTTTTCCTCTGATAATTCATATCTGTGTTATCCAAGACTAGTGTATCTGTTCTATGCTAATATGGACTTTGATCTTGTCAAATATCGTTTCGTTACAAAATTCCTTGATACTAAACTCGCTATCACATTTAACTCTCTAGGTCAAGCTCTAGGGATACCTTATACTGTAATGCTAATAGATGATATTGAGATGGTTAATGATGATATTCTAGAGAATATGTATTTGCCCGGTAGATTCTTCCAAACCAAACTACCATGTAGCGATTTTCGTTACCCAGGAAGAATATTGGCAAACATCGTGTCTTATAATATCACCCAAAAATCTGGTAGTCATTCCGTATTATCTTAAAAGCAAGCCAAATGCATCTACACCTTGTTAGGAAATAATCGTATAAACTGGTCCAAAGTCATCATTGATTCTATCCTTGCATTCGCCTCCTCGGATAGACCATCATCCACTCTAGCTCATGGTCATTTTCTCACCATTATCTTCAATGCATATGACATTCCTCTGGATAATGAAACTGAGGTTCTGGAACCTACCCGTGTGTTTGATGTAAATGCTCTCGGCCGAATGAGTCTTCACAGAGACCTAGACCAAAATATTCTAGAAGAGGAGCTAGTCAGAGATGGTAGCTCAGCCTCAAGGAGGAAAGGTAAGAAACCTATTGTGGTTGATTCAGATGAAGAATAGAGTGAAGAAGAAGAAGAAGAAGCACCAGCTGAGGACGTGCTAGATTACATCATCGAACTTTAAGAGATGCTCTTGAAGAAGATTGGGAAATTGAAGATTTCTCAAGAAAAAGGATTTAAAGAACTCAACCAGAAGGTGGATGATCTTAAAGACTTTGTTGCGTTAAGAAGTGAAATGACCGAAAAGACTCTGAAGTTGAACCTTGATGAGATCAAGGAACTGAAGAAGAATGGATGAACATCTTGAACTCGTTTGAATGATTTGGTTTTAAAACAAAGGTTTTTGAAAACAATGTTCGCGGTTTGTAATAACTCTTACTATGGTGTGCTGACTTGAACTTATAGTACAATGCTTATGCTTATGTTTTAACAAGTTTTAATCCTTGATATATTATTCATGTCATATAGCTACTAACTTTGTTTTACAGAAAATTATC
Source organism: Scilla litardierei (assembly GCA_030789695.1). Taxonomy (NCBI): domain Eukaryota; kingdom Viridiplantae; phylum Streptophyta; class Magnoliopsida; order Asparagales; family Asparagaceae; genus Scilla; species Scilla litardierei. Next base: position 100,613,989 of record CM061135.1, on the reverse strand, counting down.
ATGTTTTATCTTGAATTATCTTAAAGTATCTTGATTGTTTGCATCTTTCCTTATCTTAATGTGTGCTTTGCTTGTTGAATAAAACTAGCTATATTCAACTTATTTTTTATCATCTTTTTTTATTGATGACAAGGGGAGAAAAATAGTAAATGCAAAAATGAGAATGAATATCTTGTTATGCAAACCGGCTTTGATGCAGGGAGAGTACCTCATCTAAGCAGGGAGAGTAAGTTATCTTACTCGGTATTTTATTGAGCAAATTATTTATTCTATTTTTCATTTGGGTGTCATCATCAAAATGGGAGAGAGTGATGGGAAATCGAATACCACCCCTAAGTGGTTTTGATGAGATATTAGTGTACTAATTACACTATAACTTAAGTGTGCAGATTGTGCGATCGATAGCTTTATGCATACTCCAAAGAAGCTCAACCACACTCGGAAGACGGAGACGAATTTGCAAGCTCTACATCAAGTACAAGTATAGATCTATGATGATGCTCATGCAAGTGCTCATAGCTTAATTGAAGAAGAGCTCAAATTCAAGGGAAGCAGGCATTTACTTCAAACATTTGATCGGCTTCCTGAAGGTCTCATCTAAGTATAGTGTGTGTGAGTTGGTTTCTTTAGGACTATGTTAAAGCCAAGCAAATATTACACACACACACAATGATTTTAAAGAAAAAATGTTTTTAAATCTTTTAAAACTATTGAGAGCATTAGCTAAATGATTTAATTCTGAGTAGTCAACCTCCAAACACCCAAGAGTTGGTTACACATCTTGCTAGCTGAGTTTCAGTGAAAAATGCTCTGGGAGTCGACTACCAAAGGAGGGAGTCGACTACCAGCTGAGCAGAATTTTTTAATGAAATTATCTGGGAGTCGACTACCTCAGTAGTGTGTCGACTACCAGCTGTCGTTTTTCTTCTGTGTTTTGACTTCCTGATTTCACTCCTCTTCCTCATTTAATGGACCAAAAGTCAATAGTTTTTTAAATTTGAATTCACCTATGAAACTTTATAAATAGAGCTCTTAAAATCATTTCAAAACACAACTAATCTCTCTATTATTTTCATGAGCTAAAATTCTATTCTAAAGATCTCATTGCTCTCATTTCTCTCAACGCTATAGCCAATTTCTGTTTCTATTTTTCTAATCTCAAAGTTCTAACCCAGATTTTTATTGAGATCCAATTTTTATTTTGGCTATTTTTATATTGTTTTTCAAAGTCTGTTACTCTTTATTTTTATTCTTGAAAGGATTTTTGAAAACAAGAGATCTAGATCACAACGAATCTTCTCATATTCCTTGTGTGATCTAACAATCGATTTAAATTCTTTTAGCCACTTAAACGCACAATTGCAATATTTATCTTGGCTATAGAATTTTGGTTGTAAACCAATCTCCATCAAATATGTGGAGAATTGGATTTTTGTTTGTATTTGGGATTCCCCTTTGAGATAAGGGACGGTGTAAATCCTAGACAAGTCTAGGTGGTTGGAAAACCTAGTTAAAGCTGGGTAGTTGGAAATCCTAAGAAGTTAAGTTAGGTAATTGTATTGCTAAGTCAATAGTGGATTAAATCTCGTACCGGATTGGTCGGAGACTGGACGTACCCAAGTTGCAGGAAACCAGGATAAACATCGATTGTCTCTGCGTTTGCTTTTTCTGTGATTGTTTACATTTCTTGTATAAGCATTTTTTTATTTTCTAATATTATATCTTTGTAAATTCCTTGTTCATTTATTATTGCAAAGATTATTTATTTAATTCCGCTAAGTAAAGATCTCTTATCTGATTGTAATCTTATCCTTTTCATATTATTTGTAAGATTACTTTTGTTGATTAAGAACCAAGCGTAGATCACACTACTTGGTTTTTTAGGCAACATTAGAAGGGTTTTATTTGTGCTATTATCAACGATCGAAAAAATTTATTATTTGTACAACACTATTCAATCTACCTTCTAGCGTTGTGTGCTATCCATAGGATCCAATAAGATAGACACTCTAGGAATAGAGTTCGTTGACGAGAATCAACGAGACATATTTGTTGGATCTGGATCTAAGTTTGGGGGAGGAATATGCTACTTAAAAAATTTTCGTGCAACCCACAAGAAATCACACGCAGTTATAATCACATGTATGGTAAATAATAATCAAATACAGATGCATATCAGATTTACCCTGGTTCGGTCGTCCGACGACCCACTTCCAGCCCCTACAGCAGATACTAGATTAATAATGTAACAGGTACAACCGTAATAGCTAGAGAACCCATGTCTCTACACTTACCAGGCTCTCAGTAGTCCACTCATCGTGTTCAACAAAATTAATCCTAGTATAATCTTTCTATTGGCTAGTCCCAACTAGCCAAGTCCTCTTGTCTAGCACACACTAGACAAGGCCCCAAAACATGTACTAATGGTAAAGTTTTCCCTACAGAGATCAATACACTACAATCATAAAGATAATAAATATGAGTTTAGAATAGCTCAGTAATTATGCAATCTATGTCAATCAGCATGGGTCAGATCTGAGTCTGATAAGTCGTCGTCGTCACGTCTCGGTAACTCAAGTTGCGGCTAGCTCCTCAATGATGTTGCGGCTTTGCTCTTTCTCTTTGAAGCTTGCGGCTTTGTGCAAGTGCTTAGATGATGAGCCCCTTTTAGAACTTGCAGCCTTGATCAAAATTCCCCAAGAAGGTTGCGGCCAAGGGCTTGACACTAGGATGCAAGTGGTCGGCAATGCAAGTAGATTGAGTATTGATCCTTGCGTGAGTCTTCATCAACTTGATGTGCTTCTCCTTCGTGTGGATTAATGCGTGATGAAGTCTCCCCTTTGAGCACTTGTGCAATGAGATGGGTGCCTTGCTTGAAGCTTGTGTTGAAGATGGGGGCTAGGCAAGGGCTTGCATCAATGGAGAGATGATGAAGTCCCTTGTGCAAGTTGCGGCCTTGGAAGCTTTGTAGAAATGGGGAATGATATTGAAGCTTATGACTTTTTGGCAATGGGAGATGTTTGATGGCCTTTGAAGCTTGGTTGCGGCTTGGAGAAGCTTGGATGTGGCAATGGAGTCCTTGCTAGGGTTTTGCAATTTAGTATTTCGGCAAGGATATGGAGATGAAGTTTTGGCCAATTTTTTCTTTTATTTATGCCACAATCCTTTGCTATTCTTTAAAGAGAGCTTATATAGGAGATGAGAGGGGTTTCATTGCAGCTAAGGAGGAGTTCCCTAGGATATGGTTGCGTCTAAGGAGGAATCCCAAAGATGTTTGTGATATGAATTGTGATTTGATTTCATCCCCAAAGCAATGCATATAGGATTTGGAAATGGACTAGGAATTCAAATTGGATTAGAAGTGATCTCCTTTGCAATTTGAATATGAAATAGGAATCCACCTTTGAATAGCATTTGAGCTCATCCCATGAGTTGATTTGAATGAGATTCTCCATATCCCTCCATCTTTGACCAAGTCTTCAATTTGCATGGCATTAGGATTTGAATGTTGCACCAATTGATTTGAATCAATTCAAATATGGATTTGAATTGATTTCCTCCATATTTTTCCATCTTTGACTTAGTCCATTGGCTAATGCATGGCACATTCTCCATCACTTTTGTTTTGTCTAGTTTTGAGTATTTGTGTGAGTGTCATTGCTGAAAACACTTTGCACACACATTAAATCGTTCACACGTTTGTTATCATCAAACATGAAGTCATCGATCGTTGTATCCAACTACATGTTGTATCCAACAATCCCCCCTTTTAATGATGACAAACTAATATAAGATTTGAGAAATAACGATTCATATAATATCATCGTGACATAAGTGTGTGAAGTGTGAAGATGGAGGATGTCTGCAATATGCAACAAGTATGGAAATTATGTGCCAACATACAAGCATGCAATAATGATGTTTCAAACATTCAAACATGTATGCATGCTCCCCCTTGAACAAATATTCATATATTCAATAAGCACATTTTTATATATTCATTGTTCATTAATTCTCCCCCCTTAAACTAATATTCATATATGCAACATGTAAGCATTAATGCACATTTTCAAATTTTCTCAATTATTTCTCCCACTTTTGTTATCATCAAAAGTGTATAACAAAGTCAAATTTTATACCACATGCAAACTAAAGAGTATTATAAATTACAACTAGCACTTGCATGTAGACATTCATAGAATAAGTATTTCAAATTCAATGAAAATTATAACATAGACTTCTACACCATCGTGTAAGTGTGATGATTAAACCTTGAAGCACATAAGGAGAACTTTTAGAAATTCAACCGAAACCAATCCACATTTTCCATTAAACATGAAATCACCTAGGATTGATTTTTCTCACCTCATTAAAAATGAGTTCAAGATACCACACCCCAAACACATAGCCTATTGATTCGGGTTGAATATTGCATATTTAACACCCCATTTAGTCCTATTTTGTGCTTATATGATGCTTAATTGGTCTCTAATACGTCCGTATTTTGTATATCGTCATTTATTGGAGAAATCACTTGATTTAAGCACAAAACAGCAATAAACTGCGTAATTATGAACTTTTTATATTTTTCATGCCTAGATCTCGATCTCACGATTCCAACGACTATTTATTTGTATTTATCTGATATCTGTGCTAATTACTGTATATTTTTGAATGCAGAATATCATTTTAAATGGAGAAATACGCAAGAAAATACGAAATACGCATCGCCATACGTATCCCGCATCCTCTTGCCACGTGGCTTCATCTCCTCCATCCGCGCCTCATCCTACGGCTTCAGCAAAGCGGGCGACACGGCTAAGGCTAATCCATTCGATCTTGATGGAACGGACGTCGACATCCCATTCTAAAAGACGCGGAGCGCTCGAACTCTGGTGACATGGTTTAATCTCATGAGTTTGCTGCTGAAAAAAACGGACGCGATGAATCCCTAAGCGAATTCGGATCGGAGAGCGGGATTCAAATACGGGGCGATATGGCCAAGCGGGAACCGTTCGATCCATCATCCGACAACGGCGATCGCTTCAACTCGAAGCGAAAGGAAGCGGGTTCGAATCAACTCGAAGTCAGATCCGAAACTTGGGCTACGTGTCGCATACACGTTCCATCCTGTAAGATCTAACGGCGGATATTTGAGCCGGCTGTTTGATTTGGGTTTTATTCGAAAAGGAAGTGGGTTTGGACCCGCTAACACAACTAAAACCCGCAATGCTTGTATTTAAGGTATTTCTAGGGTTTTGTTGCGTATTCTGGTGTATTGGAGGCTCTAGGAGCCGAATTTTACCATGAAATTTGGAGGCCCTGGGGACAGAGGCTAGATCTATTATCTAAAGGAGTTTGGGGTTCAATTATAGAGTTTTGGTGATATAATTCTAAACTTATACCCCGTATTTAGTGCTTTTTCATCATATTTTGATGTATTAACGATCTATTCACATGTGAAATCTGATTTTTCTTGCACCATGAATAGCTAATCTCCTTGTGCTATGGTTGTGATGTAATTAGGAGTATGTATTCGTAGAATTTCATGTCTTTAGCCTTGTTATCATGTTAAAATTGCTCGTAACGTTGATTTCTACATCGTGTTTGTTGGGTATTGCTCATTGTCGATATTATTTATGTTCCCTACGGCTAGGCCCTGATACGGCTAGTTAATTCATGTTCTCTAATCTAAACATATAATTGCGTTTATCGTTTAATGAAATCAATGTTGATAGTAATGCGTATGCGGCTATTTTAACTAGTTTTTATCGATTCATCTTCAGACGTCCTCACGCCTTGACCGGGTGAAGCGTTGAGTGATATTAAAGGACATGATATTTCAGCGATTATAAACTCCTAATGAAATCACAACCGTAGCGATTATATACTCTTCATATTGATACCCCAATATTGTCTTCCCTGTAGTACTTGTTCGATCTCCTGCACTTGGGAGTAACGCTCGCATCTTTTGAGAAGAGCCAAGTTTTTGGCGCCGTTACCGGGGATAACAGTACTTGCGATCTACGATTTCAGTTCGTTTGGAGGAACATTCGGTGAGATCCTTCCATCTTATAGTTTAGGATTTTTATTAGTTTTTGTTTTGTTTTATTTTTATAAAAAAAATTTCAAATAAAATGGAATACATGGAATTATATAGCACAAACAATTGGTATGATGCGGAGTACAATGCCGCACATAAATATAGGATGGAGAAGCTCAAGATCGTTAGCTTTAATCAGGCTGATTGTGAAACTTCCTTTCAGGCCTGGAGGAGGTTCGCAGACATAATATCTAGCTATCCGTAGCATGGGTACACAAAGAAAGAGCTTATGGAGTCCTTCCTAGATGGACTACGACCACAGCTGCAGGAATTCTTGGGAGTCATGACGCCAACAGAGGCAAGGAAATACATGGAGTCCTTACAAGAGACTGATCAGATCATTAAAGAGACTTCAAAGTGTGATTCAACGAAGCCTTCATGCCTTGATCAAGGGGAGCAAAGCGTAGACGTACCATTGCAATCCTTGAAAGAGGAAGTTTACTTACTCATTCAGACACAGGAGGCTACATCCCATCAATTCCAAGAAAACTTCCTTGCTCGGAGTCAGCAAATTCAGCAAACCATTGAAAATCTTACTCTGATTGCCACTTTCTTAGAAGAAAGTAACTCTTTTGAAATTCAATTTCCAAAATCTAATGTGAGTTCATCTTCTTTTGCAGGAATATCAAGCGATCCATGTCACGATGAAGGCACAAATCAGAACATTAACTTGGCTGGAAGTGTGTGCAAAAGAGAGGACGAGCTAGGAATTTTAGATGAACATGAGGATGAAATAGCGAGGGACATGGGTTTAGAGATCATCGCTATTGAGCCAGAACCATTCTCTCCCCTAGTTTTTTCCCAAAATCATTCATCCCTCTCCCCAATGACCGAGCATCATACCGAGAGTCGTGCATATCTTTCAGGGAGTAGTCATCAACATGCTTTAATTTATTTTACGTAATTTGATGACTATATTTGGAATATGTTTGTGGCGAAGAATTTTAAACTAATTTGGACTTACATAACTCATCTCTTGCAGGACATTGGTAAACAAGTTATAGAGATGCTTGGAGTTGTGTTGATGGGGTCCAATTTAGCGTTTGGAGGAAGGATACTTGTCGAGGAACACAAGGAGCAAATAGAACAACTTCCTCCACCATTAAAGATTCGGGATCCGCCATTTGATCACGGTGTGTTTTTTCCATTAGCGTAGATTTTATATGCTTTCTAGGATGCTTGCTTTGAATAAACTCGTGCCCCCTTTCGACATTGAGGACAATGTCCATCTTTAGTTGGGTGTGTGGATGAGACCTTAGGATTTTTTCTTTAAAAAACAAGGCAAAATAAAAGAATAATTCACCATTCTCATTATTATAAACTCCTTCATATACCACAAATACGGATGATTATGCATTAAGTGGGTTCTAAAAACTGTTTATGGCTTGAGTTAATTATTTTTCCTTCATGGAATTACTCGTTAATATGCTATTCATGAAAAATTTCAATTGCCATGATTAATATCTCGAAATAGTTTGAATTTATTTCAAGCATGCTATGGTGATGAAAAAACTTAAGTATACAGATTTATTAGAAAAATCTTCAAGTTGAAGAGGAATTTGGCCTTTGTTATTGATGTTTATGTTCGAAGAATGTGTGTTGAGTTGCTTACGAATAAAAAAACAGAAAAAAGAAGGAAAAAAATGAAGAAACAGCAAAAAAAATGAATAAGTATGTCACTAAATAAATACCTTGGTTGGCTTGAGTAGTACAGTCCGAGGGGTCCTTTTTGGCCTAATGCCCTATTATCGTCTGATTTGGGAGCCATTGACCGGAACCTCACTCATTTGATGGAGCGATCCAAGTTATACATTTTTCCGCAAACAATGCTTTATGCGCGTTATGCGGAACTAAAAAAAGAGGAAGAAATGATGAATAAACTAAGCAACTTCAATACCCATGATTTGAACAATCTTATGAGATGCCAATTCCTTGGAGACAAGAAAACTAGTACATAAGGCGTGTTATACTTTCGCTTGCGCAAAATGATGTTTACATGTTATGTATTCAAATTAAATTAGAGAAAATATCTTGTGATTGATCTTATTCATGAATTGTGTATATTGATGGTCAAGATCATGTTGGAAAGCGTATTATTGAGCCATACCATAAGCAATTGATAGAATTTATTGTTTTATTAATCATTCGAATTAATCGCTCTATTTGCTAGGGACTAGCAAATCGCTAGTTGGGGGTGTGATTCAGGTTGAATATTGCATATTTAACACCCCATTTAGCCCTATTTTGTGCTTATATAATGCTTACTAGGTCTCTAATACGTCCGTATTTTGTATATCGTCATTTATTGGAGAAATCACTTGATTTAAGTACAAAACAGTAATAAACTGCGTATTTCTACACTTTTTATATTTTTCATAGCTAGATCTCGATCTCACGATTCTAACGACTATTTATTTGTATTTTTCTGATATCTGTGCTAATTATTGTGTATTTTTGAATACAGAATATCATTTTAAATGGAGAAATACGCAAGAAAATACAAAATACGCGCCGCCGTACGTATCCCGCATCCTCTTACCACGTGGTTTCATCTCCTCCGTCCGCGCCTCATCCTACGGCTTCAGCAAAGCGGGCGACGCGGATAAGGCTAGTCCTTTCGATCTCGATCGAACGGACGTCGACATCCGAAAAGACGCGGAGCGCTCAAACTCTGGTGACGTGGCTTAATCTCATGAGTTTGCCGCTGAAACAAACGGACGCGATGAATCCTGAAGCGAATTCGGATCGGAGAGCGGGATTCAAATACGGGGCGACATGGCCAAGCGGGAATCGTTCGATCCATCATCCGACGGCGGCGATCGCTTCAACTCGAAGCGAAAGGAAGCGGGTTCGAATCAACTCGAAGTCGAATCCGAAACTAGGGCCACGTGTCGCATACACGTTCCATCCCGCAAGATCTAAGGGCTGATATTTGAGCCGGCTGTTTGATTTAGGTTTTATTCAAAAAGGAAGCGGGTTTGGACCCGCTAAGGCAACTAAAACCCGCAATGCTTGTATTTAAGGAATTTTTAGGGTTTTATTGCGTATTCTGGCGTATTGGAGGCTCTAGGAGCCGAATTTTGCCATGAAATTTGGAGGCCTTGGGGACAGAGGCTAAATCTATTATCTGAAAGAGTTTGGAGTTCAATTTTAGAGTTTTGGTGATATAATTCTAAACTTATACCCCGTATTTAGTGCTTTTTCATCGTATTTTGATGTATTAACGATGTATTCACATATGAAATCTGATATTTCTTGCACCATGAATAGCTAATCTCCTTGTGCTATGGTTGTGATGTAATTAGGAGTATGTATTCATAGAATTTCATGTCTTTAGCCTTATTATCATGTTAAAATTGCTCGTAACGTTGATTTCTACATCGTATTTGTTGGGTATTGCTCATTGTCGATATTATTTATGTTTCCTACGGCTAGGCCCTGATACGGCTAGTTAATTCATGTTCTCTAATCTGAACATATAATTGCATTTATCGTTTAATGAAATCAACGTTGCTAGTAATGCGTATACGGCTATTTTAACTCGTTTTTATCGATTCATCTTCCGACGTCTTCACGACTTGACCGGGTGAAGCGTTGAGTGATATTAAAAGACATGATATTTCATTGATTATAAACTCCTAATGAAATCACAACCGTAGCGATTATATACTCTTCATATTGATACCCCAATATTGCCTTCCCCGTAGTATCGTAGGATTTTCTTTTGTTATTTGAAACTTTTGATACCCTACTTCCATATCTTTAGGTAGTTGGTTATTACCATATTATTACTCTTTACAAACCGAAGTTCGTAGTTTTGCAGGTCAGTTGTCCCGTGGATACGATATCTGGACTCACCAGGATTATTACTTGTTCGATCTCCTGCACTTGGGTGTAACCTCGCATCTTTTAAGACGGGCCACCTATGAGGACTCTTAGATGTGGGGGTGGCATTGCTTGACAAGTATAACACCAACGCTAAAAATTACCGGTAAAGCATCTGTTGGATACTAGTGGGTAGTGTTCTTGCCAAGGATTGTATCTATTTTTCATACGGAGCTATTTTCATTCTTTTTCAATGTTTTCATATTCAATTCTTTTGTGCTCAATTTTTATCCATGGCAAGACACATCATATCACTTAGTTTTTCAGTTATTTTTCATCCTACATTCATTTTCCAATATTTCATAAAAGTTGTCTCCAAATGTATAACAGTATTTAATATTCGTGGAAGTGAAAGTGTAGGTGTAGAAATCAAATTATTCTAACAATTGAACATGTCATGGCTATTTAGAAAATCAAGCGTGCTCATGTAGCCATAATAATAATACTTCAATTTCTACCTGGACATAATTATCATTCATTAATATCACTTGGATGATTCAAAAGAAAGATATACAGTAAGCACGTTTTTTGCTTTTTGTCTTTTTCATTTTTTGATTTTTCTTTATAAAGAACTAAACAATCTAGAAAGCAAACAAACTAGCAAACAAATCAAAATCCAAATCAAGCACACGAAACAAAAAATTGCTATGAAGGTATGCATTAAGTGCAAAGTAGAAAAATATACCTTTGCGTCGTCGTTTGTCTAAGGAACTAAATAATGAAGCGTTCAATCCATGTTCCTCGCCAAATCTCCATCTTACATACATGGTAGATGTTATGTGTGACCTTGGAATCCAACAAGGTCCACTCATGTTAGTCATCAAAGATTAGGAACCCATATTTGCTTGAATTTCATAGTCGTGTTCCTAAACTTACAATAATAAGAGATATGACCAACACTAGAACAAGTAAAGCACTTTGCATACATATTTGAGACTTTCAATGGCTCATTGTGAATTTTCTTATAAATAGGCTTCTTAGCATGCTTCATATAATAACCAAGACCACGTCTATTATTGCCATAAAGTTGATTTTCTAGAATAGCATCCAACGATTGTTTTCCCATGGAAAATTTCTTTAATGACAATTATAAACTAGTGATTTTGGATTTCAATAAAGCATTCTCATTCATAATCAAAGTGCATTTACTAATAAAAGCCTTCTTATTGTTCTCTTCAACCATTATTTTTCTTTTAAGTTCATTATTTAGCATGCAAATATTTTCATTAAGCAATTCAATTTCAGCTTCTAGCTTACTCACATTTTGCTTATACATGCTAATATTATTCAACAAAGTAGGATAAGAAAGGCATTCAGATTTTCATGCAACCTAGAATTCTATTTTTCCAGCAACACACTGGTAGAGTCACATGCAACAATTTTTTCTTTTAGTTCCTTAATTTATAACGCCATGCTGTAAGTGTCTTGTTGCATTTCATCGTTGGAGTTTCTATACTCTTCTAATGTAGATTCTAGCTCTTTAATTTCATCTTGCATGGCTTTACAAATAATTATAAGTCCAGCTTTACTACCAGATTTTGCCTCATCATCTTTTGCCATCAAGCAGAGGGAAGAGTGAGCTTCATACTCCTTATTCTCATCTTTGATGTCCATGTCCCAAGTTCGCACCATAGCTTTTCCTTTCTTCTCCGCAACATTAGCTGTTTCTTATGGGCAATCCTTCATAATGTGTCCCTACCTTTTACATTTAAATTTTTTTAGCCTTATTAATAGCAGTCTGTTCAGATGAATTTCTAGAAGGATTATATTGGTTAGAACGATTAAACCTTTGTTGCATGTCAGCTCTTCCTTGAGGAGTCTTGATGTAGCTTCTGAAGCCTCTGACCATCAATGTTATCGTCTCCTCATCATCGTCACCTTCACTAGCTTGAAGAGCTAGTGGTTTTGGAGCTTTTTTCTTCGCCTCTGGTCTCTCTAGCCTCTATATTCTGCAGCTGAAGCTCCACTACTACAAAAGGGACATTTAACAGCGCTTAAATAAAGTCTTTAACAGTGCTTCTGTGTGTTGTTTATCTTGCTGCTGCTAAAGGGGGGCTGGTTTTAATAGCGCTTTATAAGCGCTGTTAAAGGTTCCAATAGACAATGCTTCTTTAGTACACGTTGTTAAAGGTCCCAATAGACAGCTTCTTTAGTACAAGCGCTGTTAAAGGTCCACCACAGACAATGCTTGTACTAAACAAGCACTGTCTATTGGGACCTAAGACATCGTGACGTGCATTTATATTTTATGTATTCACGCACGTCTTCTCCGTAATTTCCCGTCGTTTTTCGTTGTTTCGAGTCCGTTTCCTTGTGTTTTCGAATTTCTTTTTACTTTCGTTGTGTTTGTGTCCTTTTGTAGGATATTGCTGGCGCATGGTACGTACAAAGCTAACATCATGAGTTCCCGGAGCAACGAGAGTTGTCGCACGAGATCCTGAGACCAACCATCAAGATAACCCACGTATCAGCTCTCAACCATTCAGGTGGACAGATCCACCCGATCGGTTCGTGCGTCTGTATTAGACCCGAGGAAGAAGCAAGGAAGGAGCAGCCCCACCCGATCGGTTCAGTGATCGGTTGGTCGTGACACAGTGCGCTGTTTTGATAGCAGAACTCAACCCGATCGGTCGACTTGTCCACCGATCGGGTCACCTGTAGCAGCAGCTTCCCCTAGCTCGAGAATTCAAAGTCTCACCCGATCGGTTCAGAGATCGGGTGAAGTTTATCAGAAGCTAAAGACCGATCTTCTCGTCGTTTCACCCGATCGGGTGAAGTCTCACCCAATCGGGTGAAAGTCTATTTTTGTCTTTTAGTGGGAATATTCCCAGGCATCTTGCCAAAATGTATAAATAGAGCTAGGTTTCCCAGAAAAAGTGATCCTTATTTTAAGCTGTTTTTAGGGATTTTGGTTGTTTTGAATTAAAATCATTTTGTAAGTTCTTCGATCGTTCTAATACTTTGATATTGCGTTTATACTATCGTTTGCTACAATAATCTATTGCTTGATTTTTATTTTGATGGCTATAATTTGTTTTGCTGCTCTTCATGCCACGATTAGTGAGTAGTTCTCTAATCTGAGACATTGGTGGAAGCCCCTTCGTGGGTTCTCCCTAAAACGACCATAGGATTAGGGATTCGATAGGATATAGGGATTTAGATGGTTACGCGGGGGTGTTTTATTGTCATTGGCGGGAGAAAGACCGCCCTTGACCGTCGGGCCAGGGGAAAATAAAATGAGAGTTTGATCTTCTAGCCACAGCTCACACCCATAGCGTAGACATTGATTCCTTGCGCGTGGGAACGGCTTGGATGAAATGTCGGGAGCAATCTTTGCGAGCTTAGTGCTCCCAGAGTCGGTCGATGTTAGACATGGGAATGCCCACCGTCCAAACCCGGGTAAACCTAGCGTATCATCCTGGGCATCGACCGGAACATCGGGCCCATGGAACACTAGGTACCACTTTTAGAGGCAACATCTCACCGCTAAACCCTAGAATCTGATCACATTCCTATTCGTCGATCGTAATAGTGAGAACTCATGATAGGGCGGAAGCCAAAGTCCTAAGTTACCTTCTTATCTCTTACACCTATTCCATTAGTTTAACATCGTGACAACCACCAAGATATTAGGCTAGCTCACCCACCGGGTGATCCGGTTCCTCATTATTCACAAGCACAACACACGCATCCCCGTGTTCGACCCCCAAGCCACAGTTCGACACCATGCGCTTGCGGTTTACAAATTTTAATCCTAGTATCCCCGTCCCGATTTGAATGTCAAACGGACGGGAGGTCAAGCTTTATGGCGCCGTTGTCGGGGAGGCAACGTGCTTGTTTCATTTAGGACCTAGTTATCCCTTAGACTAGCTCACATCCTTACCCCGTGATAATTTTCACATTCTACACTTTGGTTTTTATTTTTTATTTTTTATTTTTTGTTTTTTGTTTTTTGTTTTTTGTTTTTTGTTTTTATTTGATATCATACCATACGCGCTTCACGATATATCTTGATTTCTCATGCGCAGGAGCTCCAGAAGTCTTGACAACTTAGTTCCTTTAGATCCTAAGATCAACGCCACTCTGAGGCGTTTGAACTCAGAAAGGAGAAGAAGAGAAGAATTCACCATGGTAGGAAATATCCCTTCTCAAAAGTCTCTGCTTGAGTACTCGATGCCATCCATTGGTACCACGTCCAGCATTCAACCTCCGTTCATTACGACCGAAAACTTTGAGCTGAAGCCATCGCTTGTGGCTTGGATCCAACATGACCAATTTTCTGGAGCTCCCATGGAGAATCCGATCGAGCACTTGGACTCTTTTTTGGCGAAGTGCGAGACGTTCAAGATCAATGGCGTGTCAACCGAGGCTATTCAGTTGAGATTGTTCTCATTCTCTCAACGGGACAAGGCAAAGCAATGGCTGAGGGGGAAGGACACCAACACGTTCAAAACCTGGGAGCGGCTTTCAAATACATTCCTAAACAAGTTCTTTCCTCCGGGGAAGACAATGAAGCTAAGGAGAAAAATCTCACTTTCTCCCAGGCCAGCCATGAGTCGCTGCATTAAGCGTGGGTGAGGTTCAAGGAAATGCAGAGAATATGTCTTCACCACGAGCTCCCCCGCTGACAGATCATCAACTTGTTTTACAATAGACTAAGGAACGACTTGAAGTCCTCCATGGATGCCGCATCGGGTGGATCCTTCATGGCAAGAAATGAAGTGGATGCCGGAAATATTTTGGAAAACATGGCATCCAACAATGAGAGGTGGAGCGATGAACGCGCTACACCGAAAGCTGGAGGAATGCATCGGGTTGAGGAAGTTGATAAGTTGTCAAGAAAATTTGATTTGCTTTCCACTCAGATTTCAGCATTCATGTTCAGAGCCGGTGGCACTAACACTCAGCATGTAGCGACGGTTGAAACTGAAGTGATGGGAGATTTCAATGGTGGAGACATCTCGGCACCCGTGGATCAAGCGAGTGCACTATTTTACAATCCTACGGGAAATGCACCCAATCCATCGAGGACAAGTTCCAATCCTGCATATCCTCCCAACAATCGGAACCACCCAAATTCAAGCTATAAGGCACCTACCAATAACTGCAGCAACCTCAGCAGCAACAATATCTGCCTCCTCCACCTCAACAACAGATGTATCAGCAGTTCCCTCCTAGAAATCAGCAACCTCTGCCCCAACAACAACAGTACAACCAACAATAGGTGGTCTCTCCGATCGAGAACATCCAGACTCAATATATTGCGAATCAGGAGAAGATCACCCTACAACTACAGATTGGGCAGAAGTCTTTGGCCGACCAAGTGACCCAGATGGGGGTTACAAGTGTCCAACCTCCAGAAGGCATAAGGACATCTGCTGGGTCAACCAGAGGTGAACCCTAGGGGACCAAACCAAACTCTGGCCTTGACGCACGGTCAAGCGAATGTCTCCGCCATAGTTCTGAAGAGTGGAAAGAAAATTCCGGCACAGGAGGCCGAGGAAGATAATGAAGCACCATTGGTCAAAGAGAAATCGAATAGAGAAGTGAGCAACATTGGAGGTCCAACGTCGAGCCCCATGACTCCAGAGGGAGATTCAGAGAAGACGAAGAAGACTGAGGGCGATGACTTGAGGGTTGTCAAGCATTCAGTACCATTTCCGCAGAGGCTTGCCAAGGCCAAAATTGATGAGAAGTATGGCAAGTTCTTCGAGATGATGAAGGACCTCAGTCTTCAGATCCCGTTTCTGGAAGCGATCGAGACCATCCCCTCATACGTAAATTTTCTTAAGGATCTAGTTACGAAGGGGACGAGAAAAGAGAAAGTGGTCCTTACGGCAGAATGTAGCATCCTAATTCAACAAGCTAATTCGCCGAAGCTGAAAGACCCCGGGAGGTTTTCTATCCCGTGCTCAATAAGGGAAGTCTCAATTAACAGAGCGCTTGTCGACTTGGGAGCAAGTGTAAGTTTGATGCCCATATTACCGAAGGATCAATATGAGTGAGCTAGAACCCACGAGGATAATTCCGCGGCTGGCAGATAGATCAGTGAAGTACCCGGTGGGAGTCGTCGACAACTTACCCGTCAATATCCAGGGTGTGCGTGTGCCAGTGGATTTCGTGGTTATGGATATGCCCGAGGATAATCACACTCCGATTATCCTCAGAAGACCTTTTATGGCAACCGCCAGTGTCCTCATCGACGTAAAGAATGGAAAATTGTCCTTAAACGTCGGAGATCAAAACGTAGAATTTTTGACTTGGCGCTGTCGATGAAATTGCCACCAGAGGAACCCAAATGCAACCTTCTGGAAATCAAAGAAGGTCATTGAAGCAGG
Source organism: Scilla litardierei (assembly GCA_030789695.1). NCBI lineage: Eukaryota > Viridiplantae > Streptophyta > Magnoliopsida > Asparagales > Asparagaceae > Scilla > Scilla litardierei. The sequence continues at coordinate 100,597,663 of CM061135.1, read as the reverse complement.
AGCTTGGGAAGTTCTTTATAGGAACCCCCTCTGAAGACTTGGATGGACTCGAGGAGCATACTAGGCTGGAAAGAGAAGAAGTTACTGAACAAGTATGTGTCTCCCAGTCGACTCTCCTAGATTTGGGAAGATTGCTCTGACAAAGAGGAATGGGGAAGAGCCTTTGATGCTCACAGCTGATGAAGTTTGAATTCTGAGGAAAGTGACGAGTGTCACCAACATAAAAGAAAAGCCCCTGGATACCACCAGTGGGAGAGTTATTGAGACCATCCATTTGTCGTCGCTGTCAACAACAAGAGTTTCTAACCCAACCGCTGAGAGGACGCCGACCGTTGAGCGTCACCTGTTCAAACCACCCAGAATATCGTATCGGGAGTCGAGCAAACGACTATAAAAAAATAGCGCTTCATGGGAGGCAACCCATGTTGTAAACTTCTGTTGGTTTTTGATAGGATTAGTTTATCAATTTTTGTGAATAAACACTGCTGTGGGGATTTTTGATGGGACGCTTAGAGGATTTTTTATTTTTGTGCAGGAATTGCCCCACCCGATCGGGTCATGCATCAACCGATCGGGTGGCTAGTTTCAGTAAGTGGCCAACTTCAGCAGATGAATGAACTGATCGGGTGACAAAATCGGCCATTGGGTCGCTGATCAGGTGATGATAATAGAGGCTTCAGATGTTTTTGGAGAGCGGTCAATCGATCGGGGGAGATCTCACCCGATCGGGTGACCTGTAGCTGCTGATCCAACAGATATTTTTGAAAATTGATCCACCCGATCGGGTGATTTTCACCCGATCAGTTCGCCCAACCCTATATATATTTCACCCGATTTAACTTCATTCCACCGACTTCCAGAAATTTCATTCGAACGGTCGTTTCACCTTCCTCCCACATGATCTCCTCCATTACTCCCACAACTCCTAAAATCACTCCCCCACTACCTCGCATACTCTTCCGCCATCAAGCGCCCTCCCATCGACTATGTTCATCCCTAAATCGCTCAAAACCCTAGACCTAAACCCCAATTTTCAGAAAATTCTGTTCTCTTTGGATTAGCATGCGACGGCTCCCGAAATCGCTCCATCGTGCATCGTGTGATCTTTTGGGAGCTATGCCTGCATCATCGCTGGGTAAACTCGTTCCATAACTTTATTATCATATTGCCTTGCTGCTTTGTCATTTGTTGTGTGCGCCCTCATATAATCTTGCATATCACACCAAATCGCCACAACATCATGGCAAAAGATAAATACAAAGGTAAGAGTCTCATGGTGGAAGAGGAGCCGTCTCGCAAGAGACAACGACCCACACGTTCTACGCATGGATGCGCTCCTTCACCACCGCCTACCCAACCACCACCCCAACCTACCATACCTGTGGTGGACCCACAGCTGGGACCGCAGGAGTTTGTTTCATGAGCCAGGCACATAAAGATTTCTTTTCTCGACTCAAACAACTATCTCACCTAGCCACCAAGTTTGCACATGATCGAACCTTACTCGATCTCGGAGTTTTCTCTGAAGTCGAATCCCTATTCGCAAACTTCGGTTGGCTTAGTTTCCTGCACTCCCATGACCCATCCTACCCCGTTCTCACACTAGAGTTTCTCTCTACTATCAAGATCGAGACGGAGGAAAATATCTCTTTTCGCCTTCGAAACCGAAACTTTCGTGCCCCTTTGACTACCATCAACGATATTTTTAGTTTCCCCAATCTTGAGGGCATCATCCTCCCCAATGAATTACACGCCGACTTTGACATCGACTTCTTTTGGGGCGCCTCACATTACATGATCACTATCCTAGAGGCAAGGCCAAGGCCTCTTCTATCATCCACCTGGTCTTCTGTCTCGCCCATCGCATTATCTCTAGCGCTTCTTTCCAAGAGATGAATCCGGTACCGTGACCATCCCAAATCTTTTCATCCTATGGGCGATGACTTTTCCTTTCATTTTCGGTGTTGACGGGATTGCTTTCGAGGCCTCGTGCGTTTGCATAAACGCCGCTGGGTGGCTAATTCAAAAGTTTGTTGATATTAGTCGTGCCAACAAAGGAAAATATTGCTGCAGCGGCCTCATAACTATCATTGCCTTACACCCTCCCTTCAACATTGAGCTTCCCCCCGATTTGACCCGTGTCCCAGGATCTACATGTTTTGATCTCGATGTCCTGAGGCACACCCATATGATCAGGCCGCGAGGCAACGGTTGGTTTGCTTTCTACTACGGCCATCCTCATGTACCATATACCATTCTGCCAAATCATGGTCGCATGACTATTCAGCTTCAGGCAGATTGGTCTTTTCCACAGATCCTGAGTTTGTAGTGGGGTTACACCTTCAGTTTGTTCTCCCTGATGCCCCTAGACCACCTTCCCCTGCCGTCCACTTTGGCGAGTAGCATATCCCTGCATTTAGAGAAGACCCCGGGGCTGGACCCAGTGTCATCACCCCATCTGATGTCCATGTTTCTTCTGAGGCCCATACTACGGCCCTCTTTGGCCTAGCCTCTGGTGCCGGTAAGACCACTACCACCGGCACCCCTTCTGCTGTCCGCCGTGCCACCTCAGTTCGCCTTGCTCTCGATGCCGAGATGGCTGCTCTGTGTGCTGGCGCATCCTCCTCCACCTCCTCATATCTATCCACTTATGTCCTATCACATCCACGTTTCCTCGCTCTCGAGCGAAACGTCGCCGCCATTCTCCGTATTCTTACACACATTCACGGTCCTCCACCACCATCTCTACCCCCATCACCTCCTCCATCATCCCCTAGGCAATCATCCCCTCCCACCACCACTGTTTCCCTTCCCGCCACTTCTTCTCCACCCACCACCACTACCGTTGACCCTCCACTCCCACCACCCTTCACCTCTATCACCACCGCCTACTCGCGTCACAAGAAGATTGCTGTGCGCCCAAGATCATTATCCACACCCTCTTCATCAGTCGTTGTATCCCTATCACCCCACGTTCTCACCGACACCCCATCAATCGTTCACATCCCCACTGAGCCCATCCGTCCACCATCTCCACTTCTTTCTCCACTTCTTCGCACACCTGTCACCTCTCCTGACACACCCCTCCACTCTCTTCCGAGGAGGATGAGGAGCCTTCCGCTCCTGCACCTTGATTTTTGTTTTTCTGATTTTCCCCTGGCCAGTTTTTCTGATTCACCACGATCATATCTCTTTTCACGCATTGTCGAGATCAGCTTGGGGGAAATCATATTTCGTGTTTGTTGTCATGTCATTTGTTTGTTGTGTGCTTGTTATTTGTGTTCATTTGTATGTCTTTTGTATAGTTGGTTCGGATATTTATTTTCTTTATTTTTCTATGTCTCGTTTTGTGTGTTTTTCATGTTTTTCCCGTTTCTTTGTCGGTGCGTACTTCCTTCCCATCTTTCGTTGCCCTCCCGCACTTAATCCTCTTGCATTGAGGGCAATGCAATGTTCAGCTTGGGGGAGTCGCACTATGTGCATCAGTCGTGTCTTTTTCACCATTTTTTGAGTCGTTTTCGTTGTATTTTTCTTTTTCTTTTCTTCTTTTTATTCTCCCTCTCATAGAGATGACCCCATATGATGAAACTGCCACTCAACCACACACACACTTAGCTAAGCAGCGACATCTATCTTTATTAACCCAAGGAAGCCAAGTTCTATTGCATTTTATGCTCTGTGGGTTCACTTTGCTTTTTTGTGTTGAGTTGTGTGTTGTGACTAGCTAGTTGGTGTGTTTCTAGGTCGTGATTTTATTTTATATGCTATCCTTGGATGACCCCTAGACTATCATGCTTCAGTTTCGAAGTACAGTATATTGCCTCTACTTTCTGCTTCATTATGCATGAATCATCTATATATTACGCTTCAATTTGCATGTGTAGGAACTCTACCAATAGGACTAGGATAAACCATTTTGCTTACGCTCTGATCCGCGAAAATTTTTTCCTTTTGCCAAGTGTGTAGAATTCAAATTCTTTTTTGTTTTACTTGGTCCAAATCCCCTCGTCGTGTACTTTACTTCCATTTGGGAGAGTACACAATTTTGCCACTTACATGCGCATCATTCTCCCACTTTTGGAGAATGCGCATTATCCCACTTAAAAAAAAGAAAATTCAAAAAGAAAAAAAAGAGAGAAAAGAAAGAATATGTATAGCCAAAATCCAAAAAATATATACAAATATCCAAAACCCAAAAAAAAATCTTCTGTTGTGAATATTACTCCTACCGCCATGAATAAAAGGAAGGCGAGAATTTGCACCAAGTGCTCTTCTCCACACCTACTCAATCCCTTTCGTTTTCGAACATACTTGGCATAGGAACTTTCTAGCAATCTTCTTGGCAATCATGCGGTGATTTCCTAAGTTCCTAGCAGTAGAGTCCCCGACATATGATATGTTTCTATTCTTACTCTATTTTCATGCATGCTTGAACCATTATTCACCGCTAATTCGAATTGATTCGATATTTGGGTTATTCCATGGATATGTGTATATGGAGCTTGATTGCACGATTTAGATAGCAACACCGTTGGCTAGCTCACAACCACACTCACTCGTGCTTCACCACGTGGACCCACGACACTAGTAGAAACTCATATTCCTGGGCTTAGTGATATGCTTCTCACATGCTAGATTAGTGTGGCGTGTTGGTTTCCTTTGGCTCTGACGGGTAATCTATGATTCCCTTTTCTTTATCTGTTTCTTTCTTTCTATTTTTCCCTCTGTGCCCTATTCTCAATCGTCTTTCTTAAGGACGAGGAAGGGTTCAGCTTGGGAGATTTTGACATGCGTTTATATTTTATATATTCACACACGTCTTCTCCGTAATTTCCCGTCGCTTTTCGTTGTTTCGAGTCCGTTTCCTTGTGTTTTCTAGTTTCTTTTTACTTTCGTTGTGTTTGTCCTTTTGCAGGATATTACTGGCGCAGGGGACGTACAAAGCTAACATCATGAGTCCCCGAAGCAACGGGAGGTGTTGCACGAGATCCAGAGAGCCAACCATCAAGATAAACCACGTATCAGCTCTCAACTGATCGGGTGGACAGATCCACCCGATCGGTTCGTGCGTCCGTATCAGACCCGAGGAAGAAGCAAGGAAGGAGCAGCCCCACCCGATAGGTTCAGTGATCAATTGGTCATGACACAGTGCGCTGCTTTGAGAGCAGAACTCCACCCGATCGGTTGACTTGTCAACCGATCGGGTCACCTGTAGCAGCAGCTTCCCCTAGCTCGAGAATTCAAAGTCTCACCCGATCGGTTCAGAGATCGGGTGAAGTTTATCAGAAGCTGAAGACCGATCTTATCGTCGTTTCATCCGATCGGGTGAAGTCTCACCCGATCGGGGTGAACGTCTATTTTTGTCTTTTAGTGGGAATATTCTCTGGCATCTTGCCAAAATGTATAAATGAGCCAGGTTTCCCAGAAAACGTTATCCCCATTTTAAAGTTGTTTTTAGGGATTTTGGCTGCTTTGAATTAAACTTATTTTGTAAGTTCTTCGATCGTTCTAATACTTTGATATTGTGTTTATACTATCGTTTGCTATAGTAATCTATTTCTTGATTTTTATTTTGATGGCTATAATTTGTTTTGCTGCTCTTCATGCCATGATTAGTGAGTAGTTCTCTAATCTGGGACATTGGTGGAAGCCCCTTCGTGGGTTCTCCCTGTAACGACCATATGATTAGGGATTCGATAGGATATAAGGATTTAGATGGTTACGCGGGGGCGTTTTATTATCATTGGCGGGAGAAAGACCGCCATTGACCATCGGGCCAAAGTGAAATAAAACGGGAGTTTGATCCTCTAGCCACAGCTCACACCCCTAGCGTAGACATTGATTCCTCGCGTGTGGAAACGGCTTGGATGAAATGTCGGGAGCAATCGTTGCGAGCTTAGTGCTCCCAGAGTCGGTCGGTGTTGGACAAGGGAATGCTCACCGTCCGAACCTGGGTAGACCTAGCGTATTGATGTGTCATTATATTCCATATTTTATCTATATGATTACACGTCAAAATGGCTCATTTACATATTTCATATGCTTTTACGCTATTATTTGGAATAATATGACTTTCGGAGCGTTTATGTCCATTTCAAGGATTTGGGGCGATATTGGAGCAATTTGGAGTCAATAAGACAATCGACGATGTGAGAGCACCAATGAGACTCATGATAACATGCTCAAGGTGCCAAAGAAGAATACTGGAGCAAGAAAGGGGCAAGAGAGAAGGTCGCTTGATCAAGCTATGATGCAGCGAAGGAATCGAGTGACCCGAAGTGCTGGAAACAGGACAGCCGTGCACTATTTCCAAATATTATATCACCTCGGATTTTTCACTATTTTTCTGATATTTTTTCCAGATAGCAGACTTTATGACGGTTCCAACGCCACCAAGAACGCACTAATCGGAGGGCGGATGAGCCATGGGAAATTTCTGCAAGCTGATGCTGCAGTGCTGAAATTATGCAGAAATCTGTTTTACACCTACTCGACCGAGCAGAGGGATCTACTCGACCGAGCAGGGTGAGAATTGTGTTGAAATCTGTAAAATTTAGCAGAGGGCTCTACTCGACCACTACTCGACCGAGCAGAGGGCTCTACTCGACCGAGCAGCTGTATACTCGACCGAGCAGCTACGTACTCGGGCCGAGGAGACATTGTGACATTTTTTGGAGAGACCGACTCATTGACGTACTCGACCGAGTAGCCTATTACTCGACAGAGCAGCTACCTAATCGGACCGAGCAGACCCTGCTCGGTCCGAGCAGACAGAGCGACGATTTTAGATGAGGGCGATTTACTGTCATGCTCGGTCGAGCAGTACATCTGCTCGAATCGAGCGGCCGACCGAGTCGTCTCCAGCTCGGACCAAGTCGCCGTGGGCCCCAGGCCCGGATTCTGGGGACGTTTTCAAGGGGTATTTTCGGTTTTGCTTCACGAGGGTTTTTGGGAGGATTTTTGGCAGCCGCCAATGAGATTTTTTGATAGATTTTGAGAACTTTTGTATACTCTTGAGAGAAAAGTTTTTAGATCTTTTTAGGTTTTTTCGACGACGATCTTTTGGGGAGTTAGGCTATGCTCTAGGCCCCTCCTTTGTATCAAGATAAGTACTTTTGCCCCTTTTAATTCTATTATTATTTTCTTTGTGATTTCTTATTGTTTATCCCTTTTTTATGCATGCAATGAAATATTTGTGCATTTTATTATTTATTGCTATTGCTATGCTTGAGTAGTCTTTTCTAGGGCTAAGGGATTAGGCCATGGAGCTTAGGATTTAGACGCAAAGTTGGGATTTTTATGGTGCGTTGGATATAAAAGGGGTTGTATTTTGGTTGATCTAGCAAGATCCCTAGGAGAACTCGTACTGAGATCGTGCCCCATGGTCGGTGGAATCGATTAGCTTAAGGAATATCCTACGGATTTAATTAGGGAGTTAGTAGATTCAACCGAGGCACGTGACCATGCCCAGCTCGTGCCCTGAGAGGATCCACCGATGAACTATATAACTAATTGACGGATACCTCCATTGCGTCAATAAGAGCCACCAAAATACCTCGAAGCTCTAACCCAAGAGAGTGGTACGAGTTGAGAGCATTCAAACTACGAGAGTGGTGAGATTATTGTAGATCCTTAATGCACATATCGTATGCGCCTATTGCGAGAGCGGGGTTAATACGATACGTTAGATTCATGATGCCCAGACACATGAATTCACTTCCTAGATGCTACAATCCCAAATAAAACCAATACAACGTAAGAGTCCTAGCCTAGCGTCGACATCCGACGGTCCTAGTGGCGAGTCCTAAAGCCCTAATCTTTTATATTTTATTTCTTTCTTTCTTTGTATGGAACCCTTTGTTTGCGACATCGAGTGATACGACCTTCGCATCCATCACCATTACGACACTCCATACTCGACATCCACCAGTAAACCCGCAAGTCTAACTCAACCTAGGAGTATATAGGTAGTATAGCAACGCTTCCCCGTGTTCGATACCCGTTTGCCACTATACCGTGCGCTTGTGGTAAACGACATTGTTTCGGAGTTGATTCCGGGCCGATCACGTATCGTCCTGGGTATCGACCAGAATATCGGGCCCATGGGATGCTAGGTACCACTTTTAGAGCCAACGTCTCACCGCTAAACCTAGAATCTGATCACATTCCTATCTGTCGGTCGTAATAGTGAGAACTCATGATAGGGCGGAAGCCACAGTCCTAGTTTACCTTCTTATCTCTTACACCTTTTCCATTAGTTTAACATCGTGACAACCACCAAGAGATTAGGCTAGCTCACCCATCGGGTGATCCGGTTCCTCATTGTTCACAAGCACAACACACGCCTCCCCATGTTCGACCCCCAAGCCACACTTTGACACCGTGCGCTTGCGGTTTACAAATTTTAATCATGGTATCCACGTCCCGATTTGAGTGTCAAACGGACGGGAGGTCACATTGCTTCTTTAGTACAAGTGTTGTCAAAGGTCCTAATAGATATAGTTTCTTTAGTACATGCGTTGTTAAAGGTCCACCATAGACAACGCTTGTATAGACATGTCTACTACAGAAGTGATGTCTATTATGACATTTAACAGCGCTTGTACTAAACAAGCGCTGTCTAAGGTCCCAATAGACAACGTTTATTTAGTACAAGCATTGTCTATGGTGGACCTTTAACAACTCCTGTACTAAAGAAGCGCTATCTAGTGGGACCTTTAACAACGCTTGTACTAAAAAAGTGCTGTCTATTGGGACCTTTGACAACGCTTGTACTAAACAAGCGATGTCTAAGGTCCCAATAGACATCGCTTGTTTAGTATAAGCGCTGTTAAAGATCCACCATAGACAACGCTTATACTAAGCAAGCACTATCTATCTAGAAATTACAGCCCGGCCCTAAGATTATTTGCGTTCGCAAGGAAGCTTTAGCCAAATACCCAAGCTACATACAATTCGATATATAATTCGCTGAAGAGCATGCAATTCGATGAAGCGCTCTGTAATTTAAACCAAACCATATTAAATTTTTGAGTTCGCAAGATCATTGACAACACCAGCGTCGATTAATGGCATCAAATCAGCGAAAAACCATGATTTTATATTTCCTTGATTCAAATAATAATACACATCATCGGCTGACCCCCAAAGAATGCACGCACACATTCATGGAAACAACTATGTAAACTATTAATCCATACGCAAAAAACACTTTAAAATCCTTTCCAAGCAGCAAGAACCTCATGGAATATTTTAGCAATCAGATCACGGTCCGCATTCAACCAAAACGTGTTGAAATCGTCCCGTTTCTCACAAACCTTTCCAAAGTTCACCAGATATCAGACAGCTACCCTTCAAGTTTTGAAGCCGGTAGAGGTGTGCAATCAAAAGCCTTTCCAGAACATTACTGGCGTCAACGTCATCCATCAGGCTCTCATGGCATGCCTCCTTGAGATCCGTGACGTCGTACTTGTCAGCTGCCCGGAGGAGCGAAAGGCGGCGAGCCAAGAACTCCTCAGCCTGAAAGTTATCATAAATGTAGTTAAGGGATGCCCTGCAAGCATCAAAGGACATGTCGGATATATTAAAAAGTAAATAAAATATATCTTGCACCACAAACATAAGGAAATAACTACTCACATATATCTTGCACCACATACAATCGGAAATAACTACTCACATATATCTTGCACCACATACTTAAGGCAATCCAAAATATCCAGTAAATAGCCAGAAAAAGTTGGTGCAATCATGTTTGATTGTTTACTGTCCATGTTGGTGCAATCCATGTAGATTAACATTTAATATATAAGAAAAAGTTTGTTTACGGGTGTTTTCTCACCACAGCTCGTTGACCGCCATATGTGTGGTCAACGTGGTCAAGGGGCCGGTTTGGGGGTCCCTTGGGTCCGCCGAGCCCGCTTGTACTCGGCGTGAGAGAGCTGAGGGGAAGCCTCGGCTCGGTGAGTTGCGCTCGGCCTCGGTCGGGTCGGGCTCGGCCTCGGTCGTATCCGCGTCGAGGGGTAGCCTCGGCGCCTTGCGATTGGGTCGGTGCTTGATCAGTCGTTTTCCTGGCGACTGAGTCGGTGATGGCCGACCGGCGCTGAGGGGTAGCCTCGGCGTCTCGGATGTCTTCTTCCTGTACAAATGAAGAAACTCGTCAGGGAGGCCGGACCTAGGTTCCGGCCAAAGCCCCTCCGATGCCTAAGTCAGATCAGGATCTGAAAGGATACTCGGCGGGAGAGATCCGGCTTGTGAAGAAGCCGGAACGTCAACCCAGGCGGCGCGAGTATTGGGGGAGGGAGGAGATGGAGTGGCGAAAGCCTAGGTCGTTGATGGAGTACCTCTGTGTAGGTTACCTGAGTTTCGATCCCTCTCTTCGTCGTCCTGGCCCTTCCTTTATAGGGTCCTTCCTGATTGCCCCACGTCATGCCTCCCCTCACGTCCCCACGATCCGCCTCCGCCTCCTCCCATTCGCACGACGTGGTGAGGTGGCCCATTAACGGGTCGTTAATGGCCATCATGGGATCGCGGATTCAGGGGGGCGATTAATCCGGTCGAATGGGGACCGGTCGGGTGTACCCGAAGACGAGGTGGCTGGGCCTTCCGCTCCGTCCGTGGGCCTCCTTTGGGAGGGCCCGTCTTCTCTAGCGGACTTCTCTTTTGAGATTGGGCCGTGGGCCGTTGTGCTTTGGGCTCGCTGACATTAGTCGTAACAATTGCCCCCAACGCCCAGACCGTTCAGCTTCCGTCGGTTCGGTTCGGGTGATGTGACTCTTTCATGACCTGATGGATGCGTCAGTCGAGGCCCCGTCATTAAATGAATGTCATTATTGCCGCTCCGCTTGAACTTCCGCTAGTGCAGTTTTCGAAGCATCGCCGCCGTTTTGATGTCGCTGCGTGCCTTCTCCTGACGGTTCAGATCCCACCGTTGCCCTCTATATATACGTTCCAATCCCTCGGGCTTCAACTCTTTCGCGCTCATTCCTTCTTGATCTCCGTCCCAACAGCTTCTTCCTCCCAACCTTTGTCTTTTCTCCAGCTTTGATCAAGGTAACTCTTCCACCCTTTATCTCCGGCCATGGCCATGCTTAGAATAGGTGATACGCGTCCTGGCGGACCGACGCCTGGTCCCGATCGTGCCCCTCCCTCGGGGCTCGAAGATTCTTCGCCGTCCCCAAGGGTCCCGGACAAAGGAAAAAGAAAGATTTTTCCGGATCCCATTGGAGACGATGTGGCCTCGTCTTCCGAGCGGTTGGGCATCCCTCCCTCGATCCTTCGATCGTCGTCTATGGCCCCGTTCTTAGTTACTATGGAAATATTAGAGAGGTATCTGTGTTATCCCTATGACGTCCGAATTCCCTTTGGGGATGAGCGGATCTGCTTCCCGTGGAGTAACAAGGTCGGCGTCTACGTCGAGATGTTCCATCTGGGGCTTCGTTTCCCCCTCCACCCCTTTATCATTCAATTCACTGACTCCTTGAAAGTCGCCTTGTGTCAACTAACGCCATCCTCTGTCGCGGTGTTGACCGGGTTCATTACGCTTTGCCTCACTCACGGCCTGGAGCCGTCTCTCCCACTCCTCTTTTACTTTTACCGGATCCAGACGGTCGGCCTCGGATATTGGCTGCACCTCCGGAGCCGTGCGGGTCGAGTGTGCCTTCTTGGTCTGCCACCTGGGTCGGGAAACTGGGATTCTAGCTTTGTTTTTGTTGTTTTTCCCCGGGTTTCGGTGATCTTGACAGGTTAGGGGAGTTCGCAACACACCGACATGACGGTAACCTTATCCGAGGCCGAGCGAGCCGCGGCCCGTCTCATATCGTCACTTTCTCTCGAGGAGAGGTCGGTCTAGCATTTGCTGGACGACCTTCTTCTAAAGTGCACTCTGTGGTCCCCCGGTTAGTTTTCTCTCTTCCCTCCTTTTATCCTCTGGCTCACCCTGATTTCACTTTCTCTTGCAGGCATGGCTGGCCGAGAGTTCACCCATGACGTCGACGAGCTCATTCGCCTGGGATCTCGCCGGGGCCGCGGGAGCTCTTCTGGATGGGTGCCTCGCCGCTCTGTTGATGAAGAGTTGCGCCGATCTGAGCCTCCTTCGGGAAGGATTGAGGCCAAGTCACCCTCACGGGTCGCATCTGGTGCCCCCGGAAGGGAAGTCTCTGGAGTCGACCCCCTCCCTGTTGAGGATCCCGGATCGGCTCCTCGACCGTCCGCGAGCGGGAGTCGCAAGCGCTCCCCTCCGGCGATCGCTGCCCCTATCGGGAAGAAATCGCGGAAGAACGTCAGGCGCCTCTTCCCCGACACATGTCGTCGCGCCGACGGATCCCGGGAGGGTGGTCGCGTCGACCGCCGCCCCCGGCCACGCTGCTGATATTCTCTCGGCTGTCCCTTCGGTCTCGGGGGCCGTCTGCATCCCGCCGAGCGCCTCAGTGGTCCTCGCTGATCCTCTCAGGGGTTCGGTTCCAGGTCTTGATTTGGCCTTGGTGGACCGGCCGGCAGCGGACGCCGTCCCTTCGAGGGACCGTTCCCTTTTGGAGTTGTCCCCTGTGGACGTACTGTCGGATTCCCTGGTCGGTCACCTCCAACAGGTTCGGATTCATGTCCCTTTTCAGATGATCGTTTTGCCTTTCGGTCTTCCTCGGTATAATCCACCTCCGTTTTCTTCTACAGGCCACCGCGATGGCTCTCGAGGCGCAGCGTCGGGCGACCCAGTTGAGGAGCCTCGAAGACTCTCTGAGTCGGGAGCGCGCCCGGGCCGGGGAGGCTAACGTCGCACTTCAGGGTGCCCGCATGGAGGTTCGGCAGCAACGCCGTCGTGCTGACGAACTCGAGTCTCAAGTGCACGATCTCAAGCGGAAGCTTGAAGACGTTCATGACTTGAGCCGAGAAGCGGAGGAGAAGTTCCGGCAAGAGAGGAAGGATCTCTGGGGTCAGCTTGCCGAGCTGTGTCGGAGGCTCCGTTTTGCCGAGGAAGCCGAGAAGGGCGTCGACACGGCCATAAGGCCGAAGATTGCGTCGGTCCTGAAGGAAGTCTTCGGGACTTACGAAGACCTTATCGCTCCTCGCATAGTGGAGGTCATCAGGGAGTCGTTCCGGCAGTTCGCGGAGCTAGCTCGGGAGCCGATACCCCCTCCTCCGGGACATGCCGATCCCCATGGCTCGGAGCAAGGCGAGGCACCAGACGACGCTATCTCTCGTGCTCCGGACCCCTGAAGCGCCTTCGTGTCATGTCCCCTTTCTTGGGTGACAAATTTTGTTGTCAACTGCTGTGCTCGTGAGGATGTTGTTGAGTGATATGTAACCCATACCATTAATGAAAATGATTTCTTCTAGTTAGTTCTTCTTGTGCCGTGGGTCTCTTTTTTCGGAATGGCCTTTATTGTTCCTAGGTCGATCGGGCGTCTTCGCCCTCGGGACCGTCTGGTTTGCGATGTTGTTCTTCCCGCCGAGCCTGTCCATTGGGGTGATTATCCTCAGCCAGGCGAGCGGGTAGGTCACTTAATCCGTGAGGGAGGTCATCCCGAGGCTTGCGGCCGGCGGTCATGCTCTTCGGCTGGGGGAGTTGCCCCCAGTCTTAGGAGTGGGCGTTCTGCTCGGTCTGCGGGGGTAAGTCCCCCTCGGCTCGTGACCGTGCGGCGTGCTCGTCGGCCAAGGGAGTTGCCTCCAACCTCATGAGCGGGTGCTTCTCTTGGTCCGCGAGGACAAGTCTCCTTCGTCCGGGAGATTCGTTCGGCGGTGAGGGGAGTCGCCCCTCGGCTTATGGTCGATGAAGGAGGCTCGTTCGGTGGCGAGGGGAGCTGCCCCTCAGCTTACGGCCGACGAAGGAGACTCGTTCGGTGGCGACTCGGCTTACGGCCGACGAAGGAGACTCGTTCGGTGGCGAGGGGAGTCACCCCTCGGCTTACGGCCGACGAAGGAGACTCGTTCGGTGGCGAGGGGAGTTTCCCCTCGGCTTACAGCCGACGAAGGAGACTCGTTCGGTGGCGAGGGGAGTTACCCCTCAGCTTACGGCCGACGAAGGAGTGGGCAGCTGTGAATCGGACATGGTCCATATTAGTCGGACCGCGGTTTGCCTTGAGTGAACCCTCCTTCGTGCCCTGAATCGTCTGTTAAGAAAACTGGTGATAGAATTTGCATTGACATTGCATGCCTTCATTTCTGTGAGACAATACATTTGGAGTAATGGAAAAAAGGAAAAAGGCAACAAGACACAGGGGAGGTTCTGGCAGGGTAGCCCTCCCCTGCTGGAGCGGCGACTGTTTACTCTATCTCCTCACTCGATGATATGCGTGACCGTCTGGACCGTGTTCACCCCTCTTCCCCTGTCTTGCTGTTTGGACGTTCCTTTCCCCGAGGCGGGGTCGTTGGCGGAGTTCTTTAGGTGCCCCCGACTCACCAGCTTCTCGATTTCTTTCTTCAAGTGCCAACAGTCGTCGGTGTCGTGGCCGTTATCCTTGTGGTACTTGCAGTATTTCTCTTCATCCCTCCCCCCTTTCCTGATTCTTCGGGGAGGTCGGCCCGCGTGTCCCTCCTTCTGGGCTTGTGCTAGGATCACGTCCGGGGCGTTGGTCATCGAGGAGTGCCGGGGCTCTTCGCTCCGTGGTCTTCCTCTAGCCCTCTTCTCCGATCGATGCTCCTCCATGCTGCGGCGCTCCTTCTCACCGCGCTTGGTCTCGCGTCTGGTTTTTCCCTCATCCTCGGCCAATGCCTCTTCTGTCAGCTTGAAGCGTTCCGCTCGGGCCATAATTCCAGCGAGGTCCTTCGGCGGGTCGCTATGCAGCGACTTCTTCAAGCCCCTGTGTCCAAGGCCTTTCTTCAAGGCCGCCTTCACAACCAATTCGGGACAGCTATCCACGCTCAATCGCTCCACATTGAAGCGACGCATGAAGTGCCTCAGAGATTCGGCCGATCCCTGCACCACATTGAATAAGTGTTCCGAGTCAGGCTTTACCTGCCACCCGGCCATAAATTGCTTGCAGAACAGCTGGGTGAGCTCGTCGAAGTTGTCTATCGACCGACCGGGCAGGCTGAGGTACCAGGTCCGGGCGGCTCCTCGTAGGGTGGAGTAGAAGCCCCTGCAGAGTAGGGTGTCATCGGCTCCTTGGAACGCCATGACCGCCTCGTAGTCCATCACATGATCCGCGGGGTCGCTGACGCCGTTGTACTTCTCCAGCGTCGATACCTTGAAGTTCGAGGGTATTCGTGCCTCAGTTATCCTCCGGGTCAGGGGGCATCGTTCTCCGCTGATGCACCCGGGCCGCTCCCCCTCACCCGCCTCCTTGTCGTTTGGCTGCAACGGGGGGGGGGGGGGGGGTGGGAGCCTGACCTCCTCCCGAGTCTTCGTCGGCTTGGGTGTCGGACTCGATCAGCGCGAACATTCTTTCCGACTATCCTGGTGGTGGGTTCGTCGGCTGCCTCCACTCCATTCAGACCGGACGCTTGTTGATCGTCGATCATCCCGCCTACGCTTGTTTGACCTTGGACGCGCGGACGAGGCCGTCCTAGAGACGTCGCCTGTCTGCTCCGAGTCCCCCCCGTTTCCCTCTTTGAAAGAGGTAGGAGTGGGAGACCGTGTTGGAGAAAAGCCGGGCCTACTGATCTTCCTTTCCGTATTCCGCATTCTTTTTCCGTGGTCGGTGACCACGGCGGAGCGAAGGGGTCGACGTTCCCCTTCCTGGCGGTGAGCCCGCCTCTCCCTACCTTCAGGGGTAGGAGTGCTGCTGATGAGCTGTTGAATCGTCGCGGCTAAAGTTTGGATGTTGGTGTTGGTCTCCTGCGCATAGGCTCGGAGTTGCCCCTGCGTGGCCAGCAGGGCGTTGTTGGTTTCCCCGGCAGCGTGACCGTTCAGGTTCTCGACGGGGGAGTGGTATGCGCCCTCCTCTGGGATGGGCGGCATGCGCCCCATGCCGTTGCCGACGGGTTCAATTTTGGTGGTTTGACGTGGGTGTTAGTACGTTCCCACAGACGGCGCCAGATGTTTACGGGTGTTTTCTCACAACAGCTCGTTGACCGCCAGATGTGTGGTCAACGTGGTCAAGGGGCCGGTTTGGGGGTCCCTTGGGTCCGCCGAGCCCGCTTGTACTCGGCGTGAGAGAGCTGAGGGGAAGACTCGGCTCGGTGAGTCGCGCTCGGCCTCGGTCGGGTCGGGCTCGGCCTTGGTTGTATCCGCGTCGAGGGGTAGCCTCGGCGCCTTGCGATTGGGTCGGTGCTTGATCAGTCGTTTTCCTGGCAACTCAGTCGGTGATGGCCGACCGGCGCTGAGGGGTAGCCTCGGCGTCTCGGATGTCTCCATCCCTCGGCGTCTCGGATGTCTTCTTCCTGGACAAATGAAGAAACTCGTCAGGGAGGCCGGACCTAGGTTTCGGCCAAAGCCCCTCCGATGCCTATGTCAGATCAGGATCTGAAAGGATACTCGGCGGGGGAGATCTGGCTTGTGAAGAAGCCGGAACGTCAACCCAGGCGGCGCGAGTATTGGGGGAGGGAGGAGATGGAGTGGCGAAAGCCTAGGTCGTTGATGGAGTACCTCTGTGTAGGTTACCCGAGTTTCGATCCCTCTCTTCGTCGTCCTGGCCCTTCCTTTATAGGGTCCTTCCTGATTGCCCCACGTCCTGCCTCCCCTCACGTCCCCACGATCCGCCTCCGCCTCCTCCCATTTGCGCGACGTGGTGAGGTGGCCCATTAACGGGTCGGTAATGGCCATCATGGGATCGCGGATTCAGGGGGGGCGGTTAATCCGATCGAATGGGGGCCGGTCGGGTGTACCCGAGGACGAGGTGGCTGGGCCTTCCGCTCCGTCCGTGGGCCTCCTTTGGGAGGGCCCGTCTTCTCTAGCGGGCTTCTCCTTTGAGATTGGGCCGTGGGCCGTTGTGCTTTGGGCTCGCTGACATTAGTCGTAACAAAGTTCTATGGATATTTGCAATCAACCATGTTGGTGGAATTATGTATGTGCTTTTGATTATGCAACAAGCAGGAGTAGAAATGTCTTTAAACATGAATGACATGTATGCATGGTGGCATTAAAAGTCTTAAATGGATGTGTTTTACAAGAATAAAGAGAACAAACCTTTCTGGGGCTCTGAGCGGGTTATGTAGCCCACGTTTTGGGCATTGAGCCAAGCATACCAGAAATAGCTGCAAATAAGTATGATAATTTTAGAATTAACAGAAAAAGAACAAACATACATTATTGTTTACGGGTGTTTTCTCACCACAGCTCGTTGACCGTCAGATGTGTGGTCAACGTGGTCAAGGGGCTGGTTTGGGGGTCCCTTGGGTTCGCCGAGCCCGCTTATACTCGGTGTGGGAGAGCTGAGGGGAAGCCTCGGCTCGGTGAGTCGCGATCAGCCTCGGTCGTATCCGCGTCGAGGGGTAGCCTCGGTGCCTTGCGAGTGGGTCGGTGCTTGATCAGTCGTCCTCCTGGCGACTGCGACGGTGATGGCCGACCGACGCTGAGGGGTAACCTCGGCGCCTCGGATGTCTTCTTCCTGGACAGATGAAGAAACTCGTCAGGGAGGCCGGACCTAGGTTCCGGCCAAAGCCCCTCCGATGCCTAAGTCAGATCAGGATCTGAAAGGATACTCGGTGGGGGAGATCCGGCTTGTGAGGAAGCCGGAA
Source organism: Scilla litardierei (assembly GCA_030789695.1). Taxonomy (NCBI): domain Eukaryota; kingdom Viridiplantae; phylum Streptophyta; class Magnoliopsida; order Asparagales; family Asparagaceae; genus Scilla; species Scilla litardierei. The sequence continues at coordinate 100,580,050 of CM061135.1, read as the reverse complement.
CATCAACCCAGGCGGCGCGAGTTTTGGGGAGGGAGGAAATGGAGTGGCGAAAGCCTAGGTCGTTGATGGAGTACCTCTGTGTGGGTTACCTGAGTTTCGGTCCCCCTCTTCGTCGTCCTGGCCCTTCCCTTATAGGGTCCTCCCTGATTGCCCCATGTCCTGCCTCCTCTCACGTCCCCACGATCCGCCTCCGCCTCCTCCCATTCACGCGACGTGGTGAGGTGGCCCATTAACGGGTCCGTTAATGGCCATCATGGGATCGTGGATTCAGGGGGCGGTTAATCCGGCCGAATGGGGGCCGGTCGGGTGTACCCGAGGGCGAGGTGGCTGGGCCTTCTGCTCCATCCGTGGGCCTCCTTTGGGAGGGCCCGTCTTCTCTAGCGGGCTTCTCCTTTGAGGTCGGGCCGTGGGCCGTTGTGCTTCGGGCTCGTTGATATTAGTCGTAACAATTGCCCCCATCGCCCGGACCGTTTGGCTTCTGTCAGTTCGGTTCGGGTGATGTGACTCTTTCGTGACCCGATGGATGCGTCAGTCGAGGCCCTGTTATTAAATGAACGTCATTATTACCGCTCCGTTTGAACTTCTGTTGGTGCGGTTTTCGAAGCATCGCCGCCGTTTTGATGTCGCCACGTGCCTTCTCCTAACGGTTCAGATCCCAGCATTGCCCTCTATATATACGTTCCAATCCCTCTGGCTTCAACTCTTTCGCACTCGTTCCCTCTTGTTCTTCGTTCTGCCAGCTTCTTCTTCCCGTCATCTGTCTTCTTTCCCGCTCTTACCAAGGTAAATCTGCCATTCTTTAACTCGGGCTATGGCCAGGCTTAGGATAAGTGATACATGTTCCGTCGGAACGGCTTCCGGTCCCTATCATGCCCCTTCCTCTAGGCCCAAAGTTCCGTCGCCGTCCCCGGACCCGGGGGTCCCGGGTAAAGGGAAAGGAAAGCTTTTTCCGGATCCCGTTGGGGACGATGTGGCCTCGTCCTCCACGAGATTAGGCATCCCTCCATCGATCCTCCTATCGTCATCCATGGCCCCTTTCTTAGTCACTAGGAAGATACGAGAGAGGTACCTATGTTATCCCTATGATGTTCGGATTCCCTTCGGAGACGAGCGGATCTGCTTTCCGTGGAGTAACGAGATCGGCGTATACGTCGAGATGTTCCATCTGGGGCTCCGTTTCCCCCTCCACCCTTTTATCATTCGATTCATTGACTCCTTGAAAGTTGCCCTGTGCCAGCTAACGCCATCCTCTGTCGCGGTGCTGACTGGGTTCATTATGCTTTGTATCATTCATGGCCTGAAGCCGTCTCTCCCGCTTCTCTCTCATTTTTACCGGATCCAGACGGTAGGACTCGGTTCTTGGGTGCATCTCCGAGCCCGTGCGGGGCGAGCGTGCCTGATCGGTATACCCCCTTGGTCGGGGAATTGGGACTCTAGCTTTGTCTTTGTTGTCTTTCCCCGGGTCTCGGTTATCTTGACTGGTTGGGGGAGTTCGCAACAAACCGACAGGTCGGCAACTTTATCCGAGGCCGAGCGAGCCACGGCCCGTCTCATATCGTCACTTTCTCTCGAGGACAGGTCGGTCTGGCATTTGCTGGACGACCTTCTTCTGAAGTGCACTCTGTGGTCCCGTGGTTAGTTGTCTCCCTTCCCTCTGTTTAACCTCTGGCTCACCCTGATTTCTCTTTCTCTCGCAGACATGGCTGGCCGTGAGTTCACCCATGACGTCGACGAGCTTATTCGCCTGGGATCCCGCCGGGGCCGTGGAAGCTCTTCCGGACGGGCACCTCGTCACTCAGTGGATGAAGAGTGTCTCCTGTCCGAGCCTCCTTTGGGAAGGATTGAGGCCAGGTCACCCCCACGGGTCGCATCCGGTGCCCCCGGAAGGGAAGTCTCTGGGGGCGAGCGTGCCTGATCCGGTGCCCCCGGAAGGGAAGGCTCCTCGACCGTCTGTGAGCGGGAGTCGCAAGCGCTCCCCTCCAGCGATCGCTGCCCCCATCAGGAAGAAATTGCGGTAGAACGGCGGGCGCGCCTCTTCCCCGACACCTGCCGTCGCGCCGACGGATCTCGACAGGGCGGTCGCGTCGACCGCCGCCCCCGGCCATGCCGCTGATACTCTCTCGGCTACCCCTTCGGTCTCGGAGGCTGTCTGCGTCCTGCGGAGCGCCTCAGCGGTCCTCGCTGATCCTCTCAAGGGTTCGGTTCCAGGTCTTGATTTGGCCTTGGTGGACCGGCCGACGGCGGACGCCGTCCCTTCGGGGGACCGCTCCCTTTTGGAGTTGTCCCCTGTGGACATACTGTCGGATTCCCTGGTCGGTCACCTCCAATAGGTTCGGATTCCTGCCCCTTTCAGATGATTGTTTTGCCTTTCGGTCTTCCTCGGTATAATCCACCTCCCTTTTATCTACAGGCCACCGCGATGGCTCTCGAGGCGCAGCGCCGGGCGACCCAGTTGAGAAGCCTCGATGATTCTCTAAGTCGGGAATGCGCCCGGGCCGGGGAAGCTGACGTAGCCCTTCAGGGTGCCCGCATGGAGGCTCGGCAGCAACGCCATCGTGATGACGAATTCGAGTCTCAAGTGCATGATCTCAAGCGGAAGCTTGAAGATGTTCATGACTTGAGCCGAGAAGCGGAGGAGAAGTTCTGGCAGGAGAGGAAGGATCTTTGGGGTCAGCTTGCCGAGCTGCGTCGGAGGCTCCGTTTTGCCGAGGAAGCCGAGAAGGGCGTCGACACGGCCATACGGCCGAAGATTGCGTCGGTCCTGAAGGAAGTCTTCGGGACTTACGAGGACCTCCTCGCCCCTCGCATAGTGGAGGTCATCAGGGAGTCGTTTCGGCAGTTCGTGGAGCTCGCTCGGGAGCCGATCCTCCCTCCTCCGGGACATGCCGATCCCCATGGCTCGGAGCAAGGCGAGGCACCAGACGACGCTATCTCTCGTGCTCCGGACCCCTGAAGTGCCTTCGTGTCCTGTCCCCTTTCTTGGGTGACAAATTTTGTTGTCATCAACGGTGCTGCGGACTCCTGGCGACACTGTCTCTTGCGCTCCGGACCCTTGTAAAGCCCTTGTATCCTGTCTCCTTTCTTGGGTGACAAATTTTGTTGTCAATAGCAGTGCTCGTGAGGATGTTGTTGAGCGATATGTAACCCATACCATTAATGAAAATGATATCTTCTAATTAGTTCTTCTTGCACCACGGGTCTCTTTTTCGGAGGTTTCCCCCTTCGGAATTGTCTTTATTGTTCCTAGGCCGAACGGGCGTCATCGCCCTCGTCCAGGGGTGTTGTCCTGAGCTCGCCCGGCTCGGGGTGTCGTTCTTCCCGTCGAGTCTGTTTGTCAGCGCTATTGTCCTCATCCAGGCAAGCGGGTAGGTCACTTGATCCGCGAGGGAGGTCATCCCGTGGCTTGCGGCCGGCGGTCATGTATGTCGGCCGGGGAGTTGCCCCCAGCCTTAGGTGTGGGTGATCTGCTCAGTTTGCGGGGGTAGGTTCCCCTCGGCTTGTGACCGGCAGTCGTGCTCCTCGGCTGGGGGAGTTGCCCCCAGTCTTGCCTGCGGGGGGTGTGCTTGGTCCACGGGGGTAGATTCTCCTCGGTTTACGACCGGCGAAGGAGATTTGTTCGGTGGCGAGGAGAGTTGCCCCTCGGCCGACGAGGGAGATTCGTTCGGTGGCGAGGGGGGTTGCCCCTCGGCTTACAGCCTACAAAAGAGGTTCGTTCGGTGGCGAGGAGAGTTGCCCCTTGGCTTACGACCGACGAAGGAGATTCGTTTGGTGGCGAAGGGAGTTGCCCCTCGGTCGACGAGGGAGATTCGTTCGGTGGCGAGGGGGGTTGCCCCTCGGCTTACGGCCGACGAGTGAGATCCGTTCGGTGGCGAGGGGAGTCGCCTCCTGACTCACGGCCTACAAAAGAGGTTCGTTCGGTGGCGAGGAGAGTTGCCCCTCGGCTTACGACCGACGAAGGAGATTCGTTTGGTGGCGAGGGGAGTTGCCCCTCGGCTTATGGCCGACGGAGGAGATCCGTTCGGTGGCGAGGGTAGTTGCCCCTCGGCTTACGGCCTATAAAAGAGGTTCGTTCTGTGGCGAGGAGAGTTGCCCCTCGGCTTACGGCTGATGAAGGAGATTCATTTGGTGGCGAGGTGAGTTGCCCCTCGGCTCGGCTTACGGCCGACGGAGGAGATCCGTTCGGTGGCGAGGGGAGTTGCCCCTCGGCTTACGGTCGACGGAGGAGATTCGCTCGGTGGTGAGGGGGGTTGCCCCCCGGCTCACGGCCTACGTGATTCGGGCCGGTCCATATCAGTCGGACCACGGTTGCCTTGATTGAGTCCTCCTTCGCATCCTGAATTGTCTGCTCAAAATAGGCGATAAAGTTTGCATTGTATGCCTTCATTTCCGTGAGACAATACATTTGGAGTAATGGAAACAAGGAAAAAAGGCAACAAGACACAAGGGAGGTTCTGGCAGGGTAGCCCTCCCCTGGTGGAGCGGTGGCTGTTTACTCTATCTCCTCACTCGATGATACGCGTGACTGTCTGGACCGCGTTCACCCCTTTTCCCATGTCCTGCTGTTTGGACGTTCCTTCCCCCGAGGCGGGGTCGTTGGCGGAGTTCTTTAGGTGCCCCCGGCTCACCAGCTTCTCGATGTCTTTCTTCAAGTGCCAACAGTCGTCGGTGTTGTGGCCGTTATCTTTGTGGTACTTGCAGTATTTCTCTTCATCCCTCCCGCCTTTCCTCATTCTTCGGGGAGGTCGGCCCGTGTGTCCCTCCTTCTGGGCTTGCGCTAGGATCACGTCCGGGGCGTTGGTCACCAAGAAGTGCCGGAGCTCTTCCGTCCGTGGTCTTCCTCTAGCCTTCTTCTCCGAGCGATGCTCCTCCGTGCTGCGGCGCTCCTTCTCACCGCGCTTGGTCTCGCGTCTGATCTTTCCCTCATCCTCGGCCAAGGCCTCTTCTGTCAGCATGAAGCGTTCCGCTCGGGCCATAATTCCGGCGAGGTCCTTCGACGGGTCGCTATGTAGCGACTTCTTCAAACCCCTGTGCCAAAGGCCTTTCTTCAGGGCCGCCTTCACAACCAGTTCGGGACAGCTATCCACGCTCAATCGCTCCACATTGAAGCGACGCATGAAGTGCCTCAGAGATTCGGCCGGTCCCTGCACCACATTGAATAAGTGTTCTGAATCAGGTTTTACCTGTCGCCCGGCCATAAATTGCTTGCAGAACAGCTGGGTGAGCTCGTCAAAGCTGTCTATCGACCGACCGGGCAGGCAGATGTACCAGGTCCGGGTGGCCCCCCGTATGGTGGATTAGAAGCCCCTGCAGAGCAGGGTGTCATCGGCTCCCTGGAACGCCATGACCGCCTCGTAGTCCATCACATGATCCGCGGTGTCGCTAACGCCGTTGTACTTCTCCAGCGTCGGTACCTTGAAGTTCGAGGGTATTCGTGCCTCAGTTATCCTCCGGGTCAGGGGGCATCGTTCTCCGCTGATGCACCCGGGTCGCTCCCCTTCGCCCGCCCCCTTGCCGTTCGGCTGCGACAGGGGGGCTGGTGGGAGCTTGACCTCCTCTTGAGTCTTCGCCGGCTTGGGTGCCGGGCTCGATCGGCATGAACATTCTTTCCGGCTCTCCTGGTGGTGGGTTCGTCGGCTGCCTCCACTCCGTTCAGACTGGACGCTCGTTGATCACCGATCATCCCGCCTACGCTTGTTTGACCTCGGACGCGCGGACGAGGCCGTCCTGGAGAGGTCGCCCGTCTGCTCCGAGTCCTTGCCAATTCCCTTTCTGACTGAGGTGGGAGTGGGAGATCGTGCCGGGGAAGATCCGGGCCTGGTGAACCTCCGTTCCATATTCCGCACTCTTTTTCCGTGGTCGGTGACCACGACGGAGCGAAGGGGTAGACGTTCCCCTTCCTGGCGGTGAGCCCGTCTCTCCCCACCTTCGGGGGTGGGAGTGCTGCTGACGAGCTGTTGAATCGTCGCGGCTAAAGTTTGGATGTTGGAGTTGGTCTCCTGCGCATAGGCTCAGAGTTGCCCCTGCGTGGCCAGTAGGGCTCGTTGGTTTCCCCGGCAGCGTGACTGTTCAGGTTCTCGACGGGGGAGTGGTATGCGCTCTCCTCTAGGATGGGTGGCATGCGCCCCAGGCCGTTGCCGATGGGTTCCATTTTGGTGGTTTGACGTGGGTGTTAGTTCGTTTCCCACAGACGGCGCCAGATGTTTACGTGTGTTTTCTCACCACAGCTCGTTGACCGTCAGATGTGTGGTCAACGTGGTCAAGGGGCCGGTTTGGGGGTCCCTTGGGTTCGCCGAGCCCGCTTATACTCGGCGTGGGAGAGCTGAGGGGAAGCATCGGCTCGGTGAGTCGCGCTCGGCCTCGGTCGTATCCGTGTCGAGGGGTAGCCTCGGCGCCTTGCGAGTGGGTCGGTGCTTGATCAGTCGTCCTCCTGGAGACTGCGACGGTGATGGCCGACCGACGCTGAGGGGTAACCTCGGCGCCTCAGATGTCTTCTTCCCGGACAGATGAAGAAACTCGTCAGGGAGGCCGGACCTAGGTTCCGGCCAAAGCCCCTCCGATGCCTAAGTCAGATCAGGATCTGAAAGGATACTCGGCGGGGAAGATCCGGCTTGTGAGGAAGCCGGAACGTCAACCCAGGCGGCGCGAGTTTTGGGGGAGGGAGGAAATGGAGTGGCGAAAGCCTAGGTCATTGATGGAGTACCTCTGTGTGGGTTACCTGAGTTTCGGTCCCCCTCTTCGTCGTCATGTCCCTTCCCTTATAGGGTCCTCCCTGATTGCCCCACGTCCTGCCTCCTCTCACGTCCCCACGATCCGCCTCCGCCTCCTCCCATTCGCGCGACGTGGTGAGGTGGCACATTAACGGGTCCGTTAATGGCCATCATGGGATCGCGGATTCATGGGGGCGGTTAATCCGGCCGAATGGGGGCCGGTTGGGTGTACCCGAGGGCGAGGTGGCTGGGCCTTCCGCTCCGTCCGTGGGCCTCCTTTGGGAGGGCCTGTCTTCTCTAGCGGGCCTCTCCTTTGAGGTCGGACCGTGAGCCGTTGTGCTTCGGGCTCGTTGATATTAGTCGTAACAATTATAATATATTAGAAAATTATTTTAAAGGAAAAATACAAGCTCAAAAAAGAATCGAAGTGTAATCTAATTTTTCTGATGAATGGTTTGCCACGTGGCTTGGTTTGACATCAAGACTTGCACATATAGCTTGCAATTAACATCCAAAGATTTGCAAATGGAGATATAACAAGAGAACTAACTAATAGAAAAGGCAAAGAAAACCCCAGTAAAGGAGGAAACGTGAGGGTACCCTAGAGAGGAATCCAAGGGAATTGAAGAAGGGAAGTGAGAGAGAGCATCACATGCCCTTGTCCTTGCATGCTGAAACATGAGATCTCTGCATGGTGATTTCTCAGCAGAGGCTCCACCAGATAAAAAACCACCTCAATTCTCAATACTTGCCTCAGTCCCACGACAATAACACCCAATCCATTCCAAAAACCTGCAAGTCAGACAGAAACGATTGAATATCCATCAATTTGAAATCCCCATTTAAGACAATTTTGCATGCGTTCAAATGGAAACCATATAGCAAAATTATTATTATAAAAAGGATAAAGGTAAGTGTAAGGGTAAGATAAAGGTAAGGGTAAGATACACATTCTTTCTCGCACCAATGTGGCTCCGTCATCTTCTCTGCGGAAGGGAGAAGGATCAAAGTCTGATGATAGAGTAGACATTCTACAGAGCAAATCTAGAGATGAAGCCTCATCCTCAACTGCTGGGAGAGGGCCCCTGCAGATTCTTCGAAGTTTGGTCCATGCCATGCGTTGTATACACATACTGAAATTTGGGGCTTCATGCACTATTTCCTCTCATGTGAATGTAGTTGCGGCAGGTGATGTACCTGAAGTAGAGAGCAGCATCCTGGAACCCGCAGTTGAAGCAGTTACTGAAGCACTAGCCATTCTTCCCATCGAGCCTGTGTTTGCCAATCCGGAATGGGATGAGGAGCATCGGGCTGTACTGAATGAAGTCGATCTTATTAAAAACAGGAAACTTGGAGCTCTCAGTGCAGGCCCTGTTACGCGAAGGAGCAGTAGGTTGAAATAAGGGGTTGAGCAGCCCTCTTCACTAATCCATAATATGTCGATGCTTATCTGGAATACTCGCGGCTTGAATAATGTTGTGAGGCGTAGGGATCTTAGAGATCGTATCAAGAAACTCAATCCTTCTATTTTAGTCCTCTTGGAGACTAAATTACGGGCTGACAATATCTGCAATAAGTCTTGCATCCCAAAAAACTGGTCAACTGAGAATAACACCCAGATCCACGGAGGTGGCCGGATCTTAATGGGTTTTAATCCCTTGGTTTGGCAAATCACTGTTATAGCTATGTCCATGCAACACATTACTGTTTGATGCACCAATATGGGGGGTTTCACCTTTGCTCTATCTGCTATCTATGGAAGTAACTTTTCATATGAGAGGCAACTTCTTTGGCGACTACTAAAAGAAGATGCGGCTACTTTGAAAAATGAGGCGTGGCTAGTAGGAGGAGATTTTAATTGCATTTTGGCCACCAAAGATAAAATGGGAGGGCGTAGGGTGGAGGCTTGCAAGCTCTTTGATTTCAACAACTGCCTTACTGCTTGCCACCTGCAGAATCTTAAACATACGGGATCGCGGATGAGTTGGTGCAATAAACGTTTGGGATCACGACGTATTGTGGCCCAACTGGATCGTGTCCTTTGCAATGATGTTTGGATTAATAAGCTTCCTGACTCGTATTTTGATTATTTGGATCCGCAAACCAGTGACCACGCACCTATGGTAGTCAATATGCATTCTCAGGTACTCACTGACCCTAAGCCTTTCAAATTTTTCAATCATTGGATTAATTTGACAGGATTCTATGAGACTATGGAATCTGCTTGGGCCCATATTGGCCATGGCACTCCCATGTATCGTCTGATTTGTAAATTGCGGAAGACAAAATTGGATCTCAAATCCTGGGCAAGAACTCATCAAATCACAAACCATATCATCTCTTGCCGTAAGCAACTGGAGAACATCAGGAGTGATTTTGCACTCCACTCTGATCTTGACCTTCAGGAGAATGAACTATTCTTGTCCAATAAGCTCTCTACCCTTCTAGGATTGGAAGAGGAAATGTACTGTCAAAGAAGTAGGCAGGATTGGTTGGATCTGGGGGACAGAAATACAAGTTTCTTCTATAATGCGATGAAATCAAGGCAAGGCCGAAATAACTTAAGCCACATGGTGGATGTGAATGGTGCTCAGGTCAGAACCTATGCTGATCTTAAATCTGAGGCTGCAAACTACTATGAGGTCCTTTACAGTCAAAGTAACTACTGGAATGTCTTTCCCAAACTTGTGCTTAAGAAGAAAATCAAACATGAAACTGCTATATGGCTGGAAAGAAATGTGAGTGCTGAAGAGATCAAATTGGCGGTTTTCAGTATTGGCGCCTCCAAAGCACCCGGCCCTGATGGGTTCAACGGGTTCTTCTTCCAAAACAATTGGAATCTTATTGAGCCTGATGTGGTTGCTGCGGTGCAATCCTTCTTTAGATCGAGCTCCTTACTTCGCCAGGTTAATCACACATTTCTTACTCTAGCCCCAAAAAATACTAATGCTTCTTCTCTTGGAGATTACAGGCCGATTGCATGCTGCAATGTTATCTACAAGATTATTAGCAAAGTCATTTGCAACAGGCTACAGAGCTTCATTCATGAACTTGTTTCTCCGAACCAATCTGCCTTTTTACAGGGTAGACTGATATCTGATTGTGCGCTCCTGGCCCACGAGCAAATCAGAGACTTCAGCAACCCAATGGGGTCCAGGGCGTGTTTAAAGCTTGATTTAAGAAAGGCGTTTGACTGTGTTAACAGAGAATTTGTGTATTTCATCTTACATCAAATGGGTTTTGGCCACAAATTCATTGGTTGGATCAGGGAATGCATCTCATCGGCCTCCTTCTCTGTCATGGTAAATGGTTCACCTGTGGGATTCTTTGGTGGAAACAGGGGGCTCAGGCAAGGTGATCCTCTGTCCCCCTACCTATTTGTCATTATTATGGAATGTTTCACTCTTTTGTTAGACAAGGCCCTTACTAGGGGGATGATCCAACCTATGCGACGGGTGGGTACGATTTCTCACCTTCTTTTTGCTGATGATTTACTGGTTTTCTGTCGTGCTAACCAGAAATCATTCAGAGGCCTTAAGATCTTACTTGAAGATTTCAGGAATTTTACTGGACTGGAAATAAATTGGGATAAGAGTTCTTCCATATTTAGTAAATGAGTTAAAAATAAAGGAGAGCTTGCAAATTTTCTGGGAGCCAAACAGGCTCAGGCTATCACCACATACTTGGGGCTTCCATTGTCACCCAAATACCCCAGGACTCAAATGTATAACATGCTCATTGACAAGTGCAGGAAGAGAATGAGTGGTTGGGCTTCTGCTACATTATCAATTGCCGGACGGCTGGAGTTGGTAAGAACTGTTATTTATGGCATGATTATGTTTTGGGTGCAAGTTTACAGATTCCCTACAACTGTTTTGCGTACGTTGACCTCAATGTGTAGAAAGTTCATTTGGGGCACTGCAAAATCTTGAGCTTGGAAGGACTCCTGCAGGCCTAAGGAGGAAGGAGGGGTTGGATTAAGGCTATTGACAGACCTTAACCTTGCAGCGGGTATTAAGCTAACATGGAGATTACTCAAATCTAAAGGGCTGTGGGCGGAATATATGAGGGGAAAATACAAGGACTCGGCAACTTTATATGAAGCTAAGGGAATTGCTACTCAATCTGGCACATGGAAATTTATCCTTCATTGCAGAAGCCTATCGCAGAGAATAATTGTGAGAAAAGTTAGAAACGGTAATGACACACTATTTTGGCATGACAACTGGCTCCCGTGTGGGCCGTTAAAAGGACAATGGACTGTACCAAATGGTGCTAGCAGTAAGAGAGTCTCTGACTATTGGAGCGGAACTACGTGGAATTATTGTGCCGATATCCAACCACTCAAATCACTACTCCAGCACTATAAACTCTCTACTAGCGCTGATCAGTGGGCTTGGAAAAATGGTTCTGATTTACGCTTTAAGGATGCCTGGGAAACTGTCCGAAACAAATCTCCTTCTTTCCCATTCTTTAAGCTTGTTTGGTACCGGAAGCATATACCAAAATTTGCTATTACACTGTTGCGGGCCCTCATTGGCAAACTGCAAACCAAAGACCGCATGCTGCATTGGGCGGAGCTTGCATCACCTCATTGTGATCTGTGCGGATTAAATCAGCCCGAGACAAATTTGCACCTATTTTTCCAGTGCCCATACTCCAATTATATTATCTCTAGAGCATTATTGAAGCTTGGCGCCAAGATCCCAGGTGACACAAATATTATTGGTGTGGGAAAGTTTTTGCTTGACCGGTTTAATAATAAGGGTGCTATATGTTTACTAGCTAAAACGGTGCTCTCGGCTACGGTATGGAATATTTGGCGTGAACGTAACATGCGGATTTTTCAGAACGTAAGTAAGCCTAAGACTGCTGTTTTCGAAGACATCTCGGCTGATGTACGTACTGCACTTCGTAATACCGATAACATTGATCATGCGTCCGCATATGCATTTAATAACTGGGATATCAGGGGTATTGGTTGAGAATTGCCTACGCAGTTTGATGATGTACCGAGGCTGTATCTTGTATTGTATTCGGTCTGTCTTTTGGTTCTGGGAACGGACACTTGACCATTTGGCCTAGGGTGACGACGCTTGTGTCCTCTCCACTAGTCACTTGCTCAAGTGTTCTAGTACCAAGCCACTTTGTATTTGTTGTATATTTTAATAAAAACTAACCTTGCAAAAAAAAGGATGTTTAGTTTATCATTTGTGAACCTCTGATCTAGGGGTGGCAATTTTCGGCCCGGCCCGATAGCCCGGCATGGGCCCAGCACGATAAGACCGTGCTGGCCAACAATTTTTGCCCGAAATCCTTATCGGACCGGGCCGGCCCGGCCTGGTTCATTTTCGGACCGGCCCCGGGCCATGCTTTTCAACCCATGGGCGGCACGGTACGGCACGTCACGAAAAGCATTTGATCACCCCACTTCAATTTGACCACACACTGATCTAAAGCGGATTTCAGTAATGTGCATTCATTTATGGTGTTGAGTCCAATCTCATGAATTTTATCAGATCAAGGTCCAAATATCATAAATTTTAACAACTTCCCGTCAGCGCCACCTTTGATGTCTTCAGATCTTGTGGGTCGATCTCAGTTTCCGAGAAGAGACAAAGAACCACCAAACATGTTACTTCATCTTGCCAAATAAATGAAAATAATGTAGGACACATCATCTTATGAAAACCATTTAATCCTCTTCTTTCGTGCTCCATTTCGATGCATCTTTCGGCATATGCGACAAGTTTTTGTTTAAAAATATGATAAAATATTGTCACAATACATAATTCATTCAATCCTATCGGACCGGTCCGGACGGCCCGAATTTTTATCGGACCGTGCCCGGGCCTCTCCGGAATGGCCCGAAGTCTTATCGGGCCGGGCCGACCCAATCCTTTAAGAAAACCGGACCCGGCCGGCATGGCCCAAAAAGACCGGGCCGGCCCGAATTGCCACCCCTACTCTGATCTTGAGACAGTTTACAAAAGATGCAGTAGTCCCAGCCATTGTCACCCACAAGAGGGAATGCAGAGTGTAAGGCAGGTAGATGCCACTTTTCTTATGCTTTCTAACTCGTTGGGGCTTGCCCGGTAGATGCAGGAGGCCTCAATGATTCCTCCCACCACCGCACTTGCCTCTCTTTGGGTCATGCTTGCAGTTTGCTCCTCCCGTGTCGTAGTCCAATGTGACTTCCACCAACACCTTTCTATGGCTCACTAAGCACGACATACAAATTAATGAGAAACTCATTGGGTAGATATATTGGCATATCGACCTTTGGAAGCAAATATCATGTAACATGTCATTTGACAATTTTCAGCATAATTCTTTTTATGTACACACATGCCCACCCAAAAAGATAGAGGAAAAGCTCAACATGCAATGTGTTTGGATTAGATATATTATCCAACAATCAAGCTGAACTCATACTGTATATGCACATTACCTTGCCCACGGAGCTTGCAGGTTCAATTCCACTCTCAGTACTTCTGACTTGGCCTGTGAAGAGAAAGAACAACATTGAGTAATGTTTCCAAATTCGCCGGAATAGACGCATGCAAAAATTTACCAAGTGGCATTTCAATTAGAAGAATGAGGAGGATGAAGATGAAGGAGTATGCAAGCCTCACCATGGCTAGTCCTTCGGAGACTTGTGGATTGCTTGAGTAAGGCTTGGTGTACATAGCAGCTAGCAATGCCAATGCAAGCTTTTGGTTTAGTCCACACAAACATCATACATTTGCAAGACAACAGTGTCATATATTATGTTTGCATTCACCAAGTCAACTGCACTCACAAAGTGTACCCCCCAAAATTTCTGTACACGTACATGATATCCTCAATGTAATGCTCACGAGTGAACAAGCCATCCAGTGCCAGATTCATAATTTTGTATGTCAAGCCATTGCGACACATCAAAATTATCACATAACAGGCAAATAGCCACCAATGCATTCTAAAGAACAATTACAAGAAATTGCATCACCATAGCCAAAAACAATTAGCCATGAAAAGATAAGTATTTTTTCTCATTTATAGAGAAACTATTACTGAGAAACTCATTCTCTATTCCTAAATGCATGTAGATAAATCATGAGGTGGGAGCTAGACCATAGATTTATTCATCCAGATAACAGATTGTACACCATCCAACTACTTTGAAGCATGACATAAATTCTGATAGGACTACAACCTATTTATGCGGTGAATCTGGGTTACCCTTATATTTCCGCTGCCTTATGGATTATCTTGGAGTTTTCCCTTGTCATTCTTAGCGGTATTAACTTCTTTATGCTTATACGTAGATCCGTGTTTATCAGACTACAAGAAAAATGAGAGGATAATTAAGTCATGCTTGGGATTTATCCCTAACATCTGTAGGACTTCTCTGTGTCGTTCATTCAAGGAGATGTAACCAAAGAAGTCACTGGAGTAGTAGGTCTGTGTAACTTAACAAAGAAGAAGGTGGGAGGCCTCTATACATAGATAGAATGTTTGCTGACAATTTTGCATATGTAGTGCTTGCACTCACCTGGTTATTTATTATTATAACGGACAGAATCCATAGCTAAAACAAAACATTCAGAAATTCATCATAACAAAATCCTGCAATATTTGTACTGTTTCACATATCATGTTCTGCATATCTTAGGTTCAAACTCAATAACATGAATAATTTGTAGACATATGGATGTACACGTCGCCTTTTCTTAAAGCATGTATACGTAACCCGAGCCAATTGGCTTAGTTGTATTTCCACTCCCTCCCTTTGAGAGCTCTAGGGTTTGATTCTTGCTTTGTGATGTATAAAAAAAAGACATGGATACATATACGGTTAGTGCTTAACTGCCCGACATATCCAAATATACATCTAAATATAGAAGCGTGTATAATTTTATATAAATTGAAGTCTATTTAGTATTACATAATGCAAGAAATAGAAGCATGACATTCATATATTCATCACGTTTTGAAGGCTAAGCTTATTTGTCCTTCAAAACTTCGATTATAATCAATAATATCTGCTGAACGTCTTCAAGATTGACCCGCCTGATTGGGGCAAAACACTTACTAGGCTCTCAGTGCCATACTCACAGTGTTCAACAAAATTAATCCCAGCATAAGATTCCTACTGTATAGTCCCAACTAGACAGGTCCCCCTTGTCTAGCACCCCCTAGACAAGACCCCAAAACATGTATCAATGGTAAAGTTTTCCCTATAGAAATCAATACAATAGAATCACAAAGATAATAAATATGAGTTTAGAATAGCTCAGTGATGGTGTAGTCTTTGTCAATCAGCACGGGTCAAATCTGAGTCTGACAAGTCGTCGTCGTCGCGTCTTGACAACTCAAGTTGTGGCTAGCTCCTCAATGATGTTACGGCTTTGCTCTTTCCCTTTGAAGCTTGCGGCTTTGTGCAAGTGCTTGGATGATGAGCCCCTTTTAGAACTTGCAGACTTGATCAAAATTCCCCAAGAAGGTTGCGGCAAAGGGCTTGGCACTAGGATGCAAGGGGTCGGCACTGCAAGTAGCTCGAGTATGATCCTTGCATGAGTCTTCTTCAACTTGATGTGCTTCTCCTTCGTGCGGCTTGATGGGTGCTGAAGTCTCCCCTTTGAGCACTTGCACAATGAGATGGATGCCTTGCTTGAGGCTTGTGTTGAAGATGAGGGCTAGGCAAGGGCATGCAGCAATGGAGAGATGATGAATTCCGTTGCGCAAGTTGTAGCCTTTGAATCTTTGTAGCAATGGAGACGGATATTGAAGCTTAGGACTTTTCGGTAATGGGAGATGTTTGATGGCCTTTGAAGCTTGGTTTCGACTTGGAGAAGCTTGGATGCGGCAGTGGAGTCCTTGCTAGGGTTTTGCAATTTAGTATTTCAACAAGGATAGGGAGATGAAGTTTTGGTCAATTTTTTGTTTATGCCGCAATCCTTTGCTCTTCTTTAAGGAGAGCTTATATAGGAGATGAGAGGGGTTTCATTCCGGCCAAGGAGGAGTTCCCTAGGCTAGGGTTGCGGCTAATGAGGAATCCCAAAGAAGTGTGTGATATGAATTGCAATTTGATTTCATCCCCATAGTAATGCATATAGGATTTGGAAATGGACTAGGAATTCAAATTGGATTATAAGTGATCTCCTTTGCAATTTGAATATGAAATAGGAATCCACCTTTGAATAGCATTTGAGCTCATCCCATGAGTTGATTTGAATGAGATTCTCCATATCCCTCCATCTTTGACCAAGTCTTCAATTTGCATGACATTAGGATTTGAATGTTGCACCAACTGATTTGAAACAATTCAAATATGGATTTGAATTGTTTTCCTCCTTATCTTCCCATCTTTGACTTAGTCCACTTGGCTAATACATGGCACATTCTCCATCACTTTTGCTTAGTCTCTCTTTGAGTATTTGCAAGAGTGCCATTCCTGAAAACACTTAGCACACACATTAAATTGTTCACACACGTTTGTTATCATCAAACATGAAGTCATCGATCGTTGTATCTAACTACACATTGTATCTACCAACATTCACATCCCTTAATACTAAAACCATAGTGCCGAGCAAATTTTCGAGCGTCACCGCTCTTTCTGCACTAGGTCTCCTTGATGTTGTCAACACCCTCCTCCGGAACATCGGATGTGGGAAATTCCTATTGTGTGAGGCTAGTGTAATGCCCTACGTAGCTACTGCACAAGTACTAGAGGGGGGGTGAATAGTACTTTAAAATAATTAAGAAGATAATTCCTAATTATCTTGCAAACTCTAAATATTGACAACAAAGAAATGCAATCGCAAACAGACGATATAACGGGTTCGGATCCACCCAAGTCTCCCCGACTTGTTTCCGGTGATCCTACATCCCAAACACCCGGATCCCCTCCGGATACTTGAGTTAGAAACTTCTAACTCAAATTTGCACTATGAAATACTTGTAGAAACCTCTACAAGATCAAATCATACACAAAAGAAATTGTGACTCCCACAAACCGGGATCATAAACAAACTCTCACAACCGAGAGTAAAACACTTCTAATATCAAAGTAAATGAAATACGAAATGCTTACCACAAAAACCTATGCCTTGAGTAAAACTTACGATTTAGAACAAAGAGGATTTTGGGGAAGATGAAGGCACCAAACCCTAGCTCCAAGATGTTGACTAGCAATGGAGGGCTAGGAAGATGTTGGTGACCTTGGATCAAGCTCTTGGCTTGAATGGCTCACAATCAATGTGAATCTCTCTTTGGAAATAAGAGTGGGAGAGAGATTCTTTAGAAATGAATGAGCTTGGAAATGAGAATGAATGCTTCTCTTTGATTCTCTAAACTTCAATAAATATGAGCCTTGAATGCTATGAAAGCAGCCCTTCAAGTATATATAGGATAGAGGAAAGAGAGAGCAAAATTCGTGGCATTTAATGCTCCAACGGCTCTATTCTGAAGCAGACTAGTCGGTCAAAGAAGGACCACTGACTGACTAGTTCATCAACTAGTCGGTCAGTGAAACACCATGAACCGACTAACTGAAGAACAGCCAAAAGGTGAAGTTCAACTAGTCGGTCCAAGAAGACTTGCCAACCGACTAGTTTCATAACTAGTCGGTCGGTGAGTGTTCTTTGACCGACTAACAGATGAAATTAAAGAGGCTGAATCCAAAGACAGCTAGTCGGTTTAAGAGCAACTTCCAACCGACTAGTTTCTCAACTAATCGGTCGGTCATTGTGCTTTGACCGACTAACTGTAAACAGTAAGATAGGCTGAACCGTGGAAGCTCAACTAGTCAGTCTAAGAAGGATTCCTAACTGACTAGTTTCACAACTAGTCGGTCGGTGAACCTTCTTGGACCGACTAACTGTAAACAGTAAGTGAGCTGAAAATGAACAAGGCATTCTAGTCGGTTCAAGAAGCATTGCCGACCGACTAGATTGCCATCTAGTCGGTTGGTTCTTCTTCTTGAACCAACTAACATGTACAAGAAGACGCGATAAGAAGCGTTAAGCTTCGGGAAAGATTCCATGGGCTTCTAATAAGATCCTAGCTCTAAGATATGAGCGAAATGAAGATTAAAACGTAACACCTACTCAAGGCTTAACATTCTACGAAAAGAAGCTAGAAGACAATAAATTAAACTAGACGATCCGTCTTCAAAAGCTTCAATCGAATCTTCTTGACTTCAATAATGGTCCTTGAGCTTCAACGAAGCTTCAAGCACACGATCACGCGCTTTGAGAAGTCTCGAGACATCGCTTTTGATGTTCATAGAAATTTGGCGACAATCTCCATAACTGCGCTCACAAAGAGTTAGTTCACGATATTTATGTTTGTTCATCATCAAAACCAAAACCGGGGAGCCAATACTCAACATTCTCCCCCTTCTTGGTGATGACAAACCAACATAAATAATAATCAAAACCTGTAACGCCCCGCTTCCCAAAAGGCACCGGAAGCGAGAGCGTTACGTGGCCCGCTTGAACTGGAGCGGTGAAGCTCGAGTTCAATAAACGTCTGTGATAAAAACACAGATGAGGTCCTTGCATTTTGCGTTTCAGAACAATCAGAAAACATTTCATTAATTTAAAAGGCACTTCCAGAATTGTTCGTACAAGAAATAAGACAACTGGGCCTCAGCATGGCCAAAAAGAACTACAACAAAACACCAAACCTACTACAGGGTACTAAAACAGAGACTCAAAGTAGTGACGGAAAGTGGCTCCAGTCCTCCGCAGAAAGCGGCTCGGCGTCTACGGTGATCCCTGGCTCTCTGAGTCAGGCGTTACGAACGGATCCTCTGGGTGCTCAATGCTCAGAATCTGACATACATCCACAAACATGAATGTATGTCAGCAAGGGGGTCTGCAAGAAAAGATTAGCAAACCAAGACAAGATATATGACAGATATATGAATTTTAGAAGAATTAATAATTTAAGAAAAACGACTGCAGCAATTTAGTATTGAACAATTTAATTGAAGCATAAGAAGCACTCCTAACATGCAGTTCTAGACGTTTGCAAG
The DNA here is from genome assembly GCA_030789695.1 of Scilla litardierei. NCBI lineage: Eukaryota > Viridiplantae > Streptophyta > Magnoliopsida > Asparagales > Asparagaceae > Scilla > Scilla litardierei. The sequence continues at coordinate 100,561,315 of CM061135.1, read as the reverse complement.
TTTAAAGCTGGGATTTCTCTGAATTCATTAGCCTTTCAATTATCAAGATGACCAAGTTAGCGTTGCAAATTTTCATGCCAAGTGTTAGCATTCTAATCTAGGGTTCACGCCTGTAGGTCGTGATGAGAAGGTCGTTCCTCTCACGGGGGCTTACCGTGATTGACGTTAACCCACCGCATGCGGGTGGTGCTCTTGAGGAGAGTACCTTTCATATGCCTAGTGGCCGCTCAACCCTAACCCCACCCAAAAGTTTGCCGAAACACGAGCCTGCCTAGTCGACTCACACGACATCATGATATCACGATATCGCCTTCGAGGCGCACGATAGTCACGATGTCCAAAACTTGTTAAACATGTCCGTATTCGCAGAAGTTTGGTGTTATCAACATTATTGCAATTTGGTGACACTTCTTCAAAGCGAAAACGGGTCGAACGACCATTACCGTAATTTTAATTAATGACGAATATGTCATGTTTGTTCAACTTGCTACAGAAATGATTTCTTTCTCTTATTGTTTAAAATGGGGATATATCGTATGATATACCGTTGGATCCCAAATTTTGTCCTGATCATTGTGGTGTCACTTTCTTACGTCATTTCACGTCAAAATTTTAAGTTATCCAGCAATACATGAAGGCGGCGTAAACGTGCCGAAACTTCTAAAAATCATAACAAATCATATACTTGCCTGTTTTTGACGTTCTTGGTGTCGTTGGAATCGTCTCGATGAGTACTACGCTACGGAGGGTATGGTTCACTGTTTTGGCAGATCATAAAATCAGAATAAGCGTTTCTTGTTCAGGACAGATTTACAACAAACTCCTACGACGTCTAATCACCCAGTTTTATTAAGTTTTCTACTTTACGGTGTGGGTTAAGAGTTATAAGGGGTAGATCTACTGACCTGAAGTGTAGCGAGGGATCGGATGACGTCAACGGGCAGTGACGACCCGTGAAACTCCAAAATAGCGAGCGTCGAGTGTCGGGTGGAGAGTTCTCATCAGATTCGGGGCAAGCGGTGCGCGCACGCGGCCGTATCAGCGTTGTACGCGTGAGTGGCGAAGAGGAGAACCCCCGAGCTGCGTTTACGCGTGTTGAGGAGGAGATCCGGGTGGTTTTTGAGGCCGTGGGGGTGATGTAGTGTTGTGCGGCGCTTGGGAAGGCGTTGGTTGTGAAGATGGCCGCAAGTACCGACGGGTCGGGGGTTACGAGGCGTTGGGCGGCGTTGGGTGCCGCTGGGCGTGGAGATCTGGTCGTGTGGGTGTTGCACCGGAGAAGAAGAAGGAGGAGGAAGGAGAAGTCGGGCGTGGGTGATGCAAAGGAGGAAGAGGACTGTGGCGTTGGAGAAGAAGCCGCGAGGTGCTCTCTGCGTGGAGAGAGAGCAGCTTGGCCTGTGTGTGTGATGCCGCCCGTGCATAGATGAAGAAGGAGGAAGGGTCTGCGAGTTGTTGCGTTGGATCTCGGAGGAGAGAAAGTTAGGGGCGGCTGCTGTGTTGTTGAGGGTAGGGCTAGGTTGATGTGTAGGTGGAGAAACAAAAAAAAACCCTAAAGTTTATTTATCATTTGTGTGGCTGAGGCTTTTGCAGCCTTAGGGTTTGACATGCCTAGTTATATGAAGGGAGAGGGTCAGTTGCGGTTTGTGCAAGGAGAAGAAAAACTAGGTTTTATTTGTTTTATAATGAAAGTAGGTGGTGTGCTACATGTTGGCCTGGGTTTTATTTTTATGAGGGGCAGTAGGGTTTAGGTAGGTTTCTTGGTACAGGCTCTATAGATATATATATATATATATATATATATATATATATATATATATATATATATATATATATATATATATATATATATATATATATAATACTTAGGGTTATATTCATATAGCTTAGTTTGGTTAGTGGGGTTGTGAAAGGTGCAGCACACGTGAGGCTAGTTGTGGCCTATCTAGGTTCTCACTCTTATTATATAAGCTTGTGTGGGGGTTTGAGAAGACAGCATATGAATATTTGAGTCCTCAGACTTAGTTTATATTCCTTTGTGTACAAGTGTGCGTGACTATTAGGGTACGGTCTTAGAGTGGAGTTGGGCTAATGTTTTTTAGGAAAAGATTCGAGGCTCTATTAATGGGATTTGAATTAATAGACTATAATAGGAAAAAATATTTCATCAAGAGATTTAAATGGGTCCAAATATGGTAGGTTTCATTTGACTTTTAAAAACATTAAAAGATTTGAAATTCGAATTTGAATTTGGAAGTTAAACTAATTATACCAAAATATTTGCAATTAATAATTAAAGGATAATAATAATGATATTAAGTATGAAAGAAAGGAATACAGGATACGGATACGGTATGGGGACAGAAACTTCTAAGTACGGATACGAAAGAATAACACACGAGGAAATACAGATAGAACGTACCGATAAAAACTGGTCGTTACAAAAATAATGATTCAAATGAAATTTACTTACTCCCCCTGCATTGATGACACGTTAATTCCAAATTAAATAATAATCATACGCATCAAGCAGACGAGGAAAGTATAAAAAGAGAATCCAATTATTGAAATTTCGGATTTGAAATCCATTTTTATATCTTAACTCCCCCGGAATATAACATATCAAATTAGATTCACGGTAAATTGCTTTGAATTATCAATTAGCACATCGTCATTATTAATTCTCTCCCCCTTTGGCTTAAGCAAAAAGAGCGGGAGATCAACGACAACAATGGCTACAAACAAAAGCACGGGAGTCGAAGAATACGACCACGGTCCAAATGACACCAAAGGAAAATACGAAGTAAATCAAAGCGTGCCAACGAGACCATAGTCGATAATCGAAAAAAAAATCATCAAAACTCAAATTAATTTTCACGTATTGAGTTATGGAATATACTCTCCAATATCAACATTCTTGATGAATTAAGTGCATGGAAAACAATTCTATGTTTTCATAGAAATAATTTCTATTAAATCAAATGTAATCGTCGAGCGACGAAGTCAACATCAGAGACAATAATATAATGTGCACAAAGAAGTAAATGGCAATACGATGTATATATATATATATATAGAAAGCATGATACAAAAAAATGTGTATATCCGCCAACATATACAAAATAACGATCGAGAGATCGGGGCACATCATACAACATATATCTCACAGACATCAAAATGATCATACATCAGAAGTGTAGCATCAAAACATCCAAAATACATCAAAACTCATAACCACCCAAACTATCCTACCACACTCTCTCACTACAAGATATATCATCCAAAGTGCATTAGGGAGAGTCCTCCAATGCAAGCTCAGGAGGTGGAGGCAGGGTCAGTAGCAGCAGCAGGCTCTGTAGAAGGAGTGGTGGTCACTGGGTCAGCAGGAGTGTCCACAGATGGGAGAGTCGCAACGGAAGTGGTCTCGGGAGCACCAGACGAAGTATCCACCGGAGGAATGGTGGCAGCAGGTGTGCTCTCGGGAGCACCGACAGAAGCAGAAGCAGCAGCAGACGTACCCTCTGGGGCACGAGCAGCAGATCCAACAAGCTCCTGGAGCTCATCATCATCCATCTCCTCATCGTCAGAAACAGACGAAGGAATCTCAATGCCCAAGTGTGAGCAGATGCGAGCTAGCATCGCCTCAGAACGAGCACAACGAGACTCCACACGTCTCAACGAAAGTGCAAGCTCAGCAAGAGTAGGAGCAGGAGGAGGAGCAGAAGTAGCAGAAGCAGAAGCTGAAGGGGTCATCTTCTGAACATGACGAAGCGCCGCAAGAGACTTCTTGACGGCCGTCGCATTCAGAGGAGGACCAATAGGACGCTCATCATCGGGAGGGAGAGGGACACCGAAGTGACGGAAGACGAGGGTCAAAAGGCAAGGGTATGGGATGTGAGCTGATTTTGTGGACTTTCAGATACATTCGAAAGAGTCCATCTTATCAAGAATAATCCTAGCCCAATTGATCTCGCTCCCCATGAAGAGAGCGTAGATCAGCTTAAGGAATGGCTGGGATGGCAAGCTCGATGAGCCGTACTTCGGAAGGATGCACGACGGAGATGGGAGAGAGATGATCGGCTAGGGATCGACAGCAAACGGTGGAGATGGCCGGAAATCGACGGAGACCGACAATGGAAGGAGAGGAGTCGAAGGGGTTTTCGGGGGTTGGAGGAGTTTACACCAATTAGAAAGTGATCTAATCGGTGTGGAAGTGATTAAAAACGATCGGAATGTAAAAAGATGCAACAGTCCATGTGCATTTAGTCGGTCACAGTTCAAGCGCTGACCGACTAGATGACGATCTAGTCGGTCGGCCAATGAGCTTGAACCGACTAAGTGCAAACAGTAACTGAAGCCAAAATTAGGGCTTGAGTTAGTCGGTCTGCGTTCATTCACTGACCGAGTAGAACTGAATCTAGTCGGTCGGTCAATGAACATGAATCGACTAAGAGAGTCCAAAAATTTGAAATTTAGAAATTTTGAGTTCTCTCCTAACCGCACTTGGACGATACATCGAAATAATCTCATATATCATTATACTACCCCATAAAACATCGAAAATCTTAAATACGACGTTCATGAATATTTCGAGCATAAATTCCGAAAATTCAACCAAAAATCCAGAAAAATCTCAACAATTCTAGCATGAGTAAATATAAACGAAATTTACTATCATGCAAGATTATTGAACATATGAATCCTAAATCTCGGATTCACCCATAATCCCCAATTCTCGACGTAACCGCACAAAGGAGTCTTCCTTGAGTGGTTTCGTGAAAATATCGGTGATTTGCTTCTGGGTTTCAACGTACACTAAAATGATGTCCTTTTTAGCAACATGATCATCTAAGAAATGGTGACGAACATCTATGTGTTTAGAACGGGAATGATGCACCGGATTCTTAGAGAGACATATTGCACTTTGGTTGTCCACCATGATAGGGCAAGTATCACAGTTTATACCAAAGTCTTTAAGAGTGTGTCTCATCCAAAGAACCTGAGCACACGCAGCACCGGCGGCAATATATTCCGCCTCGGTGGTTGAAAGTGATACGGAATTCTGCTTCTTGGAAAACCAAGAGACAAGAGAATTTCCTATAAAATGTCAAGTGCCACTAGTACTTTTCCTGTCGGATTTGCATCCCGCATAATCTGCGTCACTATATGAGATTAACTCATATGTGCTAGACTTTGGATAAAGTAATCCGAAGTCAAGTATGTAACTTAAATAATGGAAAATACGTTTTACCGCTACTAAGTGAGATTCCTTAGGTTGAGACTGATAACGAGCACATACACATACGCAAACATAATATCGGGCATACTAGCAGTAAGATATAATAAACTACTTATCATACCTCGATATAGACGAATGTCTACATCTTTGCCGCCCGTATCTTTATCAAGATGTGTAGTAGTGCTGATTGGAGTCTTCTTGCCTGAGGCATTCTCCATTCCAAATTGCTTTAGCAACTCCACCGTGTACTTGGTTTGGTGGATGAAGATTACATCGTTCATTTGGCGAATTTGGAGACCTAAGAAATACTTGAGCTCACCCATGTGGCTCATCTCAAATTGATCCTTCATGACATTAGAAAACTCTTCGTAAAGAGTGAAGTTAGTAGCAACATAAATTTGAACTAAAATAATATCATTATTCGAATACTTAAAAAATAATGTAGAATCAACTTCTCCCATTTTAAAACCTAAATCCAAAAGAAAATTCTTTAGACGGTCATACCAAGCTCGAGGAGCTTGTCTCAAACCGTAAAGTGTTTTCTTAAGTTTGAAAACGTGATTTGGAAATTTTTCATTTATAAAACCCGGAGGTTGAGAAACATAAACTTCCTCAACAACATCTCCGTTTAAAAACACACTTTTTACATCATTTTGAAAGAGTTTAAAATCTTTATGGCATGCAAAAGATAACAATAATCTAATAGATTCTAATCTAGCTACCGGAGCAAAGGATTCTTCGAAATCAATACCTTCCTCTTACCGGTAGCCTTGAGCTACTAACCGAGCTTTGTTTCGGACGACGATTTGGTTTTCGTCGGTCTTGTTCTTGAAAATCCACTTCGTTCCTATAACGGTGTGGTTCTTCGAAGGCAATGGAACAAGCTCCCAACCCTCATTCCTCTCAAATTGAATGAGTTCCTCCTCCATGGCAAGGATCCAAGCACTATCTTCGCATGCTTCGTTAATATTCTTTGGCTCTATTGAGGAGGCAAAGGCACAATGAGCGAAGTAGTTGACTTGAGACCTCGTCTTGACACTATCAAGGATGTTGCCAATGACTTGCTCATGGGGATGGTCACGAACTGTATGAAGCCGTTTGGAAATTCCCTGATCACTAGGAACATTCTCAAAAGATTCATTAGTAGGGTTAGTATCAATAGAATCAATAGAATTAGAATTACCAATTGAATCACCTAGGACATCCATGGAGTCATCATCATTAGTAATTCTAGTCGGGACAAAACCTTCATTAAATGAAACATGAAGTGATTCCTCGATCGTTGAGGTTCATTTGTTATATATTCGGTAGGCTTTGCTATGGGAGGAATATCCAACAAATATCCCCTCATCAGATCTTGGATCAAATTTGTCCAAACTACCAAACGTGTTTTTAATAAAACATTTTGCGCCAAAAACTCGAAAATGTTTAACTTGAGGCAATATACCAAACAACAATTCATAACAAGTTTGTTTGGTGCCGGGCGTCAAAAGTATTCTATTAAACACATAGCAAGCGGTATGTACCGCTTCCGCCCAAAATTGATGGCCAAGTTGGCTATCATCAAGCATAGTGCGAGCACATTCCACTAGCGTCCTATTCTTTCTCTCAACAACACCATTTTGAGGAGGTGCACGAGGGAAGGAAAAGGTGTGAGTAATACCAACTTCATCACAAAAATTTGAGAAAGACTCATTCTCAAATTCCCCTCCATGATCACTACGAATAGTGACAATGGTGGTTCCAATTAGATTTTATACTTTCTTAACAAATATTGTGAAGTTTTCAAAAGCATCATCTTTATTACTTAAGGAAAATACCCAAGTAAATCTAGAAAAGTCATCAACGATGACAAGTGCATATCGTGCATTTCCTAATGAAGCAACTCTAGTTGGCCCAAAAAGATCTAGATGTAATAGCTCTAGAGGCCGCTTAGATGAAATGCTTTTCTTAGGTTTAAATGACGATTTTGGTAGCTTGCCTCGTTGACACGAGTCACAAAAGCTTTTCTTTTGAAAGACAAGCTTAGGGAAGACTCTAATAGAATTTAACTTGGAAAGTTTAAAGAGTGTTCCAAAGTTCACATGACCAAAACATCGATGCCATAAGTGTTGTTCACTTGTGTTGGCAATGAGACATTGTTCATGTGATTTTGGAAGATCTAATATATAAATATCCTTATGGCGTGTACCGGAAAATAACAAATCATTATTATCTTTTCTTAAAATATGGCACATTCCTTTCGCAAAGCTAACTTTGTAACCTTTGTCACAAAGTTGGCTTATTGAAATAAGATTGTGGTTTAATCCTTTAACAAGGTAAACATCACTTATTATTGGTTTAGAAGGATTACCAACTTTGCCAACACCTATGATGGTTCCGCTCTCGTTGCCTCCAAAGACGACTCGGTTTTCATTTGCAATGGGCACCACTCCGGAGAGCAATTGAGCGTCACCCGTCATGTGTTTTGAACACCCGCTATCGAGTATCCAATTATTCTTGGAGCTAAATTTGGATTTGTTGCTCCGTTTCTTTTTCTTGAGTACCTAAAGATAAACATATCATTCCATGGTACCCAAGGTCATTGGGTCCTAAAAGATTAGACCTTTGGAAGGCAAGTCCAATTGGACTTAGACTTCCCCGCATAATCATCATTATGCACGACATTCATAAAATAAGCATTCATGTAAGCTTGTTTTTCATTCATGCTTGTGTTCTTCGGGCTCCAAATAGTGAAGATTTTGGGAGCCCTATTCCTATTGGGAGTATGCATGCGTTGTTGATTTCTACGTGATGCATGTCGTGGATAGGCATATGGCACATGATGAAATGGTGCATGATGATAATTGTTCATATGATGGTGTGGAACATATGCGTGTGAAGGAACACGTGCGTGAGAGTGTCTCACATGGTGTGCACGTGCACGTGGATGTGGTGCATAAAAATCATCATATGTGTGAACATGTGGAGTAGGATGTGTGTTCCTACGTGGCATGGTATTGGTGTACATATAAGCATGACCCTTCTTTGGAGGTCCACCCAAAGTGTGTTTCTTTCCAAACGAGGGTGTGTACAAGGTGGAAGCACCATTGGTAGATGAACTACCAATAGAGTGTTTGCTCCCACTCGTTGAGGCATCGGAAGTTGGCCTAACAAAGGTAGTGGCCGATTTGGATGAATTTTCCATCTTATGCCCCAAGCCAATGTGGTGATTGGTCGGTAGTAGGTCATTTAGGATATTATCCAAATGGTCCTTACCTTTATTGAATTTATTAATTCGGCCTAATGTACACTCATACTTCTCGGTGAGAGAATGCATAGAAGCATCCAAAGTAGACACTTGCGATGTGAGTATACAAACACGAGACTTAAGATTCTCATTCTTAATACTCAAAGTTGAGTTTCGAGAAATCAAATCCGCCATCTCATGTTCATCCGATTCCTCAATATGAACATGCTCAAGTTGAGATTTGAGATTTACAATCTCATTTCTCAAATCTTCAACAATAGTGTCGTTGATGATGATGATAGGTTTAGGCGAGGTTTGGATGTTAGCTAGCTCATCTTTTATCTTAGTATATCTATTTACTAATTTAGAATACTTAGACCATATTTGCTCGTTAGCTAATCTAAGTTCATCCATAGTTACCTCATCGCCTTCATCCTCACTATCATCAGAGGAAGATCCTTGATCATGTTCCTCTCTTGCCATGAAGCACATGTGTGCTTGCTCCACTTGCTCATCATCCGACTCTCCACTTGAGGAGTCCTCGTCGGAGTCGGTGAATGTCCCGACAAGTCCTTTCTTATACCCTTTCTTGTACTTCTTTGACTTGTCGAACTTTGGTGCCTTCCACTTCTCCTTGTGTTTGTTTTGAGGACAATCTGCTTTCATGTGTCCTGGCTTGTTGCATTTGAAACACAAAGGAGCGGAGGCGTTAGAAGAACTAAATTTAGATTTGTTCTTGAAATTACCTTTTCGAAAGAATCAGTTGAACTTCTTTGCCATGAGGGCAATGGATTCCAAGTCCAACTCGTCTTCCGATTCTTCATCATCGGTAGATGTAGATGTAGATGGAGCGGCCTTGAATGCAATCGCCTTTTTCTTTGGCTCATCTTGCTTCAAGTAAGACTTCATCTTGTCTTGCATCTTCATCTTGCTATCCTTGCGTACCTCATAAGACATCAAGGTACCCATTAGTTGAACAACGGTATATTTGTTCATATCGTTACCTTCCTCGATGGTGAAGGTAAGCTTCTCCCAACAAGAAGAAAGTCCGTCAATGATCTTCGAGACTTTCTCCTTTTGGGTGTAGGTCTTCCCAAGAGCCTCCAACTCGTTGGTGATGTCGAAGAAACAAGCATAGTACTCCTTCATCTTCTCACCCTGTTGCATATGAAATAACTCGTAATCTTTATTAAAAACGGTGAGTTTGGAGTCTCTTACCCTACTCGTTCCTTCATGCAAGATGAGGAGAGAGTTCCATATTTGATATGCACTCTTACATGTGTATATCTTATTGAAGTCCTCGGGCTCCAAAGCGCATTGCAAGGCGTTCATTGTCTTGGCATTGGTTACCTCCGCGGTGACCTCTGCGGGAGTCCACTTAGCGAAATCTTCTTCTTCGGGCTCGACGTACTCCGTCAACGTAGCTCTCCATAGTGAAGCACTCCGGAGGAAAGTTTCCATCCGGTATTTCTAGTACCCATAGTTGGTACCGTTGAAGAAGGGAGGCCTTGTTGAGGAGTGTCCTTCCATCACCGAAGAAGCTCCATCATGGTTCCTGAAGGTGCTATAATCTGATGGTGGACGTACGGTTTTGTTGTCGTTGGAAGACATAGCTAGGTACTTGGCTCTGATACCAAATGTAATGCCCTACGTAGCTACTGCACAAGTACTAGTGGGGGGGGGGGGGGTGAATAGTACTTTAAAATAATTTAGAAGATAATTTCTAATTATCTTGTAAACTCAACCAACAATGCGGAAATGTAAATATTGACAACAAAAAAATGCAATCGCAAACAGACGATATAACGGGTTCGGATCCACCCAAGTCTCCCCGACTTGTTCCCGGTGATCCTACGTCCCAAACACCCGGATCCCCTCCGGAGACTTGAGTTAGAAACTTCTAACTCAAATCTGCACTATGAAATACTTGTAGAAACCTCTACAAGATCAAATCATACACAAAAGAAATTGTGACTCCCACAAACTGGGATCACAAATAAACTCTCACAATCAAGAGTAAAACACTTGTAATATCAAAGTAAATGAAATACGAAATGCTTACCACAAAAACCTATGCCTTGAGTAAAACTTACGATTTAGGGCAAACGAGGATTTTGGGGAAGATGAAGGCACCAAACCCTAGCTCCAAGATGTTGACCAGCAATGGATGGCTAGGAAGATGTTGGTGACCTTGGATCAAGCTCTTGGCTTGAATGGCTCACAATCAATGTGAATCTCTCTTTGGAAATAAGAGTGGGAGAGAGATTCTTGAGAAATGAATGGGCTTGGAAATGCGAATGAATGCTTCTCTTTGATTCTCTAAACATCAATAAATATCAGCCTTGAATGCTATGAAAGCAGCCCTTCAAGTATATATAGGATAGAGGAAAGAGAGAGCAAAATTCGTGGCATTTAATGCTCCAACGGCTCTATTCTGAAGCAGACTAGTCGGTCAAAGAAGGACCACTGACCGACTAGTTCATCAACTAGTCGGTCGGTGAAACAACATGAACCGACTAACTGAAGAACAGCCAAAGGTGAAGTTCAGAAGATAGAGAACTAGTCGGTCCTAGAAGACTTGCCAACCGACTAGTTTCACAACTAGTCGGTCGGTGAGTGTTCTTTGACCGACTAACAGATGAAATCAAAGAGGCTGAATCCAAAGACAGCTAGTCGGTTTAAGAGCAACTTCCAACCGACTAGTTTCTCAACTAGTCGGTTGGTCGTTGTGCTTTGACAGAGTAACTGTAAACAGTAAGATAGGCTGAATAGTAGAAGCTCAACTAGTCGATCTAAGAAGGATTCCTAACCGACTAGTTTCATAACTAGTCGGTCGGTGAACCTTCTTGGACCGACTAACTGTAAACAGTAAGTGAGCTGAAAATGAACAAGGCATTCTAGTCGGTTCAAGAAGCATTGTCGACCGACTAAATTGCCATCTAGTCGGTTGGTTCTTCTTCTTGAACCAACTAACATGCACAAGAAGCCGCAATAAGAAGCGTTAAGCTTCGGGAAAGATTCTATGGGCTTCTAATAAGATCCTAGCTCTAAGATATGAGCGAAATGAAGATTAAAACGTAAGACCTACTCAAGGCTTAACATTCTACGAAAAGAAGCTAGAAGACAATAAATTAAACTAGACGAACCGTCTTTAAAAGCTTCAATCGAATCTTCTTCACTTCAATAATGGTCCTTGAGCTTCAACGAAGCTTCAAGCACACGATCACGTGATTTGAGAAGTCTCGAGACGTCGCTTTTGATGTTCATAGAAATTTGGCGACAATCTCCATTACTGCGCTCATAAATAGTTAGTTCACGATATTTATGTTTGTTCATCATCAAAACCAAAACCGGGGAGCCAATACTCAACAGTTGGGACATATTGGAGGCTCACTTTAGAGTTTCTATCCACTTTCAAATCCTAGCCGTCGGGGTTCTCATTTCGTATAATGAATAAAGAATATGGCATGTCCATTGATTCTCTAAACACCCTCTTTAAGTGGCCTCGAGCACTAGAGCCTGAAGCCTGCCACTACAATTATCCATATCCGCCTAAGTATGATGCCAACATCTTTTGGTTGAGGATCACTGGCCTTTCACCCTTCCCCATCACACGGGCAAAGGTGTCTTACATCATCCACCTTGGCCTCCATATCGTACAAAGCATCCTAGTGAATTCTTTTTTCAGTTGATACGAGACTGGCCAGGTCTCACATGATGAGCTCTTCTTCCTTTGGTGTTCCACTCAGCCTCGTGTCCTCCCTGAGGCTACTACCGCTGTTCCTCACTATATCCTTCACGCTGGATCCTGGGTACACTCTAGATTTTTCCACATCCTCGCCAGCCCCAGCTATTGTATCTGCTATGGAGGGTTTATCACAATCATATCCCAGCTTCCTTCCATCAACCTCAAGATCACTGATTCCATGACTCCTGCCACATGCCCTACTTCACTTGATCTCTCAGTGCTCACGAATATGCACATGATCTGGGACTTTAAGCCCGAGAGATATTATTGGTTTTATGGGCCCAATTCCATCCCTTACACTAGGCTACTTAGCCCTGCATGCTTTGGACTTGGCATTTCCATGCAGTGGATCTTCCCAACCAATCTCTATCTTGCCCAGGCAGTTCATGCACCACATGTACAGTCCCAGACTAACCTTGTCCAGCCCCAGGCCCAGCATCAGCATATCCAGGACCCTGGTATCCCATCTACTTCCACTGCAGTCTCACTTTTAGGGCCACCCTCTGTCAGTATAGGAGATCTTAACACCATGTCGAAGGTAGCAGCATTACTCCTCCTCCATCAGTTTCCCACCTCGAGCGTATGGCTCGATTGGGGGAGGAGTTTGGAGCTTTCAGGTCTTCCACCAACTCTATCCTGACTGAGTTCAGATACACCCTCTCTAAGTTCAGATCGTTGATTGACAGCCTCACTCTCGATGTTGTAACCCTCCAGTCACAGTTTGACTAGGTCTACCAGTACGATTATAGTTAGGGCCATTACACTACTGTTGCACCTTATCTCTTACCCATTCGTATCCAGCCTCAGCCATCTCAGATTCCTACGAACCCATCCACCTCTGCTCCAAACGTAGACGCTGCCACCACCAAACTACACATTTCCATCCCACCCCAGTCATCCTAAGTGCCCGTGGGCACTACTGCCACCACACCTCGCATCATTACCATTCCTATTCCACCACCATCCTGACGTGCGTTTATATTTCACATATTTGCGCACGTTTTCTTTTGTGTTTTCCCGCTATTTTCAGCCGTCTTGTATTCGTTTTCTCGTGTTTTCTTGTTTTCTTTCACTTTTCTGTGTTTTTGTATATTTGCAGGAGTTTACCGGCGTAGGGGACATAAAACGACGATATCATGAGTCCATGGAGCAATGTGAGGAGTCACGCGTGATCCAGGGGGTCAAACGATGAAGATCGCATCTTTCAGCCCCTCACCCGACCGGTTGGTCACTTCCAACCGATTGGGTGATGCACGCGTGCATCACCCGGACACAAGTTGGAGAGATCAGGGAGTCACCCAGTCGGTTCAGAGACCGGTTCAAACGTCCCAACTCTCTGGAATCTGATGCTGAATGCCAACCGATCAGGTGACCTTCACCCGATCGGTTCACCTGTAGCCAATTCTCCGAAGCCATGCCACGGAGAGCTCAACCGACCGGTTCACCCGACGGCTCGAAGATCCAACCGGTCAGCTTCAACCCTCAACCGACCGTGTCGTATGACCGGGTGAAGTCCCATGCTGAGCTGTCGACGAACGAAGCAGGTCACCCGATCGGGTGATTCTTCACCCGATCGGGTGATATCGTATTCTATATATAGGACCCCTAGGTTTTCCAGAAACGAGAGTTGTTATTTTTGATGTTTTTTCTCTCTCTTGACGGCTGTAATTTTTCAGATATTTTTAAGTTTTCCGATCTTTACCAAACTTTAATATAGTATTATTAGCATTGCTCTTACTGCTTTTCAATCGCTTGATCATGTTTCTAACGGTCGATTTTGATTTAGATTGCTTTTTACTAAATATGTGTGAGTAGTTCCCAAATCTGGGATTTTGGTGGAAACCCCTTCGTGGGTTCTCCCCGATGCATCCATAGGACTAGGAAATCGATAGGGGTTAGGAATCTGTCGGTTACACGGGGTGTTTTATTGTCATCGGTGGGAAAAAGACCGCCTTTGACCGTTGGGCCAAGGGGGAATAAACTTGGCGGTTGACTCCCTAGCCATAGCTCACGCCCTTAGCGTAGACGTCGAATCCTAGCACGTGGGAGCGGCAGGATGAGGCATTGGGAGTTTTCGTTGCGAGCTTAGTGCTCCCGGAGTCGGTCAGTGTTAATGGACATGGGAATGCCCACTGACCGAACCCGGGAAGTCCGGTGTATCATCCTGGGCACCGACCGGAATATCGGACCCATGGGATACTGGTATCACTTTTAGAGGCAACGTCTCACCATTAGACCCTAATTCCGATCGTTATCCTACCAGTAGGCCGTATCGGTGAGAATCACACGATAGGGTGGAAACCGAAGTCCCGGTTTTCCCTTTATATTGTTTATCCCTCGCATTCTATTTTCTGTGACAACCCATCATCCGATTCGGGCTAGCTCGCCCATGGGGTGAATCCGATCCTTCTTGACACAAGCACAACCACGCCTCCCTAAGTTCGACCCCCAAGCCACACTACAACACCGTGCGCTTGCGGTTACAAATATTTAAATCTCACGCCATCAATTATATATTGCACACATCTGACACGCAAAACGCAGGGGGCGTCAAGCTTTATGGCGCCGTTGCCGGGGAGGCAACGTGCTTGTTATTTTCGGATCTCATGAACTCTTGAGTCTAGCTCTCGTCCCTATCTCGTGATAATTTTCGCACTCTACACTTTTTGATTTCACTTGTACATATTGTAAATAGTAGTTGTATAGAATTGATTGATTGAGTCGCCGTGCTGCTATCGCTACATTCGCCTCCCGTTTATGCAACCCGTGCTTTTGACGTGTTTGCTATCTGTGCAGTTCTCTCTCTCTCCTTTCTTATAGGTTTTCTGCCCCATGACGAGGATGTTGTATGCCATTTTGGGCGATATCTGGTATCATTCGTACCACATCCGCTGTTTGGCACAAACCTTAGCAGTGTCCCTAAATGCTTCAAATATTCTAACCCTTCTGTCTGTCGATGCGGAAAATTAGAGAAGGTATCATGATATGCAGCAGGATCCAGTCACGACAACTCTCCTTCCTCCTGATGATGTGGCATATATCGACATGCCCAGTTCCGAATTCGGGGGAGAAGAATTGTTCACGGAGCCCGGTCAGGAGAACCACCAGGCAAAGTCTGTCGGTTGCGTTGGACAGGGGCCGATCTATTCCTTGCAGACTTTTATCGAGCATCCCGGATCTTGGGACAATGAGGAAGCTTGGGGCAATGGTGGGGGATCATCGACCATTGAAACCTGTTTTCACGTCGAAGCTTTCTTCCCCAAAAATTACTATAAGCTTGAGAAAGACCCGACGCCTTCCTCGGTTGCCCCCGCGATACCTTGCGAGGGTTTACCACGTGGAACCACGGTTGGGAGTGAAGTTCCGAACACTGGCTTTCGAGAGATCCACGAAGAAGTCCTTTCACTAGAGGATGCTCAGCTTGAGAAGTATGCGTCGGGACCTCATGAAGTTGAGATGAAAGAGTTACCCCCGGGACTAAAGTATGAATATTTGGGGACGGGCTCGACCCTGCCGGTCATAGTGAACTCCTCGCTACCTGAAGACCAGATGATCAAAATTCTTGGTGTTTTAAAAAGGTTTAAGGGCGTTTTCGGATATGCAATTGAAGATTTAAAAGGAGTTAGCTTAGGCCTCTGCTCACACATGATACTGCTTGAGGATGAGCAAGCCTCCTCGATTGAGCCACAGCGGAGGCTAAATCCCATAATGATGGAGGTGGTGAAAAAAGAGATTGTTAGGCTTCTACATGCCGGTATCATATACCCTATCTCCGATAGTCGCTGGGTTAGCCCGGTGCATGTCGTACCCAAGAAAGGAGGAATGACGGTGGTTCGCAACGAGAAAAACGAGCTCATACCTACGAGGACCGTCACAGGGTACCAGATGTGCATTGACTATAGAAAGCTGAACAAAGACACAAGGAAGGATCACTACCCTCTCCCTTTTATTGATCAGATGCTCGAGAGGCTGGCGAAGCATAACTACTTTTGTTTCATGGACGGGTACTCCGGATTCCTTCAAATCCTTATTCCTAACGATGACCAGGAGAAGACGACTTTCACTTGTCCATTTGGGACATATGCCTTTAGAAGAACGCCGTTCGGACTTTGTAACGCCCCAGCTACATTCCAAAGACTCATGTCTGCTATCTTCTCTGACTACTCCTAGGATATCATGGAGGTTTTCATGGACGATTTTTCCGTCTATGGAACTGAGTTTGACTCATGCCTCAGCAATTTAACTAAAGTCTTGGAGAGGTGTCAAGAAAAGGGGCTAGTCCTGAACTGGGAGAAATGCCACTTCATGGTCCAAGAAGGAGTTGTGCTGGGACACGTCATCTCTTCTAGGGGAATCGAGGTTGATAAGGAAAAAGTTGAGGTGATTGAAAAGCTTTCGCCACCGCTCAATCTTCGAGGAGTCCGTGGTTTTTTAGGGCATGCGGGATTTTATCGCCGCTTCATAAAAGACTTCTTGAAGATTTCCAGGCCGCTGACCCAACTCCTAGTGAAGGACGCGCCCTTCGTCATCGACGAGGAGTGTATGGAAGCCTTCCGCCATCTGAAGCAAGCTTTGATTTCAGCGCCCGTAATACAGCCACCGGACTGGAATCTACCCTTCGAGCTAATGTGCGACGCTAGTGATTATGCTGTTGGTGCCGTCTTGGGGCAGAGGAAGGATAAAAATCTGCATGTTATATATTATACGAGCAAGACCCTTGACGCCGCCCAAAGAAATTATACTACCACGGAAAAAGAATTGCTAGCGGTCATCTACGCCATGGACAAGTTCCGGCAATATCTCATTGGTGCTAAGGTGATCATGCAAACAGATCACGCGGCTCTCAAATACCTATTAAGCAAGAAGGAGGCTAAGCCGCGGCTCATTAGATGGATTCTTCTCCTCCAGGAATTCGACCTAGAAATCAACGACAAGAATGGGCGGAGAATGTCGTTGCCGATCACCTGTCCAGAATGTGTACCCTCGATTTGAATGCTACTCCGGTTGATGATTCGCTCCCTGACGAGCATCTTTTCTCCGTCTCTTCCGCTTGGACCCCTTGGTACGCTGACATCGCAAATTATCTGGCTTGTGCCATCGTCCCCCACAATGTGAGCTACCAGCAGAAGAAGAAATTCTTCCATGAGGTCCGCAAATTTTATTGGGACGACCCCCATTTGTACAAAACCTGCAATGATGAGGTGATACGAAGATGCATCCCTGAAACTGAAGCGACCTCCATAATGTCCCATTGCCACGGTCAGCAATGTGGAGGGCATACGAGCACCTATAAGACGACTGCGAAAATTCTCCAAAGCAGATTATATTGGCCGACCCTCTTCAAAGACACCCATGCTTATGTCCAAGCCTGCGACAAATGCCAAAGAACAGGGAATATGTCCAAGCGGAACGAGATGCCTCAACACTACATCCTAGAGGTAGAGATCTTCGATGTGTGGGGAGTGGACTTCATGGGACCGTTCCCTTCCTCTTCTGGGAACCAGTATATCTTGGTAGCCGTGGACTACGTTCCAAGTGGGTTGAAGCGATAACCAGTCCAACCAATGATTCCAGAGTGGTCGCCAAGTTCTTTAAAAACAACATCTTCCCGCGGTTCGGTGTACCTCGAGTCCTGATCAGTGACGGAGGGAGCCACTTTATAGAGAATAAATTCGAAGCTCTCTTGAAAAAGTACGGGGTACAACACCGGGTGGGGCGTGCCTACCACCCTCATACTAGCGGCCAGGCGGAAGTCTCTAACCGGGAGATCAAGAGCATACTAGAAAAGACGGTGGCCAACTCTAGGAAGGATTGGTCATCAAAACTTACTGACGCGCTTTGGGCTTACAGGACGGGATTTAAAACTCCGATCGGCACAACCCCCTACCGGCTTGTCTACGGGAAGGCATGCCATCTGCCCATCGAATTGGAACATAAGGCATTTTGGGCAATCAAGAACCTAAACTTCGACGCCAAGGAGGTTGGAGGGCACCGGCAGTTACAACTTAACGAGCTCGACGAGATCCAGCTCAATGCTTATGAAAATGCCCGGATTTACAAGGAGAAGCTGAAGCGGTGGCACGATAAGTGCATCTTGAAGAGGGAATTTAAGGAAGGAGACTTAGTTCTCCTATTCAACTCAAAGCTGAAGCTCTTTCCTGGAAAGCTCAAGTCAAGGTGGTCGGGACCTTTCCGCGTCACCAAGGTCTTCCCGCATGGGGCTATTGAGATAATGGGAAGGGATGAGCCATTCAAAGTCAACGGGCAGCGCCTGAAACACTATGTGGTAGGAGAACCAGAATTCTCTCCGGTCGGATTCTCAGCGACCGACGACTCTTCCTCAAACCCTCCGGACCCCAATTGACCACCATATGAGGCGTCGAGCAAACGACGTTAAACAAAAGCGCTTCATGGGAGGCAACCCATGTTCTAAACTCTCACCCTTGTTTTTAGACTCATTTTTAACTTGATTATTTCTATTTTAATAATTAAATTCAGCTGCGAGATCCTCCGTCGAGAAACTTAGGCCATTCATGAATTTCTGCAGGAAACAAGCCCTCACCCGATCGGGTGACTACTCAACCGATCGGGTGAGACGTATCAGACGATGGCCGTATCTGCTCTCCTTACGAACCGGTCGGGTGAAGCATCGCGTGACCGGGTGGTAGACCATGCGAGAAGGGCCGAACTCTCGGGAAATTTTCAGATTTTGTCAACCGATCGGTTGAGTGAAGCCGCTGTCGTGTGATTGACCGGGTGAAAAGTTACAGACTCGCGGGAAGAATTGAGAAGCGGTCAACCGATCGGGTGAAAACTCACCCGATCGGTTCACCTGTAGCCATTGGCCGACGGGAAATTTTCGAGACTTATCCACTCGATCGGGTGAATCCTCACCCGATCGGTTCGTTTTCGCCCCTATAAATATCCCTGTCGCACGATTTCGTCCACCCGACCCCCCAAACTTCCCTTCGCGTGATCTCTCTCCCTCCAACTACCGAATCAACCTCCTCCATCCACCCCACTGCCCCTAGATCTTCATCCCCACTCATTTCCATACTCCCCCACCCTCGCCACCTCGCCATTAACAACGTTCTCTCATCAAACATCCAAACCCTAACCCTAACCCCCAAATTTTCGAAAATTTCGATTCTTGTCGGATCAGCGAGCGGCAGCTTCCCAAATTTCTTCCTTATATTGTGTGGTGTCTTTCGGTGCTCGATCTTACAACGTCGATGGGTAACCTCTTTCCACTCTTCACATATATTCCATTTTATGTAATGTCTTGAATTTGTGTTTGCACACTTTATTTGCTTCTTCTTCTTCATAGACACCATATCCCGCTCCATCATCTTTCCCCTCGCCGTCACCATGTCTGGGAAGGGAAAGGAAATAGCCTCGTCGCCATGCAGACATCCCCTTTACGGTCCCTTCTCCCCATCTTTCCTCGGTATAAACCCTTCATCCGAAGAGCAATTCGATCGCTTGCAAGCCCTCCTTCATCGTCCAATGCGACCTACTCTTTTCACCGATTTCCCCACCTTACAATCTCTTAGACTATTTAGGGGCGTCTGTGCACTTTTTCACTTCATAGGTTTCGATTATCTTCTGCGGACCCACGCCAATACACATAGGAATCTCACACTTGAGTTCCTCAGTTCTCTTGAAGTATCCGATCATGGATTCACCTTCCGAGCCTTCAATTGTGATTTTTCCATGAGCTTCAACACGCTTAATGACATTCTATACTTTCCTCACCCTGATCGCCATGTTGAATGCTCAACTCTTGATCGATCTGACATCTTTTCTCGCTTTCGGGCCGATGGCGCTTGGCAAAGATTCACCCGATATGCCACCTTTCCTGCGGTAGCCATCGCCTCCTACATCATACACCCATGCTACCGTTTTGCCCATTGCTTCCTTGCCAACACCATTTTCGCTCGCGTTGATGTATCAACTGTGTCTAGGGATGAGTTGCTCTTTCTTTATGCCATGTCCCATGATCGGATTCATGGCAATATCCCTTTACCCTTAAACACCGCTCATTGGATCATCCACGAGATCCTATCTGTTAGACACGCAGCTTCCGGCTCTATCTTCTGTGGGGGGATGGTCACTCTTATTGTCAGTTATGTCTTGAGGATGCCGCCTGACCTCCCTATTGTCCCAGGACGTAGCCGTATCGATCGTGACTACTTGATATCTATCGGTATGCTTACTCCTTTTGGGGAGGATCGTGCAACCTACATCTATAGTCCTGCCTACACTCCTTTTGCCATCCTCCCACCCTCATCTCCGGAGCGCTTCCCCTTATGACTTACACACCTACCCTGGGAGTTCTACCCAGATCCTTGGTACGCTTCACTCGTTCACTACCCACCCATGGATCCTCCCGATTGGCACCGGTGTGTCGGTCCACCCCGTCCCACCATCATTCACCACGATCCACCGATGTATTCCGATCCTCCGGTAGTCCTGCCTGTTGCTCCTCCTTCTCCTATTCACACACCCTCTCCTTCGTCCTCGGAGGATTCCTTCTACCATTATTTGCCACCCTCTTCGCCGTCTCCTTACCATTCTACCGCAAGCGACTCCGATTGACCTCTCCATTACTTATCTCTGCATATTCATGATCACATCTTTTCTCTAGCACTGTCACGTCTAGCTTGTGGAAAGTCAAATTTTTTAGGTGTGCTGTCGTTTTTCGTTTTTCTTGTGTGTTTGTTTATTTGTCGTGTCGTGTGATTTCCTTTTTTATTTTATTTTATTTTCTGTTTATATGTCGTGTGGTGTGATTTTTATTTCTATTCTTATTTTCAGTTTCGTTTGTGTGATTTTCTTGCCTTTCGTGTCTCTTTCTGTCTGTGCGTATTCCCCCCATATTCATTGCCCTCCCATATTTAATTCTATAGCATTGAGGGCAATGCAAGTTTCAGCTTGGGGGAGTCGCACTCTGTGCGTCATTTGTCTCTTTTTCTTCGTAATTTGAGTCGTTTTTCTCCTTGTTTTTCTTTTTTCTTTTCTTTCTTTTCTTCTCTTTATCTCCTTCTCCTAGAGATGAACCCTATGATGAATTGCCACAAAATCACACACACCTAGCATGGCATCGATAATCACATTCACTAACCCTAGGATATCGAGTCCTCTTGCATTTCATGCATCGTGGGTCCACTTAGCTTTTTGTGAGTCGTGCGTCGTGCCTAGCTGTGTGGTGTGCTTCTACTTTGTGATTGTGTTTTATATACATGTCTAGGAATGACCCCTAGATTATCATGCTTCGATTTGAATATTCGGTATTTGTTTCTCATGTCTGCTTCTGCATGTTATATATATATCGTATACTTCATTTCGTATGTGTCGGGATTCCACAATTAAGGACTAGGATAACCCATTTAGCCCATGCTCTAATTAGCGAGAATAGTTTCCTTTGCCCAAGTGTTTAGATTCTGATTTCTTTTTTATTTTACTTGGTGCAAATCCCCTCATCGTGTACCGTTCTCCCACTTGGGAGAGTACACGTGTATAGCCAAAAACCCAAAAATTCAAAAAAAAAAGAGAAAAGAAAAGAAAAACCCAAAAAAAAAGAAAAGAGAAAATTGTATAGCCAAAAAGCCAAAAAATACAAATACCCAAAACCCAAAAAAATTCCCGTGTGAATATTTTCCCTACTTACCGAGAATAAAGGGAAGGCGAGAGTTTGCATCGAGTGTTCTACTCCACATCATCTCAACCCCCATCGTTTTCGAAAACACTTGGCTTAGGAAACTTTTTAGCTATTATCTAGGCTATAGTGTGGTGATTTCCTTAACCCTAGTTGTGGAGTCCCTGACGCATGATATGTTTCGATTCTTGCTCTATTCTCATGCATGCTTGAGCTATATATTCACTGCTTAATTCGAATCGAATCGATATTTGGGTCATTTCTTGGATTTGTGTATATAGAGCTTTATTGCACAATGTAGATAGTGACACCGTTTGCTAGCACACGACCACACTCACTCGCACTTCACCGCGTGGGCCCACGACACTTGTATGGACTCGAATTCCTTGGTTTAGTGATGTGATTTGGCGTTTCTTGCCTGGTGTGTCGTTTTTGGTTTTGTTGGCCCTGACGGGCGATCTAGGATATAGAGTTCTCTTTTTCTCTCTTTCTCTCTATTTTCTCCCTCCGAGCTCCTACTCTCACTCGTCTTCCTCGAGGACGAGGAAGGGTTCAGCTTGGGGGATTTTGACGTGCGTTTATATTTCACATATTTGCGCACGTTTTCTTCTGTGTTTTCCCGCTATTTTTCGCCGTCTTGTATTCGTTTTCTCGTGTTTTCTTGTTTTCTTTCACTTTTCCGTGTTTTTGTATATTTACAGGAGTTTACCGGCGTAGGGGACATAAAACGACGATATCATGAGTCCCCGGAGCAACGGGAGGAGTCACACATGATCCAAGGGGTCAAACGATGAAGATCGCATCTTTCAGCCCCTCACCCGACCGGTTGGTCACTTCCAACGGATCGCGTGCATCACCCGGACACAAGCTGGAGCGATCAGGAAGTCACCCGGTCGGTTCAGAGACCGGTTCAAACGTCCCAAATCTCTGGAATCTGATGCTGAATGCTAACCGATCGGGTGACCTTCACCCGATCGTTTCACCTGTAGCCAATTCTCCGAAGCCATGACACGGAGAGCTCAACCGACCGGTTCACCCGACGGCTCGAAGATCCAACCGGTCAGCTTCAACCCTCAACCGATTGTGTCGTATGACCGGGTAAAGTCCCATGCTGAGCTGCCGAAGAACGAAGCAGGTCACCTGATCGGGTGATTCTTCACCCGATCGGGTGATATCGTATTCTATATATAGGACCCCTAGGTTTTTTCAGAAACGAGAGTTGTTATTTTTTGCTGTTTTTCTCTCTTTTGACGGCTGTAATTTTTCAGATATTTGTAAGTTTTCCGATCTTTACCAAACTTTAGTATAGTGTTATTAGCATTGCTCTTACTGCTTTTCAATCGCTTGATCATGTTTCTAACGATCGATTTCGATTTAGATTGCTTTTTACTAAATATGTGTGAGTAGTTCCCAAATCTGGGATTTTGGTGTAAACCCCTTCGTGGGTTCTCCCCGATGCATCCATAGGACTAGGAAATCGATAGGGGTTAGGAATCTATCGGTTACGCGGGGTGTTTTATTGTCATCGGCAGGAAAAAGACCGCTTTTGTCCGTTGGGCCAAGGGGGAATAAACTTGGCGGTTGACTCCCTAGCCATAGCTCACGCCCTTAGCATAGACGTCGAATCCTAGCGCGCGGGAGCGGCAGGATGAGACATTGGGAGTTATCGTTGCGAGCTTAGTGCTCCCGGAGTCGGTCAGTGTTAATGGACATGTGAATGTCCACTGACCGAACCCGGGAAGTCCGTCGTATCATCCTGAGCACCGACCGGAATATCGGGCCAATGGGACGCTGGTATCACTTTTAGAGGCAACGTCTCACCATTAGACCCTAATTCCGATCGTTATCCTACCCATAGGCCGTATCGGCGAGAATCACACGATAGGGTGGAAACCAAAGTCCCGGGTTTTCCCCTTATATTGTTTATCCCTTGCATTCTATTTTCTGTGACAACCCATCATCCGATTCGGGCTAGCTCGCCCATGGGGTGAAACCGATCCTTCTTGACACAAGCACAACCACGCCTCCCTGAGTTCGACCCCCAAGCCACACTACAACACCGTGCGCTTGCGGTTACAAATATTTAAATCTCACGCCACCAATTATATATTGCACACATCTGACGTGCAAAACACGGGGGGCGTCACATCCCCACAGGCTCTACCTTCACCACACACCGAGACTGTGACCACTCCTCCACCCACACCTCATCTCGACCCCGTGGTTCCACCCATTTCTCCCCAACACACCACGGAGGTCACAGACACACCATCTTCTCCCACTCCATCCACATATATTCCCTCACCTCCACGTACTTCCATACCCACACACAGACGTCATAGTCAATATCTCATCATCCACAGAGGACTCATGCCTATCTCCACCCCCACCTCCACCTCCACCTCCACCCTACAAATCTGAGATAGTTTCATCCACTCCATCTCCACCTCATACGGATACCGCAACTACAGATTCAGCTGAGCCATCCATTCCCTCCACGCCATCCACACCACCCACCCAGCCACCACCTGACGGTGGCTCTACATGATTGGATCCCATTTTGCACTCACACTAACCACATGACCCACATATCACACACTCACACTTTTTGGGCATGCTTTTCTATGCCTTGGGGGAGATGCACCTGATCTCCTTCCCCTCATTTATTTGTCCTCACGATCTATTTTCTATGTTTTCTTCGCGTTGAGGACAACGCTTTGTTTAGATTGGGGGAGGAGCAGTTTCACACCTATTTTCTATTTTCCCTCTGTTTTCTTTCTTATTTTTTTTTGTTTTTATCCTTATTTTTCGTTTTCGTCTTGTTTTTCTTTCTCATTTTCCCTTTTTCTTTTATTTTTCATATTGCATCATGTTTTATTCCATATATAAGCTCAAAAATCCAAAAATGATAAAAATTAAAAACTCCAAAAATATCTGCATTTGCATCATGCATCATGCATCATCATGCATCCTACATCATCATGCATGCATTTGTATATATTTGCATTTTCTTTGAGAATTTTTCGAGAACGAGTCTTTATATACGTGGAATCTTGAGTTGAAATTTGTTTTCCAAACGTTTACGCTCGATTTCCACGATGTAGATTCGAGTGCATGAATAGGACACATCCCTAACTCTAAATCCCTCGTAATATCCTAGCTTTGGCCGTCCTCGTTATCCCTTAGATTGGAGTACTTAAAACCGACCTAGGTTGATACTTAGGAACCCACTTTATGCATGGACCGTAGAGCCGATAGTTATGTCTAATGGCTTATAATCCATCAAAACTTGGATAACTATACATCACCTAGTATGGAGGATTGATTTTGCTTAGTACACCCATGCTGTCCAAAAAAGAAAAACAGAAAAAACAGAAAAAAATTGTGAATAGAAAAAATTATGCACCGTTCATCCAGTGAAACTGAACAACCGAATCCCCACAATAGAAACCGACGGAGCCTCGCATCAAAAGGTCTAGCTTGGGCGAGTGCAGATGAATAAGGATCCTATATGGTTTGAGTTAGTAGGTCTGAGGGGTCCTTCTTGGCCCGGTGCCCTAAGATCGTCTGATCTGGAAGTCACCGAACCACCACTCATTGCACAAGCGAACTATAAATCCAAAAAATATAAATACAAAAAAGAGAGAAAAAAATTCTCTCTCTCTCTCTCTATCTGTGTGTGTGTGTGTGTGTGTGTAAGAAAGTATGAATAAAACTTAGCAATTTCAATAATTAAGGAAGTTTGATGTGTCATGAGCACCACTTATTCGATTGATCTATATCTCATTATCTCATACGTATCTCTTCTTCAACCATTGCATAGCTTAGATTCCTATTCCTTCGATTTAAGGACGGGTAAGAGGAAATGTCTAAGGATTTGAATGTGGCATTTGTCTAGTATATTACTTGACGATTTGGGTTAGAGACGACGTCCTAAGATTATATTCTCATCGACGGAAGGAAATCGAAGCGTTCTAGTTTCATGAATTTGAATTTTCGATTCACCTACTTATATAAACTCGATTTTTTTTGAAAATTCTCGAAGTTCATGTCATCATTTGCGTGTTTGATTGCTTGCCTCCATTCTACGCTCTCTCTTGTCTTCTTTGAGGACAAAAAGAATTTAGCTTGGGAGATTTGATGAGTGTTTATTGTATATATTTTTCCCCTTTTTCATACCCGTTTTACATCTTTTATTTCTCCGTTTTTCCCGTTTCCACGTTTTTGTTCCTTTTTTGCTTTTATGGTCCCTTTTAAGCTTTGCAGGAATTACATGCTGATTATGGACCATATGGCTATTGGAAACATAAAGTTTTCTTCCCATAAAGTTTTTGATGATACAATCATTTTGAATATATATGTGTATACTAACTCTTTGGATGCAGATTATCGAGCTTAACTTCTTCACATATGGCAATTGTCAAAGTTACTTTGCAAGATAAAGCATCTAAATGCAAGACGAAGCTCAAGCGATAAATTCTAATATCTTCAGAAAGATGATGTAATTTTACTTTTTATTCTTGCATAACTTTAGATTGTGAAAGCCTTGATAATACTCTATCTTAGTTCTTTAGGACTCAACCTCAAAATCCAAACATCAGAAAATTAGCAGACCATTACTTTTCCCTAGTCGACTAATACAAATTTTCTTATTTTATTAAGAAAAACAAAATAATTTTTGGTCAAAATATATTTTCCAATCATAAGGATCAATTTCTGAATATTTCTCAAATTTTTGTTCCTAGTCGACTAATAGATTTCCCTGGTCTACCAGACAGTTTTTCAAATAGTTATAACATCAGTTATTTTAACTAATTTTTATTAATTAATTTTTTTATTAATTAATAGAAGTTATAACTTCTTATAAATGGATACATTTAGACAGTTTCTAGCCGTGTATAGCAGTTTCTATCCGTTTACTAACCATCTCCTATCAAAGGACACTTCAACAGTCATTTTCTGACCTGGCAGCATTATTTGTCGACTAATACTTTTGTCTAGTCGACTAATTTTTTGGAAAAACGGGTGAGAATATTTTTAAAATTTAGGCAGTTGTCCAATGTTAGAATTCTAACTTTTTGGGCTATAAATATACCCCTAGACCCATGCCTAAAACACACGAAAATTCACTCACTCTCTCTTTTCTTAAGTTTTCTCTCTCTATAGAAAGTGTGTGATTTTCAGATTTCCTTTGGGGAACCTCTGCAAAAATTCTACCCTTTAGGAAGTCCAATTTTCAAGAGTATTCTACCACAACTCATATCTTGAAACTTGGAAATTTCATCACCAATTTTGCGCTATAGTTCCGATATTATCAAGGCTATATGTGATATTGTTTCATATTCTTTCTTTTACTTTATTTGGTGAATCTCTTGTTGAAGAGATTGTACAAGTTTGCAACACGGGGAGCAAGTGTTTTAGTGGATTGAAATCTCTACGGAGTAGAGGACTAGACGTAGGATCACAAGGATCCAAACCAGGATAAATCTCAGTTTTTGCGTTTGGAATATTCTGGATTGTGTTCATTTATTTCCGCATTCTTATTGCAATTTTTTTATTAACTTTTAATTTTGTAATACCGTTGTGATTTACACTATTCACCCACTTTAGTGTATTTGATGTGCTAGGAGATCCAACATTTGGTATCAGAGCTTCATGGTTAAGATGGCCTACACCTATCCGACGAACACTTCAACGTCTTCATCACAATTTTTAGAAGGGCACTCTATTACAAGGTCTCCACTATTCAATGGTTTCAACTACTCCTATTGGAAGACAAGGATGACGATATATCTTCAAAGCATCGACCACGAACTTTGGAACATGTTGGAAACTAAATATGAGAAGCATACAACTCCATATGGCCAATGGACCACTACTGACAAATCCGCTGTAACCCACAACTTAAAAGCAATCAATGCACTATTCTACGCTATGAACAAGAATGAGTTCAATCGTGTCTCCCAAGCAACTCAGTATATGACATCTGGCATACACTCCAGGTAACACATGAATGAACTAATAAAGTTAAGGAAACTAAAATCTCTGTTCTTATTCATAGGTTTGAGTTAATTAGAATGAAGGAGAATGAACCAATTGGAAAAATTATCACTCGGTTCACCAATATTATCAATTCCTTAATAGCTCTTGGCAAGACCTATTTTGAAACAGAACAAGTAAGGAAGATTCTTCGTGCCTTAACGTCAGAATGGGAGAAGAAGGCTACAGCCATAGAAGAAGCCAATGACTTTCAACTCTCACCGTTGAAAGCTTGGTTGGTAACCTGATGGCCTACGAAGTACAACTTCAAGATCGCAAAGAACAAGCCGATACAAAGAAGAAAACTCTTACCTTTGCCGCTTCATCAAACACCTATGATTCAGACATTGACAATGATGAAATGGCACTTATAATAAGAAACTTTAAAAAGTTTCTACGAAGAGGTAAGTTTAAAAGTTTTAAGCCCAAAATTGCTAATGCTTCTTTGTGTTTTCAATGTAACAGGCCTGGACATATGAAAAAGGATTGTCCACTTCTTAAGCCAAAAGAAAGGATGTTTAACAACTTCAGAAAGGATAAGAAGTTTGAAAAGAAAAAGAAGGCACTAGTAGCAACATGGGACTATTCATCTTCAGATGAAGAAGAAGAAGTTAATGACCAATCTAAGAGAATGCTCATTTGTGTTTTATGGCACAAAGTGATAATGAGGTAAGTAGTTCAGATAATGAAGACCTACTTGATGCTTTTAATGAATTATATACGAGATTCAAGAAATTGAATTCTCAACATAAGGCATTAGTTCTTTCTCATCAAGAACTAACCTCTTCTTCTTCTTCTTCATTAGATAGTCTAAAAATTGAGCAGGAAACTTTATCTTCTCAAAATGATAAACTGCTTCATGAAAATGAGATTCTCAAATCTGAGAATCATAATATGGTTTCACACATTTCCATTTTAGATAAAGATATATCTTCTCTAAAGATGAAATATGATGATATGTCTTCTAACATTAGTAAGTTTAATAAAGAAAAGAATAATCTTGATGATTTAATTAGAATACAACATCCTGCTAATCATAGACGAGGTTGTATAAGAATACTCCCAAATCCAATATTCTTGGTAATGTTATTTTAGAAAAAAGCATTTATTTATTAATGCTAAGAAATTTGTTTTTTAATAGTATGAAAAAGGATACTATTCATATTTCAAAGAAGACAAATTTTCTTACATCTTCTAAGAAAACAATTATGCATAATATTTGGGTTCCCAAATATATTTGTTTATATGACGAG
Source organism: Scilla litardierei (assembly GCA_030789695.1). Classification (NCBI taxonomy): domain Eukaryota; kingdom Viridiplantae; phylum Streptophyta; class Magnoliopsida; order Asparagales; family Asparagaceae; genus Scilla; species Scilla litardierei. The sequence continues at coordinate 100,532,155 of CM061135.1, read as the reverse complement.
GATATATATGTTGCTAACTTTATGAAAAATGTTATTCTTTCTCCAAATTATTTAAAGAAACCAAATTCCACTTGGGTTTGGTTTCCTAATGACTAATCCTAAGGACCCATATAAAAAGGGTACCAATATTTATTGTTTATCCTTCAGGTACCCATAAAAGAAAGATGGATACTAGATAGTGGATGTTCTAAATACATGACTGGGAACATCAGACTTCTATCAACGGTTCAATTCAAAGATGGTGGCACTGTTACTTTTGGTGATAACAACAAAGGTAAAGTTATTGGTATTGGAACAGTTGGTGATCCAACTAAGCCAATCATCGAAAACGTGTTCCTCGTTGACGGTTTGAAACATTATCTCTTATCCATTTCTCAATTATGCGATAAAGATTTTAAAATTATTTTACAAAAGAATGCATGCATTATATATGATTTTAATGTGACTAATATTTTATTTCAATGGAATCGTAAGAATAATATATGTGTCATATGAATGAAAGTATTTACACATGATCATTGTTTACTAGCATCTACCGATGACACTTTATTAAGGTATAAACATTTTGGTCACACTAACTTTAAGCATTTGACACGAATTTCAAAACAAAAGTTAGCATCTGGTATGCCTAATATATCTTTTACTCATACACAATTTTGTGATGCATGTCAACAAGGTAAGATGCATAAATCATCTTTTAAATTGAAAGATGTTATCTCTACAAAAAGACTACTTGAAATTTTGCATTTAGATTTATTTGTCCTTCTAGAATAGCTTCTTTAAATAGTAATAAATATGCTTTTGTGATTGTTGATGATTTTTCAAGATATACTTGGGTTTTATTCTTGAAGCATAAAAATGATGCATTTGAAGAATTTACAATATTTTATAAAAGAATTCAAAATTTAAAATCTTCATCCATTATTACTATTCGCAGTGACCATGGATGAAATTTTGAAAATGAATTATTTACAAAATTTTGTAATAAACATGGTATAACACATAACTTCTAGTTTCCTCGAGCCGCACCACAAAATGGTGTAGTTGAAAGGAAAAATAGAACATTACAAGAATGTGCTAGAACCATGTTATACGATAGTAATCTTCCAAAATATTTTTGGGCAGAAGCCGTTGCTACTGCATGTTATATTCTGAATAGAATTTTGGTAAGACCACAACTCAATAAGACTTGTTTTGAATTATTTTATGATGGTATACCATGTGCATCATATTTTAAAGTCTTTGGTTGTAAATGTTTTATCCTTAACACTAAGGATTCACTAAAAAAGTTTGAAGGTATTTTTGTAGGATATTCTATACGTAGCAAAGCATATAGGATTTATAATAAAAGAACCTTATGTATTGAGGAATCTCTTCATGTAAATTTCAATGAGAATTTTACACCTATCACACATTTAGATGAAGAAGATTAAGAAGATTCTATACTTATCACCGGTTCTTTAGAAAACACTAAGTTAGATGACGATGATTCTACTAATTCCATTCCTAAGATTATCCCTGAAAATACAAGTCTTCCTAAAGCATTTGTTGATGTTCCTAATTATCCACATGATCTAGTTATTGGACATATTTCTGATAGAGTAAGAACTAGATCTCAAATAGAACAAATGACTAATTGTGCATTTATATTATCCATCGAACCAAAGAATGTTATTAAAGCATGTAAAGATAGTTCATGGATTATAACAATGCATAAAGAACTTAATCAATTCAAAAGGAATGTTGTATGGGAATCAGTACCTAGACCTTCAGATCATCCTATTATTGGTACTAAGTGGGTATTTAAGAATAAATTGGATGAATCTGGTCAAGTAGTTAGAAATAAGGCTAGATTAGTTGCAAATGTTATAATCGGGAAGAAGACATAGATTATGATGAAATCTATGCTTATGTAGCAAGATTAGAATCTATTAGAATACTTTTAGCGTATGCATGTTACAAAGATTTTAAGTTATATCAAATGGATGTTAAACGCTCATTTCTAAATGTTATTATAAAGGAAGACGTCTATGTAGAACAACCACCTGGATCTCAACATGAAAGTTTGGATAATTATGTTTTTAAGTTAAAGACAACATTATATGGGTTAAAACAAGCACCTCATGCTTGGTATGAAATATTGAAGAACTTTCTGTTAAAATCTGGTTATTCTATTGGAAAGATAGATTCTTCTTTATTTACCAAAACATATAGATTCTGATGTTATCATTATACAAATATATATTGATGACATAATTTTTGGTTCTACTAATGATTCTCTTTGTCAAGAATTTTCTAAGGAAATGCAGAATGAATTTGAGATGAGTCACATGGGTGAATTAAACTATTTCCTTTGAATTCAAATCAAGCAAATGAAGGAAGGTATATTTATACACCAACGTAAATATACAAAGGAACTCATCAAAAGGTTTGGATTAGAGAATTCTGCAAAAAAGCGTACTCACATGAGTACATCATCAAATCTTGATTAAGATCCAAATTGTAAGAGTGTTGATCAAACACTATATCGAGGTATGATTAGATCATTACTTTATCTTACTGCAGGTAGACCAGATATTATGTTTTATTTTTGTATATGCGCTAGATATCAGTCTATTCCTAAGTTATCACATTTGATTGTTGTCAAACGGATAATTAGATATATCAAACACACATCTGATTTTGGTTTATATTATCCAAAATCAAATTCATTTGATCTAAATTCATATAGTGACGCAGATTTTGCCGGTTGCAAAACTGATCGTAAAAGTACAAGTGGAACTTGTCACTTTTTAGGTTATGCATTAGTATCATGGTTTAGTAAGAAACAAAGTTCTGTTTCTTTATTTACTACTGAAGCGGAATATATTGCCACTGGTTTAGCATGTGCATGTTGGAAACTCATAATTCCTTATATAGTTTTGATGATACAAACATATCAATGTACTAACTCTATCTATGCAGATATTGTAGCACTACCATCTAAGACCATCATCAAGAACACAGGTTGCAAGAAGCATTCACTACAAGACGATGTATATCGAAGAAATTTTGTATCTTGTAATAAGTGATGTAATCATTATTTTTTTCTCTTGCATATACTTAGAATGTAAAAGCCATGATGATTACCCATCTTAGTAGTTTAGGGTTCATCTTCAAAAAATCAAGTCAAAATTCCAATTAGTCGACCAATCTATTAGTCGACTGATTACAAAAGGAACCCAATCAAAGCTTTAATTAGTCGACCAATCCTTAGTGCTAGTCGACTAATTTAAATAGTAAAAAATTCAGAAAATTCTGAAACTTTGTCAGACCCATCCTAGAGTCTTCAGGATCATTTTCCCACCATTTCCTAGAGTTTCAAATTTTTAGTCGACTAATACTTCCTATTAGTCTACTAATCTTTTTTAATTCAAATATTTTAATGATTTATCATTAAAATATTGTATTTTATTAAGTGGAAGTTAGAACTGCCACTAACGGCTAGTTCTAGCAGTTAATAGCCGTTTATAGCAGTTTATAGCCGTTTTAAAACAGTTTCCTTCCGTTTTAGGAAGTTACTCCTCTTGAAAAGACACTTTAACTTCCATTCTATCCAGTCAGCTTTAATTAGTCGACCAATGCATAAAATTACTCGACTAATTCTGACAAAAACGGCTCAGAGTTTTTTGAAAATTTAGGCAGTTGTACAATGGTCATAAACTACCTCTTTGGGCTATAAATAAACCCCCAGGCCCCTGCCTAAAAATAACGTAAATTCTCCCACTTTCTCTTTTCTTAGGTTTTCTTTCTCTCTCCAGAAAGAGTGAGATTTTTAGATTTCCATGGGAAAAACTCTGCAAAAATTCAGTCCCTATAGGAAGTCCAATTTCCAAGAGTGTTCTACCATAATCCACATCTTGAACCTAGGAGATTCCATCACCAACCTTGCGCAATAATTCCATCAATTATCAAGGCTATAGGTGATATTGTTTCATACTCTTTCTTTTACTTTATTTGGTGAATCTCTTGTTGAAGAGATTGTACAAGTTTGCAACACGAGGAGTGTTGGCATCTTTGTATGTTGATTACTTGCGGAGAGCAAGTATTTTAGTGGATTCAAATCTCTACGGGGTATAGGACTGGACGTAGGATCACAAGGATCCGAACCAGGATAAAAATCTCTGTGTTTACGTTTGGATTATTCTGGATTGTGATCTTTTTATTTCCGCACTTTCATTGCAATTTTTTATTAACTTTTAATTTTGCAATATCGTCGTGATTTACACTATTCACCCCCTCTAGTGTATTTGGTGTGCCAGGAGATCCAACAGTGCACAAATTTTATGGATGAAACAAACGATACTAGATTATGGCATTAAAAGTAACACATGTCCAATCATGTGTGATAACACTAGTGCTATAAATTTATCCAAAATTCTGGTATATCATGCACGTACTAAGAACATAGATATACGCCATCATTTCTTGGATGATCATGTGCAAAAAGGTGATATTATTCTTAAGTATATAGATACTAAAAATCAAATTGCCGATATACTGACTATGCCTCTTAAAGAAGAGACTTTTCTAAACTTAGAAGAGAACTTGGTATAGTTAGTGAATCGATATGTTAAATATAGATTATAGTTACATAATATGTTATTATCAATGTAGAATTTTTCTGGATTTTTCAGAATTATCTCATATTTTTATTAGTCGACTAGCAGATAGTTCTGGTCGACTAGGCTGCTAGATATTCTTTTTTTGCCAGATAAGTTAGTCTTTATTAAAGGAAAATAAAATGCGAGTTACATATTCACAATGCCAGGTTGTAATAGAGATAATAATATGAGGGGGGATAGGGCACAAGCACCGTCACCCTCTACACGTTACTATCATATATTACCACCTACATTAGCAGAGACTATATGTTAAAACTAAGACAATGTACAAAAGTAGGACAAACTTAAGGCCGCAGGTCAAGTAATAAGGAGTCCCCAATTAGCAAAAGGGTCCACATCAGATAAGTCTTCAAGCTCCAGATTGTAAAGATTTAATCTGACGTCTGATTCAATAGCTGAAAATAATATTGTTTTAGGAGTGGTCGTCTTCTCAAAAATCTGTTTGTTGCGTTCTTTCCAAATGTGCCAAAACATACACAACAAGACTGTTCTGGCCAATACACCCAAAGGGCTCTTCTTTCTAAATTTAGCGAGAATGAGATCACACACCCCAGTAATAGAATTAGGGATGAGACCAGTGTATCCCAACTTGAGCAGACTTCTAGTAAGAATGTAGCTAGAGTATTCACACTCAAAATAAATATGGCCTATACTTTCTTCAGAATTTCCGGAGCATAAGACACACGATTTGTCTGCAATAATTCCCATTTTTTGTAGGTGATCCTTAGTAGGAAGCTTACCTCGTAAAGCTCTTGGTATAGCTATTGACATCTTAGGTATCCTGCGCGAAAACCAAACTAGCTCTGCATAGGGGAAAGCCGCACATGCCTCACGGACTCCCTCCCAGGCCCCACGCAGTGTGAAATGATGTCCATTATTCCACACCCAGGAATCAGTACCTTCACACAGGTTGATATTATTTAATAAATGTCTTAGGTTGTCAATTGCCGGGTCTTGCTTCCAATTTGAATCCTCCCAGAAGTCACCCACTCTAGCATTCTCAGTACCGGGGACTGGATCTTGAATGAGATACAGAGGGCCCATATTGTGCCAATTATCATACCAAAACGAAGTTGACATTCCATCTTTAACAGAGCGTTTAATAAGATGTTGTGAAATATGTCGGGTACGTAAAATAAATTTCCAGGTACCTGAATGGAGAGGCTTTGGTTGTATACTATAAAATCCATGGCCATCTGCAGCATATCGTTTCCTCATGTAGTGTGCCCACAATCCTTTATTAGATAGAAATCTCCAAGAAAGGCGTACACCAGAAGCAACATTAAGATCAGAGAGGCGCCTCAGACCCACACCACCTTCATGCTTAGGCGTGCAAACATCCTTCCAAGCCCAGTTACTAAGCTTACCCCAAATGAATTTCCGGAAAGCTGAATTAATAGAACGAATGACCGATGCTGGGAAGCTATAGGCTTGCATCCAGAATGCCACAGTACCATAGATAACAGAACGGACCAACTCAATTTTTCATGCAATGGAGAGCAGCGATGAAGACCAACTTTGGAGTCGTTTTTTGCATTTATCAACCAGCCTAGAGAACAAAGTAGCTCTTGGGTAGTTTGAGGAGAGGGGGAGCCCCAAGTAGGTTGTGAACGAAGATACCCATTTAATACCAAGAATATCAGATAAGCCTCTCGCATTACGGACACCCTTGCTGAAGATGGCCGAGCTCTTGTCCCAATTAATTTGAAGTCCGGACAGACAATAGAATCTTTCTAGAAGATCTTTAAGCCCATTAAAAGAATGAGAATTAGCACGACAGAAAACCAATAGGTCATCTGCAAATAGTAGATGTGAAATAGAGCCAGCTCTTCGAAGTGGATGAATAGAACCAGAAGAATCTGCAATGGCCATTAGAAGGGAGAATGCTTCCATAACTAGCACAAATAAGTATGGAGATATGGGATCACCTTGTCTAAGGCCTCTATTTGACCCAAAATATCCTGCAGGTGCCCCATCAATTAAAACAGAGAACTTAGTGGTAGATATACATTCCGCAATCCAAGTAATAAACTTGGCCTTGAATCCCAACTGATGAAGAATGAAATATATGAATTCCCTGTTTACACTGTCGAAGGCCTTTCGAATATCCAGCTTAAGGCATGCTCTAGAACCCATAGGGTTACTAAAGTCACGAATTTGCTCATGTGCAAGAAGGGTGCAGTCTGCCAATAATCTATCTTTCAAAAAAGCTGCCTGATTGGGCGAAATAAGATCAGATATGACATGCTTCAGCCGGTTACAAAGTATTTTACTAATAATTTTATACAGGACATTGCAACACGCAATCGGCCTATAATCCCCTAGAGACGAGGCATTCTCATTTTTAGGGACAAGAGTGAGGAAAGCATGATTAACACTAGGGGCCATCTTACCAGAGGTGAAGAAAGAGGAGACGCCAGATATAACATCCGAACCTATAACATCCCAATTGTGTTGGAAAAAATGGGCATTCCATCCATCAGGTCATGGGGCTTTGTCTTTTCCGATCTGAAAAACAGCATGTATAATTTCATCTTGAGAAACCCGCCTTTCCATCCAAATAGAAGCTTCCTCGGTTAATTTGCGTTTCGGAATGAGGTTAGGGAACACTGTCCAATAATCATTCTGAGAGTATAAGTTGTGATAAAATAGGGGAGCCGTGGCTCGTAGAGCACTCACGTCAATATGACGTGTCCCATCACTATTGATTAGGTGGTGCAAATTATTATAACAGAATCTGGAAGTAATAGAAGTGTAAAAGAACTTTGAATTTCGGTCACCAAGTGTCAACCAACTCTGTCGGCTTTTCTGCCTAAGGTCCTCCTCCTCAATATCCAAAGCCTTCTGAAGATTTTTAGCATATATTCTTATATCTCAGTCTGCCAATATTCTTATATCTCAGTTATATATATATATAATCTATTATTATATTAAAATTTACTGATCTAATCAGTCAACTCATTTTGGAATCCACTAGAAACAAAAAGAACCAATTTTTGTTTTCCCTCCAAAAATAAGACCAAAGTACAAAGCTCCGTGGAAAGGGGCAAGGACTAAGTCCAATCAAGGTCACCTACTCCCTAGGCACAGTAATAGGACATGTACTTGTGTCCTTCTTGTTGATCGGATTGTTTTTTAATAAAATATCCTCACTTTTTTGCATTTTCTCCATACCGATATATTCGGGGTCTCGATTAGTCGACTAGAGATTCGACTAGTCGATCAGAAAATTACAGTTTTTCGGAAAACTGCGATTTCGACCGTTTTCTTTCACCATTTTCTTCACCAATCGGTTCTTCAACGTCTAGAGTAGTTAAGGGAAGTTTTTAATTGGTTCCAAATCAGTTTGACTTTCGAATTTTGAAATTCCCTCTTCTTTTTCTCTATTTAAATCAATGGGTTTCTCTTCACTTCTACCATGCGAAAACCTCTATCCACTTGATCCAAACGATCCTCCATCTTTAGATATCATTCTTAGATGGCCTCTTCCTCTTCCCGTCGCCCAAATCCCTCTGATTGCAGCCCCTTGATCTTCAACTCCATTGAACCCCGCGAAAAATTTGATTCTATGGCCAATACCCCATTTACCCGGAGAGATTCATAGATTTCAACGATTCTGAGATCCTCAACTATGATGTTTTCAACTTATTTATGATGCCTCCATCCTCAATCTTTGGAGTTATGTTAAGGTTGTCCCCGAATATCCAAGTCTTGTTAAGGAATTCTATGCCAATATGGAAGTTACCCACGATAATGGTGATGTTTATTTCGATTCCATTGTCAAAGGCTGTGAGATTCATCTTACCTACACTTCTCTAACCGAATGTTTAGGTATCCCTCGCTCTCATGTCTCTGACCTTGGTTTTCCCTTGGATAACACCAATGTTCTTGCTTAACTTTGTATGTGGGAATGGGCGCAATTAATTTGCTTCCTACTCCACGTCTCATCTTCAAGATCCTCATTTACAACCTCCTTACTAAATCCGGATCCCTAAACTATGTTAGCAACCATCTTGCTCTTTGTCTCTACGCCATTGTTGGAGGTTTGAAGGTGAATTGGGCTTACGCTATCATGAGTGTACTCGTCAAGCACGTTACAACACACATCTACCTACTGTGCACCATCACCCGAATTTTCAAACACTTCAATATCCCTCTTGTTAGTGAAGTTTTCGTTTTTTCGACCAATAATTTCGATCGTTTGGTCCTTAACTGCATGACCTTACCTCCTCATCCTCCGAGAAATGAAGAAGAAGATCGCCCTGTTGAACCTCCTCTCCGTCGTTTTGGTGTTGGTCACAATAATCCTCCTCCTCATCGTGCTCTCTCCAAACACAGATTGACAACTTGCACGAGGATGTTAACAAAGGATTTGCGGGAGTCCAGGAACATTTGAGCGGTTTTGAAACGCGTCTAAAAAAACACCACTACCATGAACAAGGGACTTAAGACTTCCCAAAACAGTCAGGCCCAGATCCTCAGTCTCCTCGAACACTGGTCCCCCTATTCCCCATCAATGTCGCAGCATCCTCCTCCATCGTTTTGGGTGATTTCAGAAGCAATTCGGTTATTAGTTGACTAGGACTATCAGTTAGTCGACTAATACTTAGTTATCACTGGTTGTTGTTTTCAGTTGTGTGGTTTGGTACTTGTTTTTAAATTGTTGTGTACTTTGACTACGACTGTCAGTCCATGTACCCTCTAGTACTTTGGGTTTAGTTGCACTAAGTTGTTGTGTGTTAGGTTGATTGTTGACTCCCTAGTTTGCAGTCTCCTATGTATGTCTTTATCTTGTACCACTTCTATTGCATTAATAAAGTTCAGTTTGTTTGGTTCATATTCTTCCATGTTTTCCAAGAATTATTAGTCGACGAGGACATTTCATTAGTCGACTAGTTTACTAATTTGCTGAAATCCATCCCAGTTTTGATAATTTCAGGGGGAAGAACAATATGAAATGTTTATGCATATGGAATATTAAATATATGGACTATTAAATATGCACACATATACATGTTTTTCACTACTAGGAATTTTTACTATCATTACCAAAGATCTAAATCTCTTTTTACACACATTCATTTTTTCTGATATATGCATTTTTTGTTACACAATCATTCACATTTACAAATTGATTATTCATTCTATCAAGCATATATTTAGGGGGAGCTTTACAATTACAAGTATTTCTTTACAATCACATATATGTCATATTATCATTCGATATATTGTAATCATCAAAAGGGGGGAATGTTGGAAAATAATGTTTTCTTCACATAAAGTTTTTGATGATACAATCATTTTGAATATATATGTGTATACTAACTCTTTGGATGCAGATTATCAAGCTCAAATTCTTCACATATGACAATCGTCAAAGTTACTTTGCAAGATAAAGCATTAAAATGCAAGACGAAGCTCAAGCGATAAATTCTAATATCTTGAGAAAGATGACGTAATTTTACTTTTTATTCTTACATAACTTTAGATTGTGAAACCTTTGATAATACTCTATCTTAGTTCTTTAGGACTCAGCCACAAAATCCAAACTTCAGAAAATTAGCAGACCAACACTTTCCCATAGTCGACTAATAAAAATTTTCTTATTTTATTAAGAAAAACAAAATCATTTTTGGTCAAAATATATTTCCCAATCATAAGGATCAATTTCTGAAAATTTCTCAAATTTTTGTTCCTAGTCGACTAAAAGATTTTCCTAGTCTACCAGACAGTTTTTCAAATAGTAATAACAGCAGTTATTTTAACTAATATTAATTAATTAATTTTTTATTAATTAATGTATGTTATAAATTCCTATAAACAGATAGATTTGGACAGTTTCTAGCCGTTTATAGCAGTTTCTAGCCGTTTATTAACCATCTCCTATCAAAGGACACTTCAACAATCATTTTCTGACCTGGCAGCATTATTAGTCGACTAATACTTTTGTCTAGTCGACTAATTTTTTGAAAAATGGCTCAGAATTTTTTGAAAATTTGGGCAGTTGTCCAACATTAGAAAACTAACTTTTAGGGCTATAATTAGACCCCCAGACCCCTGCCTAAAACACACGAAAATTCACTCACTCTGTCTTTTCTTAAGTATTCTTTCTCTCTCTAGAAAGTGTGTGATTTTCAGATTTTCTTAGGGGAGCCTCTGTAGAAATTCTACCCCTTTAGGAAGTCCAATTTCCAAGAGTAGTCTACCACAATTCATATCTTGAACCTGGGAGATTCCATCACCAACCTTGCGCTATAATTCCGATATTATCAAGGATATATGTGATATTGTTTCATACTCTTTCTTGTACTTTATTTGGTGAATCTCTTGTCGAAGAGATTGTACAAGTTTGCAACACGGGGAGTGTTGGCATCTTTGTATATTGATTAGTTGTGGGAAGCAAATGTTTTAGTGGATTGAAATCTCTACGGGGTATAGGACTGGACATAGGATCACAAGGATCCGAACCAGGATAAATCTCGGTGTTTGCATTTGGAATATTCTTAATTGTGTTCATTAATTTTTGCTTTCTTATTGCACTTTTTTATTAACTTTTAATTTTGGTATATCGTCATGATTTACGTTATTCACCCCCCTCTAGTGTATTTGGTGTGTAGGAGATCCAACATTTTGTGTCGGAGCTTTATGGTTAAAATGGCCTACACCCAACTCCACGCGATCACGCAAAAGATATCCAAACGGCCATGTCACTAAAGATAAGAATTGATGATTTTGTAATCGACACAGCCGCATGTCTAAGACGACGTGGCCACGTGTTCCTGAGAAGCCAACGACCAAACGGTCGCTCCACGCAGCCGTTTTAAAGAAGACGTGGGCGTCGAAGCTGAATTCGATGCCATCGCATTGCTAGCGATGCAACTGCATTGCTGAGCAAAAGCCACACCGATTAATGCAAATGGACTATGCGACTGTGTTGTTTTCGATGTGGTCGCGTCGAATATGGTTTCTACGTGAATCTGGGCACCACCAGGGTATTTGTTAGGGGTTTTTTCATATTTTTGGAGTATGTATAACACCAGAGTATTTGTTAGGGGTTTTTTCGTATTTTTGGAGTATGTATAAAGCTCATCTTCTTCCCCGAGCGAAACCCAAGTTTTCTTCTATTTTTTCTGAGGTTTTGATGGTTTTGTATGGATTTCTATTGCATTTTAATTCTACACTTTTGTTGTTTTAGTTAGTTACTTTTGTAATAGAATAGATTTGGATAATAGAAATCTTCTTTTGTGATTCACATTGTGTCTATTTTCCATCTCTTGTATTTATATTGTAAATCTATTGTTTTTCTCATTGCCCCTATGGTTAGAATTGATTCTATTGTAATGGATAGCGAGTAGTTTTCATCTAGGGCAATGTGTTGAACCCCATTGGATTAGGGCTATGGGTTGGATGATTTAATTGATTAAATTTTTGGGTTAATTGTGGATTTGGGGTATATTGGGATGTCATGCCCCGCTTTCCAAAATGACGGAAGCGAGACATGACTAAGGCTGCATAGGCCGGTGCTGTGAGGCTCGGATCCAATAAGCGTCTGGGAGGAACACCAAAGATAGAAACAGGTCCTTGCATACATAAAATTCGGAACAACAGAAAGTACTGAAAGAAAAGATGCATTCATTTTATTCCACAAAAATATCCAGAAGAACAAGAGTCTAAAAAGGAAATAATGCCTAGCATGGCTACAACTGCAGAAAAGGGAAACTATGGTGCTACGCACCCAACCTAAAACAGAAAATAAAAAGTGCTACACACTCAAACTAGATAGCGACTAAAACTCCAAAGTCATCAACTGATGAACCTCCTAGACTGGTCCTCACTCGGGTCCTACTCCTGATCAGTAACGTACTCGTACTCCAAGTCCTCTGGTACTGGGTCCTGGTCTACTAACTCTGTCTGGGTACCTGACGTACAAATACCAAGAGAAAGTGGTTGTACGTCAGGCGAAGTCTGCAAGTAAATGTGAGAAGACTCCACGGCAAGGTGTATAACATTTTAAGGATGGCATTTTAAAGGTTGTTTACATGATGATGATGCAACAACATGACAGATATGTATATGTGCAAGAAAGTAAAGACAACACTGAAAAGTAAACGTGACAGGAAATAGCCATAGCGTGTGCTATTGGCTACAAGGCTAGACAAGACAAGACATGACATGACATGAAAATACAGTGTGTGTCACGAAGGGTTCACGCCTTATGGTAGAGGGGGATCAAACCCTCTAAACCATACGACCGCTCAACCCTACCCCAACCCAAGTGCTCAAGACAAGACAATTTAGGACCACTCACTCTAGCTTGGCGAGTGCCTCTATTCCCACGATCCGTAGCGTGACTCTCACTCCCTTGGTGAGCGTCGAATGTTCCGTAGGAGAATCTTTAACAGGGACCACTCTCTCTAGCTTGGAGAGCATCCGAAATGCATGTAGGCTTTTGTAAAACAGGGATCACTCTCTAGCTTGGAGAGCGTCCGAAACGCCCGTAGACTTTTGTAAAACAGGGACCATTCTCTCTAGCTTGGAGAGCATCCAAAACACCCATAGGCTTTTGTAAAACAGGGACCACTCTCTAGCTTGGAGAGCGTCCGAAACGCTCGTAGGCTTTTGTAAAATAAGGACCACTCTCTCTAGCTTGGAGAGCGTCCGAAACGTCCGTAGGCTTTTGTAACATTTCATGACATGACAAGTGGTAAGGAGTTGTTCATTCTAGGGGGTCCACACGCATGCACACACTGATAGAACCTAGGGTGTCTGTTGTTGTAGTTGTTTGTTGATTCTAGGGGGTCCACACATGCACACACATGGATAAAACCTATGGTGTCAGTTGTTGTTGTGTTCGGACTTTGTCGTCAAGTCCAGGCTGTCGTGGGGTGTCCCAGACGCTATCTTTTCACGTCTGGTTCTCTTGTTTATACTTTTTACAGTTCAAAGGAGACAATGGCCTAAACGTGGCCGAAAACTGTGCAAGTGAACACACATGCCTGCGGTGGTGATCGGTACGTCCATCGGGAGCGTCTCGTTGAGGCAAAGCATCGGTAAGGGGTCGTCTGAAACGAGCCAACGGTGATGTCAGAACATGTTTTTCATCAATCCTATTATGATTCGTTTCTATGTTAAACGTGGCTACCCTAACAGTCACATGTCAAGATGTACGTTCAGCCTATCCGACGATTCTATCCTATGTGCACAGTCAATCAGTCCGATCGTCGATCTACGATTCCACATCATTTTAAAGGAGATGAAAGTAAATTTAGTTACTTTATTTGCGATTTTTAGTTAGGTTTTGATGACTTAAAGTTTGGGTTGCTACGAGTGAGAGGGTAAACCTGGTGCGATGAATGCGCACGAATCTGACATCGGGTCTGGAAACGGTGGCGATGCTCATCCTCGATTACAGGTAGCACAGTAAGGGTCGTCTCGGGATCGTCTTGGGATCATCTCGGCTGCGGGTAGTGCAGCGAGATGTCACGGCAACGTGTACGGCGTCAGGTAGCTTCGGTTGCGAGTAGCGCAACGAAATGTCACGGCGGCAGCTACGACGTCAGGGAAAACGTGCGAGATCAGCGACATGTATGAACTCCTAGATGTACTGGGGCTGCAGGAGATTGGATAAGGTTGAAGGGGGTCACATGGCCTGAGGGGTGGCCGGATCAACTGCCGACGGCGAGGTGTCGGGCTGTTTTGCGGAGAAGAGGACAGATCTAAATATGCCTGGTGTTTGGGTTCGTAGCGGGGTTACCACAGCTTGAGGAGGTAGGAAAAGGGTTGTAGTAGGTAGAGGCGTCGAAGGGGAGGTCGATGGCGGTGGGGAGGTCACCGGCGACGGCCGGAAAGCGACGGTGTTGGCTGTCAAAAACTGGGCGGCAGTGCTCCCTTCCTTGCAGCCAAGAGCAGTATATAGGGAGTTCCAAGGGGAAGAGAGAGAAATGGAGGAGTGGAAGGAGGTTGTCGAGGAGGAGAGGAGGTCGGAGGGTGGCCGTGCGGTGGTGGGGTGGCGGGAAAAAGGTTGTGCACGCGGGTTTAAGGGGCATGCTGCTGATTCTTACGGCAATGGAGGTTTTTGGGAGTTTTTAAGAGAGAGAGAAGAGAGAGGAGGGAGAGAAGAGATGAGAGAGGGTGTGGTGGCTGGAGATCATCGAAGCACCGGAGGTGGCCACACGTGGGTGATGAAGGGTGATGGCGGCTGCAAAAACATGAAGCCCTAGGTTTCAGTTTGGGTTGTGTTTTTAACATGAAGAAATTGCTAAATAGGTTTAGAATGGGGTGTAGTTTAGGTTGATAGGAGATAGGGTGTGTGAGAGGGGAAGGGTTCACTTAGGGTGTGGATAGCCCAGCGAATCACATGTGATACGTATGAATCCAAATTGATTTGGGTTAATATGAATTTCAAAAGTGGATTAGGCTAATCGGGCTTCGAAGGTAATTAGTGTGATGGGCCAAGCAAACGGTGTCCGAAAATTATGAAAAAAATATCAGGACGATCGTGACGACGAGAGTATTGAGGATACGAGGTCCGGTCACAGCTGAGCCTATCGAGAACGAAAATAAAAAATAAAAACTAAGCGTTGAAGTCTAGAGGCTAAAACACCCCTTCATTAAAAGCTGAGTTTTAGAAGAACGACCCGTGAAATGACGTTCCCAAAAAATCCCACAAATAACTACTCTTCCATACAGTCACAACGACATATAACATCACGTATTCTGGATAGAAGAAAGGGCAAAGAAAAATATGCGTACAAAAGAGGAAAGTACACGCGAAAAACTAACGGTCGAAAAACGGCCGTTACATTCTACCCACCTTAGAATAAAGTCTGTCCTTGGACTTTCTAAATATAAATATATCTAGCCACTCTAGTAACTATCCCAATCACATCACACTATAAATCAAACAAGGTATAGTTACTACAAGTGCTTATATATGCACTAGATAGTCAAACATTAACACTACAAACATGTATATGTGTGTGTGTGTGTGTGTGTGTGTGTGTGTGTGTATTGGAAGGTTAGTGAGTATCTTTATTAAAATATCAAAAATGTACAGTGAATACGAAGGGGGAATGACTAGAGAGAGGAGAGGGCACAAGCGCCGTCACTCTCTACTACCATATACCCCTCCATACCATAAATGTACAAAGGCCATACTATCCTGCATCCCTAAATTCCCAGTTAGCCATTGCTTGAGCAGCACATGGGTCATTGGGATCTTGGTCTCTTAGTGCAATCCTTATATCAGCTGCTATGTCTTCAAACAATAGAGTCTTTGATTTTTTGGTTCCCTCAAATATCCTCCTATTTCTCTCTCTCCAAATGTGCCAAACTATGGCAGATAGGGTAGTTTTGGCCAGCAAGCTAAGGGTATCCTTTGATGCAAAGTGCTAAAGGTAATAGTCCCCCACTTTAAGTCATGAGGGTTCAATGGGGTCTGATGCACCCAATTTGAGGAGGCTCCTGCGTAAGATGTAGCTTGAATAGTGGCATCCAAAGAAGATATGATTCCTGTTTTCATCCATTCCCTCATCACATAAAACACAATGAGTTGGGGTACTAATGCCCCATTTAGCAAGCAAATCCCTAGTTAGTAATTTCGCATGGAGAGCCCGAAGTAGAGTCAATGTCATCTTAGGGATGTGCTTATTATACCAGAGTAGTTTATAATAAGGAAACAAAATACCCCGATGTCTGGTACCCTCCCAAGCATCACTGAATGAAAATCTAGGTCCTGGAATCCATTCCCATGTATCTGGCCCATGTGAGAGGTAGATCGGCTGAAGCAGGTGCTGAATATGATGGATAGAGGGATCATCCACCCATCCATTACCTGTCCAATATTCGGAAACCTTTTTGTTGGCTGACTCAGAAGGTACATCATATAAATCACTTAGAGGACCACAAACGAGCCAGTTATCATGCCAAAATAGAGTTGAACACCCATTTCCCACTTGTCGCTTAATCAACTTCGTAGAGAAAGTCCTGCAATGTAACATAAACTTCCAAGTGCCAGAGTGAGTTGTTTTACCTTTTGCTACAAAAAATCCACTACTATCTCTGTAGTTGCTTTTCATACAATTAGCCCAAAGTCCTTCAGTAGATAACATCCTCCATGTCAGCCTAACGCCTACCGCCAAGTTTAGATCTGAGAATAGTCTCATGCCAACCCCTCCCTCCTCTTTAGGGGTACAGATGTCTTTCCAGGCCCATGTGTGAGAAGATCCACAGATAAATTTCCTACATGCCGAGGTAATTCTTTGTAAAGTAGATTTTGGTATCCGATAAGCTTGCATCCAGAAAATAACCATGCCATATATTACGGATTTTACCAATTCAATGCGTCCGGGTATGGATAGTAACGAAGAGGACTAGCCCATAAGTCTTTTCTTACACTTATCAATCAGTCTGTTGTACATTATAGGCTTAGGGCATCTGGTGGAGAGCGGCAACCCCAGATAAGTGGTAAAGGATGTGCCCAGGTTAATCCCAAGTAATTTTGCTAAACAAGCAGGCCTCTTTGTCCCCTTACTGAAAATAGAAGTACTCTTATCTCAGTTTATTTGCAATCCTGTGAGATTAGTGAAATCTGATAATAAAGTCTTAAGTCCCCCAAATGAATGAGAATTAGCACGGCAAAAAACCAGGAGATCATCGGCAAAGAGGAGATGGGAGATTGCACATGTACGTCTCATATGGTGAATATTTCTGGCCACTATGGCTTCTTCTATAAGTAGTGAAAAAGCCTCCATAGTGATGACAAAAAGAAATGGGGAGAGGGGGTCTCCCTGCCTGAGCCCTCTATTACCTTCAAAATAGCCCACAGGAGAGTCATTAACCATGACTAAGAAGGTAGAAGTAGAAAGACATTCCTTTATCCAACCTGAAAATTTCCTGCTGAACCCCATTTGGTGCATAATGAAGTAGATGAATTCACGATTCACAGTATCGAAAGCCTTCCTTAGATCCAATTTAAGGCATGCTCTAGCTACTTCTATCATAGACAGTCAATTTCATACACGTACTTCAATCATTCATATAGTCACGTATATCCTTTTATAACTATCACTCACTATCACATAACCAACTTACACATACTTATATAAAAAAAGTTTCACACTAGCAAACACGATCGTAATTCTTCACATATAGATAATTAACTATGCACAAAACAACATGGATATACTACTCCCTAATATCTCCCAGTGTACATTCAATACCAACATATCAACGCATGTGGTCACACCATACAATATTAAATCATGTAAGCTATATCTAATATACATATATCACTACTATAATACACCAATATATAGTTATTCAAATACACGCAGATACTTCATCTTATATACACATCACAAACAATCCTGTAACTATATTCAAGACGTGACACACATACCATAGTCGCAAACACCTTTAGCTAAGCACATACTTACCCGTGCATGGTGCACGCCTACACACGCTAATATACTATTCATATATACCACTCATACCACTATATACTTAGCACATTCTACACACCTAGTTTAGCTAACTGATATACATCCAACCTGTAAAACCTTAGTAAATAACTATACTACAGGACCAACACCTATAACTATATGATGGTATAGCCACCCACAATCATGTGCGTAGCACAACTAGACACAACCAATCCTATCACTATACATACATCATCTATTACTATATTCATAGTACTACACACAAACCACAGACATATATAATAATATACTTAGAGTTTACCCACTCAAGCATGAGTGAGACTCAAAACCTATATCAGAATGCTCTATATACATAACATGATATTTATAACTATACCAACACCACTCCAATATATATTCATATACCAACGTAACCACATACATACCATAGTAATATTACAACATCAGCACGCGTATATATTCAAATACATTATTCCATATATGCATGCATCGTATAGCCACATACATATAATATATATTCACACCATAACAATTTACATATAATTAGTATACTAATACATATACTTATCCATACATAGTTAAGACGTACAATAATCGTGTATACCTCATGGTATACACGCACACGCACAACATCCCGTAAAGGCAAGCAATCCCAAACAAAATTATAACCCTATTACCGTACGTTTATCTCACATATACATATAGTAAGCACATATCTACTCAAGGCTAAGTACATACATATCAACGTACGAGCACACGCTCATACGTACTAACATATAGATCATATAATAGACCTACGCACTTAAGTATAAGCACACCCATTATCATTATACTTAACATGCACATGACTTACTAGTATATTATTTCAAGCATTTACAAGTATTCTTCAAACCACATACTTCACTAGTAGATATTCCAACACTAAATCTAATATACGCAGGCATCCCTAAAGTGGTATAGCTATCCACACATATATAAATACCATCATTTATACAACTTCATACATATATCACGAATAACACTGAGTATACATACATGACACAAGAGACAAGCATTAATATCCTAAGTATAGCACACTCATACAGGTCCATACACTCTACCTATATGCATGCACCACGACGACATCACAAAAACCAATGGGCCTACTACTAAACTAGAGTTGACACAGGCAATGACAAGCTCTAATGTCTAAACAATAGAAAGGAAACGGAAACCAAAAGCGTAACGAAACAAGATCGGAAAGAGCGAGTTCAGATAAGGCAAGGATAAGGAGATAGCTGGTTGGGTGGGACAAAAATATTGCTCTAAATAATTAAATAGATGAAAGAAGGATACGTGTAAAATATGGTATCATATATATATATATATATATATATATATAATACATTTGACAGCGATTTTTGAATCTTAGGGCTGACTAGGACAAGATGACTAGGACAAAGGGGTTGATAGAAAGAGGGCCATGATTTAATCTTGGGGAAAGAACGGTTTAGATGAAACTTTGAGATGAAGGGTTTGTATTTTAACACATACTTTTGATATTAGTGGGTCCCATTTGATAGCAACCGACTATTTTAGAGAAAGCATCAGCCTTAAATAATTTTGGAAAAGAGCAACATGCATTTTGGATGAGAGTTTCCCAAAACTCCCTTGCTCTTCCCCAAAGTCATTTCTCCAACATCATTTCTCTCAGCAATCTTCCCCAACAGACCATCTCCTTTGTCTTCTCGCAGCAAGGTAAAGAGAGGAATCTCTCAATCTTCCCCAGAGCAGGAATCGCATTTCCCTGAGGTCACAGGTTGAAGAATAGGAATCTCATTTCTAAAGGTATGGATTCTCATTTGATCTTGCTAATTCTCGCTGATTCTCGCTAGATCTGAGGGTGTTTAATTCTTCTCGCAGTCAGAAGAAGAAAGCAAAAATCATTCTCGCAATTTATCTTGCTTGCCGAAGGTACGAGTTCTTCTCCATAAGCTTCTCATTTGATTCTTGCCACAGATCTGAAGATTCTGAAGATATGAAGGTACTGCATCATCTGTTAGCGTACACTAAAATTTTGATGTAAAACATTTTAATTTAGATTTGGATTTTTTCCATTATATTGCAACGAATGATTGTTGTTTAAAAAATTTCAACCCCACAAAAAAGCAGCCACACATTGTTTTTAACTCTCATTTGATCATGGAGCTCCATTCTCGGTGGGGCAACAAGTGATTATGGTGTTCGATATTTTCTGATTATTTACGGTCTTCTTGCAGGCAGCTTGCAAGAAGAAACCCAAGCAAGTTCTGGTTGGGGGGACTGACAACCAAAAAAACCTCAGCCTTATTGTTTTTGAAATAAAGTCCCCCCAAATATTTCGAAATAAAGTTCTTGATCTCGATATTTTCTGATTATTCTGAATCTGTCCTCTTGCATGCAGTTCAAGGACCTCTATTTTCTTGATCGTTCAAAGTTCATTCCTTTACGGAACCCTATTTGGAGTAACCCTTTGTATTATCTTTGGTGAAATGCAGAGTTGATGGAGGTGAATCCTTGCTGTCATAGTGCCATGGTTATTGGTGATAGTGGATTTTGCATGATACAACTGTTACAATAAAGTAAATTTAGAAAGGAAAGGAGTCTAACGAGAGAGCAGTTGTTCACTTAAGTGTGAACATGATCAAGAAAATTCCAGGAAAAAATTAACAACCCCCATCAAGACCCACTCAAGCTAAGCAGGCTCCGCTAAAGATGTTCCAAAAAGAATATTAACAAGAAAGTTTTACTAGGATTTGCTACCAAATCATTTTCTTTCACATGACCAACCAGTAATATTTAAATGCACTACATATAAAGATTACCACTTGACATTACGTCCTAATTTTTTTAAGAATTTCAAACACATGGAACGCTAAGGCATTATTAAATGACATGGTGATTAAGATCACTATATAAACAGTTGCCTTTCTGACAGAGATTCCTAAATACATTCAGCTTGAATGAACGTGACAAAAGGGCACAGAGATGAAGAGCATGATGTCGGACTGAACGCTAAGGCTTGATAAATGGAGTAGTAATGCATAAATGAAAAGGCAGTACTGATTGGACCTCCAAGGAGCATGATGTCGGACTGCAGCTATATACGGATCAAACTGGTTCAACATGAACCAATTGGCTGAAGTCCTTACCAGAAGCTGCAAAATTCAGCTGCATTGAGTTAACTGTTGCATTGAGGAGACACTAAGTTCAAGGACCTCTATTTCTTGATCGTTCAAAGTTCATTCCTTTACGGAACCCTATTTGGAGTAACCCTTTGTATTATCTTTGGTGAAATGCAGAGTTGATGGAGGTGAATCCTTGCTGTCATAGTGCCATGGTTATTGGTGATAGTGGATTTCACCATTGTCAACAATATAGATATATTTTTTCCAATTATTTCCTTATTGACTTACTTTTGTATAGAAATTTGCTTTGGATTTGTTTGTTAAGCATTATTCTGTTCAATGTCATAGGTTTCCAGAGAGCATTTGTCATATTATATGCATTATACAGAAGCTGAGCTGCAAACCTGGAGTATATGAGATGATTATCAGATTTAAGATCCTGCTATTGTTTAGCAAGGTAATTGGAACATTTCAGTTGCTCTTTCCTAGCAGCATTATTATCCATGATATATTCAACTGTCAGGCAAGTAGGTTTATTTTAACCACGGCTCTTTTGATCCTTTTCGAGACAGATGTCATCACAGAAGGATTAATCAATGGCAACGGCAGATGTTTTTCGATGCTAAGGTAAGAGAGCTGGTAGAGATGGCTTACTCAAGAGCCAAGCAAATCATTACCACACACATTGATCCTTCATAAACTTGCCTAGCTTCTCATTGAAAAGGAAACAGTAAACTGAGAATAATTCATTGTACAGTCAATTTCTTTGTAAATTCATTTTATATTCTTTATATTCATTTTAAATTTTATTTATTGTTTGTAAACTGATTCTTTGTACAAATGATAGCATCACAATTTTATATTCTTTGTAAAATGATTATTGCATATCCTGAAATTGCAATATGAACTGATTGTGAACTCAATTTAACATCAGGATATGGAACATTGTTGTCCTTGGTCAATTTCAGTTACAAAGAACATTGCATATCCTGCAATTGCTATATGAACCTGCATGTTTCAGTTAAATTTCACTCAATTTTAGTTAAATTGAGTTCACAATTTAGGTTGAACTGATTGTTATATTGTTGTTCTTCCATTCAGTCAACTTTCCATTCAATTTTTTGCATTGCTATCAATTTTCTCTTCAGTCGATTTTCCATTCATTTTTTTTGCATTCAATTTGAGCCCTCTTTTGTTTAATTGATTATGAGTTAGTATTCTGATTCTTTGTCTCGGATTTGAGTACACGTTTCGAATATTCGGAATTAAGGATAAAGGAGCCGGCTTTGATGTCTTCTAGGGTTTAGTTTAATTTGGTTTAATTCATAAATTAGTCTCTGTATTTTTCTTAAAAAGTTATTATAATTTAGATGGATGAGACTTTGAAGATGGAGAGCCAGTTGCAGTTGGCTGCGGCCTTTGTTGAAGGGGGAATCCAGGATGCTAGGGGGAATCTCGGATTTTAGGCCTTCTGCGAGAGCGATCCTTCGACTGGTTGTGATTGAATTTAGGGTTATAAATTGATAGCTTTCTGATTCTGATTTGTCTTCTTCTGACCGTATATTTGTTTGTTACTGGGGATTTTTAGGTGACTTGCTGCAAGCATGAGTTCCACCTTCAGTGCATCCTGGAATGGTAACACATGTTTGGTCTTTTGATTTCCTGTCAAATATCGTTTTTTGATTACTTAAATGGATAATCATGAGGTTTCTCTACAATCATGAGGTTTCTCTACTGCAGAAATATAGTTGGATTTATTCTATTATAACTCATCAGGGTTCTTGGGCCATTTGTTACCTTAATGGTATAAATTGCAGTGTTCTATATCAAATGGCAACAAATCATGATGTACCTTCAACTTGCGCTGGGCAGTTGCCCAGCGCAAGAAAAAACCAAAAATAAAATTTTGCATATGTTCTGGCGGTAATTAATGTGATTAGGGTCAATTTATTAATTAATTGCAACTAACATGTTCTGGCAGTTATTATAGGATCTCTGACACACCAATCAGTTTAGATCAATTAATTGCAACTAACATGCTTCTATGACTCTGGTTATTGCCAGTCTAACCTATGTTCTCTTTGTCTATTAGAATATTCTCATCATATATCCCTTCCATATGGATTTTAGTCTTTTGCACAATATTTTCGCTGTAAATCAGTAATGATCATATCGATTCTTCTAGATTAGGCTTGTAACTATTACAGTTTCGTTATCTACTAATAGATGTGTCAGCCATAATAGCATCAATAATTGGGAACACTGGCACCATATTGGACCAAATATTGATTTCAGCAACTTCTTGATTTCCTGAAATGATAATTTAGGATATTCTGTGTTAATCTAACATCCTGGCAGTTTTGTTTCATTGAATAATTAGTCAATCAAATATGTTAATTGAGTAAATTCAATGAAAGTAACAACATTGACATTTGAAGATTAGTTCTTTATGGTTAAATTTATGGTTAAACTTGAGATATGGAAATGATATGGGTTGAATACTATAATATGCATGCAGTTTTTATATAAAAGTGCAATGAGTTTTTCTAACATATCTTTTGAGGAATATATTCACAGATTCAAGGGACAGGAATATCGTAGGAATTACAGAAGTAGAACCATGTTTGTTTCCTGTAACTTTATTATTTAAACAAGCTTTCCACCAAAGCCTATGCTCCTATTATGGCTTCCTATCAACTCATATTATGGTACATTTTTTTGCAGCAACCTCAAAAACTTCATATTATGGTACATGGAACTTGCCCAGACATAATCGTTAATGTTTGCTTACAAGTTCTCTCTGGGAAGAATGATAGAGCAACCTGTCGAATATGAGTTCAGACATCAGAATGTGTCGGATTATGAGTCGTCTGTGGGAAGGGACAGAACGGGGGCAAAGAGGCATACCAACAATATTAGCATGCTCTTCAACATACAATGGGTTTTTTTTGTTAGGCCACCGCAAGCGAGAAGTGTGTCAATCTGCCAATAACAGAGAGGCAGTTGTACTTGGAAAAATAACATTTAATTATCAGTAACTTCTTATGTCAATGCAATGTCAAAACTATCGAATTTCACTACTTGAAGTTAACAATATGCTTAAGTTTAATAAGCAGAACTGAACTAAAAAATAGTAACATTGTGAGCCAGTAATTTATTAAAATTGTGAGCAAAATCTATACTAGGTGTGGTTACGCTTGGGTGCTTCAACATGACTCAGTAATTTATCAAAATTGTGATGGTTATATATAAATTATAAATTTTGATAATTCGATATGTAATATTTTCGGGTTGAATTGGATTCAAGTCCACAAGTCCAATTGGCTGTAGTATTGTAGCTACTTTGAAGGAGAGGAATGGTCTGAATCATTCCTCTTATTAATGATTGGCAACTCCACCTATTGTTTTCTCGATGCAACAAGAAATTCATTGTTATCGCAAAATAGCCTGATTCTGATCGATTAGCGGCGATCAGAGATGAGTTATTCTAATGATTTCTAAATATAATTAATTAAATTTATTAAGTCATGTTATTAATTAATTTATTTCCGCCAACTGTTTTAGTTTTTTTGTATTTCTTTAATACTACACTATGAAATCACCATCTTTTGATATTTTTAAAAATTGCATCATCTCTTATTTTTGCTTTGCTCAGGGCAAAAATAATCCTCGTTACACCATTGAGCACATGTACATATTATGTGTGTTTTCATTTTTTTTTACTGGAGCCTACAACATGCTCGATGAAATGCCCACTTCACGCACAGCCAGGGAAGCGTATATATCGGCATTATGCATGCTTGCTAATTATTTTGAGCATTGCTATGCTCGCAAGAGGTATCTCCCAATGTTCAACTTGGATAACATTGGATCATCTTTTAATTAAGCGACTCCAAGTAGGACTACCTCCTCTCTCGAGGCGTTCGGAGAAATTGTCAAATTTGTTGAGAGAAATCAAATTTAGTAGAGGTCACTTAATCAAAACTTGAGAAAAAGAAATTAGAGTTGTGTGACTAGAATATGTGAATTCACGTTATTTAGAATTTTTTTCTGCAATTAGAGTTGTATGATGTAAATTGTGGAGTGTAGTTATAGTCGATGATATGTTGATCAACCCATTTTGTATCAGTTTTAAGTTCAAACAGTTGATACCATTTTAACACAAATTTGAAATAGGAATTTTGAGAACTGCAAAAAGCATAGGAGGCCTACCCGTTCGATGAGATAGAGCCCAAATGGCAGCGGCACTGGGAGGTGAACAAGATGTTCCATACATCGAAGAAGGTCAACACCTTAAAGCTTAAGTGCTACATCCTCTACATGTTCCCGTATCCAAGGTGCTATCTTTGTCTCAAATTTTCAGTGACAACTTCGTAAAAGCTTGACCTTTGTGGGAAAAAATGAACTTTTGTGAATCTTACTGTCAGTTGTAGTTCAAAATTTCAGTACCCGTTTGATCATGTTTTGAAATTTGAGAAAGAGAAGCTTTGACTGTGTGTCTGATTAAAATGTAAAATTTTTTGGTAGAGCGTTATATTTGAAGCTTAGAATATGTGAAGCACATGTTAGTTTTGAAGGGAACTAAATTTTGGGAGAAACTAAACTTTTTTGGGGAATTAAATTCTCCGGTGGAACTGAATTTTGGGGATAATTAAATTTTTTGGAGAAACTAAATAACAATTATTGCGCTTTAAATATTGGTGTTCAGTTAAAATTAATGGATCCAGGATTTTTGACTAGATATTTGTGTGGCATTGTATTTGGTTCAAAAAAAGTTGGGGCTTTGTATTTGGTTCGCATAAAAACAATTTGCATTTTGGTGAGGAATCCAACGTCGTCGCCGTTAAATTTGTTGTTCCGCGCCGAAGGCACCCGCGCTGAAGGCGCCCCGCTAAATTTTTTACACTAATTTATTGTTTTGCACCGAAGGCGCCCGTGCCGAATTTGTTGTTCTGCGCCGAAGGTGCATGCGCCGATTTTGTTGTTCCACGCCGAATGTGTCCGTGTCGCTAAATATTTTTACGCTAATTTGTTGTTCCGCGCAATTTTGAGCGTGAAAATAATTTTTTGGGGAACAAAGATTTTGCAGTGGAAAATCTTAATTGAACTGTGCCCGCGGGCACGGGTTATGACTAGTATATATATATATACACTACTAAAAATATGTAGAAATAGCGATCATATGGTAAAATTTTACAACTCGGAAAAAGGGTTGGACGAAGAAATAAAGAGTAGGGTGAGGTAGTGATTATTTTGCAAAAGAAAATAGATTTATACGGAAATTTTTGAAGTATGAGCATGATGAACATAGAACTGATATATAAAAAAATCGAAGTTCTGTTTAGCTTAGAAAAAATTCTAAAAGTACGTACGGTAAGTGGTTAAAACAAATTTCGTAGTTCAGAAAAAAGATTATATATTGAATTATCAAAATGGCAGCAAGGTTTTTAAAACTAAAATACGAAAGATACCGGTTAGATAATGGTTACGAGATAGTAACTAAAAATTACGACCAAGAAGGTTTCAAAATCCAAGAAAGAATTTTAACTCAACTGAAAAGCAAGAAATTTAAATATATAATAAGGGGTTTTCAAAGAAGTTAAACTGAGCGAAGAATTTAATAAGGAATTTCGAAAATACTTTTAAAGGAATCAGGATTTGTAATAGGGAAGATTCGAAGAATTTACGATAATCGTCATGAAGCATCACGTGAATCGAGGGCAAAGAATATGATCGCATGATGAATACGCGTATGATATGATTCATAAAAAGCTACGATGGAATTCTGCGGCCGATAACACAGAAGTGTAATGATTAGGAAGATGCTAGAAATCAGGGGTTCTAATTATCGGGCCGTCTAAAGATCAGGAGAACTCAGCACTAAGACTTCCTAATGAACTAGACTGTAATAGAGATCTTAGGGAAGAGTCCTAAGAGAATCAAGATTACGTTCTGCTTGGCCCGAAGTTGATGGACCCGAGCGAACGACTAAAAGAAGGACTCTCGAAATCTAACATGGTCAGAGCCGGGTGAGAGGCTACTAGGGTATACTAAGACGAGTATGACTAAATCTTAACCAAGGCGCCTGACTATCAAACCTGGACGTCTATATTAGTCTTCCTATCTTCTAAGACAAGGAAAACCAAATTTAGACTTGTACATGTTAAACTGGATATTAAATGAATGAGGTACTCTTATTGTTCCGAACTTTTTGCACGACTTGCATATGCCACCACTAAAACCTGTCACACCCCGCTTCCCAAAACGACGGAAGCAAGACGTGGCTAAGGTCTGTATGGGTCGGAGCTGTGAGGCTTGGACCCAATAAGCGTCTGGGAGGAACACCAAAGATAGAAAAAGGTCATTGCCTACATAAAATTCGGAACAACAGAAAGTACTAAAAGAAAAGATGCATTCATTTTATTCCACAGAGATATCCAGAAGTACAAGAGTCTAAAAAGGAAATAATGCCCAGCATGGCTACAACTGCAGAAAAGGGAAACTAATGATGCTACACACCCAACCTAAAACAGAAAGTAAAAAGTGCTACACACCCAAACTAGAAAGCGACTAAAACTCCAAAGTCAGCAACTGAGGAACCTCTAAGACTGGTCCTCACTCGGGTCCTACTCCTGATCAGTAAAGTACTCCTGCTCCAAGTCCTCTGGTACTGGGTCCTGGTCTACTAAGTTTGTCTGGGTACCTGACGTACAAATACCAAGAGAAAGTGGTTGTATGTCAGGCGAAGTCTGCAAGTAAATGTGAGAAGACTCCACTACAAGGCGTATACCATTTTAAGGAAGGCATTGTAAAGGTTGTTTACATGATGATGATGCAACAACATGACACATATGTATATATGCAAGAAAGTAAAGACACTGTTGAAAAGTAAACGTGTCAGGCAATAACCATAGCGTGTGCTACTGGCTACAAGAGTAGACTAGACAAGACAAGACATGAAATATTGTGTGTGTCACGAAGGGTTCACGCCTTACAGTAGAGGGGACAAACCCTCTAAACCGTGCGACCTCTCAACCCTACCCCAACTCGAGTGCTTAAGCCAAGACAATTTATGACCACTTACTCTAGCTTGGCAAGCGCCTCTATCCCCACGGTCCATAGCGTGACTCTCACTCCCTTGGTGAGCGTTAACTGTTTTGTAGGTGAATCTGTAACATGGACCACTCTCTAGCTTGGAGAGCGTCCGAAACGCCCGTAGGCTTTTGTAAAACAGGGACCACTCTCTCTAGCTTGGAGAGCGTCCAAAACGCCCGTAGGCTTTTGTAAAACATGGACCACTCTCTCTAGCTTGGAGAGCGTCCGAAACGCCCGTAGGCTTTTGTAACATTTCATGACATGACAAGTGGTAAGGAGTTATTCATTCTAGGGGGTCCACACGCATGCACACACAAATAGAACCTAGGGTGTCAGTTGTTGTTGTTTGTTGATTCTAGGGGGTCCACACACATGCACTCACGGATAAAATCTATGGTGTCAGTTGTTGTTGTGTCCAGACTTTGTATTCAAGTCCAGGCTGTCGTGACGCTATCATTTCACTTCTGGTTCTCTTGTTTATACTTTTTACAGTTCAAAGGAGACAATGGCCTAAACGTGGCCGAAACTGCGCAAGTGAACACACTTTCCTGCGATGGTGAGCGGAACGTCCGTCGGGAGCGTCTCGTCGGGGCAGAGCGTCGGTAAGGGGTCATTTGAAACTAGCCAACGGTAGTGTCAGAATGTGTTTTTCATCAATCCTATTATGGTTTGTTTCTAAGTTAAATTTGGCTACCCTAATAGTCATATGTCAAGATGTTCGTTCAGCCTATCCGACGATTCTATCCTATGTGCACAGTCAATCAGTCCGATCATCGATCTACGGTTCCACCTCGTTTTAAAGGAGCAGAAAGTAAATTTAGTTACTTTAGTTGACAAGTTTTAGTTAGGTTTTAATGACTTAAAGTTTGGGTTGCTACGAGTGAGTGGGTTAACCTGGTGCGACGAATGCGCATGAATCTGACGTCGGGTCTAGAAACGGTGTCGGTCCTCGTGTCCTCGACTGCGGGTAGCAAAGTAAGGGTCGTCTCGGGATCGTCTCAGGATCATCTTGACTACGGATAGCACATCGAGATGTCACAGAAACGGATACGGCATCGGGTCGCTTCGGTTGCGAGTAGCCCAACGAAACGTCACGGCGGCGGCTACGACGTCAGGGAAAATGCGCGAGATCAGCGATGTGAATGAACTCCTCGATATACAGGGGCTGCTGAAGATTGGAGGAGAACGAAGGGGGTCGCGTAGCCTGAGGGGTGGCCGGATCAACTACCAGCGGCGAGGTGCCGGGCTGTTTTGCGGAGAAGAGGACAGATCTGAATATACCGGTGTTTGGGTTCGTAGCGGGGTTACCACAGCTTGAGGAGATAGACTAGGGGTGCAATAGGTAGAGGGGTCGAACAGGAGGTCGATGACAACAGGGAGATCGTTGGCGATGGCCGAAAATCAGCAGCGTGGGCTGTTAAAAACTGGGCGGTAGTGCTCCCTTCCTTGCAGCCAAGAGCAGTATATGGGGAGTTCCAAGGGGAAGAGAGAGAAAGGGAGGAGGGGAAGGAGGTTGTCGAGGAGGAGAGGATGTCAAAGGGTGTCCGTGTGATGGCGGGGTGGCCGAAAAAAACGTTGTGCACGTGGGTTTAAGGGGCAGGGCTGCTAATTCTTGCGGCAATGGAGGTTTTTGGGAGTTTTTAAGAGAGAGAGAGAGAGAGAGAGAGAGAGAGAGAGAGAGAGAGAGAGAGAGAGAGAGAGAGAGAGAGAGAGAGAGGAGGGAGAGGAGGGAGAGAAGAGAGGAGAGAGGGTGTGGTGGTCGGAGATCACTGGAGCACCGAAGGTGGCAGCGTGTGGGTGGTGAAGG
Source organism: Scilla litardierei (assembly GCA_030789695.1). Lineage (NCBI taxonomy): Eukaryota > Viridiplantae > Streptophyta > Magnoliopsida > Asparagales > Asparagaceae > Scilla > Scilla litardierei. The sequence goes on along the minus strand of CM061135.1, from coordinate 100,502,001 downwards.
GTGATGGTGGCTGCAAAAACGTGAAGCCCTAGGTTTTGGTTTAGGTTGTGTTTTTAACATGAAGAGGTTGCTAAATAGGATTAGAATGGGGTGTAGTTTAGGTAGATATGAGAGAGGGTGTGTGAGAGGGGAAGGGTTCATTTAGGGTGTGGATAGCCCAGTGAATCACATGTGATACGTATGAATCCAAATTGATTTGGGTTAATATGAATTTCAAAATTAGATTAGGCTAATTGGTCTTCGAAGGTAATTAGTGTGATGGGCCAAGCAAATGGTGTCCGAAAATTATGAATAAAATATCGGGACTACCGTGACGATGAGAGGATCGAGGATACGGTGTCCGGTTATGAGCTGAGCCTACCGAGAACGAAAATAAAAAATAAAAACTAAGCATTGAAGTCTAGAGGCTAAAACACCCCTTCATTAAAAGCTGAGTTTTTGGAGAACGACCCGTGAAATGACGTTCACAAAAAATCTCACAAATAACTACTCTTCCATACGGTCACAACGACATATAACATCGCGTATTCCAGATAGAAGAAAGGGCAAAGAATCATACGCGTACAAAAGAGGAAAGTACGTGCAAAAAATGAATGGTCGTAAAATGGCCGTTACATGCGATGCCAATTATCATCGTAGATACGACCACCTCCCTTGTGGGCGATCGAATTGACCGCCGACGAGAGTTGGGACCAATCCGGGGTTTCGATCCCTACTACGATTCATACTATTGGTGTGACCAGCGAGAGTAGTGCTCCGATTAGGGCCCTCATAATATAGGTCTAATTCCTAAACGCCACTTTGGTCGGGAGCAAGATTGGGGACATTCATCGAGCGTAATGCACTTGACGTATACCGATGTATCGGCGAGAGTCGGCATCGGTATAGGTTAGGATAGGCCTATCATAGCATCACGAGAGCGGGCATAGGAGATAACATAAGGAACTATCCTATCATGCACCACGAGAGTGGGGGCTAAGAGAATGACCTTAGGTTAGACGACCTATCCCGAGTCCCAATGAACCGAACAATCGGTCATTTATTAATCCAACCCTAATCCTAGTTCAATGGTGGGGATACCATAATCCTAAGAGATTTTTATCATCTGACTTCACCTTTTATTTCTCTCATTCAACCATCATTCGATAGGGCAGCTTTCGAACGAAGAACAAAAATTGGTACTCAACGAACGCCTTCTGTGCTCGACCCGTTAGCGCTGCATGACACAGTACGCTTGAAGTATAAATATTATTAGCTTTGTGAGAGCAGACACTCACCTAGGTACAATCGACTAGAAATTTCCAAACTACTTCCCTAACACGTGGGAATTGTAGTAACCAAGTATTCTTCAAAGACTTTACAAAAGATATGAAATTTGCGTCCAATAATTTCCTAAAAGCCAATAGTATATATGTGAATAAGTGGCTTAAGAAAATCAAGAAAACTCTGGATCAAATAATTATCTATGAGTTAAAGCACAATTTGATCAATTGAGTTTGTCTTGAAAATTGATCTTTTAAAAATAAGCACGTGGTCTTTTGAGACCAAAGATCAAGTTTTCGTTTAATCTTTGAAAGAAAAATGTGATTTTAAAAAGACAGATTAAAACAAGAGACTTGTATTTTGAATCTCAATAGAAAAAGATTTTGAGCTTGGAGATAAAAAAGACAAGTAATTGAAAGGCGAAATAAAATTGAAAATAAATCAAGAGATATGGGAATGAAAATTAAATCAATAGCCTTCTGATAAAAAAGACAAGTAATTGAAAGGCGAAATAAAATTGAAAATAAATCAAGAGATATGGGAATGAAAATTAAATCAATAGCCTTTTGAATATAATGATGATCAGATATTAGAGCTTTGAGCACTTTGAGGAATAGAGAGATTTATTTTTAATTTGAAATTGTTATATCAAAAAATCTAAAATCCCAGATAATTATAAAAAAATATTCGTACAAAATCTGCACAAAATCTGCATAAGATCAGCTTAAAATAGCTCAAGAAATCAATTCCAATGGCTAGTTAAAGGCTAGCATAAATCAAGGCAGATTACCAAATCTGTCAACAGTTGACCCATATTGTCGGCTATTCTGGGGAATAGTTGGTTAATTCACCAAGATAGTCGGCTATTTACAAGGATAGTCGGCTATTATTATGGCAGAGAGTTGTAGGTAAAATCCTGACTAACTAGGATAGTCGGCTATTTCTTGATACATGAGTTTTTATACTTAAAAATACTTGAAAAATAATTTATAAAAATTATATTAAAGTGTTAAACTAAGTAGAATATTTTAAAATGATTTTTCAAGAAATTTTGTGTTTGTGTGTAAAAGATATACTATGACTTTCAAATGTCTAAGTAAATAACTCACTTAGACAGACATCTAGCTCTTGTTCTTCATTCTTTGACTTGAGCCATTTCCTCTTAATCTTACGTCTTCATACGCTTAATAGTTCCGAGACTTCAAATGCTTCAATTTGTAGCTTGAGAGTAGACTCTTGATCTTAGCTTCTAAGTCCTTCAATTTGCTTCACAATGCACTATATTCTTCTTGGATATAAAATAATCTGTATGCACTTGCGATACACACGTTAATATGTATATCACTTGTGCACATCATCAAAATCCACGTGAGTAGGTCTCAATATCCCAACACTCTCCCCATTTTTGATGATGACAACAAAAGATATAAAATGTGGAAATAATATGAAATTTGAAAAATTACTTACGTTCCCCCTGCAAAGATGCATGATTGCTATGGAGAGGTTACGTCCCCCTGCAACAAAGCTAGTTAGCAATAAGATGAAATATGCACAATTTTCATAGAGAATAATGGGTATCATACGCCATATGAGAGGGTCTCTCATATTCCCTCTCACATAAAAGGGGCAAGTACAAGCCCACATGGGCTTGTACTTGTTGTACTTGCCCCCTTTATGTGAGAGGGAATATGAGAGACCCTCTCATATGGCGTATGATACCCATTATTCTCATTTTCATATTACTTTCAATTCCAGTGTTATTTTATATGGCATTGTGAGCTTCCTCCCCCTTTATCACATGAAAAAATAGAGGTGTAATAACATATAAACCAAGTGTTGAAGTAAAGTGTGACATATGAATGATAACAGATTGATAGAATTATTTAAAAAATATGATAGATTAATTTTTTACTTGATAGCTCAATATCCCTTTTGCAACAATTTAACAATATTTGCATAAGAATTGCAATCATATATTTTAGTAGGCATATAATGCAACATTTAGCAATATTAAGCAAGCATATAATATATCATTTAGCAATATAAAGCAAGCATATACTGCAACGTTTAGATTAAGCAAGCTTAACTAACATAAGATGCCATTACATAGATAAGTGTTGTGGTTTCCAAGCCAAATATTACATACCATCTCACATAATAATACAAAATTTGTGAGAATCAATCGATTGTAGCAAATATTACAAACCAACATATTATTGTTCAAAATAGCACAACCAGCTTAGTATTAATAATCCAATAAGCTATCCATGTTTGATTTCCTTCTTGAGTTTCAGAAGCTCATCTTGGACTTCCGCAACTAAGGCATCCGTGATATCGCGCCTTTGCTTCATGGTTTCCTTCAAGGTCTCTATCCTTTGGATCAAGTCATCCCTCATGTTGCACTTGCATTGGTTTACTTGAAGTTCCATCTTGTTAAGCCTTGCAATTACGGCTTATTGGAATGATATCGTGTATGTTAGGATGTCCTCAGAAAATGAAGCTTGGCCTTGCTCCATTGGTTCTCATTCCTCAGCTTCTTCTTCTTCTTCTTCTTCTTCTTCACTTCCATCAACTGCATCCTTCCCGTGATCCGCATGGAGTCCCATCCTATTGAGTGCACCCGTGTCGAACCTAGTGAATGGTTCTAAGAAGTGGGTCTCACTATCAATGTCTACACCAGCAGAGATGAAGATGTATGTAAGGTTATTGGCCGTGTTAAAGATCTGAAATGGGGTTTATAGAAGTTGCACTATGGAGTATGTACTTGAGATGATTTGTGCCCAATTAACCTTGATTTTAGCCAACATTGCATAGACACACTTGGCTTGATTCAAAGACAATACGGCTCGACTCCCTCCCTTGTGATTAATGTTATATGAAAGAATATTCACGAGAATTCATGCTTTGGGAGTGAGATGGCCAGTGGGCAAGCTAGGCATAAAGTGTTTCCCTTCTCGATACATAAGATCGAGAACATCCTTGTCATTCATCTCTATTTCACGGAGAAGTGCCCCAGTGGATGGAATGCCTAGTCTCAAACCCAAACCATCCATATCAAGTACAATGGTAGCATCTAGGACTTTTGTATAGATCCAAGGTGATCCGGTTGAAGTGGCGACGTTCATGATCATATTCGTGCAAAATAAGTTAATTGGCCGAGGAAAGCAATTACACCTATTTCTATGTGAGAATAGATCAGTTAAACCTTGGAATTGAAATATGGTGTCAATTCCATACTTAGCCAAGTCATTAATCTTGACATACCTCTATTGGAGGATGGCCCTTTGGGCATTCAAATCAAAAGTGGAGAGTAGATCAGGCTTAAGTAGTATGGGTTGATGACTTCCCTTTTCGATAGTGGATGGGAAGATGATGATGATGCCATTCTTTTCTTTTAAATGTAAGTGCCCTTAACCATGGTTCTAGGAATAGAATGATATGAACTAAAAAAGAGATTTCAATGGTAGGAAGTATACCTAGGATGATAGATGATGACTTCCTTGGAAATATTGTCTTGATCTCCTTGAGAATTTCTGAAAAATTGCAAGTTTTGAGGTGGAAGAGTAGAGTTAGTCGACTATGGGTGTGAAGAGATGAAAGATGGTGAAAGGGGGGTAAAATCTAGGGTTTTACTCTTACTACAAGAGTTAATATCCTTAAGATTTCAACCAAGGATGTGGATCTCTTCTTCTTAATGGGTATGAGTGACTAAAGGTGGTAAAAACCCAATAAGAAAACCCAAAACCCAAAATCATAAAACCAATAGTCGACTGATTTTGGATATAAGAAAAAAAGACACATAGATTGTAGGCTAGCTATCTGGCAGATAGTAGGCTATCTGGCAGTTTTGAAGTAAACTTCACTGAGTATAGCATCAAACTGATTTCTAATTACTCAAACAATATTCTAATGTACATGAGATAGTTTTGATCATATTCATCTAATTTATAATATTTAAAATAGTTATCTTACTGATTTTTATCTTTTTGTCTCCTTTTCAACCATAAATGCAAGCGATTCTGTGAAAGAGACTACTTTTCTAATTCCAGTATCTGTATTAACCTGAAAAATAGACATAAATTTTTGATGTACCTATTATTCACGCGGACATTCCTAGTATTGTTTTCTATATGCTTAGGTTTGACTTTTTCATATTCTAAGCCAGGCATATTCCCCGAAGATTTTTGCTTATCAATTATATCATCAAGCTTTCCTTTTCGTTTTTGATAAATCATCGAATTTTCTTTTTGTTGTGTTCCCTATATCATCTAGGTCCTTTATCCTAGTTTTCATCACATTACCTCATCTAAAAGTGATTTGTTTTTCTTGATCAATTCTTCATTTTCTTTTTCAATCTCTTCCTTTCTTTTGGTGCACATTTTAAACTTCTTATTCAATTTGTGATGTTCTCTAATAAGCTTCTCATGAGCAGTACACAATTCTTTGTAGGCACCCTTTATATCAAATTCAAATTCACTATCGTTATCATCATTGCTATCACTACTACTAAGTAGGTCGTCGTCACTATAGTGATGTGATGATAGATCAGAATTAGTTACCTTTAATGACGTTGATGCCATAAAACACATGTGCGCCTGTTCTCCACTTTGTTCTTCCTCGTCGGATGATGTCGAAGATTCATCGGAACTTGACTCGTTGCTTTGTTCGAAAGTCGAATGCCTTTTTCTTTGGCTTTACAAAATTTTGTCCTTTTGGTTCTGTCTTCTGTCTTTCTCCTTTTCTTTGTCTTTTCATTGGTCATGATTTTTCTCCAAGGGGCAGTCTCTCTGAACATGTCCTAGTTTATTACATCCAAAACAGATAATATCATTACTTGAATGAGATCTTCTCTTTACGAACATATCTTGGATGAATTTTCTGAATTTTCATCGTTATGAAAGCGATTTCCTTTTTGTCCATTTCAGAGTATTCAGAATCTATGATGTCTTCTTTTGCACTAAATGCTAAGTTCTTCTTCTTTGGATTTTCCTAGATCTGTTTGTCTTCTTCTAGCTCTAACTTATATGCCATGAGATTTTCCATTAGCTCTGCAAAGATGATTGACTTCATATTATGAGCTTCTTGGATGGCGATGGTTTTTTCCTTCCATTCCGGTCGGAGTGATCGAACTATTTGCATCACCTGATCATACTCAGAAATTTTCTTGCTTAACCCTGCAAGCTCATTTGTGAGGTTAGTAAAACGAGTATTAACATCGCTAATACTCTCACCTTCCTCCATTTTAAAACACTCAAATTTTGAATACAATATATTATTTCTAGATTCCTTTACCTTTTCGGTTCCTTCATGGCTTACCTCAAGAGTGTGCGATACACGATTGAATTCTACACATGAAACTGCACAAAATAATGCATTCATAGCTTTGACGTTTATGTTACCTTTCTTATTTTCGTCGGCTGACCATTTTGCGGTGTCCATCTCGGTTAGGTATACATATTGATCTTTGGTGACGGTCCATGCATCGATGTCTAGGGATTGGAGATGCGTCCTCATTTGGATCTTCCAACTGGCATAGTTGGTTTTGTTGAACAATGATGGTCACATTGTGTTGAGTCCCTCAGAGTGATGTGATGTTAATGCCATTGCTTTTAAATCCTTGCTCTGATACCAAGTGTAGGATCCTGTGGATGGTAGACAACACTAGAATGGGGGTTGAATATGGTTGTCAACAAATAATAAATCTTTTTGCGTAATTGAAAATCCTTCTAATAGTTGCCTAAGTTTCAAATTCGAGTTGCATCAATTTGTATTTAATCCACAAGTATTATGTGCCTGAATAAAATAAGAGTTGCATCGGTATGAAAGAGTGTAAGCAATAATAATAAAGAGGGTTGAGAGATACGATCACGTCGTAAAAATTCAACGATTTTACCCTGGTTCAGCCCAACCTTGGCCTACGTCCAGCAACCAATCCACTAGCTTTCAACGACACCAACCTTGCCTCAACACAACCGAATGGGACTTCATACAAGCACCTAGCTTCCTCTTTCTAGGAATTTCTACAAACTCTCCCAGTTACAACCGACTAGGAATTACCAAAAAACTTCCCTAATACGTAGGATTTGTAGTAACCAAGTCTTCTTCAAAGACTTTACAAAGATATGAAATTTGCTTCCAGTGATTTCCTAAAAGCCAATTGTATATATGCAAATAAGTGGCTAAAGAAAATCAAGAAAACAATGGATCAAATAATTGTCTATGAGTTAAAGGAAAATTTGATCAATTGAGTTTGTCTTGAAAATTGATCTAAAAATGAGCACTTGGGCTTTTAGACACCAAAGATCAAGTTTTCGTTTAATCTTTGAAAGAAAAATTTGATTTTAAAACACAAAGAATAAAACAATAGACTTGTATTTTGAAGCTCAATAGAAAAATCTTTTGAGCTTGAAGATCAAAAGCCACGTTATTCAAAGGCTAAATAAAACTAAAAATAAATCAAGAGATATGCGAATGAAAATTAAATCAGTTGCCTTTTGAAAATAATGAAGAATAGAAATTAGAGCATTGAGCACCTTGAGCAATAAAGTGATTTCTTTTTAATATGAAATTGTTATATCAAAAACTCGGAAATCCCAGCTATTTATAGAGAAAATATTAGCACAAAATCTGCATAAGATCAGCTGAAAAATAGGACAAAAAATCAATTCCAGGGGTTAGTTAACGGCTCATATAATCAAGGCAGATTGCCAAATCTGTCAACTGTTGACCCAAATAGTCAGCTATTCGAGGGAATAGTTGGCTATTGCACCCAGATAGTCGGCTATTTCCGAGGATAGTCTGCTATTATTTTGACAGAGAGTTGTAGACAAAATCCTATTGTCGATAGTCGGCTATCTGACTAGGATAGTCAGCTATTTCTGGATATATGAGTTTTTAAACTTAAAGAAACTTGAAATTTTTGAAAAAAATTATATTAAAGTATTATACTAAGTAGTATATTTTATAATGATTTTTACAGAAATTGTGTGTGTGTGTGTGTGTAAAAGCTAAACTATGGCTTTTATATTTCTAAGTAATAACTTAGACACACATCTAGCTCTTGTTCTTCATTCTTTTACTTGTACATTTCCTCTTAATTTTACGTCTTCATATGTTTAATAGTTTTGAGCCTTCATATGCTTCAATTTGTGGCTTGAGAATAGCCTCTTGATCTTAGCTTCTAAGTCCTTCGATTTGCTTCATAATGTGCTATACTCTTGTTGGATATAAAATAATTTGTATGCACTTGAGATGAACACATTAGTACGTATATCACTTGTGCACATCATCAAAATCCATTGGGGTGGGGTCTCGAATATACCAACACTCTCCCCATATTTAATGATGACAACAAAAGATATAAAATGTGGAAACAATATGAAATTTGAAAATTTACTTACGCTCCCCCTGCAGAGATGCATGATTGCTATGGAGAGGTTACTCCCCTTGCAACAAAGCTAGTTAGCAAAAATATGAAATATGCACAATTTTCATATTAATTTCAATTCAAGTGTTATTTTATATGCAATTGTGAGCGTTCTCCCCCTTTGTCACATCGAAAAAATAGAGGTGTAACGACATATATACCAAGTGTTGAAGTAAAATGTGACATAGGAATGATAATAGCGTGATAGAATTATATAAAAAATATGATAGATCAATTTTTTACTTGATGTCTCAATATCCCTTTTACAACAATTTTACAATATTTGCATAAAAATTGCAATCATATATTTTAGTAAGCATATAATGCAACATTTAGCAATATTAAGAAAGCATATAATGTAACATTTAGCAATATTAAGCAAGCATATAATGCAACAATTAGTAATATTAAGCAAGCTATTAAGAAACTATTACTTAGATAAGTGTTGTGGGTTCCAAACCAAATATTACATACCATTCTCACATAATAATACAAAATTTGTGAGAATCAATCGATTGTAGTAAATATTACAAACCAACAGATTATTGTTCAAAATAGTATAACTAGCTTAGCATAAATAATCCTACAAGCTATCCGTGTTGGATTTCCTTCTTGAGTTTTGCAAGCTCATCTTGGACTTCTACAACTAAGGCATCTGTGATATCGAGCATTTTCTTCATGGTTTCCTTTAAGTTCTCTTTCCTTTGGATCAAGTCATACCTCATGTTGCACAAGTGTTTGTTTGCTTGAAGTACCATCTTGTCAAGCCTTGCAATTACGGCTTGTTGGAATGATAGCATGTATGGTGGGATGTCCTCAGAATATTAAGTTTGGCCTTGCTCCATTGGTTCTCATTCCTCAGCTTCTTCACCATCATCTTCTTCTTCACTTCCATCTACTACATTCTTCCTGGGATTCGCATGGAGTCCCATTATATTGAGTGCATCCACATCGAACCTAGTCATGGGTTTTATGAAGTGGGTCTCACTATCAACGTCTACATCGGTAGAGATGAAGATGTAGGTAAGGTAGTGGCCATGGTGAAGAGGGGAAATGGGGTTCGTGAAATTTGCAGTATGGAGGATGTACTTGAAGATGATTTGTGCCCAATTAACCTTGATTTTAGCCAACATAGCATAGACGCACTTGGCTTGATTCAAAACAATACAGCTCATCTCCTTCCCTTTTGATTAATATTATATGAAAGAATATTCACGAGAATTCGTGCTTTGGGAGTGAGATGGAGATTATATCTTGGAGGATAGTCATTTGGGCATTCAAATCAAAACTGGAGATTATATCTGGCTTAAGGAGGTAGGGTGATGAATTCCCTTTCCGTTAGTGGTTGGAAAGATGACGATGTTTCCATTCTTTTCTTTTTAATGAAAGTGCCACTAATCATGGTTCTAGGAATAGAATGATATGAACGAAAAAAGAGATGTTTAACGATAGGAAGTATACCTAGGATGATAGATGATGCCTTCCTTGGAAATCATTTTCCAAATATCTTGATATCCTTGAGAATTTTTGAAAAATTTCAAGTTTTGAAGTGGGAGAGGAGAGGCAGTCGGTTATGGGTGTGAAGAGATGAAAGATGATGAAAGAGGGGTAAAATCTAGGGTTTTACTTTTACTACAAGAGTTGATAGCATTAGGGTATCAACCAAGGATGTGTATCTCTTCTTCTTAATGGATATGGGTGACTAAAGGTGGTAAAACCCCAATAAGGAAACCCAAAACCCGAAATCATAAAACCAATAGTTGACTGCTTTTGGATATGAGAAAAAAAGACACCCAGCTAGTCGGCTATCTAGCAGTTTGAGCAGTTTTGAAGTAAAATTCACTGAGTATATCATCAAACTGGTTTCTAATTATTCAAACAATATTCTAATGTACCAGAGATAATTTTGATCATATTCATCTATTTTATAATATTTAAAATAGTTATCTTTCTGGTTTTCTCTTTTTGACTCCTCTTCAACCATACGTTCTAGCGAGTCTTTGATAGAGACTACTTTGCTAATTCCAGAATCTATTTGCACATGAAAAATAGACATAAATTCTTGGTATCCTTTTCTTTTGGGTCCAGAGATTAGTTGAGATTAAATCTCATTTTGATGGAAGCCAAACTCAATATGGCTTAGTACTTCCTTCACAAACTTAAGTATAATTTTTATTTAAATGAACTTTATGAAAAAAATTCATTTACATACCTTTCCTTCATCTAGCTCGTGCCGTTTTTAGGGATCCACTTTTTGATGTACCTGTTTTTCATGTGGACATTCCTAGTATGATTTTCTATATGCTTAGGATTGGATTTTTCATATCCTAAGCATGTCATATTCCCTGAAGATTTTTGCTTATCAATTATATCCGCAAGCTTTCCTTTTCCTTTGTTGAATTTTTCCATAAGTTTTGATAAATCATCGAATTTTGTTTTTATGGTGGTCACTGTATCATCTAGGTCATTTATCCAATTTTTCAACCCATTGTCCTCATCCAAACGTGACTTGTTTTTCTTGATCAATTCTTCATTTTCTTTTTCAATCTATTCCCTTCTTTTGGTGCACATTTTAAACTTCTTATTCAATTTGTGATGGTCTCTAATAAGCTTCTCATGAGCATTATGTTGGTAGCAACGATCTAGGAACTTCGTGTTTGATGATAACAAACGTGTGTGAACGTTTTAACGTGTGTGTTAAGTGTTTCAGGAACGGCGAACGTGCGACTAATTCACGGAAGGATTTACCGAAGGTACAATGGAGAAAGGGGAGAACCTAGCTTGTGTTGTCTTATATTTACTGGAGACAAACCCTAACCCTTTTTCGTATCAAACCAACTTCCTCCTTCTTGACCAACCAACCAAAAAAGACACAGGCTGAAAATTAGCTTGGCCCTTTTGTTGAAAATCTAAAATCAGGCCATTTCTTTTTTTAATAATAAAAAGAGCCCTTGCCTCTTCAATATAGCCGTATATAATCCCAATGCTGCCTAAGGATTAATGAATTCATTGAATTCATTGAATACATATAATCCCAAGGCTGTCTAAGGATTAATGAATTCATTGAATACATTAAAAAAACCCTGTTGCTGTCGTATTCAAAAAAAATCCCATTAGCCCTTTAAAAACAGAAACCAAGGGGAGATCTTCTGATCTCTCTCTACGTTCATTACCAAGGCCGGCCCCTTTGTGATTTATTTTTGAAGCCCACATCAAAAATTGCAAGAGCCTGCCATATATATATTCTTTAGGGTTTTATATATTTTTTTGAGAGCTTGGTATCCCTACAGTTGGTAGCAAGAATTAAAAAAAGGGGAGGCTTGCGCAGACAGAGAAAAAACGACGGCCAATGCTTCAGACGTTCAAAAAGAAGAGCTTCATCTCCCAAGGTAAGCTCCTTTCTTAATTAACAAAAAAGGGTTACATTCTTTTTTCCTTTGATTGTGCAGGCACATGGGTTTTTCTTAAGAATTAATGCATGTCTCCAAGAAATGAGGCCGGCCCCATGATCTCCACACAGCCAGGGAACAAAAATTGAAGTGCCGCACAAAATACAAACAATCCCACAAGCTGCCGACCGAAATCATCAAAAGGGGGTCTTCATTAATTCGTGAGAGAGAGGGCTCTGTCGTGCGTGCGTTATTTTCCAAGCCCTCAAGTATTTTTAAGAAAAGAATCTCAAAACCTTTTGTTTTTGGAGACAGCCGAAAGAATTGAAGGGTGCCGAAAAAATTCCAGGGGCAAGCAAAAATAAGAGCCACACCTTCATCTTGTTTTCTTTGTTTTAAAACATATTCTTTTGAGTTTCTTTTGCAGGCCGAAATTTTTAGAGTTACAGCCGAACACAACATCCCCAAGGCCGACCTATATGCAAAGGCACAAAAACGTGATGTCACGCCCCGTTTCCCAAAAACGTGGAGGCGAAGCGTGAGAAGGTCCGCTCAGACTTGAAGCTACAAAGCTGCAAGTCTGATAAGCGTCAATCACTTTAAACTGCAGGTCCTTGCAACGTGAAACGAAACAAAGATAATAATAAGGAAATGAGACAAAAGAGAAATATTAGAATATCCATAATAATAAATCTCAACATCGCAGAAAAGCCACCATGCTAAAATAAAAGAGTCTAAAAGAGGCCCCAGCATGGCCAACAAAAGTACAAAGTACGAAAACAAAGTAATGGTGCTACGCACCGACAACTAACAACAACCTAAGCAAAAACAACTCCAAATCAGTCTCTAAGACTGGTCACCGGTGTCCACCAACTCCTAGTCAAAAGTAGGCTCTGGCTCAGCGTCAGTAAACACCATGTCCTCAGCTACGGTCTCTGGCTCAGGGGCTAACATGTGACACCCAAAAGAGCAAGGGGCACATGTCAGCAAGTCTACAAGAGACTTGTGCAAGAAAACTGAAAGTGAAGGTAAGCAACCTAGCAGTTCTAGCCTGAATGCATGGACATGGCAGTTAAAGTATGAGTGCAACAAGTAAATTAAGGTAAAGTAAAGTACGAGCATGGCATGGATGTCAAGTTTTACAAGAAACACTCACGAGTACAAGACAAGTAAAGTAAGCACGTCGTGCACAGAGATTACACCTTTTGGCTAGAGTGGCTGCGCAGGCCAACTCCTAAGCTCAAATGATCGCTTATCCCTACCCCTCCACGTGTATATGGAATGGCGTCCATCTTCTGGATCACGAGCCAGGAAGTGTTTTATCACGATGGCATAGGGGTGCACCTAGCCGGACGAGGAAGTATAAGTACAAGTATTGTAGCGTGTCCTACGGATGCAACAATTAACTTGAATGACATGTAAAATGCAATGCATGGCAGTTAAAAGTGCGTACAGATAAGGAATTTAAACGTGACAGATATCAATGCTTGCATGACATGGCAGGGTGACGGATCTAGCTTCGTTCTCAAGCTAGATCCTAAAAGTGCGTCTAGACAGCTATCATTTCACTGTCTAGTCTCTTTTACGCTAAAAACAAGGAAGTGGCCTAAAAACATGGCCCTACACAAGAGTTGGCAAGTTTCACTTGCCTGCAAGTACAACGTCTGAACACACCGTCCAACGAGTCCAAAGTCACAATTATCCTACGTGCACAAGTCCACCGGCCTAAAGTCCATATTATTAATCTTGATTAGTGAATTCTAAAACATTTAAAATACTTTAAAAACATTGATTTTAGTCTTGATTAACATGCAATGGGTTGGGGGTCCTAGGGGTGCAAAGCGTTACCTCAACACGACGCGAAAGCTACACTGGCGTCGGGTAGCGACGCCAGGGGTTGGAATAAGAGAACGCGCTCCAAGTCCAGATTCCAATATAGATTCCTCGCTGGAAGTTCAGAGCAGCAACAGGAGCAACGAATCCAGATTCTAAAGCTAGCACGTGTGACGACGGGCTACGATGTATAGCAACGTCGTACACAGAAAATCGTCGGAGAGAAAGCACCTAGGTGGGGCCCACAGTAGTCCTAGGGACCAATAGGGGACCCACAATACCTCTGGAGAACTTGGGGGGCCCACGTTGGCAAGTGGTGCGACGGGTGCGGGGTTGCGACGAATTGCTCTCGGTCGGACACAGTCGGATGCGGGGGTCGGGCTCGGTCAGACACGGGGGACGGGCTTGCAACGCTGCGGGGTGCGGAGCGGGGGTTGGGCTCTCGGTCGGTGCGGGGTAGCCTCTCGGTCGGTGCGGGGGAAATGCGGGGTCGGGCGCTGCAGCAGGGCGCTGCAACGTTGCAACGTTGCGGAGAGCGGGCGTGAGCGGGCGGCTGCTTCGGTCGGGCACGGTGCGGAGCGGGCGAATGGAGCGGGGCTTGGTGCGGTGCGGAGATGCGGGGTCGGGCTTCGGTCTGACCGAGAGGATCTCTCGGTCGGACACGGGCTTGGTGCGGGGGTGATGCGGAGCGGCTGTGTAGATGCGGAGCGGGCGACAGAGCGGGCGGGGGCTTCGGTCGGAGCGGGGAATTGGGGCTGTTTCCTTCGGTCGGTGCGGGTGACGGCTGTGCGACGTTGCGACGAAATGTCGCAATTGTGAATTTGGGTTTTGGTAGCGGCTAGGGTTATTTTCTTGTGAAAATAGGTCTTCCTAGAGGTTGTTTATATAGTGTAGAGGGGTTGACTTGGTCTAGGGCTAATCCTAATGGGATTAGGAGTTTAAAAATATTTAAAATTCGAATCTCACTCTCTCCAACTCGCACAAGGCTTGGGTGCGGCCAAAATGAGCTGAGATTTGGCTCAAAAATATTTTGAAGTATTTAAAACGTAATAAAATTTTGTTGGGCCGAAAATAATTTAAAACTTAATTATTAAAAATATTATAAATCTTGCTAAAAATATAAAGTAGGTCAAATGAGCTCCAAAAATTATAAAATAAATATCGGGGTGATCGTGGTGACGAAAGAAAGCTAACTAAGAAGACAGATCTTAATTTCGACGTCGGAAGACGAAACTAAAAATAGAAATGTCTCTCGTCAAAAGTGAAAATCGCAACGTCTCATCGAATAAGATTAAATTGTGGGAAAACGACTCGAGAAATGTTGTTCCAAATTAGTGCCACTATTTAATACTCTCAGAGACGTTCACAACGGCATATCACACTAAAGTGTTCACAAACAAACAAAGTCTAAAATAAACACGTGCACGGCCAAAAGCACGTGCACGAACAAAGTACAACGAAAACAGACCGTTACATCCTCCCCACCTTAGAAATGATTCTGCCCTCAGAATCAACATCAAGCACTGCTCGGGAAGAGGTGCGGGAAGCGCTCTCTCATCTATTCCTCACGCTCCCAGGTGGACTCACCCGGGGAACCGTGACGCCACTGCACTCGGACCAAGTCGACGGTCTTATTCCTCAGCTGCTTCTGTCAACGATCCAGGATCTCAACTGGCTGCTGATCATAAGATAGATCTGGACGTACCGTGATCTCTGAGAAATCCACAGCATGGGATGGATCACTAACGTATCGACATAACTGGGATACGTGAAATACGTCGTGGACTCCCTCCAGCGACAGTGGCAACGCCAAGCGATAAGCCACAGCTCCAACTCTCTCCAAGACATCAAACGGCCCAATGTACCTCGGACTCAGCTTGCCTCTCTTCCCAAATCGAATAACTCCGTGGTTCGGAGAAATCTTCATAAAGACATGGTCTCCAGGCTGAAACTCCAAAGGCCTCCGTTTAGCATCAGCCCAATGCTTGAAACGGTCATGCGCAATCCTCAGTTTCTCTCGGATGTTCCTCACAACATCCACGGCCTCCACGATCATCTCCGGTCCTAACAGCTCCTGATCTCCAATGTCATCCCAACTCAGTGGCGATCGACATTTCTTTCCATATAGCGCAGCGAAAGGCGCCATTCCAATACTCGCATGGTAGCTGTTATTGTAGGCAAACTCAACGTGATGGAGATGATCCTCCCAAGATCCCTTGAAGTCCAATATGCACGCTCTCAGCATGTCCTCCAAAATCTGAATCGTCCTCTCGGACTGGCCATCCGTCTGCGGGTGGTACACCGTGTTGAAACACAGACTCGTACCCAAGCTCTTCTGCAGACTCTGCCAAAATTGAGATGTGAATCTCGTGTCTCTATCCGACACGATACTCACAGGGACTCCGTGAAGTCGTACGATCTCCTGCACGATTCACGTTACATCACTATCTAAGCTAGAAAAAGAAAATAAAATCGGAGTGTAAAAGAATTTACCTCCATATATCTCCTCGCTAGCGTCTCAGTAGACTGTCCTACTCGGAAGGGAATAAAGTGCGTGGATTTGGTCAATCGGTCTACATTCACCCAAATCACGTCATTCTGCTTCGGACTCCGAGGTAGTCCAGTCACGAAATCCATAGTGATGTGCTGCCACTTCCACTCCGGAATCGGAAGCGGTTGTAGCAACACTGCCATACGCTGATGCTCCGCCTTTACTTGCTGGCAAACCAAGCACTTGGCTACACTCTGAGCCACACTCCTCTCCATTGGAAAACAAAATTTGGACATTATTCTTGGAAATCAAATTTATGGCAATAATAGACGAGGACTAGGATATGGTCTTAAAAATGTTGAAAAATCAAAATATAGAAAAGTTCACATTGAATCAACAAAGGTTGGAAATTTTCATGCTAAGTGTTTTACATGTGGATGCGTTGGTCATACTTCATATCATTGCAAATATAGGAAAAAAAACATTAAGTTCAAACAAATATGGGTTCCTAAAACTTTGATGACTAACGTGAGTGGACCTTGTTGGATTCCAATGTCACACACGACACCTCTTTTGTAGGTGGATGGAAATTTGACGAGGAGCGATAAATTGAATGTCTCATTACTTTTTAGCTCCTTAGTCAAACGGCGACGCGAAGGTATATCTCATTCTTTGAACTTAATGAATATCTTCATAGTCTTTTTGTGTGCGTGACTTTTTCTTTGTTTGTGTGCTAGTAGTTGCATTTCTATGTGTGCATGATTTTTTTTTATTTGTGTGATTGCATTTCATGTTTTTTAGTACTTCCTGCTTTAAAAAAATGAAAAACAAACAAACAAAAAAAAATTTGGTGCTTAAATGTGTATCTTTCCTCTTTGATTCATTATTGAAGTATGCATGAATGATTTTCATATCTATGTAGAAATTGGAGTATTATTGCTTTTGCCACATGCGCATGTTCATCTTTCTAAATATTCATGGGATGTTCAATGATTAAAAACAACTTGATTTTTGCACCACCTACTTCACTTTCACATGTATTATTATTGTTGCACATTTGGAGATATCGTTTATGAAGTATAGAAAGTGAATGTAGGAGGAAAACTTAACTGAAAATCTAAGGGATATGATATACCTTGACATGGATAAAAATTGAGCAAAAGAAATTGCTGTTATAAGTATTTTATAAATAAAAAATGTGAAAACAAAAGATAATTGCTCCATATGAAAAATGGATACAATCCTTGGCAACGGTATTACCCACGAGTATCCAACATAAGCTTTATGGGTAAACTTTAGCGTTGGTGTATTTACTCGTCAAGCAATGCCACCCCCACATCTAAGAGTCCTTATAGGCTATGTTTTGGGATGTGGTACCTTGAACTCATTTTTAATGAGGTGGAAAAAATCAATCCTATGTGATAGAACGTTATTTGGAAAATGTGGATTGGTTCCGGTGGACTTTCTTAATGATTCTCCCTATGTGCCTCAATTTTAATCACCACACGTACACATTGGTGTTGAAGTCGTAGTTGTTTAATTTCATTGGATTTTGACTTGATTATTCTATGATTGTATGCATGCAATTGTTGGTGATGGTTAATAATATTCTCTTTTTGCATGTTATATGATTTTGACTCGTGATATAACTTTTGATGATAACAAAGGGGGAGAAAATTAAAATTTGGGAAAGATTTGATATTAATGCTCGTGAAAATATGATTGTTTGATTAAGGGGGAGCATTAAAGAATATTGGGGAAGCACTACAATAGGGGGAGCATGCTTATTATTAAACTTTGCACATCGGTGTTTGCACATCATTATATATCATTACATGTCACCCTCTATCATCACACTTTCACACACACTATTTAGAACATTATTGCTCAAATCTTATATTCAGTTTGTTATCATCAAAGGGGGGAGATTGTTGGTAGCAACGATCTAGGAACTTCGTGTTTGATGATAACAAACGTGTGTGAACGTTTTAACGTGTGTGTTAAGTGTTTCAGGAACGGCGAACGTGCGACTAATTCACGGAAGGATTTGCCGAAGGTGCAATGGAGAAAGGGGAGAACCTAGCTTGTGTTGTCTTATAATTATTGGAGACAAACCTACCCTTTTTCGTATCAAACCAACTTCCTCCTTGACCAACCAACCAAAAAAGACACAGGCCGAAAATTAGCTTGGCCCTTTTGTTGAAAATCTAAAAGCAGGCAATTTCTTTTTTTAATAATAAAAAGAGCCCTTGCCTCTTCAATATAGCCGTATATAATCCCAAGGCTGCCTAAGGATTAATGAATTCATTGAATTCATTGAATACATATAATCCCAAGGCTGCCTAAGGATTAATGAATTCATTGAATACATAAAAAAACCATGTTGCTGCCGTATTCAAAAAAAATCCCATTAGCCCTTTAAAAACAGAAACCAAGGGGAGCTCTTCTGATCTCTCTGCGTTCATTACCAAGGCCGGCCCATTTGTGATTTATTTTGAAGCCCACATCAAAAATTGCAAGAGCCTGCCATATATATATTCTTTAGGGTTATATATATTTTTTTGAGAGCTTGGTATCCCTACAGTTGGTCGCAAGAATTAAAAAAGGGGAGGCTTGCGCAGACAGAGAAAAAACGACGGCCAATGCTTCAGACGTTCAAAAATAAGAGCTTCATCTCCCAAGGTAAGCTCCTTTCTTAATTAACAAAAAAGGGTTACATTCTTTTTTCCTTTGATTGTGCAGGCACATGGGTTTTTGCTGAGAATTAATGCATGTCTCCAAGAAATGAGGCCGGCCCCATGATCTCCACACAGCCAGGGAGCAAAAATTGAAGTGCCGCACAAAATACAAACAATCCCACAAGGTGTCGACCGAAATCATCAAAAGGGGGTCTTCATTAATTCGTGAGAGAGAGGGCTCTGTCGTGCGTGCGTTATTTTCCATGCCCTCAAGTATTTTTAAGAAAAGAATCTCAAAACCTTTTGTTTTTGGAGACAGCCGAAAGAATTGAATGGTGCCGAAAAAATTCCAGGGGCAAGCA
The DNA here is from genome assembly GCA_030789695.1 of Scilla litardierei. NCBI lineage: Eukaryota > Viridiplantae > Streptophyta > Magnoliopsida > Asparagales > Asparagaceae > Scilla > Scilla litardierei. The sequence goes on along the minus strand of CM061135.1, from coordinate 100,482,559 downwards.
AAAATAAGAGCCACACCTTCATCTTGTTTTCTTTGTTTTAAAACATATTCTTTTGAGTTTCTTTTGCAGGCCGAAATTTTAAGAGTTACAGCCGAACACAACATCCCCAAGGCCGGCATATATGCAAAGGCACAAAAATGTGAGCATATGAATCTCTGCAATTAAATCAAGAGGAGAAGTGCAAGCTGCAATTCTTAAAGAGGCGCAAATTTCATCGAGAGGCAAGCCAAAGTATTGAGTGGATATCAGAGACTACTACTTGTCTGATTGATCTGACCACGCGCTGAACGACGAAGACGACATCACTACACGATCTGAGCATTCTAAACTCTCTTGTTTATTACAATGTGTAGTATTGTGTTAGATCTTCGTAGGGGAAAATTTACCTTCTGTGTTACTTTTTGGGGACCTGACGACTTGGGAGTCGTCACGGAGGGAGAGCATCTGACTAGATTGAAAGTGTAGAGCACGTGGTGTGCGTACGAGCTAGGTGAGAGTAGATTTGGGATCTTGACTCATTGTAGCTGTACTTGATTACACATCTATCTAGTATTTGCTTTCGAGGGCTGGAGTAGGTCGTGGGGATGACCGAACCAAGGTATATCTGTGCGTATTCTGTGATTGCTATTTTATTGCCCTGTCTGTGCCTATAACTGCGTGGGATTGTTCGTGGGTTGCACGAATATTTTTATTAGCCTATTCACCCCCCTAGGCTACGATCCAGATCCAACACATTACACATTTTAAACTTCTTATTCTTTGTAGGCACCCTTTATTTCAAATTCAAATTCACTATCACTATCATCATCGCTATCACTACTACTAAGTAGGTCGCCGTCACTATATTGATGCAAATATGGATCAGAATTAGTTACCTTTGATGACATTGATGCCATAAAACAAATGTGCACCCGTTCTCCTCTTTGTTCTTCCTCATCGGATGATGTCGAAGATTCATCGAAACTTGACACCTCACTTTGATCGAAATCCGCAAACGCATTTTTCTTTGGCTTTACGATATTTTTGTCCTTTTGTTTCTGTCTTCTATCTTTCTCTTATTCTTTGCCTTTTCCTTGGTCGTGATTTTTCTCCATGTGGCATTCTCTCCGAACATATCATGGTTTATTACATCCAAAACAGATAATATCATTACTTGAACGAGATCTTCTCTCTACAAACTTACCTTGGAGGAATTTTCTGAATATCCTCGTTATGAAAGCAATTTCCTTTTCGTCCTTTTAGGATTATTCTGAATCTGAGCTCTCTTCGTTTGTTCTAAATGCCAAGTTCTTCTTCTTTGGCTTTTCCTCGATCTATTTGTCTTCTTCTAGCTCTATCTCATATGCCATGAGATTTTCCATTAGCTCTTCGATGGTGATTGACTTCATGTTATGCGCTTGTCAGATGGCGGTGGGTTTCCCTTCCATTCCAGTCAGAGTGATCGAACTATTTTCATCACCTAATCATACTTATAAATTGTCTTGCCTAAACATGCAAGCTCATTTGTGATGTTAGTAAAATGGTTATTAATTCTAGATTCATTTACCTTTTTGGTTCTTCCATGGCTTACCTCAAGAGTGTGCCATATTTAATGTGAGGTCTCATATTGAGACACACGATTGAATTCTATGCCTGAAACTGCACAAAATAATGCGTTCATAGATTTGGCATTTATATTACCTTTCTTCTTTTCATCGGCTGACCGTTTTGCGGTGTCCGTCTCGATAGGTAATACATATTTATCTTTGGTGACGGTCCATGCATCGATGTTTAGGGATTGGAGATGCATCCTCATTTGGATCTTCCAACTGGCATAGTTGGTTCTGTTGAACAATGATGGTTGCATGGTGTTGAGTCCCTCAGAGTGATGTGATGTTGATGCCATATCTTTTAAATCATTGCTCTGATACCAAGTGTAGGATCCTGTGGATAGCAAACAACATTAGAAGGTGGGTTGAATAGGGTTGTCAACAAATAATAAATCATTTCATGTAATTGAAAATCCTTCTAATAGTTACCTAAGTCTGAAGTTCGAGTTGCCTCAATTTGTATTTAATCAACGATTGTTATGTGCTTAAATAAAATAAGAGTTGCATCGGTATAAAAGAGTGCAAGCAATAATAATAAAGAGGGTTAGAGAGATGATTACAATGCAAACACATAAAGATTTTACCCAGGTTTGGCCCAACCTTGGCCTACGTGTAGTAACCGATACACTAGTTCTCAACGAGAGCAACCTTGCCTCAACACAACTGAAGAGGACTTCGTTCAAGCACCTAGCTTCCTCTTTCTAGGAATTTCCACAAACTCACATAGTTATAACCGATTAGGAATTTCAAAACAGCTTCCCTAACATGTGGGAATTGTAGTAACCAAGTCTTCTTCAAAGAATTTACAAAAGAGATGAAATCTGCTTACAATGATTTCCTAAATGCCAATAGTATATATGTGAATAAGTGGCTTAAGAAAATCAAGAAAACTCTTGATTAAATAATTTTCTATGTGTTAAAGTAAAATTTGATCAATTGAGTTTGTCTTGAAAATTGATCTTCTAAAAATACACACTTGGGCTTTTAGAGACAAATGATCAAGTTTACGTTTAATCTTTGAAAGAAAAATATGATTTTAAAAAGACGAACATTAAAACAAGAGATTTGTATTTTGAATTTCAATAGAAAAAGCTTTTGAGCTTGGAGATCAAAAGATAAGTTATTCAAAGGCTAAATAAAACTTAAAATAAATCAAGAGACATGAGACTGAAAATTAAATCAGTAGCCTTTTGAATATAATGAAGAACAGAAATTAGAGCCTTGAGCACTTTGAGCAATAGAGAGATTTCTTTTTGATATGAAATTGTTATATCAAAACATTTGAAATCCCAACTATTTATAGATAAAATATTAGCACAAAATCTACACAAAATCAGCTTTAAACATATTTAAAAAAATCAATTCCAACGGCTAGTTAACGGCTAACATAAATCAAGGCTGATTGCCAAATATGTTAATAATTGACCTAGATAATCAGCTATGCTGGAGAATAGTCGGCTATTTCACCCAGGTTGTCAGATATTTCCAAGGATAGTCAGATATTATTTTGACAGAGAGTTGTAAGCAAAATCCTTACTATCAATAGTCGGATATTTGACTAGGATAGTCGGCTATTTCTGGATACATGAGTTTTTATACTTAAAAATACTTCAAAAATAATTTATAAAAATTATATTAAAGTATTATACTACATAGTATATTTTGAAATGAATTTTCAAGAAATTCTGTGTGTGTGTGTAAAAAATATACTATGGCATTTACATTTAAACGTAAATAACCCACTTAGACACACATCTTGCTTTTGTTCTACATTCTTTGACTTGAGCCATTTCCTTTTGATCTTAAGTCTTCATACACTTTATAGTTCTGAGCCTTTATATTCTTCAATTTGTGGCTTGAGAGTAGACTCTTGATCTTAGCTTCTAAGTCCTTCGATTTGCTTCACAATGCATTATATTCTTGTTGGATATAAAATAATCTGTATACACTTGAGATAAACACATTAGTACGTATATCACTTGTGCACATGATCAAAATCCACTGGGTAGGTCTCAATATCCCAATAATGATGGCTTAAAATAGGAAGAATATGAAGACTTAAGAACAAGATAAGATGGCTCAAGTCAAAGATCAAAGAACGAAAGCAAAAGATGCATGTATTAGTAAGTTGTGTATTTAGAATGTAAAAGCTAAATGAATATTCTATACACACACATAATTTCTGAAAAAAATAGTTTTTAAATATACTTTATCATATAATACTTTGATATAATTTTTATAAATTATTTTTCAAGTATTTTCTAGTAGAAAAATTCAAGTTTCAAGAAATAGCCGACTATCTGAAACAGATCTCCGACTATTGACAGTCGAATTTTTGCCGACAACTTACTGTCAAAATAATCTATCTGGGTAAGATATCTGACTATCCACCAGAATAGCCGACTATCTGGGCCAACCCTGAACAGATTTGGCAACTGAGCATGGTTTTTGCTAGTAGTTAACTAGCCGTTAACTAGCCGTTGGAGGAGACTTTTTGAGCTGATTTTGTTCTAATTTGTGTTATTTTTTCTCTATAAATAGCTAAGTTTTCAGATGTTTTTAACTAACACAATCAAAAGATATATTACTCTTTGCTTAAAAGTACTTTAGCTATCAAGGTCTTCAAATTTTCAAAAGGGCTACTGTTTTAAATTCTTTTGTGTTTATTCTCAGTCATTTTATTTGATTATTTTTTGCCTTTATCACCTTGGTTTGATCTCCAAAGCGTATAAGCTTTTAATTTTGAGATTCAAACATCAAGTTTGTCTTTTTTATCTTTGTGTTTTTAACTCTAACATTTTTCTCAAAGTTTAAATCTTGATCATTGATCTCAAAAGCCCAAGTGCATATTTTAGAGAATCATTTCCAACATAATTCGTTTGATCAAATTTTTTGCTCATCTATATCATTTGATTTGATCGAAAGTTTTCCGATTTCTTTAAGCCACATGTACACTTATATATAAAATTGGCTTTAGGAAATCTTGTACTCAATTTCATATCTGTTGTAAAGTCTTTGAAGAAGACTTGATTATTGTAATTCTCACGTGCATGGAAAGTGTTGTTGGAAATTCCTAGTTGGTTGTAACTAGGTGTTGGAAATTGCTAGCAAGTAGAGCTAGGTGATTGTCTGAAGTCCTCTTCATTGTGTTGAGTTAAGGTTGCTCTTGTGGTGAGCTAGTGGATCAATTGATGGACGTAGGCCAAGGTTGGGCTGAACCAGGGTAAAAGCTGTGTGTTTGTGATGTGTTTGATTTTCTCTATCTCTCATTTTATACTTGCTTGTCTATTCATTCCAATGTACTCAAATTTTTAACAAGCTTATAAGATTGTGTTGATTAAGTACAAATTGAGGTAACCCTCATTTGAGACTTTGGCAACAAATAGAAGGATTTTACTTGCACGAAGAATTTTATTATTTGTTGACAACCCTATTCATCCCCCTTCTAGTGTTGTCTTCCATCCATGGGATCCAACACTATCGGCATGCTCTCCCTATTGATATGCTCATCATGAAGATCAAATTAACAAATCTTAACACACTCTCCCCCTTCTGTTATCATCAAAAGAACACACATGACAAAATGTCATATGCCATATAGAAAATAAAGCATTATAAAACATGACATACAATTACATTAAGACAATTAAGAATAATTAATCGATATTCAATAATCTCTTAACCATGATTAAGACATCTTTGTGCTCGTATCAAATTAACACAAATAGGGAGAAGTATTCATGAAAGACAACCAATTCAAACCAACTTTCCAAAGTTGTGTGAAGTATATAAGGATTGTATTTCCACAACTCATGAAACATGAGTTCAAGTTATCAACACCCATATATTGCCTACAAGGACTCTTAGATGAGGGGCGTCATTGCTTGATGGACACAACACCAACACTAAAGATATGACTCTTTGCATAATTTATGGATTATATTATAGCCATGGATTACTTCCATTTAACATGTGAAACTCTTTTCTTTCTATTTTTCATAAAACATTTTGTCATTCATTCTTTTCTTTTCGTCATATTTCCCTTTTCGTATCTTTGAGCATTGTTATTCATCCAAGGCATGACACTACATATCTGTCACGCCCCGCTTCCCAAGACAGCGGAGGCGAAGCGTGACGAGGCCCGCTTAGGCCAGAGCTAAGGAGCCCTGACCCAATAAGCGTCTGTGTGGTACCAAGACGAAGGTACAGGTCCCTGCATGTTAGTACAGAACAATAAAAGTACAAGAAGGAAAGAACACCACGATTTTATTCCAACATATCAAAAGTACCAAGTCTCAACGCCCGAAGGGCTACAACAGCAGGAAAGTAAAACTAATGGTGCAAGCACCCAACCTAGACAAAGAAACATAATGGTGCTACGCACCCAACAAAATAAATGACGTCTCTGGAAACTGCTACTAAAAGTCTCTAGCTCTGATCCTCCTCAGGGTCGTACTCGGGATCAACGCTCTCTGGCTCCACGTCGGCTGGCAAGTCAGTCTCCTCCACGTACTCTAGCTCAATCCCTGACGTACAGCACCAAAAGAAGGAACTGTACGTCAGGCAAGGTCTACAAGAAAAGATTAAACCAGGCTACAAGTGTACCATTTACTTACAACGTTTTACTGGTTGATTAACATGCTGAGGTTTTTAACAACAGAAAGAAACATAACGGACAAGTAAACAAGACAAGTAGTAGTCACAGCGAGTGCTATGGACTACGGGACTAGCCTACAGGTGTCAAGACAAGACGGAACACGGGAAGCCAGACACGACAAGACAAGACAAGACACGAAAGGGTTCACGCCTGTTCGGTTCAAGGGGGATCAATCCCTCTTGCCGCTTGCACGCTCAACCCTACCCCCATAACCCCTAGAATTGTGACAAGACATGGGATCACTTGCTCTAGCTTGACAAGTGCCCAATTGCTCTCTGAGCTGTGTATCGATACATGGGATCACCTGCCCTAGCTTGACAGTGCCCAATTGCCCATCGGGCTGTGAACTAGTACAAGGGATCACTCGCTCTGGCTTGGCGAGTGCCCTATTGCCCAGCGGGCTGTGCAGACGGAACGGAACAAGACACGACAAAACAGGAAGGGGTTGTACTAGGGTGTCCATAACTCACGCACACGCATGTCAATCCTATGATGTCAGAAATTGTTGTTGTTGGACTCAGATTTCGTTGTCAAATCTGAGCCATCAAAGGCGTCCCGGACGCTATCATTTCACGTCCGGTCCTCAAGTTTCTAAATTAACAATCCTAACAAGATGAAGGCACAAAACATGGCCAAGAACGCAAGTGATACACTTGCCTATGGTGGCGAGCGCGTCGTCTCCCTGGTACGCCTCGTCCAATCGTCTCGTCGGTGGAAAAGTGTCTGGAAATCGTGACACGGCGACGGTGTCAGATCACGATTCATTAATCCCTATTAGGGTTGTGTCTAGGTTATCGGGACTATCCTATCCAGTTAAAAATCACATTTTTAATGAATTGACCTAATCGACGATCTATCCTATGTGTGCATGCATAATGTCCATTCGTCGATTTCTACGGTTTGTACAACGTTTTAAAAATCCACGGAAAATAAATTTAGTTTGATTAGGTTGCAGATTTTAATTAGGGTTTGATCATTTATTGTGTGGGTTGCTACGAATTTAGGGCACCAACCTGAAATTTACGATTGCACGAAGATCCGGCGTCAAATCTGAAAAGGGTGGAAGCTTTGCGTCGTCCGGAAATTCCCAAGCCGCGGGTAGCGCAGCGAGGAATGTTGATCACCGATGGTGGTGAAGATTTCAGCGTCTCCCGGCGTCGTTGCTGCTGGATCTGAGATGGGAACACCGTGCTAGGGCAATAGAAAGAGAAATGAGAGAAGAGAGGGAAAAGCTTTGGGTAAGATGGAGGCGCAAGGATGGAGGAACGAGCAAGGGAATGACGTGGGAGGTAGGGGAGTAGGATTTGGGTAAGATGGAGACTGAAATCTATCAAGAGAAAAGAAGAAAGAAGCCCCGTTTAAATAAGAAAAGAAACGGCGGCCAGCACAAAAATTAGGGTTTCGGGGTCAACTAGTCGGTCAGAGAAGGGCGGTCGACCGACTAGTTTAAAAACTAGTCGGTCGGTCGTCTAACTGTGACCGACTAAAACCCAAACAGTGAACAGGGTTGTTGTAGGATTCATAGAGTTAGTCGGTCTGTGAAGGCTCGTCGACCGACTAGTTTGCAACCTAGTTGGTCAGCCAGTGTTCATAAACCGACTAAAGGGTGAAAATGGTCGATAAGATATTTTGAAGATTAGTCAGTCAGAGAAGGATCCTTAACCGACTAGTTTGTCAACTAGTCGGTCGGTTTTCGTTCTTTGACCGACTAACGGTAAACAGTAACCTGATGCGAAAAATGATCTCTGTACTTAGTCGGTCTGCGAAGAAGTGTTGACCGACTAGTTCGATAACTAGTCGGTCGGCGGTTGAACTTAGACCAACTAAGTGTAAACAGTAACTCAAGGGAAAAAGCCTGACAAAAACTAGTCGGTCCATGAGGAGTTGTTGACCGACTAGATGGACATCTAGTCGGTCGGTTCCTCAACATGAACCGGCTAACTTGCACTGGAAGTCGCAAAATGAAGCGGGAAGCTTCGGGATGATTCTAATGAGTTCCAAGAGTGATCCTATACTAAGATGTGAGTGCGGAGAAGTAAAGAAAGAAGACGAACAATTGCATATATATATAAATAATATTCATCATACAAAAACCAGCCGTTACAATATCCCGTAGAGTAACATAATTTTCAATGTTTTTATCCACCTACAACCACTTTCCCCCTTTTCCTTGAAAACTAATCCATAAAGAAATAACAATTTGATTTGTGAAGGTGTAATATGAAGATATAGAAATCTAGTTAATCAATAATTGAACATGTTTCAATTATCCATAAAGTCTAATAGGCAATTATAGTAAAGAAAATAATACAAGACTTCTATAAGGATATGAATTTCATCCAAGTGCAATTTGACTAACAAAAAAATGAAGCTCAAATTTTAATATATTTTCACGTTTTCAAATTTTCAAATTTTGTGGTTTTCTATTTTTCTATCAGACAAAAGGAAAGAAAAAACCATATAAAAAATAAAAGCACACCCAACAAAAAGAAATGAAAACAAAAATTTTTTTGTATCACAACATCTTTCTTGCTTCACAAGGTTAAGGAACTTATCATTGTTACATGTCATAAGTTTTGAGCAGCCAAAATTCAAATGCCACTCACACTGTAGTCCCATAGCCGTGTTGTGCACCGACACATAAGAAGAACAAACTATATGTGACCTAGGCATCCATAAAGGTTCACCAGTTGTAGTTATAATACCTTTAGTAACTCATACTTATTTGAACTTTATATTTGTGTTCATGTATAAGCAGTTATTGTATTTATGTTAATATAGCCATGATGTGTCCATATTTTCCATATTTTTACTGCACGTTTTCATTCATTTTCCTCGTCCAAAGTTCAATTTTATATATATTATCGCGCTTTTCACGATATATTTGATTTTCGTATAGAATTATGGATTTTCAAGAACTTTAGAGTGATTTGGAGCAATTATGATATATGGATACATCCGAGGTATCTAGAGCATCTATGGCGAGGTTTAATAGATGTTCGACGAGGCAGAAAAGAAGATTGGAGGAGGAGAAGAGAAGAGAAGGAGAGAAGAGGAGCTCAAAGTGAAGCTTACTGATTTTTCGAGACTGCTCGACCGAGTTGTTCAACACTCGATTGAGCATCCCTTCAGGGCCATGCATGAGAACCAATGTAAAAGTGCACGTACTACTCGAACCGAGTAGGAAAGCTACATGGTCAGATCAACTTGGGCAGTTAAAACTCAATTCCCATTCCTAATCAAAGAAGGAGAGCGCATAGGCGACTCGACCGAGCATTACAGCAGCTTGGTCGAGCTGAAGCCTAAACAGAATGCTGAGTTCGAAGGCATCTCTAACTTACAGTTGCTCGACCGAGTAGACCAGTGACTTGACCGAGTACTGTAACTACTTGGCCGAGCAGCATGTATCAAAAGCGAACGAGGAATAGAGGAAGCGGCTGACCGTGTCATCACTCGACCTAGCGGCACTGCTACTCAACCGAGTAGGGCCCCGCAGCCCAACTAATTGGGGGCACAAGAAGCACTTTATCCAGATTTTTGTGGGGTCCATTACCATTTTATTTAAGCACTCTTTTAACCTTAGTTTTAGAAAAGGCTATTCATATTTTATTATATCCTAGTTCTTAGTTTTCATAGAGAGTTCTTGAGCCCTCGTTATTGTTTTGAAGACAAAGTTGATATTTTTATTATTGCAATTTGCTTGGAGTCTCTTGATCTTTATCTCTACGATTGTTTGTTCGTCTTCAGCACTTTGGTAACAATCTCCCATCTCTCTATGCTTATTTCGATGTCTTTCATTGCGATCATGATTTCTATTTCTATTCTAAACGCTTCTGTTGATATCGCTATGAATTATGAGTAGTCGTTTCTAGGGCTAATGGATTAGCCTTAGGATCTTAGGATTTATATACAAAGTTAGGATTTGTACATTGCTTTGGTATAAAAGGGATGTGTTTTGGTTGATCCAGCCAAGTTTGTAGAAGATCTCATATGGGGTTTATGATCCACGATGGTGTCACACATCTTGGACGGGTATCCTATGAACTTAATTATGCACATTAGTGAATTCAATTAGAGTTCGTGACCTATGATAGTGGCATGCACTTTGATGGCTTCCACCGGCATCTTATATTACTAGTTGATGATCTATAATAGTAGCATCAATAAGAGACATCAAATCACAGATCGAAGCTCTAACTCACGATGGTGGCGTGAGTAGAGACTGAGAATAATTGTCGTTCGTAATGCGTGGATCACATGTAAGGCAATCCACGATGGTGGGGCTAAGCATGGGATGCGTTAGGTGGGTGGTACAACGATAGTTGGCCATGAGTTCTACATTTTAGATTCGACAATCTCGCCCTAATAAAGCCAATTCAACGTAGAAATTGTAACTTAGCACTGACATCCGACGATCCTAGTGGTGACTCCTATTGCCCTAAATTTTATTCTATTGTTAATTGAGATAGTAACCATCCGTGACAATCTTTCTGAGTATGCTAAACTAGCATTGTTTTGAGACTTTGAATAGACCCAAGACTAAATAAGCATCTGCCTCCCTGTGGGTTCGACATTTTTCTATGCTACAAAGCATTGACATCGTACACTTGCGGTAAGTTTCCGGAGTTAAATCCGGAGCGCATCAAGCTTTTGGCACCGTTGTCAGGGAGGCAAACAGTTTATTCTTGGGTTATTTTCTTAGTTGAAGAACTTGTTAGTTACTTTTATCATCTCCTACATATCCATATTTTTATTCTTTTTCCCTTTGCTATTGACATCTTCTCTGAGTTTGTTTCTTTTGCATGAACATTTGCCTTGAGGGATCTGACCATCTATTATTTGACCCCGAGATTGAAAGGACAGTGAGATAGCTCAGAGCAGAAAGTAGGAATCGAAGTTTACAGGATGAAATTGCAGAGACTCCTCTTTCTCCTACACGTACCTGCAACATTCAAGATTACATGAAGCCTAATCTATCTAGCATATCTTCTATCTTGAGACCGCAACTAGTGGGGGCAACTTTGAACTGAAGACGGGCTTGATTAACTTAATGCAGTAGGATCCCCTTCCATGTGCATCCTCATGAGAGCCTCAATCATCATATAGATCTTTTCTTGGCAAAGTGTGACACTTTCTAAGTTAAATATGTGAGCGGAGATGCCATAAAGATACGTCTATTTTCATTTACTTTGAGGGACAAAGCGGCTTACTGGTTGAGGAGGCACCCCACGAACAATTTCAAAACATGGGAGCAGTTGGCCTTGACCTTCATCAACAAGTACTATCCACCGTCTAAAACGGTGAGGATTAGGGGGCGATCACAAACTTCAAGCAAATCCCGCAAGAGTCACTTTATGAAGCTTAGGAACACTTCAAGGATTTGCAGCATCAATGCCCACATTATGGCGTTCCAGATTGGGATCTCATTCAAAGCTTTTACAATGGCCTCCACCCTAACACAAAAATGATCAAGGACGCTTCTGCAAATGGCACATTATTGGCTAAGCTACCTGAGAAGGCCACATCACTTTTGGAACAAATGGCCTCCAACAATCAACAATGGAGCGATGATCGTTCAACATCTTGAGGTACCGGTTCTGAATTAAAGGTATCTACGTGTCTTGATGGGAAACTTGAGACTCTTTGCAAGAAAGTTGCAAGAATTGAGCAAAAGTTAGATGCTATTCCAACTACTTCCAAGGCTCCGGTATATGCTACCTATGAAGGCAACGACGAGCAAGGGTATGCTCGAATAGAAGGGTCCTATGAAGGAACAGGCGTACCGACGGAGCAAGTCAATTATATAGCAGGTGAGGAGAGCAATCCTAGACCTCAATGGTCAAATCCAGCAAGGAAAACAAATACAGGATTCTCCTACAGCAACCCAAACGGAGCCATTTAACCACCATCGGCCGCCACAACCTTCATCACAATAAGCACCACCTTCACAATAGCAGCAATGTGGATTTAGGCCATCTGGGCTCTAAGACCATCGGGATATTTTAATCATCGACCATATCAGTAGCAACAACAACAATACCAACAACTGGCGGCACAAAAACTTGACGTGGAGGCGACATTAGATGCCTTTATCAGCACCCAAACGAAGCTCAATTTAGAATTATCAGCCACGCAAATGCAACTTTTAACCACCGTCAATAACTTGTCGGTGCAAATGAATCAATTTATGAATGCTCAAGGGAGATTACCATCTCAACCCGAGCCAAATCCAGGGGGCAAGTTGATGCAGTCGTGTCAGTTATGACTACAGAAGGAAAGAGTATCGATGCTATGATGGTACTTGTTTCTAAGAATGTGGATCAACAATAATCGACGCCTATACAAAAGGAAGATACCGCTACTTCTAAGCATATTGTTGCAGAGAACGAGGAGAAAGATATTGATGAGCCATCCGCCACTAAAGAGAAATTGGCTTCACCTACCGTATGATGTGTCCATATTTTTCATATATTTAGTGCATCATTTCATATCATATTTGTCATCCAAAGTTCATATTTTCATATATTATTGCGCTTCTAACACTATATTCGAGTTTCGTATAGATTTGTGGATTCATAACCTTTGGAGCGAATCGAAGCAATTATATGACACAAACACATCCGAGACGTTCGGAGCAATATTGGTCAAGTTCCATAGGCGTTCGGCAAGGCAAGAAAGAAGATTGGAGGAGAGGAGGAGAAGAGAGCGAGAGTTGAGAGCTCTAGAGGCAATTGGAGTCTGTTTTCCAGGCTACTCGGTCGAGTCGATCGACACTCGACGGAACTTACACAAAGAAACTCCAGTGAGAACGGACACGCCCCACTCGTCCGAGCAGACAACCAGCTCAATCGAGTTGAATCTAACACATCGACTATTCTGAGCCATTCTCCAATCACTGTAGCTCGACCGATCAACCAAGTGTACTCGACCGAGCAGGACGTCCACTCGACCCGAGTCACCACCAAACAGAACAGTGTTTTGAGGAGAGTTAGCTCTACTGTAGCTCGACCGAGTGGAGGGGCTACTCGACCAAGTAGCCCAGATCAGCCCAGAGCCAATGAAGTAGCAAAGCGGAGCTGCATGTCAGCTCGACCGAGTGGTGCTGCTACTCGACCGAATAGGGCGCTGCGGCCAGATTAATTAGTGGGCCCAAGTGCCCATATTTTCTGATATTTTGGGGGTCTATACCCCTTGTATTTAAGTAGGATTTTTACCCTATCTTAGGGAGAATACCATCCTTTAGTTTTAGTTTTACAAAAGAGAGTTCTTAGCCCTCGCTATTTTTGTGGAAGACAAAGTTCATATTTTTATTAGTCTCTTTTCTTGGAATTGTGTGCCCTTAATTCTCTGCGTGTGCTTATTGATCTACGATGTTTTGTTAGCGATCTTCTCTCTTTATATGCTTTATTTATTGTCTTCAATTGCGATGTTGATCTCTCTAGCCTTTATTGAATTCTCCCTTGTTATCTCTATGATCCATGAGTAGTCTTTTCTAGGGCTAATGGATTAGCCCTAGGATTTTAGGATTTAGATGAAAGGTTAAGATTATTATGTTGTTTTGGTATAAAAGGGATGTGATTTGGTTGATCTAGCCAAGCTTGTAGGAGATTCCAAATAGGGTTCATGACCACGATGGTGGCACGCACTTTGGACGGATATCCTATGAACTTAATTAGTATGTTAGTGAATCCAATAAAGGTTCGTGACCACGATTGTGGCACGCACTTTGACGGGATCTAAACATATCCTATATTACTAACTGATGTCTACGATAGTAGCATCAATGAGAGCCTCCAACTCATAGAATGAAGCTCTATCCACGATAGTGGTGCGAGTAGAGATTGAGAGTAGTTGTCAATCGTAATGTACGGATCGCGTGTGAGGCTATCCACTATGGTTGGGGCTAAGCACGGGATACATTAGACGATTGGCATACAGATAGTTGACCTTGAGTTCTACATTTTAGATGCGAAAATCTCTCCCTAATAAAGCCAATTCAACGTAAGAATTCTAACCTAGAATCGACATCCGACGATCCTAGTGGTGTGTCATATTGGCCCAGGCTTTTTATATTGTTGATAACCTTGATAAGATATATTTTGTGACAACCAATTTGAATACGCCTGCTGATATTATTCTGAGATTTGAAAAATATCCAAGCTAATTAGCATCACCTCCATGTGGGTTCGACATCTTTCTACACTTCAAAGCCTGACACCGTGCACTTGCGGTAATTTCTGGGCCTTATTTAGGAATGCATCTAGCCATTAGCACTGTTAGCAGGGATTTATCTCCATGTGACCCGTGTCATAACTAGGTGGGTTTTGAGGTTAATTCCGGCCCGATCAAGCTTTTGGTGTTGTTGCCGAGGAGTTAACGGTTATTACTTGGCTTTATTTCTATATTGAAGAATTTTTTAGCAATTCTCACCATCTTCTATCTTTTCATATTTTTATTATTTTTATTCCTTTGCTACTGACAGTTTTTCTCTGTGGTTTTGCTTGCGCATGAACACTCGCCTTGGGGGTTATAACGAAGAATTATTATCTAACCCCGAGATTGAAAGGACAGCGAGAAGACTCAGAGCTGAAAAGAGGAATCAGATTTTTATAGAACCAATGGCAGATGGCAATACTACTCCTCCATGTACTGTGTCCATTCAGGACCACATAAAGCCAAATCTATATAGTACATCTTCCATCTTGAGGCCGCAGTTGACGCCATGAAGCTTTGAATTGAAGACTGGCTTGATTAATCTGATGCAGCAAGACCCTTTTCATGGCTATGCACATGAGAACCCCAACCATCATATAGACCTCTTTTGGACGAAGTGCAACACCTTCCAGGTCAAAGACGTGAGCGGCGATGCAATAAAGCTCAGAATATTTCCGTTCACTCTGAGAGACAAGGCCTCTTATTGGTTGAGGGCGCACCCTTTAAATACTTTCACAACTTGGGAACCGTTGGCATTTGCCTTCGTTAACAAGTTCTATCCACCGTCCAAAATGGTGAGGATCAGAGGGGAGATCACCAATTTAAACATCGCCCATAGGAGTCGTTATATGAAGCATGTGAGAGATTCAAGGATCTACATCACCAATGCCCCCACCATGGAGTCCCGGAGTTGGACCTTATTAAGAGTTTTTATAATGAGCTCAAGCCAGATGCCAAGATGATAATTGATGCCTCTGCTTATGGTGCTATTTTGGATAAGCTACCTGAGAAGGCCATATCTTCCTGGAACAAATGGCCTCTAACAACCAACAATGGAGCGATGAACGCTTAACACTTAAGGGTCCCGAGGTGAAGATAGCTACACACCTAGATGGGCAACTTAAGACCCTTTGCAAGCAGGTAGCAAGGATAGAACAAAGGTTGGATGCTATTCCTCTCACTCCTAGAGCTCCGGTATATGCTACACATGAAGACTATACCGAGCAAGGGTACGCCCCAGTGGAAGTGTCTTGCGAATGAACAGACATACTAATGGAGCAAGTCTATTATATGGGAGGAGAGGGGAGAAATCAATGGCAAAATCCGGCGACGAGAAATCATCATGGTTTTTCTTATAGCAACCTAAATGGAGCATTGCAACCTCCAACCCAACAAAGGCCACACCAACCTCCTCAGCAACAAGCGCCGCCTCCACAGCTACAACAGAATGGGTTTTGGCCATCTGGGCCTTATAAACCACTGGGATACTACAATCGCCCACCACAACAATAATACGCACCGACGGCTCCAACACCCAATTTAGAGGCAACCTTGGACACCTTTATGAGCGGGCAAGCGAAAATCAACACCGAAAATTCAGAGCATTTTAGTAATCTAAACACATCCATGGATGAACTGAATGCCCAAATATCCCTACTCATGAAGACTCAAGTGAGATTGCCCTCTCAGCCTGAGCCAAGTCTTAGGGGGCAAGTCAACATTGTGGTTACGATCACCACGAGGGGATGAAAGAGTACCGACATTACAATGGCACCGATCTCAAAGAATGTGGGCCAAAAATCTGTTGTTCCCACTCAAGAGGAAGATATCACTCCTATTTCAGCACCTATTACTGTTGAATATTGATTTTCCGGATTTGGTTTTGATGATGAGCAAATATAAATATCGTGAACTAACTCTTTGTGAGCGCAGTTATGGAGATCGTCGCCAAAATACTACGTACATCAAAAGCGACGTCTCAAGACTTCTCAATACGCGTGATCGTGTGCCTGAAGCTTCGTTGAAGCTCAAGGAGCTTTATTGAAGTCAAAAGTGAAGATTGAAGCTTTGAAGATGGTTCGTCATGTTTAATTTAATGTCTTCTAGCTTCATAGAATAGAATGTTAAGCCTTGAGTATGACTTACATTATAATCTTCTTATCGCTCATATCTTAGAGCTAGGATTATCTTAGAAGCCATTAGAAACTTTTCCGAAGCCTATCACTTCTTCCCTCGGCTTCTAGTACATCTTAGTTGGTTCAAGTAGAAGAACCAACCGACTAGATGACGATCTAGTCGGTCGGCAATTCCTCTTGAACCGACTAGATGTCCTTGCTCAATTCAGCCTAGGCACTGTTGATCAATTAGTCGGTCAAAGAAGGTTCACCGATCGACTAGATGACGATCTAGTCGGTTAGGAATCCTTCTCAGACCGACTAGTTATCATTGCCTCATTTCAGCCTGAGCTACTGTTTACAGTTAGTCGGTCAAAGAACAACGACCGACCGACTAGTTGTGAAACTAGTCGGTTGGAAATTGTTCTTAAACGGACTAGCTGTCTTTGAATTCAGCCTATGCTATTTCAACTCTTAGTCGGTCAAAGAACACTCACCGACCGACTAGTTGGCATACTAGTCGGTTGGCAAGTCTTCTTAGACCGACTAGTGCATATCGCTTGGAATTCTCTTTATTGGCTGTCAACCTCTTAGTCGGTCAAATAAGAATCACCGACCGACTAGTTGAGAAACTAATCGGTCAGTGATCCTTCTTAGACCGATTAAGCTGCTTCAGAATAGATCCGTTGGAGCATTTATTGCACGAATTTCTTCTCTCTCTTTCCTCTATCCTATATACACTCGAAGGGGTTCTTTCCTTGCATTCAAGGCTGATATTCTAGAGGTTTAGAGAAATCAAAGAGAAGCAAATCAACTCCATTTCAAAGCTCTCTCTTCTCACTAGAATCTCTCCCTCAACTTCTTCAGCCCTAACTCCTCAAGAGAGATTCTCTCCATTGTGAGCCTATCAAGCCACGAGCTTGATCCAAGGTCACCAACTCCTCCCTAGGCTTCTATTGCTGGTCAACTTCTTGGAGCTAGGGTTTGGTGCCTTCTTCTTCCTCAAAATCCTTCTTGCCCTAATATTGGTAAGTTTACTCAAGGCATAGGATTTTGTTGGCAAGTATTTCATTGTTTCATTTACTTTGTTTGCAAGTGTTTCTCTTAGTTGTGAGAGAAAGGGTGTGATCCCAGGTTGTGGGAGTCACATGTCATTTGTGTATGATTTGGTCTTGTAGAGGTTTTTCTACAAGAATTTCATAGTGGAAAATCTTGGGTTAGTGGTTTCTAACTCAAGTATCCGGAGGGGATCCAGGTGGTTGGGACGTAGGATCACCGGTAACAAGTCGGGGAGACTTGGGTGGATCCGAACCCGTTACATCGTTTGTTTGTGTTGTCTATTCTTGTTGTTTGTAGTCAATTCTGCATTGTTGTTTGTGTGTTTGCACAATAATTAGGAATAACACTCTTGATTATTTTAAAGTACTATTCACCCCCCTCTAGTACTTGTGCAGTAGCTACGCAGGGCATTACAATTGGTATCAAAGCCAAGATTCATAGCTATGACAAACAACGACTACATCGTCTTCAAGAACCGTGAAGGAGCTTCTTCAGTTATGGAAGGAAAATCCTCAGTTAGGCCTCCTCACTTCAATGGTACCAACTATGGGTACTGGAAATGCCGGATGGAAACCTTCCTCCGGAGCTTTTCACTATGGAGAGCCACGTTGACGGAGTATGTCGAGCCCGAAGAAGATTTCATGAAGTGGACTACCTCGGAAGTTGCTGCGGAGGTGAACAATGCCAAGGCAATGAATGCCTTGCAATGTGCGTTGGAGCCCGAAGACTTCAACAAGATATGCACATGTAAGAGTGCATATCAAATCTAGAACCAACTCCTCATCTTGCACGAAGGAACGAGTACGGTAAAAGACTCTAAACTCGTTGTTGCTAACAAAGAATTCGAGTTGTTTCACATGGAACAGGGTGAAACTATGGAGGAGTACTATGCTCGCTTCATGGATATATCCAACGAATTGGAAGCTCTTGGGAAGATCTACACCCAAAAGGAGAAAGTCGCGAAGATTATTGACGGACTTCCTTCTTGTTGGGAAAAGCGTACCTTCGCCATCGAGGAAGGTAACGATATGAATAAGTATACTATCATACAACTAATGTGTACCTTGATGTCTTATGAGGTACGCAAGGACAGTAAAATAAAGATGAAGGAAAAGATGAAGGCGTACTTGAAGCAAGACGAGCCAAAGAAAAAGGCGATTGCGTTCAAGGCCGCTCCATCTACATATACCGATGATGAAGACTCGGAAGACGAGTTGGACTTGGAATCCATTGCCCTCATGGCAAAGAAGTTCAACCGATTCTTCCGAAAAGGTAATTTCAAGAACAAATCAAAGTTTAGTTCTTCTAACGCCTCCGCTCCTTTGTGCTTTAAATGCAATAAGCCAGGACACATGAAAGCGGATTGTCCTCAAAACAAGCAAAAGGAGAAATGGAAGGCGCCAAAGTTCGACAAGTCAAAGAAGTACAAGAAAGGGTACAAGAAAGGGCTTGTCGGGACAGTCACCGACTCCGACGAGGATTCCTCAAGTGGAAAGTCGGATGATGAGCAAGTGGAGCAAGCACATATGTGCTTCATGGCTAGAGAGGAACATGATCAAGGATCCTCCTCCGATGATAGCGATGATGAAGGCGATGAGGTAACTATGGATGAACTTAGATTAGCCAACGAACAACTTTGGTATAAGTTTTCTAAATTGGCTAATAGATTTATTAAGACTAAAAATGAGCTAACTAGTCTCCAAACCTCGCCTAAGCCTATCATCATCATCAACGACACCGTTGATGAAGGGTTGAGAAATGAGATTGTAAATCTCAAATCTCAACTTGAGCATGTTCATGTTGAGGATTCGAATGAACATGTGATAGCGGATTTGACGTCTCAAAACTCAACTTTGAGTATTAAGAATAAGAATCTCAAGTCACGTGTTTCTGCACTCACATCGCAAGTGTCCACCTTGGATGCTTCTATGCACTCTCTCACCGAGAAGTATGAGTGCACATTAGGCCGAATTCATGAATTCAATAAAGGTAAGGGCCATTTGGATAATATCCTAAATGACTTACTTCCGGCCAATCATCACATTGGTTTGGGGTATAAGATGTGAGACTTGTCCAAATCGTCCGCCACCTTTGTTAGGCCAATTTTCGATGCCTCAACTAGTGGGAGTAAACACTTCATGGGTAGTTCTTCTACCAATGGTACTTCCGCTAGGTACACACCCCCATTTGGAAAGAAACCCACTTTGGGTGGACCGCCAAAGAAGGGTCATGCTTTCATGTATACCATGCCACGTAGGAACACACCTCCTACTTCAAATGTTCACATGTATGATGATTTTTATGCTCCTCATCCACGAGCACGTGCACACCATGTGAGACACACTCATGCACGTGTTCCTCCACATGCATATGTTCATCCTCATTACTATATGAATGATTATCATCATGCACCATTTCATCATGTGCCATATGCCTATCCACGACATGCATCACGTAGACATCAACAACGTATGCATGCCCCCAATAGGAATAGGGCTCCCAAAATCTTCACTATTTGGAGCCCGAAGGACACAAGCATGCATGAAAAACAAGCTTACATGAATTCCTATTTTATGAATGTCGTGCATAATGATGATTTCGTTGGGAAGTCTAAGTCCAATTGGACTTGGCTTCCAAAGTTCTAATCTCTTAGGACCCAATGTCCTTGGGTACCATGGAATGATATTTTATCTTCAGGTACTCAAGAATAAGAAAAGGAGCAACAAATCTAAATTTAGCTCCAAGAATTGTGTTTTCTAGTTTCAATCCACCGTAGGATACCAACCCTACCAACTCATTGACTTGCAAAGTTTTTCATTCAAATGGAGTTGATGGTGCTTAAGAGATGCACCAAAGTAGGGGGAGCTTAATGTTGTAAGTATATTCTTGCATTTGATATACATTTGGTATCCATGTGTGTTGAATGCATACAGTGGTAGACTATGTACATTGGGATCATTCTGTTTCATTAGGATCCTAGTATGCTAGATTTGTGTATGTCATATGTTTTATGATGTTCTTTTTTTTGGCATAACACCTTTTGCTTGCTACATTTAGTTTTCACATTGGATTTTTTTTTCTCTGATGTTGACTTTTGTCGTTCGACGATTTTATGAATTAAATAGATTTGCTTTTATGAAAACATAGAATTATTTTCCATGCACTATTTAACTAAGAATGTTGATATTGGAGAGTATGTTCCATAACTCAATAAGTGAAATTGATTTGAGTTTTGATGATTTCTTTTTTCGATTTTCGACTATGGTCACGTTGGCACGCTTTGATTTTCTTCGGTATTCTACATTTGGTATTTTACATTGATGTCATTTGGACCATGGTCGTATTCTTCGACTCTCGTGCTTTTATTTTTAGCCATTGGTTTTGTCGTTGATATCCTCCCGCTCTTTTTGCTAATGCCAAAGGGGGAGAGAATTAATAATGACGATGTGCTAAATGATAATTCAAAGCAATTTACCTTGAATCTAATTTGATATGTTAGATTCAGGGGGAGTTAAGATATAAAAATGGAGTTAGATCCTAAATTGCAATAATAGGATTCATATTTTATATTTTCCTCGTCTGCTTGATGCGTATGATTATTGTTTAATACGGAACTAACATGTCATCAATGCAGGGGGAGTAAGTAAATTTCATTTGAATCATTATTATTGATTATTATTTATGTTGGTTTGTCATCACCAAAAAGGGGGAGAATGTTGAGTATTGATTCCCTGGATTTGGTTTTGATGATGAGCAAACATAAATATCGTGAACTAACTCTTTGTGAGCGCAGTTATGGAGATCGTCGCCAAAATACTACGTACATCAAAAGCGACGTCTCAAGACTTATCAATACACGTGATCATGTGCCTGAAGCTTCGTTGAAGCTCAAGGAGCTTTATTGAAGTCAAAAGTGAAGATTGAAGCTTTGAAGACGGTTCGTCATGTTTAACTTAATGTCTTCTAACTTCATAGAATAGAATGTTAAGCCTTGAGTAGGACTTACATTATAATCTTCTTATCGCTCATATCTTAGAGTTAGGATTATCTTAGAAGCCATTAGAAACTTTCCCGAAGCCTATCGCTTCTTTCCTCGGCTTCTAGTGCATCTTAGTTGGTTCAAGTAGAAGAACCAACCGACTAGATGACGATCTAGTCGGTCGGCAATTCCTCTTGAACCGACTAGATGTCCTTGCTCAATTCAGCCTAGGCATTGTTGATCAATTAGCCGGTGAAAGAAGGTTCACTGACTGACTAGATGACGATCTAGTCGGTTAGGAATCCTTCTCAGACCGACTAGTTATCATTGCCTCATTTCAGCCTGAGCTACTGTTTACAGTTAGTCGGTCAAAGAACAACGACCGACCGACTAGTTGTGAAACTAGTCAGTTAGAAATTGTTCTTAAACCGACTAGCTGTCTTTGAATTCAGCCTATGCTATTTCAACTCTTAGTCGGTTAAAGAACACTCACCGACCGACTAGTTGGCAAACTAGTCGGTTGGCAAGTCTTCTTAGACCGACTAGTTCATATCGCCTGGAATTCTCTTTATGGCTGTCAACCTCTTAGTCAGTCAAATAAGAATCACCGACCGACTAGTTGAGAAACTAATCGGTCAGTGATCCTTCTTAGACCGATTAAGCTGCTTCAGAATAGATCAGTTGGAGCATTTATTGCACGAATTTCTTCTCTCTCTTTCCTCTATCCTATATATAATTGAAGGGGTTCTTTCCTTGCATTCAAGGCTGATATTCTAGAGGTTTAGAGAAATCAAAGAGAAGCAAATCAACTCCATTTCAAAGCTCTCTCTTCTCACTAGAATCTCTCCCTCAACTTCTTGAGCCCTAATTCCTCAAGAGAGATTCTCTCCATTGTGAGCATCTCAAGCCACGAGCTTGATCCAAGGTCACCAACTCCTCCCTAGGCTTCTATTGCTGGTCAACTTCTTGGAGCTAGGGTTTGGTGCCTTCTTCTTCCTCAAAATCCTTCTTGCCCTAATATTGGTAAGTTTACTCAAGGCATAGGATTTTGTTGGTAAGTATTTCATTGTTTCATTTACTTTGTTTGCAAGTGTTTCTCTCGGTTGTGAGAGAAAGGGTGTGATCCCAGGTTGTGGGAGTCACATGTCATTTGTGTATGATTTGGTCTTGTAGAGGTTTTTCTACAAGAATTTCATAATGGAAAATCTTGGGTTAGTGGTTTCTAACTCAAGTATCCAGAGGGGATCCGGGTGGTTGGGACGTAGTATCACCGGTAACAAGTCGGGGAGACTTGGGTGGATTCAAACCCGTTACATCGTTTGTTTGCGTTGTCTATTCTTGTTGTTTGTAGTCTATTCCGCATTGTTGTTTGTGTGTTTGCACAATAATTAGGAACAACACTCTTGATTATTTTAAAGTACTATTCACCCCCCCTCTAGTACTTGTGCAGTAGCTACGCAGGGCATTACAATTATGTCCAAGGACGAGGAAAGAGCTAAAGAGGAGCCACATGCTATTGGAGAGAGTGAAGCTTTATCTTCCACCTTACCTACTACCACTTCGGCATCAGAGGATGCTACTACTTTAGAAAAACATGTTCCAAAGGATGCCACTAAGGATAATGAGAGCCGACCTCCACCTCCTATCCTCAGAGACTAGCTATGGCGAAGCTAGAGAAAAAGTAGGCCAAGTTTATAGAGCTGCCCAAGGGTATCCAGTTGAATATCCCCCTTTTGGAAGCGCTTACGTAGATCCCCACTTATGCCAAATTCTTGAAAGATCTAATAGCGGGGAAGCGCAAGCAAGAAGAGATGAAGCTAACGAATAATTGCACCTCAATCATCAAGGATTCCCTACCAAAAAAGTTGCCGGATCCCGAAAGCTTCACCATACCATGCTCCATAAGTGGCACCCATATTGACAGAGCTTTGATCGATTTGGGGGCAAGCATTAGTTTGATGCCACTCTCCATCTTCAAAAGATTGAGTACGAGAACGGAACTCGAGGCTGCCGACATAAGCATCCAATTGGCGGACCAATCTATTACTACCCGATCGATATTGCATGCGACATCATTCTACAAATACCATTAGGACTATGCATGATGATATACTTCTTGATTATGGACATGCCAAAGAAGGGGAGTTCTCCGATTATTTTGGGGCGTGCATTCATGGCGACGGCTGGAGTCTTGATCGATGTCCATGAGTGGACGCTATCTATGAATGTCGGCAATATTGAGGTCGAGTTCCATCTCCAAAGGCCGATAAAGTAGCGCTTCCCTCGCGAGGATGCAAGCTACTTAGAGCTCCTGGAGGACAAGGCTATTGATGAATACACCATGGAGGATATCTCTAAAGACCCCATGAGGACGAGCCTAAATGACGACGATGACATCGTACACAAAAGGCGTTGGACGCTTACTTGCGAGTACTCGACGAGGAGCCACCATATATACCATTGCTTGATCAACAACCAGAGGCCACAATCTATCCAGCCACTGATGGCCAACGTGGAGAGGCACACCAACTTCCACTGAAAGGACTCATTGGGAAGCATGACGGGCGGATTTTGTATGCACCCAACATCGACAAACATCATTGAAAATCTCGAGGGAGTCGAGCTTACGACTTTAAACAAACGCTTATCGCGAGGCAACCCGAATTTTTTATCTTTTTAATTTTATTTCTTTCTTTTTGTTCTTCTTTTCGTTCAAAAACAAAAATAAAAACGTTTTTAATTCATTAGAAAATCATAAAATATAAAAATATAAAAATTTCTGATGTGTTCTGACTTGTACAAGTAAGAAACAGAGAGAGCACGTCCAACGATGAAACTTTGGAGAAGGAGCCGAGAAGAAACGACGAGGAGAGCCGAATCTGGCTTGGGACAACACAATGTCACTCGATCGAGTAGCTACCCAACTCGGTCGAGCTAAAGTAAGCTGGAGAAAGGGGCAAAACAGCACTCTGTAATCAATTGGACTCGACCGAGTAGCTACCCTACTTGGTCGAGCTACAGTAGAAGTCCAAAAGTGCTAAAAACGTCGCTGGAAGTTTAATGGACTCGACCGAGTAGCTACCCTACTCAGTCCAGCTACAGTGGGAGTCTAAAAGTGCTAAGAAAGGCACTCTGGAAGGTTAATGGACTCGACCGAGTTGCTACACTACTTGATCGAGCTATAGTGGGAGTAAGAAGAGCTGAAAATCACTACTCTGTTTTAATTAAGCTTGAACGAGCTAAGTAAGCAGCTCGGTCGAGTCGTTGGGCGCTACTTTGGGTTCAATTTCAATTCTTTTTTCTAATTTTTGAGCTCGACCGAGCAGCTATCGATGCTCAATCGAGCAACAACTTATGGGAGCATTGCCCACGTCCTAAACCGAGTTGAACTCGGCTTATTTAATCCCAATCCCGCTCGACCCTAACCCTAACCCCACGCATACCCAGAGCCCGAGCCCTCCCCCTTCGACCAAACCCCCACTTTCCGACTACCCCAATCGGAGCGCCACCGCACCCTCCGCCCGAGCGTCCCCCCCCACCGCCTAGCTCAGTCCGAACCCCTCTCTCATCTCCACCCCTCATCTCTCTCTCTCTCTCTCTCTCTCTCTCTCTCTCTCTCTCTCTCTCTCTCTCTCTCTCTCTCTCTCTCTCTCCCCCCCAGATCTCTATCTCCCCCCATTTCTTCACAATTCAAATCCTAATCCCAATATTTTCTATCTTAGAACCCCATACCCCAATTAATTTCTTAATTGCCTACTAATATTATCTTCATTATTTATTGCAGGTACTATTGGAGCTTTTCGAGGAGAAGCTAGGGTTTGGGATAGCTTGGGGGATTTTCGGCTTCGAGGCATTGCACGCATACTCCTACATTCGCTTTCGCCGCGACTCTTGATATTGGTATACCCTTTCCACTTTCATTTTATATTACTGTATATCGTGTTATCGTAGCATAGCCGCATCCACTCAATGATGCCGCCTAGGTTGCGACCTAGGAATCCCCTGGCCAAGAAGAGGAAAGTCGTCGACCCCTATTCCTCCTCTTCTCGGGCGTCACGCCATCGCTACCGTTCGTCATCACCCGATGAGCACCTGGACACCTCTACGTCCTCACCCTCACCTACACGATCCCCATCCCCCTTGCCTCTAATGATAGAGGCACACGCACTTCCACCGCTCCCATTCCCACTACTGATTCTCCTCCTCCACCTGCATATCCCCCACAAACCACCAACTTCAACCACCCTGAGGATGTAAAGTATCGTCTTCAGGGACGACGCTCACCACGTGCGTTTCGTCACCATCTGCAACCGATCCATCATCCCCACCCGCTTCGCATCCGTCTCTGCCATGGTTAGCCTTGGCATTCTTCAGGGTTTCCATAGGCTGTACCCGAACATTAGCTTTAACCACCTCCTCGCCATGTATGCACCCACCTACACGCTCCTCACCCTTGAGGCGATGAGCTCCATCGGACGAGTGGGTGACGGCATCCATTTTCGATTGCTCGATCGTGACGTCGTGGTCACACACGCCATGATCCAAGCCCACTTCCACTTCCCTCCTATCCCCAACCCTGCTGGAGCATACAACCCAGACATGGAGCTTACCTCTTTCGAGCCGAGCAGTTCTGGCGTCGCATCACATGCCTATGAGGATATAGCCCCAGCCGGGCTAAGTCCCCTTCCATAGTCCACCCATGCCTCCGTTACGCCCAGCGCCACCTCGCCACCACCATATTCTCTAGGCCAGAGGTCGGTACCCTCTCACTACCTGAGCTTGTCCTTCTTATGGGGATGAACCGACTTCTGCGCTGCCACCCAGATGGCCAGATCCACCCATTCCTACTCTTTGACGCAGCTGCATGGCTATGTCATCACCTTCTCTAGACCGCCGTCGCCACGACAGATATCTGTTGCGGCAACTTCTTCACCATTTTCGCCTCTATGCTCGGCATGGATCTTCCTGCAGGATTAGTGTCACCCACCAGGCCTACCTGATTGACTTTAGATATGCTTTCTCGCATGCACATCATCAGGGCATATGGTGAACGCCACTGGATCTATCTCTTGGGCACCCGTCTCGAGCACCATATGTATCTGCCCTGCCTTGATCTTACTGTTGCGGCCCCAGTCATGCTTAACTGGGTCATACCTGGCATTTTTCCCATCCCACCCATCCACGAGCTTGAGCCCCTAGCAGGACCAGTCGTCGTAGAGGACGCAGATGACTGGGTTCTCAGCTCTAATAAGGATCTTAATATCCCTGCCATTCTAACCGCCTGGCCCACGAGCACTTTTGTCCCCACGGCTGTCAGTGCTCCTGTCGTCACCACTTCCATGTCCACCACCGCTGTAGTGACTTCCGGGGATGTCCACACTTCTATCCCCATGGTCACTACATTACCTTCTTCCGTGCCCGGACCTGAGGGCACGTCTGTTTCTGATGCTCCCGAGCCTTCTATTTCCCCCATTTCGGAGTTTGTCCCCACCACTTTTGACTCTACCAGCACCCTATCTATCCCTGTGGACCCCATCACTTCAGATCCTATCACTTCGTCATCCACAGCCACACTTCCTGGCACTACCTCTTTCCCCGCATCAGATGTCTTCATCGAGAGTGTCGTGGTGTTTGTCACCACTTCTATTGCCACGATGACTCTCATTTCTGATGATGATGATGCTTCACACTCTGCACTAGATCTCGGATCCATTCCATTCACATCTTCTGTCGAGATCTGATTGAACCAGAGGACGCGTAAGGGCACGCCTTTCACTCCCAAGCGTAGGAGCGTCAATGCAATAAATTTATAAATAACTGATTAGTACCGGGTCGGATCACAGGGACAAGTTGTTCTATATTCACAAAATTGATCGATAAAAAAATAAAGCATGTTACAACCACCTCGCTAACGGTGGAGAAGTGTGGGAAAACGTGTGTTGAATCTACAATTCTAGCCTACGCATTAAGGGTGGAGAGCCGAATCGACAAGTAACGAGGATGACTCATGTGGTGTGCATGTGAATGAGGCCGTGGGCGTGGGGATTCATCCCAAATATAACTCAATTGATCTCCCGGCTAAGGGACGATCAATCGAAGGATGCGATATTTCATCGAACAAGTGGGGTGCAATAAGTAATGAATGAAACCCATGCGAGTAAAAGACAATGAGCACATTAGAGAGGGTTCGCTAGGATGAGCCTCTCTTTGGATTTCTCGTTAGGGTTCCATAAACAAACCAAACTCAAATTTCATCCACAAATGAGATATTAAAATCATGCTAGAGATGAACTCGCAACCCAATCAACAACAATCACACAACACAACCACATAAGAAAGATTTAGAGAATCATGATGAAAAAGGAGAAATTTTTACTCAAAATTATCATCCAAATTACAACACAAAAACCTAAATCAAATACACAAGAGATTAGAGAAATTTCACCCAAGTGTCACTCCAAGATGAAATCTTCCTCTCCGAAATGCTCCTCCAAGCTCCAAGCTTCATCAATGGCCTCCAATGTCACCCCTAGCCACTTGGGGAAGAAGAAACCCGCAAAACCCTAAAAAACTCAAAAAAAAAACAGATGCTCGACCGCCAAAAACTGCTTCAAGCCGCAAATAACCATCGAACTGGGCTGTAGGTCGGATCTTGGGGGCGGGCGGCGCGCCCGCATCCAAATTCCGCGCGCGCTTGGGCGTTAAAATGTGGAGCGTGCCGGCTAGCAGGCTGGCCCGTAAATTTTCTTTATTTATATTTTTGCGCGCGCCTGCTGTGATTTTGCGGAGCTGGCTGGCCCATTTGCTGGGCCGACTCGCAAGCTGTAACGTTTTTTAATTTTTTAATTTATTTATTTTAAAACTTGTTGCGGCCCGCTCCAAAGGAGCGGGCGCAGAGCCCGCTAACAAAGAAGCAGGGGAATACTCCAGCCCGCATTTGACGCCACGTGGCGCCATCTGGTTGCGCCACATGGCGCCCCTTAATTTTCTTTTATGGGTTTTAAACCCCCATTTCTCCTTCCAGAAATTGTAGAAAATACCTAGGATGCTCAGAAAATTCCTAAAAAGTTCTGGAAAATCTCTAAGACTCCCAAGAGTACATGAAAAAATATGAGAAGGAGAAATTAGTCCATTTGATTATGAAATGAATATAATGACTATTATAACACAATATTGACTTCCAATAATACTATAAAATAATCAATCGCTCAGTTAATTCTCAAAAATTGACAATATTATCACAATAATACCAGTACCGCATGAAAAATATCAGGAAGCCAATAACGACGATAAAATCCATATTTTGTGCCAAAAATGAGAGTAAGCCCTAAAATGAAATATAAAGTGAAAATTCACTCAAAAGAGCAATATTAAGTATAATTCTTAACACAAAATGGGGGTAGTTAGGGGGTATAAATATACACTTTTCACCCCAAATCACACTTCCCAACTAGCTTTTTGTTAGTCCCTAGCAAAATATGCGATAAATTCGGATTGAAATGAAAATATGCACCAAACTCACAATATTCTCATGGCAAACCCCAAATGATATTTCCAATTGATTTCAAAGCCAATATACCCAATGTATGAAAGTAAACAACAAATGACATTCTTCTCAATCCAATTCAAAGAAAAGTAAGGAAATAAGCACCGTATCGCATTCTTTGGGAAAATCACAAATGGCAAAGTTTCTCATTTTCATGGAAATGGCCAAAACAAAAGAAATTCCTCTAAGTGGTGGGAGATGAGATCATCACGCATGTTGCTTATTCTTTCATTTGTTCATTCATTTTTCTTTTCTTTTCTTTTTCCTTCTTTTTTTGTATTCTTTTTTTGTTTATGGTTTGCACTCACGCGATAACGCTATGAAATGCAAACACCGCCCCCTTTTGCATACACGCGATAATGCTATATAGGCAAAGGGATGGAATGATAACCTAAATCTCATCTTTGGCTTCCCCCCAAATGTTTCGTGGGACACCGGCTACTCGATTTGATTAGAAAAACCATTCGTTTATGTTACTCTCTTTCTCATTCTAAACATGAATTATCAACTCATCCACCGACTCCTTAAGAGGAAAACAAAACATGCACCATATGGCCACACCCAATCCAATTAAAAACTAAGCCATTCATCCCAAATTATGCAATCACTTACACCAAACTATTCCCAAATTATTTCAAAGAGATATCACGACGTATAAAATAGCTTCATACATGGCATATTAACATTTGACTCCAAATTGGAAAGGAAATTAAAACACGCCAATCAAACATCGAAGAAGTTGATACCAAAATAATAATCCGAAAAAATTGCATGGCATTAAGCATGTAGGGACTAAGCATGAAGCTAGCGGCATAGGGACAAGGAGGACAAATATGATATGCAATAAAGAGCAATGGGTGATGGCAAAATGAAGAGATCTCAAAAAAAATTTAACACCAAAGTCCTAACAATCCTAAAGATTCTAACACTCTCCCCCAACTTAAAATAAACATTGTCCTCAATGTTGGGAGATTATTAGATCTCGGCAAAACATCCTAGAAAAAGAAAAGAAAAGCACACGAAAGCAAACATGCAAAAGCAAATTAACTAACTTTTGATTTTATAACGGTGGTGGCAACTGCTCGATCATATCCTTACGCTCCTCGGCCAGCGTCGCCACGTCCAATGCCCTACCTCCATTGCGGGCATTAGTGGCAAGCGACACAGCCCCAAGCATCTCCTTATGATGGGTTTGATCGGCGCCCCGCTTGCGTCGCGGTGTCGTTTACCGCAAGTTTCACGGTTAGTGTAGGGTGCGGGAATATCGAACTCAGGGAGGCGAGGTTGTGCTTGGGTCAGGTAGGACCTAAATCACCCCGAGGGGCGAGCTAGCCCGAATCGGTAGATGGTTGTCACGAAAGAAAATAAAAGGGTGTGAACGAAAAGAAAGTAAACCCGGGACTTTGGTTTCCAACCCGACGAGAGACTCTCGCCGATACGGCCTTCGGGTATGGATAGCGATCGGGATTAGGGTCTAATGGTGAGACGTTGCCTCTGAAAGTGGTACCGGCGTCCCATGGGCCCGATATTCCGGTCGGTGCCCAGGATGATACACCAGACTTCCCGGATTCGATCAGTGGGCACTCCCGTGTCCATTAACACTGATCGATCCCGGGAGCACTAAGCCCGCAACGATATCTCCCAACGTCTCATCCTGCCGCTCCCGCGTGCTAGGATTCGGCGTCTACGCTAAGGGCGTGAGCTATGGCTAGGGAGTCAACCGCCAAGTTTATTCCCCTTTGGCCTGACGGTCAAAGGCGGTCTTTTTCCCGCCAATGACAATGAAACACCCCGCGTAACCGTTAGATTCCTACTCCCTATCGATTTCCTAACCCTATGGACGCATCAGGAAGAGCCCCCGAAGGGGTTTCCACCAAAATCCCAGATTTTGGAACTACTCACAAAAATTCATGAAAAAGCAATCTAAATGAAATTTAACCGTTGAAATCATAATCGGACAATTGCAATGTGGAAGTAATAGAGTAATAAAGACAATACTAAAATTTTAGAAAGATCTGAAAACTTACTAAAGAGTAACAATTACAGCCGTCACAAGGAAATAAAACAGTAGAAAAACAGCAACTCCCGTTTCTGGAACCCTAGGGGTTCTATATATAGAACTTCGCATCAACCGATCGGTTGACAAGTCAACCGATCGGTTGATCCGTTACAAATAAATAACAGAAAACAGCGAGTTTTCACCCGATCTCATGAACCGGTCGGGTGAGTTCTTGAGCGACAGGTTGGATCTTGGAGCAGTCGGGTGAATCGATCGGTTCGACGTCCGTGTCTTCAGCTCTTCTTCTTCAGCTACAGATGAACCGATCGGGTGAGAGTCACCCGATCGGTTGGAATTTTGCTCGAAAAAACAGAGAACAGCCGCCCGCAGAACCGGTCTGTGAACCGGTCGGGTGACTTCTTTGTGAGCTGCGGCAGAGACCGGGTGGTGCACGCGTGCATCACCCGATCGGTTGAAGATGACCAACCGACTGGGTGAGGGGCTGAAAGATGAATTCTTCGACGTTTGACCCTCTGGATCACGCGTGACTTCTCCCGTTGCTTCGGGGACTTGGGATATCATCGTTAAACGCCCCCTACGTGGTCGAACCCCTGCAATCATGGATAAACAAAGAAAAGTGAAAGAAAACGGGAAAATATACGAAAACGAATAAAAGACGGCGGAAAAACACGGAGAAACACAAAAGAAAACGTGCGTGAATATATGAAATATAAACGCACGTCAAAATCCCCCAAGCTGAACTCTTCCTCGTCCCCGAGGAAGACGAGTGAGAGTAGGAGCTCGGAAGGGAAAAATAGAGAGGAAGAAAGAAAAAGAAAACTCTAAGCCCTAGATCGTCCATCAGAGCCACCAAAATCGAAAACGACACACCAAGCAAGCAAACGCCAAATCACACCACTAAACCTAGGAAAGCGAGTCCAAATAAGTGTCGTGGGTCCAAGCAGTGAAGCGCGAGCGAGCGTGGTCATGTGCTAGCAAATGGTGATGCTTTCTACGATGTGCTATGAGGCTCGATATACACAAATCCAAGATATGACCCAAAATATCGATCCGAATTGAATTAAGCGGCGAATATAAGTTCAAGCATGCATGAGAAGAGTGGGAATAGAAGCGTATCATGCATCGGGGACTCCACAACTAGGGTTAAGGAAATCACGCCACTATAGCCTAGATACTAGCTAAAAAGTTCCTAAGCCAAGTGTTTTCGACAACGACGGGGGTTGAGATGATGTGGAGAAGAACACTCGGTGCAAATTCTCGCCTTCCCTTTATTCTTGGCAAGTATGAAAAAATATTCACACGGAATTTTTTTTGGGTTTTGGGCATTTGTATTTTTTTTTGGATTTTTGGGCTATACACAATTTTTCTTTTCTTTTCTTTTTGGGTTTTTCTTTTGTTTTCTCCTTTTTTTTGGATTTTTGGGTTTTTGGCTATACACATGTGTACTCTCCCAAGTGGGAGAACGGTACACGACGAGGGGATTTGCACCAAGTAAAACAAAAAAGAAGTCGAAATCTAAACACTTGGGCAAAGGAAACTGTTACGCCTATTTGACCGAGACCCAAAAGACACGAGCCCAGGAGCCCGACCACAGGTCGAGAGCCCATCTGCATCCTCAAAAGCCCATTGAGCAAAGGCCCTATAAGGGACCTTCTCGAACGTCGATCCGACCCGGCCCCAATAACCCGCTGGTCACTCGCCCACTCCTGCGAAAACCACTCCCCCGGACGCGTGACCACTAATGGCGATAATGGGAAGATGCTGGCATGGCGGAAAGGGCGGCGGCGAGGGGGGACTGATGGGGCACGATCGATGGCGGGCGTGGGACGTGGGCCGGGGGCAACCGCGCTGGGAGCTCTACAAAAGGGCCAGGAAGACGACGAAGAAAGGGACCGCATCTCAGGTAACAAAACCGAAGGTACTCCATCAACGACCTCGTTCCCCCAATTCATCTCCTTCCTCACCCGCTCGCGCCGAGAGACGCCGTTACGATCTCCTCACGAGTCGAACCGTCTCTGCCGGGCCCCCTTTCTCAGATCACTATCTGACTTAGGCATCGGAGGGGATTTGGCCGGAACCAAGGTCCGGCCCCCTGACGAGCGTTCTCGTCTACGCAGGTGGACAGTTGATCAACGGGCCGAGGCTACCCCTCGCCCCTCTCCGACCACTCGTCCGACTGGATAGTGAGGCTTCCCCTCACCGTCAACCTGCCGAGGCCGAGCACGCCCCACCGAGGCCGAGCGTCTTAGTCAGGTCCGAGATTCCCCTCGCCTCCCGTCGGTTGTGCATCTACCCGGGCGCCTGAGGCTACCCCTCGTCCCCCTTTCAGCCGAGGCCGAGCACGACTATCCGAGGCCGAGCATCTCAACAAGGGCCGAGGCTTCCCCTCGCCCCTTCTGCACCAATTCGAAGCCCCCCAAGGGACCCAAAGCGGGCCCCTTGACCACGTTGACCGGGTTCTCCACGGTCAACGCTTTGTAGTGAGAAAACACTCTGAAACATCTGGCGCCGTCTGTGGGAACGAAAACTGTCCCACGAAGAAACAAACCACATCTGCGATGACGCGGCCTCCCTCCTCTTGGCAAAAGAAGGGCGAGGCCCCGACGCGGGGCGACAGGGCCCGCCATCGTTGCCAAGTAGGGGCATGGGACCGACGCGAGGAGAGTTGTGGGGAAAGGGCCGAGATGCCCTCCCCTTCCCCACCGGTCGGGAGACCGAGTGCGCCCATAACGGCACGCAGCTCGGACGTGGCTTTGGTGGTATCAGTGGTCATAGACACTACCTTAGTGCGACGGCTGCTTGTCGACACCGGCAGCTCCTGTGACGTCCTATTTATGTCAACCCTGGAGAAGATGGGCCGGCAGAAAGAAGACTTGCGACCTCGTTCGGGTCCCGTGGTCAGATTCACGGGTCACTCCACCCCCATCATCGGCACTATCCATCTCCCAGTAACGCTCGGAAACACACCAGACTCTGTGACCCTAGCGGTGGAATTCATCGTATTGGGGATCGGGTCAGAATACAACGGGATCATCGGCCGACCCCTACTCAACGCCGTCGGCGCGGTGGTCTCGACCCTCCATCGGACCATTAAGTTCCGAACGCCGGGGGGGATGGGGCAAGTCGAAGGCGACGCGGGGAGACCGAATACCTGCTATCAACTGGTGGAGGAAGGTCCCGAGGATCGACTAGCTGACCGGATGGCCGCGCTCGACTTAAGGAGTGGGCCCAGGCCCACCCCTGCGGAGGAGCAGGAGCAAATCCCGGTCACGGACATCGAGGGCCGGTTCGTCTCGATCGGGAGAGGGCTGAGCCCGGACCTGAGGGATCAGCTGATCGAATGCCTGGAGGCGAACCTGGACATCTTCGCCTGGTCGCCCGAAGACATGCCCGGTGTGGACCCCCAGGTGATCGCCCACCAGATCAACGCCGACCCCAACTTCAAACCGGTTAGGCAGAAGAATCGTAACCTGGGCGGAGAGAAGATGAAGGCAGCCTCCGAGGAAGTGGAGCGTCTCCTCGATGCCGGCTTCATACGAGAAGTCTGGTACCCGGAGTGGATGTCGAATGTGGTGATGGTCAAAAAACCCAACGGGAAGTGGCGAATGTGCGTGGACTTCAGTGACCTCAACAAGGCCTGCCCCAAGGATAGCTACCCCCTGCCGCGCATCGACCACCTGGTGGACAACGCCTCGGGATACGAGATGCTAAGCTTCATGGACGCTTACTCCGGGTACAATCAAGTCCAGATGGACCCCCGAGACGAAGAGATGACTGCCTTCACGACGGACCGGGGAACCTACTGCTACAGGAAGATGCCCTTTGGCTTGAAGAACGCGGGGGCCACCTACCAGAGAATGGTCAACAAGGTGTTCAGCTCCCAGATCAGAAGGAACCTAGAAGTCTATGTCGACGACATGCTTGTCAAGTCAAGGCGACCGGAAGACCACATCGCCGACTTGCAGGAGACCTTCGAGCGGTTGCGGCGACACCACATTCGGCTCAACCCCGCGAAATGCACGTTCGGGGTAAGATCTGGCAAATTCTTGGGATTTATGATAACTAATCGTGGTATTGAAGCTAATCCCGATAAGATCGATGCGCTGGTTAACATGCGCGAGCCGACGACGATCAAGGAGCTACAGAGGCTGAACGGGCGCATCGCAGCCCTGGGGCGATTCCTTTCCAAATCAGCGGAAAGATCGCTTCCCTTCTTCAAGGTCCTGAGGAAAGCAATCGCGGAACCTCCGAACAATAGGAAGACAATACTCTGGGACGAAGACTGCTCCCGGGCGTTCGGGGACCTCAAAGAGTACCTCCGCAGCCCCCCTCTCCTGTCCAAACCCCGGGAAGGGGAGTCGCTGAGCCTTTACCTGGCGTGCGCGGAGGAAGCTGTGAGTTCGGTGCTGATCCGGGAGGACGGCGGGGTGCAATGGCCGGTATATTACACGAGCCGGATCTTGAAGGGGCGGAGGTGCGATACTCGCCCATGGAGAAACTGGCGTACGCCCTCGTCCTCTCAGCGCGAAGGCTCCGACCCTATTTCCAGGCCCAAACCATACTGATCCTGACCGACTCACAGCTGGAACAGAACCTAAAGAGATTCGATCGAATGGGAAGGATGCTAAACTGGGGAGTGGAACTGAGCGAGTTCGACCTCCGATTCAAACCGCGCACGGCCATCAAGGGACATGCCCTAGCCGACTTCATCGCCGAATGCACGACGGAAGGAAATGGCCCCCCAGAGGGAGAAGGCCCGGGGACGGTAACTGCTCAACCCTTGTCCTTTCTTTCGGCTGACCACTCTCAACCAGAGGATCCAGGAGCGTGGATAGTTCATGTGGACGGGTCGGCCACACAGTCAGGAGGAGGGGCCGGGATTGCGATCCGATCTCCGGAGGGGAACATCGCGGAATACGCGTTGCGGTTCGAGTTCCCGGCCACGAACAACGTGGCGGAATACGAAGCTGTGATCAACGGCCTGAGGCTGGCCCTGGAGCTCGGGGCCGAGTCCGTCCGCCTCCTCAGCGACTCGAAGCTCATTGTCAACCAACTCTTAGGGAGTTACGAGGCACGGGAGGAGGCGATGCAGAGATATCTCCCAGTCGCCAGAGCGGCGATGTCCAAATTCAAGGACGTGGAGGTCTTACACCTCCCACGGTCAGAGAATGCGCGGGCCGATGCGTTGTCAAAACTGGCCTCGTCCTCGCCAAAGGAGCTGGGCCGCACCATCTACGTGGAGAACCTGCCGTCCCCCAGCACGATGGAACACGAGGTGATGGCGATCGACCAAGAGCCCACCTGGATGGACCCGATCATCCGATACCTCACCCACGGAGAGGTGCCGGCCGATGGGGATGAGCGCTGAACCCTGGAGAGAAAAGCACTCCGATACGTGATCCATGAGGGGACGCTCTACCGGAGACGCTGGACCAAGACGGACGTCCTCCCATACCTGAAGTGCATCGGACCGCAAGAAGCTGACTACGTCCTACGGGAGGTTCACGACGGGATCTGCGGGAATCACCACGGGGGCAAGATAGTCGCGCAGAAGATCTTAAGGCAGGGGTACTACTGGCCGACCTTGGCCAAAGATGCTACAAGCTACGTGCAGAAATGCCAAGAATGCCAGAGGTACGCCCACCACATCTCGACTCCTCCGTCAGAGCTCATCCCCATCGTGATCCCCCTCCCCTTTGCGAAATGGGGGCTCGACATCCTCGGACCGTTCAAGCCAGGACGAGGGCAGCGGAAGCACCTGATCGTGGCAGTGGACTACTTCACCAAGTGGATCGAGGCCGAGCCGTTGGCAACCATCACGTGGAAGAAAGCGAAAAGCTTCGTGTGGAATTCCATCATCTCCCGATTCGGAGTACCATGGGCCATCGTCACAGACAACGGGAAGCAGTTCGATTCAGCAGGGTTTAAAGATTTCTGCGAGGAATGGGGAATCAAGCTCCTCTTTGCCTCGGTAGTACACCCCCAAACCAACGGGATGGCAGAAGCGGCCAACAAGTGTATCATAGAGGCCCTCCGGAAGAAAGTGAAGGACGCCGAAGGGAACTGGCCGGAAGAGCTCCCCGGGATACTCTGGTCATACCGGACGACCCACAAGGAGGCTACTGGCGAGACCCCCTTCATGCTCACCTACGGGGCCGAGGCGGTGGTACCGGTCGAATTGGGTGAAGAATCTCTTCGCCTCAAATACTTTG
This sequence comes from Scilla litardierei, assembly GCA_030789695.1. Lineage (NCBI taxonomy): Eukaryota > Viridiplantae > Streptophyta > Magnoliopsida > Asparagales > Asparagaceae > Scilla > Scilla litardierei. Next base: position 100,445,169 of record CM061135.1, on the reverse strand, counting down.
ACGAAGACCGGAACTCGCAGGGCCTAGGGCTCAGCCTGGAGCTCCTCAACGAGCGACGGGAGCAGTCACTGGCCACCATCGTCCGCCAAAAGCAGAAGGTGGCCCGATACTACAACGCTCGGGTGCGGGAGAGAAGCTTCCACCTCGGGGACCTGGTCCTCCGGAAGGCGGGCTTCACCACCGATACCGCTCGCAAAGGGAAGCTCACGGCTAGATGGGAGGGACCCTACAAAGTCGTCGAGGTCCTCGGACCCGCAGCCTACCGACTAGCCGACATGGAAGGGAGAGTTCTCACTCACACTTGGAATGCGGAATATTTACGCAAGTACTTTCAATAGATGTACCGTTTCCTATGAAATAAATTTGTTTTAAATTCATTCCCTTCCAGATAAAGCAAAAAGGTATACCGAAGGATACACGAAGAGGTCGAGGGGCATTCCCCTCCCTCATTTTTCTCCGGGGGCGCCAGGGGAGCCACAGGCTGGAGGCTCACTAGGGTCTCCCCCCTTACTCCGTTCGGCGTCAGAGTACATCCGAAGTTTCTCGAAGTTGATCCCCGAGAGCGGGAACTTCTCTTGGATCTCGGACTGGCACCGGGCGAAGCCCTTCTCGTACGCCTCCAATAAGGCGGTCTCCACAAAGGAGGTGGCATACTCCGCCACGGCATCCTGAGTGATCCGGGCAGGATCCAACTCCTCGAGCCCATGCAGCCGAGCCTCTAGGGTCTCTACCTGGCGTTGGTGCTCCGCCCTCTCCTTCTCGATCTCCCGGGATCTCTCTCCGAGTTGGGCAGCAAGGGCCCTTGCCTGCTCCTCCGCCGCATCCAGACGATCGGAGAGCTCCGAGGCTTCGGAGGCAGCAGCCAGGCCGGGGACCTGCTTGACCCCTCCAGACGCGTCGAAGTCTTTTAAAAGAGAGGCAAGCCGCGTCTTGGCCTCGGACTTCGCGGCCAGAGCCACAGCTCTCTCACGATCCGCCGCCTACAGGGCAGAGGACAGCTCAGTTATGCGGGAGTTCAGGGATTGGACCCGCACTTCCTCCAACTGACCAGCTTCCTCCTCCTCCTCGCCAGGGACCTCAGGGCCTAGCCCAGCCACGGATTTGGCTTTGGGAAGAGCCGCGAATTGGCGCCTCATCGAGAGGCCCACCGAGGACAACTGTGCCAAAGAGACGAAGGTAAGATGGCAAAAACAACTGGAGAACGGGGGGACAAGCAGAGACACACTACCTGTTGACCAGCCTGGATCACGAAGGTAGCCAAGCAATCACCTCTGACTCCGTCCAACACCGCCTGGTCGGGAGGGAGACAACAGTTCTCGGCCACTCGAGCGGCGGCTCCGCGGCTCGAGAACACCGACTCCTTCTCACCCACTGGAAAGCGTGGACAAAGAAGACCCTCCCCTGACGAAGGGAACTCGCCAGGAGCAGAGCGGAATGCCCCAAGATACCGACTGTAAGCATCAGGGAGAGAGCCGTTCGGAAGAGGTGAAGGGCCGGCCCACGGCCAAGCAACCTCAACGGGAGCAGGATGAGGTCGGTCAGCAGTCGGCTGAACGTCGACCCCCTCGACCCCCTCACGGAGCCTCTTGGGAGATCCCTGCAAGGGGAGAGAGGGAGACGACATCTTCTTTCGCTTCGAGCCTCCGGATGCGGTCACAACCCGCTGCTTCTTCCGGACCGCCAACACATGGTCCCTTCTGCGCGGATCCGGGTTTGGGGCCTGCACGAGAGCGCTGGCAGGAGAAGGACCGAGAGGGAACCCACCTGCACTCAAAGAATGAATGAGAGACAGAGCAGAACCTGGGCGACCTCGAGGGGCGAACGCTCGGAGCAGCTTACCTAGGGGCCACACCGTCTTACGCAAATTGAGATCACTAAAGAGGAAGTCGATCGAGCGCTCCCTCGGAAGAATTGCCAACATGTCCCTCGCCGTCTGCTGCTCAGCGACCGTCGGCTCACCCAGATTAAGAACAACGGCACCGGCCGCCACCCACTGAGCCGGGAAGTGTACGCTCGAGGGGAATGTGACGAACACGTATTCCCCCTTCCAGCGTTTCAAAGAGCTCGGCAACCCCAGCACCAGGGACATCTTCGGGCGGGCGCTGATGTAAATCCACGCCCCCGATTGGTGGAGGCTCAGGCGGTAGAACTGGGCAAAGAGGCGGAGAGAGGGCACCACACCCTTCAGCATACAGACGACAACGAACCCGACGAGGATCCCGACGGCGTTGGGACAGAATTGACACAAGCACACATTGTGGGCCTGAAGGAACTCCACGATAAAAGGATGAAGCGGGAAACGGAGCCCGAAGTGAAAGCACCTCTCATATATTCCGACCTCATTGGGACCAGGAGAACAGATCCGCTCGTCGGCCCCAGGGGCACGAGCCGAGTAGGGCGGAAGCAGGTAGGAGGAGCGCATACTCCCGATGGCGGTGGCACAGATCGACGAAGGCCACGCCAAGTCCTCAGAAGGAACCCCTGAAGGATCATCCCCATGCTGACTAATCGCCGAAAGAGTGTCACCCGCCAGACCTGGAGCCGCATCGTGCTCCAACCGAACTGAACCCGTAGCAGAGGAAGACGACATGGGGCAGAGCTCAGACAGAAGGGGGATCAGCACAAAGAAGAAAGGCGACGGGATGGCGGCTCACGAATCCCTCGGCTTTTCCACTTAAGACGACTCCGCGAACGGCAGGGATAAGCTTGCCGCAACACGTGGCAACATCCGAAGGCTGACGGCGCTTCGGAACCCGCGCCTTAAAAACATCGAACGGGCCAACTCATGATGACGACTAATAAATGAGTCGGCATCGACTGGAGAGCTTGTCAAAATCGGCAGAAGTCACATCGGCCGAGTCAAACCGGCCGAGGCCGATCAACCCGACCGATGGGGGCAATTGTTACGCCTATTTGACCGAGACCCAAAAGACACGAGCCCAGGAGCCCGACCACAGGTCGAGAGCCCATCTGCATCCTCAAAAGCCCATTGAGCAAAGGCCCTATAAGGGACCTTCTCGAACGTCGATCCGACCCGGCCCCAATAACCCGCTGGTCACTCGCCCACTCCTGCGAAAACCACTCCCCCGGACGCGCGACCACTAATGGCGATAATGGGAAGATGCTGGCATGGAGGAAAGGGCGGCGACGAGGGGGGACTGATGGGGCACGATCGATGGCGGGCGTGGGACGTGGGCCGGGGGCAACCGCGCTGGGAGCTCTACAAAAGGGCCAGGAAGACAACGAAGAAAGGGACCGCATCTCAGGTAACAAAACCGAAGGTACTCCATCAACGACCTCGTTCCCCCAATTCATCTCCTTCCTCCCCCGCTCGCGCCGAGAGACGCCGTTACGATCTCCTCACGAGTCGAACCGTCTCCGCCGGGCCCCCTTTCTCAGATCACTATCTGACTTAGGCATCGGAGGGGATTTGGCCGGAACCAAGGTCCGGCCCCCTGACGAGCGTTCTCGTCTACGCAGGTGGACAGTTGATCAACGGGCCGAGGCTACCCCTCGCCCCTCTCCGACCACTCGTCCGACTGGATAGTGAGGCTTCCCCTCACCGTCAACCTGCCGAGGCCGAGCACGCCCCACCGAGGCCGAGCGTCTTAGTCAGGTCCGAGATTCCCCTCGCCTCCCGTCGGCCGTGCATCTACCCGGGCGCCTGAGGCTACCCCTTGTCCCCTTTTCAGCCGAGGCCGAGCACGACTATCCGAGGCCGAGCATCTCAACAAGGGCCGAGGCTTCCCCTCGCCCCTTCTGCACCAATTCGAAGCCCCCCAAGGGACCCAAAGCGGGCCCCTTGACCACGTTGACCGGGTTCTCCACGGTCAACGCTTTGTAGTGAGAAAACACTCTGAAACAGAAACTATTCTCGCTAAATAGAGCGTAGGCTAAATGGGTTATCCTAGTCCTTAGTTGTGGAATCCCGACGCATGCGAATTGAAGTATACGATATAAATATAGCATGCATATAGTGGAAAGAAATACCGCATATTCAAATCGGAGCATGGTAATCTAGGGGTCATTCCTGGACAGGCATATAAAGTAAAATCACAAGGCAGAAGCACACCAAATGCTAGTCATGACACACGACTCACAAAAAGCTAAGTGGACCCACGATGCGTGAAATGCAAGAGGACTCGAAATCCTAGGGTTAGTGAGTGTGATTTTCGATGCAAAGCTAGGTGTGTGTGACTTTGTGGTGATTCATCATAGGATTCATCTCTAGGTGAAAGAGAGAGAAAAAGAAGAAAAAAATAAAAACACGATGAAAACGACACAAAAAACAGAAAAAGAAGGACTAAAACGACGCACACAATGCGACTCCCCCAAGCTGAAGTTTGCATTGCCCTCAATGCAATATGAGTGAGTACGGGAGGGCAATGAAAATGGGGGGGAATACGCACTGACACAAAAAGAAATGAAAACGAGGAAAACACATAGATAAAATTGAAAAAGAAAGAAATATCAAAATCAAAATCAAACAAAACGAAAATAAAAATAAAAGGCACACGACACGACACTCAAAAAAAATGAAAAACAAGCACACACACACACAAAATGAGAAAAACAAACAAAACAAAACAGCACACCAAAATAGACATCCCCCAAGCTAGACCAGAAAGTGCTAGCGAAATGATATGATCAATGAAATCCAGATATGTGCAAGGGGGAGTCAAAAACAAAAGGGGTGACTCTAGAAAGCAGGAGGAGCTGAGTCCTCGTCCTCCTCGGAAGAGTGTGTGGATGGGTGGTCGGGGGAGGCTGGGGGTGTGCTGAGAAGTGGGGAAAGAGGCGAAGGAGTAGGGGCAGTGGTGGTGTGAACAATGGGAGGAGTGTCGGTGGTGGTGGGGAGAAGGAGTAATGGAGGAGTAGAGGCCGTGGGGGAGGAAGATCGGTTGTTGGGAGAGAGAGGGGAAGGCAAAACGACGGCGAGATTTGCGATCGGGCGAGGGTGAAAACGAGCGGGTGTCGGGGGGGTTTATATAGGGTTTTAAGTCGAACCGATCGGGTGACTTGTCACCCGATCGGTTGACGGTTAGGTCGAAAATCTTGCCGAAGAAATGCTACAGGCGAACCGGTCGGTTGACTTTTCAACCGATCGGTTGGCCGCTCCACTCATTTTCCCGAGAGCTTAGGGCTGCTCACCCGGTCGCGTCAACCGATCGTGCTAGAACTCAACCGATCGGTTGACATTCCCAAAAAATTTCCGAGAGTTCTCCCCAGCTCACCCGGTCTGCCACCCGGTCTCTTCATTACTTAACCGATCGGGTCATATGGGGACAGATCTCGGCATGTATCAGATACATCCCAACCGATCGGGTGAGTTGTCAACCGGTCGATTGGGGCTTGTTTCCTGCAAAAACCAATAGAATTGTTTAAGTCCCCGAACGGATGTTCTCGCGGCTGATTTTATTTATAAAAATAGACAAAATAAAGTCAAAAATAACGCTGAAAGGTGGGGAAAAAGTTTAGAACATGGGTTGCCTCCCATGAAGCGCACTTGTTTAACATCGTTGGCTCGACGCCCGCAAGAGATGCTCATGGTGGTTGGTACGGGTGATGCCCAAAGTTCGGCATCTCTTCTTCATTGGAGCTGAAGGAACTTGGAGTAGTCAGCGGCTGGAAAAATACTTGCTCGACTACCCTCCCCTTGTTCTTGGGATCCGGGGGCTTTTCCTTGGTGTTGGCGCTTCCCGCCATCTTCTTCAGGATCCGGACCTCGTCTTTAGTGAGGTCCATGGGCTCTTTCCCCGTTCTCCTCGCAGGAGGAGTCTTGGGGAACCCGGGAGGGGTCGTTCTTGCTGCACTCGGTTTTCCAGCAGCTTCTTTGTCTTCGGGGCCGTCTCCATCTTCTGAATCCCCCAAGTCATCGGGGGGGGTTTCTCAGGAGAATCTCCCAGGAGCTCTCCTCTACAGCTCTTTCTTCTTCTATCTCAAGCAAATTGCATCCAGGGTCATCAGGGGGATCGGGGTGCTTCATGGATAATCCCAGATCAAACTCAACTTTCTCTCCGCTGACGTTCAAAGATAGTTTTCCGTTCTTCACATCTATTAGAACGCCAGCAGTGGCCATGAAAGGCCGTCCCAGGATAATGGGGGTGTGTGCGTCTTCGGGCATGTCCATGACTACAAAGTCCACAGGCACATGCACCCCTCTCACATTCACGGGGAGGTCATCCACAACTCCCACCGGATATTTGACCGATCGGTCAGCTAGTTGTAGGGTCATACCGGTGGGCTCCAAATCGCCCATCCCTATCCTTCTGTACATTGACAAGGGCATCAAACTAACACTCGCTCCGAGATCGACGAGTGCGCGATGAATCTTCACTGCCCCAATCGTGCAAGGAATAGAGAAGCTCCCCGGGTCTTTAAGTTTCGGCGGATTTGCCCTCTGGATAAGAGCGCTACACTCTGCCGTCAACACTACTTTCTCTTTTCTAGACCCTCTAGTCACCAAATCTTTCAAGAATTTTGCATAGGAGGGGATTGTTTCGATTGCTTCTAGGAAGGGGATCTGCAAACTCAGGTCCTTGACCATGGCGAAGAACTTGCCATATTTCTCATCAATTTTTGCCTGAGCCAACCGTTGTGGAAATGGCACAACGGGTTTATACACTTTAGGGCTCTCTTGCCCCCTCTTCTCCTTCTCTTCTTCAGAGACTCCCTCCGGAGTCATAGGATTTGATGACGAAGCACCGGTGTCGTTTGATTTTTCGATCGGTTTCTCAACGACCAATGGTGCTTTCGGGTTGCTAGGGGGCACTCTAGTAGGAATTTGTGTCCCGCTTCTCAGAACGATAGCGGACACATTTGCGTGCTCATGCACGAGTGCCGATGTTTGGGTTGCTCCCCTCGGGTTCACCTCCGGTTGTGGCGGTAATTGGTTTTGTGACCTTGCAAGGTTCGCCACTTGTAACCCCAGCTGGGTTACTTGGTCCGTGAGGGTCCGCTGACCCATTTCCAGCTTTTGGTTGATCCTCTCCTGGTTGGTAATATATTGAGTCAAGAGAGACTCAACCGGAGAGACGGCCCTCTGTTGGCCATACTGCTGCTGCTGCTGGAACGGCTGCTGATTCCTGGGGCGTAAGATTGTTGCTGAAATGGTTGCTGCTGTGGCCTAGCCGGCTGATAAGTTTGTTGCTGCGGCTGCTGAGGCGGTGAGGGCTGAAATGGTGGCCGGTAACTGAAGTTCGGGTGGTTCCGGTTGTTTGGAGGGTAGGCCGGGTTGGAATTTGTCCTTGGCGGATACGGTGCATTTCCCGTAGGGTTGTAAAATAGTGTGCTCGCCTGATCCAACGGTGGCGAGATGTCACCACCATCGAATTCCCCAAAGAATTCGGACTCTACCGCAGAAATTTGCTGTGTACCAGCCCCACCGGCTCCTACCATTAGTGCGGAGATCTGGGTCGAAAGCAAGTCAAACTTGCTTGAAAGTTTGTCGACATCCTCGACTCTGTGTATACCCCCGGATCTTGGTGTGGCTCTCTCGTCACACCACCGCTCATTGTTGGATGCCATATTTTCCAGAATATGCCCAGCATCCTCCTCACTTCTAGACATGAAGGAACCCCCAGCCGCGGCGTCCATAGAAGATTTCAGGTCATCTCTCAACCCATTGTAGAACAGATTAATAATCTGCCACTTCGGAAGCTCATGGTGAGGGCATCTTATTTGCATCTCTTTATATCTCGTCCAAGCTTCATGCAAGGACTCATGGCAGGCCTGGGAGAAGGAGGAGATCTCACTCCTCAACTTCATGGTCTTCCCCGGAGGAAAGAACTTTGTCAGAAAAGCGTTGGAGAGCTTCTCCCAGGTGTTGAAAGTGTTGGGGTCCTTCCCCCTTAGCCATTGCTTGGCTTTATCTCGCAAAGAGAAGGGGAACAGCTTCAGACGGATAGCCTCTGTCGTGACACCATTAATCCGGAAGGTGTCACACTTATCCAAGAAGGAGTCTAGGTGCTCGATCGGGCTCTCCATGGGTGCACCCACAAACTGATCCTGCTGGATCCATGTCACTAGAGACGGCTTCAGCTCAAAGCTTTGAGCCGCAATAGCTGGAGTACGGATGGCGGAAGTAGACTCGATGGATGGCATCGAGTACTCCAGCAGAGACTTTTGAGGCGGGGTGTTCTCCTCCATGGATTCGGGATCTTCTCTTCTTCGCTTCTCGGCGGCCAAACGCCTAAGGGTGGCGTTAATCTCTGGATCGAGGGGAATCAAGTCGTCAAGACTCCTTGAACTCCTGCGCATGAAAAACAACAAACACCCGTGAAGCGACAAGTGGGAAAGAAACAGATAAAATAAGAAATAAAAATAAGGAAGAACAAAAAGAAAAAGAAAAAGGAGAATGCGAAAATTATCGCGAGGTAGGGATGTGAGCTAGACACGAGGGTTCAAGAGATCCTAAAATAACAAGCACGTTGCCTCCCCGGCAACGGCGCTATAAACTTGACCGGCGCCCCGCTTGCGTCGCGGCGACGCGGTGTCGTTTACCGCAAGTTTCACGGTTAGTGTAGGGTGCGGGAATATCGAACTCAGGGAGGCGAGGTTGTGCTTGGGTCAGGTAGGACCTAAATCACCCCGAGGGGCGAGCTAGCCCGAATCGGTAGATGGTTGTCACGAAAGAAAATAAAAGGGTGTGAACGAAAAGAAAGTAAACCCGGGACTTTGGTTTCCAACCCGACGAGAGACTCTCGCCGATACGGCCTTCGAGTATGGATAGCGATCGGGATTAGGGTCTAATGGTGAGACGTTGCCTCTGAAAGTGGTACCGGCGTCCCATGGGCCCGATATTCCGGTCGGTGCCCAGGATGATACACCGGACTTCCCGGATTCGATCAGTGGGCACTCCCGTGTCCATTAACACTGATCGATCCCGGGAGCACTAAGCCCGCAACGATATCTCCCAACGTCTCATCTTGCCGCTCCCGCGTGCTAGGATTCGGCGTCTACGCTAAGGGCGTGAGCTATGACTAGGGAGTCAACCGCCAAGTTTATTCCCCCTTGGCCCGACGGTCAAAGGCGGTCTTTTTCCCGCCAATGACAATGAAACACCCCACGTAACCGTTAGATTCCTACTCCCTATCGATTTCCTAACCCTATGGACGCATCAGGAAGAGCCCCCGAAGGGGTTTCCACCAAAATCCCAGATTTTGGAACTACTCACAAAAATTCATGAAAAAGCAATCTAAATGAAATTTAACCGTTGAAATCATAATCGGACAATTGCAATGCGGAAGTAATAGAGTAATAAAGACAATACTAAAATTTTAGAAAGATCTGAAAACTTACTAAAGAGTAACAATTACAGCCGTCACAAGGAAATAAAACAGTAGAAAAACAGCAACTCCCGTTTCTGGAACCCTAGGGGTTCTATATATAGAACTTCGCATCAACCGATCGGTTGACAAGTCAACCGATCGGTTGATCCGTTACAAATAAATAACAGAAAACAACGAGTTTTCACCCGATCTCATGAACCGGTCGGGTGAGTTCTTGAGCGACCGGTTGGATCTTGGAGCAGTCGGGTGAATCGATCGGTTCGACGTCCGTGTCTTCAGCTCTTCTTCTTCAGCTACAGATGAACCGATCGGGTGAGAGTCACCCGATCGGTTGGAATTCTGCTCGAAAAAACAGAGAACAGCCGCCCGCAGAACCGGTCTGTGAACCGGTCGGGTGACTTCTTTGTGAGCTGCGGCAGAGACCGGGTGGTGCACGCGTGCATCACCCGATCGGTTGAAGATGACCAACCGACCGGGTGAGGGGCTGAAAGATGAATTCTTCGACGTTTGACCCCCTGGATCACGCGTGACTTCTCCCGTTGCTCCGGGGACTTGGGATATCATCGTTAAACGCCCCCTACGTGGTCGAACCCCTGCAATCATGGATAAACAAAGAAAAGTGAAAGAAAACGGGAAAATATACGAAAACGAATAAAAGACGGCGGAAAAACACGGAGAAACACAAAAGAAAACGTGCGTGAATATATGAAATATAAACGCACGTCAGGGTTCCTGCCAAATGGGGGAGATAGGTCGTGTCAAAAATAATTGGGTGAGAGCGCCCGTCCAAGTGAAAAGCTTGCCAAAATGGGTCGTCGAAATGAATAAATGAATTTACTATCAAATGACGACAATCCGAATCATTATGATATGGAATTAAATAATTTAATTCAGGGGTGGAGGGAAAAGAAAGATGGGAACTTCCCTGAAATGTGATGCTAGGCTCGGGATGATGCATGGCCTCAAGAGGAGGTGGAAGTGGCTGCAGAGAGAAAACCAGAGTAAGAGGGAGCTCGGGCTCAATATATACCATGTCACAATCCCCGTCACTATCCTCTTCCTCGTCATCAATATCAACACCAACGATCTCTGCGGCACTCCCCACAACTGGTAACTGCTCCTGTCTAACCTCCTCGATGACTGGCAAGTGCGCATCCTGAGGCGAGGGAAGTGACATTTATGACAGGACTGGAGGTAGACTTGTCTCGGGCAAATCCAAGCACACAGCATCCTCGTCATCCCAGAAATAGTTCATCTCAGTCATCCTCCCTAAGTACTCAACCGCCTCAACCTGCGAAGCTAACTCTGAAGTGGATTGTGGCTCAGGCTCCATGGTGTCCTCAATCTGCTCTTGGCCATCATGCACATCCGCTTCATCCTTAACCTTAAAGTGAAAATGCATCGTGTCACTGTCGTGGTCGACATGCACTCCATCATCCATCTCCTCTGACTCCTCAAAAATATGGACATTCAGCTTACTCTACTTGGCTCCAATGCGCCCCAATATCATGTTCTGCTTGTTCCTCCGTAGGGTCGTAATGGAATGAGCCCTCAGCTGCCCCTCAGGCTGCTCCTGGACCTGCTGGAGTGTCTCCTCATACTCTGTAAGATCCCTCGGTAACACCATGAATCCACGGTCGAATAATCAAAGAACTCCCCACCGTAGCTCATCTGCACGAAGTCATGCCCAGATGGAGATAATCCAGTATAACATATCTGCAGGAGATGATCCTCGTGGAAACTCTGGTGTGGTCATGCAAGCACCAAATCAGTGAACCTCTGCCAAGCCTGATGGTAGGCCTCTCCATCAGCTTGGGTAAAGCTCTATATGTACTGCTCCATGGCATGTCGCCCCTGTACCTGCTCCAAGAAAATAGGCAAAAAAACTCGGAGAAATTCCGCCTGAAATGAAAACCAAGTAAAATGTGAGTCGAGAGACAATGAATAAAACCACAATCTTGCATCATCTTGTAAAGAAGAGGGAAAAAATCTAAAGTATATGCAATCATCATAGATATTCCCACCAAGACATGAATACATCCACTCTTCAATTTTTTTATATGTAAATGACGGTTCTCCCACTCCGAACCATGAAAGTATGGCAGAAGTGGGATATCCTCCAAATCAACGTCAGAAAAATCTGAAGATGATGCCATGTTAAAAAAAATTTCACGAAACTGAAAATAAACAAGCAACAGACTCAATAAGTAGAAAATAAATAAAATGGAAAGACACAACACTAAGAGATAGAAGTGTCACACTAAAACTTTCAAAATCAATCAAAAAATGCAAATAGTAGAAATCATTGTCCCCGGCAACGACGCCAATTGGTTGAACCGGAGGACGCGCAAGGGCACGCCTTCCACTCCCAAGTGTAGGAGCGTCAATACAATAAATTTCTAAATAACCAGTAAATACCGGGTCGGATCACAGGGACAAGTCGTTAGCGTGTTACAACCACCTCGCTAACAGTGGAAAAGTGTGAGAAAACGTGTGTTGAATCTACAACTCTAGCCTAATCACTAAGGGTGGAGAGCCGAATAGGCAAGTAACGAAGAGGACTCATGTGGTGTGCATGTGAATGAGGCCGTGGCATGGGGATTCATCCCAAATATAACTCAATTGATCTCCTGGTTAAGGAACGATCAATCGAAGGATGCGACATTTCATCGAACAAGTGGGGTGCAATAAGTAATGAATGAAACCCATGCGAGTAAAAGACAATGAGCACATTAGAGAGGGTCCGCTAGGATGAGCCTCTCTTTGGATTTTCCGTTAGGGTTCCAATAAACAAACCAAACTCAAATTTCATCCACAAATGAGATATTAAGATCATGCTAGAGATGAACTCGCAACCCAATCAACAACAACCACACAACACAACCACACAAGAAAGATTTAGAGAATCATGATGAAAAAGGAGAAATCTTTACTCAAAATTATCATCCAAATTACAACACAAAAACATAAATCAAATACACAAGAGATTAGAGAAATTTCACCCAAGTGTCACTCCAAGATGAAATCTTCCTCTCCCAAATGCTCCTCCAAGCTCTAAGCTTCATCAATGGCCTCCAATGTCACCCCTAGCCACTTGGGAAAGAAGAAAACCCCCAAAAATCAAAAAAAAAAAACAGAAGCTCAACCCCCAAAAACTACTTCAGCCCGCAAATAACCATCGAACAGGGCTAGCGGGTCGGATCTTGGGGGCGGGTGGCGTGCCCGCATCCAAATTCCGCGCGCGCACCTGTGTGTTAAAATGCGGAGCAGGCCGGCCAGCAGGCCGGCCCACAAAAGTTCTTTTTTTATATTTTTGCGCCCGCCTGCTGCGTTTCGCAGAGCGGGCCGGCCGCTGGGCCGGCCCGTAAGCTATTTCGTTTTTTAATTAATTAATTTATTTTTTTAAAACTTGTTGCGGCCCGCTCCAAAGGATCGGGCGCTGGGCCCGCTAATAAAGAAGGGGGGCAATACTCCAGCCCACATCTGGCGCCACGTGGCGCCATTTTGGTTGCGCCACGTGGCGCCCCTTAATTTTCTTTTATGGGGTTTTAACCCCCATTTCTCCCTCCAGAAATTGTAGAAAATACCTATGATGCTCAGAAAATTCTCAAAAAATTCCGAAAAATCTCTAAGACTCCCAAGAGTACCTGAAAAATATGAGAAGGAGAAATTAGTCCATTTGATTATGAAATAAATATAATGACTATTATAACACAATATTGACTTCCAATAATCCTATAAAATAATCCATCTCCCAATTAGTTCTCAAAAATTAACAATATTATCACAATAATACCAGGAGCGCATGAAAAATATCAGGAAGCTAATAACGAAAATAAAATCCATATTTTGTGTCAAGAATGAGAGTAAGCCCTAAAATGAAACATAAAGTGAAAATTCACTCAAAAGAGCAATATTAAGTATAATTCTTAGCACAAAATGGGGGTAGTTATGGGGTATAAATATACACTTTTCACCCCAAATCAAGATCCCACCTAGGCCACCCTCTCCCGATTTTGGTTTTAGGCCTTGTGGCGCACATGCCCGAGCCCATTCTAAGAGAGGGGCACCTAGGGATGCACGTCCACCTCCTGGCTCTTGCCATACTGACACACATCTTACTACGGTGGATTCCGAGGTCACTGCCTTGAGGCGTGCCTGTGACACTCACGCACACATGGTCGCCACCCACCAGGATTCAGTAGAGCAGGACCTCACTACCATTCTCGATATTCTGAGATGCAGCGTGCACCACCTATTATACTCGCACCTGCTCCTCCAGCCAGACCCGACCCTGTCCCTCCTGTCACACTCGCACCGCTCACTGTGCCTCTTTCTCAGGCTTTTGCAGGGCCTATCACTCTTTCCGTTGAGCTGGATGCGTCTGTTGTTGACCTGCCTACCGACACACACGTCGAGCCTGCACCTTTTGTTTCATCTTCTAGTCCTCAACAGCAGGATCCATCACCACCTCCAGAGGTTGGTGCCCCTGCTTGATCATTATACTATTTCTGCTCATGTTCCCCCCATATATTTGTGCCCATCTGTCTTTCTGGGGCCCTGATCTTGCATAGCTTGGGGCAGAACCCCATTTAGCTCCATATGCATATACATCATCACATCATTCGCATCATCTGTGTGATTGTACATATTATAGGCATTAGGACATGCATATGCATTTTTCTCTTTCTTCTGTATAGTTTACTTATTTTTAGTTTATTTCTCATTTTTTATTTTCTGCACACCCCGCCCCAGCATCATTCTCTCACCTTGCACACGTGTTCTCAGCAGTGGGGACACTGCTGTATTTAGCTTGGGGGATGAGTGCTATCGCTTTTTATTTTTATCTTGATCTTTTCCATTCCATTTTACCCCTTTTATTTTTATTTTCCACCCTTTTTACACTGTTTTATTTTTTTTCCTTTCAGCATTATATTTTCCATCTTTTGGTATGATTGCATGCTTTTTTTATTTTATTATCCCGCTTCCATTTTCCCTTTATGCTAGATACATTCCGAATGAAGATATCTCTTTTAGATTTAGCAGCTTTCACGATGCTTATATCTCTTGCCATGCTATTTAGACTTTTTTAAATGAATGCATGAAATCTGTTGAAGTAGATTAGTTTTTAGTATGCTTTTGTTAGAAATGCACCAAGATTCACGCATCATTAGTATATCTTAAGCATCCGTATTATTGTCTTATTTCACCTTCTGCTGCATGCCTGATATGATTGTAAACTTTACTGCTTGAATTCATTATTCATTGAGATGATTAAGAATATCCATGCTTACATATGAGTTTTAGTTGATGTATTATCTTATTGAATCGTTCATGCACACTTTAGAGTGAACCGAGTGTTATATTATTTCTTTCTGCACATATCTCTTTATTTCTCTACATGTCACTTGAGTTCACCCCTCGCAGCTACTTATACCGCATCTATTTCCAAAAATCCATTACAAAAAAAGTTGGCTCCAAAAAGTCCAAAAAGCCAAAAGGAGCCAAAAATAAAAAATACAAATCAAATAGCTCCTACGAAAAAGAAAAATAAAGAAAAAAAGAGAAAAGAAAAATTCTCAATTTCATTACTTGGAGCTGCAAAAATTACATGGAAAAACCAAGGCCAATAATCCCATTTTCCCCATCCTTTTCCTTTAGATGTGATGCCTCAAGCTAAGCGGGGGGGTGTGTGTGTGAATTCTTTTGACCATATGAGTGAGCACGACATTAGAGTGGAGTTGTGCATGACTGAGGATGTTTGATAATGCTTAAACTTAGTAAATTAACTTAGCTTGGAGATTTCTTATGATTCGACGTGAATATGTGAATGCCATGACTTTTATTCCATTCTTTATCACATGCTTGGCGTGATTCTTATATGCTTCATTTATAACCTTTGATTGAAAAAGTGCATCGCCAACATTCTTATATTAGATCCTATGAATTGCATGAAGTGGATATGAATTGATTGTTTGAATTTAGAAAGTCCATTATTTGCTCTTAAAATCTTGCAAGTACCGAAATTTTTGTAAGATACGAAATCTCTATAGCATGTGTTTCATTTTTCGGAGTATCGTGATTTGCAGCTTATGGCTTGAGATCTGACCAAATAATCTAGCACCTCCTTCTATTTTTCATATTTTTCATATTTCTTATTTTTATCACCTGGCGAGCCTCCTATTCGTCTTCCACCAGGATGAGTAAGAGGTAAGCTTGGGGGATTTTGATGTGTCCATACTTTCCATACATTTACTGCATCATTTCATATCATATTCGCCATCCAAAGTTCATATTTTCATATATTATCATTCTTCTAACGCTATATTCGAGTTTCGTATAGATTTGTTGCTTTTCAGGAACTTTGAAGCGAATCGGAGCTATTATAGGACACCACACATCCGAGACGTCCGGAGCATCACTGGCCAGGTTCCGTAGGTATTCGGTAAGGCAAGAAAGAAGATTGGAGGAGAGGAGGATAGGAGGAGAGAGAGTTGAGAGCTCTAAGGGCAACTAGAGTCTGTTTCCTAAGCTTCTCGACCGAGTACAATCAGCACTTGATCAAGCTGACACGAAGAAATCACAGCGAAAACGGACACGTCCCACTCGACCGAGCAGTCAGCCAGCTAAACCGAGCTGCATCCAAATAGAGCGCCTATTATAAGCTATTCTCCAAGCACTGTAGCACAACCGAGCAACCAATTGTACTCGACCAAGTAGGACATCCACTCGACCCGAGTCGCCACCAAATAGAATAGTGTTTTGAGGAGAGTTCAGCTTTATTGTAGCTCGACCGAGTGGAGGGGCTACTCGATCGAGTAGCCTGGATCAACCCAGAGCCAACGAAGCAGTAAGCAGAGCAGCTTGTCAGCTCGACCGAGCGGCACCGCTACTCGGCCGAGTAGGGCGCCGTGGCCAGATTTGTTAGTGGGCCCAGGTGCCCAGATTTTCTGATTAAAGTGGGTTTTTTATCCTATCATAGGGAGACTACCTTCCCTTAGTTTTAATTTTATAAAAGAGAGTTCTTAGCCGTCGCTATTTTTGTGGAAGACAAAGTTCATATTTGTAGTATCGTTTGCTTGGAATCTTATGCCCTTAATTCTTTGCATGTGCTTATTGATCTACTACGTTTTGGTAACGATCTTCTTTATTTATATGATTTATTTAATGTCTTCAATTGCCATGTTGATCTCTCTAGACTTTATTGAATTCTCTCTTGTTATCTCTATGATCCATTAGAGTCTTTTCTAGGGCTAATGGATTAGCCCTAGGATTTTAGGATTTAGATGTAACGTTAGGATTTTTATGTTGTTTTGGTGTAAAAGGGATGTGATTTGGTTTATCTAGCCAAGCTTGTAGGTGATTTCAAATAGGGTTCGTGACCACGATGGTGGCATGCACTTTGGACGGATATCCTAGAACTTAATTAGTATGTTATTGAATCCAATAAAGGTTCATGACCACGATTGTAGTGCACACTTTGACGGGATCTATGACATCCTATATTACTAACTGATGTCTATGATAGTAGCGTCAATGAGAGCCACCAACTCACAGATTGAAGCTCTATACACGATAGTGGTGCGAGTAGAGATTGAGAGTAGTTGTCGATGTAATGCACGGATCGCGTGTGAGGCTATCCACGATGGTTGGGGCTAAGCACGTGATACGTTAGAAGAGTGACATGCAGATAGTTGCCTTGAGTTCTACATTTTAGATGCGATAATCTCTCCTTAATAAATCCAATTCAACGTAAGAATTTTAACCTAGCATCAACATTTGATGATCCTAGTGGTGAGTCATATTGCCCTAGTCTTTTTATATTGTTGATAACCTTGGTAAGATATATTCTATGACAACCAATTTAATTACTCCTGCTGATATTATTATGAGATTTGCAAAATACCCAATCTAATTAACATCACCTCTATGTGGGTTCGATATCTTTCTATACTTCAAAGCCTGACACCGTGCACTTGCGGTAATTTCTGGGGTCAATTTACGAACGCATCTAGCCATTGGCACCATTAGCGGGGATTTATCTCCGTGTAACTTGTGTCATAACTAGGTGGGGTTTGAGGTTAATTTTGGCCCGATCACATTCTCCAATCACTGTAGCTCGACCGAGTAACCAGGCATACTCGACCGAGTAGATCATCTACTTGACCCGAGTCGCCAACAAACAGAACAGTGTTTTGAGGAGAGTTCAGGCACACTGTAGCTCAACCGAGTGGAGGGGCTACTCGACCGAGTAGCTTGGATCAGTACAGAGCCAAAGAAGCAGTAAAGCGGAGCCGCATGTCTGCTTGACCGAGCGGCGATGCTAATCGACCGAGTAGGGCATCGCGGCCAGACTAGTTAGTGGGCCCAAGTGCTCATATTTTCTAATTTTTGTGGGGTCTATACCCCTTGTATATAAGCACAATTTTGACCCTATTTTAGGGAGGAGATTAATTTCTTTAGTTTAGTTTTCTTGAAGAGAGTTCTTAACCGTCGCTATTTTGAAGAAGACAAAAGTTCATATTTTAATTAGTCGCCTTTGCTTGGAACCTTGTGCCCTTAATTCCTTGTGTTTGCTTGTTGATATACGAGCTTTTGGTAATGATCTTCTCTCTTTATATGATTTATTTAATGTCTTCAATTGCGATGTTGATCTCTCTAGTCTTTATCGAATTTTCTATTGTCATCTCTATAATCCATGCGTAGTCTTATCTAGGGCTAATGGATTAGCCCTATGATTTTAGGAATTAAATGTAAGGTTAGGATTTTTTTGTTTGTTTTGGTGCAAAATGGGTGTGATTTGGTTGATCTAGGGAAGTTTGTAGGAGATTCCATATTGGGTTTGTGATCTACGAGGTGGCGTATATCTTGCAAGGATATCCTATTAATTTAATTAGTATTTGAGTGAATCCAATTAGGGTTCATGACCATGATAGTGGCGTGTATTTTGACAAGATCTACTGACATCTGATATTACTAATTGATGACTATGATAGTAGCATCAATGAAGAGCAACCAATTCACAAATCGAAGCTCTAATCCACGGGGTAGCGTGAGCAGAGATTGAGTATAGTTGTCATCCTTAATGCACGCATCGTGTGAAGTCATCCATGAGGTGGGACTACACATGATACAGTAGACAAGTGATACAACGAGAGTTGGTCATGCGTTCTACATCCTAGATGCGAAAATCTCGCCTTAATAAATCCAATCCAACGTAATAATCCTAACCTAGCATCGACATCCGACGATCCTAGTGGTGAGTCATATTGCACTAGTCTTTTTATATTGTTGATAATCTTGATAAGAGATATTTTGTGAGAACCAATTTGAATACACCTACTGACATTGTTCTGAGATCTGGAAAATACCCAAGTTAATTAACATCACCCCATGTTGGACATCTTTCTATACTTCAAAGCCTGACACCATGCACTAGCGGTAATTTCTGGGATTAATTTAGGAACTCATCTAGCGCTTGACACCGTTAGGGGGGATTTATCTCCGTATGATTCGTGTCATAACTAGGGTTTTGAGGTTAATTCTGGGCTCATCAAACTTTTGGCGCCGTTGCCAGGGAGGTAACTGTTATTACTTGGGTTTATTTCTTTAAGAATTTGTTAGCATTCTTACCATCTTCTACCTTTCCATACTTTTATTCTTTTTATTCCTTTGCTATTGACGGTTTTTCTCTAAGTTTTTGCTTGTGAATGAACACTCCCCTCGGGGGTTCTAACGAAGAATTATTTGACCCCGAGATTGAAAAGACAGCGAGAAGACACAGAGCTGAAAAGAGGAATCAGATTTTCATAGAACCAATGTCAGGTGACAATACTACTCCTCAATGTACTGGGTCCATTTGAGACCACATAAAGCCAAATCTATATAGTACATCTTCTATCTTGAGGCCACATCTGGCGGTTGAAGCTTTGAATTGAAAACTGGCTTGATCAATCTGATGCAGCAAGACCCCTTCCTTGGGCATGCACATGAGAACCCCAACCATCATATAGACCTCTTCTTGGTGATGTGTGACACCTTCCAGGTCATATACGTGAGCGACGATGCAATAAAGCTCAGATTATTTCCGTTCACTCTGAGGGATATGGCCTCTTATTGGTTGAGGGTGCACCCTTCAAATGTTTTCAAAACTTTGGAACAGCTGGCCATGGCCTTCGTTAACAAGTTCTATCCACCGTCCAAAACGGTGAGGATCAGAGGGGCGATCACCAATTTTAGGAAACTCACACAGGAGTCGTTATATAAGGCATGTGATAGATTCAAGGATTTGCGGTACCAGTGCCCCCACCATGGAGTCCCGAAGTGGGACCTTATTCAGGGATTTTATAATGGGCTCAAGCCAAATACCAAGATGATCATCGATGCCTCCGCTTAAGGCACTTTTTGGACAAGCTACCTGAGGAGGCCATATCTTTGTTGGAACAAATAGCCTCCAACAACCAACAATAGAACGATGAATGCTCAACACTTAAAGGTCCCAAGGTAAAGATAGCTACACATCTAGATGGGAAACTCGAGACCCTCTGCAAGCAGGTAGCAAGGAAAGAACAGAGGTTGGATGCAATTCCCCTCACTCTTAGAACTCCGGAATATGCTACACATGAAGATTATGCCAAGCAAGGGTACACCCCCAATAGAAGTGTCCTGCGAAGGAATGGACGTATCGACAGAGCAAGTCAATTATATGGGAGTAGAGGGGAGAAATCAATGACAAAACTCGGCTTCGAGAAATCATTCCGGGTTATCTTATTGCAACCCAAATGGAGCATTGAAACCTCCAACCCAACAAAGGCCACTACAACCTCCTCAGCAACAAAGGCCGCCTCCACAGAAACAACAATATGGGATTAGGCCATCTGGGCCTTATAGACCGCCGGGATACTACAATCGCCCACCACAGCAACAACACCCACTGGTGGCCCTAAAACCTAATTTAGAGGCGACCTTGGATGCCTTTTGATGTGTCCATATTTTCCATGTTTTTATCGTATTATTTCATGTCATATTCTCCTCCAAACTCCATATTTTCATATATTATCGCGCTTCTAATGCCATATTCGAGTTTTGTATAGCTTTATGGCTTTTGAGGAGTTTTGGAGGGAATTGGATCTATTTTGGGACATAGACACATCTGGCACGTTCGAGACGTCATTGGCAAGGCCCCATGGGAGTTCACCGAGGTATGGAAGCAGATTGGAGGAGAAGAGGAGAAGAGAGCGAGAGACAGCCAAATTTGGCTCAGTTTCCCAGGTGACTTGACCGTTATCATCAAACACGAAGTCATCGATCGTTGTATCCAACAATCTCCCCCTTTTTTATGATGAAAAACTAATATGAGATTTGAGCGATAACAATTCATATAATGACTCATTTACATCGTGACATGAGTGTGAAGTGTGACGATGGAGGATGTGAGCGATAGCGATAATGATTTCATCGTGGCATGTGTATGAAGTGTGACGATGGAGGATGTATGCAATATGCAACAAGTATGGCAATGATGTGCAACATACAAGCATGCAACAATGATGTTTCAAACATTCAAAGATGTATGCATGCCCCCTCCCTTTTTTTCATGCTCCCCCTTGAACCAATATTCATATATGCAACATGTAATCATTAATGCACACATCTAATCATTCAAATCCCCTTAAACCAATATTCCTATATGTAACTTGTAAGCATTAATGCATAAACCTAATCATTAAAATCATTCTCAATATTTTCTCCCCCTTTTGTTACCTTCAAAAGTGTATAAACGAAGTCTAATTCATGTCGCATGCAAAAATAGAGTATTATAAATTACAACTGATACTTGCATGTCATTTTTCTTAAGATAAGCACTTCAAGTTCAATGAAAAGTGTAACGTAGACTTCTACACCATCGTGTAAGTGTGATGATTAAATACTTGAATCACAAAGGGAGATACTCTTAAGAAATACAACCAAAACCAATCCACATTTTCCATTAAACATAAAATCACCTAGGATTGATTTTCTCCATCTCATTATAAATGAGTTCAAGATATCACACCCCAAAAACATAGCATATAAGGACTCTTAGATGTGAGGGTGGCATTGCTTGACGAATATAACATAAACGCTAAGATTACCCATGAAGCATATGTTGGATACTCGTAGGTCGTATACTTGCCATGAATTGTATCCATTTTACATACAGAGCAATCTTCATGTATTTTTTTCATATTCAATTCTTTTGAGCTCAATTTTTATCCATGGCAAGAACACATCATATCCCTTATATTTTCAGTTATTATTCATCCTACATTCACTTTCCAATATTTCATAAAAGAATCTTCAATTGTGCAACAATATTCAATACTAGTGGAAGTGAAAGTGTAAGTGTAGAAATCATGTTACTCAATTCATTAAGCATGTCATAGATATTTAAAGGTACTAACATACGCAAGTAGCTATAACAATAATACATTGATTTCTACAAGGATATGAATGTCATTCAATAATATCACTTGAATGATACACATGAAAAGATATACATTAAGCACACATTAAGCATACATTAAGCACACATCGCCAAATCTCCATCTTACCTACACGGTAGATGGTTTGTGTGACTTTGGAATCCGACAAGGTCCACTCATGTTAGTCAGCAAAGATTTAGGAACCCATATTTTTTTGAATTTAATGTTGTTGTTCTTATATTTGCAATGATATGAAGTATGACCAACACTATCACAAGTAAAGCACTTTGCTTAAACATTTTTAGCAAGGGTAGGCACATGGTGAAATTTCGTATACTTAGGTTTTTCAATATTTTTAGAATTAAATCCAAGTCCACGTCTATTATTGCCATATAATTGTTTTCCAAGAATAATCTCCAAATAACTCTAGACTAGTGACTTTGGATTTCAACATAGCATTTTCTTTCACAAGCAAAGTGCATTTACTTATGAACGCTCTCTTGTTTCATTCTTCTTTTTTTCAAACTCAATCATTTTTCTTTTAAGATCATTATTTAACATGCACAATTTATCATTAAGCTCTCTAATCACATAATCTTTTCAGTTTCAAGCTTAATTAAATCTTGTTTAAGCATGCTAATTTCTTTTAACAAAGATGGACAAGAGAGACATTCAGTATTTTCAGGCATGTGAGCTTTCCCCTTTTTCAGCAAATTAAAAGTAACGTTATATGCAACAAGTTCTTCTTTCATGCTTTCAATTTCTTTAAAGAAATCACAATTTTCTTATTGCAACTCAAAGTTACTATATCCATAGTCATTTGCGGTAGATTCTAGCTCATCTATTTTACCTTGCATGCCATTAATAGTACTTTGTTGCCTCTCGAGTTCAGCTTGCATTTCTTTACAAAGATTCAGAAGTTCAGTTCTTTTAGTGCAAGTTTTTACCTTATTATGTTTTGCCATTAAGCAGAAGGAGGTGTGCACAGTTTCCTCTTCGCTATCGTCATCCCAATTAGCTGAAGATTTTCCTTTATTTTCTCTCCTTGTGGGCAACCTCTCATAATGTGTCCCTTCTTCCATCATTTTAAACAATGACTATTCTCAGTAGAATTCTTACTAATAATCTTAGAAGGACAAACATGTTGTGAACGGGTATTTACTGGGTTGGTTGAGTTATTGGGCCATCCTAGTATTGGGCACATATCTGTGTAAGCCCACTTTGTATTCCCCCCTTTGGCTATAAATAAAGACATGAGGGCTCCCCCCTCAATCAGTTGATTCATAACACGTTATCAGCACGACTCTAAAAATTTTCTTTTCCACAAAATTTTCTCCGTTCGTTGCGAAGGCGAAGGCGAAGGCTAGACGGGAGATCCACGAGCGCGGTGCAAGGCTTCCTCCATCGAGCGTCGTCATCCGCGTAGGGCTTCGAGCAACCGTCGCTATATCCGGAGGACGGATATAGAGGTAAAAACACTAAAAACGATATTTTTAATCATACGTATGATTACCCCTCCCCTAGATCTCGCAAGATCGATATGGGGATTATTTGTCGCCTTGAAAACGACGGACCGTTCATCCCAAAAACCCAATTTTTAGGGCCAAAACCCTAATTTTTGAACCCTCCGGCGGCTAGCCGTCACCGGAAAACCCCCCCAACCTCGTCGGAACCCCCGGCCGCTCCCCCCCGCAGGGGGGCGGCCCCCGCCGCTCTCCCCCTGCAGGGGGGGCGACGGCCCGCCGCCGGCCGCTCCCCCCTGCAGGGGGGCGACCCCCCGTGGCCGCGCCCCCCTGCAGGGGGCGGCGGCCCCCGTGGCCGCGCCCCCTGCAAGGGGGGCGGCCCCGGCCGCTTTGCAGGGGGGGCGGCCCCCGCGGCCGTCCCCCCTGCAAGGGGGCGGCCCCCGCGGGTCGCCCCCCTGCAGGGGGCGGCGGCCCCCGAGGCCGCGCCCCCTGCAGGGGGGGCGGCCCCGGCCGCGCCCCCCTGCAGGGGGCGGCAGCGGCGCCGCAGCCCCCCATCAAAACCTATTTCTAAAAAACAGAAAGCCTGTGGGCCTGAAGCCCACAGGCCGGCTGTGGGCTTCAGGCCCACATGCCAATTTTTTTCAAAAAAAAACAGAAAGCCTGTGGGCCTGAAGCCCACAGTCCGGCTGTGGGCTTCAGGCCCACAGGCCAATTTTTTTCAAAAATAAAAATAAAAAAATGGAGGGGTGGCATAGGCTAAAAACAAGCCTGAAAAGGCAACTGTTTGGCCTAAAAACTAATTTAAAAAGGGGATTTAAGGGCAAAATATTCGTGAAAAATCACGGTAAATTACGGGACAAATATCGGGCAGGCGAGGACTTTTTGGGGATTTTTGGGGGGCTTTTGGGATGATGAGGGAACCGCTTTCCCTCAAACAAAGAAAATGTTTATTTGGGTGCTTAATCAATTTAATTGATTAAACCCATTTACTTTACAACCTATGCATCGTAATTACTTTTACATGCTTTTCATCCCTGGCAAAATTATGTGAATATTATATGCGTGGTTGTGCATTTTATTTAAAACTTAATAATTAGGAAGATCCTGCGACCGCTCTGCCGTTAGTTACCTAACCTAACGGTGTATGACGTTGCCCAGTGGTCCAATAATTATTAAGTGATTAAATATTATTTTATCCTCATGTGAATAAACTGCCTGTGATGTCTGTGAATGAAAATGTTGATGAGCACAATATTTCTGCATGAATTGCTAAATGTGGTTTTTGGATCGGCCGTTTAGTCCCACAGTTTATTTCCCGCACTTTTCTTTTATTTTTGAGAGAAATTGTAGTGAGGAATTTATGTAAATGTCAAAGAAAGAAGACCAACTTCCATGGAGACGGAGGCCACGCTTGAAGACGGAGATATTATATGGGACCCACGGGGTTTCCAAAGTTGTATTTTCATTTTACTCAAGCTGCAAATTTGTATAATTTGGACTGTGGACTTTTGGACTCTTTCTTGTGGGACTGGCCGATCCACACGTTTAGCTTTTCATTAAATATTGCCTCCGCATGAAAATATTTTTATTTCTGATTGATTATTAATTCATGCATGTTTGTGCTCTGCTAGATAAATGGCTAAAATTGCAAGCGTTGACTTTGAAGTGCTGGATGCATCAGGTAGAAACTATCTAAGCTGACAGCTAGATGTTAAGTTTCACCTGCGGGCCAAGTCCCTCATCACTGCTGTGACTGAAAAAGAAAATGTTAGCGATATAGAGAAGGCGCAAGCCATCATCTATATTCGCCGCCATGTGGACAAGACCTTAAAGGCTGAGTACCTTACGGTCGAAGATCCACTTGAGCTATGGACCGCCCTTGAGGATAGGTATAAACATCAGAGAGATGTTATACTCCCAAGGGCGAGATACGAGTGGGAGAACCTGAGACTGCAGGACTTTAAGTCCATTGCTGAGTACAACTCAGCACTTTTTAGCATCACCTCACGCCTGAAGTTGTGTGGTGAAAAAGTCTCAGAAGATCGCATGCTGGAAAAGACGTATACGTCTTTCCATGAAAAGGACGCGATACTCATGCAGCAATACCGTGAACGTAAGTTCACCAAGTATTCAGAGCTGCTGTCATGTCTGCTCATGGCCGAGCAAAACAGAGAGCTTCTTCTCGCCACTCACAATATGCGCCCTCCCGGCACTGCCCCCCTACCAGAAGCTCACCATACCTCTTCCTTCAAAAAGAAGAGGGATAATAAAAGAAAAGAAAGACCACAGAAAGGGGGACAACAGAAAAGAGCCAAGGGCCCACCACAGCAGCGCAAGAATGAAGGGAAGCGCAAGTTCACCTGGCGCAGGAATGATAACAAGAAAAATGCACCCCCACCCAAGAGGGACTGGGAAGACCAGTGCCACAGCTGTGGCATGACAGGCCACTGGTCCAGAGTGTGCAGGACCCCAGTGCATCTCCAGGAGCTTTATAAACAAAGCAAGAAAAAGAATGCTGAATCAAACCTGGTGGCTGCGAATAATGCAGTCAAGTTCACAGCCAAAGACTTCGAGTCAGATGATATGCTTGATTAGCCTGTTTTCATTTATCTTAGCATTTTATTGTATGAACAATCCATTTTATGAGAGCTTTTATGTTATCTGAATTCTGTTGAATAAAATTTAGTTTTCTGAAATGCAAATGTTTACTCATCTTTTTAGATGGGATGCTCTCATGACTGCTTAGTAGACAGCGCGTCGACACATACGATCCTTCAGCACAAATGCTATTTTCATAGCATTATTCCGTATAAGAGCCCTGTAAACACAATTTCAGGGCCATCGGACATAATTGAAGGTTCTGGGAATGCAACCTTGTTGCTTCCCAATGGAACAGAAATAAAAATAAAAGATGCACTCTACTCTCCGAATTCCAAGAGAAACTTATTAAGTTTCAAAGATATCCGTCTTAACGGATTCCACTTGGAAACAGCAAATGTTAAAGAAAATGAATTACTGTATGTAACGTCTCAAGACAATGGAGTTAAATCCATACTTGAACGTTTTGAGAGCCTCTCATCAGGCCTCTACCATACAAAAATTCGGAGAGAGGAAGCAAACCTAACGGAACACCTGAAGTGTCCGACATCGGCCAAATTCTTACTTTGGCACGATAGACTTGGCCACCCCGGATCTGTGATGATGCACCGCATTATATCACATTCCCACGGGCATAACCTGAAGAACCAGAAGATTCTTCAGAAGGGAGAATTCCCTTGTGTACCCTGTTTTAAGGGAAAATTAATAACAAGGCCATCACCACTTAAAGTGGACATTGAGTCTCCTAGCTTCTTTGAAAGAATACATGGAGACATATGTGGACCTATCCACCCCCCTAGTGGGCCCTTTCGGTACTTTATGGTACTGATTGATGCATCTTCAAAATACTCGTATGTATGTCTACTTTCAACCCGCAACTTGGCTTTTCCAAAGCTCTTGACACAAATAATAAAGTTGCGGGCGCATTTTCCAGACAACCAAATTAAGAAAATACGTTTGGATAATGCGGAGGAATTTACCTCTCAGTCATTTCAAGAATATTGCCAGGCAACAGGAATAGAAATCGAACATCCAGTGCCGCATGTTCACACCCAGAATGGGTTAGCCGAGTCGCTAATTAAAAGACTCCAATGGATCGCACGTCCATTGCTGATGAAATCCCAATTACCGGTGGATGCATGGGGACATGCAATTCTGCATGCTGCATCACTAATAAAAATAAGACCCTCGGGAGGTCAGAGTCTATCTCCAATGCAACTTGCATATGGAACGCCGCCGAATATCTCTCACTTGAGGATCTTCGGCTGCGTAGTTTATATCCCCATTGCACCACCACAGAGGACCAAGATGGGTTCACAACGTCGCCTAGGTATTTATGTAGGGTTTGACTCACCCTCCATTATAAGATACCTATAACCCCAAACGGGGGATGCTTTCAAGGCACGTCTTGAAGACTGCGATTTTGATGAGACGTATTTCCCCAAAATGGGCCTAGACATCGAAAATTCTAGTACAAAGCAAATGTTAACGTGGGATACAAAAAGCTTGACCCACTACGATCCGGTAACAAAAAAATGCGATGATGAGATCCGGAAGATCTTACATATCCAGGACACAGTCCATAGATTACCGGACTCGTTTACTGACAACCAGAAGATTGTCAGATCACACATCCCTACTGCAAATACTCCAGCTAGGATTGACATCCCAAAGGATGGATGCAATCCACCAGCAGCAGAAGTGGCTGCACCTCAACAGAAAAGAGGCAGACCACCAGGCTCCAAGGATAAAAATCCAAGAAAAAGAAAAATATCCGGAGACCTTGGGACGATACCCCCACAAAGAAACGAGCTCGTGTCCATACCCTCTCCCCTCCCGGAATCCACTGCAGAGGAACTGTCGGGAGAAACTGAAATATCATTAAATTATCTACGTACAGTGGAGGTGTTGGACAGAAAGAGTATAGTCGTCGACGATGACTTCGCGTTTCACATTGCCATTCACGTCGCCGGAAGCGACGATGATTATGAACCACACTCCGTTGCTGAATGCAAACGTAGAGACGATTGGCCAAAGTGGAATCAGGCAATAGAAGCCGAGCTGGACTCGCTTCAGAAACGAAAAGTCTTTGGGCAAATAGTACAGACACCTACTAGTGTCAAACCTGTGGGATACAAATAGGTATTCGTCAGAAAAAGAAACGAAAATAATGAGATCGCACGCTACAAAGCAAGACTTGTAGCACAAGGATTTTCCCAAAGACCGGGTATAGACTATGACGAAACATATTCCCCGGTCATGGATGCGATCACCTTCAGATTCCTGATAAGCTTAACAGCAAAGGAAGGCCTAGATATGCAGCTAATGGATGTTGTGATTGCATATCTATACGGCAATCTCGACAAAGAGATATACATGAAACTTCCTGATGGCTTTTCCATGCCTGCTGAACTAAATGATAGACCTCGGGACGTCTATTCTGTTAAGCTACAAAGATCATTGTATGGTCTCAAACAATCAGGAAGAATGTGGTATAACAGACTCAGTGAGTTCCTTGTTCAACGAGGATTCACGAACAATGAAGTCTGCCCTTGTATCTTCATAAGAACAAAGGGAAAAGGATTCGTGATAATAACTGTCTACGTAGACGATCTGAATCTCATAGGATCTCCTGAAGAGATCACTGAGATATCTGTAAGCCTAACAAAAGAATTTGAAATGAAAGACCTAGGCAAAACGAAATTCTGCCTTGGCTTACAGATTGAATATCAAAAGGATGGAACCCTATTACACCAAACCACATATACGAAGAAAATGTTACAAAGATTCCATATGGACCATTGTCATCCATTGAGTACACCTATGGTGGTACGATCGTTGGATGCACATAGAGACCCCTTCCGGCCGCTGGAAGAGGGGGAGGACATACTTGGTCCGGAAGTTCCTTATCTGAGTGCCCTCGGAGCACTATTATATCTGGTAAACTGCACGCGTCCCGATATAGCGTTTGCAGTAAATTTGCTAGCCAGATACAGTGCAGCGCCTACATAGCGCCACTGGACCGGAGTAAAGCACCTTCTGCGCTACCTCCAAGGGTCTACAGATTTGGGACTCTTCTACAAAAATGGAACATCCTCTACACTTGCAGGTTATGCTGATGCAGGTTACTTGTCTGACCCCCACAAAGCAAAATCACAGACTGGATACGTGTTTACCTACGGAGGGATAGCCATTTCCTGGAGATCCATCAAGCAAACCTTGACGGCGACCTCATCCAATCACTCAGAGATCATTGCCATCCATGAAGCGAGCAGAGAATACGTATGGCTACGCTCAGTTGTCCACCACATCCTGTCTACGACCGGACTGAAGACTGGAGACCTTGAGCCCACTACCATGTTCGAGGACAATGCTGTTTGCATAGCTCAACTACGAGGTGGCTTCATCAAAGGCGACAGAACAAAACACATTTCACCAAAGTTCTTCTGGACGCACGAGCTTCAGAGAGATGGCAAGATCGACATCAGACAAGTGCAGTCATGTGACAATTTGACAGATTTGTTCACTAAAGCCCTTCCTACTGTTTCTTTTAGAAAACTTGTACATAGGATTGGAATGAGACGCCTAAGAGATCTGAAAGCTTGAGAGCTTGTACAGATCAGGGGGAGTTTGGCAGAGTTTGTACTCTTTTCCTTTAACTATGGTTTTTCCCACTGGGTTTTCCATAGCCAAAGATTTTAACAAGGCAAATCTCACCAACTCAGGATCCTGAAGTATCCACCCCATGTGAGACCCATACAGGCTCAGAATCCTGAAGTATTCATGAGCAGGGTCCACACCTATGGCTGGATAAGGGGGAGTGTTGTGAACGGGTATTTACTGAGTTGGTTGAGTTATTGGGCCATCCTAGTATTGGATCCATATCTGTGTAAGCCCACTTTGTATTCCCCCCTTTGGCTATAAATAAAGACATGAGAGCTCTCCCCCTGGGTTTTCCCACTGGGTTTTCCATAGCCAAAGATTTTAACAAGGCAAATCTCACCAACTCAGGATCCTGAAGTATCCACCCCATGTGAGACCCATACAGGCTCAGAATCCTGAAGTATTCATGAGCAGGGTCCACACCTATGGCTGGATAAGGGGAAGTGTTGTGAACGGGTATTTACTGGGTTGGTTGAGTTATTGGGCCATCCTAGTATTGGATCCATATCTGTGTAAGTCCACTTTGTATTCCCCCCTTTGGCTATAAATAAAGACATGAGAGCTCCCCCCCTCAATCAGTTGATTCATAACAAAACATCATTTTTATTCACGAAAGTAATACTTCCCTTTTGCGTTCTCTTTTCATTACTAAAAACGTGATTACCGGAGGATTGCTTGATTCCATTAGTTGTTTCCAATGTCCTCCAAATATCCTGCGCAGAAGAGCAATGTGATATATGATCAAATATTTTTCTATCTAAACCACACAATCAAATATTCTTCTATATAAACCGCACAATCAAATATTCATTGCTCTAACATTTATAGCACACACATTTCTAGCTTTTGAATTCAAAATACTTTCAGGCATGGCCCACTCCCTCCTTCTCAAAGAGAGTTATATATAATGCTTATGGGATCCCACCCTAGCATTATGTTGCATTATTTAGTTGTAACCTACGTAACTAATTAATCCTAGCCCAACAGCCTCGAGTCCAATCGCCTAGACTCTTACGATCACACAGACCGTACCAGGACAATCCCTCGGAATGCAGACCATATGCGAGAGACAATCCCAATGGTGTTTACATTTGAAAGTAGAATAGACCATATGCTTTGACTACATCTTGCATTTCTACCAAAATATTTCAAAGTAGAATAGAACTACTGTACACAACACATAGGAAAACTTCATGAGGCCGAAAGCCTCAATAATCAAGCAAGCTTCCCACCAACACTCGCTAGCAATCAATTAAGGGCCTGTTCTTTACGCGGATTTGGGAAGGAGAAATTGAAAAAAATACTGTTCATGTACTATTCCCCCGACTTTTCACTGGATTCCCTCTCTTGATTTTTAAGTGTGTTCGTTTGTGGTTTTGAGAAAATGGGAAAAACTTGTGACGTGGCGCGTGTCAGTGGGATTCCCAGGCTTCGTTTGAAATTCACGGATTTTGCTCGGATTACACAAGAATGTGGGTTTGTGTGGGGCCCACTTCGTTGGCTGGCCAATAGGATGCGCGCGCGGTTGCTTTGCACGCAGAAGTGCACAAATATTAATCCCGCTTCGTTGGCTGGCACGCATGAAGTGCACAACACTCACATGATTTGCATGGGCCCACAGCCAATAATCTCTAAATGAGTCAGGAATTGTTTACTAATTATTAATTAATTAGTTTAATAAGTATTTAGTTTAGCTTAAATAATTTAGTTTATTTTAATGAGTAATAATTTAGATTTGAGTGGACCCCACACCATTTTCTTCATCCAATTTTCTTCAACCAAAAGAACACACTACACAGAGTGGTCCCCACCTCAACTTTCTAACTCCACAATCCAATCTCACTTTCCAACAAAAGAACACACTACACCAAATTTCTCTCTCATCAGAATCCACACTTCTCAACTTTCCCCATTTATACTTCCCAACAAAAGAACAGGCCCTAAAGAGCATCCCAAAAACGTAACTTGAGCAATTTCAACACAAATGAATTATATGCCGTGGCTTATAGTTCGGTGCATTCAGCATACCACAAGCTTTATATATTTGTAAAAATGATGCCAGTAAAGGGGCTAGCAAAACTGAATAATGGAAGGAAGTTAAGAGTGACAATATGAATTTACGTATACATCGACAAGATCTTCAGCAAGACTGTGAAGCTGGCCAGTGATGGAAGAGACTTGCTTCTGCAGGCAAGGGATGACTCGCCTCGCCTGCTTCAACTCGAAACCTTGTTTCTCCAACAGCTCATGCAGCTGAGAGTTCATGACATCTGGGAATAGTATGGCATCTTTCAATGCCTTGATCTCCTCCCTCTGTTTCAAGTACAAATCTTTCAGCTTCTCCCCCTATCATATTGTACTTAATTACTAGGTTTTCAAAAGTTTGGAAGGAAAAAAAGAAGAAGGGGGAAACGGTTACTTCGCGATCTTTTTAGCAATCAAAAGGCACAGCTCTTGGATTTCTTCCTCAAACTACTTGTTTTGATTGAGAAGCTCTCTCTCGCTGCGGAGTACCATGGCAAGCGTCCTCATGTTGGCTTTAACCTCCGTCAATACCTTGACCGCCGAGCGATCGGCCGATCCTCCTTCCCCTTGTGAAAGAGCTTGCGATGCAAAGCGACGGTGAGATTGGAAGCTTTACCTTCCCTCTTCTTAATTTCCTCGGTAGCTGCAGAAGCAGCGATGATATGGGCGGGAAGTGGGAGAGCATGCATCCGATCAGTGGATCCAGGCTTTGAATTGGACCTCTTCTCCATGAATTTCTTGACCAAAGTGCCAAAATTATGGGTATTCTTATTGGTGTTCTTGGCGGCGGTGGCGGCGGCGACGGGGAAAACATCGCCAGATCTTGTTTTGACGAGCGCCAGTGCCCGGGTAGTGTTGTCCATTGCAGCAGCAGAAATCGGGTCAGATGGGCGCCGGCAGCCGGCAGAGTTGGAGGCAGCGTGATTGAGAGATGAGATCTTGCTGCTGTTTTTTAAATGGGAAATCGTATATTTGATATCTGAAGATGAGGATGGGAAGGGCTGGGATGAGGAGGACCGAGTGTCGATGGAAGAGTAACGGGAGGAGGCCATTGCAAGCGAGGAAGAGGCCTGCCTTGGACCAAAGAAGATGTTGACGAAGGGATTGGCTGGGGTTTTGGGTTTCGGTTTCGGTTTGGGTTGAGTCTTATATTGGGAGGATGCCAATGGTTTTTGATTTTGAATTCGTCCTCTCTGGGGTTCAAGGTGGCCAAATGGCCCGCCGGCCCGGAGCCCGGCCCGCCCGGCCCGGTTTTCGGGCCGGCCCGGCCCGGCCCGGTCAACCCGGGCCGGGCCGTTGACCAAGCCCGGCCCGGCAGCCGGGCCGGGCATTTGCCCCCCCCCCCCCCCCGCGGCCCGCCGGGCCGGGCCGGCCCGGCCCGGCCGCCGGGCCGGGCTGGCCCGTGGCCCGGCGGACCGCGGGCCGGGCCGGCCCGCCCGGCCCGCCCGCCTCCCAACAGCCATTATATGGCTGTTGGGGGGGGATTTTTGGGCTTTTTGACCAAAATACCCCCCCAACAGCCATAAACAGCTATATTGGGGGGTAGTTTGGTCAATTTCTGCCAAAATGACCAAAAAACCGTCCCAACAGCCATAAAACGGTCATATTGGAGGGTTATTTTGGTCTTTTGGGTCTTAAAAAATCCTATAAATACCGCACACATTCATACCAATTTCTTCACAACTCTAAAATTCTCTACTCTCAAATTTTACTCTAATCTCAGGTTATTGCTCTCATCTCTCGGCGCTCTCAAGATACGGCTGCTACCTCTACACTTCGGCATCTCAAATTCAAGCTCCGACTCAGGGATCCGATCAGCTGCTAGACTGCTACCTCACTGCGGCTCTATCTGCAATCAGGTTCCTACTTCCTATTATTAGTAAATTAGCATAATGGCCGGATCAAACAACCCACGTAGATCGGTTACCGCTAATTTTAACACTGAAGAATATGGTTTTTTTCAAAATTTGCTGAACAACCCTCTTGAAACACCGGACTTTCCGGAAATGACTCCAACTGAACAACATGACTGGCACGATAGTAATAGCCCCATTGTGGGTACACAGGGATTTTCTGGTTCTGCACACAATTCAACCCCCTCTACTACTGCTGTCCCCACTGCTTCACAAGCAACCCAAGGCAGAAAACAGAAATCTGCTGTTTGGGATAACTATTCACTAGAAACAGTGCCTGGAAAAGGACTTAGGGCTTTTTGCAAAATCTGTAGATCAGATTTCAATTGCGCAGCCAAAGATGGCACAACACATCTAAAAAGACACACAGAAGCACATAAAAAAAGAGAGGCTAGACAGACAACGTTAAACTTAACAGCTAATTCTAGCTCTCTGTCTGCTTTTTCGTATTCTGCTGAAACAATGCGAAAGGAGATGGCTAGACTAGTTCTTTGCCAAGAATTACCTTTAAGTTATGGGGAAAGTTCCTCAGTAGAACGTTTTAACCAAGTAGCCCTGAACCCTGCATTTAAAAAGGTGCCTAGAACCACACTTAGAAGAGATGTTATGGCAGTTTTTGAAGCTGGCAAAGCCAAATTGATTCAAACTTTTGCGGCCTTAAAATCTAGGATAGCTTTAACGTCCGACATATGGACAACAAAATGGGGTTTATCCTACATTTGTGTTACGGCCCATTATGTAGACAACGACTATATTATTCATAAGA
Organism: Scilla litardierei; assembly: GCA_030789695.1. NCBI lineage: Eukaryota > Viridiplantae > Streptophyta > Magnoliopsida > Asparagales > Asparagaceae > Scilla > Scilla litardierei. Next base: position 100,410,987 of record CM061135.1, on the reverse strand, counting down.
TGATTATTGGATTTAAATTGTTACCCTTTGGTCATACTGGTGTTGTTATTGTTAATGCGCTTATGCCTGTTATTCGTGATTATGGCATTTCTGATAAAATCATTTCTTTTACACTTGATAATGCCTCTAATAATACAACTGCAATATCATTTTTGAAAACACATCTGAACCCTGATCTGGATGGTCTTTTATTTCATCAGCGATGTGCTTGTCACATCTTAAACTTGATAGTTCAGGATGGGCTTAAATATGCTGCTGATTGGGTAGAAAAGGGTAGAAACCTTATGTTATACATACAATCTTCTAGCAATAAGAGAGCTTTATATAAAGATGTATGTAGAAATTGCCAACTTCCTTACCGGAAGTTTACATTAAGTGTTCCACATAGGTGGAACTCAACGTATCTTATGATGCGTTGCTTGCTTAAAAACAAGATGCAACTGACTTATTTTGCTAGCACCCACATTCCGTATGAGACGGATTTCAACCTTACTGAATTAGAGTGGAAAACAATTGAGCAGCTATGCGATTTTTTTGAGGGTTTTTATTATGCTACAAACAAATTTTCGGGTATGTATTACTCAACATCCTTTTAGGGCTTGGTCAATTAGTTATAATTTCTGACACTTTAGCTAGGTATAGAGACACTACAGACACTACCCTCATTCTTCAACCTATGATCGAAGAAATGGGTACTAAACTAGCAAAATATTGGAATCCTATTCCTTTGCTTTATTCATTAGCTAAGGTTGTTGATCCACGATATAAAGAGGATGGAGTAGCTGGATTATTAGAAACGTTTTATGAAAACATGCAATTTGAAGTTGAAGATCATATAATGCATTTTAAAACTAGCTTAAGAGCTCTGTTTGCAACGTATGAAGCTAGATATGGAACTTCATCAAACACTTCTTCTATTCCTGCTAGTTCTAATATTACATGCAAACTGAGGCAGATTTTGGGGAAGAAAAAACAAAAAACCGTAGCTTCAGAAAGTTCGTCAAATGAGTTGTCCAAATATTTAGAAATTTCTTATCCTTTCACTGAGGAAGAATTGGATGATCCAAATTTTGACATTTTGGGATGGTGGAAAATGTATGAACCTAGGTTTCCAATTCTTACCATTATGGCTCGTGATCTGTTATCAATCCCTATTTCTACTATTGCGTCCGAGTCTGCTTTTAGTGCAAGTGGCAGGGTTCTGAGTGACAGGAGATCAAGGCTTAAAGAAGATGTAGTTGAAGCTGCGGTATGTGCAAAGGACTGGTTTCATGCTGAAGACCGCTCGCAAGACAAACAGGACCTTTCAGAAGATTCTGAGGAGGAAGGGACTGACGCTGAATGATTTTCTTTTTTTCCATGTATTGTTATTTTCTATCTTGTATTAGCTTGTAGAAGTCCTATGTGTTGGCCATTGTATGAGGGGTAAGGCTGGCCAATGTAAGTCCCCCCCTCAAAAAAATTTTAATTAATGAAATTTAAAGGTTCAACCCGGGACCTTCGTGAATTTCGGGCTAAATTATCTAACTTAGGTTCATAAATAATATAAGTAATTTTAAATTTTTTTAAACATTGTAAAATATTTTATATAGGTCTTATAAATTTTTTAAAAATTTAATATCATTCTAAACTTATTTTTACTTCTTTAGAACAAGTTATAATTAATAAAAAATTGTTCTAAATAAGAACAATTTTTAAATTTCTAAATTAGCTAACAAGTATTTTAAAATTTTAAAAAATATATATGACATGTAAAATATTTTACAAATGTTAAAATAATTTATAATGATTTAATACTGTTTTTACAAATTTTTAAAAAAATTTCAAAAATTTTTTTTAAGTGTAAAAAAAAACAAATAAAACCGGGCCGGCCCGGGCCCGGCCCGCTTGGCCCGCGGCCCGCCGGGCCGCGGGCTGCGGGCCGGGCTTGGGGGGGTTTTCACCCCCCCGGGCCGGGCCGGCCCGGCCCGGCTTGTAAATCAAGCCGGGCCGGGCCGGCCCGTGGCCCGGCCAGGCCCGGCGGGCTTCGGGCCGGGCCGGGCCGGGCCGGCCCGACGGCCACCATGATCTGGGGTTCAAATTGTTTTAAAGGGAAAGAGAGGCGCGAGAGTGCGCTGCGACTTTGGACAGTCGTTCTTTTTCATCTTCTGAATTCAAATTTCAAAATCTCTCTCAAACCCACGCGCTTTCATTATTTTATTTCTCTTTTCAATTTTGCTGACATGTTGATTAGAGGTGCTTATTAGATCGGATTCAGACAGAAGGGGTGCTAGTTAGATTAGATTCAGTCCGAAGAATACAAGCTGACATGGGCCAGTTGGATTCATACTAGCACAATAGATCTCCGTTAAAACTAGACCAGATCCTTGATGACATCTTTCCACAGCTCAAGCACAACATAACTACTAGTATCTTACTAGTAGTTGTTTCAGAGTGTTTTCTCACCACAGACTGGTAGTACGAAGGTCCGATGGTCGTCGCTAACTTTGGAAGATGAAGAGGACCCTCGAGGCCGGTCGGCCTAACAGACTGTGATGCAAGGATGCTCGGGGCTGAATGATGGGACGATGAAGCTGGGCTTCGGCTGTTCGATAACCTCCGGGATTGGTGTCCGAGCGGACTCCGGTGCGATGATGCTCGGAGCTGATCGACGGGACACCGAGGTTGGTCGTCGGCTAGTTGACATCTCCCTCGATCTGCAAAACAAGGAACTCGTCAGAGGGGGTCGAACCTTGGTTCTGACCAAGTCCCCTCCGATGCCTAAGTCAGATCTTGACTAAGAAGTACTCGGTGGAATCGCGTCCGGCTCACGGAGAGACTTGCACTGTTCTCAGGCCGAGCTATGGCGGAGAAATATGAGGTGGAAGAAGGTGTAAGGAGAAGGTATATCTGGGTGTCAGATATCCAGAATTCCGTCCCCTTTCCCTTTCGCCTATCGGTTTACCTATAGGAGAGTGTCATGTCAACCCCTCCACTTGATACGCCTTTGCGTTCATGGCGTTCATAGCTCCTACCGTCGCGCCCGCCTGCATTGATGGTGGCTTGAATTCTCACTTCAAAAAAAGGCGTTTCTAGTGTCCAACAATTTCGACACTAAAAGGGTAAAAAACCGACACTATAGGGTTCTAGTGTCTTTTTTTTTCTAGTGATGGACCGTCACCTAAAGGGGCGTCTCTAGAAGTAAAACATGGTTTTAGTGTCGACATTGGGACCGACACAACAACATAGGTTTTTGTGACAGATTAAGTTGACACTAGAGTAACATTCTAGTGACGGATAATGTCGACACTAGAGTACTGTTCTAGTGTTGAAATAAGTCGACACTATAGTACTGTTTTAGTGAAGGAACAAGTCGACACTAGAGTTAGGTTCTAGAGACGGAACAAGTCGACACTAGAGTAAGGTTCTAGTGACGTAACACGTCGATACTAGAACAAGAATTCTTGTGTGGGAATAAATCGACACTAGAGCATATGCCATCTAGTGTCCACAAAAACCGACACAAAAAAATAGATTTGAGATAATGATTATTGACACTAGTTCCCAGTTTGTCGACACCAAAAACTGTTTACGCAAAAGCTAATTTTCAAAGCTAGGCAATTTCAAATTCATATTTTTTTCAAATCCATGTTCATAAAAAATGATACAATAAAATGGATAAATGAAAGTAGAGAGTATTCATTACTTGCATTATGCAAACATTCTCTTAATCAAAATAGTTCCAACATTATTTTTCAAAAAAAATACAAGCATTCACCAAAAAGTATCTTCTTGCCCTTGTATTCACCAAAAAGTATCTTCAACCTTTAATGTACCATCTCTCCTTGCCCTTATATCACCAAAAAGTATCTTCAAGTTCTCTGGAGCATCCTCTTGTTAAGCCTATGTACAAAAAAGTATATTCAAATCCTCTATAACTCTAACCCTACAAACAAACAAAGTATATGAAAATAAGTTAAAGAACACATGTTATTATAAGAGTTCTAGTAACATGTCAAAAAACAGTAAATATGGAATATACTATTAAATATGTACCTAGCGGTGGAGTTCTAGTAACATGTCACGAAGTTGTTGCATTTGTAGATCCCTTACTAAATCCCGTTTTCGATTCTCCTCTATTATTTGTTTTTGTTCTTCCTCTCTTCGCCTATATTCCTCCTCTCTTCTCTGTTGTTCATCCTCTCTTCGACTATATTCATCATCTCTTTTCTTCTGTTCCTCCTCTCTTCGCCAATATTCCTCATCTCTTTGTATATGTTCTTCCTCTCTTGCAAGTTCTCGTTGACGATATTCCTCTAATTGCATTTGCATGGACATGATTTGAGAGGATGTAGTTCCACTGGATTGTGTAGAAGTAGAACCAAAACGAGTCTTTGCTGTCACACCAGGTCCATAAGAACGTTGATCACCACTATGCTGTGGAGGCATCACCTGATTATATGTAGCATCATCTATAGATGTGGGTAGGATTCCTCCATTCTTTATGTTGCCACCGCACGCAGTTCATCCTGCATTTTAGACAAGCAATCATAATCCTGATGATATGCATATAAGAGAAATAGACAACTAAAGTTTGAAATATTTCTTGACATATCAACTCCTTCGCTTTTGGATCATATGCCACATTATTGGAGCGTGAATGCAAATGGATGAACATATCTCCATCTGATGGTGCCACACCATTTGTCTTAGTCTATTCACAAAAAACATAATAATTATTTCCATATGAAATGAAGTTAGAAATAAATGTAGTATATGCTTAATTTTGTCATAGCATATCATGTGCATTAGACGTGTAAAATTTCTTCTTGTAAAAAATAAGAATATCAAACTGAAGTCTGTCCAAAAACAACAGATCCATAGAAAGAATGAACCTAATAATTGAGGTATGTATGCGGTCTAAACATGTGGGATGAACTACTTTTCTATGTGATTTTGTTTTAAATAATTGATGTGGAATATTCTACATGGATTTTTGTTGGAACCGCAACTCATAATGATGGGGAAATATTGTCCCTTTTTGGAACAGAATATTAGTTAATGAACACAAACTTGAGATATGAATTCTCATTTCACATGATATTGGAACAGTAGAACTACTGATTTGAACTTCTCAAACTTCAAATCTCTTCTACCTGTACATGAACTATGCAATTGAATCAATCTAAAGATAATGAAGAAAATTGTTTAATATTATTCAACAATTTTGATCAGTTCCACAAAATTCTCATTTCAATTTGCTTCTATATTAACCAACATCTGATTGTCTTCAGTTTAAAATTAACAGTTTTTGTTAAATAACAATTTTGGTCACATATACTAAGCAAGGTTAATTCGAAATTGAAGTTTATCAATTTTTCAAAGTACATGTAATTAAGTCCATCTTTTCACAATTATAATTGTACATTAGAGTGGAAGAAAGGCTTCACCTCTAATGTACGAGCATCCCAGGGCAAGCTTATGCAGAAACATGCACCATGCTCGTGAACTGAATTCCCAAATGAGAAGAAAATGAACAAACAAGGTAATAAGAAAATGAACAAACAGTGTAAGTGAAATTGAGATGAACAAAATGTAGAGATCACAAGAAAATTCAAAAAGATGATGGAAAAAAGAACAGAGTGCTCACCCCAATGTTAAACTTGTTTTTGATCGTTGTCCAATAATAGCTCAAATACAATCCGAATGAAAAAAAGAACAGCTTGATCTCCTACTCTTGATCTCCTACTCTATAGCACATCCTACCATGAGACATAACCACCGCAACACCATTAATTAATCATCTACATTTAATCCTCCAGTGAAGCTATATTGTGAATTACCATAGCTATTTAACGGCATCAAATCCTTTTATGTTTATTTGGCCTCTTATAACACTTTCTCCTTTTCTACACACCACACATAAAAATATGAGATATAATAAAAACAAATTAATTTTGTATACTCAAGTTTTGATTATTGATCCACAACTCACTAACTCACTAGAAATATTTAATTGAAAGGTTGGTGATTTGTTCAGGTTATTACACATGTGCCCACATGGAGTGGTACTCTGTTCCAAGAAAATCTCCAAACAAATCTGTAGAATTATAAATCAGAACAATATTGACAATATAAAAACATCAAAAAACTATAAAGAAATGCAAAATCAATTAAATCCATCCACTTGCTATTGAAAATCAATACAGTCAATAGAAATCCAGTACAATGGCAAGTCTCTAATGCGGAAGATAAAAAATTAATTTATATTTAATATTGCATATTAGCTCTTTATATTACACACGACATATGCATATAAAACATCAAAATGATGATAACCACCATACCATATGTAGCATTCCAACAAAAAGGGACAGTTTCAATTTCCATACACCCAAAGCATCGGGAAGCAAATGGATCAAGTGAACATATATGTATTACATGTGAGATTTAGTTTATGACATACCTTCAGCAAAACTACTATTGTTTAGAATGTTAGAGTCATTAAGCCCATCCAAATCATTTTGTATCTTGTTTTTCATCTCTATTATATGTTTGTTAAATCTTATTTGTGTCCAAGGTCATTCATCTCATCCGACTTGCCTTGTTGTTCTCTCCTGCAGCAATTGCTGCAAAAAGAAATCGCTACCAGAGATAGAAGTCGCTGATGCATTTAGAGATGGAAACAAGTCCACACGGAAATACGTCAACCCCGTAAATCTTGAAGACAGAAAATTGGTGAAACTCAGCATCAGTCCTTTTGTGTAAATGGAGAGGTTGACACCGAAGATGTGCTTCTTCTTCCCATCAGAATTATCTCACAACACTGTAAGCATCGTTACAGGAAATTGCACCATGTATAAGAAATGTTCATGCCATGATGCATTTCCTTCTTTGTGATGCTGATCTACCACCTTGTAAGGCTTTGATCAACTGTAAGATAAAGCGTGTATATTATCTACAACATGAGCTATTATAGTGCACCCAGGTTTTGTTTCCTGCCTCTTACATAGCTCATTTAAAGTGTGCATTTGCATAGAATATTTATAAAGGAAAATGTGAATTTTTTGAACAAAAATAATGGATGTGATTTGGTTTAACTAAATTCTTAGTTTTTCAATTTAATTTGAGAACAAAATCTAGGTCAAAATGAAGACATAATTACTTTGCATATCGCCAAATGGTTCATAGGGAACTTCCAAAACTTCACACTTTAAATCAACACTTACATGGGCTTGGAGGAACAAGGGAATAGAGTACATGACCACCTAACAGAATCACAAAAGCCAACATGCACTTGATCAACTATCCCTATCTTCTGGAGTTCTCTGTTCCACGGTCAAGAAATTAGCCTCTGGCATTGGTTCATTGGCAATGGAAGGCCTAATTTTTTTCCACAAGTTCAGAGAGATATGACAAATACACGCAGTTTAGTATCACAAAATGAATAAATTTTTGAGGGGAAAAATAAATCAAAGATCGCTTTTAACCATAAAAATAGCCATAGTCACCAAAATTCAACTAAATTACCAAAATATAATCCAATTAAGTCAAGATTCTTATACCGTCGGCCAATGTCGATTATAATTATATTGACGATAGAAAGAACATATGGTTCTGAAATTACCTGAACGTTCTTGATGAGGATGTTGTGCTCATTGGCAGGAAGCTCGCCCCAAGAGGCAAACATGTCTTTTGGCACATAGTCGTTCAGACGGTCCACCTGCACCGGAGGTGGCAAAGCAGCGGTTGCCTCATCAAAGATCCCTCTTTTCTTTTGATATCCTTTACTTCTCCATGCTTAGCAACAAAATTTATTAATTTTAGTTATGCACCTAATTCCCGTACGTTCTAGTTGAAAAAATCCATAAAATTTACAAAGATGAAAACTTTCTAAACGGAAAGGCACAATCATACTGTCAAGTAATTGAAACCCCTAATTCAAAATCTATGAGAAAAATAAAACACATGGCAAATGAAAAACTTTAACCTGGATGCTAAAATCACCGTCCATGGACACATAGTGTGAGTCGTCTATCGAAAAATCCCCCAACGAGCCCTAGTCATCATCTGCCTCTCGGACTGATCGAAATTAGAGGCGAGCGTCGCGAGATCGATCTCTGAGAAGAAAGTCACTGATTTTGTGGAGAAGAAGTGCGTAGCGACGTAATTTGAAGAGAGCAACAGAGTAGGGGCGAAGATGGAGAAGAGAAAGAATTTTGGGGATTTTGTCGAGGGGATACATAAAAAGGGATCTCAAGCAGTTGCGTACATTTATTTTTAGGGATGCGTGCAACATTAATTTCCACCAATGGTTTAGCCAATCGGTGCGTGCTTTTCATCTGCGACGGTTCCAACGAACGGTCACTAATAGACTTGTTTGTAGTAGTGGGCAACGGTGGGGACGGTGGTGGAGGTAGGATCGGAGACAACGGCGGAGGAAGCACTAGGCCTGGGATCGGAAGGGACGGAGGCTGGGGAGAGGCGGAGGACATCATTTGTAAAAACCGAGTGGTTCATCCAAAGTCTAAGACTATAATAAAAATTACTCCTTATTTATCTGATGATTGGGAAGAGGAGAGCACAGGGGGTGAAAGAAGCGGGGGAAATTTTGGGATGAGCGGGGATGAAAAAAATTGGGGGGAAAAATTGGGATGAGTTTCGGAAAGAGTAACAGGTGATTTAATTTGCAAAGACCTAATTGCTGATTACATAGATCATTTTACAAGTTTGCCATTAGAAATTTACAAAATTGTCAGTGAAACTTTTTCTATTTTCCACTAACTTATGACAACAATATTTATCATTGCCATTGTTTCTAAAGACTATGTCAACGAAAATTATTTGTTGCCATTGTTACAAAAGTCATTGGCAACGCTAAAACGACGTTGTCATTGATTTATAAGGAAATGGCAACGAATTTTGTCGTTGCCGTTGTTTTCTCAAGGCTATGGCAACGACATTTAAATGTTGCCATAGCACCCGAGTATTGGCAACGACCTATGGCCACGATTAGTTTTTAACTTGTTACCATTGCTATTTTTAGCAACGACCAAAAGATAGACGTTGCTAAAAGTCGTTGCCAATAATCTGTTTTTTTGTAGTGGTTGACCCCAGAAAGTATACGTTTTAGTGTCGATCAACAAGGCTGACCCTAGAAAGTATACGTTCTAGTATCGACCACCAAGGTCGACCCTAGAAAGTATACATTTTAGTGTCATCTGCAGCCGACACAAGAAAATTACCTACTAGTGTCGACATTTTATCATCTTGTGTCGACAACTTAAGATCGACACAAGATATGAGCTCTAGTGTCGGCATATATGTATGAATCCAAAAAATGGCTTTTCTAATGTCGACTTTCTTCTACCGACACTAAAAGTATACTTTTAGTGTCAGCAAATTTAAGTCGACACTAAGTTTGGTCACAAGAAACTCACTTTTTTGTAGTGTCTTATCAACAGTGTCTCGGTTTAGGGAGGAATGTCTTCAATCATGGAGAGCATGAGATACATTGGGCTTTGGTCTTGGGCCGAGGGGTCTTGCTATGCTCTTGAGGCCTTCGGCCTGGGGTCCACGGGGGACGTCGAGCCTAGCGGTCGAGTCACTTTTCTTTCGACCCATTTGGGGGTTGTGTAACAGCCACTTTCCGACCGTTTGTAATTTTCTGCGCGCACGTGCTTTATCGTGCACGTATTTTATTTGGCTATTTCTGAGCTCCGGCATATGCAATGCGATATGCCGTTGCGATCATTTTGGGGTGTTGAATTTTATAGTAATTTCTGGGAACGTCGTTTCACGGCTCGTTCTCTCGCAAAACGACTTTGAACGATAGGGGCGTTTTAGTCATTTGACTCAAAACGTCGTTTCCAATTTAACGTAAATTTTTGGGAGGCGTAGCGCATGATCAGGCTCCGTAGATTTGTGCGTCTCGTCTCCACGATCGCCCCGGTATTTTCGGATTATTTTTCCGATGCTCGGATTAAGAGATATCGCCCGAATGAATCTGGACCGTTGATTTTCTTGATCAAAATTCAAATTTCGAATTTACTATCAGATCTGATGAAATCTCTTGGGATACACATACGTATCAAGGTGATTGATTCATCTGTTAGGTGCACCCTCCTTTCATCCTTAGTTCCACCCCCTAGCTCTACCCATCAAGCCACTACCCTATATCCTATTGGTGAATATCAAAATTTATTAATATTAAAAACCTACACCACTTATTTCTCTTCATGTGCAATCAAAAGACCTAGGGCAAAACACAATCTCCTTTCCAGCCGCCGTCCCAACGCAAATAACCCGAGCTCTCCCCGAGTTCATCTTCTCCCTCGCGGTCTCGACGTCGACAGCCTCGAACGGAACCCCCTCGCTCCACGGCCATCCACACCGGCGTTTCCTCGACTCCACTCGACGTCGGCCCCCACAGCGCCTCGTTGTCGGCAGCTACTCTGGCAAGCGCAGCAGCCCGCGTTGCTGTGAAATCCCGATCGCCGGGGCCCGCTGAAGCCGCCAGCGACCTTCCCCGATCGTCCACAGCCCCGTGCGACACTGCAGCCTGCCGAAGACGTCGCCGTGGTCGCCGGTCGCCGGATCTCCTCCACTGCAGCGAGCACAGCTGCTGCCGTGCCGCTTCTGGCGTCGCCGACCCCCCTGATCGCCGCGGCAGTCGTTGGCGACCCCCCCTGAGTCCGGTCACCGGCCAGCACGACCGCCCAGGCCCCGTTTTAGCCGTGATCTCTCGTGCGAGGAGCAGCGTCACGCCGCCGCTTTTCTCCGACGCCACACAGTTCGACCGTCAGCAGCCCTCTCCCCTCCCGACGAGCACCTCAGTGCGCTGTCGACGTCTCCACGTCAGATCCAACGCCGACCACCCCGGGCGCTCTCCGAACCCCCCGAGGCCGTCGGAGTCATCCTGCGTTTTGGTTGATCCCCGCTGCGAATGGCAGCCAATGACTGCTGCTGCTCTTTGGCCGCCGCCCAGCCTCGTCGTTCACCGGAGAGCGCGAACAAGCCGCCGCATGAGCCCTGACCACCGAGAACCTTGTTAGCACGTCGGAGAAGAGGATCCGACAGCTGGGACCTTCCTCCTCGTCGTTGCAGATCACCGGGGAGAGAGTTTAGTCCGCCGTGAGTCTTCCCTCCGGCCACCTCCCCTCTTGAACGCCGGCCACGCTTTCCCTTGCATACCTCCTTGCTTTTGATGATGGAATGACAGTAGAGTAAGGAGACTGAGGTTTAAAGAGAGGGTGAGAATCATTGGTTCACTTTTTCTCATTCATTTATATATAATATTAATGAGTTTTTTTTAAATAACATAGTGATGTTAGTGTTATACCTTAATAACAATGGTTATTAGCAATTCTGTCATTGTGTGCATTAAATAAAAGTTAGTAATGTGATGGTTATTACATAATATTAGTAGGTAAGGCTGTATAATATAAGTGTATGATATTAATATTATTATCTCATAACATTTCGACTTACGTGCATGCTAATTTGTTATGGCACTGAGGCTATCAGAGGTTATGTCATATAGGTTATAATTTAGAGTTAGAATAAGTACTCGTTTCCTTAGCTTGATGTATTAGCAATCTAATGATGCAGATGACCGCGCCTCCCACCGCGATCCATCGTTGTTTCAGATCCGACGTCAAAGCTACACGTGACCGTCAGACCAGGTTGGTAACCCCTAAGTCGTAGCACAACCCACACTGTAGCAAACTGAACCTTAACTAAAACTGGACAACTACAATTAAATTTACTTTTCCGCACCAGTAAAATGATGTCACTGTAGAAATCGACCATCGGACAAATTTTCTGTGCACATAGGGTAGTGGTCGATTTAGGTTGATAAAACGTCAAATTGTGACTTGACGATTAGGGTAGTCCCGACAACCTAGAAATGAACCTAAATAGGAGTTATTGAAAAACGTGACCTGACATCGTCGCCGTGGCGATATTTCAGACGGACTTCTACGGACGAGACGCTTCGAGAGGACGACGCACTCGCCGTTTCAGGCAAGTGTATCCACTTGCACTTTTTGGCCGTGCTTAGGCCTTAGTTGGTTAGAATTGATAACTGTGAACAAATAGAACCGAACGTGAAATGATAGCGTCCGGGACGACTCCTGACGGCTCAGACTTGACGACGAAGTCTGAGCCTGACAACAACAACTTTTGATGCTGTAGGGCTATCATGTGTGTGCGTGTGTGTGGACACCCTAGAATAACCCTTCATGTCTTGTCATGTCCCGTCTCGTCTTGCACAGCCCGCTAGGCAATAGGGCACTCTCCGAGTGATCCCTTGTACTGTTTCACAGCCTGCGGGCAATAGGGCACTCTCCAAGTTAGAGAGAGTGATCCCTTGTACTGATACACAGCCCGAGGGCAATAGGGCACTCTCCAAGCTAGAGAGAGTGATCCCTTGTACTGATTCTCAGCCTGCGGGCAATAGGGCACTCGCCAAGCTAGAGCGAGTGATCCCTTGTACTGGTGTCATGTCTTGTCTTGTCTTGGGGTTTGTGGTTGGGTTGAGCGTGCGCACGGCAAGAGGGTCTGATCCCCCTCGAACCGTAAGGCGTGAACCCTTTCGTGTCTCACTTGTCTTGTCTTGCTTTGTTTTTGTCACGTCCCGTCTTGTCATGACACCTGTAGGTTAGTCCCGTAGTTGGTAGCACACGCTACGACTACTACTTGTCCCGTTTTACTTTCCTGCTGCGTTACTTCCTGTCATGTTACTCTGTTATAACCTGTAACGACTGCTTTTCATGTATCTGGATTTAATATAATATAATATATGTTTTGGTGGATTTTCTCCTCATGTGTGGTTTTCGTCTCCGTAGCTTTCGTTTTCGATCGATTCGTCGTATTTTCTCGTTTCTTCCTTAGGGTCGTCGATTTCGAAGTATGTCATTCGTGACGGACTTCATAACAGTCGTATCTTACTATTAGATCAAGACTAGGAGTCTTAGGAATCGATCCCGGGGCCCCGCGCTCCGTATCGGAACTTTTTGTGCTCATTAGCCGGTATAAGAAGGGGCACCGACCGACTAGATGACGATCCAGTCGGTCGGCAATCCTTCTTGGACCGACTAGTTGGCTTTCTAAAATTATTCAGGAGTTACTGTTTATCGTTAGTCGGTCTAAGAACGTTGGTTGACCGACTAGGTTGCAAACTAGTCGGTCAGCAATGCTTCTTTAACCGACTAACACATCATCTTAATTTTAGTCGAGTTACTGTTTACTCTTAGTCGGTCTAAGAACGTTCATCGACCGACTAGATGCTAAACTAGTCGGTCAGTATTTGTTCATGGACCGACTAACTCTAAAATCCTATTTTCGTTCAAGAGTTACTGTTTGCACTTAGTCGGTCTGCGTTGGTCGACCGACCGACTAGTTGCCAAACTAGTCGGTCAGTGGTTGCTCTTTGACCGACTAACCAGTGTTGAAACCCTAATTTCTGGGCAGCCACCAGCCTAACCTATTTATACCCAACCCAAACGATTTCATCTTCTCCAACACGACCCAAAACCCTAAAATCTTCCCCCTTGAGCCCCATCTTCCTCCAAGCTTCATTTCTTCATTCCAAGCCCTAGAATCATCATCCAAACCATCCTTCCACTCTATCTACCTCTCATCTTCCCCAAAATCTCACCAAATCCATCAAAATCCCCAAATCCCCCAATACCCTAGTTTTCCCAAAACTTCTCCAATCTTCTCCAGATCTGAACCTAGGGTTCCCCGGAGTGTTTCTTCCGTCTCCTCTTGGTAAGAAATCGATCTACCGTTGTTTTCTTAACCTATTTATATTTTTATGAAACCCTAATATAATTTCATGTTGTTTGATGATTGTTCCCCCAAAACAGCGATTTCCCCGTAGATTGGCATCCGTGTGACGAAGTGGTCATCATCCCCGGTGCTAGGCAAGTGAAACTTGCCACTTAGGGTTTAGGCCATGTTTTAGGCCATTTGCTTGTTGTAGGCATAAAAGAGGCTAGGCGACGAAATGATACTCGCCTAGGCGCAAATTGGGGAACTAGCTTGACAACGAAGCTAGTTCCGACATTTAGCATGTTGCACAATTTCCATGTCATGTTTACTTTCCATTAACGGTACGCAAATTAATTGTCATGTCATTGCATTCTTTAAGTGTTTTTGTGATTGCGTAGCTTTGCTACAAATGCTTGTGTTCCTGGCTCGTGTTCCAGAAGCGGGCCATGTGTTGGTTGATAGCCAATGCCCGAATTGCGTGTTTCCGGCTAGGTGCACCCCTACGCCAAATGTTTAAGAATGCGAGCTCATGTGCGGGGCAACCCCAGGCTCACTAGCTGAGTTCATTGTGCGGGGACCCTGGCTCCATTACGTGTGGGTATTGGGGGTAAGAGTTAAGCGACCAATCAACTGGGAGTCTGCCCGATCAGCAACTGCAGTGATAAGGCGTAAACTCTTGGGTTTGGGGTAGTTGTTAAGCGGCCAATCAGCGAATGTAAAACCATTCAGCTGTAAGGCGTAAACATCTACAAACAACGTGAATAGTGAATTGATTGAGATTGATAGTAGCGTGGCTACTCTTGTCTTGTCTTGTCTTGTCTTGTCCCAATAATTGTTCTCTTGTACAACTTGTCTTGCCATGTTTCAATTGTGCACTCATGTTATAACTGCCATGTCATGCATACTAAACTGCTAGGTTGCTAGTTGCCTTACTTTCAGTTTCCTTGCTCAAGTCTTTTAGACTTGCTGACATGTGCCCCTTTACTCTTTTGGGTGACACATGTTAGATCCTGAGCCTGAGTACCTTGTTGAGGACGAGGTGTTTGCTGACGCCGAGCCCGAGCTTGTGTTTGACGGGGAGTACGTGGACACTGGGGACCAGTCCTAGTGTCTTCGTTATGTTTTACTTTTGTTAGACAGTTGTTTTGTTATCGGTGCGTAGCACCCATACTTTGTTATGTCGTTTCTTTTGTTGGCCTTGTTCTGGGCCTTTAGACTCTTTTCTTTTTAGCCTGGTGGCTTTTCTGGATGTTGAACTTATTTTTCTTGTTGGACAATTTTTGAGATGTGAGATTTTATTTCAGTCTCTCCTTGTGTTATTATTGTTATTCTGTTGTGGTTACAGGGACCTGCTTATGTTTAATTGACGCTTATCGGGTTTGGGGCTTCACAGCTCCACTCTCGTGCGGACCTTTTCACGTCTCACCTCCATTTTAGGGAAGCGGGTCGTGACAGGTTTTGTTGGTGGCCCATGTAGGTCCTTCTGTAACTGCGATTTTTGGAATAGCGATAATAATATTAGAATGTCCAATAAACTAAGTTCGACGCCCGAGTCATAAGCTATGAGTCTAATCTGATTCGTTTTCTGTGTCACTAGATGGCAGGAAGACGTTTCACCTGTGGTGGGGGAAGTGGCGCGATCCCTCATGATGAAGAGCCTGAGCGGGAACCCACCAGCGGTGAGATGATGCGGATGATGCTCCAGATGATGCAAGTTCAGCAGGGCGTGCTTCTGCAAGTCCAGAATGCTCCACTTGCTCGAGCTGCCCGGGCTCTTTCGGATGCCCCTCGCTCTGAACCGGGAGCGAAGCAATTTCGGGAGCTGGGTCCCGCATATTTTGATGGTTCTGAGGGTCCTCTGGCTGCCGACGAGTGGATAAGGAACATTGAGGATAACTTGGCAATGGCGAAGATTAACCCGGCTGGATGGGTTGATTTGGCTAAGAGGCAGCTGAAGGACAACGCCAGGAATTGGTGGGATGCTGAAGAGAAGATGCTGGTGGAGCCGATCGTCTGGGCTACCTTCAAGTCCAGATTCGATGGAGAGTTCTTCCCGAAGGCTGCTCGGCAGGTGATGCTGCAGCGCTTTATAGATCTGAAGCAGGGGAGCTTGTCGGTGGATCAGTACCACCAGGAGTTCACGAGGCTCAGTCGGTTTGCACCTAAGATGGTGCAGGATGCCGATGAGAAAGCTCAGCGATTTCTCCAGGGACTTGCCTTGGAGCTTCAGAGCTTTGTGACCTCTTCTGACCGGGTATCTTATCAGAAGGTTCTGGTAGCGGCTAAGAGGCAGGAGCTGCTCGTGAACTAGAGGAGGGGGTCTGTTGTTGGCGCTGGGAAGAGGCATGTGGAACAGGCGAGAGCTGTGGTTAGACCTGGATTCAGGCCTAATCAGTCCGCTCAGTTTAAGAGGCCAGGAGGGCCTATCCTGAAGACTTGCCATTTCTGTGGCAAGACTGGACACCTCAGGGATCAGTGTAGGAGGTTTCTAGGACAGTGCATTGTCTGCGGAGATCCTGCCCACACCATCCGGGAGTGTCCGAAGTCGAGACAGCCTTGGCGGGCTCCTATTGCAGCACAGCCGTTGCAGCAGCGAGCTCCTGTGCCCGTTGGACGTGGAGCGCCCCTTGTTCCACAGAGACAGGCCTTTCGGCAGGCTGTTCCGCCGAGAGGGCAGGCCTTTCTGATGACTGAGGAGGAGAGCATGGCCGTGGATGAAGTTATTGCAGGTAACGCTCATTTTAGCTATTTATCTTCCTTAGTTAGTTTGATTTTTGATTATATTGGTTGCTTGCTCATGATTGTTTGCTAGACTAGGATTTGATTGTTAATTGCTTGTTAGGTGTGGTTTTGGTTTGCATGTTTCCTGCACGAGTCCTCTTTGACTCTGGTGCATCGATGTGCATTTTGGCCCGGAGCTTCGTGGAGAAGCATTCCTTGTCGACGTCCTCTCTTCCTAAGAGTTGGAATATCGTCACAGGGAACGGTGTAGTCTCGGTGCATCGTGGGTGCAATTCTTGCCCGTTGGTGGTTTGTGGACGTGAGCTTTGTGCTGATTTCATTGTCCACGACATCATCAACTATGATGCAGTTCTTGGGATGGACTGGCTTGCGAGCTTCTATGCTACGATCGACTGCAGGAGGAAGAAGGTGGTGTTCGAGATTCCCGGACATCCAGTATTTGAGTTCAGTCGTGGTAGCAGTTCGCTTGGTCCTGTCAGATTTCGGGCCAGGCCGGTGGAGGCTGTGGCTATGCAGATGGAGCTGGAGTGGCCAGCTGTGGTGCGAGATTTTGGCGACGTCTTCCCCGAGGAGATGTCTGGTTTGCCGCCTGATCGGGCCTTGGAATTTTCTATCGATCTCGTTCCAGGTGCGCAGCCGATTTCGAAGGCGCCGTATCGTATGGCACCTGCAGAATTGGAAGAGTTACGGAAGCAGTTGGATGATCTTTTGCAGAAGGGTTATATTAATCCTAGCGTGTCTCCGTGGGGAGCACCGGTGTTGCTGGTTAAGAAGAAGGATGGTTCGCGTCGCATGTGCGTGGATTATCGGGAGTTGAATGCGGTGACCATTAAGAATAAATACCCGTTGCCTCGCATCGATGATATTTTTGATCAGCTTGGAGGTTCGAGGGTGTTTTCTAAATTGGATTTGAGGAGTGGTTACCATCAGTTGAAGGTGAAGAAGGGAGATGTTCCGAAGACAGCGTTCAGGACGAAGTATGGACACTATGAGTTCGTGGTTATGCCTTCCGGCGTAACTAACGCGCCCGCAGTTTTCATGAATCTGATGAACCTGATTTTCTATGACTTTTTGGATAAGTTTGTCGTTATCTTTATTGACGACATTCTGATCTATTCGAAGTCAGAGGAAGAGCATGCCTCGCACTTGAGGACGGTGTTGGAGATTTTGAGGAAGCATCGGTTGTATGCTAAGTTTTCGAAGTGCGAGTTCTGGCTGGATAGAGTTGCTTTTCTCGGGCATGTGGTGACTGGAGATGGTATTTCAGTGGATCCCGATAAGATTCAGGCCATCAGGGAGTGGCCTGTTCCGTCGTCTGCGTCTGAGATTCGGAGTTTTCTTGGACTTGCTGGTTACTATCGGCGATTCATTAAGGACTTTTCTCGTATTGCTGAGCCGATGACCAGGTTGACGCGGAAGGATGTTGCTTTTGTTTGGTCGGGTGATTGTGAGGGTGCTTTTGGCGTTCTGAAGGAGAGGTTGACGACTGCCCCTATTCTTGTTGTGCCTGATCGCAGCGGTGGATTTGAGATCTTTTGCGATGCTTCTGGCAAGGGTCTCGGTTGTGTGTTGCATCAGCACGGGCATGTTGTGGCGTATGCGTCTCGTCAGCTTAAGGTTCATGAGAAGAATTACCCGACGCATGATTTGGAGTTGGCTGCCGTTGTGTTTGCTCTTAAGATTTGGAGGCACTTCCTGCTGAGTGAGAAAGTGAAGATTTTCACCGATCACAAAAGCTTGAAGTATATTTTCACTCAGAAGGAGCTCAACATGCGACAACGTCGATGGTTGGAGCTTATGGCGGATTATGAGATTGATTTGCAGTTTCACCCTGGCAAGGTGAATGTGGTTCTGGATGCTTTGAGTAGGCTTCCAGCGGTGATGATTTTGACCTCGCAGTGGAGTTTGCAGCAGGATTTTTGCGAGTCTGGCGTGGAGATTGTTCTTCCTAGAGAGGCTTCGTCGTTGATGTACATGCAGGTACAGTCGACGATCGTGGATCGGATTAAGGCTGGCCAGGCTGAGGATCCGAAGCTGGTGAGGATTCGGGAGCAGGTGGAAGCCGGTCTGCGGACTGACTTTCTGATTCATGAGGATGGCTCGCTGAGGTTTGGAGCCAGGTTGTGTGTGCCAGCTGGGGATATCAGAGAGGAGCTGATGGTGGAGGCACACAGTTCGCCGTATTCTGTGCATCCTGGTGGCACCAAGATGTACCAGGATCTTCGTCTGAATTATTGGTGGCATGGTATGAAGAGGAGCGTGGCTCGGAGTGTAGCCAAGTGCTTGGTTTGCCAGTAAGTGAAGGCGGAGCATCAACGTACGGCCGGGGTGCTACAACCGCTTCCGATTCCGGAGTGGAAATGGCAACACATCACTATGGATTTCGTGACTGGACTACCTCGGAGTCCGAAGCAGAATGACGTGATTTGGGTGATCGTAGATCGATTGACCAAATCTGCGCACTTTATTCCGTTCCGAGTGGGACAGTCCACTGAGGCGCTAGCGAGGAGGTATATGGAGGTAAAATTCTTTTACTCTCCGTTTTTATTTCCTTTTCCTAGTTTGGATAGTGATGTAGCGTGAATCGTGCAGGAGGTTGTGCGACTTCATGGAGTCCCCGTGAGTATCGTGTCTGACAGAGACACGAGGTTCACATCTCAGTTTTGGCAGAGTTTGCAGAAGAGCTTGGGTACGCGTCTGAGTTTCAGCACGGCGTACCATCCGCAGACGGATGGCCAGTCTGAGAGGACGATTCAGATTTTGGAAGACATGCTGAGGGCGTGCATGTTGGATTTCAAGGGTTCGTGGGAGGACCATCTACATTTGGTGGAGTTCTCTTACAACAACAGCTTCCAGGTGAGTATTGGCATGGCGCCTTTCGCCGCTCTTTATGGGAGGAAATGTCGATCGCCATTGAGTTGGGATGACGTTGGTGATCGGGAGTTGTTGGGACCTGAGATGATCGTGGAGGCCGTGGAGATCGTCAGGAATATTCGGGAGAGGTTGAGAATTGCTCAGGACCGTTTTAAGCATTGGGCGGATGCTAAACGTCGTCCTTTGGATTTTCAGCCGGGCGACCAAGTGTTCTTGAAGATTTCCCCGAATCGTGGTGTGATTCGTTTTAGGAAGCGTGGGAAGTTGAGCCCGCGATACATTGGACCGTTTGACGTTCTAGAGAGGGTTGGCGAGGTAGCTTATCGCTTGGCCTTGCCGCCGTCTTTGGAAGGAGTTCACAATGTTTTCCATGTATCGCAGCTTCGTCGATACATTAGCGATCCGTCTCATGCGGTAGATTTTTCGGAGATTACCGTTCGCCCCGATATGACGTATGACCAGCATCCAACGCAGATTCTGGACAGGCGTCAGAAATCGCTTCGGAACAAGATTGTCAATCTTGTGAGGGTGATGTGGCGACACGGTTCACCTGGAGAGTCTACTTGGGAGAATGAGGATGAGATGCGAGAGCGTTTCCCACTTTTGTTTCCGGACTCGTGAGTATACGGAAATTTCGAGGACGGAATTTTTCTTAAGTTGGGGAGGATGTAACGACTGCTTTTCATGTATCTGGATATAATATAATATAATATATGTTTTGGTGGATTTTCTCCTTATGTGTGGTTTTCGTCTCCGTAGCTTTCGTTTTCGATCGATTCGTCGTATTTTCTCGTTTCTTCCTTAGGGTCGTCGATTTCGAAGTATGTCATTCGTGACGGACTTCATAACGGTCGTATCTTACTATTAGATCAAGCCTAGGAGTCTTAGGAATCGATCCCGGGGCCCCGCGCTCCGTATCGGAACTTTTTGTGCTCATTAGCCGGTTTAAGAAGTGGCACCGACCGACTAGATGACGATCCAGTCGGTCGGCAATCCTTCTTGGACCGACTAGTTGGCTTTCTAAAATTATTCAGGAGTTACTGTTTATCGTTAGTCGGTCTAAGAACGTTGGTTGACCGACTAGGTTGTAAACTAGTCGGTCAGCAATGCTTCTTTAACCGACTAACACATCATCTTAATTTTAGTCGAGTTACTGTTTACTCTTAGTCGGTCTAAGAACGTTCATCGACCGACTAGATGCTAAACTAGTCGGTCAGTATTTGTTCATGGACCGACTAACTCTAAAATCCTATTTTCGTTCAGGAGTTACTGTTTGCACTTAGTCGGTCTGCGTTGGTCGACCGACCGACTAGTTGCCAAACTAGTCGGTCAGTGGTTGCTCTTTGACCGACTAACCAGTGTTGAAACCCTAATTTCTGGGCAGCCGCCAGCCTAACCTATTTATACCCAACCCAAACGATTTCATCTTCTCCAACACGACCCAAAACCCTAAAATCTTCCCCCTTGAGCCCCATCTTCCTCCAAGCTTCATTTCTTCATTCCAAGCCCTAGAATCATCATCCAAACCATCCATCCACTCTATCTACCTCTCATCTTCCCCAAAATCTCATCAAATCCATCAAAATCCCCAAATCCCCCAAAACCCTAGTTTTCCCCAAACTTCTCCAATCTTCTCCAGATCTGAACCTAGGGTTCCCCGGAGTGTTTCTTCCGTCTCCTCTTGGTAAGAAATCGATCTACCGTTGTTTTCTTAACCTATTTATATTTTTATGAAACCCTAATATAATTTCATGTTGTTTGATGATTGTTCCCCCAAAACAGCGATTTCCCCGTAGATTGGCATCCGTGTGACGAAGTGGTCATCATCCCCGGTGCTAGGCAAGTGAAACTTGCCACTTAGGGTTTAGGCCATGTTTTAGGACATTTTCTTGTTGTAGGCGTAAAAGAGGCTAGGCGACGAAATGATACTCGCCTAGGTGCAAATTGGGGAACTAGCTTGACAACGAAGCTAGTTCCGACATTTAGCATGTTGCACAATTTCCATGTTATGTTTACTTTCCATTAATGGTACGCAAATTAATTGTCATGTCATTGCATTCTTTAAGTGTTTTTGTGATTGCGTAGCTTTGCTACAAATGCTTGTGTTCCTGGCTCGTGTTCCAGAAGCGGGCCATGTGTTGGTTGATAGCCAATGCCCGAATTGCGTGTTTCCGTCTAGGTGCACCCCTACGCCAAATGTTTAAGAATGCGAGCTCATGTGCGGGGCAACCCCAGGCTCACTAGCTGAGTTCATTGTGCGGGGACCCTGGCTCCATTACGTGTGGGTATTGGGGGTAAGAGTTAAGCGACCAATCAACTGGGAGTCTGCCCGATCAGCAACTGCAGTGGTAAGGCGTAAACTCTTGGGTTTGGGGTAGTTGTTAAGCGGCCAATCAGCGAATGTAAAACCATTCAGCTGTAAGGCGTAAACATCTACAAACAACGTGAATAGTGAATTGATTGAGATTGATAGTAGCGTGGCTACTCTTGTCTTGTCTTGTCTTGTCTTGTCTTGTCTTGTCCCGATAATTGTTCTCTTGTACAACTTGTCTTGCCATGTTTCAATTGTGCACTCATGTTATAACTGCCATGTCATGCATACTAAACTGCTAGGTTGCTAGTTGCCTTACTTTCAGTTTCCTTGCTCAAGTCTTTTAGACTTGCTGACATGTGCCCATTTACTCTTTTGGGTGACACATGTTAGATCCTGAGCCTGAGTACCTTGTTGAGGACGAGGTGTTTGCTGACGCTGAGCCCGAGCTTGTGTTTGACGGGGAGTACGTGGACACTGGGGACCAGTCCTAGTGTCTTCGTTATGTTTTACTTTTGTTAGACAGTTGTTTTGTTATCGGTGCGTAGCACCCATACTTTGTTATGTCGTTTCTTTTGTTGGCCTTGTTCTGGGCCTTTAGACTCTTTTCTTTTTAGCCCGGTGGCTTTTCTGGATGTTGAACTTATTTTTCTTGTTGGACAATTTTTGAGATGTGAGATTTTATTTCAGTCTCTCCTTGTGTTATTATTGTTATTCTGTTGTGGTTACAGGGACCTGCTTATGTTTAATTGATGCTTATCGGGTTTGGGGCTTCACAGCTCCACTCTCGTGCGGACCTTTTCACGTCTCACCTCCATTTTAGGGAAGCGGGTCGTGACATAACCACAACATGCTAATCAACCAGTAAACTGTTGTCAAAAAGAACCTCAGCATGCTAATCAACCAGTAAACCGTTGTTTAAAGTTTCGGTGCACTTGCAGTAAAGTCTAACCCTTCTTGTAGACTTTACCTGACGTACAGTTCCTTTTCTTGGGTGCTGTATGTCAGGTGTTCAGCCAGAGATCATGGACGAGGCAGACTCGCTGGAGTACGTGGAGCCAAGGACGTCGTCACCAGAGTACGTACCTGACGAGGACCAGACCTAGCGGTCATTTTTAGTCGTTACTTTCAGAGGTTGCTACTTTTCGGTTTGTCTTTAAACTTCTGTTGCCATGCTTAGGCTTCTTTTAGACTTTGTACCAGTTGGATATTATATCTCTATTTAATGAATGCAAACTTCCTTTCCGTACTTTCTGTTGTTTCAAACTATAATAATGCAAGAACCTGGAAATCGTTTGAAATGGTACTTCTACAGACGCTTATTGGGTCCGAGCTTCTCAGCTCTGGCCTAAGCGGGCCTTAGTCACGCTTCGCCTCCGTTCATTTTGGGAAGCGGGGCGTGACAGGTTTTAGTGGTGGCCCATGCAGGTCATGCAAAAGTTCGAAACAATAAAAGTACCGCATTCATTTAATATCCACGTTCAAGTCTGAATTAGGTTCCCGGTCTTAGATGGTATGAAGACTTAGGTAGACGTCCCAGTTGGATAGTCCGACACCTTGGTTAAGATTTAGCCGTACCCGTCTTAGGATACCTTAGTAGCCTCTCCCTCCCTAGCTCTGACCAAATTAGATTTCTAGAGTCCTTCTTTTAGTTTAGTCGCTCGCCCAGCCCCATCGACTTCGGGCCCAGCAGAACTAACCTTGATTCTCTTAGGAATCTTCCCGTTAGATCCTGGTTACAGTCTAGCTCATTAGGAAATCTTAGAACCAAGCTCTCCTGATTTTCAGATGACCCGATAATTAGAATCCCTGACTTCTAGCGTCTCCCTAATCATTACCCTTTTCGTGATATTGACCGTAGGATTCCACCGTGGCTTTTTATGGTTCATCTTTTCCATTCAGCCTCCCGATCTTTCTAAAGAATTTTTCAATATTATATTTTTTGAATTCCTTCCCCAGTATCAATTCCTTGATGAACTAGACTTCCGACCTTTCGGTTAACTCGAATGCATTCTTTGAATTTCAAAATTTCTCATCAAAAAAAATAAAAAAATAAAAATCTTTCATTACCATCTTACGATCACATTCTTGCCCTCGACTCACGTGATCGCTTCATAACACTTATCGATAATTCTTCAAATCCATCCATTGCGAATCCTCCTTTCCTTGGAAGTGTTTTTGAAATTCATTATTAAATTCTTCGCTCGGTTTAAATTCTTTGAAAACTTTTTTTTATATATATTTAAAATTTCTTGCTTTTCAGTTAAAATTCCTTCTTGGATTATAAAACTTCTTTAGTTATAGATTTTCAAGTAATTATCTAGTAATTATTTCTAACCGGTATATATTTTAGTTTTAAAAAAAAAACCTTGTTATCATTTTGATAATTCAATATATATATTTTTCTAGACTATAAAATTTATTTCTAAATCACTTACCTTACATACTTTTAAAATATTTTCCTAAACTAAAGGGAACTTCAAATTTTTATAAATATCAATTCTATGTTCATCGTGATCACTTTTTAAAAGAAAATATTTGTATAACTTAATTATTTATTTATTTGTTTTTCATTTGGAAAAAAAACAATCGCTACCTCATCCTACTTTTATTTCTTCATCTAACTCTTTCCAAATGATAATGATCTGCTCACTCTTCCCTACATATTTTTTTTAATTATAAAAGTATATGATATCATATTTTACACATAATTCTCTTTCCATCTATCTAATTATTTTGAGAAATATTTTCGTCACACCCAACCAACTACCTCCTTATCTCGCCTTATTTGAACTCGTTCCTTCCTATTCATTTCGTTACACTCCTGGCTTCTGTTTTCTTTAGCTTGTGTAGACATTAGTCCTTGTAGTTGTCAATGTTGTCTCCGGTTTAGGAGTGGCACCTTTGGTTTTGTGATGTCGTGGTGATGTATATATAGGTGTAGAATGTAGACCTGTATAGGTGTTACCTTAGGAACTTGGTGATCGTCTCGTGTGTCTTGTATGTGTACTCAGTGTTAACCATTGTATGCTGGAAGTTGTCTGAATGACGGTATTCATACTTATATGAATGGCGTCATCGCAGGCAGATCCTTAGATTTAATTTTAGTTTTAATGAATGGTTTATCTTGGTTGTATGTGACTGTATCAAAACTTTGTTTTCTTTAAACCAAATCTTTAAAGTTTTAAAACTAGCTCACAAGATCACAAATCACTTATCCTCCCTCATCCATTACCGCAACACCACACGTTTTTCCAAATGTTTTAAAATATTTCTTTGGCCTTAAGTCTCTCTTTCTCTTCTCTTCTTTCTCCCTTAAACAAAATTTTCGTGTTTATGGTTGTTATATTAATTAGGACTAGCTATTATCGTTATAAGATTTTGTTTGCAGGTAGACTTGGAGTGAGATGAGTTTTATAATGGCAATGATTAATTGATTCCGGGAACACAAGGATGATGGATTAGAATATCTTTCAGATGAAAAGAATGGACTGACCAAGACTAATAAAAAAAACCGATGTGTGAAGGACCCAATGGAGAACTCTAATTGGATGAAATTATGTATATGGAGATGAGTACTTAATCGATCTGAAACTTAGACGAGTGGTAGATAGGAGTAGCTACGGAGTATAGTATGAGTTAGGATGATCATGAGATTGAGTAGGGCTTTTATTAGCATCGAGACTTGATAGTTAAGTTGACGTGAGAAGACATTGGGAATAACACGACGTGTAGAGACAAATGGATGGTTAGGTTGACGGATTTAATATTGGTTGAAAATAAGTATAATAAGTAGGGGATGTGATTTTAATAGTTCGATTATTGGGCGGATAAATTTATGGGAAGATATGACGAGGAATGTGTTAAGGACACGGCGAATGTTGATTGGTGAAAGGTGTTATGAGATAGACAGAGTTTTTGTCTAGGAATGGTGATCGACTAGGAAATTATTTAGTGATTGATTAATATTGGGAAGAGATCGAGAGTTTAAAAGTTTGTTTTTTTGTGGAGTGGTATAGTATGAGACGATGATTATTATCCTTTTATGAGAGCTTGGAGTTGGGAATTTGAACAGTAATAATGGGTCCGTAGTTAAGTGTTAGGATGTGAGATTAGTCGTGGCTTTATCTAGAGAAAAGAAGGATTTTGATGGATTATTTGAGGAACGATGGTGAAAGTATAGGATTAGAGACCATTGTGTGGAAGATGGGAGTTACAGGCTTAAGTATTTATGGATTTTTATAATTAGTATTAGTATAAGTGATTCCGAGGACGGAATCATTTCTAAGGTGGGTAGAATGTAACAGCCACTTTCCGACCATTTGTAATTTTCTGCGCGCACGTGCTTTATCGTGCACGTATTTTATTTGGCTATTTCTGAGCTCCGGCATATGCGATGCGATATGCCAGTGCGATCGTTTTGGGGTGTTGAATTTTATAGTAATTTCTGGGAACGTCGTTTCACGGCTCGTTCTCTCGCAAAACGACTTTGAACGATGGGGGCGTTTTAGTCATTTGACTCAAAACGCCGTTTCCAATTTAACGTAAATTTTTGGGAGGTGTAGCGCATGATCAGGCTCCGCAGATCTG
Source organism: Scilla litardierei (assembly GCA_030789695.1). NCBI lineage: Eukaryota > Viridiplantae > Streptophyta > Magnoliopsida > Asparagales > Asparagaceae > Scilla > Scilla litardierei. Next base: position 100,384,715 of record CM061135.1, on the reverse strand, counting down.
TGCGTCTCGTCTCCACGATCGCCCCGGTATTTTCGGATTATTTTTCCGATGCTCGGATTAAGAGATATCGCCCGAATGAATCTGGACCGTTGATTTGCTTGATCAAAATTCAAATTTCGAATTTACTATCAGATCTGATCAAATCTCTTGGGATACACATACGTATCAAGGTGATTGATTCATCTGTTAGGTGCACCCTCCTTTCATCCTTAGTTCCACCCCCTAGCTCTACCCATCAAGCCACTACCCTATATCTTATTGGTGAATATCAAAATTTATTAATATTAAAAACCTACACCACTTATTTCTCTTCACGTGCAATCAAAAGACCTAGGGCAAAACACAATCTCCTTTCCAGCCGCCGTCCCAACGCAAATAACCCGAGCTCTCCCCGAGTTCATCTTCTCCCTCGCGTTCTCGACGTCGACAGCCTCGAACGGAACCCCCTCGCTCCACGGCCATCCACACCGGCGTTTCCTCGACTCCTCTCGATGTCGGCCCCCACAGCGCCCCGTTGCCGGCAGCTACTCCGGCAAGCGCAGCAGCCCGCGTTGCTGTGAAATCCCGATCGCCGGGGCCCGCTGAAGCCGCCAGCGACCTTCCCCGATCGTCCACAGCCCCGTGCGACACTGCAGCCCGCCGAAGACGTCGCCGTGGTCGCCGGTCGCCGGATCTCCTCCACTGCAGCGAGCACAGCCCCTGCCGTGTCGCTTCTGGCGTCGCCGACCCCCCTGATCGCCGCGGCAGTCGTTGGCGACCCCCCTGAGTCCGGTCACCGGCCAGCACGACCGCCCAGGCCCCGTTTTAGCCGTGATCTCTCGTGCGAGGAGCAGCGTCGCGCCGCCGCTTTTCTCTGACGCCACACAGTTCGACCGTCAGCAGCCCTCTCCCCTCCCGACGAGCACCTCAGTGCGCTGTCGACGTCTCCATGTCAGATCCAACGCCGACCACCCCGGGCGCTCTCCGAACCCCCCGAGGCCGTCGCAGTCATCCTGCGTTTTGGTTGATCCCGCTGCGAATGGCAGCCAATGACTGCTGCTGCTCTTTGGCCGCCGCCCAACCTCGTCGTTCACCGGAGAGCGCGAGCAAGCCGCCGCACGAGCCCTGACCACCGGGAACCTTGTTAGCACATCAGAGAAGAGGATCCGACAGCTGGGACCTTCCTCCTCGTCGTTGCAGATCACCGGGGAGAGAGTTTAGTCCGCTGTGAGTCTTCCCTCCGGACACCTCCCCTCTTGAACGCCGGCCACGCTTTCCCTTGCATACCTCCTTGCTTTTGATGATGGAATGACAGTAGAGTAAGGAGACTGAGGTTTAAAGAGAGGGTGAGAATCATTGGTTCACTTTTTCTCATTCATTTATATATAATATTAATGAGTTTTTTTTAAATAACATAGTGATGTTAGTGTTATACCTTAATAACAATGGTTATTAGCAATTCTGTCATTGTGTGCATTAAATAAAAGTTAGTAATGTGATGGTTATTACATAATATTAGTAGGTAAGGCTGTATAATATAAGTGTATGATATTTATATTATTATCTCATAACATTTCGACTTACGTGCATGCTAATTTGTTATGGCACTGAGGCTATCAGAGGTTATGTCATATAGGTTATAATTTAGAGTTAGAATAAGTACTCGTTTCCTTAGCTTGATGTATTAGCAATTTAATGATGCAGATGACCGCGCCTCCCACCGCGATCCATCGTTGTTTCAGATCCGACGTCAAAGCTACACGTGACCGTCAGACCAGGTTGGTAACCCCTAAGTCGTAGCACAACCCACACTGTAGCAAACTGAACCTTAACTAAAACTGGACAACTACAATTAAATTTACTTTTCAGCACCAGTAAAATGATGTCACTGTAGAAATCGACCATCGGACAAATTTTCTGTGCACATAGGGTAGTGGTCGATTTAGGTTGATAAAACGTCAAATTGTGACTTGATGATTAGGGTAGTCCCGACAACCTAGAAATGAACCTAAATAGGAGTTATTGAAAAACGTGACCTGACATCGTCGCCGTGGTGATATTTCAGACGGACTTCTACGGACGAGACGCTTGGACGAGACGCTTCGAGAGGACGACGCACTCGCCGTTTCAGGCAAGTGTATCCACTTGCACTTTTTGGCCGTGCTTAGGCCTTAGTTGGTTAGAATTGATAACTGTGAACAAATAGAACCGGACGTGAAATGATAGCGTCCGGGACGACTCCTGACGGCTCAGACTTGACGACGAAGTCTGAGCCTGACAACAACAACTTTTGATGCTGTAGGGCTATCATGTGTGTGCGTGTGTGTGGACACCCTAGAATAACCCTTCCTGTCTTGTCATGTCCCGTCTCGTCTTGCACAGCCCGCTGGGCAATAGGGCACTCTCCGAGTGATCCCTTGTACTGTTTCACAGCCTGCGGGTAATAGGGCACTCTCCAAGTTAGAGAGAGTGATCCCTTGTACTGATACACAGCCTGAGGGCAATAGGGCACTCTCCAAGCTAGAGAGAGTGATCCCTTGTACTGATTCTCAGCCTGCGGGCAATAGGGCACTCGCCAAGCTAGAGCGAGTGATCCCTTGTACTGGTGTCATGTCTTGTCTTGTCTTGGGGTTTGGGGTTGGGTTGAGCGTGCGCACGGCAAGAGGGTCTGATCCCCCTCGAACCGTAAGGCGTGAACCCTTTCGTGTCTCACTTGTCTTGTCTTGCTTTGTTTCCGTCACGTCCCGTCTTGTCTTGACACCTGTAGGTTAGTCCCGTAGTTGGTAGCACACGCTACGACTACTACTTGTCCCGTTTTACTTTCCTGCTGCGTTACTTCCTGTCGTGTTACTCTGTTATAACCATAGCATGCTAATCAACCAGTAAACTGTTGTCAAAAAGAACCTCAGCATGCTAATCAACCAGTATATCGTTGTTTAAAGTTTCGGTGCACTTGCAGTAAAGTCTAACCCTTCTTGTAGACTTTACCTGACGTACAGTTCCTTTTCTTGGGTGTTGTATGTCAGGTGTTCAGCCAGAGATCATGGACGAGGCAGACTCGCTGGAGTACGTGGAGCCAAGGACGTCGTCACCAGAGTACGTACCTGACGAGGACCAGACCTAGCGGTCATTTTTAGTCGTTACTTTCAGAGGTTGCTACTTTTCGGTTTGTCTTTAAACTTCTGTTGCCATGCTTAGGCTTCTTTTAGACTTTGTACCAGTTGGATATTATATCTCTATTTAATGAATGCAAACTTCCTTTCTGTACTTTCTGTTGTTTCGAACTATAATAATGCAAGAACCTGGAAATCGTTTGAAATGGTACTTCTACAGACGCTTATTGGGTCCGAGCTTCTTAGCTCTGGCCTAAGCGGGCCTTAGTCACGCTTCGCCTCCGTTCGTTTTGGGAAGCAGGGCGTGACAGGTTGTATCAATGGCCCCCATCGCATGAGCCGATCCACGTGGCGGTTTGGGTTGAGGGATGTAATACGTGGGGATTTGACTGGCACAGCAGTCGAGACGACGCTTTAATGAAAGCCACATGACACTGGGCATTAAGAAAATTCTCATGCCTATTGGGTGCGGGATTTGGAGATTCACCCACCTTGCGATGTTTGATGTGTGTCTCCTCTCAAAAGGTTTAGATTCAACGCCACTTCCCATAAAAGACAGTGGATTTCTTGGGAAGAGCCTTCTTCGTGTCACGTAACTCCACGCATGTATCGTCCCGTCATTGGAGAACCTTGTGCTCGGTTCACCTTCGGTGATTCTTCTTCGAATTTGCAAGGTAATCTTCCTCTCCTATCAGCGTTTCTGTTCCGGTTGATGGAGAGGGTGTTGAGGATTAGGGGTGTTCCTGAACATGGTGATCTCAATGTGAATCGGGAAGTTTCTCCACTTCCTAAGCTTGAAGGAGCTCCAGTAAGGGGAAAAGGCTCGCTAGTTGAAGCTTTGATCCAACGAATGGAACCCTCTAGAGAGGATGGTTCTTGCATCTCTCCGACAGTTTGGGATGCTACCTCTTTGATTTCGTATTCCGAGGTTGAAAGGATTAGGGCTGAGTATCTCTCTCATCCGTACGGGTTTCAGGCCCCCTTCTATGATGAGCGGATTTGTTTCCCTGGTAGCTCGAAGATCTGGGTGTATGCCAAAATGTTCAGCTTGGGCTCCGCTTTCCCTTCCACCCTTTCTTTCTTGAGGTCTTTGCCTTCTTGCAGCTCTCTCTGTCAGTTGACCCCCACTCGGTTCCCCATTTGGTCGGTTTCATCATGATCTGTCAGTTACACGAGGCAGTGCCGACCTTACTGCTCTTCTTTTATTTTTATCGGGTGCGACTTTCTTCTTCATGGACGTGGCTTCACATTTCTGCCAGGAGGGGCAAGGACCTCCTGCTGGGACTATCATGCAGGATTAGTGATTGGAGGAACAACTTTGTTTTCGTCACCTTCCCCAGAGATGCCAGGATTCTAACCTGCTGGGGTAGCTCAAGCACATCAGATTTGGAGTTAACTCTCTCCAAGGTTGATTGCAGGGTCGTCGATTTTTTCATGGCCATGTCCAAGAAGGAGAGGTCGATCCATGCCTTATTGGACGATCTCCTCCTCAAAAGCACAATATGGTCTCCCAGTAAAGATGATCTTCAAATTTTCGTTCTTCCCCTCGGCTCACCCTAATTTTCCTCTTTTTTGCAGGAATGGCAGGTCAGGAGTTCAACCGACCTTTCGACATGTACCAACTTATTCGGCGTGGTTTCCAGAGGTCCAGTGGCGGCACCTGGGGTCAGGCGCCTTGTCGCCGGGTAGACGAGGCGATGCAAGCAAACGAGCCATCGGTCAGGACTTTGAGACTAATCGTTTTCCCCCCAACTTCGGCCCCATTCGTTAAGAGTCCTCCCATAGTCACGGAGGGCCTGATTACCGTCTTTGACGACACAGGCTTCTATGGGGAGACCATGCTGGCTCCCAGTAGTGCCTTCCTGAAGTAGTTGACGGTTCAAGGAAGAGAAAAGAACGTCCTTCCTCGGGCTCAGAGACCCAAGAAAAGAGGGTGAATGAAGGTGGAGCCGATCCAGCGGCTTGGGCCTCTTCAGCTGACTTTGGGAGAAGTTCTCCGATACAGGGAGAGGCAACCTGGCTCGGTAAAGAAGAACGCACCCCTCCAAGCTGGCTCAAATACTACATGTGTTTGGGCCTGCCTTGGTTGGTCTTGCCCCATAGGTGCCATCCGACGAGTCTGTCTATTACGGAGAAGCGGTCCGTTTAGCAGAGAATTTTGTCCTCCCGAAGGATCGTTCCCTCTTGGAGAGGGTTGGTCCCACGAGCCAGGCGGATTGCATGGTATGGCAAAGATAGTAGGTTAGTTCTCCCCTTTCGTCTGTTTCCCCATCGTTCTGAACATTTTTAACTTCTTCGCATAGTGCAGATGTCCTCCATGGCCGTTGAGATACGATGACATTCAGTGGGGATGGCTGAGGCCAAGGCGTCCCTCGAACTAGATGCCTCGTCTCAAATGATGTGAGAACTACTCCCAAGCGCAGGAGATCGTGCAAGTAATATCCTGGTGAGTCCAGGTATCGAATCCGCGGGACAACTGACCTGCAAAACTACGAACGTCAATCTGTAAAGAATAATAATATGATGAGAACCAACCCCCTATCAAACACAGAGATATAGGATCAAGAACTTCAAATAGCAAAAGAAAATCCTAAGATATTTACGGTGACTTCGGTAGGGATACAAGTATGGGGAGTATATGTTGGGTTTGATTTCGTTAGGGTGTGTGCAATCAATGAATATCAATACCTTTTCTATAACTCAACTTTTCGTCCGGTCAGGGCACGAGAACGTCGGAAAGTATGGCGATCAAGCGTATGAAAATGTGCCAAAGAATTAATCAAGTGCAAATTGGGCGAAAAGATATAGGCATCAATAATTACGACACCCTAACTACGTCTACACCAACACATATGAAGTGGATGTGCTACGGTTGTGAGTTCATTAGGAGTTAATAATCGCTGAAATATCATGTCTTTCATATAACTCAACGCTTCACCCGGTCAAGGCGTGAAGACGTCGGAAGATGAATCGATAAAACCTAGTCAAAATAGCCGTATACGTATCACTAGCAACATGGATTTCATTAAACGATAAATGAAATAATAAGTTCAGATTAGTGAACATGAGTTGGCTAGCCTTGTCAGGGCCTAGCCATATGGGGTGTAAACAATATCGACAATAAGCAAATACCCAACAAATACGTAGTAGAAATCAATGTTACGAGCAATTTTGACATGATAATAGGGCTAAAGACATGAAATTTAGCGAAGAAATACTCCTAACTACATCACAACCATAGCACAATGAGATTAGCCACGCATGGTGTAAAGAAAATCAGATTTCATAGCCAAATACATCGTTTTAATAGCCAAAATACAATGAAATACACCAAATACGGGGTATAAGTTCAAGAATTTATCACCAAATCTCCACTTTAGAACCCAAAATTCCCTTAGAATAGGAAGAATATCCTCTGGAATTTTTCAGAATTTTCCCCTGGAGAAATACGCACAGTAGCCGCTCCAAAAGTCCCAAAATACGCCAGAATACGCCCCAAAACCCTAGAAATACGCTTAAATAATAAGATTGCGGGTTTTGGGGGGTATAACGGGTCAAAACCCGCTCTAAAATTGCGCCCGAATCCATCCTGGCCGTAGATCTGGAGCGGCGCAGCTGTGGGCCGTCCATCTCAGCGGGATCTCACCAAACGATGCCGCGTGTACTTTAATCTCCGTGCGACGCCCGCATCCGATATCGTCGTTGCTCCGAGCCGTTGGATCAAAATCCCACGACTACCGCTAATCAACGTTACCAGATGAATTCTCTCCGCGCGGGTCGATTTAGGACCGTCAGATGTGGCGGGGACATGCCCGATGACCGCCGCGTGTCCCCAAAGAGCGCTCCGCTTCGCGATTTCTTCTTCGTTCGCAGTCCGTTGGATCTGAATCGAATGGTTATAGAGCAGCCACGTCGCCCTAAGGAGATTCGCTTCGCTTTCGATTAGCGGGGAGATGCATGGCCGTTCGATTCAGCGGCAATCGACTACGATCCCGCCACGTGGCGCTTAGAATGGCGCCCGCCTGCGTCGCTTGATCACGCGTGCGAGCCGTTGGATCGTGATCCAACGGCCTACATCAGTCCATGTCGCCCCGCATTTTGTAGCCGCTGGATGAAGTTTGGGCGATCCAGATTGAGCCACGTGGCGCGCCAAGATTCGTGCGCTTGTATTTTTTCATTTTATTGGTATTCTGCATTCAAAAATACATAGTAATTAGCACAGATCTCAGAAAAATACAAATAAATAGTCGTTGGAATCGTGAGTTCGAGAAATTATCATGAAAAATATAAAAAATCAGAAATACTCAATAGAATTCGTGTTTTGTGCACAAATAAGGTGATTTCTCTAATAAATAATGATGTACAAAATACGCACATATTAGAGAGCAATTAAGCATTATATAGGCACATCATAGGACTAATTAGGTGGTTAAATATGTAATATTCACTCCGAATCACACCCCCCAACTAGCGTTTTGCTAGTCCTTAGCAAAAAGAGCGATAAATACGGATGATCAATAAAAAAAATAATTCTATCAATCGCTTATGGCGTGGCTCAATAATACACTTTCCAACATGATCTTCACCATCAATATACACATCCATGAACAAAATCAATCACATGATATTTTCTATACTTTAGTATGAATAAATAACATACAAGCATCGTTTTGTGCAAGCGAAAGTATAACACGTCGTTTTTTTCTAGTTTTTTTGGTTTCCAAGGAATTGGTCTATCAAAAAAATCATTCAAGATATGGGTATGAAGTTGCTTAATATATATTCACCATTTCTTTTCTTTTATTCATTCCGCGTAACGCGCATCAAGCAACATTCGCAGAAAAATGTATAACTTGGATCGCTCCATCAAATGAGTGAGTTTCCTGGCAATGGCTCCCAAATCAGACGATAATAGGGCATTAGGCCAAAAAGGACCACTCGGACTGTACTACTCAAGCCAACCAAGTTATTTATTAGTGACATACTTATTCATTCATTTTTCTTCATTTTTCATTCATTTTTCATTCATTTTTCCTCTTTTTTTTCTTTTCATAAGCAACTCAATACCCACTATTTTTTTGAACAAAGCATTAATAACCAAGGCCAAATTCCTCTTCAACTTGAAGACTTTTCAAAAAAATCGTGTATACTTAAGCTTTTTCATCACATTAGCATGCATGGAATAAGTTCAAACTATTTCGAGATATTAATCATGGCAATTGAAAATTTTTCATGAATAGCATATGAACGGTAATTCATGAAGCAAAAAAAAATTAATTCAAGCCATAAACAATTTTTTGAACTCAGTTAACGCATAATCACCCGCATTTGAGGAATACGAAGGAGTTTAAAATGGTGAGATTGGTGGTTCATTCATTCCTTATGCCATGCTTTTGAAAAAAAAAATCCTAAGGTCTCATACACACCCCCCAATTAAAGATGGACATTGTCCTCAATGTCGAAAGGGGTACGAGTTTATTCAAGCAAGCATCCTAGAAAGAAAATAAAATTCTACGCTATTGGAAAGAACACACCGTGTTCAAATGGCGGATCCTGAATCTTTAATGGTGGAGGAAGTTGTTCAATTTGTTCCTTGCGCTCCTCGGCGAGTATACTTCCTCCAAAGGCTAAATTGGACTCCAGCAACGTAACTCCCATCATCTCTATAATCTGGTCACCTGTATCCTGCAAGAGATGAGTCACGTAAATCCAATTTATTTTAAAATTCTTCGCCATAAACACATTCCAAATATAGTCATCAAAATAGGTGCAGTAAAATAGAGCATGGTGATGACAACTCCCTGAAAAATGTGCACTACGCTCGGTATGATGCTCAGTCAATGTGGAGAGGGGTAAATGATTTTGGGAGAAAACCGGGGAAGGGAATGGTTCGGGCTCCATAGCGATATTCTTTAAACCAATGTCCCTAGTCGTCTCCTCCTCCCGTTCATCCAAAATTGCTCGCTCATCCTCTACTTTGCACACACTTCCTGCCATGTCAATGCTTTCATTCGTGACTTCATCGTGACATGGCTCGCTCGATATACCTGCAATAGAAGATGAAATCAAATTAGATTTTGGAAATTGAATTTCAAACGAATTATTTTCTTCTACGCAAGTGGAAATCAGCTTAAGGTTTTCAATAGATTGCTGAATTTGCCGACTCCGAGCGAGGAATTTCTCTTGGAATTGGTGGGACGTGGCCTCCTGTGTCTGAATAAGCAGTGGAACTTCCTCTTTCAAGTGTTGCAAAGGTACGTCTACGCTTTACTCTCCTTGATCTATGTAACGGCCACTTCTGGTCGTACGGATGTCTGTGCGTGGGTTGATCCTTGTGCGTATTTCCGTGTTTTGTTTATTTTTGTAATTCCGTAGTTCCGACACGCGATCGAAACCCGTATTCACGATCCTCTCGGAGGCGTGATCACACCGGTATCTTCTTTATAATTTTCGGATGTCGGGGGGACGTAGATGCTTATCTGAGTTTCATTAGTATATTTATTATATTTTAAATCAAGCAAAACTGTTCGTTTCTAAACACAATTTTAACACTAATTAACATTATTCTTTAAGCCTAGCCACTTGTTGAGAGCGTGGCCGAATTGTGTGCACACAGCACAACACTCCCATTAGTTTTTTTCAAATCTTAATAAATAAAAAAAATAAATAAATAAACCCTAACCTTAGCCACCTAGACCTAGGACACACCCTCTCCCCACGTGATGTTGCCTACCCCTCACCTATCTATTAAAGCAACCTAGGGCAAAACTTTTGCTCCCAGCGTACGCAAACGAAGCCGCCACCCACATTCGGCAACCCCGACTTCCCTCGCCTCCCGGTGGCCGGACCAACCCCTGCGCCGTCGGCCTCGTCCGACACCCCACCGGAGATCACCGGCGTGCTCTGCTCGGCCCTCCGCCATGGCCAGCTGCCCTCCGGTCGCGCGAGCCCGCCTCAGACCGATGCCGGTACCGCCCCGCCCAATGGCGACACCAGGCTTTGCCCACGCGAAGAGGCCTCGTCTGCCCCTCCTCGGTGACTACTCACCTGAGATCGCCGGAGACAGTGCCACTCCCGTGCTGACTCCAGCGCCAACTTCGGCCTTCCCCGTGCGGAGAACCCCCTCCCTTCTCTTGATTCCGATCGTTCAACACCCAAACAACTCGTCGCCATCCACCTACATCGCCGGAGCACCGCCACAACACCCCAGCATGCCGAGATCCCCTCCTTCACCAAGCAGCCTGCCGCCTAGCCCCGCCGTGACACCCCCTTAACTCGAGATCGCCGGCTATCCTTCCTCACAAGCGCCCTCCGATCAAGGACCCTCCTCCGGCCTCCTACCGAGCCCGACACCGCATGACATCACACCGGCACCGTCGCTCCACCATGCTAGCCCGCCGGAGCCTCCTTCTTCTTCGCCCCTGACCCACCTCACCGGCGTCACGACTCCGGCATCACAGCGCCAACCGAGCCTATCCTCTGTTCAACAACAGAGCTTTAACTAGGTACTTTGGTTAAAACTTTTGTATGATGATTTATTAAACTTTAGCTATGTTAGAAGCCGTTCATTTGGATAAACCGTACGTGTCTAATAAGGCTACATTCCCTCCAACTGGGAGGGTATAAAGGGTATTAAGGGGCTATAATCAAACACTTAGTGCTATAATCAAATACCAGGGTATTAAGGGGTTAATTTTGATAGTATACGTTTGCCCGTTATAATAAGTGCCTTAGTCTATACGTTTAAATACGGTTGTAGTTTGTGCAAGCTAGCAATGCTGATACGCTGTATAATATAGTATAGGGTATATGTAGGGCTAAATGATTATTGGTTGGTATTATTTTTCCGCTGATAGCTTAATATCACATATCCGATGTCGCAGATATAATACGTTTATCTTCGCCCTGTTACCCTTTCGAGCCGACGCTGTTATCTTACACGCTATCGGAAATCCAACCCATGGCGACGCTACCCGACGCCAGTGTAGCTCTCGCGTCATGTTGAGGTAACGTTCTGCACTCTTAGGACCCCCCAACCCAACCCTGTTAAACAAGATAAAAATCGTTATTTTGGTTGTCTGATAATTCACTAATTAAGATTAACAATATGGGACTGTAGGCTGGTGGACTTGTGCACGTAGGTTATTTGTGACTTTGGACTCTCTTGGACGGTGTTTCTCAGACGTTGTACTTGCAGGCAAGTGAAACTTGCCAACTCTTGTGTAGGGCCATGTTTTTAGGCCACTTCCTTGTTTTCAGCGTAAAAGAGACTAGTCAGTGAAATGATAGCTGGCTAGACGCCTACTTGATCTAGTTTGACAACGAAACTAGATCTGTCACCTAATTGATCTAGCTTGACAACGAAGCTAGATCCAACTCTTTAAACTTGTTGTTCATGCATACTAAACTGTCACGATTACTTTCCTTAAATTGTACGCACTTTTAACTGCCATGCATTGCATCTTACATGTCATCCAAATTGATTGTTGCATCGTAGCACACGCTACAAAATACTTGTACAAATCCGTGTTTCCGTGTTCCTGGCTAGGTGCACCCCTAGGCCATACTTGTTTAAAACACTTCCTGGCTCGTGGTCCAGAAGCGGGCCTCATGTGTTGGCTAAAAACCAATGCCCGATACACGTGGAGGGGTAGGGATAAACGGTCACTTGAGCTTAGGAGTGGCTTGATCAGCCCTCTAGCCAAAAGACGGAATCTCTGTGCACGAGGTGCTTATTTACTTGTCTTGTACTTGTCTTGTGAATGATTCATGAAATACTTGTCATCCATGCCATGTTTAAATGCCATGCTCGTACTTTACGTTACCTTACTTTACTTTACTTGCTGCACTCATACTTTAAACTGCCATGTCATTGCATTCATGCTAGAACTGCCAGGATGCCTTACCTACTTTTAGTTTCCTTGCACAAGTCTCTTGTAGACTTGCTGACATGTGCCCCTTGCTCTTTTGGGTGTCACATGTTAGACCCTGAGCCAGAGACCGTTGCAGAGCACGTGATGTTTTGCTGACGCTGAGTCTGAGTCCATGATTGCCCAGGGGGATTTTGGTGGTCACCGGTGACCATTCTTTGAGTCTTTGTTGAGCTTTATTTTGTTTTAGGCCTTTTGTTAGTTATTGGTGCGTAGCACCGTCGTTTGTACTTTGTACTTTTGTTGGCCATGTTTGGGCCTTTAAACTCTTTTTCTTTTCAGCCTGGTGGCTTTTCTGCAATGTTGGAATTTATATTTATGGATATTCTGAGATTATTCTTTTGTCTCATTTCATTATTATTATCTTGTTTCGTTCGCGTTGCAAGGACCTGCAGTTTTAAATTTGATTGACGCTTATCGGACTTTCAGCTTTGTTGCTTCAAGTCTGAGCGGACCTTCTCACGCTTCGCCTCCATATTTTTGGGAAGCGGGGCGTGACAGGTTTTGTTGGTGGCCCATGCAGGTCCAATCTTGCAATTGCGAATTAACGGAACAACGATAATAACGGAATGTCCATTAAATAAATTGCAACATCAGAGTCATAAGCCATGAGTCTAGTCGTTTTCTTAGGGCACTAGGTGTTAAGAAGACTTAGTTAGACGTCTGTGCTTGCTAGTTAGAGGCCTCTGATTGTTAGTTAGACTCCCTGTCAGCAACTGATTTAATCGTCGTAGGAGTTACCTTAGTGGTTCTTGTCTACCCCTGACCATATTAGACCTCTAAAATTTCCTTTGGTCGTTCGCTTGGGTTCATCGATTTCGGACCAAGCTGAACACATTTCATTACCGTCTAGCTCCTTAGAAAGTCTTAGCGCTTATTTCTTAATCTTTAGTTGGTCGACCGTGGGAGTTTCCGTAGACTTTCCTGAATCATATCCTAGGAGTATGTATGTTCTGATCAACCGACTAATTTCCTTGCCTCGATTCACGAGATCGCCTCATGACGATCGTCGTCGATCTTCGAACCTCTCCATTACCAACCTTGACTCTTCTGAAAGAATTTTCCGATCTCATCTTTCCCTAAGTTTAAATTTGTTCAAAATTTTTATATAAATATACTTATTTTTGTACTCCTCGTTGAGTTAATTTTAAAATTTTTTTTCGAAATCTTTGAATAATAGTTTATACTACTTTTCAGCCTACACTTTTGTACCTATGAAAATACACTTTCCCTTTCATACATTAATTTTATTTTGAACTGTGCTTTTATTTTTCCAATCCGACTTATAATTTCCTTTCTTATTATGCCTTTCAAACGCCACATCGCGCTTTCTTTAATATACTTTTAAAGTCACCCGGAATTTTAGTTCTCAGCCAGTCGATGTTATGCTCATCGTTTTCCATGTTTCAGATTTTTGTAAAATTATTATTTCATAACCACTTCCGATTTAGACCCTCCATGATTCGATTTTAAAGCTTTGCTATCGATTTCGAATATTTCTACTACTAAGTTAATATTATTTTTCCGTGCACCATACATACTTTCAATTATTTTTATATCCGTACCAGACTTGTTGTGCTCGTATATTAAGAACCTTGTGTAAATCAGTTTCTCATTTTTGGCAAACCCTGGTTCTCTAAAAGTAGTTTCAATATTTATTATTTTAAACTTTCCATAACCTAAAAGTTTTGAAAGCATTTAACACGAGTTTAAATTCTTCCGTTACTTGATTTCATTCTTTGACTTTCAAAAACTTTTGGCAACATTATATTAAATTACTGACGTATAAAGTTTTCCAAGCCTAGTCCTTAATATTCGTGTAAATGATTTTATTTCCTTTTATAATGATTTTTTTTTCCAATAGACCATTTTCTCTTATTATGAATATTCGACTCAAACTTATTTTGAACAACTCGTTTTATCGATCTCCAAATATTTTTATACAGACAAGGATTCCAACTTTTGAAGTACAACGGTTTTCAGACTCCACGTATTTTAGCTTATGCTATTTGCCCTATTTTCTTTTCTGTATCCTATATAAGCATCACTACATCTCCCTTTCCCTCAACCTAAACCTCACCATTGAGTCGATGTTTTGTCTAACCAAGCTGTCTCGTATTCGTCCTATCTGAACTCATGCTTATCGATCCTTCCCTCGTCACGCTTTCGACCTCGACCTACCTCTATTGCTTAGGCCTTAGTGCTTGTCAATAACTGTGTCAACTCTAATTTGTTAGCAGGCCGTTGGACCCTTGTGATGTTGTCGTGGTGCATGTACCTAAGTTGCGTATGTGGGTTTGAATGAGCGTACCCCCATAGTATATTGATGTTTGCCTATTGTGTGATATGTGCATATTCTGAGTTAATCGTGATGATATGAAGTTGGTTGTGTGTTAGTATTTATAGGTTAGTAAGTGGTTAGCTATACCATCCTAGGGATGCATGTGTATATAAGAATTAGCGTTGGAATATCTAATGGGGTGTATGTAGTTAGAGATACTTATATTGGTTGAAATAAAATGATTGGTAAAGCTATGTGGATGCTAGGTGTGATAATAATGGGTGCGTATAGTTAAGTAAGTAGGCCTATTATATGGCTCATGAGTTAGTACGTGTGAGTATGTGCTCGTACGTGGATATGAATTGTGCTTAGGAGTAAGTAGTTACGCTTCCTTGCATGAGTATATAGGGGATATACATATGGTAGTGGGATTATAATTTCGATTGGTATTGCTTGCTTTTACGGGGTGTTGCATGCGTGCATACCGTGAGGTATACACGACTATTGCACATCCTAATTATGTAAGTATAGATGTGTTAGTATACTAGTTATAGATAGTAGGCTATGGTGTGAATATATATATGTTACATGTGTGTGACTATACGATGAATGTGTACGTATTAGGGAGTGTATTATAAGTATATGTGTGCTGATGTCTGTATTATTATTATTATGGTATATAGGGTGATTGAACTATGTGAGTATTATCTGACTAAATATTAAGTGTGATCGACTTATGGCATGTATATAGTTGTATTGGTAGATATATATATATTGGGGTGGTATTGGTATAGGTATGAATGATGTGTTACGTATATAGAATATTCTGATATGTGTATTGAATCTCACTCAAGCTTGAGTGGGTATACTCTAGGTATATTGAATGTATGTTTGTAGTTTGAATATTGCGATGATTGATGTATGTATAGTGATAGGAGTGTTGTGCCTGGTTGTGCTGCGCACATGATTGTGGGTCGCTACGCCAGTATATAGTTATAGGTGTTGGTCTTGTGGTATAGTTAATTACTAAGGACTTGTTGTGTAAACATATGTGTACTAGCTAAACTAGATGAGTAGTTGTGCTAAGTATATAGTGGTGTGCTTGGTATGAATGAAATGTTGCGTGTATGGGTGTGCACCATGCACGGGTAAGTATGTGCTTAGTTATAATTATTGGTGACTATGGTATATGTGGCGTGTCGTAAATACAGTCATAGGACCGTATGTGATGTGAATATATGGTAAACTATTTGCATGCATTTGAATGACTATATGTTGTGAAACTATAGTGGTGGTGAATATGTATGTTAGATATAGTGAAGCTTGATTAATAATGGTATGGCGTGACTACTTATGTTGATGTGTTTGACCTTGGATGTGTATTAGGAAATATTAGAGGGTCGTATACCCATGTCGTTTGTGCATAGGTAGCTACCTATATGTAGAGCAATGATTGTATTTGCTAAGTGTGAGACTATCCTTACATGAGTATCTGAAATATTGTTTTGGTGTTAGGTAAGTAGTGGTTATATAAGGGATGTATGCTTTATATGTATATGATTGAAATACATGTATGAAATTGACTGACTATAATGGGTATAAGTATATGACGTACGTGAACGTATATATATGTACATGTTAGTAGTATTAACGTTTGACTACCTAGTGCATATATAAGCACTTGTAATGACTATACTTGGTTATAATGTGACTTGATTGGGGGTAGTTATTAGAGTGACTAGATATATTAGAAAGTCCGAGGACGGACTTTATTCTAAGGTGGGGAGGATGTAACGGCCACTTCTGGTCGTACGTATGTCTGTGCGTGGGTTGATCCGTGTGCGTATTTCCGTGTTTTGTTTATTTTTGTAATTCCGTAGTTCCGATGCGCGATCGAACCCCGTATTCACGATCCTCTCGGAGGCGTGATCACACCGGTATCTTCTTTATAATTTTCGGATGTCGGGGGGACGTAGATGCTTATCTGAGTTTCATTATTATATTTATTATATTTTAAATCAAGCAAAACTGTTCGTTTCTAAACACAATTTTAACACTAATTAACATTATTCTTTAAGCCTAGCCACTTGTTGAGAGCGTGGCCGAATTGTGTGCACACAGCACAACACTCCCATTAGTTTTTTTCAAATCTTAATTAAAAAAAATAAACCCTAAACTTAGCCACCTAGACCTAGGACACACCCTCTCCCCACGTGATGTTGCCTACCCCTCACCTATCTATTAAAGCAACCTAGGGCAAAACTTTTGCTCCCAGCGTACGCAAACGAAGCCGCCACCCACATTCGGCAACCCCGACTTCCCTCGCCTCCCGGTGGCCGGACCAACCCCTGCGCCGTCGGCCTCGTCCGACACCCCGCCGGAGATCACCGGCGTGCTCTGCTCGGCCCTCCGCCATGGCCAGCTGCCCTCCGGTCACGCGAGCCCGCCTCAGACCGATGCCGGTACCGCCCCGCCCAATGGCGACACCAGGCTTCGCCCACGCGAAGAGGCCTCGCCTGCCCCTCCTCGGCGACTACTCACCTGAGATCGCCGGAGACAGTGCCACTCCCGTGCTGACTCCAGCGCCGACTTCGGCCTTCCCCGTGCGGAGAACCCCCTCCCTTCTCTTGATTCCGATCGTTCAACACCCAAACAACTCGTCGCCATCCACCTACATCGCCGGAGCACCGCCACAACACCCCAGCATGCCGAGATCCCCTCCTTCACCAAGCACCCTGCCGCCTAGCCCCGCCGTGACACCCCCTTAACTCGAGATCGCCGGCTATCCTCCCTCGCAAGCGCCCTCCGATCAAGGACCCTCCTCCGGCCTCCTACCGAGCCCGACACCGCAAGACATCACACCGGCACCGTCGCTCCACCATGCTAGCCCGCCGGAGCCTCCTTCTTCGTCGCCCCTGACCCACCTCACCGGCGTCACGACTCCGGCATCACAGCGCCAACCGAGCCTATCCTCTGTTCAACAACAGAGCTTTAACTAGGTACTTTGGTTAAACCTTCTGTATGATGATTTATTAAACTTTAGCTATGTTAGAAGCCGTTCATTTGGATAAACCGTACGTGTCTAATAAGGCTACATTCCCTCCAACTGGGAGGGTATAAAGGGTATTAAGGGGCTATAATCAAACACTTAGTGCTATAATCAAATACCAGGGTATTAAGGGGTTAATTTTGATAGTATACGTTTGCCCGTTATAATAAGTGCCTTAGTCTATACGTTTAAATACGGTTGTAGTTTGTGCAAGCTAGCAATGCTGATACGCTGTATAATATAGTATAGGGTATAAGTAGGGCTAAATGATTATTGGTTGGTATTATTTTTCCGCTGATAGCTTAATATCACATATCCGATGTCGCAGATATAATACGTTTATCTTCGCCCTGTTACCCTTTCGAGCCGACGCCGTTATCTTACACGCTATCGGAAATCCAACCCCTGGCGACGCTACCCGACGCCAGTGTAGCTCTCGCGTCATGTTGAGGTAACGTTCTGCACTCTTAGGACCCCCCAACCCAACCCTGTTAAACAAGATAAAAATCATTATTTTGGTTGTCTGATAATTCACTAATTAAGATTAACAATATGGGACTGTAGGCTGGTGGACTTGTGCACGTAGGTTATCTGTGACTTTGGACTCTCTTGGACGGTGTTTCTCAGACGTTGTACTTGCAGGCAAGTGAAACTTGCCAACTCTTGTGTAGGGCCATGTTTTTAGGCCACTTCCTTGTTTTCAGCGTAAAAGAGACTAGTCAGTGAAATGATAGCTGGCTAGACGCCTACTTGATCTAGTTTGACAACGAAACTAGATCTGTCACCTAATTGATCTAGCTTGACAACGAAGCTAGATCCAACTCTTTAAACTTGTTGTTCATGCATACTAAACTGTCACGATTACTTTCCTTAAATTGTACGCACTTTTAACTGCCATGCATTGCATCTTACATGTCATCCAAATTGATTGTTGCATCGTAGCACACGCTACAAAATACTTGTACAAATCCGTGTTTCCGTGTTCCTGGCTAGGTGCACCCCTAGGCCATACTTGTTTAAAACACTTCCTGGCTCGTGGTCCAGAAGCGGGCCTCATGTGTTGGTTGAAAACCAATGCCCGATACACGTGGAGGGGTAGGGATAAACGGTCACTTGAGCTTAGGAGTGGCTTGATCAGCCCTCTAGCCAAAAGACGGAATCTCTGTGCACGAGGTGCTTACTTTACTTGTCTTGTACTTGTCTTGTGAATGATTCATGAAATACTTATCATCCATGCCATGTTTAAATGCCATGCTCGTACTTTACGTTACCTTACTTTACTTTACTTGCTGCACTCATACTTTAAACTGCCATGTCATTGCATTCATGCTAGAACTGCCAGGATGCCTTACCTACTTTCAGTTTCCTTGCACAAGTCTCTTGTAGACTTGCTGACATGTGCCCCTTGCTCTTTTGGGTGTCACATGTTAGACCCTGAGCCAGAGACCGTTGCAGAGCACGTGATGTTTTGCTGACGCTGAGTCTGAGTCCATGATTGCCCAGGAGGATTTTGGTGGTCACCGGTGACCATTCTTTGAGTCTTTGTTGAGCTTTATTTTGTTTTAGGCCTTTTGTTAGTTATTGGTGCGTAGCACCGTCGTTTGTACTTTGTACTTTTGTTGGCCATGTTTGGGCCTTTAAACTCTTTTTCTTTTCAGCCTGGTGGCTTTTCTGCGATGTTGGAATTTATATTTATGGATATTCTGAGATTATTCTTTTGTCTCATTTCATTATTATTATCTTGTTTCGTTCGCGTTGCAAGGACCTGCAGTTTTAAATTTGATTGACGCTTATCGGACTTACAGCTTTGTAGCTTCAAGTCTGAGCGGACATTCTCACGCTTCGCCTCCATATTTTTGGGAAGCGGGGCGTGACAATCTAGGCTTAAAGGCTCTGTTGAATCGCACTCTGAAGTCTCTTTCATGATTTCTTCATTCTCGTGTAAAGACTCCATGTAATTCCACGCCTCTGTAGACGTCATGACTCCCAAGAATTCCTGCAGCTGTGGTTGTAGTCCACATAGGAAGGACTCCATAAGCTCTTTCTTCGTGTACCCATGCTGCGGATAGCTCGATATTATGTCTGTGAACCTCCTCCAGGCCTGAAAGAAAGTTTCACAATCAGTCTGATTAAAACTAACAATCTTGAGCTTCTCCATCCTATGTTTGTGTGCCTTATCATATTCTGCATCATACAAATTGTTCGTGCAATAGAATTTCATGTATTCCATATACTCCATTTTTTTAAAGAGAAGACCAAAAAATAATTAAAAAAAATCCTAGACTATAAGATGGAAGGATCTCACCGAATGTTCCTCCAAACGAACTGAAATCGTAGATCACAAGTACTGTTGTCCCCGGCAACGGTGCCAAAAACTTGCCTCGTCTCAAATGATGTGAGAACTACTCCCAAGCGCAGGAGATCGTGCAAGTAATATCCTGGTGAGTCCAAGTATCGAATTCGCGGGACAACTGACCTGCAAAACTACGAACGTCAATCTGTAAAGAATAATAATATGATGAGAACCAACCCCCTATCAAACACAGAGATATAGGATCAAGAACTTCAAATAGCAAAAGAAAATCCTAAGATATTTACGGTGACTTCGGTAGGGATACAAGTATGGGGAGTATATGTTGGGTTTGATTTCGTTAGGGTGTGTGCAATCAATGAATATCAATACCTTTTCTATAACTCAACTTTTCGTCCGGTCAGGGCACGAGAACGTCGGAAAGTATGGCGATCAAGCGTATGAAAACGTGCCAAAGAATTAATCAAGTGCAAATTGGGCGAAAAGATATAGGCATCAATAATTACGACACCCTAACTACGTCTACACCAACACATATGAAGTGGATGTGCTACGGTTGTGAGTTCATTAGGAGTTAATAATCGCTGAAATATCATGTCTTTCATATAACTCAACGCTTCACCCGGTCAAGGCGTGAAGACGTCGGAAGATGAATCGATAAAACCTAGTCAAAATATCCGTATACGTATCACTAGCAACATTGATTTCATTAAACGATAAATGCAACAATAAGTTCAAATTAGTGAACATGAGTTGGCTAGCCTTGTCAGGGCCTAGCCATATGGGGTGTAAACAATATCGACAATAAGCAAATACCCAACAAATACGTAGTAGAAATCAATGTTACGAGCAATTTTGACATGATAATAGGGCTAAAGACATGAAATTTAGCGAAGAAATACTCCTAACTACATCACAACCATAGCACAAGGAGATTAGCCACGCATGGTGTAAAGAAAATCAGATTTCATAGCCAAATACATCGTTTTAATAGCCAAAATACAATGAAATACACCAAATACGGGGTATAAGTTCAAGAATTTATCACCAAATCTCCACTTTAGAACCCAAAATTCCCTTAGAATAGGAAGAATAGCCTCTGGAATTTTTCAGAATTTTCCCCTGGAGAAATACGCACAGTAGCCGCTCCAAAAGTCCCAAAATACGCCAGAATACGCCCCAAAACCCTAGAAATACGCTTAAATAATAAGATTGCGGGTTTTGGGGGTATAACGGGTCGAAACCCGCTCTAAAATTGTGCCCGAATCCATCCTGGCCGTAGATCTGGAGCGGCGCAGCTGTGGGCCGTCCATCTCAGCGGGATCTCACCAAACGATGCCGCGTGTACTTTAATCTCCGTGCGACGCCCGCATCCGATATCTTAGTTGCTCCGAGCCGTTGGATCAAAATCCCGCGACTACCGCTAAGCCACTTTGCCAGATGAATTCGCTCCGCGCGGGTCGATTTAGGACCGTCGGATGTGGCGGGGACATGCCCGATGACCGCCGCGTGTCCCCGAAGAGCGCTCAGCTTCGCGATTTCTTCTTCGTTCGCAGTCCATTGGATCTGAATCGAATGGTTATAGAGCAGACACGTCACCCTAAGGAGATTCGCTTCGCTTTTGATTAGCGGGGAGATGCGTGGCCGTTCGATTCAGCGGTAATCGGCTACGATCCCGCCACGTGGCGCTTGGAATGGCGCCCGCCTGCGTCGCTTGATCACGCGTGCGAGCCGTTGGATCGTGATCCAACGGCCTACATCAGTCTACGTCGCCCTGCATTTTGTAGCCGCTGGATGAAGTTTGGGCGATCCAGATTGAGCCATGTGGCACGCCAAGATTCGTGCGCTTGTATTTCTTCATTTTATTGGTATTCTGCATTAAAAAATACACAGTAATTAGCACAGATCTCAGAAAAATACAAATAAATAGTCGTTGGAATCGTGAGTTCGAGACCTTATCATGAAAAATATAAAAAAGCAGAAATACTCAATAGAATTCGTGTTTTGTGCACACATAAGGTGATTTCTCTAATAAATAATGATGTACAAAATACGCACATATTAGAGAGCAATTAAGCATTATATAGGCACATCATAGGACTAATTAGGTGGTTAAATATGTAATATTCACTCCGAATCACTAGAGCACATGAGGGCGGAGGAAACCGAGAAAGCTACTGAGGAAGCTCACGGGGAGTTACGGTCTGTACTCGTCAAGGATGTTGAGCTTATGTCAGAGATCAGAATCCAAGGGGGTGTTATCAGACGTCGATGTCTCTCGATCAGTAGCTGAAGAGAGCATCTGAGTTCTGTCCTCTTTGAAGAAGGAGGCTGAGGAGGTGCTAGCTCTTGGTCGGGAGAGGTGGATGAAAGAGAGGGCTGAGCTTCGGTCCCAGATCGCCTCCCTGAAGCTGACCGATCCCCAGGGACTCGTCGTCGAAGTCATAAAGGGTTACGAGGAGATCATGGCTCCCCGGATCGTGAATTCTTTCCTGGATGGATTCCAAAGGTATGAAGAGCGGATCCGACAAGCGATTCCTCCTCCCTCAGTTGCCCTTAATGAGCCTGCAGAGACAGTGGACATGGGTGAGGCCAAACAGATCGTGGTGGTGTCGGGCATGGCCCCAGCCCCAGAGGCAATGTAGATGATTTTCAGTTTTTATTCCCTTTGTAAAAATTTATGAACGCTATTCTGAATGTGATCTTCCCTTCCTTTATGAAATGGTTGCTTTTGGTTTTCTTCATTTTGGTGCGGGATCCTGCTTCGGCTGCCACCCTTTCGACGGCTCGGGCTACCTTGGTTAGTCAGAAGTTTGAGTTGAGGAAAGTATCTTTTGCAAGGGCGCTCCACTGATCGGATGGTCATCATCGCTATGGAGGTTGCCCCCAGTCCTTTAGCTGGTTTGAGTTTATGACCCGCCCGTGGAGGCAGGGGCCCCCCGGTCTTATGGTCGATCAGGTAGTAGACTTGTAGAAACGAGTCGAGTTTGCGATCGGTCTACGGGAGGAGTGGCCCCCAGTCATACGGTCGATTGGTCGATCGGCCTGTTGGGGAGCTGCCCCTAGCCTTACAGTCGATCGGTCGATTGACCTGCTCGGGGATTGGCCTCCAGCGTTACGACAAACCGAGTTTACGATCTGCTTGCTGGGGGAGTGGCTCATAACCTTACGGTTAATTGGAAGGTCGGCCTGTTACGGTCGATTGGTCAGTCAGCCTGCTCAGGGAGTGGCCCCTGGCCTTATGGCAAATCGAGTTTATGATCGGTCTGCTCGGGGAGTGGGGTGAAATAAAACAAAAATGGAAATCCTTGGAATACGAAAAGTAAAAGGAAAATATAATGCAATTGAAACTCATGATCCTAATGCGACTAAGTGCAAAAACATGCAAATGATGATGATGATACGTATGCAGCAAAATGTGTTCTCCTCCAAGCTATATGACACTGGGCCCTGTGTGGACAGATAGGCACCAAAAATGATAGGAGAGAACTGGAGCAAAATATCGAATCAGACAGCGGCACCACCCTCTGAGGTGTTGATAAGTATCGCTGCTGTAGACCAGATGTAGGATTAGATGGCAGTGCAGAAGATGCTGATGGTGGTACTACTGGCGGTGCATGAGGAGCAACTGGTGCTAGTGGTACAGGCAGTGCACATCGTGCTCGAATAATCTCTAGTATCTCCCTAACATCTCGATGGATTGCCTCCACTGAACGATGGTAGGATGAGACTGCCCGAGTGAGGGACGTGAAGTCACGCCTCAAACTGACAACCTTTGTCTCTACCGTAGTAAGACGTGTGTCAGAGTTGCAGGAACGACCAGCTGGATGTGCACTGCCAGACTCGCACATCTCGCTATGTGCTCGTGCGTGTGCACAAGGTCAAAAAACAAACTCGGGGGATGGAAATCTGCATAGTATCTCAGCAGATGTACAAATAGGAATGGAAGTGAGATCAAGTTCAGATGTGGGGATATAAGGAATATCAGCAGCTACAGACGTCATGGTGATAGAAGTGGAGATAGATACCACAATGCTGTTGGAAAATATGGCACTGATGGGGACAAAGACGCTCACAGAAAGGAGGGCAGTCATTATAGGTGTGGACTCGATAGGAATAGAAATAATAGATACAGAGTCCATTGGCACTGAGACGACGGAATTGGGGACAGAAGTATCAGGCTCAATAGATATAGGCTCGGTGGAAATACGAGTGATAGATACTGGAATACCCTCAGAAGCAGGTAGTGTAGAAGATGGTGCAGGTGTAGGAATCTTAGGGACGGTGGTGGAAACTACCCTAGAACTCTTAGTAGGTGTGGTGGTGGGTGTGGTCATAAGAGCACTAGCAGCTGTGGGGACAGAAGTGCTCACTACGGTGACAAAAGTGGTGGTGACAACTGCTCTCTCTGGCTCTCCATCAAAACCAAGCTCCCAATCTCTATCCCTCCTATGGGGCCTTTACTCTAGGCTCAAGCTCATGAATGGCTGGGATATGTGTACCAGGAAGAAGGAAATCTCTATGAGCAGGCACAATACGAGTCAAATCAGGACGCGGGAGGATCGTGTGTGGCTCACATCCAGGACCTAAAAGATAGATCCAGTGACTGTAACCATGGGCCTAATGATGTGCATACATGCAAGCACGTTTGTCGTCAAAGTGGTAGGCCCGGTCACTGCCAAAAGATCTGCAGGAAGATCTAATCCTAACATGAGGGATATGAGGGTGAAGAAACCTCCACAACAAACCTCCTTCGAGGAAAAGGCCGTGGAAAGTAGGCGGTCGCACAACCAACGGGCTGTGCCAAAGAGGTGGTAATGGTGGAGAGTACAGTCATCATGACGTCTGATAGATCTGGTCTTCCCACTAAGATGTAGCGACTCAGCAGTGGAGATGGTGCCAAGCTCAAGCCTACAGAATATGGTCGTGGCTAAGTGGCGCTGGACAAAGTGAAGACACTGATGATTGATGGAAGAAGATTTTGATCGGCTGGGGCTGAAATGTGGTATGCCAGCTATACGTACCAAGACACGATCAGGCTCAAAGGAAGATGTATCTGTGTCTGGTACGAAGGCCAAATTAGGGTTGGGGTTAAGAGGCCAACTAAAGAATGATCAGAGCATGTCGTAGGTAACCTCTACATCACGGTCCAAAATCATAAATATGATGCCCTGGTCAGTTCTAAAGATAGAACTGAATGCCTCGTAGGTGAGACGGATGTAGGTTCTCGCTGTCGTCGACAAGAAATACTCACAACATATGGCTTCGTATAGCCTACGCAGACCCTCTAGTAACCCTAAGATCTCTAGGGCTGGAATACTAGCAAACTTGGTGGGGATGATGTGGCGCATTGATATGATCTCAATTTTTTGACGATGAACGTCATCCTTAAACACAATGCCACAAGTGTTTAAGGTGCCCTGCGATGGTGGGGGTGGAGGTGTGGGTATGGGATCACTCGTAGGTGGGAGTTTGAGTGTAAGTGGGGTTGGATATGGAGGTGGAGATGGAGTGGGTGGGGATGGTGTGGGTGTGTGAATGTGTGCACGTGTCTGACGAGAAGAGGAAGCACGGGCATCGCCAGTTTTTCGCTTCTTCATCATGAGTTTCCTATCTCATGTCCTAGGAGGCATAATATGCAATACGTGTGAACGAAAATGGATCACGGAATAGGATACGTAAAAAGAGTAAATGAACGAGTGTACCAATCTATCCGTGAAGCAAGATGTTCAGAAGCAATGCTCGTGCGATGCCCTAGAAGCAATATCCTCCCCCAAGCTTGCTCCAAAGTAATCCAAGCCCAAATGATGTCTCCTAGCTCCAATTAACCAGCAAAACAAAATAGATAAGAATATTAGTTGTGAAGTTTACGAAATCAGTGGAGATTACGGTTAAAAATTAAAATCAATGGGGATTTAGGGTTTAAGATTTTGAAAATTGAGAGAGAGAGAGAGAGAGAGAGAGAGAGAGAGAGAGAGAGAGAGAGAGAGAGAGAGAGAGAGAGAGAGAGAGAGAGAGAGAGAGAGAGAGCGAGCGAGAGATGAAGGGGATAGAATAGATGGCGGATGAAGATGGGAGTGAGAGTCAATCGAGTGGTGGAGCTTGGTCGAAATGGAACTCGGTGACATCGGAGTGAGTGGTGATCGAAGGGGGCGAATCGAGTGAAAGAGAGAGGGATTTGGAGAGCTCGATTGAGTGATGGGAGGAAATAGGGGAAAAGGGGTTAGGGCTTTTATAGGGTGCTCGAGTCAAGTGGAATAGCTCGACTGAGCTTTGTTCTAATCGGTGTGGCCCCCATCACTTCTAGTGGTTACTCGGCCGAGTGATCTATGTCACTCGGCCAAGTCGAAATTTAAATATAGTGCTATTTTCCCCTTGTCTGCAGACTGATCGGCTCGACTAGTGGCCTACTCCACTCGTTCGAGTAAGATATTTGGTAGAACGCTAAAATTCGATACTCTGTAGCCCTTGTGACTCGACTAAGTGGCATACTCTCTGTAAGGACACTGGCTATGAGGAAAAACATTAAAAGGGGGGTTGAATAGTGTTTATAAAATTTAAACGATAGTTATACCAATTTAAATCCCAAACAAACAATAAATGCGGAATTATAAATTAACCCAATATGAAACAAGCTAACACAAATGATGTTTATTACCCAAGTCCAATCCCGACTTACGTCCCTTCCACCTGGATACCTCCGGATACTCAAGTTAGAACCCTAACGTGAGGTTTCCTTTAAACCAACTTGTAGCAACCCTACAAGTGAAATCGAAACACAATCGATGTCCTTGACTCCCCACAACTTAGGATCAAGCAAACCACTCTCACAAACCGAGAGTAAAACTAATTATGAAAGTTATGAAATTCGAAATGAAATTGCAACACTTACAATCACATATGCCTTGAAGTTGAACTTGAAGGAGCAAGTGTGTTGTGTGTTAATGTCTCTTCCAAGAAGAGAGAAAGCCCTTTCTCTTGTCACCGCCAAATGCCTAGATGATATCACTTTGACTCTAGGTTGGAGAGCAAGAGAGAATGAGATTAGAAATCTAGCATTTTTGAGAATGAGAGCTTAGAGATGAAAGCTTGAATTCTAAACAGCTTGCTTGGGAGACAGAGAGACTCCAATGAAATAGTAGAAGCTCTCTTTATAGGTTCTCTAAAACCCTCAAACAGAATACCCAAAAACTCCTTTGAAATTCGTGTGGAAACAGCCAACATATAGAATTTACACAGCAGACAGTTGACTGATGAAGAACTTGTTGGATCCTGTGGATGGAAAACAACACTAGAAGGGGGTTGAATAGTGTTGTTTGAATAAATTTTTTTTTCTACGATCAATAATACAAAACTAATTTCCCTTCCAATGTTTCCTAAGGAACTAAGTAGAGTGCTCTTGGTCATTAATCAACACAATGATCTTAAAAAAGAATACAAGATGAGATACAAAGATCAAAAGAGCAATGATAAAGGGAGATCTCACATCGGAATAGAAAATACAATCTTTGCAATAACAATTTTATTAACCAGGAATTACAAATGACATATATTATAAACAATGAACAACTTTGCACAAAATATATAATAAATGACAATCACAGAAAATCACACAGAGAGACCAGCGATTTATCCTGGTTCCCCACAACCTGGGTACATCTAGTCCCCGATCGTCTCAGATCAAGATTTAATCCATTATTGCCTTAGCAATACAATTACCTAACTTCACTCATTATGATTCCTAACGACCTAGTATCACCACCAGGTTTTTCAACCACATAGTCTTGACTAGGATTTACAACACCCTTATCACCAAGGGACTACAAGTAAAAACAAATCCAATTCACCACAATAAATTAGTGGAGATTGGTTTACACCCAATAATTCTATAGCCAAGATAAATTTGCAATTGTGCTTAATGTGGCTAAAGAATTTTAAATCGTTCTTAGATCACGTAAAGAATATGAAATAATTCAATGTGATCTAGAATCTTGTTAATTCAAAAATCCTTTGAGAATATGAAAAAGTCAAAGAGAAGGATTTTGAAAACCAATTTTCAATAGCTAAAAAATAATGATGATCTTAAAAAGAATTTGTTGACAAATATAAAACAATAAGATCAAGGATTAAAAAACTATTTTTGGCTACGAAGAACGTTGAGAAGAATGAGAAAGATTGAGAATTTGAGAGAGTTTTAGCTTAGCTCAAGAATGAAAGATTGTTGAGGAAAATGTTCTCATAGGGTCTCTATTTATAGAGTTTAAGAGAGGATTAAAATGAATTCAAAATGGTTTGACTTCAGCCCAAAAATCAAGTGAAAAGTAAATGAGAGAGGCAATCAAGGAAGTCAAAATGTACAGCTGGTAGTCGACTCGACTCCCAGAGAGTTTTCAGTGAAAACTCTTGCTACAGCTGGTAGTCGACTCCCTCTTTTGGTAGTCGACTCCCAGAGCAGTTTTTAAGTGAAACTCTGCTATAAGATGTGTAATCAACTCCTGGGTGTTTGGAGGTTGACTACGAGAATTGAATCAATAGATTTGAATCAATAAGCTCTCAAAGAGTTTAAAAAAAGTTAAAACATATTTTCGAAAAATCAATTTGTGCGTGCAAATATTTCTTGACGTTAACATAGTCCTAAGAAAAAGGAAAACAACTCACACATTAGACTTAATAAAGACTTTGAATCCATGGAGATCTTGATGTAGATGCATGTGCTTCACTTGAATTTGCGCTCCTCTTTAACTTCAGGTTGAGCACATTCTTTGAGCTTCATCTTTGAGCTCCTTTCGTGCTTAGCATAGAATGTGAGCTAGATTCATCTTCATCTTCTATGAGTATGGTTGAGGTTCTTCTTCTCGGAGTATGCTTTGAGCTTTTATCAATTTGATTGTACAACCTACACACTTAAATAATGTGATTAGTATATTAAAAACATTTGGTGTGATCATCATCAAAACTACTTTGGGGTGGGACTAGATTTCCCATCACTCTCCCCCTTTTTGATGATGACACCCAAATGAAAAACAAAGGAATAATATGAAATAAAAACTGATAAGTGTACTTACTCCCCCTGCTTAGATGAGGT
This sequence comes from Scilla litardierei, assembly GCA_030789695.1. NCBI lineage: Eukaryota > Viridiplantae > Streptophyta > Magnoliopsida > Asparagales > Asparagaceae > Scilla > Scilla litardierei. Next base: position 100,355,967 of record CM061135.1, on the reverse strand, counting down.
ATGAAATATCATACTCCCTTTGCATCAAAGCTGGTTAACAATATATTATTCATTTACATTTTTTGCTTTCCTATTTTTCTTCCCTTGTCATCAAACAAAAATATGATTATATACATACTACTTACCCCCCCTTTATCACATCAAAAAGTGTACATGAAATACAATCCAATTATTAAAAATACTCGTAACACCAAGTGTGAAAAAGTTACGTGGAGAGAATAATATGCATACTATGTGAAAGAGATATTTAATAAATAGCATGTCTTAAACATTCATAGCATGCAATATTCAATTATTCTATGACATAAAAATGTCTCAATATCCCTTCATGCATATATTTCAATTTAGCATGAATCGAAACATCAATTAAAGGAAATCATACTTACTCCTCCTATAATGATGCATTAATCTCATAGAGGTGTTACTCTCGGCATTAAATGCTAGAAAGAAACAAGCAACATTTAAACATAGAATATATCCAAAATCAATAATTGTAGTCAATAAGCATGAATAATGTTGACATCAAATATATTGCAAAGTGATTATTTCTATGAGTATGACATTCGCAAAAATGAATCAACATATATACATCAATCAATAATTTTAATATTTTAAGAATGTGTGAGAAAACTCAAAATATCCAAAATATCCAAGATATCACCAAGTACTGAAATGGATATATAAATAATAGCATAAGCATTAAGATACATCAAATATAATCAATGAGATATTATAATTGAGCAATAATATCATAAAGGCAGTTGATGTTTAATAAAGAATAGGCTCAATTATGTCAACTAACTATTTTTTTCAAGCAAGATATAATAATGAGGCATATGGAAATAAATCCGCAAATTAATCAATTTGTATGATATAATAGCATATCATGATAATTTGCACACTAGAGATGATGTGCCATAAGTATGTGTTGAAATATATCATTTATATGATCTCACGTGTTGAATAAAAATTAAACTTATTATGTCATGTCATCAACTAAATTATCATATATTGAAAATATCAAGTGTTGAAATATCACATAGTGGAATAATAAATATGATGCATGTGATTACAAGTTTGAAACGTATTATAAATAAATTGTCATACTTATAAATTTTAGCTCCCCTTACAAATGAGCATATCAAATGTCAATCTCCTTCTTTGAGTAACAATTTTTTTTGAAAATCAAGGAGTCGAAGGGGTTGGCTCCAATTTGTAAATATTACCTAAAAGATAATATGTTTTGGTACCCGTAATTTTATGGTCCTTGAGGTTAATCATAAATCATATTTAATTTCTTCATCAAAGAATATAACATTACATTCAACTATAATTAATTTTATTTAATCTCATTGACACAATGGAATTATAGACACGAGTGTTCAAATATAATAACTTAAAGAAGTGTCATACAGTAATCAATTTGAACGAATAATAAAATGTTTTTAAGTACACAGAATTAGTCGACTACTTTATAAAAATAGTCGGCTACTATTTCAATGGAATGGTAAACATGGTATAAATAACATATTGAATCAATTTTGTCCAAACAACTGTAATCAAGATTTAATCTAACATCCATTTTATCATTCTACACTAGGGTATCAACAAGATAACCATATAGGCACGTGGATACCCCAAATTCATGGGTTCAATCACAACTAACCATTAGGAACCCAAATTCGATTTGAATTTGATTTCCTATGCATATGCACATAATCACCAATTTTATACATAACTGTTGGGATAAAATCTAAATCGCCTTGGGATCAATGTGGAAACCAACCCTAATAAACTGATAAGAAATATAGAGCTAGCAAAAAAAATTAATCCCAATGACCCAACAAAATTTCCAAATGACCTTGCAATAGAAAGTAGCAGACGAATCACCGCAACAAATGAATCAATCGCAGACACAAGAGAATTTACCCTGGTTCGGTTGTAAACAACCTACATCCAGCAATCTGATCCTAGACGATTCCACTAGTAGAGAGATCTAAATAATTAGGGTTAATAACTCGCTTCCTCACATGTGAGTAATAACTTGTCAAACAGAACAAGCCCTTACGAATCCACTCAAGAGGAAGAAAACAATGGAAGAAGAAGAGAAGGAAAAATCAAACCTTTCTCTCAAGAACACAAACCCTAAAACTCTATCCAATATCCAATGGGGTAGCAAGAGGCTCTCCTAAAACTCTCTCTATCTAAAAGAGGCTTAACATAGGTTAAAACAATAGTTAAGTTTAAATACAACCCCCAAAACATGATAACACGAGATCTGATCGCTCCTTTTCTCGCATGGGCCCATACGGACTCGGCTCAGTCAGTCAGTAGCCCGAGCTTCTTGACCGAGCTGACATGCGTGAGGTGGAGTTGAGTCGACTCGGTCAAGTAGCATAGCTACTCGGCCCGAATATCAGAATTCTCTTCAAACAGCAAGCTCTCTGGTTTCTGCGATCTTAAAAATCTGCCTGACAGCTCGACCGAGTAGCAAGTTACTCGACTGAGTAGACTTTTACTCGACCGAGTAGGAGTCACCCGAGCCAAGAGGGAAAACTTCCCAAAACTTTCTATCTGCTCGATCTCTGCTGTGATGCTGTTGCTCGGTCGAGTAGAGGGCTACTCGACCGAGTCACCTGGGAAACCTTCACCATGGGATTTGAATCACAAAAAACAACACTCTACCTTGATTCAAATCTCATCACCAATGACTTCAGCACCTCCACGATGCGCACCATGATCCTCTCTTTAGTATCATCATCGTCTCAAAAACGCGCCCTCTGGCACCACCTAAGCCAACAAAGAAATCAGCTCCATGCAAACATGGAGCTTGACGGTAAGAACTGGCTTGGTAAACATGTCTGTAAGGTTCAAATCAGTTGGGATCTTCTGAAGCTCTATCTCCTTCTTCTCCAACTCAAGGAAGAAATCATGCACCTGAATGTGCTTCGTCCTCGAACTGTATGCATGGTGCTTTGCCAGATGAATGGCACTCTGGCTGTCACAATGCACATGTGACGAACTTTGTGGCACCCCAAATCTCTCAACAGACTCCTCAAATACTTGGCCTCCTTCACAGTTTCCACCGCGCAATCAACTTGGCCTTTGTGGTCGATAGCGCAACCACAGACTGTAAGACCAACCTCCACGATACCGCGACAGTGCCTGGTCGCTCCGGGATGTAACCCAAAGAACGGTTGTAGTTTTACCGCAAGCGCACGGTATAGCAGCGAGCGGGTTATCGAACACAGGGAGGACGAATGACCGTGCTTGTTCTAATCAACCTGGCTATTTAAGAAGAGAGAAATTTGCCTTTGGCGATCCTGTCACAATCGTCAGACAAAGTACGGAAATATCAAATCAAATAAAGAACGTCTAGGGAATGGGGAATTCCCGCTACTCACCGTATCTCGTCAATGTGGTTCATCGGTATCAAAATTGCTAGAATAAGATTTTGGATGAACTAGTTGCAACTGAATGTAGAACCGAGCTCACGCTCTCGCGCTGTTGTCGGTCTATAGCTATCCTAGGTTCGGGTCCAATCTCTTGCAAACCCTAGCCTAGGGAAGCTAGCATTAGGATCAACATCATCGTTCAATCGCTCACCGAGCCCAATCTCTTGAAAACTCGACCCACGACCTAGGTTGGGATAGTTCCTACCCGTCCAATCTCTTGCAAATGGGTATCGGCACGGAATTGCAACCGAGAACCCTAGTATCAGTCCAATCTCTTGCAAACCGATACTACGGAAATTCGATTCCAACCCAATTCGGATTTCTAGGGTTTCCTATCGAATTGGGATCCAATCTCTTGCAAATCCCGATCGATATGAACTCCTAGCTATCCGTAGTAAATCGCTCCCAAACTAATCCCTAATAACAATTCTAGCAAAATTTCTACCAATTCATCACAAATATGAAATTGGGCTTGTAGGGTTCATCCCCACGCCCCAAGACGTGGAGACTACTCACAATTCATAGCACAAACACAAAAATAATCAATGAAATAAGCAATAGAATTCATCACAATATTGAGATAAGCAATAAAAATAGAATTTTTAGAGAAGAGAGAGACAAACCAATTGAGTTCTTCAAATAATTCAACAAAAATCAACTTTTGTCTCCTCTCCAATCACAAGAATAAAGCTAAAAAGTTAATCTAAAAAGCTGCAAAAATCTTAGAGAAAAGCTCTCTAAAACTAGGGTAAAAACAGGGGTTAAATACCCCCCAAAATCGTCCAAAAACTGTGACCAAAATACCCCTGCGCAGCCTGAAATCCGCAATTTTCGCTACAGGCAGCGCGTCGCACTCGGTCGAGTGACAAAAGTCGCTCGGCCGAGTGAGAAACCCTGTAAATTTCCAGTAAGTCTCGATCTTCAGGGGTCTTCACTTCGGGGGCGGCTCGGCCGAGTGAGTTGTCGTCACTCGGCCGATGGCTTCTTGGTACTCGGGCGGTCGGGATTATCCACTCGGCCGAGTGGGTCTTCTGAAGTTCAGGCAGCCGAAAAACAGTAAGTTGGTGATTTTTGAATGGCTTCGTCTGGGCGCCACTCGGGCGGACGGGATCTCGTCACTCGGCCGATGTGGTCTCCGTCGCTCGGCCGAGTGCACATATGAATCGTGTCTGATCTGGTCGGTCGAGCTGTGTCTCGCTGGTCGGCCGAGTGACTCCTTCACTCGGCCGAGTGGGACACTAAAAATGCCCAAACAGCCTGTTTTGGCCTCCTCGTCGCTCCTGTGACGTCCGTTCTTCTTCCGCTCCTCTCAAACAGCAAAATACCCCTTGGGGAGGTCGTCGGTGACACTCTGGAGTAGGTGCATCTCGAGATCACTCTAAATCGCTCCAAATCACCTGAAATGCGACAAAAACAACAAATAGTGAAAAGCATCGCAATATCGTCGATATATCGTGAAAAACACGATTTGGGCGATCAAAATGGCATGCAAACATGCGGAAAAAAGGTGTAAAATGAGGAGTGATCAAAATCCCCCAAGCTTACCTCTTACTCGTCCTCGAGGAAGATAAGTAAAAGGCGAACCCGGTGGATTCGGAAAACGAAAACGACGAAAAGTGAAAAATGAAAAACGGAGAAGAATGAAAAACGAAATAAAAGTAAAGAAGAAAGAAAGAAGCGAAGAGGTAAGCTGCTAGATCATTTTCTCATGACGTGGGTTTCGCTTACTCATATAGCATGCACTGAATGAAAAATACATGTCAAAGAGTTTTATTTTGATATCATAGTATAATAATGCAAATAGAAATAGAAAACCCATGAACAACGATATAATCATGAAAAACGGAATAATTTTAGAATTAGCATCGTCTGAATCATTTAAAGCGGTATACAAATCGCAGATTACACACTTTTCAATTGAATGCTTTCTATGAGGAGTATAAGAGTATCACACAATAGAAATAGAGAGAATAGAAAAGTGTGGATTTCATGATATGAGTGCTAGGCTTAGATTTCTGGATTTCGTAAAGCTAAAAATAATCTCACCGAGTATAGAATATTACTTAGCCTAGGTTGTCGTGCAACGTCAAGTAGTCACTCTCTCACACATCAATGGATTCTCTCCCCCAAGCTTATCTATAAGCGTGGTGGCATAAAAAATATTTACATCCCCATTTCTATAAAGCTCCAAAAGTAATAAAAATGAACACGAAAAGAGAGAAGAAAGAAAGAAAGTGAGATTAGATCTTTTATTGAGGATTTTTCCTCTTTTCTTTTTCTTTTTCTCTTTTTTTTTCTTTTGTTTTTTTTTCTCATAGCATATATACACAACGATCCCAACTCAAAGAGAGAAAACGATATACAAGGATATTTTCTCTCTTTTGTTTTTCGGGAAATTTGGAGCTATGAATTAATAGCAGGGGAAATGCCATATAATAGAATCGCTAAGGGGAGATTCACCAATGATTTTAAAAGTAGAGAAATGATGTTCAAGATTTGTGGAGAAAGAAATAAACATATCTCTCGGTTCACTCTATAAGACATGCACGACAACTTCAGCAGGGTAATCTAATCTACTCAGTTTCGATCACAAAAAAGCTAACTAATCCAGATTTATCATAGCTAACATCATTCAATCATCCTGAAGTGAAATGTACAATTCATGCATATAGAAGTGATATAGGAAAAGAAATCAGTACTCCAGATATAGGCATTCAATGCGTGAATCTTGGTGTGTTTTCTGTGATAGCATACATATGAATATTCAGACTCAGCTAATAATAAAATTTCATCCATTTTCATGTGGAAAAAGTATGTGTTACTATCTCTAGATGCAAGGCAAGTCATAGCATATGATATCAGAAATAAAGTCTAAGACATGACAAATAAAGCATGCAAATAGAGTAAGCTAACTCCACGTCGTCATCATCACAGAAAAGTCATCTCTAGCATGAGATGAAAAGAAAAAAAAGGAAATAAAGATAAAGGGAAAATAGAACTATTTACAATGCGGCACACAGAAAAAATAAGAAAAACGTGATGCATGGTAAAATAAAAAGAAAAATGATGAAAATAAGTGCAAAAGCGGAAAATGGTGTGAAAAACTAAAAATAAAGGTGGCAAATCGAAAAAGAACGTGAGAACTCACTCCCCCAAGCTAAATGGCACAGTGTCCTCAATGTGCAAAGTGTGGCACACCGAGAGACAAGTAATGGGAGGGGCAAGTGAGGATGCATGCATGATGAAAAATAAGAAATTAATGAAACGTAAAAGATGATGCGGACATGATGCATGCAGAAATAGGAGTGATACAGATATAAAGATGTGGCACCAAAAACTCTCCCTCTCTCCCAAAAAAGACATAAAACGATATATATAGAAAATGCGTATCAGAGAAATAGTGAGGGGAGGGGGGGTGGACAAAAGTGCATCAGGACCCAGCAGAGACGGGCAGCACAACAGCAAAAAGAAACGATGGCATCAAGAGTGCCTAAGAAGGTGGGGCTGTGCCGGCTCCGTCCTGAGGAGGAGGAGGAGGTGGTGGTGGTAGCTGCTGAGCGGGGGTGGGTGTGGAAGTGGGAGCAGGCTGAGTGTGTGTGGAAGTGTGGGTGGGAACCTGCTGGGTGGGTACGGGTACGCGGGGGAGACGCTCCAGGACCTGGGTAAGGTAGTAGTGAATCTGCGGGAGCAGGTCAAAGCGGCCGGCCATCGTGGAGACGGTAGAGGACAGGGTCCTAAGGTCACCTCTCAGGCCACTAACTGCCCCCTCGAGAGCACGAATGCTCTGAAGTACAGTGCCAGGGGGAGGTGGTGCAGAGGGACGCACCGGTCGGGGCTGGGCAGGTCGGGGCTGGCGTACTCTGGTGGCGTAGGTGACGGGCTCAGCGGGTAGGGGAACGAAAGGGGCTGCGCTCGCAAATGTGGGCCTGGCCTCAGTGTGAGGCCGGGGCACCGGCTGGTGAGAAGTGGAGGGCAGCAGCAGCGAAAGAAGAGTACAAAAGTGGCAGCGAGGCGGCCAGAGAGGTCGGTGGCACAGAAGTGTGGACAGACGCCACGACACTCTCGGAAAATACAGCAGCAGTGGGGACAGAGGGCTCTCCGTACTCAACTATGGTCGGCGGGCGCTCGGGTGGGGCAGAGGAAACGGGCTCGGCAGACAGAGGGCCAGTGGTGGTGGTGACAGACTCAGAAGCAGTGGAAGTGGGCTCAGGTAAGGTACTCCCGACACAGACAGAGGTGTGGACAGAGGTGTCAGGAGCATCGGAAACATCGTGGATAGGCTGAGGGGCCACGGGGTCAACAGGGGCAGCAGGCGCGGCAGGTGCAACAGGGTCTGCTCGGCCTCCTCGGCCTCGAGCACGTATGCAGCGGGGATCAGAACATCCATCGCAGGGAGCCAGTCCACATGGGCCGGTGCAATCTGAGTCCGAGCTGGGCTCGGGAGAATCATGTAATCGGCACCGTAAGGGCCGTGCAACCAGACCCAGTGTCGCTCACCGTGCAGACGAAGCATCTTCATCCGGGCCATAACATCAATCGACAGAGAAGTGGGGCCCGGTGCTCGTCGTAGGTCGTCAGGGAAGTCCTCGCCGGTCATAAGGGCAAGCAAGGTGATCAGGCCGCCGCAGCATATCGGTGAGCGAGCGCCCACCGATACAATGATGCGGTCCAAAAACCAAGCCGCGACATCAATCACGACGGCGGGGACCAACTCATCGCCCGCCCTAGATAGAGCTCTGGGGCGTGTCATCGTGTAGAGCATATAAAGCTCCGGCGTGGACATCGTACACGGCTCATATCTGGCCAAAAAGGTCGTCTCCATAAGGCGCTGAGCTATACGGAGGCAGGGGTGGACAATGGCCGAGGCCTTGGCCCTACTAGGGTCAAAGGCAGCGTGAAGACCCGTAATCCGGGCCCAGAAGGCACCGACGTCGAAGGAAGGTGGGGGGATATGGGTGGGGGCGTAACCTCGATCGGCCCCGGGGACATCGGGCCACGAGAAAAAGGCTCTCATCATACCGAGAGTGACCTGGCACTCCCGGTCCATGAACCGAAACGAGCATCCCTCGTCGGTCCGGGCGATCGAACTAAGTACCTCAAGTGTCGGACGGATAAACGTGTCCGCCGACACCTGAAAGAAATCTCGCCAGCCCACGTTGTCGTACAACGTGAGCATCCCCTCTAGTACCCCCAGGTGTCCTAGGTTGGCAAGGTGTGCAAACCTGGAGGGTACGATCGAGCGCTGGGAGATACGCTTGAAAGAGACGCGGTGTGCGTCGTCTCGGAACGTGATCCCGAGCGGCCCGATAAGTGGAGCCGGAGGTGGTGGCTGTGGAGCGGCAGGGAGTGGCTGTGCGGGCTGTGCGGGCGTTGCAGGCTGTGCGGGGTGTGCGGGGCCTGCAGGCGGTGCTGGGTGTGCGGGGTGTGTGGGAGAAGGCGGAGGAGAATCCTCCAGCTCGTGGGAGGGGCCGGCATAATCCGATCGCTTCCGCTTGGCGGAAGCTCTCTTCAACCGCGGCCGTGTCCGGGGCGGCATATCGGCCCCGAGCGCGCGCCGAAAAACGTAAAAAGTGCGGTGTGCGTAAAATAAAGGAAAGAGTGTACCACAACACGCCACGAGTGCAAAGAAATGGAAGCGTGCGAAGACGACGCCTCCACGCAGCCCAAATCAGTCCCGAGAAGCTCCCCTGGGCTCCCCTAAGCTCCCAAAAACAACCTGCGCATGAAATGGAGATATCAGCAGGTAATATTCAAAAAGTAAGGAGCATTAGGGGTATAATAGATAGATATAGAAATCGATTTGGGTTTGGGGTTCGTTTAACGCATGGATCCTCAAAAATACACAAAAAGAGGAGAAAAAGGCGAAATAGGCGATACCGGAGGTGGCCGGAGTGGTGGCCGCCGGCGGCGACTCGGGCAAGGCGCGGCGGAGCTCGGCCGGCGGTGGCTGGCCGAGCGGCGGCGTGAGGGTCGACGGCCGGGCGAGTGGGGGTGCTGAGCGAGGGGAACGGGCGAGGGAGCTGAGGGGTCGCGGGCGATTGGGATTTTGTCGTTTCGAAAAACGTGCCCCCCTCGGCCCCTTATATAGTAAAAGTTACGACTCGGCCGAGTGACTCGGTCATTCGACCGAGTGAGATCAATGGAAAATTCCTCCCCGCTTACGCTTCGGCCGAGTGGCCTTGCCAGCCTTGGCCGAGTGGAGTAAGTCCATTCGGCCGAGTGGCTCAAGCTACTCGGCAAGACTCACCCTAGGAGCGTATCCGTTTTACTCGGCCGAGTGAATATATATACTCGGCCAAGTAGCAGTTGTACTGAAATCAGGAAAATAAACAGAGAGTTAGGTACAGCAGACTTCCCTCGTTCGTGAGCGGCTCGGCCGGACGAACTTGTGTACTCGGCCGAGTGACTCGTATACTCGGCCGAGTGAGCCTTGTGTTCTGCTGTTTGTCTTCGTTTTGGCTCTAAACTCCGTCTTTCTTCCTCCAGTCGATTTCATATTCCTCCTAAGCATCGAGCGCCTTCCTGGGGTGCTCCTTATCACCTCGGTCATCCTCTTCATGATGGATTTACCTATCTCCTCTCCTGTCAAGGAAAACAGGACCCGTTAAAATTTTTGGGCGAACGACTCAAAACACTAAAAATTTCTAAAACAAAAATAAAGAAAAAGTAAAAATAAAGCTATAACCGTCGGGTTGCCTCCCGACAAGTGCTCGTTTAAGATCATGAGCTCGACCCCCTATGATTTTCAATTAATGCAGGATGTTTGGTGCATATGAGATGCACCCATCAAACTTTCCGGGGAGAACGCTTGGATTCGGGAGTTGCGGCGGCGTGTTCTCCCTCGGTGGTCTCCCGTCTCGAATAGTGTTGGGGGGAGGCTCCCCCAAGCTAGCATTTGCTCCGGTCAATGGCTTCACCGGTGACGCCGATTTCCGTATCGGCGGAGATTTCTTCAGAGACTTCAATTTCGAGAGTTTGCAGATCTCTCAAATCCTTGCGACATCAGCGTCGCCTTCATCATTTTCAGCGGAGAGGTCGGGGGAATAAATTTTCTTCTCATCTTGGCCTAAATCCGGGCCTTCCTCGAAATCCTCATCGAATAGAGCGCCAATCGAGTGGGGGATCGCCTCTTCAATTACCTCATCAAGGAGGTCCGAAAGATCATCCGACCGTCCCTTAAGCAAATATATTCTATTGGTTTCGCCCGTCGGGACTCCCTCGGAATAGTGTTTGAGCCTCTGACCATTTACTTTGAATGTGGAACCGTCCTTGCTTTCCAACTCGAAAGCTCCTCCCGGTTGTATGTGCTTGATGGTGAAAGGTCCGGACCAACGTGACCTCAACTTACCGGGAAATAGTCGGAGCCGGAAATTATAGAGCAAGACCTTGTCTCCCACCTTGAAGTCTGTGACGGTTATGCGGGCATCGTGGAGAATCTTGGTCCTTTCTTTGTAAATTCTCGAGCTCTCGTAGGCGTCCCTTCTTATCTCATCAAGCTCGTTGATGTCTAAGAGTCGCCTTACCGCCGCACTCTTGTAATCATAATTAAAGGTCTTAATGGCCGAATATGCGCGGTGTTCCAATTCTACCGGCAAGTGGCAAGCTTTCCCATAAACAAGTCGGAACGGTGTGGTGCCGATGGGAGTGCGAAAGGCCGTACGATATGCCCATAGAGCATCATTTAGCTTCATTGACCAATCCTTTCTAGATCGATCCACCGTCTTTTCAAGAATTTGCTTAATTTCTCTATTTGAGACTTCCACTTGGCCGCTTGTCTGGGGGTGATTTGCCATGCCAACTCTATGGTTTACCCCGTACTTCTTTAGCATGGCTTCAAACTTGTTCTCTATGAAGTGGCTTCTCTCGTTGCTTATCAAGGTACGAGGCACTCCGAAGCGCGGGAAGATATTTTGCTTAAAGAACTTGAAAACGACCCTTGCATCATTAGTATGGGTGGCGATTGCTTCCACCCATTTGGAGACATAGTCAACGGCCAATAGGATGTATTTGTTACAGTTACTCGACAGAAATGGCCCCATGAAGTCTACTCCCCAACAATCAAAAAGCTCAATTTCTTGGATGGGTCTCATCGGCATCTCATTGCGCTTAGAGATATTCCCGGTCCGTTGGCATCTATCGCACCCCTTCACAAAAGCGTGGGTGTCCCTAAACATTGTTGGCCAGAAGAATCCGCTCTGCAAGATCTTAGCGGTTGTTTTAGAGGCGACATGATGTCCTCCGCATGGTAGACCGTGGCAATGCAAAATGATAGACGTTGCTTCCTCTTTAGAAACGCACCTCCGAATGACGCCATCTTTGCATATCTTGAAGAGGTATGGATCTTCCCAAAAATAGCTACGGATCTCATGCAGAAATATCCTCTTTTGATGCGTGGGCATCCCATGCGGTTTAATCCCACAAGCCAAGTAGTTGACGAAGTCCGCGTACCAAGGTACTTCTCCGGTCCTTATGGCATATAGCCTCTCATCCACGAATGTGTCGTCGATAGGTAAACTCTCATCCTCCTTGTCACGAATGAGCCTAGACAAATGATCCGCTACGACATTGTCCGTACCTTTCTTGTCTCTGATCTCCAAATCAAATTCTTGCAACAAGAGTATCCACCTAATCAACCGAGGTTTGGCTTCCTTCTTGTTCAAAAGATACTTCAACGCCGCATGGTCGGTGTGGACAATCACCTTGGAACCAAGGAGGTAGGAGCGAAACTTCTCGATGGAATAGACGACCGCTAGAAGCTCTTTTTCGGTAGTTGTGTAGTTTTTCTGCGCATCATCCAATGTCTTGCTCGCGTAGTATATCGCATGAAGCTTCCTATCTTTTCTTTGTCCCAATACTGCTCCAATGGCTTGGTCACTAGCATCACACATTAGCTCAAAGGGAAGGCTCCAATCCGGTGGTTGTATGATGGGCGCAGAAACTAGTGCTTCCTTCAAGGTGTTGAAGGCTTGCAAGCATTCCCCTGAAAAAATAAAAGGAGTGTCTTTAGCGAGCAAGGAAGTAAGTGGTCGGGCAATCGAGGCAAAATCCTTGATGAAGCGGCGGTAAAACCCCGCATGACCAAGGAAACCTCTAATGCCCTTGACATTAATAGGAGGAGGAAGTTTTTCGATTACCTCAATCTTTGCTTTATCTACCTCAATTCCTCTCGAGGAAACAAGGTGCCCGAGGACTATACCTTCCGTGACCATGAAGTGACACTTCTCCCAATTTAGAGTGAGATTATTCTATTGGCACCTTTTAAGGACTTTAGTAAGATTGGCCAAACAAGAGTCAAACTCACTCCCATAAACCGAAAAGTCATCCATAAAAACTTCCATAATATTTTCAATGTAATCGAAAAATATGGATGTCATACACCTCTGAAAAGTGGCGGGAGCATTACAAAGACCAAACGGCATCCTTCGGTAGGCATAGGTACCGTAGGGACAAGTAAAAGTGGTCTTTTCTTGGTCGTCTTCGTGCAAAGGGATTTGGAAGAATCCCGAATACCCGTCTAGATAGCAAAAGTATTTATGTTTTGCTAGGCGTTCAAGCATTTGATCAATGAAGGGCAATGGGTAATGGTCCTTTCGGGTGGCTTTATTGAGTTTCCTATAGTCAATGCACATTCGCCATCCCGTGACGGTGCGCGTAGATATGGGCTCACCTTTTTCATTTTTTATGACTGTCATCCCCCTTTCTTGGAGACGACATGAACGGGGCTAACCCACCTACTGTCTGAGATAGGATAAATAATACCGGCGTCTAGCAATTTTAGGATTTCCTTTTTAACCACCTCCTTCATGTTCGGGTTTAACCGCCTTTGAGGCTCTATGGAGGTGGCGTCGGTATCCTCCAAATGGATCCTATGCGTGCAAAGCCTAGGGCTTATCCCTTTTAGATCGGAGATAGTGTAGCCCAGAACATCTTTGTGGCTCCTAAGAACGTCTAGGAGTTTTTCAAGTTGATATTGTGTGAGGTGGGAATTGACTATCACCGGGAAAGTTAATTTATTACCCAAAAAGGCATACCTTAGATTCGGAGGTAATTGTTTAAGTTCTACCTCAAGAGGCACTGCTCCTTCCACTTCATCAGCTCGCATGAGTTTTGCTTTTTCCTTGTCATCCGGGTTTAGCTCATGCTCAGGTGGTGCGCTCTCTTGTGACGAGTCAGACTCACTACTTAGTGAGGACGAGGCATCGAAATAGGCACTCTCCGATTCTGTGCTAGCATCGCCAAAACCTTCACTCTGCTCTGGTTCGTGCCTGGAATCAAGAAACACATCAGACGATTCATAAAAGCAAGAGTGAGCGTCATAGAGTGTAACTCCCTGAATGTCGGTTTGCTCGAAGGATTCTTCGGGAGTATAGTGTTCTTCGACGCTTGTTCTACCGTCTTCGAAATATAATTTGTTGTCAATCACATCAACTCTGACATTGCCTCCGATAGTCCCATCCAGGGAGACTTGGTCCATCACAAAACTAGCAAACAACTGTTCGTCAGGGTCCTTGATATCGATAGCAAAAGCTCCGGTAGCGTGGACCTCGTCGACAAGCTCCTTAAGGATGTCTGTGAAGGAGTCATAGTCTTCCTGACTGAGTCCTATTGTTGACATTGCATCCTCCATTCTCCCTGTTAAGATCTTATGCAAAATACGGGGAGAATATGCAAATAGGGCTGCGAACAAAGTTACAACAAGATATATAAGAAAGTAAAGAAAGAGAGAAAGAAGAAATAACCGGGTGGTCGATGCCGAACACCGTCAAAATACCTTCCCCGGCAACGGCGACAAAAACTTGGTCGCTCCGGGATGTAACCCAAAGAACGGTTGTAGTTTTACCGCAAGCGCACGGTATAGCAGCGAGCGGGTTATCGAACACAGGGAGGACGAATGACCGTGCTTGTTCTAATCAACCTGGCTATTTAAGAAGAGAGAAATTTGCCTTTGGCGATCCTGTCATAATCGTCAGACAAAGTACGGAAATATCAAATCAAATAAAGAACGTCTAGGGAATGGGGAATTCCCGCTACTCACCGTATCTCGTCAATGTGGTTCATCGGTATCAAAATTGCTAGAATAAGATTTTGGATGAACTAGTTGCAACTGAATGTAGAACCGAGCTCACGCTCTCACGCTGTTGCCGGTCTATAGCTATCCTAGGTTCGGGTCCAATCTCTTGCAAACCCTAGCATAGGGAAGCTAGCATTAGGATCAACATCATCGTTCAATCGTGCACCGAGCCCAATCTCTTGCAAACTCGGCCCACGACCTAGGTTGGGATAGTTCCTACCCGTCCAATCTCTTGCAAACGGGTATCGGCACGGAATTGCAACCGAGAACCCTAGTATCGGTCCAATCTCTTGCAAACCGATACTACGGAAATTCGATTCCAACCCAATTCGGATTTCTAGGGTTTCCTATCGAATTGGGATCCAATCTCTTGCAAATCCCGATCGATATGAACTCCTAGCTATCCGTAGTAAATCTCTCCCAAACTAATCCCTAATAACAATTCTAGCAAAATTTCTACCAATTCATCACAAATATGAAATTGGGCTTGTAGGGTTCATCCCCACGCCCCAAGACGTGGAGACTACTCACAATTCATAGCACAAACACAAAAATAATCAATGAAATAAGCAATAGAATTCATCACAATATTGAGATAAGCAATAAAAATAGAATTTTTAGAGAAGAGAGAGACAAACCAATTGAGTTCTTCAAATAATTCAACAAAAATCAACTTTTGTCTCCTCTCCAATCACAAGAATAAAGCTAAAAAGTTAATCTAAAAAGCTGCAAAAATCTTAGAGAAAATCTCTCTAAAACTAGGGTAAAAACAGGGGTTAAATACCCCCCAAAATCGTCCAAAAACTGTGACGAAAATACCCCTGCGCAGCCTGAAATCCGCAATTTTCGCTACAGGCAGCGCGTCGCACTCGGCCGAGTGACAAAAGTCGCTCGGCCGAGTGAGAAACCCTGTAAATTTCCAGTAAGTCTCGATCTTCAGGGGTCTTCACTTCGGGGGCGGCTCGGCCGAGTGAGTTGTTGTCACTCGGCCGATGGCTTCTTGGTACTCGGGCGGTCGGGATTATCCACTCGGCCGAGTGGGTCTTCTGAAGCTCAGGCAGCCGAAAACAGTAAGTTGTCGATTTTTGAATGGCTTCGTCTGGGCGCCACTCGGGCGGACGGGATCTCGTCACTCGGCCGATGTGGTCTCCGTCGCTCGGCCGAGTGCACATATGAATCGTGTCTGATCTGGTCGGCCGAGCGGTGTCTCGCTGGTCGGCCGAGTGACTCCTTCACTCGGCCGAGTGGGACACTAAAAATGCCCAAACAGCTTGTTTTGGCCTCCTCGTCGCTCCTGCGATGTCCGTTCTTCTTCCGCTCCTCTCCAACAGCAAAATACCCCTTGGGGAGGTCGTCGGTGACACTCTGGAGTAGGCGCATCTCGAGATCACTCTAAATCGCTCCAAATCACCTGAAATGCGACAAAAACAACAAATTGTGAAAAGCATCGCAATATCGTCGATATATCGTGAAAAACACGATTTGGGCGATCAAAATGGCATGCAAACATGCGGAAAAAAAGTGTAAAATGAGGAGTGATCAGTGCCCAAACTGAACACATACCCGTGGTAGATCGTCTCCTGTCTATGTCACCTACGTAGTCGCAATCACAGTAACCTGTCAGCACCTTTCTGTCTCCTCTCACATAGAGGATCCCGATACTTGCTGTGTTTCGTAGATATCTCAAAATCCACTTGACGGCCTGCCATTGCTCCTTGCTAGGATTAGCCATGTATATGCTAACCACTCCGGTGGCTTGTGTAATATCTGGACGCGTGAAAACCATCGCATACATCAAACTTCTCACTACATTTGCATATGGCACTTGAGACATGTAAGTCTTCTCCTCATCAGTTCTTGGCAACTGACTCATCAACAGCTGAAAATGAGCTCCAAAGGTGTCGTCACGGGCATCGCACTATCCATCCCAAACCAGGCTACTACCTTCTGAATATACCCCTTCAGTGACAATCTAAGCTCATGCTTCTTTCGATCTCGAACAATCTCCATTCCGAGAATCTTCTTTGCGGGCCCCAAATCCTTCATGTCGAATTCTTGCACTAGCTTCTCCTTCAGCTTCTTCACCTCCGACATGCTATTAGAAGCAATTAGCATGTCATCCACATAGATCAACAAATAAATCTTCAAGCCATTCTCAAGTGTGTGAACATATACATATTGATCCTTGATGCTCCTCTCGAAGCCTACTCCCATCATGAAGCTAACGAATCATTTGTACCACTGCCTGGGTGATTGCTTCAACCCGTACAATGATTTCTTCAACCTACACACCAAAGTCTGTTTCCCTTCAACCCTTCAGGCTGCTGCATATAGATTTCCTCATCAAGGTCTCCATGCAGAAAGCGGTCTTCACATCGACTTACTCTAACTCCATGTCCAAGCTAGATACTAGTGCCAATAACACATAAATGGACGTGTGTTGCACAACTGGTGAGAATATCTCGTTGTAGTCTTCATCCTTCCATTGTGCAAGTCCATTGGCAACCAACCTTGCCTTGTACCTGACATTGTTCTCATCTTGAGTTGAACTTTCTTTGACCTTGTATATCCACCGAAAACCAATGGCACGCTTCTCGCTAAGTAACGACACCAAGTCCCAAGTGTCGTTTCGGTGAAGAGACTCCATCTCCTCCTCCATAGCTCCTTTCCATTATGCCGCATCTTCAGAGACAACGGATCCACCATATGTCGCTGGCTCCTCATGCTCTAGGTTAAGTGCATAAGATGACATATCATCGAAAGAATAACATGCATAATCCCATGCTCCAAATCTTTTCGGTGCTTTCTTCACCCTTTTCGATCTCCACATTCCATCATCACCTGCATAGGTGTCAACACGTACCTGAGATGTATTGGGTGACTGTACATGGTCCTCAGCATGGACCTCATCATCTCCCTCAACTGGAGCATTGACCATCAACTCTTTACCTGGTCGCTGAGTGGACTGGACCGAAAGATTAACCATCTTCGGTGAAATCTCCTCTACAGACGTATCATCTTTTGAGTGAGAATGCTCCGCCCTGAGCATTGCATCCTCATCAGAAGTGACATGTCAGCTAACTATCTATTTCTGACCCTCAAGATCCCACAAATGATATCCCTTGACGCCGTGGCCATATCCAAGATAGATACACTTCTTTGCTCTTGGATCCAACTGTAGGATGATATATGCCCATAAGACGATTTATCCTAAGTGTACGTCTTGTTAATATAATATATGGTATCCATATCCTAAGTATGAATTCGGATGAATAATATACTTAGATAATGCCCATAGACTTATAGTTAGGTCCTTACCTATCCAGATAAGATCTCGATTATGAGTAGTAAGCGACAGAATAGAAACTGAAGTCTTAAATGTTAGTGGTCATAGATGTGTCGAGAATTGGATACCGGAACATCAGATAGACCACTATGTCTTTGTCTTTCCTTAGGGTAATGATGATCTCATAGTCATTCGACTTGGTGAAGTTGGAGACGAGACACATGTGCTCATTAGAAAATGAGTTCACTGAACGACCAACTTAGAGTTATTAAATGGTTAACTTTAACTGAACTGTCTATAATCACTCTAGGGTGTTGATAGGTAAGCTGGTCCTTAAGACCTGAAGTCATTTGTATGAACCTGTGAGTGAACAATGTCGCTTAGACCTATGATCTAGCTTCGATGCTAAGCCTGCTGAAAGATCTTAGGTTGGCTTACACCTGAAGCTCTCGAGACGAGTAGATAACTAAGATGGGATTCGTATCTTCCGTTAAAGGGGAGTTAGTGTCACAGGCTCAATATGGTCTTTGTGTTTATCCTCGGTCGGGGTATGTTGTAAGATGTACAACGTGAATACAACAAAGACCGCCGTATACTGAACAATGTTGTCTAAAGGGGTTGACAGTAAACCATACACTATGCCAACAGGGACACAGTCTTGACGAAGGGACTATAGCTAACGGTATTCATCACTGACACAGCCAAAGTGAACCCAACGATACATTCGTCAATGGCTCGATCACGTTATGATGATTCTGAAACAGGGACGACAACTACTGCTCGTGGTGACCGTCGTCTAGGGGTTTCGAGCCCCAACCTATACTAAGGTAAGGCTGCAGGGTCTCACACCGAGTAGAATTTGTCTCTTAGTAATAGGAGGATTAATAAGAGAAATTCATTCGATGAAATGGAATAGTTGAATGTTCACAAGCCAGTTGTGAGACTAAGTCGTAGATGCAATAAGGACATTATTGCATTTGATGCAAACAAAGATTAAACGTGTCGTAAATTGGTTACGAAAATATTTGTAGGAACAAAAGCATTGGAAAGGGTTACCTATTTGACGGGATCGTCCTGGTCTAAACACAGTTTCAAACCGCGTCCAAATCGGAGCTCAAACGAGCCCAGAAATGGAAAAACAGTTCGAGGCAAAGTGGGTTAGACCTACTTGGGCTAACGGGCCCTCCACAAAGGCAAAATGGCCGCAGCCCACTGGGAACAGCAGGCTCGGCCCACTGTAATCAAAGGGTCTTGCCCATTGTTGCAGCGGGCGCACGCCCGTTGCTCAGCGGGCGCAGCCCGCTGATTGCAGCGGGTGCACACCCGCTACTCAGCGGGCTCAGCTCGCTGGAAACAACGGGCGCGCCTGCTGTCCAGCGGGCCGATCACCCGTCCTGTTCTTTGCCTTGGGCAGGCACGCCCGTTAAGCCTAGTGGGTGCGCCCGCAACTTAAGTAAATAGGGGTTTTTGAAACCCCTTTTTGACGGCTACGAAAATTAATTTTTTGCCCATCTTTGGGCAATTGTTTGAGGGGTCAAATGAAGTCGAAATTCGTCGACGTTCATTCCTACGTGTTCCCCATTCGAAGCCCTTCAAATTGATAGCTTGTTTGGTGTCTAAAGTTTAATGGATAAAGAGAATTAATTCGTTGAAGTTGGCCTTTATGAAAGGCTTTCTAAACTTCAATTAAAGCTATATTAGCTAAATTAATTTCTCCTCTATTTGTTATTTGTCCCACATTGCTCGCAACTAAAAGAGAGGTGCCGACTCCCTATATAAATAGGGGTGCACTCTCTTCGTTGAAAAACACACTAAGTCTTCGATAGAGAAGCTCCAGATTTTAGAGCAAGCTCGATCTACGACTATACTATTCTTTCTCTCTTCTTTCTATTCTCTCGACTAGTCCTAGCAAGACTACGAAGGGGGTTTGGATTCGGATCCAGAGTCTAAGACGCGGGTCTGCTCAAGTGAAACCTTCTACCGTGTGTGATCGGCTTGGAGGAGGGTGTCGGCTCGGGCAGATCGGTTCAAAGGTGCGAGATGGATCAGGGTGGATCGAGTCAAGGCGGTTCGGCTTCGAGGAGCGTCAGAAGCCGATGAGGTACATCTTGCCCACCCCAGGGTTGAGATTCCGGGTATGTTCTCTATGTAATTTTAGTGTAATTTAATTTCGTCGCAGTAGGATATATTCCTCTTGGGGTGGTCAGATCCACCCTAAGTTGGCATAGGTCGGTCTAGCTTCTGGCTCTCTCAGAGCCTAGCTAAATTATTTAGCTAGCTAGCTTAATTTTTTCGTTGTGCTTTACGCCTATGTGGTCTGTCCGACTTAGGACGGACATAGATCTAAGCTCTAAGCGTCCGCCAGAACCTTTCAGTGGTATCAGAAGCAGGTATTGATTCTAGATCTATATTTGCGATGATTTTAAATTTTTTAAATTGCTTGTTTTGAACATGCGAACAATTTAACTTTATGTTAAAATCAGCTTAACATCTTTTTTTTTGTGTTTTAAAAATTGTTTTGGTAACATGAAAATTTTTTGGGGACGTTTTAAATTTTATGTGATAAATGTTATAGGTCTTCTATGTTTAAAGGCCTTAAAAAATTTTATTTTATGAGATAAAATAATTTTAGTAAGCATTTAAAAGTTTTTAAAGTTTATGTAACATTAAGGAAAAATTTTATTTCATGAGATGATATTGAAATTTTATTTCTTCTAGTTACATAAAGGTTGAAAGTTTTTTGAAACTTTATCTGAAAGTTTTAAAATTGATTTCAAATGATTTTAAAAATGTTTTAAAGTATATGTAATATAAAGAAAAAATTTATTCTCATGAGATGGGATTATAAATTTATTTATTTTAATTACATATAGGTTTCAAGATTATTTTATGCGCTATTTTAATCTTAGATATGTATCGTTAAATTTTAAAGCTTAGGTTTGAATTTAATATTATTTGATAATTTTATGAAACCTAATATTATGTGATAAAAGTGCTTCAAGCTTTAAAACTTTAGATCTTTAAATTTAAATGTTAAATTTTAGATTTACAAGTTATTTAATTATGTTGTAGATAATTTTAACTTGCATGTTCTCATTGTATGTCACTTTATTGAACCTTTAATTTATGTGATTTAATTAGTTGGTTTATGTTTTAATGGACATGATGAATAGAGTATTCATGAACCCTTTAGGTTAGCCATTAATTGATTAAAAGTTTATAAGATAAAATTTTAATGACTAGTGATATACTACGTTTTAAATAAACAAATACAACATCAAAACCTAATACCAGATTAGGGTAGTCCCTTTGATTGACAATCATTATCATTAATTGATTAAATAAGATTATCATTAAATGACTAATTTTGTAAAATGTTGTAATTGTCTCATTAAAATCCTAATAAGATTGGGGTAGCACGATGAACATAAGAACCATATAGTTGATAAGGATCTAATAAAAAATTGTTCAACAAATCCATAAAATTTCGAATTTTGAGGATCTACTAGTTGATAAGGATTAACTAGTATTAATTAAAAGCAATTTAGTTGATGGATGAACATAGAATTGATGAACCTTCTTCAATGGATCATGATGTCGGTCAATGTGCTTGGCTAAGTTTGCTGGACCACCCTAGCTAGTCTAAGGGCCAAGTGGTCATGGCTTAGTCAATTCTCTGGCTGCGTCCGCTGGACCGTAAGGAGTCGAATCATGACTGTGTAAGTCCATTGACTATACCTAAGTCAAAAACGATAATAATCTTATTCAAGATAAATCATAGCCCTTATTGTTTTAGGAGTTGGCAACTGTAAGACCCGTGTTACTGTTGTTGAGCTACACTCAAGCTGTGACATGGCAAACTTATAGAAACCGATTTCTTGATAACATCTTGACTTGACCCAAACCGTCGTCTCGTGCATACACCGAGCGCCGGCGTAAGTCTAACCAAAGATATAGTCTAAGACCTGACCCAAACCGACGTGTCGTGGATATACCGAGCGCCGGGGCAAGTCAGGCTAGACGCGAAAACAAGGGTCTGACTAGGCTAGCCATTGTGATTTGAATGAGCACACTCATGATCACAAATGACTAGGGGTAAAAAGCGATATGTAATCATATTTAATATAATTGACGATGAGTTCGTCTACCGACTACAGAGTCGGACAACTTGTTGAGACACACTCAAGGGTGTCAGACTCACGGTAGTCGAATCCCTCTCCCACAAATGTTATTGTATAATAAACTGTTTATTATTATGGCTTTAATAAATTTAGTTGGAGAATATAGTTTTGTTAAAAACCATTGAAACTATACAACAAACATATACTGACTAAGTATCTACTAAATTGCAGAATGGATTGAGGTCTAAAGTATATGATAGAGAAGAATGTGCTTGATGGAAGAAACTATAAAAATTGGCTTAGAAACATTAAGTTAGTTCTTTCTCTTGCCGGGATTGGATACGTGCTGTTTGAGGACCCTTTGGAAAAGCCGGAGGAAGATGCGACTCCCGAGGAAAAGAAAGCCGAAAAAGAGTACCAGAGGGATACCGAGAAGGCCAGGTGCCTTACTCTGGCTTCAATGAATAACAAACTGCAGAGGAAGCACGGACATTTGGATGTTCAAAGCATGCTTCTGAATGCAGAGGAGTTATTCGGCAAGCGGTCTAGAGCTGCCAAGTTTGAAGACACGAGCAACCTCTGGGGCACTTAGATGGAGATATGGCCCATACGAGATCATGTCGTTAAAATGATCAGGCACGTGGAAGATGCCACCCAGTTGGGTTTTGTCCTGGACAATGAGATGTCCGTGGATATCATCCTTAGGTCTTTAACCCCAGCCTTCAAACCGTTCATTACTGATTTTATTATGAACATTATTGAAATGGATCTTTTCGGTCTCCTCAACATGCTTAGGCAGTTTGAGGAAATCGAGAAGAACCTGACTACGTTGGTTGTTGGCTCTGCTTCTTCAGACCAGCCAAAAGGCAAGGGTAAGAAGAGGCATGTCCCACAACCAGCCAAGGTGAAGAAGGAGAAGAAGATGATGAAAGGGACCACGTCGAAATCTGAGTGCTTTCACTGCCATAATATGGGGCATTGGAAGAGGCACTGCAAGGTTTACCTTGCAGAAAAGAAGAAGTGGCATATTGATGCCTCTGCCTTAGCTACAACAAATTAAATTCAATAAAGCATAATTATTTCCATAAATGCTTTATCACATAGTATGAGATACTAAGACATCTGTGTAATGTAAACAAGTGGCTGATATGAAGTAGAGGTTGGAAGAAGTTCCGAGGACGGTCGGCATCTGAGCAATCGTTGCTGCTGGGGCCGTGCGAGGACTTCAAGAGACATGAAGAAGAAGGAGCTGATTCTTATTTCCTTTTTATGAATAAAACGTATCGTTCCTTAAAATTAAAACAATGATTACGTGTTTAACACTCAAAGTTTATTTGATAAACAAATCATGATTCATTCCGATGAATCCATTGCTTTAATTAAATGTCTCGGGAAGTGTGCTTCTTTTGAAATTGTGATTTGCTGCGAATGGCTTAAATTTCTGTGAATGTGGCTATCTGAGTTGGTTGCATAAATTCCTGAACTGTGATACAGAGCTTCAGAAATTTTGATTGTTTGGAGCTGACTTAATATTATAGCCAGTCGATAGTTAAATATAAGTTCCAGGAGCGTATAAATTGTTTGTGATAACTTGTACGCATGTTAAGATTAATTCTTCATTATACTACATTTGATTCTTAAAGAGTTATTATTAAATGTAGTTAAAGGAAAAGTACAGTGTAGGACGTTTGACTGAGTAAGTCAATACAAATTAATTTTCCTAGGGTCAACCTACATTAAGCCAATTATTTTGTGTCAATATGTCAAGTACCTATGTGACACCATAAGTCTCTCTATGTTCGATTAAATCAAAACTATTTTCATTTAATGTCTTATATAGATGATTCTGATAAGTTGGAAACCTTTTTACTTAGTCTGAGAAACCCAAACTAAGTATATGAGCTAGCTCCCACTAACAGTAAGAATTATCTGGTTAAGTACTTCAATTATATATCTAAATCATATTTAGACTATACATATGATGAACATAACCATTTGATATGTGCTTAGATGGAACGTACCCGTGTCAGGTTGGGTTTGACGAATGAGTCATATCAGGATCGGTTTAAGGAATCTTGTATTGACTTACTCAGTCAAACGTCCTACACTGTACTTTTCCTTTAACTACATTTAATAATAACTCTTTAAGAATCAAATGTAGTATAATGAAGAATTAATCTTAACATGCATACAATTGTGATCACAGACAATTTATACGCTTTTGGAACTTATATTTAACTATCAACTGGCTATAATATTAAGTCAGCTCCAAACAATCAAAATTTTCTGAAGCTCTGTATCACAGTTCAGGAATTTATGCAACCAACTCAGATAGCCACATTCACAGAAATTTAAGCCATTCGCAACAAATCACAATTTCAAAAGAAGCACACTTCCCGAGACATTTAATTAAAGCAATGGATTCATCAGAATGAATCATGCATGATTTGTTTATCAAATAAACTTTGAGTGTTAAACACTCAATCATTGTTTTAATTTTAAGGAACGATACATTTTATTCATAAAAAAGAAATAAGAATCAGCTCCTTCTTCTTCATGTCTCTTGAATTCCTCGCACGGCCCCAGCAGCAATGATTGCTCAGATTTCAACCTCTGCTTCATATCAGCCACTTGTATACATTACACAGATGTCTTAGTATCTCATACTATGTGATAAGGCATTTATGGAAATAATTATGCTTTATTGAATTTAATTTGTTGTACCTGAGGCAGAGGCATGAATATGCCCCTTCTTCTTTTCTACAAGGTAAACCTTGCAGTTTCTCTTCCAATGCCCCATCTTATGGCAGTGAAAGCACTCAGATTTCGATGAGGTCCCTTTCATCTTCTTCTTCCACTTCTTCGCCTTGGCTGGTTATGGGACCTGCCTCTTCTTACCCTTGCCTTTCGGCTGGTCTGAAGAAGCAGAGTCAACAACCAACGCAGTCGGGTTCTTCTCGATTTCCTCAAACTGCCTAAGCATGTTGAGCAGAATGAAAAGATTTGTTTCAATACTGTTCATAATAAAACCAGTAATGAAAGGTTTGAAGGCTGGGGTTAAAGACCTAAGGATGATGTCCACGGACATCTCATTGTCCAGGACAAAAACCAACTGGGCGGCGTCTTCCATGTACCCGATCATCTTAATGACATGATCTTGTACGGTCCCTGTCTCCATCTAAGTGCCCCAGAGGTTGCTCGTGGCTTCAAACTTGGTAGCTCTAGACCGCTTACGGTATAACTCCTCTCCATTCAGAAGCATGCTTTAAACATCCAAATGTTCGTGCTTCCTCTGCAGTTTGTTATTCATTGAAGCCAGAGTAAGCCACCTGGCCTTCTCTGTATCCCTCTGGTACTCTTTGTCGGCTTTCTTTTCCATGGGAGTCGCAACTTTATCCAGCTTTATGAATTAATTGTTAGCTATATAAAGAAAAGAAAATTGATCCAAAACATTTTTTTCCTAGGATCAACCTTGTGTGATCAAGAGATGTATAAATAATAATACATTAAAATGTATTATAGATACTCGTTAGTAAATCCACTCTTAGGTTTGACATATGATGGTCCAATGTGACTGATATGATGTGTCGGTATGAGATACCGAGATAAATAGCCTTAGTGCAAGTGGGAGATGTAGGAGGATATATGCCCATAAGGTAATTTATCCTAAGTGTACGACTTGTTAATATAATATAAGGTACCCAGTATCCTAAGTATGAATTTGGAAGAATAATATACTTAGATATTGTCCATAGACTTATAGTTAGGTCCTTACGTATCCAGATAAGATCTCGATTATGAGTAGTAAGCGACCGAATAGAAACTGAAGTATTGAACGGTTCGTGGTCATAGATGGGTCGAGAATTGGATATCGTCACATCGGATAGACCACTGTGTCTTTGTCTTTCCTTAGGGTAATGATGATCTCATAGTCATTCGACTTGGTGAAGTAGGAGACGAGACACAGGCGCTCATTAGAAAATGAGTTCACTGAATGACCAACTTAGAGTTATTAAATGGATAACTTTAACTAAACTGTCTATAATAACTCTAGGGTGTTGATAGGTAAGCTAGTCCTTAAGACCTGAAGTCATTTGTACGAACCTGTGAGTGAACAGTGTCGCTTAGACCTATGATTTAGCTTCGAGGCTAGGCCTGCTGAAAGATCTTACGTTGGGTTACACCTGAAGCTCTCGAGGCGAGTAGATGACTAAGATGGGATTTGGCTCTTCCGTTAAAGGGGAGTTAGTGTCACAGGCTCAGTACGGTCTTTGTGTTAATCTTTGGCCAGGGTACGTTGTAAGATGTACAATGTAAATACAACAAAGACCGCCGTATACTGAACAATGTTGTCTAAAGGGGTTGACAGTAAACCATACCCTATGCCAACAGGGACACAGTCTTGACGAAGGGACTATAGCTAACGGTATTCATCACTGACATAGCCAAAGTAAACCCAACGATACTTTTGTCAATGGGTCGATCACGTTATGATGATTCTGAAACAGGGACAACAACAACTGCTCGTGTTGACCGTCGTCTAGGGGTTTCGAGCCCCAACCTGTAGTAAGATCAGGCTATAGGGTCTCACACCGAGTAGCGTTCGTGTCTTAGTAATAGGAAGATTAATAAGAGAAATTCATTCGATGAACTGGAATAGTTGATGTTCACAAGCCAGTTGTGAGACTAAGTCGTAGATGCAATATGGACATTGTTGCATTTGATACAAACAAAGATTAAACATGTCGTAAATTGGTTACGACAATATTTGTAGGAACAAAAGAATTGGAAAGGGTTACTTGGTTGACGGGATCGTCCCGGTCTAAACACAGGTTCAAATCGCGTCCAAATTGGAGCTCAAACGAGCCCAGAAACGTAAAAAACAGTCCGAGGCAAAGTGGGTTAGACATATTTGGGCTAACGGGCCCATCCGCAAGGGCAAAACGGGCGCAGCCCGCTGGGAACAGTGGGCACGGCCCGTTGCGACAGCGGGCTCGCCCGCTGGTTGCAGCGAGCGCCCGCCCGCTGCGACAACAGGCACAGCATGCTGATTGCAGCAGGCGCCCGCCCGTTGCTCAGCGGGCTCGGCCCGCTGGAAACAACGGGCGCGCCCGCTGTCCGGCGGGCTAGCCGCCCGCCCTGCTCTTTGCCTTGGGCGGGCGCGCCCGCTAAGCCTAGCGGGCGCTCCTGCAACTTAAGTAAATAGGGTTTTTGAAACCCCTTTTTGACGGCTACAAAAATTATTTTTTGCTCATCTTTGGGCAATTGTTTGAGGGGTCAAATGAAGTCAAAATTCGTCGCTGTTCGTTCCTACATGTTCACCATTCGAAGCCCTTCGAATTGATAGCTTGTTTGGTGTCTAAAGTTTAATGGATAAAGAGAATTAATTTGTTGAAGTTGGCCTTTATGAAAGGCTTACTAAACTTCAATTAAAGCTATATTAGCTAAATTAATTTCTCCTCTATTTGTTATTTGTCCCACATTGCTCGCAACTAAAAGAGAGGTGCTGACTCCCTATATAAATAGGGGTGCACTCTCTTCGTTGAAAAACACACCAAGTCTTCGATCGAGTAGCTTCGGATTTTAGAGCAAGCTCGATCTACGACTAATCTATTCTTTCTCTCTTCTTCCTATTCTCCCGACTAGTCCTAGCAAGACTACGAAGGGGGTTTAGATTCGGATCCAGACGTCTAAGACGCAGGTATGCTCAAGTGAAACCATCTACCGCGTGTGATCGGCTTGGAGGCGGGTGTCGGCTCGGGCAGATCGGTTCAAAGGTGCGAAGCGGATCGGGTGGATCGAGTCAAGGCGGTTCGGCTACGAGGAGCGTCAGAAGCCGGTGAGGTACATCTTGCCCGCCCCAGGGTTAAGATTCCAGGTATGTTCTCTAAGTAATTTTAGTGTAATTTAATTTCGTCGCAGTAGGATAGATCCCTCTTGGGGTGGTCAGATCCACCCCAAGTTGGCATAGATCGGTCTAGATTCTGGCTCTCTCACGACCTAGCTAAATTGTTTAGCTAGCTTGCTTAATTTTTCCGCTGTGCTTTACGCCTCTGTGGTCCGTCTGACTTAGGACGGGCACAGATCTAAGCTCTGAGGGTCCGCCAGAACCCTTCACCATCTTGTCGCCCCTCTCGTGCACGTATGCTGGGCAACCCATAATGCACAAGTACTAGTAATCTCCAGCTTCACCACTCCACATCTCCTCAAGGATGTTGTAGTCAATCGCTACTGAAGGAACTCTGTTCATAATGTGCACATCAGTCAAGAGTATCTCACGCCAGAATTCCTTCCCCAAACCGGCTGAGTGCCTCCAACACTGCACTCTCTCCAACAATGTCTGATACATCCGCTCCACCACACCATTCAACTGCGGATCACCGAGTGGGCTAAAGTGTCTGCAGATCCCATGGAGTTTGCAGAAATTTCTAAACTCCATCGAGGTAAACTCACCTCCATTGTCAGATCTAAGCATCTTCACGTGCCTTCCGGTTTGCTTTTCCACCATGGTCTTCCACTCTCGAAACATATCAAAAGTCTGGTCCTTTGAATTCATTAAGTACATCCAGACTTTGCGAGAGGAGTCATCAATAAACAAGACAAAATACTTAGCTCCCCTTCTTGACAGCTCTGGGCACGGTCCCCACACATCTGTATGTACATAGTGAAGTGATCCTTTGCTAGTATGCTTTCCCGTGTTAAACTATAGCTTTGTCTTCTTACCGTACACACAGGATTCGTAGAATTCTACACTCTCATACGAGACTTCAATTAGTTTTCTTCTTCGGAGTACATTAAGCATTTTGTCACATGGATGACCCAAACGATAATGCCATAACTTGGTTGAATCTTCAAAAATTGCACTCGTAGTGCTTACGTCTGCTTCACCTTCAATTGTGGTACCGTGAAGGGCAAATAAGTTTCCAACCTTCTTTCCCTTCATCACAACCATGGCTCCTTTCGAAACTCAAAGTTTGTCTTTTTCAAAGAGTGACTTACATCCGACATTGTCAAACACGCCTATGGAGATTAGGCTCTTCAGCAAATCTGGAACATGCCTCACATTGGCAAGTGCGCGCACTATGCTGTCATGCATCTTTATTCGAACGATTCCAATATCCGTAGTTCTACACATCCAAATTTAAAAACGTCCATACACGAAATAAAAACGTCAAGCCACAGCTGGGCCAAAGTAACAACAAGAAGAATATGTACACTACACGATAACTGAAAGTAAACTAAGAGAAGACAACAACGGTGTGAGACCACTAGTCCTCTGCAGGTGTCTCGTAAGGATCCTCCTGGTGCACAGGCTCAGGATCTGACATACATCTAAAAACATGAACGCATGTCAGCAAGGGTCTGCAAAAAGAGATTAGAAAACCCAAGGCAAGATATACAAAATGATATTGAATTTAAGAGGAATTTATAAATTAAATGAGATATCAACAACAAGTTTAAACATGCTGATTATAAAATTAAATAAAGTAGAATATTCATATCATGCAGTTCTAAGCAGTTTAACAAGTAAAGTAAAGTTTTCTTTGATTCAATAGCATGCTAATTTTACTGAGACAACAATTTGCAAGTTCCATGTCAATATTTCATATCTCTCATATGGTTCTCGCCTTTAGGTCGTGATGAGTGAATCGTTCTTCTCACGGGGGTTTACCGTGATTGACGCTACCCCACCGCATGCGGGTGGTGCTCTTGAAGAGAGGACCCTTTCATACTCCTAGTGGCCGCTCAACCCTAGCACAACCCCAGATTTATGCTGGAACACGAGCCAGCTTAGTCGACTCACACCATATCACGAAAGTCACGATTTCGCCTTCGATGCGCACGATTTCACGATGTCACACATTCGTTAAATATTCTAAGATATGCCGCAATTAAATATATTTTTATTCAACATTTTCAATGATTACGAGAATGATGAACAATATTTACAATAATTTAACAAAAGTGTTGAACATATGGATTTGACGAACATGTCACGGAAACTAACTTTCTTTGCTATTGTTTAAAACTAAGGTATATCAAGTTATATCTCGTTGGGTCACATTTTCAGTCCAGAACGTCATAGTAGCAATTTCATGCATCATTTCACATGAAGATTTTGAGTTACACAACTTTACATGCAAAAGACCAAATGAGCATCTAACTTCAAAAATTCACTATAAATTGCAAATTTGCCTGATTTCAGTGATTTTGGTGTCGTTGGGTTCGTCTTGATAGGTACTACATTATGGTACGTCCGGTTCTCTGTTTCGGTTAAACACATCACTGAATTAAATTCGTCCCAAGATAATCAAAATACTAAGATAATCTCTGAATTAGGTTCGTCTGGTTCTATTGGGTTCTTTATCTAGGGTGATGTTTATATTGTATTATATCATTCTTATACTAACATGGTATGCCTTATTTTATTCAAGTTTCTAATATTATCCTAATCATTATCAAACAACTACTAACATGCTGTGAAATTACTACTAATAAGTTAACACTAAAATTAATACTAACAACTTACTAATACTAACCTTACTAAGCTAATTATAAAGTTAATATTTCAATCAATACTACCACCTACCTACACATATAATAATATCCCTCTAACTCTCTCTTTCTACATGTCTCCTCTCTTTAACTCTCTTTCTTTTCTTTTTTTTGTTTGCAGCTAGGGAAACTCACGCACGGGGAGGGGGACTCACACACGCAGGGGAGACGCATGGCTTTCGACGACACAGGGCGGCGGCTCGGTGGCAGTTGCATGGGCTGCGGCCTGGCGGCTCTCGGCGGGGTGCAGGAGGCACGGCGGCCGGTTGCACCGGGCTTCGTACGGTGGGGCTAGAGGTGCATGCGCGGCTGCGGGGCACGACTCAGCTCAGGGGCGATGGCAGCGCACTTCAGGCGAGGGGGAGATCACTGGAAGAGGAAAATGGGTTGATCTGAAGTTGATTGATTTCTGAAATTTGTTTCAGATTTGAGTTTTTTCGATTTTAACTTCAGATTTGAAGTTCGATTTGAGGGTTTTGATTTGGTGATTTGTTTGATTTGGGGCTGATTTGATTTTGGTTTTGAGGAAATTGATGGAAGGATTTGAGAGATGATGGGTTTGATTTTGGTGAACAGGTTTGGGAAATTGATTTTGGGAAGATTTGTTTTACAGAAGAGGTTTGCGGGAGACAAGACGATGGTAATCCTTAAGAAGATTGGCAGGGGACATGTTGTAGCATTAGTCAAATAGGTTAGGTTCTTAATTAATGAATCTTTTGGACTAACGGTGAAGAAACATGTGTGTTTATATTAAAACGGGAATTAATGTAAACCTTGACTAATCTTTTTAGGGGGGAGGAACCTGGTTTAAGAAAAGCGTGTGTTATCTTTCATGATAAGTAGTGTTCATGTAAAAATTGAGGGATTAAAGTAATTAAGTAAAATAAATAAAGTAATTAGTAAAAGTTAAAAGTGATTAGCAAATTGTAATTAGTAAGATAATTAAATTAAAGTAATTAGTTAAACTTGATAGTTAATTAATTATGGTACGGTAAAAACTAAAAAACAGAGACGCACTTGCGTCGACGCGTAGCAAAGAACGTTCGGACGAAAAATTATTCGGACTACTGAAATAAAATACGGTATGCACGATTTAAAAATACAGGCCATTACATTCTACCCACCTTAAGCAAAATTCCGCCCTCGGAATTCTTATTAACTAATGAGCAGGGAACAAGTATGGATAACGCTCTCGCATTTCATCTTCCCGCTTCCAGGTAGATTCTCCTGGCTAGTCGTGATGCCACATCACTCTGACTAGATCAACAGTCCTGTTCCTAAAGACTTTCTGGCATCAATCTAGGATCTCCACTGGTTGATGCTCATACGTCCGATCTGGTCGAACTGTAATCTCAGTGTAGTCCACATCATGAGAAGGGCCTGTTGATATAACGACGGAGCTGGGACTCCTGAAATACGTCATGAACCCCTCTAAGGACGGAGGCAATGCTAAGCGATAAGCTACTTCTCCAACTCGCTCTAGCACATCAAAGGGTCTATTATATCTCGGACTAAGCTTGCCTCGCTTCCCAAATCGGATTACTACTCGGTTCGGGGAGATCTTCAGAAACACATGATCTCCCAGCTGAATCTCCAGAGGACGCCGTTTAGCATCCGCCCCAATGCTTGTAACGGTCTTGGGTGATCCGAAGGTTGACTCTGATATCTCGCACAACATCAAATGTTTCCACTATCATCTCTAGCTCCAAGAGCTCTCTATCACCGACGGCATCCCAACTCAGTGACGATCGACATTTCCTCCCGTAGAGAGCAGTAAATGGCGCCATGCCAATTCTCGCATGATAGCTGTTGTTGTAGGAGAACTCCGCCAGGTGCAAATGATCCTTCCAAGAGCCTTTAAGATCCAGCATGCAGGCTCTCAGCATATCCTCCAAGATTTGTATGGTACGCTCTGACTGTCCATCTGTCTGCGGGTGATACGCAGTACTGAATTTCAGACTGGTACCCAGATTGGTTTGCAGACTTTTTCAGAACTGAGACGTGAACCTCGTATCACGATCTGTTACAATTCTCACGGGGACTCCATGCAAGTGCATGATCTCCTCCATATACTTTCTCGCTTATATCTACGTGGATTGTCCAACTCGAAATGGTATAAAGTGCGCAGACTCGGTCAAACGATCAATGATGACCCAGATTGCGTCGTTCTGCTTGGTGCTCCGAGGTAAGCCAGTCACGAAGTCTGTCATGATGTGCTGCCACTTCCACTCCGAAATCAACAGAGGTTGTAGCAGTCTAGCAGTGCGATGATGTTCAGCCTTCACTTGCTGACGTATAAGACACTTGGCTACGCTTCATGCCACACTTTTCTTCAACGCTTGCCACCAGAAATTCTGACAAAGATCCTTGTACATCTTAGTACCTCAAGGATGAATAGAATAAGGTGAACTGTGAGCCTCATTCATCAACTCTTCTCTGATATCTCCTGCAGGTACGCAGATCCTACTACCACATCTCAAAGATCTATCCTCGTGAATCAGAAAATCTATACGGAGTCCTGCTTCAACTTGCTCCATGATCTTCTTCAACTTAGCATCTTCTGCTTGAGCAGTCTTGATCTGATCCACAATCGTCGATTGAATCTGCATGTTCATCAACGACGATGTGACTCCCGATAGGACAGCTTCAACATCCATCCTGCGCAGATCCTGCTGCAATCTCCACTGAGCTGTGAGAATCATCACTTCGGGCAGTCGACTCAAGGCATCAGGTACGACATTCATATTTCCTGGATGATACTGAAGGTCGATGTCGTTGTCAGCCATCAATTCTAACCATCTACAATGTCTCATATTCAGCTCCTTCTGGGTGAATATATATTTCAAACTTTATTAATCAGTGAAAATTTTCACTTTCTCACTCAGTAAGAAATGTCGCCAGATCTTCAATGCAAAAACGACAGCGGCTAGCTCCAAATCGTGGGTCGGATAGTTCTTCTCATGGACCTTCAACTGTCGCGAAGCATATGTGACCACATAATTGTGCTGGAGCAGAACACATCCAAGTCCCTAGCCCGATGCGTCGCAGAAAATCTCGAAGCCTCTGCTTCTGTCCTGAATAACTAAGACTGGTGCAGAAGTCAGTCTCTCCTTCAAAGTAGAAAAGGCTTGCTCATAAGAATCTGACCAACTAAACATGACGTCCTTCCTCGTCAATCTCGTCATCGGCTCAGCTATCCTCGAGAAATCTGTAATAAATCTGCGGTAATATCCAGCCAATCCAAGGAAACTCCTGATGTCTGATGTCGATCGAGGTATAGGCCATTCATTGACTGCTCTGAACTTCTCCGGATCCACTGAGATGCCAGCTCCTGATACTACATGTCCAAGAAATGCAACTCTGTCTAGCCAGAATTTGCATTTGCTGTACTTGGCATACAGTCTATGATGACGGAGCGTCTCCAAGGCCGTCCTTAAATGCTCGACATGCTCCGCCTCGCTCTTCAAGTACACCAGGATGTCATCTGTTAAGATCACTACGAACTTGTCAAGGAAGTCGTAAAAGATAAGGTCCATGAGATTCATGATCAAAGCAGGAGCATTGGTCACACTGAACGGCATGACAAAGAACTTATAATGCCCGTACTTAGTCCGAAAAGCTGTCTTGGGCACATCTTCCTTCTTGACTCTAACTTGATGGTATCAGCTTCGAAGGTCCAACTTCGAAAATACCCTTGATCTACCAAGCTGATCGAAGATATCATCAATACGGGGCATCAGATACTTGTTCTTCACTGTGATCTGATTCAGCGCCCGATAATCAATGCACATCCTTCTCGATCCACACTTCTTTTCAACCAGCAAGACAGGTGCACCCCAGGGAGATACACTAGGAAGAATGAAACCGTTCTGCATTAGCTCATCCAACTTCTTTCTTAGCTCTTCCAACTCTGCAGGAGCTATACAATACGGCGCTTTTGAAATCGGTTGAGCTCCCGGCATAAGATCAATGTCGAACTCCAACGCTCGATCCAACGGCAATCCAGAAATGTCTTCAGGGAAGACATCTTCGAAATCTCTCACTACCGCTGGCTTCTCTAGTTCAGCTATCATAGATGTAACAGTCAATCTGTACAGCTGGGCCCGAAACTTGACATGTTCAAGCGAACGTCCTCTGCTGACAAACTCGAAAACTGGATGGTCAGGAATTTCGAATACCACTTTCTTCCGATGACAGTCGATCGTGGCATAAAAATCTCCTAACCAGTCAATGCTGAGAATAGCATCGAGGTTGGGTAGGTTGTGGACAATGAAATCAGCATATAATTCGTGTCCACTAACCACCAACGAGCATGGTCTATATCTCAGTGCAACCTTCACTCCTAGTTGTAATATTCCAACACTTGGGAAGTGTGTAGGTGGGTATCGAGTGTTCGACTACGAACTTCCGAGATAGGATGCACATGGAAGCTCCAGAATCAAACAGGATCAAGGCCGGGTGAGATGAAACTAAGATGACACCTAAGGGTAACATGCAACTAGACTAAACATGGATCTAACTAGTCAACATAAATGTATAAAGAAGGAAGGCTAGTCTAGAGGTTACCTACAATCACGTCGTCCTCAGCTTCAGCCTCAACGGCTGTCATAGTGAATGCCCGGTGCTTTGGCAGATTGGCCTGTTGAAAAGCTCGATCCTGTGGAACCAGAGGTGGTACTCGCTGTCCAGGTGCCGGTATGGTCCACTGAGCAGGTCCAGGTGCTCCAGTAGGTACGGGTCGAGAACCACGGGGGCAGTCCTTTGTAGCATGAGCAGGATATCCATAGATCAAACACTGATTTAGCATCCTCCTGCAGTCTTTCTTTACATGACCAAGCTTGTCGCAGAAATGGAAAGTCTGCTCGGCTCGGTTGGGGATATGTGTAGCTGGCCTCTTGAACTGTGTGGTCTGAACTGGACGAATACCGGGCCTAGGTGCACTCCTCAGCAGCTCCACCGAGCGCTTGCCCGCCTGACGTGCCTTCTTCTGATTAGTGATCTGCTCATGCTTCTTCGCAGCTACCAGGACTTGCTCATGAGTGGTAAAGGTGCTCCTCGGACAACACACTCTATATGTCTAGATCTCCTGTACAAAGCGGTGTGAACAGTCCTCCTTGTCTGCTAACAGTGTAGGGGTGAATCGAATCAGCATGGTAAATTCGGCCTTATACTCGTCGACTGTCCTAGTGCCCTGCTCCAAGTTGATGAAGCGCTGC
Organism: Scilla litardierei; assembly: GCA_030789695.1. NCBI lineage: Eukaryota > Viridiplantae > Streptophyta > Magnoliopsida > Asparagales > Asparagaceae > Scilla > Scilla litardierei. The sequence goes on along the minus strand of CM061135.1, from coordinate 100,320,262 downwards.
TGCATTTCCCTCTTCACAGCCTTCAGAAAGTACTGGGTGTCAAACCTCTGACAGAAGGTAGCCCATGGAATCTGCTTGATCAGCCTAGTCTCTTCAGCATCCCACCAGTGACGGGCATTATCTGTCAGTTGCTTCTTGGCGAGCTCCATCCAATCGTTTGGATTGACTCGGGCAAGACCCAAGTTATCCACAGTGTTGCGAAGCCATTCCTCGGCTTCTAGTGGGCCCTCTCGTCCAGAGAAGCTCGTCGAATACATCTCTCGAAACTTCTTGGCTCCAGGCTCATAACGGGATAGTGGAGCAGCTGGTGCAGCCTGACGTCCCTGTTGGACCAGATGGTGCTGAACATCCAGCATGTCCCTCATAACACCTAGCATCTGGCGGATGTCATCCTCTCTGCCTCCAGCAGCTCCGGGTCCTTGTCGGGTGTTGCGTCTCCCAGCCATTCTGAGATAAGAAAAGCCCGAGTTAATCTCGTGTATATGGTTTCTCTAGATGTTTGTCTAATGAAAAGTATTCTCATTATTCTAAATTTCGCAAATGCAATGACCTGCATGGGCCACCACTAAAAGACTGTAACGCCTCGCTTCCCAAAATACACTAGAAGTGAGAACGTTACGAGGTTCGCAAGAACTGGAGCAGTGAGACTCGAGTTTAATGAGCGTCTGTGATAAAAACGTAGGGCAGGTCCTTGCTTGCATTTCAGAACAATAAGAATTATTCATAAATTAAAGCCACATCCAAATTTAAAAACGTCCATACACGAAATAAAAACGTCAAGCCACAGCTGGGCCAAAGTAACAACAAGAAATAATATACACTACATGACAACTGAAAGTAAACTAAGAGAAGACAGTAACGGTGTGAGTCCACTAGTCCTCTGCAGGGAGAGACTCAGCGTCTACGATGAACTCTTGGCTCTCTAAGTCAGGTGTCTCGTACGGATCCTCCTGGTACACAGGCTCAGGATCTAACATACATCTAAAAACATGAACGTATGTCAGCAAGGGTCTGTAAAAAGAGGTTAGAAACCCAATGCAAGATATAAAAAATGATATTGAATTTAAGAGGAATTTATAAATTAAATGAGATATCAACAACAAGTTTAAACATGCTGATTATAAAATTAAATAAAGTAGAATATTCATATCATGCAGTTCTAAGCAGTTTAACAAGTAAAGTAAAGTTTTCTTTGATTCAATAGCATGCTAATTTTACTGAGACAACAATTTGCAAGTTCCATGTCAATATTTCATATCTCTCATATGGTTCTCGCCTTTAGGTCGTGATGAGTGAATCGTTCTTCTCACGGGGGTTTACCGTGATTGACGCTACCCCACCGCATGCGGGTGGTGCTCTTGAAGAGAGGACCCTTTCATACTCCTAGTGGCCGCTCAACCCTAGCACAACCCTAGATTTGTGCTGGAACACGAGCCAGCTTAGTCGACTCACACCATATCACGAAAGTCACGATTTCGCCTTCGATGCGCATGATTTCACGATGTCACACATTCGTTAAATATTCTATGACATGCATCAACTAAATAATATCATCATTTATTTTTATTCAACATTTCAATGATTACGAGAGTGTTGAACAACATTTACAATAATTTAACAAAAGTGTTGAACATATGGATTTACCGAACATGTCACGGAAAATAACTTTCTTTGCCATTGTTTAAAACTAAGGTATATCAAGTTATATGTCGTTGGGTCACTTTTTCAGTCCAGGACATCATGGTAGTAATTTCATGCGTCATTTCACGTGTAGATTTTGAGTTACACAACTTTACATGTAAAAGACCAAATGAGCATTTAACTTCAAAAATTCACTATAAATTGCATACTTGCCTGATTTCAGTGATTTTGGTGTCGTTGGGTTCGTCTTGATGGGTACTACGTTATGGTACATTTGGATCTCTGTTTCTATTAAACACATCACTGAATTAAATTTGTCCCAAGATGATCAAAATACTAAGATAATCTCTGAATTAGGTTCGTCTGATTCTATTGGGTTATCTATTTAGGGTGATGTTTATATTGTAGTATATCATTCTTATACTAACATGGTATGCCTTATTTTATTCAAGTTTCTAATATTATCCTAATCATTATCTAACAACTACTAACATGCTGTGAAATTACTACTAACAAGTTAACACTAAAATTAATACTAACAACTTACTAATACTAACCTTACTAAGCTAATTATAAATTTAATATTTCAATCAATACTACCACTTACCTACACATATAATAATATCCCTCTAACTCTCTCTTTCTACTTGTCTCTTCTCTTTAACTCTCTTTCTTTTCTTTTTTTTTGGTTTGCAGCTAGGGAAACTCACGCACGAAGAGGGGGACTCACGCACCCACGGGAGACGCGCAGCTTCCGGTGGCATAAGGCGGCGGCTTGGCGACGGCTGCGGGGGCTGCGGCCTGGCGGCTCTCGGCGGGGTGTAGGAGGCACGTCGGTCGGCTGTGCCTGGCGGCGTACGGTGGGGCTGGAGGTGCGCACGCAGCTGCGGGGCACAGCTGAGCTCAGGGGCGATGGCAGCACACTTCAGGCGAGGGGGAGAGCACGGGAAGAGGAAAAGGGGTTGATCTAAAGTTGGTTGATTTCTGAAATTTGTTTCAGATTTGAGTTTTCCCGATTTTAACTTCAGATTTGTAGTTCGATTTGGGGTTTTGATTTGGTGATTTGTTTGATTTGGGGCTGATTTGATTCTGGTTTTGAGGAAATTGGTGGAAGGATTTGAGAGATGATGGGTTTGATTTTGGTGAACAGTTTTGGGAAATTGATTTTGGGAAGATTTGTTTTTCATAAGAGTTTTGTGGGAGAGAAGACGATGGTAATCCTTAAGAAGATTGGCATGGGACATGTAGCGTTACTCAAATAGGTTAGGTTCTTAATTAATGAATCTTTTTGACTAACGGTGAAGAAACATGTGTGTTTTGATTAAAATGGGAATTAATGTAAACCTTGACTAATCTTTTTAGGGGGGAGGAACCTGGTTTAAGAAACGTGTGTGTTGTCTTTCATGATAAGTAGTGTTCATGTAAAAATTGAGGGATTAAAGTAATTAAGTAAAATAAATAAAGTAATTAGTAAAAGTTAAAAGTGATTAGCAAATTGTAATTAGTAAGATAATTAAATTAAAGTAATTAGTTAAACTTGATAGTTAATTAATTATGATAATGTAAAAACTAAAAAACAGAAACGTGCTCACGTCGACGCGTAGCAATGAACGTACTGACGAAAAATTATTCGGACGATTGAAATAAAATACCGGTACGCACGATTTAAAAATACTGGCCATTACACCTTAGGATCAATGTGGAAACCAACCCTAATAAACTGATCAGGAATATAGAGCTAGCAAAAAAAATCAATCGCAATGACCAAACAAAATTCCCAAATGCCCTTGCAATAGAAAGTAGCAAACGAATCACAGCAACAAATAAATCAATCGCAGACCCAAGAGAATTTACCCGGGTTCGGTTGTAAACAACATACATCCACCAATCCGATCCGAGACGATTCCACTAGTAGAGAGATCCAAACAATTAGGGTCACAAACTCGCTTCCTCACGCATGAGTAATAACTTGTCAAACAAAACAAGCCCTCATGAATCCACTCAAGAGGAAGAAAACAATGGAAGAAGAAGAAAAGGAAAAATCAAACCTTTCTCTAAAGAACACAAACCCTAAAACTCTCTCCAATCTCCAATGGGGTAGCAAGAGGCTATCCTAAAACTCTCTCTATCTAAAAGGGGCTTAACCTAGGCTAAAACTATAGTTAGGTTTAAATACAGTCCCCCAAAACCTGATAAAATGAGATCTAGCCGCTCCTTTTCTCGCATGGGCCCGCGCATACTCGGCCCGAGTCGGTCGGTAGCCCGAGCTGCTCGACAGAGCTGACATGCGCAACGGAGTCGAGTCGACTTGGTCGAGTAACATAGCTATTCGGCCCGAGTGTCAGAATTCCTCTTCAAACAGCAAGCTCTCGGGTTTTGTGATCTTAAAAATCTTCCTGACAGCTCGACCGAGTAGTAAGCCACTCGACCGAGTAGGCTCCTACTCGACCGAGTAGGAATCACCCGAGCCAAGAGGGAAAACTTCCCTAAACTTTTTGTCTGCTCGGTCTCTGCTGTGTTGTTGCAGCTCGGTCGAGTAGAGGGCTACTAGATCGAGTCACCTGGAAAACCTTCACCATGGGATTTGAATCACAAAAAACAACAAAACGTGTATAACATTTTCAATATAAACATTTTTATATCTATCATTCAAATTCTTTGGCACCCAAATCATATTGACATGCATTGTAACATTGTTTTTAGTATGATGCACATTAGGTGGTGTTTGTGCAACATCGTGATGTGCAACATATGGTTTGTGTAATGCATTATGTGTAACATGTGCAACATGTGAAGCATGGGTTCATGGTGTACACTATGAATATTGTGTCTAGCATACTTTTTAACATTGGCATGCACAACATATACATTTCTACTCATATCTTTAGATGTAGAAGCTTGAGCACGAATAGATCTATCAACCACATTTCTAGGAGGATAAGAACAAGAAGAAATAGAACTATTCTTGATACAATCAAATTTTGCAACTAATTCTTCATGCTTTATAAGGCTGGAAGCATAACATTTGCAAGTGAATCTATCTTATCATTTAAACAAGAAACATACAAAGCATATTTATTATCATATGCTAATTTATCATATTTAATTCTCAAATCTTCACAATCATTGTTAATATTACAATGATGTTTTATTGAATCATACTCACTAGCAATAGAATCAAATTTGTTCTTAAGATTGTCATGTTCATCATGCAAAGCATTGTACTTATTATCTAAACTTTTGTATTTCTTTTTCTAACTTTCGTATTCTTTATATAAATTTTCATATGCACTAGCAATGTCAAAATCATTTTTATCACCAGAACTAGATTCACGTATCTCATCCTTGTTGTCTTGATAAGCCATCATGCACATTTTATTTATGGGTTGCTCTTCCTCTTTTTCATCACTTAAGTCATCCGACTCCGAATCGTTCTCTTCTTAGTTAAATTCGCTCTCTTCTTCGTTGGTGATGGTGATGTCAAAGATCCATTTATCATCATTTTGCTCTTCTCCAAACGTGTTCTTTAGGATGTTCCAAATTTGGTATACAATAGTTGCTTCTAAAACAAACTCGAATATAAAATCGTCAATATTAAATAATAATAAACTCATTACCTTGGAGTGAAGAATGGCTATGTCCACATCTCGGTTCGTCCATTGGGATGTGGGAGTGGTAGGCTTGATGTACGGGAACCCAATGAAACTCCAAGCCATATGTCCAAGGGATTCAAAACATCCTCTTTCTCAATTCCGCATAATTGGTTGCATCAAATCATTGGAGGGTGGATGCTACCATTGTTGATGCCATCTACTAAAACCTCGCTCTGATACCAAATGTTGGATCCTGTGGATGGCAAACAACACTAGAATGGGGGTTGAATAGTGTTATATGAATAAAACTTTTTTCGACGAACATAATACAAAACTAATTTCCCTTCCAATGTTGCCTAAGGAACCAAGTAGAGTGATCTACGCTTGGTCCTTAATCAACACAATGATCTTAAAAAGAATACAAGAAGAGATACAAAGATACAAAGAGCAATGATAAAGAGAGATCTCACAGCGGAATAGAAAATACAATCTTTGCAAGAACAATTTTGTTAACAAGGAATTACAAATGACATATATTATAAACAATGAACAACTTTTCACAAAATAAAAAATAAATGACAATCACAGAAAATCACACAGAGAGACTAGCGCTTTATCCTAGTTCCCCACAACCTGGGTACGTCCAGTCCTCGATCGTCTCAAATCAAGGTTTAATCCACTATTGCAGTAGCAATACAATTACCTAACTTCACTCGTTAGGATTTCCAATGCCTAGTATCACTATCAGGATTTCCAACCACCTAGTCTTGACTAGGATTTACAACACCCTTATCACCAAGGGACTCCAAGTAAAAACAAATCCAATTCACCACAATAAATTAGTGGAGAATGGTTTACACCCAATAATTATATAGTCAAGATAAGTTTGCAATTGTGCTTAATGTGGCTAAAGAATTTTAAATCGTTCTTAGATCACACAAAGAATATGAAATAATTCAATATAATCTAGAATCTTGTTATTTCAAAAATCCTTTGAGAATATGAAAACGTCAAAGAGGAGGATTTTGAAAACCAATTTTCAATAGCCAAAAAATAATAATGATCTTCAAAAGAATTTGTAGACAAATATAAAACAATAAGATTAGAGATTTAAAAAACCATTTTGGCTACGAAGAACGTTGAGAGCGATGAGAACGATTGAGAATTTGAGAGAGTTTTAGCTTAGCTCAAGAATGAACGATTAGTGAGGAAAATGTTCTCATATGGTCTCTATTTACTGAGTTCATTCAAATGAATTCGACTTTAGCCCAAAAATCAAGTGAAGAGTAAATGAGAGAGGCAATCAAGGAAGTCAAAACGTACAGCTGGTAGTCGACTCACAGAGGATGTAGTCGACTCCCAGATAGTTTTCAGTGAAAACTTTGCTACAGCAGGTAGTCGACTCCCAGAGCAATTTTTAAGTGAAACTCTGCTATAAGATGTGTAATCAATTCCTGGGTGTTTGGAGGTTGACTACGACAATTGAATCAATAGCTTTGAATTAACAAGCTCTTAAAGATTTTAAAACAAGTTAAAGCGTATTTTCAAAAAATCAATTTGTGTGTGTGTGTGTGCAAATATTTTTTAGCTTTAACATAGTCCTAAGAAAAAGGAAAACAACTCACGCATTAGACTTAATGAAGAATTTGAAGACATAGAGATCTTGAAGTAGATGCATGCGCTTCACTTGAATTTGAGCTCCTCTTTAGTTTTAGCTTGAGCACGTTCTTTGAGCTTCATCTTTGAGCTCCTTTCGTGCTTAGCGTAGAATGAGAGCTAGATTCATCTTCATCTTCAATGAGTGTGGTTGAGGTTCTTATTCTCGGAGTATTCTTTAAGCTTTTATCAATTTGATTGCACAACCTACACACTTAAATAATGTGATTAGTATATTAACAATATTTGGTGTGATCATCATCAAAACTACTTTGGGGTGGGATTAGATTTCCTATCTGAACTCACAGTTGCCTACTGCACTGTGTCAGAGGGTATGTGAGAATTCATACAGTAACTTACCACATAGGACAATCGACTGATGAAGGTCAGACAGGCACCTGTAAACCAACAGGCGATTGAGCGAAAGGTGAGTAAGTTATGAAAACTCGGGAAGTTTTGGGAAGACATGATAGGCGACTGATGTGGTATCCGCATATGCCTGTGACATGGGCAGGCGACTATGAAACCAACATCAGTCGTCTGGCCGAAACTGTTGGGGATTGGGCGTTCCCTTAGGGCATAAAAACTCTAGTCCCGTCCTAAGTCGGACGGAACATAGACAGGAAAATCAAAAGCAGCGGAAGAAAAACAGTTAATCTTAATTAACATGCAAGTTAAAACATTTTTAACTTGGCCCTAAGGTCCAAGACCCTATGCCAAGATCTATGCCGACTTGGGATGGGTCTGACCATCCCAAGAAGGATCTAGCCTACTGCGATTAAACTAAACTAATGCTAATAAAATACTTTAACCACATACCCGGAATCTCAGCCCTGGAGCAGGCGAGATGTTCCGCGCCGTCTTCCGAGCTGCTCCCGTCCCACGCCGAGCCGCTCCTTGAACCGCTCCCCGAACCGCTCCTCGAACCGCTCCGCATCCCGAGGCGATCAATCCCCGTGCCGCCGAGCCAACCAACCGCCGAAGAAAGTTTCACGCGAGTGAAACCTCCGCCAAGATTTCGGATCCAGAATCCGAACTCCTTTGTGGCTTTGCTAGAGCCCGCAGGAGTAAGGTAGAAATTTAGGGAGATAGAGAAATATTTATTTAAGCTTAGATCCGAGCGTGCTCCAACATTTACGAGAGCCGCTCAGATCTAGAGCTTGGGACGAGTTTTGAGAAAGGGGGGAGACCCCTATTTATATAGGCGGCGGACTCTCCCCTTTTCTCAAAATCCGATGTGGGACTAAATAATGGGTTAATTAAAATCAAGTTAGTTTGCACTTCACAAAGTGCAAACTTCCATGAATTTTAACTCACTCACCGTTGAGCTTCAAGATCGATACAACCTATCAATACGACAAGCGTTCAACGGTGAACGCATAGGAAAAAACGGTTCGTCAATCGGAGTTCGTTTGACCCTCCAATTGAGTGTCCAAAGATCAGCCCTAGGCTAGTTTTTCGCAAAAACTGAGCCGTCATTTGATTCAGCACACTTAGGGTTCAAAAACCCTAGAGGTGGGGCCCATGGGTGGGCCCCACGCAAGCCAAAACTGCCCAAATCGCGCCTGGGCAGAGCCCTGGTCGCGCCTGGGCTCGCCCAGCCGCCTGGGCGAGCCCAGGTCCACGCGCCTGGGCTCTGCCCAGGCGCTGGGCAGAGCCCAGGCGGGCCTGGGCTTGCCCAGGCCCGCGCCTGGGCAGAGCCCAGGCGCGCCTGGGCTAGCCCAGGCCCGCGCCTGGGCTTAGCCCAGGCCCGCGCCTGGGCTTAGCCCAGGCTTGTGCCTGGCTAGCCCAAGCCGAGCCTGGGCTTAGCCCAGGCAGCGCCTGGGCTAGCCCAGGCAGCCTGTTCTGCCTGGGTCTGGCCTGGTCTGATATTTTGGGCTGTTTTGGCTTTTTCTTGATCATCCGGCGTCCGATTTGGACGCCGTTCGAACCTGGGTCTAGACCGGGACATTCCCGTCTTACCCGTGAACTTTTCCTTGCGTTTATATTATTAAATATTGTATTAAACAATTTAATACACATTTAATCGCTTTTGCATCAAATGCAAAATAGTCCCTATCTAAGCTTAAATTATCATATTGCATCAAATGCAATTATTTCTTCTTTTGCACTAAATGCAAATATTCTCCCTAACTAATTTCTACCTATTACTAGACGAAGCGTTGCACTCTGTGTGAGACCCTACAGCCTGACCCTTACAACAGGTTGGGCTCGAAGCCCTATACGGCAGTGACCACGAGCAGTGGTTGCCGTCCCTGCTTCAGGAATCATCATTATGTGGTTGACTCATTGACATGAGTATTGTCGGGACCACCTGACTGTTTCCGTGATGAATTCCGTAGTTATAGTCTTTTCGTCTTAACTATGTCGTGTAGATCAAGTCTGGGGTACGGTCAAACTGTCAACCCCAATGACTTGACTCCGGTTAGTTTCTATCGATCTTTAGTCAATTAATGTTGGACTTCTTCCAACATACTCTGCGCAGAGTTTTTACTAAAGACCGAACTAACTCTACGACACTAACTCCCATTGACCGGGAGAGACGAATCCTCTCTTGGTCATTACTCGCCTCGTACGTTTCAAGTGACACCCAATCAAAAGACCTTTCGACAGGCCTTGCCTCGAAGCTAGGTCAGTTGATCTAAGTGGCACCGTTCACGCACAGGTCCGTCAAAATGACCTCAAGTCAAAAGACCAACTATCCTATCATCACTCAGAGTTATCACTGACAGATTGGTCAATATAACCATATGATAACTCTAGTGGATCGTTCAGTGAACTCACTCCAATGAGCACCTGTGTCTCGTCTTCGACTTCGCCAAGTCAAGCGATCATGAGATCATCGCCACCGCTAAACGGTGAAGACTAAGACACAATGGTCTGTCCGATGTTTTGATATCCTTGTCTCGAAACATCTATGACCACGAACCATTTTAGACTTATGCTACAGACGGTCAAACGTTTCTCCATGATCGAGATACTCATCTCGATATCCGTTTGACCTTGCATAAAGTCTCAGGACTTTACCTAAGTCGACATCTAATTACAATATAACTTAGATAAATTATTACCAAACAGCTTACTGTTATTTCGAACAAGATGTTTGTGCTATTCACACAGGAATAAATGGCCTCGAGGGCATCATATTCCTACATCTCCCACTTGCACTCAGGCCCATTTATCTCGATATCTAATATCGTTTTTACACATAAGTTTTCCCGACTTCATGTGGTAGAGCCTTCGTGAGTGGATCTGCTAAAACCGTCTACACTATAGACTTAAGGGGTTTCTATGTTTCTGTTAGACCAACCATTTGAATCTCATTCAAATAATTTATTTGGTCTGTCGGAATCCATAATATTTTATTTTACTTGGATCTTATCCAGTTTATCGTACCTTACGATAATTAGTAATTGGTCATTTTAAATGGCTCATATCTATTCTTGATAAAGTATCAAACCTTTTGATTACTTTGTCAAAATGTATGTTCCATCCCTTTGATGATTCGCATGTAATTTATACGCTCCCACTGACCTTGAAAACTATCTGGCCAATTCATATAAGTTGGTTTGTCTAAATCATATTTAGAAAAAACGAACTTATAAGTGAATGCTCAAATTTTCATGGTCAACTTGAGCGTTTACATCGAGTTTGGTCCGTGTAGATCTGTACACATCTGTTGGTGAAACCGGTTTCATCATAATCCGTTTTAAAGAAATTAGGATGAAAACCGTTCTCGTCCAACATTATTGTACTTCACTATTTCCCTTTCTGCACCAATCTTTTAACTTTAAAGATTTACTTGCAGAAAGTGAGGAAACATTTTCCTTGGGCACGTAAACTAAATTCTCAAATTTATTTACGCACACGGACCTGCATCAAGTTTTAAATCGGAGTTACTACTCCGGATTTCATCCTAAAAGTTGACTAAGTCATCATTAGTTATGATGTCTTAACTCGACTTTTCGTCTTACGAAATTCGAGTAAATATACAACTTCCTCATGTTTGATTTAATGAATATCTTATTGATAATGTTCTCATAGAACTTTATCAAAACCTAGGCATTACTATTTGGGACTTAACCCAGAGGGAGGACTTAGCTCAGAGTCACTTACAATGGATCACACTAAATCTAATTAAGTGTGATTCATACCTTTTAACACACCGATGTGTTAACAGACTTGATCTGAGAGAAAATCACATTTTCTTTTAATTACACAAGATTTTATTTAGCTAAGTATTTGACCATTCGATCTAATCGAATCAGTTAAATACTTTAGTCATTTCGTTTCTTTATTTTATCAGACTTGTGTTTCATCAAGAACACGTGTCTTAATAAAACTTACGAATAACTTATTTCGGTTAATCTAGACTCTGGTACATCAGTATGTACTAGACTGAGTTCGACAACTCATTCTCCCACTGTCTCACAGATGAGTTTCGGCCATTGTATCTAAGAGGCTAAGACTCACAAGTGTCCGTAGACTTCATAATACGAGAGGTCAGACCCCTCTTTATGTGACTTGTGAAGCTTAATCTCTTGATACGGCCTAGTCTAATTTTACCATATAAGTTTGCTACTATCTTGTGTATTTATATATTAACATTTAATATATATATAGTTATTTACAAATTACTTAACACAAAACATTACTTCAGAAGCAATGTGACGACATTCGTCAAAATGTGTTAAACGTCTTTTGTATAACAATTTATTTTGAAATCGTGACATCAAAATATGTCACATTTTCATTTCCTCCTACTTATGCCTCTACTAACTTTCTCAATTGACTTTCCGAAGTGCCTTCTTCCTTTTCTAAATCACATTTAGATATCAACATAAATAAATAGCTATGCAAGCAACTTATGTATCCAAACGCTTGAGCTTTGCAATCTTGAGTGTAGCTCAAGAAGTTGCTTGTCTCAAGATCCGGTTGGGATACATAGTCTTGCATCGCTCATGCACTCGTATTCGACTCAAACAGTTTAATCGAATTCTCGAACTTTGCGGATCAAAATTGTTTGTCCATACAACCTTGAGGGTAGCTCGATAAGTTGTAGGGAGAAACATACTTTGAATGTCCTATATGTTCAAGCTGCCTCCTATAGAGACGAGTGACATGTAGCGTTAATTTATTTGTTGGACACAGAACTTAATGAAATCATATTTCTTAAGTCTGTTCTTTAGAAGGTCATTTAATTTGTCAACTAGAATATAGTTTAATTCTATCAATTAGAATTTAACTTGATATTCAATTAATCAACTTTTTGACCAATTAACTAATTCCAATATTATCAATTGATTCTTTCGGTAAACATAGTCTTGCCCTAGTTTTAGCATATGTTCAATATTAAATATAGGTAGATTGGCTTTTATCTATCTATATCCTCCCACTAAATTTACGAACGTTTTAAAGCTTAATAACGAACGATTTAATCGAATTAAAATTAATGGGTAAGAGTTCCAATCACCTTGAGTCTAAACAACCTTGAGTGTAGCTCAACAAGTTGATTGACTCTGCGATCGGAAGATGACTCTTCATCGATCATATCGGATATGACTCTCTTAATCGGTTTTTACCCCTAGCCATTCGTGATCATGAGTGTGCTCATCCAAATCACCATGTCTAGTCTAGTCGGACCCTTGTTTTCATGTCTAGCCTGACTTGCCCCGCAGCTCGGTGTATGCACGACACGTCGGTTTGGGTCAGGTCTTAGACTACATCTAGGCAGACTACATCGTTGACTTAACTTACGCCGACGCTCGGGGTACGAGACGACGGTTAGGGTTAGTCAAGATTTCATCTTATGTATTTAAGGAGTTGGTTTCTACAAGATTGCCAGGTTACAGCTTGAGTGTATCTCAACAACTATAACGCGGGTCCTATAGTTACTAACCCCTAAAACAAGGAGGGCTACGGCTAATCTTGAAAAAGATCATTAACGTATTTGACTTAGATATAGTCCAGGGTGTCATACAATCATGATTCGCGACATTGCGGTCCAGCGGAACTCAGCCAGGGAATTGACTAAGCCAGGATCACTACCCCTTGGACTAGCAAGGGTTGACCCAGAACTCTTAGCCAAGCACATTGACTGGATCATGGTCCATTGAATGAAGCTTGTCATTTTTGTATGTATGCCATAGACTAAACAGCTTTTAATAACAACTAATTAATCCTATCAACTAGTTGAATCCTTAAATTCAAAATTTTTAGGATTTGTTTAATAACTTTTATTAAGTCCTTATCAACTATAAGGTTCACGTGCTACCCTAATCGTTATTAGGATTTTAATAAATTATTAACAACGCTAGAAGCGAAGTCCTTTAATGAAAATTAATTATAACAATTAGAATTTGAAAATTCATTTAAAGGACTACCCTAATCAGGAATTAGGTCTTTAATATTGTTGTTAATGATTTATCAAAGCATAGCATGTCATTAAAATTCAAGTAATAAATTTTAATCATTTTTAATGGCTAACCTAAGAGGTTGTCTTGTGTTATCAAAGAAGGGACAAGATTAACAAGCCATTAAAACTACACTAATTTATCGCATAAAGATAGTGCACAACTATTTAACAATTAAATAAACTAAGTTTATCGCATAAACTATTTTTGCATGCAAACATAAATTTAACAATTAAATTTAAAATATGATTTTGAAATTATTTTATTTTTATCTCATAAAAAAAAACTTAATTTTAAAATCACTAACTTTGCATGCTATTTAAAAAAAATTTATCGCATAAAAATTTTAATCTTTAAAATCAGTTTTAAAATTATCTCATAAAATTAAAACACCATTTTAAAGACTTTCATGCTTAAAAATTTATCAAATAAAAAATTTTAGGCATCCAAAATTAATTTAAACTTTTAATGATTTAAAATTAGTTTTAAAATTATCACATAAATTTTAAAACGTCATTTAAAAAAAAATTTCCATGTTCAAAAATTTCATAAAAAAAAAAAAAAAAATTTAGAACATCTAAAACATTTTTAAAATTTATCTCATAATTTTAAAAACATTTTACAAGTATTTAAAAGCATTCTTAAGTTTAAAATTAATCGCAGTACCTAGATCGCTACGCAAACCTAGGCTCCGATACCACTGTTGGGTATCACTCTGATATCATTGCGACGCTGTTAAGGCCCATCATCCATGGCACCCTAGACCCGTCACAAGATACCTCAGAAACTTGTTTTACGGCATGCCTCTCGACAATGCCCAACCCATTATAAGATCCCCATCTTATCGGGACTTGGTACGGTAAGAGCGATTACTTCGGGTCAGCTCATAACCCGAGAACCCGTACTCAAGCTCAACAAGCTCTGATACCACTGTTGGGGATTGGGCGTTCCCTTAGGGCATAAAAACTCTAGTCCCGTCCTAAGTCGGACGGAACATAGACAGGAAAATCAAAAGCAGCGGAAGAAAAACAGTTAATCTTAATTAACATGCAAGTTAAAACATTTTTAACTTGGCCCTAAGGTCCAAGACCCTATGCCAAGATCTATGCCGACTTGGGATGGGTCTGACCATCCCAAGAAGGATCTAGCCTACTGCGATTAAACTAAACTAATGCTAATAAAATACTTTAACCACATACCCGGAATCTCAGCCCTGGAGCAGGCGAGATGTTCCGCGCCGTCTTCCGAGCTGCTCCCGTCCCACGCCGAGCCGCTCCTTGAACCGCTCCCCGAACCGCTCCTCGAACCGCTCCGCATCCCGAGGCGATCAATCCCCGTGCCGCCGAGCCAACCAACCGCCGAAGAAAGTTTCACGCGAGTGAAACCTCCGCCAAGATTTCGGATCCAGAATCCGAACTCCTTTGTGGCTTTGCTAGAGCCCGCAGGAGTAAGGTAGAAATTTAGGGAGATAGAGAAATATTTATTTAAGCTTAGATCCGAGCGTGCTCCAACATTTACGAGAGCCGCTCAGATCTAGAGCTTGGGACGAGTTTTGAGAAAGGGGGGAGACCCCTATTTATATAGGCGGCGGACTCTCCCCTTTTCTCAAAATCCGATGTGGGACTAAATAATGGGTTAATTAAAATCAAGTTAGTTTGCACTTCACAAAGTGCAAACTTCCGTGAATTTTAACTCACTCACCGTTGAGCTTCAAGATCGATACAACCTATCAATACGACAAGCGTTCAACGGTGAACGCATAGGAAAAAACGGTTCGTCAATCGGAGTTCGTTTGACCCTCCAATTGAGTGTCCAAAGATCAGCCCTAGGCTAGTTTTTCGCAAAAACTGAGCCGTCATTTGATTCAGCACACTTAGGGTTCAAAAACCCTAGAGGTGGGGCCCATGGGTGGGCCCCACGCAAGCCAAAACTGCCCAAATCGCGCCTGGGCAGAGCCCTGGTCGCGCCTGGGCTCGCCCAGCCGCCTGGGCGAGCCCAGGTCCGCGCCTGGGCTCGCCCAGGCGGCCTGGGCGAGCCCAGGCCCGCGCCTGGGCTCTGCCCAGGCGCTGGGCAGAGCCCAGGCGGGCCTGGGCTAGCCCAGGCCCGCGCCTGGGCAGAGCCCAGGCGGGCCTGGGCTAGCCCAGGCCCACGCCTGGGCAGAGCCCAGGCGGGCCTGGGCTAGCCCAGGCCCGCGCCTGGGCTTAGCCCAGGCTTGTGCCTGGCTAGCCCAGGCCGAGCCTGGGCTTAGCCCAGGCAGCGCCTGGGCTAGCCCAGGCAGCCTGTTCTGCCTGGGTCTGGCCTGGTCTGATATTTTGGGCTGTTTTGGCTTTTTCTTGATCATCCGGCGTCCGATTTGGACGCCGTTCGAACCTGGGTCTAGACCGGGACATTCCCGTCTTACCCGTGAACTTTTCCTTGCGTTTATATTATTAAATATTGTATTAAACAATTTAATACACATTTAATCGCTTTTGCATCAAATGCAAAATAGTCCCTATCTAAGCTTAAATTATCATATTGCATCAAATGCAATTATTTCTTCTTTTGCACTAAATGCAAATATTCTCCCTAACTAATTTCTACCTATTACTAGACGAAGCGTTGCACTCTGTGTGAGACCCTACAGCCTGACCCTTACAACAGGTTGGGCTCGAAGCCCTATACGGCAGTGACCACGAGCAGTGGTTGCCGTCCCTGCTTCAGGAATCATCATTATGTGGTTGACTCATTGACATGAGTATTGTCGGGACCACCTGACTGTTTCCGTGATGAATTCCGTAGTTATAGTCTTTTCGTCTTAACTATGTCGTGTAGATCAAGTCTGGGGTACGGTCAAACTGTCAACCCCAATGACTTGACTCCGGTTAGTTTCTATCGATCTTTAGTCAATTAATGTTGGACTTCTTCCAACATACTCTGCGCAGAGTTTTTACTAAAGACCGAACTAACTCTACGACACTAACTCCCATTGACCGGGAGAGACGAATCCTCTCTTGGTCATTACTCGCCTCGTACGTTTCAAGTGACACCCAATCAAAAGACCTTTCGACAGGCCTTGCCTCGAAGCTAGGTCAGTTGATCTAAGTGGCACCGTTCACGCACAGGTCCGTCAAAATGACCTCAAGTCAAAAGACCAACTATCCTATCATCACTCAGAGTTATCACTGACAGATTGGTCAATATAACCATATGATAACTCTAGTGGATCGTTCAGTGAACTCACTCCAATGAGCACCTGTGTCTCGTCTTCGACTTCGCCAAGTCAAGCGATCATGAGATCATCGCCACCGCTAAACGGTGAAGACTAAGACACAATGGTCTGTCCGATGTTTTGATATCCTTGTCTCGAAACATCTATGACCACGAACCATTTTAGACTTATGCTACAGACGGTCAAACGTTTCTCCATGATCGAGATACTCATCTCGATATCCGTTTGACCTTGCATAAAGTCTCAGGACTTTACCTAAGTCGACATCTAATTACAATATAACTTAGATAAATTATTACCAAACAGCTTACTGTTATTTCGAACAAGATGTTTGTGCTATTCACACAGGAATAAATGGCCTCGAGGGCATCATATTCCTACAGAAACTTGTAATATTACCAAACATAAAGTGTTAGGACAAAGGATCGACAGGCAACTGTTGAAGCATTCACATTCATATGCGCCATGGGCAGGCGACTGCAAGAGCAACATCAGTCGTCTGACTGAAAGATGACAAGTTATAGATCTTTGGGCAAGAGAGAGACATACGATTGACTGACAAGTCACAGGCGCCTGTAACTGGACAGGCGTCGCCTGATGAAATTCATAGCAGAAAGCCCAAAACCAAATGACAAAGTATGTGCAAAACAGATGACTGTAGAACAAATCACATGCGACTGTTTGGAGACATGCACTTGTAAATTGTTCATCAGTCGCCTATTGAGTCGCCTATTGAAAGTCCAATATGCACATGTTAGAGAATAATGAATTGGAGGCCAAGGAAATGGGTTCTAATGATTTCCTAGGACAGAAATAAAGATGTGTGTGTGCTCCAACATAATTCTACTTCTAAGCTACATACTAGAAGAGAATAAAATATTACATCTTGTTTTGCCTATCTTCTTTCTATTGAATGAGCTTGAAGTCTTCTAGAAGCTTCAATCATCATCTTCGATCATCCAATCCACTTTACATGCTTTGATTGATCCTTGAGTGACATCCATTCCTAATTGATCTTCAAGATATGATTAGGCAATGGATTAACTGCAAGTAGGGGATTAGTCACAAGTATTTATGTTTGCTCATCATCAAAACCAAGTAGAAAGAAGTCCAATACTTAGCATTCTTCCCCCTTTTTTGTGATGACAAACAAACATAAACAAAAAGATAAATAATTGTGCTTAAAGAATACGTACTCCCCCTACATAGATGCCAATCAAGTTTGTCAATTTAAGTAAGGGCATCTATTGATCAATTGAAGCAAACATGTAAGATATACATGAATGAAATGATTTCAATACTAGAAATTTAGGATTTTAAAATCCAAGTTCATTATATTTTACTCCACCTGAATCTAAGGCAACTTCAATCTTAGATTCAAGTTTAGATTATACTTTGCACAAAATTGTAATTTGTTTATTTCTCTCCCCATATGGCATTATCCAAAAAGAGGGAGTAAAAAACAACAACAATAGTGCTAAATAAGAACTAAAGCAATCATGAGAGTCTCAAGAATGTGATATATATTTAATGTGATACCACAATAAAATCGAGAAAACACGAAGGTGCATCACAATGATATATATCAAATACTCATCAACAAAGAAATTTTAGTTGACTAAAGGAATAAGAATCCAATATCAACATTACTTGGGAAAGAATATGTCTCACATCACATCATGCATATATTAGATCACACAGAGAGACACAATTGTACAACGTATACACATGGATCACATCAGAGAGTAAAATTGAGACATAATGTGATACATCTTATGATAAAGAAATCCATGGAGTACAAAAATAAAATCAACTCCATATACATCATCATCATACACCATCCAAGAGTAATGTGGCAATACATCAATACAACCAAAAATACAAACAGACTCACACTCTCAAACCTAACAAAAAAAGCTAGGCCCAAGGGTGAGCAATCTCCACGACACATCAATCCAGATCGACTGCGGAGGAGTCCACATGAGTAGCCAACTCAATACAGAAATCATGGAGATCCGAATCAACAAAAATGTCCTCAGGATGAGGAGCATCAGCATAAGAGACACACTGAGGAGCCTGAGAAGCAACCGGCTTAGAAACAACATCAACTATAGTATCATGAAACTCAGAGATGATCAGAGGAGGAGGCTAATTAGGCTGAGCAAATGGAACAAATGACTGGAGGGGGTAGAGAAGGGTATGCCATGATGCTGGAACATCAGATAGAACAGCTTATAAAGACCAGATAGCTTCTCGTCCAACTGGACAAGAGAGAATGCATCAGATGAGGAATGCTGATCAACAGGTGAAGCAGTGGTTGAAGACGGGCTAGAAGTAGACAGCCTCTTCTTTGATGCCGTCTGCAGAGCCGAAGAGGACTTCGACTTTGCAGCCGTATCAAGAAGAGGGCTAAGAGACATGGGCTCATACGGGGTCAGATCAATGCCGAAGTGGCGAAAGACAAGAGTAAGAATTCCTCTATATGGAATATAAGAGGAAGAAGAAGTGAACTCTACCATGTCCATCCGATTAAGGAGGACCCCAGCCCAGTTCACAGACATGCCAGAAAAGATCGCATACATGCATCTGAGAATCTCCTGAGGTGGCTGATCAGAGGAGCCATATTTCAGCAAGATGTTGGACTTCACCACTAGGTGAACAGCCCAACCTCGAGCGAAAACATGGAAGCCTTGATACCAGAGGAGAGATATAAAGGGATCACAGAGAACATGTTATGGAGGACAGCCTGGTCAAGGTCAGCAACATCGGAGAGGGAGATGTTAGCAGGCAAAGAACCAGAGGAAGGAATCCTAAGAATGTTCACTAAGAGAATAGTGTCAAGCTTGATATGAGTCCCCTGTACTACGGTGTCAATGACACTCGTGTCAGCATATTCACTGTGAATGCAATTGGCATAGAATTGCTTGACAAGAAATGGATAAGCACAAGGAAAGTCTTCATAAGAGTAGCGAAACAGATCGAGCAAATTGGTCGTCGTGAGGATCTCGAAGAGTCCCTCAGCGGTGAAAGCCTGATAAACAATGAAACGTTTACGAAGGAGCTTGATCCCAATCATAGAATGAAATTTTACCTAACAAGATTCATCCCGGCAAATGGGGACAATAGGAGCAGCTGGAGGAGGCCAAGGAGGCCTGAGTTGATTTTGGCCTTGGGGTTCAGTAGGTAGAGACTGGGTATGGGTCTTTACATCCACACGAGTAAAATCAGTCTCAGTGGTAGGCTCATTAATCTGAACACCAATGGGTCTACGCTGCCATTTCTAGAGGGGCTCAACAAACACTTCTTCTTCGGAAGAAGAACGATTCAAATCATAATCATCCGAAACATCGGAGATGTATTGAGGAAATTTGGCATGTGCTTTATAGGGTTCCTAGGCTTCCTAACAGCGATAGCTTTCCCTTTGGAGATGAACCGATCTTGGGGGGAGCCATAGCATGAAATCAACAGAAAATGAAGAGAAATATGTTAGTTCTTTGGTTCAAGACTAACGTTGTTTTGATGATGATCAATACATTATGTTAGTGTGCTAATCAATCTTATGTTTTAGTCTTAGTTTATCTTAATGATTATATGTTGATGAGACAAAGCATAAAGCTTGGAGGATATTACAAGGAATATCTTAAAGACCTCCAAGAGTGATGGTGTGCTCAAGCTTGGATGAAGTCTTGTAGATCATCTAATGAAGCCAAAGCTTAGAGCATGATGATGGATGGACATCTAGAGGACTATTGACAAAGCTTGGAGCTTGATGAAGGGAAGCTCATCAAGGAGTGCCAAAGCTTGGAGATGATGGGGAGCATCAAGGTATAGTGAGCTTAAAGACTTAGACTTTAGGAGATGCAATTTGTAATCCATGTAATTTCAATTACTTGCATTTCTCTTTTTGAGTCTATGATTATTGTAATGCCTTGATAGATGATCATACTCTCATGCATTTGCATTTCACCATCTTAGTGAGCCTTAGGATTATCATAGAATCTAACCCAATAGGTTCATCTAGCCCAAAGACTCAATTGGAGTCTCTGGCTCTCCTACAGTCGCCCGCTGATGGTTTTATAGTCGACTGGGTGATTTCGAGTCGCCTGTCGAGCCTTCCATAGTTGACTGTGATGCATAGCTCAAGTCAACTTTTCTATTGACTCATCTTGAGCTTTTCGCATCAGTCGACTGATGTTCAATTTATAGTCGCATGTATTCTTATAGTCGCTTGTGAATTGGTCGACAGTCGACTGTGCGCTTCTTGCATTTTCTGGGCTTCATCCCAATGTGCAAGACAGTCACCTGATGAAGTTTTTACAGTCGCCTGTAAATTTACAGTCGCATGTATATTTTCTGGGCATCTCTCTCTGTTTTTCTCCATCCTATCCAGCAGTCGACTGATGAAGGATATACAGTCACATGTCTCTTTTACAGTCGACTGTACTTTGGTCATCAGTCGCCTGTATGCATACTAGAGTAAGTTGCATCTCTATGTTTTTCTTCCAACCCTGCAGCAGTCGCCTGATGAAGGTTATACAGTCGACTTTCTGTTTTTTAGTCGCATGTGTAGTCTTCTACACTAGACTATCCTGGCTCAGATTATAGCCGTTGGGATTTTTCTAGCCGTTGAATAGTCGACTGTCATTTTTTCATCAGTCGACTGTATGTACCATAAACTGCCAAAATCTAGCCGTTGCAGATTTCTTCCCTTTCGGTTTTTGGTTGATTTTATGGGTTCCTTTGGGCTTCCTATATATAGGAGTTGGCTTAGTTCATTTAGAACTCTTGATTATTATTGAAAATCTTTGAGAATCAATAGCCACTCCTAATCTCTCCCATTTCCCTCTCATGAGCACATTTCCCTTCATGCATTGAAGCTAGCTTATAGGGAATTTCTCCAAGGGATTTCAATCTCATTCCTTTTCTTGGAGAACATCTTTCTTCTCTTCATTTCATACACTCAAGTGAGAAGTGTTAGGATTCATTCTTAGAAGAGACAAAGATCATCAAGTGCAATCAAAGCCTCATCTCAAGCACTTGAGTTTCACTTACATGCCTTCTTCATCGCATTGGTAAGATCATATCAAGGCATAGGTAAGTGTTATTTCGTTTCACCTTTGTGTTACCACTAATTCTCTTTGTGGGAATTAGTCTTTCTCTCTTTGTAGGAGTTTATCTCTTCGTGGGATTAGGCTACTCTCTTTGTGGGAGTAACTCTCTTGGTGGGAGTTTGGTGTCCTAGTGTAGGGCTAACCCTAATTCTCTGAGTGGGAGTTAGTAATTCTTTAGGTGGGAGTTTGACCCTCTTGTAGGGTTGGTTGGGTCCTTGTGTAAGGCAAAATCCTCTTGGTGGGGTATCCCATTGTGGGATTTGTATTCACTTCTCTTTGTGAGATTATAGTGAATATTGGTGTGGCTGGACGTACCAAAGTTTTGGGAAACCAGGGTAAAATCCTTGTGTTTGCGATTGTTGTTGTTGAGCACTTTGTTTAATTTCCGCTACTTATTGTGCTTTAATTTTAGTAACTTTTAATTAAGCCCATTGCTTGCCATTACAATATTCACCCCCTCTAGTGTGTGTAGCCTCGCAGGGTCCCTTACAAAATAGAGCACGATCAAAAATCTGAGAGAGATATACCAATTAAATGATGAATGAGGATAGATCCAAGCATGATCGAGTGAACGGAGAGGGGAAACGACAGCAAGGGCTTTGAATCGACAAAGAATACGAACGGATGGTTGTCGTTTGAAGAGGAACACGAGGGAGTTCTATCGGAGGAGAGAGAAAAATCGAGTGGGTCTCGATTACTTAAGAGGAGGGGAAACAGATCCGGGCAGTTGGACTGAAATATGCACAGCTCAGATTAAGGCAATGAACCGCCTCAAGTATGGACAGTCGGCTGATGTACATTCGTCAGTCGACTGGCCGAAAAGATAGAAAACTGACTAGATAGATAGGCATGTGCCTGTAGTGTACTTCACAGTCGTCTAGAAAAGTGACAAGAAACTGTAAAAATACACTACAGTCGCCTGACCGAAAGTCAACAATATTGATGAATTGAGAGAAAAAATAACAAGATCAATAGAGGCTTCTGATGAACAAATTTCAATCGCCTGTCGAGAGACAGGTGCCTGTAAATTACACATCAATCGCCTGAGCGAAAAACACTAATTTCAGTCAGAAAATCTCGAGTCGGGCAGGTGACGGTCGAAGGATTGAAGTCGTCTGTCCTGATCCAAAATGTAGGATAAGGCTGAAATCAAGAGAATATAGATAACTCATCCTAAGACCTATACTCTAACTATTCTCCAAACATGAAATCACTATAAAAGTAATATATATTAACATACAAATCTACTAATCCAAACATATAAAATCATCAAAATCTCAAATTAATCTCTTTGGAAAGTATATGAAAAAATATGACTTATGATAACATGAGTTCAAAACATGTTTTAACATATAAATATGAACTCATATATTTCAAATTAACCCATAATCCCTAATTCTCCACGCAACGTCACAAATAAATCTTCTTTAAGAGGTTTAGTGAAGCTGTCGGCGATTTGTGTTTGGATTTTAATGTACTCTAAGATGATGTCCTTCTTAGCTACTTGATTATTAATGATATGGTGTCTCACTTCTATGTGGATGGTACGAGAGTGATGTACCAGATTCTTGGAAAGACAAATTGCACTATGGTTTTCAACCATAATAGGGCAAGTATCACAATTGATACCATAGACTTTGATCATGTGTCTTATCCAAAGAACTTGTGCACATGCAAGACCCACAGCAATATATTCCACTTCGATCATGGACAATGATACCGAGTTCCGTTTCTTAAAAAACCAAGTAACAATAAAATTTCCTAGAAAATGGCAAGTGCCACTAGTACTCTTCATATCGAATTTGCATCCGGAAAAATCAGCATCACCATATGAGATTAACTCATATGTGCTAGACTTAGGGTAAAGTAACCCATAATTGATTCGGGTTGAATATTGCATATTTAGCCCCTCATCTAGCAATATTTTGTATGTAAATGATGCTTAATTGGTCTCTAATACGTTCGTATATTGCATATCGTCATTTATTAGAGCAAACCATTGATTTGTGCACAAAATCTGAGTTTTACTGAGTATCTCTGCATTTTTATATTTTTCATAGCTAGCTCTCGATCTCACGTTTTCAACGACTATTTATCTGTATTTTTCTAAGATCTGTGCTAATTGTTGTGAATTTTCGATTGCAGAATACCATTTAATTGGAGATATACGCAAGAAATATGGTGGTAAATGCGGATATACGGCGGCGTACACATATCAGCTCAAATGCGGGCCACGTGGCTCAATCGTTGCTGCCCATTCTTCATCCAGCGGTTACAAAATGCGGGCGACGCGGCGTGTTGACCGCCGTTGGATTCTCATCCAACTGTCTGAATAAAACGTAGCTGATCAAAATCAGCGGGCGCAGCGGCTGCATCCCGGCCGTCGCTTGGAGATCCAAAGGCCCCGATCAATTTGACATTGAGAGCGCAGGTGAAGAATTCTTGGGCGACGTAGACTCTTCAGAGCCGCGCGATGAAGATCCAACGGACAGCATCGCCCCCGCTTAGAATTCGAAATCGAAACGTGATGCATGTGCTGCGGGCGACGTGGCCAAGCGACATCCGCACGATCTCGCATCCAACTGTCTCAAATGACCGAAGTATATGCACAGCGGCCCGAAGCAAACGAAGTAAAGGGATTTCGACGAGTGATGTGGCGATATCCGAGCTGCCCAAATTCCCATCCGACGGTCGAAACTCGATCCGATCTGAACTCGAAAGCGGGCGCCGAGCTAAGATCCGATAAAGCTGCCACGCGTCGTGCTCTCATGCGATCCTGCACGAATCCAATGGTCAACGTTTGCACCGACGAGATGAAGTGGGTTTGGGTGAAAAATGGAGCGATTTTGCAACCCAATAAGCTCTCAAACCCAAAATGCTATTATTTAAGCGTATTCTAGGGTTTTTGCTCCGTACTCTTGGCGTATTTGGGTGATTTTGGAGACAATTTTTGCAACAATTTCCTGAGTTTAGAGAGAGCAACCTGGGTGAATTTTCAGAGAGCTTTTAGAGAAAGAAGAAGAGGTTTTCTTAGGCAAAAAGAGGGTGTTTTGGTGATATCTCTTGAACTTAATTGTGTATTTTCAATTCCATCTACTTCTATTGACTAGAACCATGCTTATTATAATGAAACCCATTGTTATTTTCAGTATGTGTGGCTAAATTCTTAGTGTGCAAGATATGGTGAAGTTAGGGGATATGATGTGTATTTATTTGGTTGAATCTTCGTGCTAAAATTGTTGACGTTGATAAAGTTATAGTCTTTATTAAAAATCTAATCTTCATCTTTTACAAGGACATGATTGAGCTGATGATCGCCTCACGAGGGTGAGTTTTGATCCCCCCAAAAGGAGTTTCATCTCTTATATTTAAAAGATTATAGCTTTAGCAACAACCGTATTCAATTTTGTGCTTTAATCCCCACAATGGTATTTTCCGATGAATTTCTCTTTAAAAGAGATATCATTGAGTTATCTTTAATCAACCAAGTTAATACAAATCATGGACCCTAATGAACCCATAGCATGTGCATACTTTTCATAGATATCTTTATAAACGAAAATTTCTTTTACTCGTATTGTCCACAAATTAAAACCAAGATCAAACCCCTTTCAAACCATCATCATCAAAAGCGGTTGGTCTCTTTACGTGCAATCCCTATTTGATTTAAGCTTTGTGGTTGCAACATGTTTTCTCCCGAGGATTCGACATCTGGATTCCCAGATATATATTACTTGCACGGACTCTTACGCTTGAGAGAAGCACATTTTTGGGCTAAGCAAGTTTTTGGCGCCGTTGTCGGGGAGAACGGTTTGCTACCACAGTTTATTTCATTCAGAGGACCTTCGGTGAGATCTTTCCACTTTACTGTTCATAAATTTTTGTTTATTGTTATATAAAAAATTGTGCTAGGAATCTAGTTTATGTGGCATAGGACTCCTAGGACACAGAGGTTGACTAGACGTTTTGAAATGGCTGCTAATAATAATAACATGGATGAAAACGTTAGTAACAACAATGAAAATAATGTGCAACCTGGAATTCCTAGAACTTTAAAAGATCTTCTCAGACCCACTAGGACTAGCACAACTTTATGCTTTATCTTACCCGCTGATGCAAATTCTTTTAATTTCAAACCAGAGATAATCCAACTCTTACCCACCTTTCATGGGTTAGACAAGGAAAACCCTTATCTTCATACAAAAGGATTTGAGGAAGTGTGCTTGATATGTTTTGATGGAAGAATTAGTGAGGACACGATATATCTGAAATTTTTTCCATTCTCACTAAACGATAAAGCTAAAAACTGATTAAATGCCTTACCATCACGTTCTATTACTACATGGATTGACTTGCAGGCTGAGTTCTTAAAGAAATTTTTTCCTATTCACATGACACAGGGATTGAAAAGACAGATCATGAACTTTGCCCAGAAAAGGGAGGAAACATTCTATGAGGCTTTTGAAAGGTTCAATGAGCTATTGCTGGCATGTCCACATAATGGCTTCGACAAAAGCAGGATTATTGGCTTCTTCTACGATGGACTGTAACCTCAGATGAAACAATTTGTAGAAATGATGTGC
This sequence comes from Scilla litardierei, assembly GCA_030789695.1. NCBI lineage: Eukaryota > Viridiplantae > Streptophyta > Magnoliopsida > Asparagales > Asparagaceae > Scilla > Scilla litardierei. The sequence continues at coordinate 100,294,054 of CM061135.1, read as the reverse complement.
AATGGAGGATTTTTCGATAAAGAGCCAGATGAAGATTGGATGTACTTGGAGGAATAGCAGAGAATGCACAAACTTAGGATACTACTTCAGAGTACGACAGGGGAGGCACCTCTGTACCTTCCCAGCCAACACGTGGAGGGGTATACAATTTGAAGCCAGAAGATGCGTTGGAGGCAAGAATGGAAGCAATGATTACAAACAAGCTTCAAGCTCTCAATTTGAAAGAGGCCAAAGTAGTTGAGATAGAGCAGAGTTATGCACTTTGCGATGTTGATGGCCATGACACCAGTACCTGCCCCACACTTTCAGCTTTGAAGAGCATGTTAGGTAATCCAACAGGGGTGAACCAAGTATCCACAAACTACCAGGGCTTCAATTCCAACAACAAGGGGTGGCGCAACAATCCTAACTTAAATTGGGGCCCCAATCGGCAACCTCAGCAATAAGCTCCTCCTCAGTTTAGACAATCACAATACAACAACTACTACTACCAAGGGGGAACCAAAGGAGAGACCAAGAGCCAATGCAACAACAACAGATGCAACCATTTGGAGATGCACTTCAGCAGCTTATTCAATTGCCCAAATTCAACAACAACAGGCTCAGTTTCAAGCTCAACAGACTTAAAACCAATAGATGAGCGAAAACTTAGCTAGGCTTACGGCAACATTGGAGAAAGGTAAGCTGCCATCACAATCAATTCCGAATCCTAATATGAGCTCATCTTCTTCTACAGGTAATAATATGAAGCCTTGCTAAGCCGTGTCCACTCTGAGGAATGGGAAGGAAATTCAAAAACCTGACCCACCAAGCAGAGAAGCTGAACAAGAGGAGGAAATTCAAATGCAAGAAGAGGTGCAGGAGGAGAGCACGGATGTGGGTCTGAACAATAATGTCATTAAAGAGAAAGAGCCCGCAACATATGTACCTCCAACACCTTTCCCTCATCGGCTACTTTAGAAAAATAAAGATAAGTATCAATCCGAAATTCGTGAAATTTTTCAGAAGTGCCAAATAAATATTCCACTGCTTGATGCCATAAATCAAATACCTGCATATGCTAAATTTTTGAAAGACCTGTGCATTATTAAACAAAAATTGAATGTGAAGAAAAAAACATTTTTAACTGAACATGTTAGTTCTATTGTGCAACAAAATACACCACCTAAATTTAGAGATCCTGGATCACCTACCATTACTAGTACTATTGGCACTAAAAAGATTGGAAATTCTTTATTGGATTTAGGCTCTAGCGTTAATATTTTTCCATATCCCATCTTTGTGCAGCTTGGGTTAGGAGAGCTAAAACCAACACCTGTCATATTGCAATAGCTGATAGATCTATTAAAGTTCCAAAGGTATGCATTGAGGATGTCCTCGTTCAAGTAGAAAAATTTTACTACCTTGCACACTTTATAGTTCTAGACATCCAAGGACCTAAAACTGCCAATTCCACTCCCATCATCCTAGGTAGACCGTTCCTGGCAACATGCAATGCTTTAATAAATTGTAGGGATGGTCAACTTAAAATCACTTTTGGTAACATGACTTTGAATTTGAATATATTTAATACTTGCAAGTTACCAAATGTGGATGATGAGGTTGAAAAGATAAACATGATTGACTCATTGGTGGATGATTATATTTGCTCTAAATTTCATGGTGATGCTACTATTATTGAAACAATTGTGGAAGATACTGATGACATCTTTCTTGTGCAGGAAAATGTGAAGGAACTCATCGTGATATGGGAGCCTAAGTTCGAGGCTTTGCCACCAAATGCACCAACTCAAATGTCATCTGAAGTGGAAGACCCAAAGCATGAATTAAAGCCACTACCTGAATATCTCAAGTTTGCCTTTCTTGGAAATGAAAACAGCTTCCCTGCGGTAATATCTTCTAAACTCTCTTTAGAACAGGAAAGCTCTTTACTTGAAGTGTTGAAAAGACATAAATGGGCCATTGGTTGGTCCATTGCTGATATAAAAGGTATTAGTCTCATTGTATGCATGCATCACATTTACTTGGAAGATGACGCCAAACCCACTAGAGAAATGCAACGTAGGTTAAACCCCACATTAAAAGAATGGTGAAAGGTGAGGTTCTAAAATTATTGGATGCAGGTATCATATACATAATTTATGACATTAAATGGGTCAGTCCAACATAGGTTGTACCTAAAAAGTCTGGCCTCACTGTGGTTAAAAATGAGAATAACGAACTTATTCCTGTTAGAACCACCACATGATGGAGGATGTGTATAGATTATAGGAAGCTGAACTCCATAACTAGGAAAGACCACTTCCCTCTACCATTTCTTGACCAGATTTTAGAGAGAGTGTCTAGACATGAGTACTATTGCTTCCTAGACGGCTATTTAGGATATTATCAGATTGAGATTGCACCCGAGGATCAGGAAAAGACGAATTTTACCTGTCCCTTTGGTACTTTTGCCTTTAAGAGAATGTCGTTTGGTTTATGTAACGCTCCCGCTACTTTTCAACGATGCATGCTTAATATTTTGGATGATATGGTTGACAAAATTGTGGAGGTGTTTATGGATGATTTCTCCGAATATGGTAGCTCTTTTCATGATTGTTTAGCTAACTTGGCTCATGTTCTTGGCAGGTGTATTGAGAAGAATCTCCTATTAAATTGGGAGAAATGTCATTTTATGACCACAGAAGGACTTGTCCTTGGTCATTTAGTCTCTAAAGATGGTATTCAGGTAGAAAGAGCCAAGGTAGCAATAATTGAGAAGCTACTAAGTCCCAAATGTGTGAGTGATATCAGATCATTCCTGGGTCATGCAGGATTTTATAGGCGATTTATCAAGGATTTCAGCACTATATCTCGCCCTCTTTGCAACTTGCTAACTCAGAATGTGGATTTTATTTGGACACCTGAGTGTCAACACTCTTTTAAAACTTTAAAGAAGTTGCTAATTTCTGCTCCCATTTTACAGGTCCCAGACTGGTCCTTACCATTTGAAATCATGTGTGACGCCAGCAACTACACAGTTGGCACAGTCCTAGGCCAAAAGAAGGACAAAGCTCCAGTGGTTATTTACTATGCCAACAAAACATTGAATAATGCTCAAAGGAACTATACAACCACATAGAAGGAGTTGCTGGCTGTAGTATTCGCTTTGGAAAAATTCAGGAGCTATATTTTGGGATAACCTATCTTTATTTATACAGATCACTCTGCTTTGAAATATTTATTGTCAAAAAAGATGCTAAACCTCGATTGATAAGATGGATTTTATTGTTACAGGAGTTCAATGTCCTAATCAATGACAAGAAAGGCGTGGAGAATCTAGTAGCCGACCACTTATCACGATTGACAGTATGCCTTGATTCAGCAGATGTACCTTTGAAGGACTCTTTTCCTGATGAGCATCTTTGTAGTGTTTCCTCCTCCCCATGGTATGCTGATATAGTGAATTATCTAGTGACTGGTAAGACTCCTGAAACTTGGTCACTTCAAGACTTTAAAAGGTTTAAGTACGAGGTAAAATATTTTTTCTTTGATGATTCATACCTCTATAAATACTGTAGTGACCAAATTGTTAGGAGGTGCATTCCTGACAATGAGATAGCTAGTGTGATACAATTTTGTCATGATGGGGTGTGTGGAGGACATTTTTCTGCGAATAAAACTGTGGCAAAAATCTTGCAATATGGCTTTTATTGGCCAACTATGTTTAAGGATACATTTCATTATTGTAAGACATGTGTTGCATGCCAACAGTTAGGGGGTATTACTAGACGTAACATGATGCCATTAAACCTCATTCTAGAAATAGAAATATTTGATTATTGGGGCATAGATTTCATGGGAACTTTCCCACCTTCATTTGGATATGTTTACATTTTGGTTTCAATCGATTATGTTTCTAAATGGGTGGAAGCTATTTCTTGCAGGTCGAACGACACTTCAGTTGTGCTCAAGTTTCTTAAAGAGAACATTTTTTCTAGATTTGGAGTGACCAAAGACTTGATCAGTGATGGAGGGTCCCATTTTTGCAACCGCATGTTCGATAATCTAATGAAAAGGTTTGGGGTCACGCACAAAGTTTCTATTCCATATCACTCCCAAACAATGGTCAAGCAGAGCTGGCGAATCGAGAGATCAAAGGCATTTTACAAAAGACGGTGAATCCTTCAAGGAAAGATTGGAGCCTGCGCTTATCTGAAGCTCTGTGGGCCTACAGGACTGCCTACAAGCCGATTTTAGGGATGTCACCTTACATCTTGTCTTAAGGAAGTCTTGTCACTTGCCTGTAGAATTGGAGCATAGATCCTATTGGGCTATTAAGAAATTAAATTTTGATACTGATTCATCTTTTGCTTCTCGTAGGTTACAGCTGTTGGAGCTAGAGGAGTTGAGGAGAAATGCTTATGACAACGCCAAGATATCAAAAGAAAGGATGAAATCTGCCCATGAAATATGATCCTAAGGAGGGAGTTCACCCCAGGCCAAAAAGTTCTTCTATACAATTCCGGGGTACACATATTCCCTGGGAAGCTTCATTCTAGGTGGTTTGGACCTTTCGCAGTCAAAGAAGTTTTCCCACATGGAGCAGTGCTATTGCTTAATGAAAAAGACGGGAGTGAGTTCAAGGTAAACGGCCAAAGATTGAAGCATTTTCACGAGCCTTGGACTAAGGATGCGAGCATCATCGATCTCACGGACCCACCCTCGGGTGGAAACTAATCTGGTGTGTTCCTTCCCTGCTTCCCTCTCCCTAACATTGAGGACAATGCTTATGTTAAGTTGGGGGGAGGATCTAAACTTTTAGGATTTTTCTTTTCTTTTTCTTTTGGGATTTTTTTAGTTAGTTCCCTTTTTGCATTGAAAAAAAAAATTGAGTCAAGCTCTATCACCAATATTTATTTTACCTAGAGATGAACCTCATGTGATGAAAATTCTCGAAATCTATTCACCACCGTACACATGTGATTTATTTTCCTCCACCACTATGGTTAAATATTTCAGTCTCATTTGACATGTATGTTAGTACTCGTGGTAAATTTCTGTTGATATCTCTCAATGATGGGATTGATTGATAACTTAATGAAGCTAGAAGTTATGAATTAGCAAATCGTATGCTTTCAATGGAACACACCAAGGTTCATGCACCAATAGTTCACAAAATAACTGGAGCATTGCTTTTTATCTCGTATTCATTGCTATTTGCATGCTTTGTGTGATTTTGGGTAGAAAGTATACACCGTGTTTTGAAATGATTAGGATAACCCATTCTTGTGAAAGAATTAAGAAGAGGAAGCTATCTTGCTAAGTTATTTATGCACACACAAAACAGAGAGAAACACAAAAGAAAATAAAAAAGGAAAAAAATGAAGAAAAAAATGAATAAGTGTGTCACTAAATAAATAACTTGGTTGGCTCGAGTAGTACAGTCCGAGGGGTCCTTTTTGGCTTAATGCCCTATTATCGTTTGATTTGGGAGCCATTGACCGGAACCTCACTCATTTGATGGAGCAATCGAAGTTATACATTTTTTCACAAATGTTGCTTTATGCGCATTACGCGGAACTAATAAAAGAGAAAGAAAAGAGAGAATAAGTGTGCATAATTAATAAAGCAAGAGAATTTCCAAAGCTTAAAGAAAGCACAAGATATGGTGTGATTTCCTATGAATGAAGATTGACGAGTGCATGTCTTGATACCATTCTATTTTTTATGCTTGCTTTGCATGAAACATCTAGGCTCCAAGTTAGAATTTCTGATTGAAAGGTGTGAGCCATTGATTTTGTATACTATGCGCTAAGAAGTAATGGATAGTGAAGTTAAGTCGATTTCATGACCATTTGAGAGATACTTGTTCATCGTCTTTGAACCCATGAGTACCATTATTTTATGAGCATGAAATTTTGATAGTAGTGAGTGGTCATCTCTTTTGTCGTTGTAATATGGTGGTGAGTGATTTGAGATCTGATAAGGTGATCTAGGTGTATACTTAATATCATATTTCGCTCACTTTGCTAGAGACTAGCAAAACGCTACTTGGAAAGTGTCATTCGGGTTGAATATTGCATATTTAGCCCCTCATCTAGCAATAGTTTGTATGTAAATGATGCTTAATTGGTCTCTAATACGTTCGTATATTGTATATCGTCATTTATTAGAGCAAACTATTGATTTGTGCACAAAATCTGAGTTTTGCTGAGTATTTCTGCATTTTTATATTTTTATAGCTAGCTCTCGATCTCACGATTCCGACGACTATTTATTTGTATTTTTCTGAGATATGTGCTAATTACTGTGAATTTTCAAATGCAGAATACCATTTAAATGGAGATATACGCAAGAAATACGGTGGTAAATATGGATATACTGCGGCGTACGCGTATCAGCTCAAATGCGGGCCACATGGCTCAATCGTTGTCGCCCATTCTTCATCCAGCAGTTACAAAATGTGGGCGACACGGCATGTTGAGCGCCGTTGGATTCTCATCCAACGGTCTAAATAGAACGTAGCTGATCAAAATCAGCGGGCACAGCGGCCGCATCCTGGCCGTTGCTTGGAGATCCAAAGGCCCCGATCAATTCGATGTTGAGAGCGCGGGCGAAGAATTCTTGGGCGACGTGGCCGCTTCAGAGCCGCGCGATGAAGATCCAAAGGACGGCATCTTCCCCGCTTCGAATTCGAAATCAAAACGCGATGTATGTGCTTCAGGCGACGTGGCCAAGCGACGTCCGCATGATCTCGCATCCAACGGGCTCGAACGACCGAAGTATATGTATAACGGCCCGAAGCAAACGAAGCAGTGGGATTTTGACGAGCTACGTGGCGATATTCGAGCCGCCCAAATTCCCATCCGACGGTTGAAACTCGATCCGATCGGAACTCGAAAGCGGGCGCCGAGCGAAGATCCGATAAAGCTGCCACACGTCGCACTCTCATGCGATCCCGCACGAATCCAAAGGTCGATGTTTGCACCGACGAGATGAAGCGGGTTTGGGTGAAAAATGGAGCGATTTTGCAACCCAATAAGATCTCAAACCCGTAATGCTATTATTTAAGCGTATTCTAGGGTTTTTACTCCGTATTCTTGGCGTATTTGGGTGATGTTAGAGGCGATTTTTGCAGCAATTTCCTGAGTTTACAGAGAGCAACCAGGGGGAAGTTTCAGAGAGCTTTTTGAGGAAGAAGAAGAGTTTTTCTTAGGCAAAAAGAGGGTGTTTTAGTGATATCTCTTGAACTTAATTGTGTATTTTCAATTCCATCTACTTCTATTAACTAGAACCATGCTTAATATTATGAAACCCATTGTTATTTTCAGTATGTGTGGCTAAATTCTTATTGTGCATGATATGGTGAAGTTGGGGGACATGATATGTATTTATTTGGTTGAATCTTCATGCTAAAATTGTTGACGTTGATAAAGTTATAGTCTTAAAATCTCCTCTTCATCTTTTACAAGAACATGATTGAGTTGATGATCGCCTCACGAGGGTGAGTTTTGATCTCCCCAAAAGGGAGTTTCATCTCTTATATTTAAAAGATTATAGCTTTAGCAACAATCATATTCAATTTTGTGCTTTAATCCCCACAATGGTATTTTCCGATGAATTTCTCTCAAAAAGAGATATCATTGAGTTATCTTTAATCAACCAAGTTAATACAAATCATGGACCCTAATGAACCCATATCATGTGCATACTTTTTATAGATATCTTTATAAACGAAACCTTCTTTTGCTCGTATTGTCCACAAATTAAAACCACGTTCAAACACCATTCAAACCATCATCATCAAAAGTGGTTGGTCTCTTTACGTTCAATCCCTATTTGATTTAAGCTTTGTGGTTGCAACAAGTTTTCTCCTGAGGATTCGATATCTGGACTCCCAGATTTATATTACTTGCACGGACTCTTACGCTTGAGAGAAGCACATTTTTAGGCTAAGTAATAATCTAGTGAATGATTGAGATAACGAAAAATTCGTTTCACTGCAATCAAGTGTGACTCCTTAGGTCTAGCTTGATATCTAGTACAAAGACATACGAAGGACATAATATCGGGCATACTAGCAGTTAAGTAAAGTAAGCTACCGATCATACCTCGATAAAAACAAACGTCTACATCTTTCTCGTTCTCATCCTTGTGTAGATGGGTTGTCGTATTCATGTGAGTCCATTTGCTTGAAGACGATTCCATACCGAATCGCTTGATAAGCTCCCCAGTGTACTTTGTTTGATGTATGAAAGTCGCATACTTCATTTGCTAAATTTGTAGTCCAAGAAAGTAGTTGAGCTCACCTATATGGCTCATTTCGAATTCATCCTTCATAGACGTAGAAAATTCTTGGCAAAGATTAAAGTTAGTAGAACCAAATATTATATCGTCAACATAAACTTGAATTAAAAGTATGTCATTTTCATTATCTTTAATGAAAAGAGTTGAATCAACTTCACCCATTTTAAAACCTAAATCCAAAAGAAATGTTTTGAGTCGATCATACCAAGCTCTAGGAGCTTGTCTCAACTTATATAATGCTTTCTTAAGTTTGAAAACATGGTTTAGAAATTTTTCATGTATGAAACCGAGTGGTTGAGAAACATAAACTTCTTCATTAACGATACCATTTAAAAATGCACTTTTAACATCTATTTGAAATAATTTGAAATTTTTATAGGATGCAAACAATAAAAGCAGCCAAATAGCTTCTAATGTAGCTACGGGGGTAAAGGATTCTTCGAAATCAATACATTCCTCTTGCCGGTAGCCTTGAGCTACTAACCTTGCTTTATTCCTTGTGATGACCTTGTTCTCATCAATCTTGTTCTTAAAAATCCATTTTGTCCCAATCACTTTGGTGACCATTTGGAAGAGGAACGAGCTTACAAACTTCATTTCTTTCAAATTGCATGAGCTCCTCTTCCATTGCAACTATCCAAGGTCTATCTTCACATGCCTCTTGGATGTTATTTGGCTCAATGGTAGAGAGAAATGCACTTTGAGTGAATTCATCAATCCTTGACCTTGTTCGGACACCCACACCAATGTCTCTAATTATTTGGTCATGGGGTGATTACGAACAGTCCGATAAGCTTTGGGAATTCCTGGATCACTTAGAACATCATCAATATTTTCATTAGTATTGTTAGTCTCAATAATAGAATCATTATTTTAACATTACTAATGGAATCACATAAAACATCTACAGCATCATCGATAACATGAGGAACATCAAAAATCCTCATAAAATGAAACGTGTAGTGAATCCTCGATGGTTGAAGAGGTTTTGTTGTATATCTGATAGGCTTTGCTACGTGTGGAATATCCAACAAATATTCCTTCATCGGATCTTGGCTCAAATTTATCTAAGTTACCATAGGTGTTCTTTATAAAACATTTTGAACCAAAAACACGATAATTTTTAACTTGCGGTTTTTATCATAAAATAATTCAAAACAAGTTTTGTTCGTTCGGGGTCTCACTAGGATCTTATTTAGCACATAACATGCCGTGTCCACCGCCTCCGCCCAAAATTGTAGTCCAAGATGACTATTATGGAGCATGGTGCGAGCACACTCAATTAGGGTCCTATTCTTTCTCCCAACAACACCATTTTGTGGTGGTGTGCAAGGAAAAGAAAAGTTGTAAGTAATCTCATTGTCATCACAAAACTTAGTAAAAAATTCAGTCTCGAATTCTCCTCTATGATCACCACGAATAGTGATAATGGTGGTTCCTAAAAAATTTTGAATTTTCTTTGCAAATATAGTAAACTCTTCAAAAGCTTCATTTTTATTGGTTAAAATGAAACCCAAGTAAATCTAGAGAAGTCATCTACGACGACTAATCCATAATGAGCATTACCTAAAGATGCGGTTCTAGTTGGCCCAATCAAATCTAAATGAAGTAATTCTAGGGGCATCGTAGAAGTTATGCCATCTTTAAGTTTAAAAGATGATTTACTTAGTTTACCTATTTGCATGAATCACAAAAGTTTCTCTTACTAAATGCAATTTTCGAAAAACTTTAACAAGATCATGCTTAGATAACTTATATAAGTGATTAAAATGAACATGACCAAAATGGCGATGCCATAATAGTTGTTCATTCGTATTAGCAACTAAACCATTTTATATGGTTTTAGGCAAGCTCAAATAATAAATATTTTTATGCCTAATACCGGTAAATAAAACATGCGAATTAATATCAACAATATTGCAAATACCCTCTCCAAAGTTAACTTAGTAACCCTTGTCACAAAGTTGACTAATGAAGATAAGATTATGACATAAACCACTAACTAAATAAACATTGTCAATAAGTGGTTTGGAAGGATTGCCAACTTTGCCTACTCCAATGATGGTTCCCTTTTGATTGCCTCCAAAAGTGACAATTGCACCATCCTTGATGTGAACCAGTTCGGAGAGAAATATGGGATCTCACGTCATGTGTTTGGAGCATCCGCTATTAACTATCCATCCTTTCCTTTTAGAGCCAATATGACTATTATTGATCTCTTTATTGTTCTTGGGCACCTACATAATATACCATAAGCTCATGGTACCCAAGCATTTTTGGGTCCAAGGGGATTAGCCCTTTGGAAACCAAGTCCAAGTGGACTTTGGCTTCCCAACATAGTTACCACCATTTATCACATCGCTAAAGTAGGAATTAACATAATCATTCCTGTCATTTGTGCTAGTATTCTTAGGACCCCAAAGTGTATATGTTTTGGGTGTCCTTTTTCCAGTTGCATGCACATTTGGCTAAGATTTATGTGGTGCATGCTTCGTAGGAGCATGAGATCTAGCATATGAAGATGGAGATGGATAAGCATGAGACATATATGTGTTATATGCAAATTGAGGAGCATGCATATTATATGAAACATATAGAGCATGCATGTGATGTGGTGGATGTGCATGAGCATACATGGAAGAATTATGTGTATGAACATATGAATGTGTAGGAGCACGTGCATGAGTATTTCTCAAGTGTGAGTTTGCACGTGCCTTAGGTGTGGATCATAAAATGTGTCATAAGTGTTCACATATGAAGTAGGAGATTTCATATGTGTATGAGTGTTGGTGTACAAATAGGCATGACCTTTCTTTTGGTTTCCACCCTAAGTGGGTTTCTTGCCAAACGAAGGAGAGCGTGAAGTGATGGCCTTCTTGGTAGGTTTACTACCAGTAGTATTTTTGACACCACTAGTGGATGCACCTGAGGATGGCCTCACAAAATCTATAGTTACACCACTATAGGATGTGTGAGATTTGGATGTATTTGCTTCTACATAACCAAGTCCAACACGATGTGTGGCCGGAAATTGGTTTCAAAGCAATTCATCCAATTGCCATTTCCCTTTGTTAAATTTCTTAACTTGGGAGGACATGCGCTCATATTTCTCCCTAATGGAAGAAATATTGTTATCCAAAGTGGACACACATGTTTTGAGCTTGTACACTTGGGTTTTAAGAGAATCATTCTCAATACACAATTGTGTGTTTTGTGAAGCTGGATCAATACTATCTTCAGAATAATCTTGATCTAGTTCAGATTTGAGGGAATCTACCTCATTTCTCAAGGTGCCATTTTGAGAAACCAAATTGGCTTTCTCAAGTGTAAGTGTGTCAACAATCATTGTTGATGATGCATGTCATGGATGATTTGCTAACATTAGATTTCTTCAAATTAGTATATCTAAGCATAATAGATTGCTACTTACAAAATAATTCTTCGTTAGCAATACGAAGTTCATCTAGGGTTACCTCGGGTTCATCATTCTCACTATCATTCTCATCGGAGAATGCATCTTCTCGGGCCATGAAGCACATATGTGCACTCTCACCCTTCTCATCCTCGGATTCACTCGAGGAATCTCCACTAGAATCATCGAAAGTCCCAACAAGTCCTTTCTTCTTGTCCTTCTTGAATTTGTCGGACTTGTGATACTTTGGTGCTTTCCACTTTTCTTTGTTTCTTGGCATTGGGCAATCCTTCTTGATGTGCCCCGACGTGTTACACTTAAAACAAAGAGCTAATGAATTGTTAGTCGAATCAAATTTAGATTTGGAAGGAAATTTATCTTTGCGAAAGAAGCATTGGAACTTCTTCGCCATTTGTGCCATTTCTTCCAAATCCATTTCGTTCTCGGATTCATCAATATCGGAGGATCAAGAAGTAGCCTTGAAGGCTAACGCTTTCTTCTTTGCCTCAGTTGGGTTCATCATCGCTCTAATCTTTATTCGGTCTCCCTTCTTACTTCGTAAGATATGAGAGTACCGATGAGGTTCCCCACGGTAAAGTTTTTCATGTCATGGACCTCCTCAATGTCAATTACTCTTCTTTCCCATTTTAAGGTCATTCCCATGATTACCTTTCTTACCTTTTCTTATTGGGTGTAGACTTAACCGAGAGCTTCAAGCTCATTGTTGATGTCGGTGAAGCGACCGTATATCGTTGCAATGTTCTCATTATCCTGCATATGAAACATGTCGAAATTTTGTGTAGCAACATATAATTTAGACAATTTTACCTTGTTCATTCTCTTGTGGGTAACGAAGAGATGGTTCCATATTTGATATGCACTCTTATATGTGCATATTTTATTGAACTCATCCAGATCCAATGCACAATAAAGAGCGTTCATTGCCTTGGCATTGTTCACCTTGGCAGACTTCTCGACGGGAGTCCATTTGTCAAAATCTTCTTCAGTGGGTTCAACATATTCCTTATGGAGGGTTATCCAAAGAGAAGCACTCCTTAGAAATGTCTACATCCGGCACTTTCAATAGCCGAAATTCATGCCATTGAAACACAGAGGACGAACCGTTGATTGTCCTTCAAAGACGGTAGACGCACCATCATGATCGTGATTTTTGTACGAATGAAGTGGAGGAATGTTGTTGTTGTTGGATGCCATAGATATAAACCTTGTGCTTTGATACCAATTGTAAGGACCCTGGCTATGAAGAGAACACTATAAGGGGGGTTGAATAGTGTTTATAAAATTTAAACGATAGTTATATCAATTTAAATTCCGAACCAACGATAAATACGGAATAATAAATTAACCCAAAATGAAACAAGCTAACAGAAAGGATGTTTCAAGGGTTCGGATTACCCATGTCCAATCCTGACTTGTTTTCGGTAATCCTACGTGTCATGCCCCACTTCCCAAAATTACGGAAGCGAAGCATGACTAAGGTCCGCATGGGTCGGAGCTACGAAGCTCGGACCCACTAAGCATCTGTGAGGTACTCCAAAGCAATAAAACAGGTCCATGTATAAAAGATACGGAACAACAAAACTACTGAAAAGGAAATGCATTCATTTTATTCCAACATATATCCAGAAAGTACGGAGAGTCTAAACAAAAGCCCAGCACGGCTACAAACAGCTGAAAGTAAACTAATGGTGCAAGCACCCAACCTAGACAGAAAAGTAAACAGTGCTACGCACCCAACTAGAAAGCAGGAAAACTCTGAAATGGCAACAGTGAGGGACCTCTAAGACTGGTCCTCGTCAGGTATGTACTCCGGGTTGACGTCCTCTGGTTCACGTACTCAGGTATGTCCGGCTCGTCCACGTACTCTGGCTCAATACCTGACATACAACACCCAAGAGAAAAGGAACTGTACGTCAGGTAAAGTCTACCAGGAAAGGTTAGACTCTACCGCAAGTGTAAGGTAATTCAGAGCAACATTTTATAGGTTGATTACATGTTGTTGTTATGACATGGCAGTTATACTATACAGAAAGTAAAAACGGTGCAGGAAAGTAAACATGACAATAAGTAGCCGTAGCGTGTGCTAGCGTCTACGGGACTAAGCTAGACGAGACAGGACAAGACATGACAAGACATGTGTGATACGAAGAGTTCACGCCTTATGGTTTGAGGGCAGCCAGACCCTCTCCCCGTGTGACCGCTCAACCCTACCCCAAACCCAAGCACTCAAGACAAGACAATACATGGATCACTCTTGCTGGGAGAGCATCTGAAACACCCGGAGGCTTTTTGTAACAGGGATCACTCTCGCGTGGAGAGCATCCGAAACACCAAAAGGCTTTTCGTGTAACAGAGATCACTCTCGCTTGGAGAGAATTTGAAACGCCCGAAGGCTTTTTATGTAAAATTACATGACATGACAATTTGTGAGGAGTTGTTCATTCTAGGGTGTCCACACGCACGCACACACAGGATAGCCCTAAGATGTCAGTTGTTGTTGTTGTTGTGCTTAGACTTCGTCGTCAAGTCTAAGCTGTCAAGGGGGGTCCCAGACGCTATCATTTCACATCCGGTTCTCTTTAAATGTACTTTAACATTCTATGAAGGAGATGGCCTAAACGTGGCCGTAAGTACATAAGTGTAAACACTTGCCTGTGGTGGCGAGTGCGTCGTCTGTCTGGAGCGTCTCGTCGAAGCGGTGCGTCAGTGAGGGTCTGTCTGAAACGGGTCCACGGCGATGTCAGGACACATTTTTCATCATTCCTATTAGAGTTCATTTCTTGGTTCAACGGGGCTATCCTAACAGTCAAAGTCACGTTTTTGTTTTGGTTCAGCCTAATTGACGATCTATCCTATGTGCACAGATATTCAAGTCGATGTCTAAGATTTAGCAACGTTTTAAAGGAGCAGAAATGAAATTTAATTATTTTTGATGATTTTTAGATTAGGTTTTCGATTTGCTTCGGTGGGGGTTCTTACTACGCGTTAGAGGGCTAACCTTTTTTATGTTTGATCGAAGAGCAGATGTCGGGTCTGAACGGCGATGGATCTACGTCGTCAGCAATGTCTCAGCCACAGGTAGCACAGCGAGACACTTTTGAACAGCGAGGTGGAGGCACAAACAGCGAGCAAACATCGAGATCTCTCCCTTTGCAGGTAGCGCAACGGATCTACACGGCGGCGGCAATGTCGTGGAAAACACTCGAGATCGGCGACGTGCGTGAACTCCTAGGAGCAAATGGGGCTGCCAGGGATTGAAGGAAATTAGTGGGGAGTTGCTCGACATGGTGGGTGGCCGACAGTGTCAGCGCATGGCGGTGGGCGGCCGTGAGAAGACGAAGAGGATAGATTCACACAACGGTCGTTTTCGTGCGTCGCAGTGGAGAAGCGATGACCAAAGGGGTCAAAGGAGACTTACAGTAGATAAAAGGGTTCGAGGGGGATCTAATGGTGGTGGAGTGGTCATCGGAAGTGGTCAGAGATGGCCGGGTGTTGGCGCTGAAGAGCAGTGCACAGATCTGTCAAAAACAGTCGCTAGGGCTGAGTTTCAACAGGTTTTCGAGGAGGATGAGATGAGGGATGAGAGGAAGGGGAGTTGCAGATAATAGAGGGGTTTGAGGGGAGTCGAGTGGGGGTGGCGATGGTTGGAGGGGGTGGCCGAAGGGCAGCGGCGGTGACGTTGAAGCGGCACCGGTAGTCTGTCCACATCTTGCGGCCAAGGGCTCTTTAGAGAGGTTTTTGAGGGAAGGAGGAGGGGAGAGAGGAGAGGGGAAGGAGGAGGAGGAGTTGGCCAGAGAGGGGGATCCGGTGGTGCCTCGCGGAGGCGGGGAGATGGCGCAAGGGAGGAAGAAAGTCGGCGGCTGCAAGATGGGTTCCAACGTGAGATGCTCTAGGGTAGGGTTTGTTTGATTTTAAAGAGAAGAGTTTGCTAAAAGCTTGTGAAAAGGGGTATAAGTTGAGTGATGACTAGGAGAGAGGGTGAGTGAGGAGGTGTGCAAAGTGGGTAAAAGCTAGGTGAGAATAGACCCAGAATACCATACATGATACTTATGGATCTCTTAGAGATTTGATTAAGGGTTTGAAATTTGAATTTGATTAGGGCTAGTTGGGCTTGATTTTGATTAGTGATTTGGTTAGGCTAGGGGTGTCCGAAAATTATAAAAAAAATATCGAGACGACCGTGACAACGAGAGGCTCAGGGGTACAGTGGTCAATCGCACGTTTGGTCCACGAAAAATGAACTAAAAATAAAAAGATCCGGTGACTAAGTCTAAAGCTACGACGTCTCTACAATCAAACCTGATTTATGGGAGAACGACCCGTGAAATAACGTTCACCAAAAATCCCACAAATTTCCATACACTCACTACGACATATCACATCTCATAGTCCGGATCCAAGAAGAGACAAAAATAAATACGCACACGAAAGAGTCGCACGCTTAGAAAAATATCACGGTCGGAAAATGGCCGTTACATTCTACCCCACTAAAAGAATGATTCCGTCCTTGGAATCTACAACACAGAAAAAAATGGGAAACACTCTCTCATCTCCTCTTCGCGCTCCCACGTGGACTCTCTAGGTGATCCGTGACGCCACATCACTCTCACCAAGACGACTACCTTGTTCATCAAATGCTTCTATCGACGGTCCAATATCTGCACGGGCTGCTGGTCATATATCAGGTCCGGACGGACCGTGATCTTTGAGAAGTCAATAGTGCACGATGGATCACTGACGTATCGACGTAGCTGAGATACGTGGAATACGTCGTGGACTCCCTCCAAAGATGGTGACATAGCAAGGCGGTAGGCCACTGCTCCCACATGCTCGAGCGCATCAAACAGTCCAATATACCTTGGACTCAACTTACCCTTCTTCCTGAGACAAATGACTCCGTGGTTTGAAGAAATCTTCAGGAAGATGTGATCTCCCAGCTAAAAATCCAAGGGTTTCCTCTTGGCATCTACCCAATGCTTGAAACGGTCATGTGCAATCCTGAGATTCTCCCTGCTGTCTCTCACGACATCCACAGCCTCCACGATCATCTCTGGTCCCAACAGCTCTCTATCGCCGACGTCATCCCAGCTCAGCGGCGATCGACATTTCCTTCCATTCAAGGCAGCAAACGGCGCCATGCCAATGCTCTCCTGGTAGCTGTTGTTGTATGAAAACTCCACCAAGTGAAGATGGTCCTCCCATGAACCCTTCAGATCGACCGTACAAGCTCCCAGCATATCCTCCAGGATCTGAATAGTCCTCTCGGACTGGCCATCGGTCTACGGGTGGTACGCCGTGCTGAAGCTCAGACTCGTACCCAAATTCTCCTACAGACTCCTCCATAATTGAGATGTGAATCTCGAGTCTCTGTCAGACACGATGCTCATTGGGACTCCATGTAAGCGTACAATCTCCTGCATGCACACGGTCTACATCACAGACTAACTCAAAGAGGAACTATAAAGAGAAGTAAAATAAAATTTACCTCTAGATATTTCCTCACCAAGACTTCCATAGACTGTCCCACTCAGAATGTGATGAAGTGCATAGACTTGATCAATCGATCAACGATCACCCAGACACATCGTTTTGTTTCTGGCTCTGAGGTAAACCAGCCACGAAATCCATCGTGACATGTTGCCACTTCCACCCTGGGATAGGAAGCAGTTGTAGCAATCCAGCTGTACGATGGTGCTCAGCCTTCACCTGTTGGCATACCAAACACTTGGCAACGCTCCGTGCCACACTTCTCTTCATGCCAATCCACCAATAATTCAAACAGATGTCCTTATACGTCATGGTGCCTCCAGGATGTATAGAATATGGCGAGCTATGAGCATTGCTCAACAGCTCCTCTTGAACATCACCTGTAGGTATGCAGAGCCTACTGACGTACCTCAGCGAACCATCCTTATGAATCCCGAACTTCATCCGAAGTCCAGCTTCTACCTGCCTCCTGATCCTCTGCAGCTTCGGATCTCCTGCTTGCGCTGCCTTGATCCGATCCACGATTGTGGACTGAATCTGCATATTCATGAATGAAAGAACCGCTCCAGGTAGAACGGCCTCAATATCAGCCTCTTTCAGCTCCTGTTGTATCCTCCAGTCGGCAGTGTGCATCATCACGGCGGGGAGTCTACTCAAGGCATCTGGCACTACATTCACCTTCCCCGGGTAATACTGCAGATTTATCTCATAGTCTGCCATCAGCTCCAACCATCATCTCTGACGCATGTTGAGCTCCTTTTGTGTAAAGATGTACTTCAAGCTTTTATGATCGGTGAAAATCTTCACGCTCTCACTCATCAGGAAGTGTCTCCAGATCTTCAGTGCAAATATCACCGCCACCAACTCCAGATCATGTGTCGGGTAATTCTTCTCATAGGTCTTCAACTGACGAGAAGCGTACGCGACCACGTGGCCATGCTGATGCAAAACGCATCCAAGGCCCTTCCCTGATGCATCACAATAAACCTCAAAGCCTACGCTCCGATCCGGTACAGCCAATATAGGTGCTGTAGTCAACCTCACCTTCAAGATACTGAAGGCCTCCTCACAAGTTTCGGACCAATAGAACTCCACGTCCTTCCTCATCAGCTTCGTCATCGGCTCTGTAATCCTCGAGAAATCGTTGATGAACCGACGATAATAGCAAGCTAAACCAAGGAAGCTCCTGATATCTGACGCTGACTGCGGAGTCGGCCAATCTCTGACTGCTCTGACCTTCTCTGAATCTACAGATATGCCATCTCTAGACACTACGTGTCCCAGGAATGCGACTCTGTCTAACCAGAGCTCGCACTTACTATATTTGGCATATAACTTATGGCGTCTCAGCGTCTCCAATACTGTCCTCAGATGACAGCTGTGCTCCTCCTCAGACTTCGAGTAAATAAGGATGTCGTCAATAAAGATAACGACAAACTTATCCAGAAGTCATAGAAAATTAAGTTCATCAAATTCATGAACACGACTGGAGCATTGGTCACGCCGTATGGCATGACCAAGAACTCATAATGTCCGTACTTCATCCGGAAAGATGTCTTCTGAATATCCTCCTTCTTCACCTTCAGCTAATGGTATCCGCTCCTCAAATCCAATTTCGAGAAGACTCTCAAACCTCCAAGCTGGTTGAAAATATCATCTATACATGGCAGCGGATACTTATTCTTCACAGTCATAGCATTCAGACCACGGTAGTCCACGCACATCCGACGGGACCCATCCTTCTTCTTCACGAGCAGAACCGGTGCACCCCACGGTGACACACTAGGGTGAATGAATCCCTTCTGTAGCAACTCATCTAATTGCTTCTGCAGCACTTCAAGCTCAGCGGGAGCCATCCGATACGGCGCCTTCGATATAGGTTGCGCCCCCGGCTTAAGATCTATACCGAACTCCAAAGCTCTGTCGGGTGGCAAACCTGAGATATCCTCTGGGAAGACGTTGTCGAAATCTCTAACGACTGCTGGTCAGCTGACCTCCATCTGCATAGCTGCAACAATCGGCACCTCTGTCTTAGCCCGAAATTTGATGGGCCCAAGCGACTCGTCTCTGCTGTGAAATTCAAACTCCGGGTGGCCCGGAATCCTAAACACCACCTTCTTACTGTGGCATTCGATCGAAGCATGAAAGTCTCCCAACCAATCGATGCCAAGAACGACATTGAAATGCGGCAGATCATGGACAAAGAAATCTGCAAATAATTTGTGTCCACTGACCACCAACGGGATTGATCAACAACCCAGTTTCACCGTCACCACTCCGTTCCCTGTGGTGATGTCCCAACACTTTGGGAGTATATTGGTGGGAATAGAGTGCCTTGTTATGAATCTCCGGGATATGATGTGTTAGATCTGGATCCTAGCCTAGAGGGGGGGTGAATAGGCTAATAAAAAATTCTCGTGCAGCCCACGAGAAATCTCACGCAGTTACAGGCATAACCAAAGTAAATAATAGACAAACACAGAGTACACACAGATATACCCTGGTTCAGTCGCACCAACGACCTAAGCCCAGCCCCAAGCAAATACTAGAATTAATAAGTTCCTTCTGTACACCTACAATGGGGTCCTAGCTCCAACTCCCCACCTAGACTGTACCACACTCAACAAAGTGCAGAACTCTATCAACCTAGTAAATGCGTATCTTGACTGCAACAACACGCCAAGACCCTCTTGTCTAGCCCCAACCAGACAAGTCAAAAATATTCACAAAATAGGTAAAGTTTTCCCTACAGAGATCACTACACCAATCACAAATATAATAATAAAGTAAAGAGTTCAGAATTGCTCAGATTATGATGGCATCGGTGTCTCTGTCAATCAGCATGGGTCAGATCACGTCTGAAGAGTAGTCCTCAATCTTTTAAGTCTGGATCTCAATTTGTGACTCCTCCAAAGATTGTTGCGTCGATCTCCCTCTACTGATATGTGTGTATAGCAATTCTTGATTCAATAAGATTTGTTGAGAGTTGTGTGCAAATCAATTTATTTATTTGCTTTGTCCTCTTCTCAGTTGTTTGCCTGCTGACTTGGAAAATCCTTCTTTAATTCCCTTTTGGATTCAATTGCTACAACTTTTGACAACACAACCTGCAAGGCACATGGGCTATTTATTACTTTGGTACCTGCAAGAAACAAAAGCTAGTGGGCAACTCAAAGCAAGTCAAGAAAGAAAATCTCCCAGTTTCTTCTTTGAATTAGTCCTCTCCTTAAGATCACGGCAAGAAGTTCGACAATGGGGTCTGGCACTTGGTTGCTGCAGTCGGCAACTAAGTCTGCAACATGGTTGGTACCCTAGCTTACACCTCAGTTGTTGCGGCTTCTATAGTTGGCACTGATGATAGCGCCTTGGATTATGGGATCGGCAACCTGATGGTGGTCCTTGCAAGATGGGTCGGCAAGGGGTGTGGATGTGCTGGGTCGGCAGCCCTCAGAGCATATATTGGCAGCCGTGTTGGTTCATGAATGCTCTAGGTCGGCATTCTTGTCGCACAGGACTCCCGATCGGTCAGCGACTCATGGATGATGCGGCAGCAGCTTCGGTGAATGGGAAGACTCTCCATGGCAACTGAAGTCGATGTCGAGTAGGGATTCGATTGAGGTCCGTCTTTGAAGAGGTTGCAGACTGAAGTTGATGGAGGCTATAGATCGGCAGCGAGGAAAGGGATGCTTGATACTCATGCCAAGCAAGTGGATCTCCTCTCAGCGAAGGTGAATCAACAGTTGTCAAAGTATCAGCAGTAGGCAACGCTTAGATGATGGTTGCGGCACCGAAGATCTCTCCACGGCTGGATGGACGGCAGCACGTCGGAAAGTGAACTCAAAAGTAGCTTGGAAAATCTCGGTGTCGATGACAATAGGCTGAGGTCCTCCCTCAGTTGATGAAGACGCATGGAAATAGGGAGGTGTCGGCGGCAACGTGGAAAGGCTCCGACAGCGAATGCACCCGAGATTTTAAAGGCTTTTATGCATATAAGTGCGGCAACAACTTCTTGGTTGTCGCACAGAATGTTGAGGAGTTCCTAGCTTCGATTAATTTCTGGTTGCATGAATTCTCTCCTTTAAGAATCCTTTTTGGCCATGCCCTTTTTTTCTTGCCCCAAAGCCCTTGGAAAAATTTATTATAGCCGGGGCTTCTAGCCTATGATTTGATGCAAGCTTTTATAGGAATATTGCTAGGGTTTCAAGCGGCAAGGAGAGGCTAGGATTAGGACACCTACCAACTAGGAAATTTGTAATTGACTAGGGATTGGGTTGAATCAACTAACTTGGGATTTGATTTGCAAGTCAAAAGATTTGATTTGAATTTTGATTAGGTGTTTGACTAGGAATTTGGTGGAATCAGATGTTTGCAAATCTAGTTAAATGATTTGATCAAATCCCTTTTGAACTCAACGTGCCCTCCATCTCATCCCATATTGGATTAAGTCCAATTTGCTTTGCGTATGGCACTTTGACCAAGTCCATTAGCTAAGTGGATAGCAATTCCTCCAACGCTTAGAATAATTCTTTGCCATTCCTGAAACACACTTAGCACATATGTTAAATAGTTTGCACACGTTTTTCATCATCAAACTAGAGTTCCTAGATCGTTGCGTCCAACAATCTCCCCTTTTGATGATGACAACCCAATGAAAGATTTGTACATTGAATATGAGTGTGTGAAGTGTGTTGAAGGGTGTAATGTAATATGATGTATGGATGATATTGAATGAGACATACACGCATTACAAAGCATGCACAATAAATAGCAAAAATAATCATGCTCCCCCTTCTCTCAAGCTCCCCCTCTTTATGTATTTTTCAAGCTCCCCCTTCAACATATAGTACCGACACACCAAATCTTTCTTTTTCTTTCTCCCCCTTTGTTATCATCAAAAGTGGGCTAATGAAGTCCCAAAACTATCTCAAGCAAAAATAAACCATTATAAGTTATAACTGGCATTTACATGAGTTTTCTCATTAGCAAACAATTCAAGCTCATAGAATTCATTACAAGACTCCCCCACCTTTGTGTAAGTGTAGTGATAGACAATAAAGTGCTATGGGAGATTCAATTTTAGAAAATCCACCAAATCAATCCACATTTTTCACTTTTCATCAATATCGCTAGGATTGAATTGAATTTTCCCACCTCATCAAAGATGAGTTCAAGTTACCAAACCCCAAAACATAGCCTAAAAGGAGTTTTAAATGTGGGATGGCATTGCTTGACAAGTAATATACACCAACACTAATGATTACCATGTAGCATAAGTTGGATACTCGTAGGTTCTATATTAGCCATGAAGTGTATCCATTTTTCATACGGAGCAATTTTCATTTTTTTCATTTGCAATCCTTTTATGCTTAGTTTTTATTCATGGATATACACATCATATCCCTTAGAAAAATTCAGAATTTTTAATCATTCCTACATTCACTTTCCAATATTCTTTAAAAGAATCTCCAAAAGCACTAAAAATCTATTTTCGTGAAAGTGCAAATGTAGGTGTAGAAGTCAAATTTGAAATTTATGAGACATGTCATGGCTACTAAAAAGATAACAACATGTTCATGTAGCTACAACAATAATGAGTTTACTTCTACAAGGGATATGAATGAACGTTCAATAATACCACTTATAAAGATTCATAAGGAGGTATCCAATAAGCACATTTATTTGTTTTTCAATTTTTTTGTTTTTCTTTTATAAAGAACTAAAACAAGCCTAAAAAGCAAACAAACAAGCACTCAAACAAAAATTAAATAAAGCACACATAAAAACTATGAAGGTATGCAATGAATGCAAAGAGGGAAGAGAAATATACCTTCGCGTCGCTATTTGACTAAGGAGCTAAAAGAATGAAACTTTCATTTCATTGATCCTCGCCAAATCTCCATCACACCTACATGAAAGGTGTTAAGTGTGACCTTGAAACCCAACAAGGTCCACTAGTGTTATCCATTAAAGATTTAGGAACCCACACTTATTTGAACTTTATGTTTGTGTTCCTAAACTTACAATAATAGGATGTGTGACCAACACTATCACAAGTAAAGCACTTTGAATGTAAGTTTGTCACAATAGAAGACACATTGTGGAATTTCTTAAATTTGGGCTTTTCAACGTTTTTCAAACCAAATCCAAGTCCTCTTCTATTATTGTCATATAATTGATTCTCTAAAATTGTATCCAACTATTGTTTTCCCATAGAGAATTTCTTAATGGCCAATTCAAGATTAGAAACTTTAGATTTTAACAATTTATTTTCATCCACAAGAAAAGTACACTTACTTATAAAAGCTCTCTTGTTTTCCTCTTCCTTCTTTTCAAATTCATCCATTTTCTTTTTAAGTTCATTATTTAACATGCACAACTTATCATTAAGCTCTTTAATCACATAGTCTTTTTCAATTTCGAGCTTAGTCAAATCTAGCTTAAGCATGCTAATTTCATTCAATAAGGAAGGGCAAGAGAGGCAAACAACTTCTTCATTAAAGCAAGATTTTTCCTTTTTCATAATGGCAATGGTAGAATCATGTTCTTTAAGTTTTTCTTTAAGGATGTCAACTTCTTCAGAAATGTCACAATTTTCTTTTTGTAATTTAAATCTAGCATCCCTATAATCATTCAACGTGAGTTCTAACTCATTAATTTCATTTTGCATTCCTTTACAAACATCAAACAATTCGGCTTTAGTGAAGGAATTTACCTTATCGCTCTTTGCCATTAAGCAGATGACAGCGGAGTGGGCTACCACCTCTTCATCCTCATCCTCAGCTTCGCTGTCCATGTCCCAAGTTAGCATCTTGGCTTTTCCTTTATCTTTGGCAACCTGAGCAGTCTCTTGTCTGCATTGCTTTGCAAAGTACCCCTTTTTCCTGCATTTGAAGCATTCAACTCTATTAGCAGAATCTTGTTCAGAAGAATTTTTATCGTGATTAAAAGTGTTAGAGCGAATGAACCTTCTATGCATTTCTGATCTTTCTTGAGGAGTTGTGATGAACTTTCTGAAGTTTCTAACCATTAGTGCCATCTCCTCATCATCATCTTCACCTTCGCTAGCTTTCAGAGCAAGTGGATTTGTAGCTTTTTCCTTCTCCTCAGGTTTCTCTCTTTCATCAATATTTTGCAATTCAAGCTCGTGGGACATTAGATTACCTATTAAGTCCCCCACCCTCATCTGTGATAAATCATTCGCTTCTTGGATGGCAGTGACTTTAGGTCTGAAAGAGCTTGGCAACGCTGTTAATAATTTCCTCACCTGTTAAAGACTAGAATATGGCTTACCGAGCGAGCTAGACTTGTAGACAATGTTGGAGAATCTCGCAAACATCTCTGATATGGTCTCTGATGGTTGCATGCAAAATCCCTCGTACTCTGTGCTCAGAAGTGCAAGTCTGGACTCCTTCACCTGCGACGTACCCTCATGCGTCACCTCCAAAGTATGCCATATTTCTTGCGCAGTTAAACAATGTGAGATTCTATTATATTCAGATTTATCAAGTGCACAAATAAGAGCATTCATAGCTTTAGCATTTAAAGTATAAGATTTCCAATCATTATCATCCCATTTGTCATTTGGTTTTTCAATCTCAACACCATCTACTTTAATAACAAGCAGTTTATATCCTTTTTCAATTATTTTCCAAGCTTTATAATCAACAGAAATAAGGTAGATTTTCATTCGATTTTTCCAATAAGCATAATCACCTCCATTAAACCTAGGGGACGTGAAACAGACTAACCTTCAGCAAAAGCACTGTCCATAGAGTTAAACATGGTCAATCTAGGCTAGATATCCTAAACTGGCTCTGATACCATTTGTTGGATCTGGATCCTAGCCTAAGGGGGTGAATAGGCTAATAAAAAATTCTCGTGCAACCCACGAGAAATCTCACGCAGTTACAGCCACAACCAGAGTAAATAAGAGACAATCACAGAGTACGCACAAATATACACTGGTTCGATCGCACCAACGATCTACGTCCAACCCCAAGCAAATACTAGCATTAATAAATTCCTTCTGTACACCTACACTGGGGTCCTAGCTCCAACTCCCCACCTAAACTATACCACACTCAACAAAGTGCAGAACACTGTCAACCTAGTAAATGTGTATCTTGACTGCAACAATACGTCAAGACCCTCTTGTCTAGCCCCAACCAGACAAGTCAAAAATAGTCACAAAATAGGTAAAATTTCCCCTACAGAGATCACTACACCAATCAAAAATATAATAATAAAGTAAAGAGTTCAGAATTGCTCAGATTGTGATGGCGTCGGTGTCTCTGTCAATCAGTACGGATCAGATCACGTCTGACGAGTAATCCTCAATCTTTTAAGTTTGGATCTCAATCTATGACTCCTCCAAAGATTGTTGCGTCGATCTCCCTCTACTGATCTGTATGTATAGCAATTCTTGATTCAATGAGATTTGTTGAGAGTTGTGTGCAAAACAATTTATTTATTTGCTTTGTCCTCTTCTCAATTGTTTGCCTGCTGACTTGGAATATCCTTCTTTAATTCCCTTTTGGATTTAATAGCTATAACTTTTGACAACACAACCTGCAAGGCACATGGGCTGTCTATTACTTTGGTATCTGCAAGAAACAAAATCTAGTGGGCAACTCAAAGCAAGTCAAGAAAGAAAATCTCCCAGTTTCTTCTTTGAATTAGTCTTCTCCTTAAGATCATGGCAAGAAGTTCGACAATGGGATCTGGCACTTGGTTGCTACAGTAGGCAACTAAGTCAGTAACATGGTTGGCACCCTAGCTTACACCTCAGTTGTTACGGCTTCTATAGTTGGCACTGATGATAGCGCCTTGGATTATGGGATCGGCAACCTGATGGTGGCCCTTGCATGATGGGTCGGCAAGGGGTGTGGATGTGCTGGGTCGGCAGCCCTCAGAGCATATATTGGCAGCAATGTTGGCTCATGAATGCTCTGGGTTGGCAGTCTTGTGGCACAGGCCACCTGATCGGTCAGCGACTTATGGATGATGCGGCAGCAGCTTCGGTGAATGGGAAGACTCTCCACGGCAACTGAAGTCGATGGCAAGTAGTGATTCGATTGAGGTCCATCTTTGAAGAGGTATCAGATTGAAGTTGATGGAGGCTATATATCGGCAGCGAGGAAAGGAATGCTTGATACTCATGCCAAGCAAGTGGATCTCCTCTCAGCGAAGGTGAGTCAACAGTTCTCAAAGTATCGGTAATTGGCAGCGCTTAGATGAAAGTTGCGGCACCGACGATCTCTCCACGGCTAGATGGATGGTAGCACGTCAAAAAGTGAACTCGAGAGTAGCTTAGCAAATCTCGGTGTTTATGACAACAGGCTGAGGTCCTCTCTCAGTTGATGAAGACGCACGATAGCAGGGAGGTGTCGGCGGCAACGTGGAAAGGCTCCGACAGCGAAAGCACCCAAGATTTCAAAGGCTTTTGTGCATATAATTGCGACAAGGGGTTCTTGGTTATCGCACAGAATGTTGAGGAGTTCCTAGCTTCCTTTAATTTCTAGTAGCGTGAATTCTCTCCTTCAGGAATCCTTTTTGGCCTTGCCCTTTTTTTCTTGCCTCAAAGCCCTTGGAAAAATTTATTATATCCGGGGCTTCTAGCTTAGGATTTGATGCAAGCTTTTATAGGAATATTGCTAGGGTTTCAAGCGACAAGGAGAGGCTAGGATTATGACACCTACCAACTAGAAAATTTGTAATTGACTAAAGATTGGGTTGAATCAACCAACTTGGGATTTGATTTGCAAGTCAAAAGATTTGATTTGAATTTTGATTAGGTGTTTGACTAGGAATTTGGTGGAATCAGATGTTTGCAAATCTAGCTAAATAATTTGATCAAATCCCTCTTGAACTCAAAGTGGCCTCCATTTCATCCCATATTGGACCAAGTCCAATTTGCTTTGCGTATGGCACTTTGACCAAGTCCATTAGCTATGTGGATAGCAATTCCTCCAACGCTTAGAATAATGACTTTGCCATTCCTGAAACACACTTAGCACACATGTTAAATAGTTTGCACACATTTGTCATCATCAAACTAGAGTTTCTAGATCGTTGCGTCCAATATGATGCACATAGATGCCGGAGTCGAACAATGTCAAGGCCGGGTGAGATGACACTAGAATGGTGCCTAAGATATAAAGGAAACTAAGGTGAAAAAAACTACTCTAACTAACAAGGCAACAAGCAATGCAAAACAATAAGATCTAAACTGTGAAATAAAAGACTAGGTTTGAAGAAATACCTGTAATAGCTCCATCCAAGTCTTCAGCCTCAACATCTGTCATGGTGTAAGCCGACCTCTGAGGGTGCGCTGCTTGTCGAAACATCTGCTTCTGTAGTGCCAAAGGTGGTCCATGGACAGCAGCTCCTCTCTGACTTGGGACAGGCGCTCGACTCTGTAGTGGAACTGGCACTCCGACTACAGCATGGCACGCTCTCGGGCAATCTTTAGCAGCGTGGGAGGCATCCCCACACACCAAGCACAATTCCAACTTCTTCCTGCAATCGATCTGAACATGCCCTGGCTTGCCGCAGTAGTGACATGGACCCTTGCTCTGACTCTGCACAGTTTCTCCAGGCCTCTTAAAAGGCACTGTCTGAACCGGTCTCATAGCTGGCCTAGCAGGTGACCGGTACTGCTCCATGGGATGCTTTCCTCCACCAGCTGGAGGATCAGATAGACGCGCTATGATCTCATGATTCCTGACGGTATTCAGCACAGCTCCCATGGTCAGAAAGTCTGCCGAGGACATGGAAGCCTGAATCTTCGGGTGCAGCCCCTGACGAAACCGATCAGCACGGTTCTCCTCATTTTTTACCATATGAGAGGCAAAATGACTAAGCATCTCAAACTCTGCCTCGTACTCATCAACCGTCATATTCCCCTGCTTCCGATTCACAAATCGGCTCAAAAGCTCCCTCTTTGCAGCCTTGGGGAAAAACTTCTCTCGAAACATAGACTTGAAATTCTTCCACTCCACTGGCTTCTACAGGCGTCTCTCCTCAATGCGCCACCAGTTCCTAGCATTCTCGGTCAGCTGCATCTTGACTATCTCAACCTTGGTATCCTCAGGAATCTTTGCAGCTTTCAGCCTCTCTTCTGTGCCCTAAATCCACCGTCAGCAGCTATCGGTCCTTCCCTTCTAGAAAATGTCTTCATCTGAAGCTTATTGAACTGCTTCAATCCAGGAGCAGCTCGAGGGGCAGGCGGAGGCGGTGGTGGTGATGCAGCTGGAAGAGCTTGGGCAGCACAGTGGGACTGCTGAACCAATTGATGATGCACGTCCAGCATCTCTCTCATCACGCCCAGAAACTGGCGGAATTCACCACCCTGGTCTTTCGAAACTCCATTC
This sequence comes from Scilla litardierei, assembly GCA_030789695.1. Lineage (NCBI taxonomy): Eukaryota > Viridiplantae > Streptophyta > Magnoliopsida > Asparagales > Asparagaceae > Scilla > Scilla litardierei. Next base: position 100,265,473 of record CM061135.1, on the reverse strand, counting down.
CTTGAGCTCCCGGATTGGGTGTTGCATCGTCCTGCCATCCTATTAACAAGAAAGACACAATTTAGACTCGCATATAAAACTGGATAATAAAAATGAATGTGAATACTTTTATCGTTTTGAACTTGCAAAAAATGGACATGTATGGGCCACCACTAAAACCTGTCATGTCCGCTTCCCAAAACTACGGAAGCGAAGCGTGACTAAGGTCCACATGGGTTGGAGCTACGAAGCTCGGACCCACTAAGCATACGTGAGGTACTCCAAAGCAATAAAACAGGTCCCTGCATAAAAGATACGAAACAACAAAAGTACTGAAAAGGAAATGCATTCATTTTATTCCAACAGATATCCAGAAAGTATGGAGAGTCTAACAAAAGCCCATCATGGCTACAAACAGCTGAAAGTAAACTAATGGTGCAAGCATCCAACCTAGACAAAAAAGTAAACCGTGCTACGCACCCAACTAGGAAGCAAGAAAACTCTGAAACGACAACAGTGAGGGACCTCTAAGACAGGTCCTCGTTAGGTACGTACTCCGGGTCGACGTCCTCTGGCTCTACGTACTCAGGTATGTCCGGCTCGTCCATGTACTCTGGCTCAACACCTGACGTACATCACCCAAGAGAAAAGGAACTGTACGTCAAGTAAAGTCTACAAAGAAAGGTTAGGCTCTACCGCAAGTGTAAGGTAATTAAGAGCAATATTTTACTGGTTGATTACATGTTGTTATTATGACATGGCAGTTATACTATACAGAAAGTAAAAACGATGCAGGAAAGTAAACGTGACAGTCAGTAGTCGTAGCGTGTGCTACCGGCTACAGGACTAAGCTAGACGAGACAAGACAAGACAAGACATGTGTGACATGAAGGGTTCATGCCTTACGGTTTGAGGGCAGCCAGACCCTCTCCCCGTGCGACAGCTCAACCCTACCCCAAACCCAAGTGCTCAAGACAAGATAATACATGGATCACTCTCGCTGGGAGAGTATCCGAAACCCCCGGTGGCTTTTTGTAACAGCGATCACTCTCGTGTGGAGAGCATCCAAAACGCCCGGAGGCTTTTTGTGTAACAGGGATCACTCTCGCTTGGAGAGCATCTGAAACGCCCGAAGGCTTTTTTTGTCACATTACATGACATGACAATTTGTGAGGAGTTGTTCATTCTAGGGGGTCCACATGCACGTACACACAGGATAGCCCTAAGATGTCAGTTGTTGTTGTTGTGCTAAGACTTCGTCGTCAAGTCTAAGCTGTCAAGGGGGTCTCGGATGCTATTATTTTACATCCGGTTCTCTTTAAATGTACTTTAACTTTCTAAGAAGGAGATGGCCTAAACGTGGCTGTAAGTACACAAGTGTAAACACTTGCCTACGGTGGCGATTACGTCGTCTGTCTGGAGCGTCTCGTCGAAGCGGTGCGTCAGCAAGGGTCTGTCTGAAACAGGTCAACGGCGGTGTCAGGACACGTTTTTTCATCATTCCTATTAGAGTTCATTTCTAGGTCCAACGGGTCTATCCTAACAGTCAAAGTCACGTTTTTGTTTTGGTTAAGCCTAATTGACGATCTATCCTATGTGCACAGATATTCAAGTCCTTCGTCGATGTCTAAGATTTAGTAACGTTTTAAAGGAGCAAAAATGAAATTTAATTATTGTTGACGATTTTTAGATTAGGTTTCGATTCTCTACGGTGGGGGTTCTTACTACGCGTTAGAGGGCTAACCATTTTGATGTTTGATCGAAGAGCGGATGTCGGGTCTGAACGGCGATGGATCTGCATCGTCAGTAACATCTCAGCCGTGGGTACTGTAGCAAGACACTTCTAGATAGCAAGGTGGAGGCAAAAACAGCGAGCAAATGTCGAGATCTCTCCCGGTGCGGGTAGCACAATGGATCTATAGGCGGCGGCAATGTCGGGGAAAACACGCAAGATAGGCAACGTGCGTGAACTCCTAGGAGCAAAGGGGGCTGCCAGGGATTGAAGGAGATCGGTGGGGGGTTGCTCGGCCTGGTGGGTGGCCGACGACGTCAGCGCACGGCGGTGGGCGGCCGTGAAAAGACGAAGAGGACAGATTCGCACAACGGTCGTTGTCGTGCGTCGCAGCAGAAAAGCGGCGACCTGAGTGGTCAAAGGAGACTTGCAGTAGATAAAGGGGTATGAGGGGAATCTAATGGTGGTAGAGTGGTTGCTGGAAGTGGTCGAAGATGGCCGGGTGCCAGCGTTGAAGAGCAGTGCACGGATCTGTCAAAACAGCCGCTAGGGCTGAGTTGCAAAGGGTTTTCGAGGAGGAAGAGATGAGGGAAGAGAGGAAAGGGAGTTTCAGATGATAGAGGGATTCGAGGGGAGTCGATTAGGGGTGGTGGCAGCTAGAGGGGGTGGCCAGAGGGCGACGGCGCCGTCGTTGATGCGGCGCCGGCAGTCTATCCACAACTTGCGGCCAAGGGCTCTTTGGTGAGGTTTTTGAGGGATGAAGGAGGGGAGAGAGGAGAGGGGGAGGAGGAGGAGGAGTTGGCCGAAGAGGGGAGATTTGGTGGTGCCTCGCCGGAGGCTGGGAGATGGCGTAAGGGAGGAAGAAAGTCGGCGGCTACAAGATGGGTTCCAACGTGAGATGCTCTAGGGTAGGGTTTGTTTGATTTTAAAGAGAAGAGTTTGCTAAAAGCTTGTGAAAAGGGGTATAAGTTGAGTGATGACTAGGAGAGAGGGTGAGTGAGGGGGTGTGCAAAGTGGGTAAAAGCTAGGTGAGAATAGACCTAGAATCCCATACATGATACGTATGGATCTCTAAGAGATTTGATTAAGGGCTTGAAATTTGAATTTGATTAGGGCTAATTGGGCTTGATTTTGATTAGTGATTTGGTTGGGCTAGGGGTGTTTGAAAATTATAAAAAAATATCGAGACGATCGTGACTACGAGAGGCTCGGGGGTACGATGGTCAATCGAGCGCTTGGTCCACGGAAAACGAACTAAAAATAAAAAGGTCCAGCAACTAAGTCTAAAGCTACGATGTCTCTATAATCATACCTGATTTGTGGGAGAACGACCCATGAAATGACGTTCACCAAAAATTCCACCAATAACTACTCTTCCATACGGTCACAACGACATATCGCATCGCATAGCCCGGATCCAAGAAGAGACAAAAATAAATATACACACAAAAGAGTTACACGCGTAGAAAAATATCACGGTCGGAAAACGGCTGTTACACTACGTCCCTTCCACCCAGATACCTCTGGATACTCAAGTTAGAACCTTAACTTGATGTTTCCTTTAAACCGACTTGTAGCAACCCTACAGGTGAAATCGAAACACAATCGATTTCCTTGACTCCCACAACTTGGGATCAAGCAAACTACTCTCACAAACCGAGAGTAAAATTAATTACGAAAGTTATGAAATTCGACATGAAATTGCAACACTTTCAATCACATATGCCTTGAAGTAGGACTTGAAGGAGCAAGTGTGTTGTGTGTTGATGTCTCTTCCAAGAAGAGAGAAAGCCCTTTCTCTTGTCACACCAAATGCCTAGAGGATATCACTTTGATTCTAGGTTGGAGAGTAAGAGAGAATGAGATTAGAAATCCAGGGCTTTTTGAGAATGAGAGCTTAGAGATGAAAGCTTGAATTCTAAAGAGCTTGCTTTGGAGAGAGAGATAGGATCCAATGGAACAGTAGAAGATCTCTTTATATGTTCTCTAAAACCCTCAAACAAAAGACCCAAAACCCCCTTTGAAATCCATGTGGAAACAGCCAACGAATAGAATATATACAGCAGACAGTCGACTGACCTCACAGTTTCCTGCTACACTGTGTCAGAGGGTATGTGAGAATTCAAACGGTAACTTACCACATAGGATAGTCGACTGATGAAGGTCAGACATGTGCCTGTAAACCAACTTGTGGCTGATAAACCTTCTATAGGCGACTGAGCGAAACATGAGCAAGTTATGAAAACTCGGGGAGTTTTGGAAAGACATGACATGCTACTGATGTGGTATCCACAGGCGCCAGTGCCATCGGCAGACGACTGTGAAACCAACGTCAGTCGTCTGGCCGAAACTTGCAATCTTGCCAAACACAAAGTGTTAGGACAAGGATCGACAGGCGACTATTGAAGAATTCACAGGCGCCTGTGCCATGGGCAGGCGACTGTGAGAGCAACATCAGTCGTTTGATCGAAAGATGACAAGTTATTGATCTTTGGGCAAGAAAGGGATAGGCGACTGACTGAAAAGTGACAGGCGCATGTACTTTATACAGCAGTCGCCTGATGAAAGTTATAGCAGAAAGCCCAAAAACCAAATGACAAAGTATATGCAAAACAGACGACTGTAGAACAAATAACAGGCGACTGTTTGGAGACATGCGACTATAAATCGTTCAACAGTCACCTGTTAAAAGTCCAATATGCACATGTTAGGGAATAATGAATTGGAGGCCAAGGAAATGAGTTCTAATGATTTCTTAGGACAGAAATAAAGATGTGTGTTCGCTCCAACATAATTCTACTTCTAAGCTACATACTAGAAGAGAATAAAAATATTACATCTTGTTTTGCCTATCTTCTTTCAGAATGATCTTGAAGTCTTCTAGGATCTTTAATCATCATCTTCCAATCTACTTTACATGCTTCGATTGATCCTTGAGTGACATCCACAACTAATTGATCTTCAAGATATGCTTAGGCAATGGATTAACTACAAGTAAGGGATTAGTCACAAGTATTTATGTTTGCTCATTATCAAAACCAAGTAGGAAGAAGTCCAATACTCAACATACTCCAATCGGTCGAGTAGAATTGACGGCAGAAGACCATTTTAGCGTTGCTCTGCAGATGGGCTGACTCGACCGAGTGGCTCACTCTACTTGGTCGAGTGGAAAATGTGACAAAGTGTTGATTCCCCTCCTTTTGCAGGCTCCTCTACTCGGACCGAGTGGCAATGCCACTCAGTCGAGTAGCTTCCTTTCTCCTCCAATGTGAGAATAAGCTACTCTCCTCTTCTCCTTTCGATTCCTTCTTCGGTCCTTCATTGATTTACGCACTCCCTCCATTGATTACCTGCACAAGAAAGTAAGTGTCAGAAATTTTTATATTTTTATATTTTAGGATTTTTAAATGAATTTTAAATGTTTTTTTTTTGAGTTTTTGAATAAAAATGAAAGAAAAGAAATAAATAAAACTAAATCTAAAAAAATCTGGGTTGCCTCCCGATAAGCGCTTGTTTAAAGTCGTAAGCTCGACTCCTTTAGATCTTCAATATCGCTTCAAAATATTTGGCGTAAAAGAGATGCGCTCATCATGCTTCCTAATGAGGCCATGAGGTGGGAGTTAGTCTATCGTATCCTGTAGACCTTCAGCAGGCTTGTCAATGTCATCCGTCCTTCATGGCGCTCCAAAGATGCTTTGTTGATATCTTGACAACCTCGGGGTTGTCATCATTTTCATCTTCCAAACATCGTCGATGATATGGTGTGTTAGGTGGTTCCTCGTCCGATACTTTCAAGTTGGCAGCCAATGCCCTAATATGTATGACGTCGCCGTCATTGTCCATGTCCCGCCTCATAGGGTCCTTCAAGACCTCCTCGATGGTGAATTCCTCAGCAACTTCCTCCTCTATGAACTCCAAATAACTTGCATCTTCCTTGGGGAAACCCTCCTTCATCGACTTCTGCAAGTGGAACTTGATTAGTGTTTATTATACATAGTTTTTCCTCTTTTTCATGCACGTTTTACATCGTTATATTCTCCATTCCTCCAAGTTTTCCCTGTTTTTATCTTCTCTTTTGCTTTTAGGGTCCCTCTTATGCTTTGCAAGAAATATGTGCCGTTTAGGGACCATATGATGAGATTCTAGCACAAAGAGGCAAAAGGAGCGAAGCCGGGGGATCAAAATGTGCAAGGGAGGAGAAAGTTGTGAGCAACAAAGACCCATGCGGTCACGTCATCCTTATCCATGCAGACGCGCTAATGTGCGTTGGGAATACGATCTATGCAGTCGCATGACACAGATACGCACGGCCGCGTCCAAGAGCCCCAGAACATGCATCCACGCGACCACGTTGAAGATCACCAAACGGCCGTCTCACTGAGGAGTAAGATTGAAGATCTAAAGTTGACGCGGCCCGTGCAAAGGAAGACGATGTGGCTGCTCTTTTCTGAAGATTAAAGCCAAGCGACGTGGCCGCGTCATAGTCAACACGACCGTGAAGCCTGATTCGATGCGACCGTGCCCTTAGTGGCGTGACCACGTCACTGAAGCCCCCAGTTCCCCATATACACCATAGCGCGACATGACCGCTTTGTTTTCGACGTAGTCACGTCGGATTGGTTTCCTGAGGCTGTTAGGGAATGTTTTAAGGGGCTTTTTGGTTATTTGGGCACACGTATTTAAGCCGCCCTTCTTCCTCCTACGATTGGATCTCTCTTTTATCAGTTTTTAGTTATTTTCTAGGGCTTTGGAGGGGTTTGTAAGAACTTCTAGCCCTAGTATTTTGTTATGCCAGTTGTTCTTATTGCTTTCTTTTGTAATAGCTTAGCTTTTCTTAATTGAAATTCTCTCTTTTTATTATTGCTGATGTGTGTTATCATCCATTGCTAATCTAAGCTGAATCCATGGCTTTTGTTACTTACCCATTGCTAGAAACAAGCTATATTACCATTAATAGTGAGTAGTTTTTGTCTAGGGCAATGGGATGAACCACATTGGATTAAGGCTATGGGTTGGACGATTTGTTTAGCTTAGTTGCTGGGCTAATTGAGATCAGATATACATTGGGATGATTATTATCGTCGTAGATTTAACCCCTCCCTTCGAGGCGATTGGATTGGCTGCCGACGAAAATTGGTACCAATCTAGGGATCCAATCCCTAGGACGATCCATACTATCAATGTGGCAGACGAGAGTCGGGCGCCAATTAGAGCCCTCCTGATATAGGTCTGATCCCCGAACGCTACTATGGACGGGAGGAAGATTGGGAATATTCGTCGAGCGTAATGCGTCCAACGTCACCGATGCATCGGCAAGAGTTGACATCTGTGTAGGTTGGGTTAGCATATCATTGCATTGCAACAGCATGGGGTAGGACTTGACGTAGGAGAATAACCTATCCTGCATCACAACAGTGGGGGAAAGGCGAATGCCCTTAGGTCACACAACCTCTCCTGAGCCCCAATGAGTCCGGCAATCGGTTGATTACTAGTCTAACCATAACCTTAGTCCAATGGCAGGGATTCCCCATGCCCTAGATCCTTTATCTTTTGATTCACCCTCGTCCCATTTCATCAACCAACCATCGTTACGATCGCGTAGCTTTCAAATGAAGACTTATAGACCGGTACGCATTGACCGCCTCCCTATGTTCGACCCGTCAGTGCTACACATGACCAGTGCACTGCAGTATTATTATTAGCGTCATCGTTGATACGCCGATCAACTTTTTGGCGCCATTGCCGGGTAGGCACGATTTGATACTGGTTTTTGTCTTTACCGAGAGACTATGCATTTTTTGTTTATTCTTGCTTGTATCTCTCTTTTCTTCATTTATTCTTGGTGCTTTTGACGTTTCTCTTTGGTGTGACTCTTTTGCATGCATATGAGATCTCATGGCATTGCAGATTTGTGTCTGCTGGACCCAGAGATTGAAGCCACAAAAGAAGACTCAACGTCGAAAGGAGTAGGAGACAAGTGACACGTCCAAAATATTGCACTGATATTCCTAGGTATAGGATGTCGATCAAATAGTAAACCTGGTGAGTCCATGAATGTATTCCTCAGGGACAAAGTAGCCTACAAGTTTCAAAATTTAAAATTAAGCGAGAAAAATTATTTGATGAGAGGTGAACCACCCTTCGAAGGCGATTTTTGATTGGGGTTTACGTGAGGTAAAAGTCGTTCTAAGATTTTACGAAAATAGAATATCGTGAGTGTGAAAATATAATTTATGACAAGCGTGTGTGTGTTGTGTTTTCGTTAGTGGTGCAGTAGGTTATGTTATTCATTCTCCATAGATTCTCAATCCCGCATCCATGCTAAGGTATGTGGATCAGATGATAAAGCTTTAAAACGATGATTTTCAATTAAAAAGATAATCGTAAAAACAATTGATTTCTTTGAATAATAAAATATAAAAGATGAACCTCGCGGTTCGTCACCCTCCTTGGGCTCCTTTACAAATGATGCACATAGACGATGCCTCGCGGCATGTCATCCTAAGCGGATTCTTGTGCATATTTCAAAAAAATGAAGAAATCAATGTTTTTTAACTGTTTCGGTAATTGCATAAATTATGGAGACATGAAAGGAAAGATCCTAGCAATACTAATTTCCACACAACCAACCCACGGTACCTTAGCCAAGCATGGTAACAAAAATGACAATTTTCATTAATACAAACATCGTTTCATTACAAAACTTAATACAAATATAATAAAAATAAGGAAAGAAAGGGAGTTTTTCACCACTTTTGAAGCCCAAACACCTCCAAACTTCTCCTTAAGCCGAGAAAACTTCTCTGGAATGGGAAGAGGAAGTTCTCAACTTCGAAATGTAATGAAAATCACTCAATTTGGAGGTTGGATCAAGAAGTTATGCCCATAACACTCTTTTTATATGCAGATGGGTCTGCGGTCTCTTCAACAAAGGTGGGTGCCGCCCACGTGGTCAAAGCGGGTGGCGCGGGCATTTAAAACAGCAAAAGCAGGCATCGCCTACATGGTCAAAGAGAACGGCGCCTGCTTTGACTGGCGGGCGCAGGTCGGCACCGGCCAGGCAGGCGGGTCTGCCTGCATTTAATGAAGGCAGCGCCAGATGGCACCCGCTTGTGTGAAACCCGCCCGCAGCTCGGGGGGAGCTGGCGTCAGCAGTATTATTAATTTTTTTCTTTTTACAACACCTTTACTGGCCTTTTAATGCATAGAAAATTGCTCTGACCTCCGAAAAATATGGAAAAATAGCCGTTGGATTCGGAAAATTGAATGCTTCACCTGAAAAATAAAATTAAGACAAAATTAGGCCATAAAGTTGTATTTTGCATATAAACAAGTGATATACTCTATTATTAAATGATATTACAAAAATAAACTTATTAGAGATCAAATAGATATTACATATACACAAAATACGGTCTAAATGAGGGTCTAAAAATGTAATATTATCCTAGAATCATACCCTGAACTAGTTTTTGCTAGTCTCTTAGCAAAATAAGCGAATATACCATAAATATGTGATACACCCCATATTCACTTCAATAAGCTTAAAATGAATTAAGAATAATATTACCCAACAAAGTTCAATAACTATCATGTGTTTTCATGGACTAATGCAAAAATTCACAATTTTATCTCAATCCACACATATTCAGAATCGCAAAAATGCAATTATTTAATCAAATAGGTAATCACATGTCCTAGGTTGTAACTTTCCTAGGATTAGGTCATCACATCACCCAAAGTATAAGATCTTGATCTTGAATCCACTCAAAATATCTCATCTCTTTTTTTCTTTTACTTTTTTTCTCTTTTCAAAATAACATTTTAGAGCAATCCATGTAACGAGCGTTAGGTCAATGACTCCCATACTAGACGGTTTTAGGGCATTAGGTTTTTAAAAACCCCTCAGACTTAATAACTCGGAATGCATACCTTCATAGATTTTGCATGATTGAACTATTTTTTATTTTTGTGTTAGTTTGCTTGATTCTAGGTTGTTTGATTCATTATACATAGAAATTAAAAATAGAAAAAAATTAAAAGCAAAAAAATGTGCTTAATGAATATCTTTTCCTTGGTATCATTCAAGTGGTATTAATGAATGAAATTCATATCCTTGTAGAAATCATTGTATTATTGTTATACATGCGCGTGTTAGAATTCCTAAGTAGCCATGACATGTTTAATGAATTGAATAACTTGATTTCTACAACTACAATCTCGCTTCCACGTTTATTGAATATTGTTACACAATTGGAGACACTTTTATGATATTTTGGAATGTAAGTTGAAAATAAATGATAAATCTAAGGGATATGATGTGTATTTACCATGGATAAAAATTGAGCATAAAAGAGTTGAATATGAAACAAGAAAATGAAAAAGAATGAATATTGCTCCATATGTAAAATGGATACAATTCATGGCAAGTATACTACCCACGAGTATCCACCATATGCTTTATGGGTAATCATTAGTGTTGGTGTATGTTACTCATCAAGCAATGGCACCCCCACATTTAAGAGTCTTTATATGCTATGCTTTTGGGGTGTGATACCTTGAACTCATTTTTAATGAGGTGGGAAAAATCAATCCTAGTGATATCATGCTTACTGAAAAATGTGGATTGGTTTTGGTTGATTTTTATGAGAGTTTCTCCCTTTGTGCTTCAATTAGTTAATCATCACACTTATACGATGGTGTAGAAGTCTACGTTACTCTTTTCATAGAGTTTGAAGTGCTTATTTTAAGGAAAATGACATGCAAGTGCTAATTGAAATTTATAATGCTTTATTTTTGCAAGTGACATGAACTAGACTTCGTGTATATGCTTTTGATGATACAAAAGGGGGAGAAAATATTGAAGATTTGGTACATTAATGCTTATATTTGCATACCTGAATATTGGTTCAAGGGAGAACATTAATGAATTATTGAGTATTTGAATATATGTTCAAGGGGGAGCATGAAAATAGGGGGAGCATGCCATGCTTATTTGTATCACATTATCATTTTTACATGCTTGTATGCTTGTACATCAAGTGTTATATTATTGCATACATCCTCCCATTATCACACTTCACACGATCATATCACGATGTATTATTTGGAACGTTAATGCTAATCCTATAATCGTTTGTAATCATCAAAAGGGGGAGATTGTTGGATACTACGTATGTTGGACACAACGATCGCTAACTTTGTGTTTGACGATAACAAGCGTGTGTGAACGTTCTAATGTGTATGCTAAGTGTTTTCAGGAGTGGCACGCTTGTAAATCTTTAAAGAGAAGACTAAGTCAAAGTGATGGAGATTAATGGCTATTCAGGTGCAATGGGTACCTAGTCTAAGTTTGGATTAGGTGCAGAGAATTTCTTGATTGGATCCTATATCAATTACCACAAATCAATTTCATATTACCATCTCCTTATCCGACTCATACTTGGTGGGAATCAAATCAATTTCATATCACATATTCCTTAGATCTTGGGATTCCCTCTCATCCACACACATGCCATATCCTATGCCGACCAAATCCCTTGCCTTGCCGCAACCTTAGTCTAGGGTTTCCACCTCATTGCCGACCTAAGCAATTAAGCCCCATCCTATATAAACCCTTGATGCAAAGGGGGTCATGAGTTGCGGCCAACATACAAGGAAGGCCAAATCAATCAAAAGAGAGAGGAGGAGGATTTCGGCCATAAGCCCTAGCGAATTATCAACAATGCGGCAAGCATCCTCAAGCCCCTATCTTCAAAGAACTAGCTAGCATCATGCATTTCCCTTGCCGCAATTCTCCTAGCAACTCCCTTCAATTCTGCTGCAACTTGTGTTTTCCCTTCACTGCCGCAATTTTGGAGCATCATCAATAAAAGCCAAGTGCCAAATCTTGAATCAAAGCCGAAATTCTCCTGGTAGCTCCCTTGCCGACATTGTTGACCAAGAATCCCAGATTGCCGCAATATAAAGGGGACCAAGCCTTCATTGCCGAACTCTTCACAAGCCAAAAGATATCAAGCCGCAAGGTACTCACACCAATCAGAGAGGAGAGCCGCAAACTTTGACACAACAACTACTCCCGAATCTTTGTTGCTGCAGCCTGTGCCAAGGAGAGCTGCTCACGCATCTTTAGCAGCCGCAAGTTTTGAAGACCCCCCTGTGCTACAGCCGCATTATTTGACCAGGGGATCAAGTTCCAAGCTCCTTTAATTATTCAAGTCTTCTTCATCAACAAAGGGGCTGCCGCAACATATAGAGGTAAGTTCTGTGTTATTAATACATTAGTAACCTCTCTCCTTCCTTGTGTACAGGTGAAGCAAACAAAAGAAATACAAAATAAGTTTAGAAAGACCAGAAGTTTGAGGGATTAAGGGCTAAACAAATTGATTAGGAGAGCATGCTGCAAGTTTGAGAGAGCCGCAAGTTTTGACTCTTCAAACTCCCAACTACAAGTTCCAAGGGTGTAACATGTCAACTTGTTTTTTGCCTTGTTTAATTTCCAACTCAATTTAGTGTTGTTTGCCTGCATTTGATTTAATTCATCTCCTCATATATTTTTGTTTGGTTGTTTGCAAGCACTCTTGCACTTGCCGACCTTATGGCGATCATCAAAGTTAATTGTCGCAACTTTCCAAACTGCCGCAAGTTCATTATAGTGCAAAGCTCACACTGTCACAACATCATTATAGTGCAAAGCTCGACTACCGCAACATCCTAGGAGGGGTACTACACAACCTGAGTTGCTGAGAGATGACTACATCACGTCAGATTGGATCTGACCCGAGCTAATTGTCAGAGACGACGATGGCTATACAAAACTGAGATTTCTAAACTATTATTATTATTTTTGTGTAGTATTGTCTGATCTCTATAGGGGAACTTTGCCGTTTACTTGTGATATGTTAGGGTCTGTCTAGTAGTGGTTTAAACAAGAGGAACTTGACGGGTGTCGTTAAGTGAGAGCATATACTAGGATTGATAGTGTTGAACATGGTAAGTGGGGTACTGATCCCGGTGAGTGTACTGACGTTGGTTCTCTAGCTATTAAGGTTGTGCCTATACACTATTAATATAATATTTGCTTTTGGGGGCTAGACGTAGGTCGTGGTGATCGACTGAACCAGTGTAAATCTGTTGTGTATCTGTGTATGATTATTATTTACCCTGCTTGTGATTATACATGCGTGTGATATCTCGTGGGTTGCACGAGAATTTTTTATTAGCATATTCACCCACCTCTAGGCTTAGATCCAGATCCAACAAGTGGTTTCAGAGCAGGTTATAGCATCTAGCCTAGATTGAGCATGAATAACTCTATTGATTGTGCTTTTTCTGAAGGCCACTCCATATCACGACCCCCTAAATTTAATGGAGTAGATTATGCTTATTAGAAATCTAGGATGAAAATCTACTTGATATCTGTTGATTATAAAGTTTGGCACATTGTCGAAAAAGGTTATAAGCCACCTATAATTAAAGTTGAAAATGTTTATATGCTTAAACCTGAAGACAAGTGAGATGATAATAATTGGAGATTATATTCTTTAAGTAGAAAATCTATGAATGCTCTTATATGCTCTCTTGATAAATCTGAATTTAATCGTATCTCACATTGTCAAACTGCGCAGAAAATATGGCATACACTTGAGGTGACGCACGAGGGAACGTCATAGTTGAAGGAGTCTAGACTTGCACTTCTAATCACAGAGTACGAGAGATTTCACATGCTACCATCAGAGTCCACATCAGAGATGTTTATGAGGTTCACCAACATCGTCTACAAGTCTATCTCCCTCGGTAAGACATATTCTAGCCTTGAACAGGTAAGGAAAATCTTAAGGACGTTGCCAAGCTCTTTCAGGCCTAAAGTCACTGCCATCCAAGAAGCGAAAGATCTGTCGCAGAAGAGAGAGTAGAGGACTTGATAGGCAACTTAATTTCTCATGAGCTTGAGCTGCAGAATATCAAGGCTAGAGAGAAACCAGAGGATAAGGAAAAAGCTCCAAAGCCACTAGCTCTTCAAGCTAGTGAAGATAACGATGATGAGGAGGAGATAGCATTGATGGTTAGAGGCTTCAGAAAACAAATCAAGACTCCTCAAGGAAGAGCTGACATGAAACAAAGGTTCAATCGTTCTAACCATTATAATCCTTCTAGAAATTCATCTGAACAGACTGCTATTAATAAGGTTAAATGTTTTAAATGTAAAAAGCAGGGTCACGTTATAAAGGATTGCCCACAAGACACAGCTAATATTGCGGAGAAGAAAGGAAAAGCTGTGGTGCGAACATGGGACATGGATAGCGAGGATGAGAATGAGGATTGCACACATTCCTCCTTCTGCCTCATGGCAAAAGATGATGAGGTAAAATCTGGTAGTAAAGCTGAACTTCTAATTATTTGTAAAGGCATGAAAGAGGAAACTGAAGAGCTTAAATCCATATTAGAAGATTATAGAAATTCCAACTATGAAATGCAACAAGACACTTACAACATGATATTAGAAATTAAGGAACTAAAAGGAAAAATTGTTGCAAGTGATTCTACTATTGCTTTGTTGGAAAAAGAGAACTCAAGGTTGCATGAAAAAGCTAATTTTCTTTCATGTCCTTCTTTATTGAATGATATTAGCATGCTTAAGCTAGATTTAATTAAGCTTGAAACTGAAAAATATTATGTGATTAAAGAGCTTAATGACAAATGTGCATGCTGAAATACTGAGCTTAAAGAAAAATTGATTGCTTTTGCAAAAAGGGAAGAGGAAAACAAGAAAGCTTTTATAAGTAAATGCACTTTGATTGTGAATGAAAACACTTTATTGAAATCCAAAATCACAAGTCCAGAATTCTTATTAAAGAAATTCTCTATAGGAAAACAATCGTTGGATACTATTCTAGAGAATCAACTTTATGGCAATAATAAACGTGGTCTTGGATAGGACGTGAAACATGCTAAAAGCCTATTTATAAGAAAATTCACAATGATCCATTGAAAGTGAAAAATATTTATGAAAGGTGATGTACTTGTGCTAGTGTTGGTCATACATCCTACTATTGCAAGTTTTGGAACACAAATATGAAGTTCAAACAAATATGGGTTCCTAAATCTTTGATGACTAACATGAGTGGACCTTATTGGATTCCAAGGTCACAAATAGCATATACATGTATGCATGATGGAGATTTGGTGAGGAGTTTTTGGATTGAACGCTTTGATTATAGTTCCTTAGCCAAATGTCGACGCGAAGGTATATCTTTCTCTTTGAAATTAATGCACACCTTCATAGATTTTGCATGCTTGAACTATTTTTTATTTGTGTGTTAGTTTGCTTGATTCTAGGTTTCTTGATTCATTATATATAAAAATGAAAAAATGAAAAAAAAATAAAAGCAAAAAAAAATGTGCTTAATGAATATCTTTTCCTTGGTATCATTCAAGTGCTATTAATGAATGAAATTCATATCCTTGTAGAAATTATTGTATTATTGTAATAGCTACATGCACATGTTAGAATTCCTAAGTAGCCATGACATGTTTAATGAATTGAATAACTTGATTTCTACACTTACAATCTCACTTACATGTTTATTGAATATTGTTGCACAATTGGAGACACTTTTATGAAATGTTGGAAAGTGAATGTAGGTTGAAAATAATCAATAAATCTAAGGGATATAATGTGTATTTACCATGGATAAAAATTAGCACAAAAGAGTTGAATACGAAACAAGAAAAATGAAAAAGAATGGATATTGCCCCGTATGTAAAAAGGATACAATTCATGGTAAGTATACTACCCACGAGTATCCACCATATACTTTATGGGTAATCATTACCGTTGGTGTATGTTACTCGTCAAGCAATGGTACCCCACATCTAAGAGTCCTTATAGGTATGCTTTTGGGTTGTGGTACCATGAACTCATTTTAAATGAGGTGTGGAAAATCAATCCTAGTGATATCATGCTTATTGGAAAATGTGGATTGGTTTTAGTTGATTTCTATGAGAGTTTCTCCCGTTGTGCTTCAATTAGTTAATCATCACACTTACACGATGGTGTAAAAGTCTACGTTACACTTTTCATAGAATGTGACGTGCTTATTTTAAGGAAAATGACATGCAAGTGCTAGTTGTAATTTATAATGCTTTATTTTTGCATGTGACATGAACTAAACTTCGTGTATACGCTTTTGATGATAACAAAAGGGGGAGAAAATATTGAAGATTTGGTGCATTAATGCTTATATGTGCTTACCTGAATACAGGTTCAATGGGGGAGCATAATGAATTATTGAATATGTGAATATATGTTCAAGGGGGAGCATGAAAATATGGGGAGCATACTGGTTGACTCGGAAGGACGCGCAAAGAGCACGCCTTCCACTCCCAAGTGTAGGAGTGCCAATGCAATATATAAATAACTGGTGAGTACCGGGTCGGATCACAGGGACAATTCATTCTACATTCACAAGTTTGATGGACAAAGAAAAATAAAGTGTGATGCAACAATCTCAATTACGGTGGATGAGTGTATGAAAAAGTGTGGTGAAACTAAAAAAATTCTAAGTGGGTATGGTTAGAGAGCCAAAGGGGATTTAGGATAGCTATGCGAGGAGAAAGGGTTGTGGGTTCATTTAGATTGGCGTTAATTAAGCTCTAATTACCGCATATAACTCAATTGGTCATCTGGCTAAGGAAGCCCAATCGGAAAGTTTAGCTTTCATGAACACGAAAAATTGCAATAGGGATGGACGCATCATCACGGCACTAATCAAATATGAGCATGGTATTTTCTCAAATTGTGCCCTCTCGGGTCTTAGCCAATAAAATTGTACCCTAATTACACACCCAACATTAGCATATAAAATGAGCAAGAGGAAATTAGGGCAAGAATTAACAACCAACCCAATGAATCACAATCCAAGCCAATCAATACTACTCAATCATACTAACCAAAATGATATTCATAAGCAAATTCATCAAAGTTCAATACAAAGAGAGATATCAAAATTACACAAGAAAAGAGGGAAGAGATCACCAATCTCTCAAGAAATGAGGCTTCTCTCTCACTTGGGCACCTCCTCCAAGCTCCCCAAGCTCCAATGGCCTCCTCCCCTAGCCCTAATGGGGGAGAAGAAACCCCAAAGAAACCATAAAAATCGCCCAAAACCGCAGCAAAATCCCCAAAATGAAGCTAACTCTAATTTTCGCACAGGCGCCTGCAAATAGAAGGGAAACGGGCCGGATCTCGGGGGGCCTTGCGGGTCATCAACCCGCTCCAATGCAAGGAAGCGGCCCGCTCCAAAAATTAATTAGCGGGCCCGCTCCAAAACAACGAGCGCTGGGGGGGTGGGGCACGCGCTCGGCGCGTGCCCCCGCAGCTGCTTGTGCGTGCGCTTTAAAACTTATTATTTTTTTTCGATTATGAACGGCCCAGCGGAGCGGGCCGGCCAACGGGCCGGCCCGCAAAAAAAGATTTTTTTTTTTTGAAAAACGCCAGCGGCCCCCTCGCTGAGCGGGCCACTGGCCGAAGTTTTTTTATATTTTTTATATTTTCTATTTTAAAATTTCCAGAAGTCCCATTCTTGCTCCAAAAATTCCCCAAAAAATAGCTGGAAGCTCCCAAAAATTCTGGAAAAATTTCAGAAAATCCAGAAAAATCCCAGAAGTACCTGAAAATTATGGGGAGCAAAAATTAGTCCATGTAAACCACATTTTATGTATAAAATACGAATAAGCTTCAATATTTCACAATATCACAAATACGCCCGTATTAAAGCCAAAATAACATGATATACACATAAAATGCTCAGAAATATGGGAAAAATACAATTTATATCCTGAATCACACCCCCAACTAGCTTTTTGCTAGTCCTTAGCAAAATATGCGAAAAATTCGGATTAAATTGAAAAACTTGCACCAACTCAAGATATCCTCATGGCATACACAAAATGGTATTTTCAATTGATTTCAAAGCCAATATACCCAATGTATGAAAGTAAATAGCAAATGACACAATCTTCAATCCAATTAAAAGAAAAGTAAGGAAATAAGCACCGTATCACATATATCGGGAAATATCACGATGTCAAATTTTCGAATTTTCAGGGAAATGGCCAAAACAAAAGAAATTCCTTCTAAGTTGTGGGAGATGAGATTGCATCACTCATGTTGCTTATTCTTTCATTTTTTTTCTTTTTTTTTCCTTCCTTTTTTTGTTTTTGATGTTTATGTTTTGCATTCACGCGATAACGCCATGAAATGCAAACACGACCACATTTGCATACACGCGATAACGCTATATAGGCAAAGGGATGGAATGATCCCCTAAATCTCATTTTTGGCTTCCTCCCCAATGTTTCGTGGGGCACCGGCTACTCAATTTGATTAGAAAGAAACATTCACTTATACTAACTCTCTTTCTCATTCTCAACATGAATTAGCAACTCATCCACCCACTCCTTAGAAGAAAGCAAAGCATGCACAATTGGCCAAATCCAATCCAATTAGAAACTACACCATTCATCCCAATTCATGCAAACACTTACACCAAACTATTCCCGAATTGTTTCAAAGAGAAATCACGACATATAAAATAGTTCATACATGGCATTTTCGCATAAGAATCCAAAATGGAAAAGGAATGAAAACGTGCCAATCAAACATCGAGAAATCGATACCAAAATAATAATCCGAAAATAGCATGACATGAAAGCATGTAGGGACAACACAAAGCTAATGGCGTAGGGACAAAGAGGCCAAAATATGATATGCAATGAAGTGCAATGGGATGAGGCAAAGCATGGAGGGATCTCAAAAAAAAATTTAACACCAAAATTCTAACAATTCTAAAGATTCTAACACTCTCCCCCCAACTTAAAATAAGCATTGTCCTCAATGATGGAAGAGTATCAGATCTTGGCAAAAGATCCTAGAAAAGAGGAAAAAAATATGAAAGCAAACATGCAAAAGCAAACTAACTAAATTTTTATTTATTTACACTATTTAAAGGAAAGAATACACCTTAGCAAAAGGTAGATCTCGAATATATAATGGTGGTGGCAACTGCTCGATCATATCCTTTTGCTCCTCCGCGAGCGTCGCCACGTCCAATGCCCTAGCTCCATTGCGGGCATTAATGGCAAGCGACACAACCCCAAGCATCTCCTTGTGATGGGTTCCTACCAAATAGGGGAGATAGGTTGTGTCAAAAATAATTGGGCGAGAGCATCCATCCAAGTGAAAAGCTTGCCAAAATGGGTCGTCGAAATGAATAAATGAATTTACGATCAAATGACGACAATCTGAATCATTATAATATGGAAGTAAATAATTTGATTCGAGGGTGGAGGAAAAAGTAAGATGGGAACTTCCCTGAAATGTGATGCTAGGCTCGGGATGATGCACGGCCTCAGGAGGAGGTGGAAGTGGCTGCAGAGAGAAAACTGGAGTAGGAGGGAGCTCGGGCTCAATGTATACCTTGTCGCAATCCCCGTCACTATCCTCTTCCTCGACATCAATATCAACATCAACGATCTCTGCAGCACTCCCCACAATGGGTAACTGCTCCTAACAAACCTCCTCGATGACTGGCAAGTGCGCATCCTGAGTCGAGGGAAGTGACATATGTGACAGGACTGGAGGTAGACTCATCTCAGGCAAATCCAAGCACGCATCACCCTCGTCATCCCAGAAATAGTTCATCTCAGTCGTCCTCCCTAAGTACTCAACCGCCTCGACCTGTGAGGCTAACTCTGAAGTGGAATATGGCTCAGGCTTCATGGTGTCCTCAATCTGCTCTAGGCCATCATGCACATCCGTTTCATCCTCAACCTCAAAGTGAAAATGCATCATGTCACTGTCGTGGTCGACATGCACTCCATTATCTATCTCCTCTGACTCCTCAAAATATATGTGCTCAAATTCCTCTACTTGGCCCCAATGCACCCTCTTCACAAGTTTTTCTTGGAATTCCATAGGGTCGCAATGGAATGAGCCCTCAGCTGGCTCCTCAGGCTGGTACTGGACCTGCTGCTCTGCATCATGAAGTGGAAACTGGGACTGGCCATCATCCTCATATCCAAGTGACGGCTCCCAAGATGGCGCAGTCTGCTCCCACTCTGCAAGGTCCCTCAGATAACACCATGAATCCTCGGTCGAATAATCAAAGAATCCTCCACCGCAGCACATCTGCACGACATCTCGCCCAGATGGCGATAATCCGGTATAAAATATCTGCAGGAGATGATCCTCGTGGAAACTCTGGTGTGGGCACGCAAGCACCAAATCAGTGAACCTCTGCCAAGCCTGATGGTAGGCCTCCCATTCAGCTTGGGCAAAGCTCGCTATGTACTGCTCCATTGCCTGCCGTCCATGTACCTGCTCCAAAAAGATAGGCAAAAACACTCGGAGAAATTCAGCCTGAAACGACAACCAAGTAAAATGTGAGTCGAGAGACAAAGAATCAAACCACAATCTAGCATCATCTTGTAAAGAAGAGGGAAAAAATCTGAAGTATATGCAATCATCGCTAATGTTCCCACAAAGACATGAATACGTCCATTCTTTAAAAATTTTAATATGTAAATGAGGGTTCTCCCACTCCGTGCCATGAAAGTATGGCGGAAGTGGGATATCCTCCAAATCAAAGTCCGAAAAATCTGAAGAAGATGCCATGTTGTTAAAAAAATTTCACAAAAAAATGAAAATAAACAACCAAAAGACTCAATAAGTGGAAAATAAATAAATGGAAAGACACACACTAAAAGATAGAAGTATCACACTAAAGCTTTCAAAATCAATCAAAAATTGCTATAGTAGAAACCGTTGTCCCCGGCAACGGTGCCAATTGGTTGACTCGGAAGGACGCGCAAAGAGCACGCCTTCCACTCCCAAGCGTAGGAGTGCCAATGCAATATATAAATAACCGGTGAGTACCGGGTCAGATCACAGGGACAATTCGTTCTACGTTCACAAGTTTGATGGACAAAGAAAAATAAAGTGTGATGCAACAATCTCAATTACGGTGGATGAGTGTATGAAAAAGTGTGGTGAAACTAAAAAAATCCTAAGTGGGTAGGGTTAGAGAGCCAAAGGGGATTTAGGATAGCTAGGCCAGGAGAATGGGTTGTGGGTTCATTTAGATTGGCGTTAATTAAGCTCTAATTACCGCATATAACTCAATTGGTCATCCGGCTAAGGAAGCCCAATCGGAAAGTTTAGCTTTCATGAATACGAAAAATTGCAATAGGGATGGACGCATCATCACGACACTAATCAAATATGAGCATGGTATTTTCTCAAATTGTGCCCTCTCGGGTCTTAGCCAATAAAATTGTGCCCTAATTACACACCCAACATTAGCATATAAAATGAGCAAGAGGAAATTAGGGCAAGAATTAACAACCAACCCAATGAATCACAATCCAAGCCAATCAATACTACTCAATCATACTAACCAAAATGATATTCATAAGCAAATTCATCAAAGTTCAATACAAAGAGAGATATCAAAATTATACAAGAAATGAGGGAAGAGATCACCAATCTCTCAAGAAATGAGGCTTTCCTCTCACTTGGGCACCTCCTCCAAGCTCCCCAAGCTCCAATGGCCTCCTCCCCTAGCCCTAATGGGGGAGAAGAACCCCCAAAGAAACCCTAAAAATCGTCCAAAACTGCAACAAAATCCCCAAAACGAAGCTAACTCTAATTTTTGCACAGGCGCCTGCAAATAGAAGGGAAACGGGCCGGATCTCAGGGGCCTGCGGGTCATCAGCCCGCTCCAATGCAAGGAAGCGGCCCGCTCCAAAAATTAATGAGCGGGCCCGCTCCAAAACAACGAGCGCTGGGGGGGCGGGGCAAGCGCTCGGCGCGTGCCCCTGCAGCTTCTTATGCGCGCGCTTTAAAACTTATTTTTTTTTCGATTATGAACGGCCCAGCGGAGCGGGCCGGCCCGCAAAAAAGATTTATTTTTTTAAAAAATGCCAGCGGCCCGCTCACTGAGCGGGCCGCGGGCTGAAGTTTTTATATATATTTTTTATATTTTCTATTTTAAAATTTCCAGAAGTCCCATTCTTGCTCCAAAAATTCCCAAAAAATAGCTGGAAGCTCCTAAAAATTCTGGAAAAATTCTAGAAAATCCAGAAAAATCCCAGAAGTACCTGAAAAATATGGGGAACAAAAATTAGTCCATGTAAACTACATTTTATGTATAAAATACGAATAAGCTTCAATATTTCACAATGTCACAAATACGCCCGTATTAAAGCCAAAATAACATGATATACACATAAAATGCTCAGAAATAGGGGGAAAATGCAATTTATATCCCGAATCACATACCATGCTTATTTGTATCACAGTATCATTGCAACATTTCATGCTTGTATGCTTGTACATCAAGTGTTATATTGTTGCATACACCCTTCCATTATTACACTTCACACATACATGTCATGATGTATTATTTGGAACGTTAGTGCAAAACTTATGATCGTTTGTCATCATCAAAAGGGGGAGATTGTTGGATACAATGTATGTTGGACACAACGATCGCTAACTTCGTGTTTGATGATAACAAACGTGTGTGAACGTTCTAATGTATGTGCTATGTGTTTTCAGGAGTGGCACCCTTGTAAATATTTAAAGAGAGGACTAAGTTAAAGTGATGGAGATTAATGGCTATTCATGTGCAATGGGGACCTAGTCAAAGTTTGGATTAGGTGGAGAGAATTTCTTGAGTGGATCCTATATCAATTACCACAAATCAATTTCATGTTACCATCTCCTTATCCAACTCATACTTGGTGGGAATCAAATCAATTTCATATCACATATTCCTTAGATCTTGGGATTCCCTCTCATCCACCCACATGACATATCCTATGCCGACCATATCCCTTGCCTTGCCGCAACCCTAGTCTAGTGTTTCCCCCCTCATTGCCGACCTAAGTAATTAAGCCACATCCTATATAAACCCTTGATGCTAAGGGGGTCATGAGTTGCGGCCAACATACAAGGAAGGCCAAAGCAATCAAAAGAGAGAGGAGGAGTATTTCTGCCAAAAAATAGCTAATTCTCAACATTGCGGCAAGCATCCTCAAGCCCATATCTTCAATGAACTAGCTAGAATCATACATTTCCCTTGTCGCAATTCTCCTAGCGACTCCCTTCAATTCTGTCGCAACTTGTGTTTTCCCTTTATTGCCGCAATTTTGGAGCATCATCAATCAAAGCCTAGTGCCAAAGCTTGAATCAAAGCCGTAATTCTCCTATTAGCTCCCTTGCCGACATTGTTGACCAAGAATCCCAGATTGTCGCAACATATAGGGGACCAAGCCTTCATTGTCGAACTCTTCACAAGCCAAAAGATATCAAGCCGCAAGGTGCTCACACCAATCAGAGAGGAGAGCCGCAAACTTTGACTCAACAACTACTCCCGAATCTTTGTTGCTACAGCCCGTGCCAAGGAGAGCTGCTCACGCATCCTCTGGCAGCCGCAAGTTTTGAAGATCCCCCTGTGCTACAGCCGAATTATTTGACCAGGGGATCAAGTTCCAATATCCTTTAATTATTCAAGTCTTCTTCATCAACAAAGGGGCTGCCGCAACATATAGAGGTAAGTTCTGTGTTATTAATACATTAGTAACCTCTCTCCTTCCTTGTGTACAGGTGAAGCAAACAAAAGAAATACAAAATAAGTTTAGAAAGACCAGAAGTTTGAGGGATTAAGGGCTAAACAAATTGATTAGGAGAGCATGCTGCAAGTTTGAGAGAGCCGCAAGTTTTGACTCTTCAAACTCCCAACTACAAGTTCCAAGGGTGTAACATGTCAACTTGTTTTTTTGCCTTGTTTAATTTCCAACTCAATCTAGTGTTGTTTGCATGCATTTGATTTAATTCATCTCCTCATTTATGTTTGTTTGGTTGTTTGCTGGAACCCTTGCACTTGCCGACCTTAGAAGATCAACAAAGTTAATTTCCGCAACTTTCCAAACTGCCGTAAGTTCATTATAGTGCAAAGCTCAAACTGCCGCAACATCATTATAGTGCAAAGCTCGACTGTCGCAACATCCTAGGAGGGGAACTACTACAACCTAAGTTGCCGAGAGACGACTACATCACGTCAGATTGGATCTGACCCGTGCTGATTGAAGGAGACGACGACGGCTACACAAAATTGAGATTTCTAAACTATTATTATTATTTTTATGCAGTATTGTCTGATCTCCGTATGAAAAACTTTACCATTTACTTGTGATACGTTGGGGTCTTGTCTAGTGGTGGTCTAGACAAGAGGAACTTGACGGGTGTCGTCAAGTGAGAGCATATACTAGGATAGATAGTATTGAACACGGTGTGTAATGCCCCGCACCTGGGATTACCCCAAGAAGCGAGTGTTACGAAATGAAAAGAGAATTACAATACGAATACACTTGTAGGCCCATTGTGCACGTGCTGGGCAGTACACGTAATACTCCATAATTAAATGCAACTCAAAGTCCCACCAAATTAAAACCAACACATAAGAACAACATAGATTAAAACATCCTTCATATTTATTAGAAACAAAGTTCTTTTACAACTTACAAACAACTCAAATTTACATACAACATATAACATCAATATACACCTCTCATTAGCAACACCTCCTAACCATACCCAAATACAACTCAACACCCCCAAAATCAATCCCCCATACTACTCCAATCCCAAACTCTGCCAACTAAGCTTCTCCAACTGCCAATCACCTGAAAAAATATCAACGGGAACACGTCAACGCGTGACCCAGTAGGAATTGCCAACTCCCTCTAGTATGCTATTAGGAAAATGCAACTATTTTACATGCATCCATGACAATGCGCAAATGGAACATGGTACGAGCTAAAGAAAACAAGCTAAAAGAAGCATGAGCATGGCTTAATGAATTTCAATGCATAATGTAAGAAAAGGCAAGTACAATAAATAACGAGCAACATAATGAAACCTAAGGCAACTTATAAGAGCTACAAAGGTGAAGTGAGCTACATCATCAATTCAAATTACAAAATGAGTTTTAAGAGTACAAGAGGGTCTCCCATGGCTATGGGACAATGGCCTTATACATGCATGGTTCATGGGTCAACATGGCATACCTTCATGTAAATTGATTCACATTTCCAACATCTCGTTACCAACATCATAACAAGGTGTCATGCACATCGTGCCATGCCCACCATACCACCACAAACCATACCACATTACCACCCAACATAAATGCATGCCATGTCCACCACATCCTTCCCACCATGTATAAGCATCCATGTCCAAAAGCATGTTACAAAACATAAAGACTAAGATCCATGATTCATAAAGAGAGGCAAGTACTTCACTTACACCTTCTCATCTTCCATATACCAGCCAATAAACATCAAACCCCCAACAAAGCCATGGAAAATAACTACAAATAAAAGTAAGTTCAACATCCAATGATTTAGCTTGCTGGAAATTGCACAACAGTCAAATAGAATAGCAGTTTACTCCATATTCTTGTATGGAACATAATAATGCAATGTAAATGAAAGTAGTAGGTATGATAGTTATGGATTCACAGATAAAATTGCAGGCAAAAATAGTAAGAAGGTGATTTATAGTGAATTATTTAGTGAAGGCTGCCAAATCTGTTTTCCAGACAGATTTCAGGGCCTGTCTTGAGTACTGATTTTGGGCCTATTGCAGTCAGAATTACGAAAATTAAGCACTTTGATGAAGTTGGAGAAAAACTTGTTAACTTTCTAACAAGACCAAGAACAGCAAATTCCATGGAGTGTACATGTAATAAACTTCTTTTTTCTAAACAGTGACCAGTTTGACAGAATTTCAGACAAGCTGTAAACATTGAATTTTTAACCAACTTCCAGTTTGAATTGGAAAAAGTGGTGAACATAAAAGTTGTTCATAACTACGAAATAAACAACATATAAAATTTTCAGAGCATTTCTAATAGCCAATTAAGCCCAGAACTTAGTCAAAGTTTCAGCTTTTCAAGATCAAATTTTCAGCATCAAGAACACAAGTGTTTCAAGGAATTAATCATGTATTAAGCTCAAAATTAAACATGAACCAATTCTACAAATGACAACTAAATAGCATATTAGAGGAAATTGGTTTCCTACCTCCTTGAAGAAACAAACCCCGCATCCAATTCCAAGAGAAATCCACCAAGAATCTCCTTTTCAAGCTCAACCCCAACTCTCCTTCTTCTTCCATGGCTTTCCCCTTCCTCTTCTCTCTTATTTCTTTCTTTTTCTCCCCTTTTCTTTTTTTTGATTACTGATTTTGGCCTCCCATGGAAAAGAGGGGAAGAGGAAATAGTGAATTGAAAAATAAAAAGAAAACAAAAAGAATAATGTAGAAGAGTGGAGAAAGAGAGATATTTCTAATGATCCCCTTAATTACAAGTTTGCCATTCTCTACACTCTTCTCATCCCTCTTATACACACAACCCAAACCTAATTACAAGTATGCCATTCTCTACACATGGCATGCTACTGCACACACTTCCCCATTATTACAATAATGCCACCCAACAATATTAGTACTAACATAATACCAATCACTTACACTATTAACACATAGCACTAATACTCCATGCATCACCATATTAGCCAATAATCATTCACCAATATTCTTATACTAATATTCATACATAACTCCATAGGATTATACATCACCTAGCCAAGCATTATTCATACATCAACAACACCATATCAACCAAGGTTTATATACTCACATACAAAAATTTCATACAATAGCCTCTTAATATTTACTTCAACCATACACACTAATGCACCATGCAATCCAATACATATATGCACACAACTACATATACAAATATTTATTACCAACATCCAATTCAAATATCCAATACAAAACAAATAGCCATGTATATATATACACGTATCCATCCAAATATACATTCATAAATACATATATGTATTTATCCAAGTATAACTTACATAGGGGCATTACACGGTGAGTGGAGTACTGAGCCCGGTGAGTATAGAGACATTGGTTCTCTAGCTATTAAGGTTGTTCATGTACACTATTAATAAAATATTGCTTTCGGTGACTGGACGTAGGTCGTGATGATCGACCGAACCAGGGTAAAGCTGCTGTGCATCTGTGTCTGATTATTATTTACTCTGCTTGTGATTATAACTGTGTGTGATATCTTGAGGGTTGCACGAGAATTTTTTATTTGCATATTCACCCCCTTATAGGCTTAGATCCAGATCCAACAGTAGCATGGTGTCGTCCTTCTGTGGCCATGGCTCTTTATAGTGCTTCAAGCGTTGGCCGTTGTCCTTGAACTCATTGCCATCCTTTGGGTTGTCTAAGGTCACTGCTCTACGTGGATAACTCATTTTTACAATATAAGGTCTATTCCACTTGGAGCGTAGCTTTCCTGGGAAGAGATGCAAGCGTGAATTGTATAAGAGCGCATTTTGGCCCGGAACAAATTCTCTCCTCAGTTTGGTGCGATCATGTGCAACTTTCAATCTTTCTTTGGCCAATTTTTATTGTCATATGCTTCCCTCCTCAGCTCCTTAAGTTCAACCAATTACAACCTGCAAAAAGAAGAAGAAGAGTCATCATCAAAATTTAGTTTTTTTAACCGCCCAAAAAGATTTATGTTCAATTTCGACGGGTAAATGACAATGTTTGCCGTAGACAATGCGATAAGAAGACATCCCTAATATGGTTTTGTTGGCGGTACGGTATGCCACAATAATTCAGGAAGACGGATGCTCCAATCCTTTCTAGTAGGATTAACTGTCTTTTGGAGAATATTATTTATCTCCCTGTTCGCCAACTCTGCCTGGCCATTAGTTTGGGGGTGGTAAGGTGTAGAGACTTTGTGCTTCACCCCAAACACCGTCATCAAGTTTGCAAAAGGCGGTTGCAAAAATTGGAGCCTCCATCATTTATCATCGCCTTTGGCACCCCAAAGCGTGCAAAGATATTTTCCTTCATAAACTTGAGCATGATGGATGCTGTTGGAATTTTATAATTCCATATTTCTATTCCCATATGGTTTTGATATGACAAACACATTCAGTGCTACTAACTCTATCTATGCAGATACAAATACATGCTGAGTTCCACACATTCAAATATCTTCATGCATATTCAAACGGATATATCATAGTTCATGTAGTTGGAAAGGCAAAAGGCACCTTACATCCACGACTTGGATATATAATCACTTGATAAGGATCCCCCTGCAAAAAAGATTCTCAGATTCAGATGCAGATGCAGTCCTATCTACGGCTTTTATGTAATTTATATAAAATTTACTTTTTAGAGTTACAAAGCCTTGTGATACTATATCTTAGTCTCCTAGGTTCCATTACTCAGAGTTCTACACTTCCCAATTCCGAAAATTTGTACCCAGAAAATTGGCAGACCAATTTCCAAGTTGGTCGACCAATTTTAAATCTTCGAATTTGACTATGTGATTTCTTGAGCAAACTCCCTTTACCATGTAGATTCTGAAACTGCTCTCCAACGGTCAAAATTCCTTCTTTATATTTTGGTTGACCAATTTTATTTTTTGGTCGACCAAACACAAAACTAGTCGTTTGGCCCAAACTTCCCAGAGCCGTTTATGACCGTTTTCTAACGTCATTGTAACTTCTCAACCGTTCCAAAACAATATATGTAGAGGGATAGACCCTCTCTTTCACTTCACACACTTTCTTCTTCTTTACTTTCATTTCTGTTAAAATCAAGCCTCTGATGTTCTTAAGCATTCGGCCAGTAGTTGTTATTTTCTTATTTGTAAGAAGAAATCATTAGATTTCTCTCTTCGTTTAAGAACGGAAGAACTTGGATTTCAACACTTTTTGGGAAAGTTGTTCTTTTCTTATTTGTAAGAAGAAATCATTAGATTTCTCTCTTCATTTAAGAACGGAAGAACTTCAATTATGTTTCACCATTATATATCTTGAAACATTGAAGTTTCTCTTTTAAACACAAATCCTTTGAATTCATATTACATATTCATTACAAGGCTATAAAGTGTTTATTTTCTTTTATTTCATTTCAAAGTTATTTGGATCTCTTGAAGAGAGATTGTACAAAGTTTGGAACACTGGAGGTGTTGACATTTTTTGTAAAATTGGTGTTTGCGGGGCAAGTGATTATAGTGGATTGAAAATATCTACTTGGAGTATAGGACTAGACTAGGATCAAGAGGATCCGAACCAGGATACATCTCTGTGTTTGTGATTGATTTATTTTCAATACTTGTCATTTCTTTTCTGTGCCATCTTTGAAAATTCAGTAACGTTTTATTTGCAACAGTTTTTATTATATACACTATTCACCCCCCTCTAGTGTATTGATCCATATAGGCTGAAATTACATTTGGTATCAGAGGGAGGCTAAGATGGCAGAAAGTTCCACATCATCAAACATGAACGATGTTCCACACAACTACAACATAAATCAACATCCTGAAGGGCACTCTCAAGTTCGTCCTCCTCTATTTGATGGTTCTAACTACTCATATTAGAAAATACGAATGGAGATTCATCTCCAAAGTATGCAGTATGAGATATGGGACATCGTAGAGACAGGATGCACAAAGCCAACAACTCATGTTGCTGAATGGACCTCTAACGAAAAATCTACAAAAACCAACAACTCAAAGGCCATGAATGCTTTATTCTGTGCCATGGATAAACATGAGTTTAATCGAGTATCTAGGCCAAAAGTGCAAAAGATATTTGGCACATACTCGAGGTAACTCATGAAGGAACCAGTAAAGTAAAGGAAACTAAGATTTCCACTTTGGTTCATAAATATGAGTTGTTCAAGATGCAGGATAAAGAGACAATTGGAGAAATGAACACCAGGTTCACTAATATTATTAATTCTCTTAATGCTCTTGGAAAAATTTATTCTAATCATGATCAGATACGCAAGATTTTTAAAGTACTCTCTCGAGAATGGCGTCCAAAGATTACTGTTATTGAGGAAGCCAATGATCTTAAGGTATTATACATGGAAGATCTTATTGGTAACTTAATGGCACGTGAAGTTGCATTACAAGATGCGAAAGAAGAATCCAATCAAAAGAAGAAAGTACTCGCCTTCAACACTACATCAGAAAATGAAGACTCGGATGATGATATGGCATTCTTTGCCAAGAACTTCAGAAAATTCTTTCAAAAAGGTAAGTATAATAATAATTTCAAATCTAAGAATACTGATTCTACTCTCTGCTTTAATTGTAATATGCCTGGACATATGAAGAAAGATTGTCCGCTTCTCAAGGCTAAGTTCAAAACTTCCAAAACCAATGATCAATCTAGAAGTGAAAGGAAGTTTGACAAAATGAAGAAAGCATTTGCAGCAACATGGGATGATTCTTCAGATGATGAAGATGATAATCATAATAAAAGTGCTAACATGTGCTTTATGGCACAAGATGATGAAGATGATGTAAGTTCTTTTAATAACAAAGAGTTACTAGATGCATTAAAAGATCTTTATTCTCGTTTCAAAAAATTAAATGGTCAACATAAATTTTTGAAACAGAATAATGATAATCTTCTTCTTAAATATCAAGAATTATCTTCTAAAAACACTACACCAGATTCTATACATATTGAGAATACATCTTCTCAAGATTTAGATCTTAGTAAAGAGAATGAACTTTTCAAAACTAAGAATCAAGCATTACACTCACAAATATCCGAAATGGATAAAAGCATCTCATCACTAAAGATGAAATACGATGAAATGTCATCCAATGTTAATAAATTTAACAAAGGAAAGACAAATCTCGATGACTTGCTAAAAATTCAATATCCAGCAAATCATAGGACAAGGACTAGGATATTCTCATAAGAATGCACCCAAATCTTGTAACACGTCTTCATTTAGTGGAAAAACAATTTTTGTTAAACCACAAAAGAAGACTCATGCATTCATATACGCGAAGAAAGTAAACATTCCTACTTCTTCTTCACAAAGAAATGTTACTAACATTTCAAAATCATCTCCTAGGAAACTTACTACAATTAGTATATGGGTTCCTAAGGATTCATGTTTAAAAGATAGAAATGACTATATCTCTCATTATATACATTCTGTTGTTCATTCTAGTGATTATATTAGAAAGCCAAATTCCACTTGGGTTTGGCTTCCAAAAATCTAATCCCAAGGGCCCTCAAACAAAGGGTACCCATGCTTAATGTTTTATCTTTCAGCTACCTCAGAAAGAAAGATGGATTTTGGATAGTGGATGTTCAAAACATATGACGGGAAATGTCAACTTGCTTTCAACCGTTAAATATAAAGATGGAGGCACAGTTACCTTTGGTGACAACAAAGGCAAAATCATAGGCACTGGAACAGTTGGTAATACAAATAAGCCTATCATTGAGAATGTTCTCCTGGTTGACGGTTTGAAACACAATTTACTTTCCATTAGTCAATTATGTGATAAAAATTACAAAATAGTATTTGAACAAAATGATTGCATCATTTATGATTCTGATGTCATCTATTTTATTCCGTGGTAAGCGTAAGAATAACATTTATATCTTATGCATGTCTGTTACCATTCATAATCATTGTTTAATGATTACATCAGATGATACACTTTTATGGCATAAACATTTTGGACACACTAATTTCAAAAACCTAGCATATATTTCAAAACACAAGTTAGTTAATGGAATGCCAAATATTTTTTTCAAACACAAACATTTTGTGATGCTTGTCAGCAAGGAAAAATGCACAAATCTTCTTTTAAATCAAAGGACATTATCTCAACAAAGAGGGCGTTAGAACTCCTACACTTGGATTTGTTTGGTCCTTCAAGAGTTGCCTCTTTGAATAGAAGTAGATATGCATTTGTCATTGTTGATGATTATTCAAGATACACTTGGGTTATTCTTACAAAATAAGAATGACGCTTTTGAAGAATTTTCAATATTTTGTAAAAGATACAAAAGATCAAATCCTCTAACATTGTCACTATTCGTAGTGATCATGGGGGAGAATTTGAAAATGAATCTTTTACTAAGTTTTGTAATGAAAATGACATTACTCACACTTTTTCTTTTCCTCGTGCTCCTCCTCAGAATGGAGTAGTAGAAAGGAAAAATAGAACTTTACAAGAATGTACGAGAACAATGCTTTGTGATAGTAAATTACCAAGATATTTTTGGTCAGAAGCTGTCACAACTGCTTGCTACATTATGAATAAAGTTCTTATAAGTCCATTTCTTAATAAAACTTGTTTTGAATTATTCTTTAATCGCATTCATCGTGTATCATATTTTAAAGTATTTGGATGTAAATATTTCATTCTTAATACTAAAGATGCACTTGACAAATTTGATTCAAAATCTGATGGAGGTATTTTTGTTGGATACTCAACACGTAGCAAAGCCTACAGAGTATATAACAAAAGAACTTCAACAATTGAAGAATCACTACATGTCACCTTTGATGAGAACCCCTCATCTAATTCTCCCATCTTTGATGATGAAGAGAATATATTACCTTTATCTAATTCTTTAGATAATATTAAACTTGATGATATTGATGCTACTAAATCCCATGTTGAGTCTATTTTAGATAATGCAGATCTTCCTAAGGCATTTGCACAAGTTCCAAATCATCCATCAGAGTTAATCATTGGAGATATTACAGATGGAGTGAGAACTCGTCATCAAATAGAACAAATGGCACATTGTGCTTTCCTTTCAACCATTGAACCAAAGAACATCACAGATGCATGTGAAGACAGTTCATGGATTATTGCAATGTTGGAAGAACTCAATCAATTTCAACGGAATGATGTTTGGGAATTAGTTCACAGACCATCAAATCATTCAATTATTGGTACCAATTGGGTATTCAAAAATAAATTGGATGAATCTGGTCAGGTAATTAGAAACAAGGCACGATTGGTTGCACAAGGTTATAATCAAGAAGAAGGTATTGATTATGTGAAACCTATGCACCAGTTGCACGTCTTGAATCTATTAGGATGATATTATCATTTGCATGTTTTAAAGATTTTAATTTATTTTAAATGGATGTCAAAAGTTCTTTTCTAAATGGTTTTCTTAAAGAAGAAGTTTATGTAGAACAACCTCCGGGTTTTATTCATGAAAATTTAGAAAATCATGTTTTCAAATTGAAAAAGGCTTTATATGGTCTCAAACAAGCACCTCGTGCTTGGTATGAACGATTAAAAGTTATCTTTTAAATTCTGGTTATAATATTGGTAAAATTGATTCAACTTTATTTATTAAAACATAAAATCTGACATAATCATTATTCAAATATACGTTGATGATATTATTTTTGGTTCTACTAATGAATCTCTTTGTCAAGATTTTTCTAAGATTATGCAGAAAGAATTTGAGATAAGTCACATGGGTGAACTCAATTACTTTCTCAGCCTTCAAATCAAACAAATGAAGGAAGGAATCTTCATTCACCAAAGCAAGTATTCTAAAGAACTCAGTAAGCGTTTTGGTTTAGAAAGTTCTGCAGGAAAACGTACTCCAATGAATACTTCTACTTCCCTCGACAAAGATTTAAATGGTAAGAGTGTTGATCAATGTCTTTACAGAGGTATGATTGGCTCCTTACTTGATCTAACTATCGTAGACCAGACATCATGTTTTCAGTATGTTTATTTGCACGTTTTGAGGCAGATCCTAAGGTTTCACATCTAACTACCGTAAAAAGGATTATTAGATATGTTAAGCATACTTTTGATTTTGGTTTATTTTACCCTAAGTCAAGCACATTTGATTTATTATCATATAGTGATACAGACTTTGCTGGTTGCAAATCAGACCGTAAAAGTACCAGTGGTACATGCCACTTTTTAGAACATGCTTTAGTTTCTTGGTTTAGCAAAAAGCAAAACTTTGTTTCATTATCTATAACCGAGTCAGAATATATTGCCGCCGGTTTAGCATGTGCTCAAATTTTATGGATGAAACAAACTATTTCAGACTATGGTATTGATTGCTCTACTTGCCCTATTATGTGTGATAATACTGGTACTATTAATCTTTCAAAAAAACCTGTGCATCATTCACGTACAAAACATATTGATGTACGTCATCATTTTGTAGATGATCATGTTCAGAAAGGAGACATTCTAAAATTTATCTCTACTGAACATCAAACTGCTGATATTTTGACTAAACCTTTGAAAGAAGAGACTTTTATTAAGCTTTGAAGAAATTTAGGAATTATTAGTGAATCCGACTTATGAAACATTCTTATAATATTTTTAAGAATTTTTCTCAAAAATTTTCAAAATTTTTGCCTATTTTTTAAAATTGGTCGACCAATTCACAAATATTGGTCGTCAATTGCCTCCTTTTCAATTTTTCGGTAACTGCTTCGTCTTCCTGCTTCTCTTTTCAGTTAATAAGTTACTTCCAACAGAACCCATTCATTTTTCGAATCAGTATTATTTCACTTTTCACAACTCCTCTTGCCGATTGGAGAAATTCCCGTACCCAAAACTTCCACAACTTCCCATAACTGAATTTTTCCTTATTTAATTCCTCTCATTCCTAGGGAAACTCATCCCCAAAATATCTCCCAATGCCCCGTCTATCATGCCCCGCTTCCCAAAAATATGGAGGCGAAGCGTGAGAAGGTCCGCTCAGACTTGAAGCTACAAAGCTGCAAGTCCGATAAGCGTCAATCAAATTTAAAACTGCAGGTCCTTGCAACGCGAGCGAAACAAGATAATAATAATGAAATGAGACTCAAGAATAGTCTCAGAATATCCATAAATATAAATTCCAATATCGCAGAAAAGCCACCAGGCTGAAGAAAAGAGACTAAAGGCCCAAACATGGCCAACAAAAGTACAAAGTACAAACAACGGTGCTACACACCAATAACTAACAAAAGGCCTAAAACAAAATAAAGCTCACAAAGACTCAAAGAATGGTCACCGGTGTCCACCAAAATCCTCCCGGGCAATCATGGACTCAGACTCAGCGTCAGCAAAACATCACGTACTCAGCAACGGTCTCTGGCTCAGGGTCTAACATGTGACACCCAAAAGAGCAAGGGGCACATGTCAGCAAGTCTACAAGAGACTTGTGCAAGGAAACTGAAAGTAGGCAAAAGTAAAGCAACCTAGCAGTTCTAGCATGAATGCGATGACATGGCAGTTAAAGTATGAGTGCAACAGGTAGAGTAAAGTAAGGTACGAGCATGGCATTTAAACATGGCATGGATGAAAAGTATTACATGAATCATTCACAAGACAAGTACAAGACAAGAAAAGTAAGCACCTCGTGCACAGAGATTCCGTCTTTTGGCTAGAGGGCTGATCAGGCCACCCCTAAGCTCAAGTGACCGTTTATCCCTACCCCTCCACGTGTATCGGGCATTGGTTTTCAGCCAACACATGAGGCCCGCTTCTGGACCACGAGCCAGGAAGTGTTTTAAACAAGTATGGCCTAGGGGTGCACCTAGCCGGAACACGGAAACACGGATTTGTACAAGTATTTTGTAGCGTGTGCTACGATGCAACAATCAATTTGGATGACATGTAAGATGCAATGCATGGCAGTTAAAAGTACGTACAGTTAAGGAAAGTAAACGTGACAGTTTAGTATGCATGAACAACCAAGTTTAAAAGGGTTGGATCTAGCTTCGTTGTCAAGCTAGATCAATTAGGTGACGGATCTAGTTTCGTTGTCAAACTAGATCAAGGAGGCGTCTAGCCAGCTATCATTTCACTGACTAGTCTCTTTTACGCTAGGAACAAGGAAGTGGCCTAAAAGCATGGCCCTACACAAGAGTTGGCAAGTTTCACTTGCCTGAAAAAAACGTGCTGGTAGTCACAATATCAAGGAGTGCAGTTCTGCCTACGTGCCCAAATACCAGTCATCGCACCAACCTACAGTCACGTATTCATTATCTTCAATTAGTGAGTTACAACGATCAAAGACTACAAATTTTAGGTTGATTAACAGGCAATGTGATGATTCCTACGGAGAGAGGCTTACCTCAACACGACGCGAGAGCTATTCTGACGTCGGGTAGCGACGTCAGGGGTTGGATTCCGGTAGAGTGTACGGTATGGAACGACGGTTACTCTGCGATAAAAACACGTGTTCAATAAATTGTGGCGTCGAGCTAGAATTATTAGACAACTCCTAAGACGTCTAATAATCCGATTTTTATTAGATTCTCCATCTCGAAACGGGGTCCATATCAAATAATTATTATAGCCAACTAAGTTAACTTACTACCCATAATAGTTTACAGGATTCAGATCATATATAAACTAAATATGTAAAACATATTAGACACATATATATTGCAACAGTATCTCAGGACGCCATACACTTATATTAGTTTATAAACTTACAGCTCGTTTCTTTTTAAAACTGCTATCAAATCTGCATGCAGGGTGACCGAGCCTAGACGGCGACCGCAGGGATGGAGACTTCGACACAGCAGCGTGGCTCGCGGACTGGAGTTCAGGGATTGGTCGGATGGGGTTCAGGAGGCAGGGTGATTGGCATTGAGTGGTGGCAGGGCAGCGCCTGAGGGGAGGAGCTGTGCGGAGGGATCCCGGCGGTGTCAAGTGCAGCTGTGCGCCTGGGGACGTCGAGTGCCGGAGATCGGAGGGAAGAGGCCAAGGGCATGGGCACATGCGATGCGAGGAGCTGTGCTGCGAGGGGAGCGCTGCGCTGCAAGGCACGGGCTGAGATGCGGGCGCCAGGGCGGATCGGCGGGCTTCAAGGCGTCGCTGCTTGGCCCGAGAACGCGAGAGGTTGGAGGGGCACGTCCGAGATCGGGTTGGGTTGCCGTGCGAAGGGCTAGGTCGGAGGAAGATGGGCTTGGGATCGAGGTTGACGGCGCAAGGAGAGCTTTTGCGTGTGACGGCGCTGGGAAGAAAACGAAATAAAAAGAGAATGTAAACCCTAGGCTATCGGTTAATATTTGGGTTGGGCCTAGCTTTTGGGTTGGCTGCAATTTGATAACCCATGGGTCAATAGGCTCACGTGGGAGGCTAAGGCTCTAGGGCTAACAGGGTTTGCTTGCTTACCAGAAAGTTGTTATATGAATTGTTATTATCCATTAAAACAAGATCTCTCACCCTCTCCCTCTCTCTCCTGCGTAAGGTGTGGCTAAGTGGAGGGAAAAACTAAGTCAACATTAGGGAGATTAATAATAATATTATTATTATGGGGGATTAATCTAGGCACAACTTAGGGCTAAAAATACAATGGGTTGGGCCAAAAAGTGAAAGTAGATTAAACGAAGCCCAAAAATTGTGAAATAAATACTGGGGCGATCAGGAAGACGACAGAAAGAAGACCGGGAAGACGGATCACAATTCTGACAACGAGAAACGAAATTAAAAATAGAAAGGCCTCACGACAAAAGTGAAATTCGTGACGTCTCTTCAAATAGGATCAAATCGTGGGAGAACGACCCGCGAATTGACGTTCCCAAATAACACCACAATTTTAATACTCTAAGAGGGGGTCACAACGGCATATCACACTATAGGGTTCGGTTACGGACAAAGTCTAAAATAAATACGTGCGCGAACAAGGCTACGCGCACGTGACGCGTATAAAGGATACGGGGTCCAAAGGCGACGGTAGTTCTAGGTTGGGCACACGTCGGGGGTTGGCTTGCTAAGGGTGCAACCAAGGTGTTACGACCCTATCGACTCACAACACGACTCACATACAAAGCATCAACACCAATCAGGTACCCGAAATTGCTATACGCACAGCCGTATAACGAATAGTGGGTACCGGCCGTTACATCCTACCCACCTTAGAATAAAGTCCGCCCTCGGACTTTCTAACTATAAATATAACTCTTGCCAGACTAGCAGCTATCCCAATCACATCACACTATAATTCAACCAGCTATAGTCGTTACAAATGCTTACACATACACTAGGTAGTCAAACAATAATTCAGCTAACATGTATATATATTCATTCATGCATATATTTCAATCGTATATATATGCATACATCCCTTATATAAATACTACTTACCTAGCACAAAACAATAGTTCAGATACTCACATAAGATTAGTCTCACACTAGCCCAAACAATCATTGCTCTACGTATAGGTAGCTACCTATGCACCAAACAACTATGGGTATACTACCCTCTAATACTTCCTAGTGTACATTCCATACCACACATCAGCACACGTGAACACACTATACCATTATTAAATCAAGTTTCACTATATCTACTATACTTTCACACCACTACTATAGTTTCACAATATATAGCCATTCAAATGCATGCAAACAGTTCCCCATATATTCACATCACATACGGTCCTATAACTGTATTTACGACACGCCACAAATACCATAGTCATCAATACCTATAACTAAGCACATACTTACACGTGCATGGTGCACACCCATACACGCTAACATTTCATTTACGTACACCAATCATACCATCATATATCCAGTTCATCTGCACACCTAGTTTAGCTAGCACACATACGTTCACACGAGCAAGTCCTTAGTAATTAACTATACCACAAGACCAACACCTATAGCTATATACTGGTGTAGCGACCCACAATCATGTGCGTAACACAACCAGGCACAAACGCTCCTATCACTATACATACATCAAACATCGCTATATTCAAACTTCAGACATTCATATCAATATACTTAGAGTATACCCACTCAAACTTGAGTGGGACTCAATACACATATCAGAATATTCTATATACGTAACACGGCATTCATACCTATACCAATACCACTCCAATATTTATACGTCTACCAATACAACCATATACATATCGTAAGTCAATCACACTTAATATTTAGTCAGGCAATACTCACATAGTTTAATCGCTCTATATACCATAATAATAATACAGACATCAGCACACGTATAATTATAATACACTCCCTAATACATACGCATTCATCGTATAGTCACGCACATGTAACATATATATTCACACCATAGCCTACTACCTATAATTAGTATACCAACACCTATACATACATAGTTAAGATGTGCAATAGTCGTGTATACCTCACGGTATGCACGCATACAACATCCCGTAAAAGTAAGCAATACCAATCAAGATTATAATCCTACTACCATATGTATATCACCCATATACTCATGCAGCAAAACATAACTACTTACATTTAAGCACAATACATATCTACCTACGAGCACATACTCACTCGTACTAGTATATAGGTCACTCAATAAGCCTACTCTCTTAACCATACGTACTCTTATTATTATCACTACTAACATTCACATAGCTTTACCAATCATTTTATTTCAACCATTATAAGTATCTCTTACTTCATACACAACTTAGATATTTCAACGCTAACTCTTATATACACATGCATCCCTAGTATAGTATAGCTATCCACACAAAAATCTATAACTACTAACACACAACAACTTCATACCATCACGAATAACTCCGAGTATATATATATATCACTCAATAGGCAACATCAAAATACTATGGGGGCAAACTCATTCAAGCCCACGTACGTAACTTAGGTACGTGCACTACGACTACCTCACAAGGTCCAAGGGCCAACTAACAATTAAGAGTTGACACAGACATTGACGGACCTTAAGGCCTAAGCAATAAAGAGAGGTCGAGAGCGTGGCGAGGGAAGGATCGATAAGCACGAGTTCAGATAGGACGATTACAAGGGGACAGCTTGGTTAGACGAAACTTGGCTCAATGGTGATGTTTAGGTTGAGGGAAAAGGGAGGTGTAGTGATGCTTATATAGGAGGGGGAAAAGAAATAGGGTAAATAGCATAAGCTAAAATACGCAAAATTGGAAACTGTTGTACTTCAAAAGAATTTGGAATTCCTCATCTGTATAAAATATTTGAAGATCGATAAAGCGAGTTGAAATAAGTTTGAGTCAAATATTCATAATAAGGGAAAATGGTCTATTGATTTATATAAAATCATTTTAAAAGGAAGTAAAACCATTTACACGAATATTAAGGACGTAGTTTTTAGAAAATATTATACGGCAGTAATTTAATAAATTTTTTTTTTGGCAACAATTTTGAAAATTCAAGGAATGAAATTAAAGTAACTGAAGAATTTAAGCTCGTGTTAAACGCTTTCAAAGTTTTTTAAGTCATGGAAAGAAATTTTAAAACGATCAAGATTGGAACTACTTTTAGAGGAACCAGGATGTGCAAAAAAATTAAAACTGATTTACACAAAACCCTTAGCATACGAGCATAACGAACCTGGTACGGATATAAATAATTGAAATTCATTTTAGTCTAGCAATTTTTTTTTCTAAAAGAGTGTATGGTGAGCGGAAAGAAAATAATAATGACTTAGTATAAGAATTATCAAGTTCGAATAGCAAATCTTTAAAATCAAATCAGGGAGGGTCTAAAGCAGGAAGAGGTTATGAAAATAGTAATTTTGCAAAAAAAATCTGAAGTAGCGAAAACGAGAAGCAAAGACTAACTTGCTGAAAGCTGAAATTCCATGTGTCTTGAAAGTATATAAAAGTAACACGACGTATCATTCGTATAACACAAATAAGAAGGAAAATTATAAATCATATTGGGAAACATAAAAGTTCGGTTCAGAATAAAATTAATATATGAAAGGAAATATGTATTTTCATAGGTACGAGAGTGTAGGCTGAAAAGTATTATAAACTATTATTCAAAAATTTCGATAAAAATTTAAAAAAAAATTAAATCAACAAGGAGTACAAAGATAAGTATATTTATATAAAAATTTTGAACAAATTTAAACTTAGTGGAAGAGGAGATTGAAAAATACTTTCAGAAGGTTCAAGATTTGCAATGGAGATGTTTGAAAATTGGCGATGATCGTCATGAGGCGATCTCGTGAATTGAGGCAAGGAAATTAGTCGGATGATCAGGACATACATACGCCTAGGATATGAATCAGGAGAATCTACGGGGAACTCCTACGGTCGACCAACTAAAGACTAAGAAATAAGCGCTAAGACTTTCTAAGGAGCTAGACGGTAATGAAATGCGTTCAGCTTGGTCCGAAATCGATGAAACCAAGCGAACGACTAAAGGAAATTCTGGAAGTCTAATATGATCAGAGGTAGACAAGGACCACTAAGGTAACTCCTACGACGATTAAATCAGTTGCTAGAAGGGGGTCTAACTATCAATCAGGGGCCTCTAACTAGCAAGCACAGACGTCTAACTAAGTCTTCTTATCACCTAGTGTCATAAGAAAACGACTAGACTCAGGGCTTCTGACTCGGATGTTGTAATTTATTTAATAGACATTCTGTTATTATCGTTGTTCCGTTAATTCGCAATTGTAAGATTGGACCTGCATGGGCCACCAACAAAACCTGTCACGCCCCGCTTCCCAAAAATATGGAGGCGAAGCGTGAGAAGGTCCGCTCAGACTTGAAGCTACAAAGCTGCAAGTCCGATAAGCGTCAATCAAATTTAAAACTGCAGGTCCTTGCAACGCGAGCGAAACAAGATAATAATAATGAAATGAGACTCAAGAATAGTCTCAGAATATCCATAAATATAAATTCCAATATCGCAGAAAAGCCACCAGGCTGAAGAAAAGAGACTAAAGGCCCAAACATGGCCAACAAAAGTACAAAGTACAAACAACGGTGCTACACACCAATAACTAACAAAAGGCCTAAAACAAAATAAAGCTCACAAAGACTCAAAGAATGGTCACCGGTGTCCACCAAAATCCTCCTGGGCAATAATGGACTCAGACTCAGCGTCAGTAAAACATCACGTACTCAGCAACGGTCTCTGGCTCAGGGTCTAACATGTGACACCCAAAAGAGCAAGGGGCACATGTCAGCAAGTCTACAAGAGACTTGTGCAAGGAAACTGAAAGTAGGCAAAAGTAAAGCAACCTAGCAGTTCTAGCATGAATGCGATGACATGGCAGTTAAAGTATGAGTGCAACAGGTAGAGTAAAGTAAGGTACGAGCATGGCATTTAAACATGGCATGGATGAAAAGTATTACATGAATCATTCACAAGACAAGTACAAGACAAGAAAAGTAAGCACCTCGTGCACAGAGATTCCGTCTTTTGGCTAGAGGGCTGATCAGGCCACCCCTAAGCTCAAGTGACCGTTTATCCCTACCCCTCCACGTGTATCGGGCATTGGTTTTCAGCCAACACATGAGGCCCGCTTCTGGACCACGAGCCAGGAAGTGTTTTAAACAAGTATGGCCTAGGGGTGAACCTAGCCGGAACACGGAAACACGGATTTGTACAAGTATTTTGTAGCGTGTGCTACGATGCAACAATCAATTTGGATGACATGTAAGATGCAATGCATGGCAGTTAAAAGTACGTACAGTTAAGGAAAGTAAACGTGACAGTTTAGTATGCATGAACAACAAGTTTAAAAGGGTTGGATCTAGCTTCGTTGTCAAGCTAGATCAATTAGGTGACGGATCTAGTTTCGTTGTCAAACTAGATCAAGGAGGCGTCTAGCCAGCTATCATTTCACTGACTAGTCTCTTTTACGCTAGGAACAAGGAAGTGGCCTAAAAGCATGGCCCTACACAAGAGTTGGCAAGTTTCACTTGCCTGAAAAAAACGTGCTGGTAGTCACAATATCAAGGAGTGCAGTTCTGCCTACGTGCCCAAATACCAGTCATCGCACCAACCTACAGTCACGTATTCATTATCTTCAATTAGTGAGTTACAACGATCAAAGACTACAAATTTTAGGTTGATTAACAGGCAATGTGATGATTCCTACGGAGAGAGGCTTACCTCAACACGACACGAGAGCTATTCTAACGTCGGGTAGCGACGTCAGGGGTTGGATTCCGGTAGAGTGTACGGTATGGAACGACGGTTACTCTGCGATAAAAACACGTGTTCAATAAATTGTGGCGTCGAGCTAGAATTATTAGACAACTCCTAAGACGTCTAATAATCCGATTTTTATTAGATTCTCCATCTCGAAACGGGGTCCATATCAAATAATTATTGTAGCCAACTAAGTTAACTTACTACCCATAATAGTTTACATGATTCGGATCATATATAAACTAAATATGTAAAACATATTAGACACATATATATTGCAACAGTATCTCAGGACGCCATACACTTATATTAGTTTATAAACTTACAGCTTGTTTCTTTTTAAAACTGCTATCAAATCTGCATGCAGGGTGACCGAGCCTAGACGGCGACCGTAGGGATGGAGACTTCGACACAGCAGCGTGGCTCACGGACTGGAGTTCAGGGATTGGTCGGATGGGGTTCAGGAGGCAGGGTGATTGGCATTGAGTGGTGGCAGGGCTGCGCCTGAGGGGAGGAGCTGTGCGGAGGGATCCCGGCGGTGTCAAGTGCAGCTGTGCGCCTGGGGACATCGAGTGCCGGAGATCGGAGGGAAGAGGCCAAGGGCAGGGGCACATGCGATGCGAGGAGCTGTGCTGCGAGGGGAGCGCTGCGCTGCAAGGCACGGGCTGAGATGCGGGCGCCAGGGCGGATCGGCGGGCTTCAAGGCGTCGCTGCTTGGCCCGAGAACGCGAGAGGTTGGAGGGGCACGTCCGAGATCGGGTTGGGCTGCCGTGCGAAGGGCTAGGTCGGAGGAAGATGGGCTTGGGATCGAGGTTGACGGCGCAAGGAGAGCTTTTGCGTGTGACGGCGCTGGGAAGAAAACGAAATAAAAAGAGAATGTAAACCCTAGGCTATCGGTTAATATTTGGGTTGGGCCTAGCTTTTGGGTTGGCTGCAATTTGATAACCCATGGGTCAATAGGCTCACGTGGGAGGCTAAGGCTCTAGGGCTAACAGGGTTTGCTTGCTTACCAGAAAGTTGTTATATGAATTGTTATTATCCATTAAAACAAGATCTCTCACCCTCTCCCTCTCTCTCCTACGTAAGGTGTGGCTAAGTGGAGGGAAAAACTAAGTCAACATTAGGGAGATTAATAATAATATTATTATTATGGGGGATTAATCTAGGCACAACTTAGGGCTAAAAATACAATGGGTTGGGCCAAAAAGTGAAAGTAGATTAAACGAAGCCCAAAAATTGTGAAATAAATACTGGGGCGATCAGGAAGACGACAGAAAGAAGACCGGGAAGACGGATCACAATTCTGACAACGAGAAACGAAATTAAAAATAGAAAGGCCTCACGACAAAAGTGAAATTCGTGACGTCTCTTCAAATAGGATCAAATCGTGGGAGAACGACCCGCGAATTGACGTTCCCAAATAACACCACAATTTTAATACTCTAAGAGGGGGTCACAACGGCATATCACACTATAGGGTTCGGTTACGGACAAAGTCTAAAATAAATACGTGCGCGAACAAGGCTACGCGCACGTGACGCGTATAAAGGATACGGGGTCCAAAGGCGACGGTAGTTCTAGGTTGGGCACACGTCGGGGGTTGGCTTGCTAAGGGTGCAACCAAGGTGTTACGGCCCTATCGACTCACAACACGACTCACATACAAAGCATCAACACCAATCAGGTACCCGAAATTGCTATACGCACAGCCGTATAACGAATAGTGGGTACCGGCCGTTACACCGTCCCTTACCCAAAAAATCACCCAACTCGACAGACCACCGCATTTACCCACAAATCACCAACGACACCCCAAAACAATTCGCCGGATCCACCTCCCGCTCGACAAAATCTCTCCGATTTTCCAGTCAATCCGCCTCCTCTCCCATCCTTCTTCCCTCCATGGACCCCCTTTACCTGAACTTCGTCCCGATGGCTTTCCCGGCTAGATTTCGCTCTTCGGCAACCACCCAAAATTTCAACTCCTGAAAGAACCTGTCGTTCACTCCCGAGCGCCACGTCGATTTCTCCAACCATGGATTCTCCCGGATCTTCGACCTGCTTCATGCCGCAGGCCTCGTCGCCCTCTGGTCCACATCCAACCGTACATCGTACTTCCCGACTTTTGTTCGTGAGTTCTACGTGAATCTGGACTCCTCTAAGAAGGATGGTTTGCTCTCTATCACTAATGTTGTT
The DNA here is from genome assembly GCA_030789695.1 of Scilla litardierei. Taxonomy (NCBI): domain Eukaryota; kingdom Viridiplantae; phylum Streptophyta; class Magnoliopsida; order Asparagales; family Asparagaceae; genus Scilla; species Scilla litardierei. The sequence goes on along the minus strand of CM061135.1, from coordinate 100,220,683 downwards.
AATGGTTTCCATTTTCGTCTCACAGGTCCTATGCTTTCCATGATCCTATATCTTCCTTCAACTCATGTTCATCCTCTTCCTGACGTCCTCTCTGACCCTGCAATTAAGCAACGCTTATCCCGTAATTTTTGCCCTAAACGATCGGCCGCCGATCTCCTTCCCCCCCAGCTCGTTTAATTGTCAAAATCATTTTGTTTAATATGTCTCCTATGACTAGTTCCTTAAATTATGTTAGTACTAAAACTGCAAGATGTCTATATTCTCTGATGAGTCATCTCCCAGTCGACTGGGGCTCTGTTCTTCTCGAATCCTTAGCTAAACCGGTGCTAACTCACATTTTCCTACCGTCCCTCATCACTCGAATCCTTGAGGCTTTTCAAATACCCTTTGCAATTCAATTCAGGTCTTCAATCCAATAGATTTTAATTCCGACACTCTCAGCCATATGCAACTTGTCCTCTCCGATACTTCCGCTAATGATGATGGTGATGATTCCTCCCATGACCCCGCTCTCGACATGCCTAGACCCACTCCAGGTTCATCCACTCCCTACACCTGTACTCCTGGCTCTTCCTCTCATACCCGTGGTCGCATCCCATCCCGCAAGCGTTACGCTCGTTCAGGTCCTTCCCATAGTACTCATGATACTCCTCTTTCGGCACCTAGTAATCTTGATTTTGTTGCTAAGATACGTGCTCTTCGGCACTCTGTTACTAAGGGATTCGATGAGATTTGCCAAGAAATGCACGATGGTTTTCAGGGAATTCAATCACATCTTAGTGCCGGAGATGTTACTCTGCAGGAGCATAATAGAATGATGGATGCTCTTCAGATTGCCGTCGCTCGGCTTTTAACTCATTTCGAGTCCCTTTACTTCCGTGTTCGTCGCGCATCCTCTCCTCCTCAGCCCGGCCTGTCCAATCTCCCGTAGATGGTTCTTCCCGTTGGGTACTTTAGACCTTGGGTCGTTGTCTGGTTCTTTTCAGCCTTTGGTTGTTTTTTTGCTTGGTACTGGACTGTTGGTGATGTTGGTTGCTTGATTTGATGTTCTGGTGTTTTTAGTTGTTTTTGGGATGGTAATTTGGTTCTGTCAAACTATGGGTTGTATTTGGATAATCTGTACTTTGCTTAGTTTGGTGATGTTTTGGGTTATGTTCCGTACACTTTGCCTTGGTTATCTCGTATGTCCTACCCTTGTTTCTGTCTTTTCCTCTATGGCTACATTGTAAAATTTGTTGCTTTATAAATTCTGCTCTTTCTTTTGCTATGTAATTCAAACATGATTCTGTATTTTCCTCAGGTTGTTCTTTGCTACCTGCATAATATGAAGGAACGACTCACATACTCACTATTACATAATGATATCATAAAGACTCTGGTTTGACAAAATTTTATATTATGTACGGAAATTTCCTTGATATACCAGCCGCTTAGACATTTGGTTGCAATCCCCACAATATATTACATCCATTAGCATGTCTAGGATTATTCTTCTTAAATCCAACACCTATTTTTTTTCCTAAAACACGTTTATAATCTGTTGGTACCACGAGTGCTTCCACATCTCACATTGTTTAAACTCGCCATTTCGCACTCATGGCCACAGCTGTGCCTAATGTATCATACTTCTAATTTTTGCCACACTAATAGGTCATTATTTTTTTATTCTTTTGCTCTATTCCAATCACGTCAGTGGCTCGTATATGCTGCTTTTCAGACATAAGACATATTTCCTTCTATGTCAAGCACTACGTTTAACTCTTGTTGTGTTTGTTGGATCTGGATCGTAGCCTAGAGGGGGGGTGAATAGGCTAATAAAAATTCTCGTGCAACCCACGAGAAATTCCCACGCAGTTATAGGCACAGACAGGGCAATAAAATAGCAATCACAGAATACGCACAGATATACCCTGGTTCGGTCGTCCCAACGACCTACTCCAGCCCCCGAAAGCAAATACTAGATAGATGTGTAATCCTGTACAGCTACAATGAGTCAAGATCCCAAATCTACTCTCACCTAGCTTGTACGCACACCACGTGCTCTACACTCTCAATCTAGTCAGATGCTCTCCCTCCGTGACGACTCCCAAGTCGTCAGGTCCCCAAAAAGTAACACAGATGGTAAAGTTTCCCCTAGGAAGAACTAACACAATTACTACACAATATAATAAATAAGAGAGTTTAGAATGCTCAGATCGTGTAGCGGTGTCGTCTTCGTCAATCAGCACGGGCCAGATGTCGTCTGGCAAGTAGTAATAGTCTCTCGACAACGGCAACTCAAGTTGCGGCAATTGAACTCCTCTTGAGTTCCCAACAATCTGATATTGCGGCAAATGCTTGTTAATGAACGCTCTGGCACAATGATGACTTGCAAGACTAAAAAGAACGGCCTGCTCCTCTCTCCCCTTAGCAACTCACGGCAATGGATGGGTCACAACAATGGATTTTGTTGCAGCTTATTTCTTCTTAGTTAACGAAGTGCCTCTTGATTAGAATTTAATGCTTTGTTGCAAAACAAATGTGCATCCACTTTCAGCCGTAAGCTATTCCTTTATAGTTCCACCTGCATATAAAAAGACAAGGGTAAAAGAGATAATTAAATATTAATTAACTAGCAAGTCCTCTCTCCCTCTTCCCCTTAATCCTTGATTCCTTTGTAGCCGACATAGTTGAACGTTCCCTCTTGAGGGCTATGCACTTTTGCTTTCTCATGGAGTTGTCCCCCTTTTTTCTAATGATCTATACACAAGCTTCGGCCCCCTTTGATTTTATGTTCTCCCACAATTGCCTGGTGTTCAATGTTGCGTGGAGAAGCAAGTTTGTGGTAGATGCGTGGCTTTCTCCTCAGGTTGGCCGGCCTCTCTTTTCTGGTTGTAGCCGCATGAAACAGTATCGGAGAGGTTTTTCTTTTTGCCGCATCCAATTGTGGGAGAGTTATTTTTCTAGCCGGCCATTATAGGGTATTTATAGGATTTGATTTAGAACCCTTGTTTGTCTATTAACACAATTGCCACCGCAAGCATATTCTCACTTATTTTTGCCGTTTTAAGACCGTTTTCCGATCCGAAAGTTTCGGTGGTTTGATCAAATCTCATCTTGATTAGATTTGTCTCCATCTCTCCCAATATTAACCAATTCCAAATAGCTTTGTGCAAACCACTTCATTTCTCTCCCAACTTGCTATATGATTAGCAATTACTCCAACTATTGAGAAGATTATCGTTTCGCCTTTCCTGAAACACACTTAGCAAACATGTTACATATAACACAATGTTTGTCATCATCAAACTAGAGATCCTAGATCGTTGCTTCCAACAGTGTTAACATGTACCCTTGCATTATCTTCATGGCCTGCTCATTTTTCGGCCTATACACTCCCTTTTTACTTGGCTAAACTCTTTCTTGCCTCTTTTTGAGGATTCCAAAGGGGAAGAATATATTCCATCTACTCAGGGGGAGTATTCATATGTTCCACATATTCAGGGGGAGTATACCATATATGTCCAAATCTAAAGATATATATTTACAAGTTTGTCATCATCAAAAAGGGGGAGGATGTTGGAATTTCATAATTCCATATTTCTATTCCCATATGGTTTTGATATGACAAACACATCCAGTGCTACTAACTCTATCTATGCAGATACAAATACATGTTGAGTTCCACACATTCAGATATCTTCATGCATATTCAAACGGATATATCATAGTTCATGTAGTTGGAAAGGCAAAAGGCACCTTACATCCACGACTTGGATATATAATCACTTGATAAGGATCCCCTGCAAAGAAGCTTCTCAGATTCAGATGCAGATGCAGTCCTATCTACGGCTTTTATGTAATCTATGTAAAATTTACCTTTTTAGAGTTATAAAGGCTTGTGATACTATATCTTAGTCTCCTAGGTTCCATTACTCAGAATTCTACACTTTCCAATTTCGAAAATTCGTACCCAGAAAATTGGCAGACCAATTTCCAAATTGGTCGACCAATTTTAAATCTTCGAATTTGACTATGGGATTTCTTGAGCAAACTCCCTTGACCATGTAGATTTTGAAACTGCTCTCCAATGGTCAAAATTCATTCTTTATATTTTGGTCGACCAATTTTATTTTTTGGTTGACCAAACACAAAACTAGCTGTTTGATACCCAAAATTCCCAGAGCCGTTTATGACCATTTTCTAACGTCATTGGAACTTCTCAACCGTTCCAAAACACTATATATATATATATATATATATATATATATATATATAGGGGTAGACCCTCTCTTTCACTTCACACACTTTCCTCGTCTTTACTTTCATTTCTGTTGAAATCAAGCCTCTGATTTTCTTAAGCATTCGGTCATTAGTTGTTCTTTTCTTATTTGTAAGAAGAAATCATTAGATTTCTCTCTTCGTTTAAGAACGGAAGAACTTGGATTTCAACACTTTTTGGAAAAAGTTTTTCTTTTCTTATTTGTAAGAAGAAATCATTAGATTTTTCTCTTCATTTAAGAACGGAAGAGAGATTATACAAAGTTATTTTATTAGATTTCTCTCTTCATTAGATTTCTCTCTTCAATTATGTTTCACCATTATATATCTTGAAACATTGAAGTTTCTCTTTTAAACACCAATCCTTTGAATTCATATTACATATTCATTACAAGGCTATAAGGTGTTTATTTTCTTCTATTTCATTACAAAGTTATTTGGATCTCTTGAAGAGAGATTGTACAAAGTTTGGAACACTGGACGTCTTGCCCTTTTTGTAAAGTTGGTGCTTGCGGGGCAAGTGATTATAGTGGATTGAAAATCTCTACTGGGAGTAGAGGACTGGACTAGGATCCAGAGGATCCGAACCAGAATACATCTCTGTGTTTGCGATTGATTTATTTTCAATACTTGTCATTTCTTTTCTGTGCCATCTTTGCAAATATCAGTAACGTTTTATTTGCCACGGTTTTTATTATATACACTATTCACCCTCCCTCTAATGTATTGATCCATACAGGTTGAAATTACAGATGCATCATTTGTCCTGCAATGGATAGCTTCAACCCATTTAGACACATAATCTATTGCGAGTAAAATAAAAGCATGTCCAAAAGAGGGGGAAAGGGTCCCATAAAGTCATACACCAACAATCAAAAATTTCTATTTCTTATGGGGTTCAATGGCCTCATATTCCTCCTAGTTATCCCCCCAACTGCTGGCAAGGCAAACATGGTTTTCAAAATGAAAACGTATCTTTAAACATGCTTGGCCAATAAAATCAGCATTGTAAAATTTTAGCCACATTTTTGTGAGCCAAAAAATGTCCCCATGCACTCGCATGACAAAAATGCAAGATACTGTCTATTTCTTGGTTTGGTATACATCTCCCAACTATTTAGTCATTGTAGTATTTATAAAAATATGGATCATCAAAGAAAAATAATTTTACCTCGTGATTAACCCATTTTTATCCTTAATTGACCAAGTTGAGGGGGTCTTACAAGTCACCAAGTAATTTACAATATCTGCATACCATGGAAGTATGGAGATAGCAAATAGGTGCTCATCTGGGAAGGAGTCTTCAATAGGAAGGGAAGCAGACTCTGTACCAATGGTTAGTCGTGAAAGATGGTCGGCTACATGCTTTTCAACTCCTTTCTTATCTTTAATCTGAACCTGGAACTCCTGCAAAAGTAAAATCCAACGTATAAGTCTTGGCTTTGCATCTTTCTTGGACAAAAGATATTTAAGAGCGGAATGATCTGTAAAAATAATAATGGGAAATCCCAAAATGTTGCCCCTGAATTTTTCCAATGCAAAGACTACGGCAAGCAACTCCTTCTCTGTGGTAGTGTAGTTCCTCTGAGCTTCATTCAAGCTTTTGCATGCATAGTAAATGACAACCGGAGATTTGTCTTTTCGTTGTCCAAGAACTGCGACAACTGCAAAATTGTTGGCATCACACATGATTTCAAACGGCAGTGTCCAATCAGGTACCTGCAAAATGGGAGAAGATATAAGCGATTGTTTTAAAGTATTAAAAGAATTTTTACGCTCTTCTGTCCAAATAAATTCAGTGTCATGCATAAGAAGTGTGCATAAAGGACGTGAAATCAAACTAAAATCCTTTATGAACCGCCTGTAGAATCTGGCATAACCAAGGAAGGACCGAATGTCCTTAACGCATTTGGGAGTAGGTAACTTTTCGATGACTTCCACCTTGGCTTTGTCTACCTGTATTCCTTCCGTAGAGCCTATGTGACCAAGGACGATGCCCTAAGTAGTTATAAAGTGACATTTTTCCCGGTTAAGAAGTAGGTTTTTTCGATGCATCTATTCAACACACAAGTCAAGTTAATTAAACAATCAGAAAATGAGTTACCATATACTAAAAAATCGTCCATAAATACTTCTACAATCTTTTCAACCATATCATCAAATATACTTAACATGCACCGTTAAAAAGTTACAGGAGCGTCGCACAAACCAAATGGCATCCTCCGAAAAGCAAAAGTTCCAAAGGGACAAGTGAATGTGGTCTTCTCCTGATCCTCTTAGCTATTTCTATTTGGTAGTAAACGAAGTATCTATCTAGGAAGCAGTAAAACTCATGCCCAGCCACTATCTCAAAAATTTGGTCTAGGAAGGGAAGATGGAAGTGGTCTTTTCGTGCTTTGGAGTTAAGCTTCCTAAAATCTATGCACATACGCCATCCAGTGGCATCCCTCATGGGTATCAATTCATTATTTTCATTTTTCACAATAGTTAACCCAGATTTCTTTGGTACAACTTGGGTTGGACTAACCCACCTACTATTAGAAATGGGGTATATGATACCAGCATTAAGCAATTTGAGGACCTCACCCTTAAGCACTTCTTTTAAGGTTGGGTTCAACCATCGTTGTGGTTCACGGGTAGGTTTGGTATCATCTTCTAAATATATATGGTGTGTGCACACAAGAGGGCTAATACCTTTAATATCAGCAATTGTCCATCCGATTGCCCCCTTATGTTTCTTCAAAACATTTAATAATTCATTTTCTTGATCTAAAGAGAGTTTGGAAGATATTACCACAGGAAATGTACGGTTGTCTCCAAGATAAGCATACTTCAAATATAATGGCAATGGTTTGAGCTCCAGCTGTAGATGCTCAAGATCAGATGGCATTTGGCACGGTATCTCCAATAGTAGTGGCTCAAAGAGTGGCACCCAGGTGGTACAAGACACCTCTCCCACTTCCTAAAAAAATTACTTATCGTCAATACCGTCGCATAACTGATCAACAAAATCAATAGCAGAAACAAACTCTTCATCAAAGTGATCAGCAACAAGAGCGTCAATCATACTTACCTCCTCATACTCCTCTACCCCTGTTGGCAACTTGCAAGCATTTAAAATATTTAAATCCAAAGACATGTTGCCAAAAGAAAGCTTAAGTTGACTGTTCTTACAGTTAATAATAGCATTACTAGTAGCTAGGAAGGGTCGACCTAAAATAATGGGTGTTGGAGCGGCAGACTGGGGTCCCTGAAGGTCCAATACAATAAAGTCATCAGGGTAATAAAATTTATCCAGTTCCTCAACACACCCCTTGGGATTTCACAGATCTATCAGCTAACTGGAGAATAATAGGTGTGGCTTTCAATTCCCCAACACCCCAATTAAGTAAACACATGGTATGGCAAAATGTTAACACTAGACCCTAAGTCAAGAAGATCCCGACCTATCTGTTTGGTGCCTATGGTGCAAGAAATAGTAGGGGATCCATGGTCCTTGAATTTGGGTGGCGTGTTAGGTTGAAATATGGAACTGACCTGTTGAGTTAAAAATGCCTTTTTCTTAACATTGAGATTTCGCTTGACAGTACAGAGGTCTTTAAGAAATTTGGCATATGCAGGGTTTTGATTAATGGCATCTAATAGTGGAATATTAATCTGACATACTTGAAAATTTTCTCAAATTTCAGATTGATACGTATCTTTCTTTGGATGTAAGAGCCTCTGTGGGTATGGTGCAATAAGGCTCTGGTACTGGAACTCTCATCTTTGTAGCGTCTGTGTCCTTGCTTAAGCTCTCCTCTGGTACTCCTTGCGGTTCACGGTCCTCTTCCTCTACCACCATCTCAGAAGTGTCCTTTGGCGGCTCAGGCTTTTGAATTTCTTTTCCACTCCTCAAAGTAGTCACCGCCTGGCATAGTTTGATGTTGTTGTTCGCTGACGATGAACTCGTGTTGGGATTCGGGAGTGTTTGAGCAGGGATCTTGCCCTTCTCCAAATTTTCCATAAGCTTTGTAATGACAACCTTCATTTGTTGGAATTGAGTCTGCTTATTGTTGCTGCTGAAGTTGTTGCATCTGTCGAAACTGAGCTTGCTATTGTTGTTGAAGTTGTTGATTTTGGTTATGCTGCAGCTGCATGAACTGTTGGAGCATGTTATTGAGTGTCTGAAAATGTGGATCTACACCAGACTCCTCCTTCTTCCTCTGATTTCCACCTTGGTAGTTGTTTTGAGTTGGTGGCCTGTTTGGTTGAGAAGCTTGTGGCTTGCTTTTCCAACTGAGATTGGGGTGGTTGCGCCAATTGGAACTGTATGCATTCGGGTTGAATCCTTGCCCTGGATAAGAATTTGAAATATTATTTACCTAACTAGGACCCTTCAGCACATCTTTTACTGTTGGAATGGTTGTACAACCCGATGTATTATGCTCCAGATTGTTGCAAAGAGCACACTTCTCTTCAATAGCCACCGCCTTCACTCCCTTCATCTCTAGGCTTTGGATTTTCCTAGTGATGAGGGCTTCCATCTTAGCTTCCAATGCTTCCTCGGGTTTCGAAGTAAATGAGCCTCCACGGGATGAAGATTGAGGCTGGTCTGTACGATCATATTCAGGAGTCGCTTCCCATGTCTGTGCACTCTCAGCTATAGATTCCAAGTAATCACATGCCTCAGCTGGCTTTTTGTCAAAGAATTCGCCATTGCACATCATCTCCACAAACTGCTTCATGGAAGGTGGAAGCACATCGTAGAAGAAGCATATGAGGCGTTACTCATCGAATCCATGGTGGGGGCATGCAACCAACAAGTATTTGAACCTCTCCCATGCAGCATCAAATGATTCATTTCTCCTCTGCGAGAAGTTCATAATCTATTTCTTCAGCCCCTGAGTCCTGTGCAAAGGAAAAAACTTTTTAAGAAACTCAACTTGTAAATTTACCCATGAAGTAATAGAGTGCGAAGGTAAAGCATTAAGCCAATTCTTCGCCTTATCCTTTAGTGAAAACGTAAAGAGTTTAAGATATGTAGTTTCATTGCTCGTCTTTCCATCCACACAGGTTAGGCAAACATCCTCAAATTCCTTTATATATAAGTATGGATTCTCCCTCTCCATACCTTGATAGGTAGGGAGAAGTTGAACCATTCCTGGTTTTAGACTAAAGGAATGAGCAACGACAGGGAGCACGATGCATGAGCCAGAAGCAGACCTAGTAGGTCTGAGCACATTTCTAAGCAACTTATCTCCAAAAGTTTGAGAGTGGTCATCATTGTCATTCATACTGGTGTCATTTGTATTATGTGCCATATTCACGTGTTTAACTAATCTATGTGTCCTAGGGGTTCTATGCCACATAAACAAATAAGAACACAAAAGTTGATTTTTTGTTGTTTTTGTTTTATCTTAAGCTAATGTTTATCGGGTTTGAAAATATTAATGCGAAATTAAAATAAACAAACCAAACAAAACAAAAAAATCAAATCAAAAGTGGATATACAAAGTTTTTATACAAAAAGATGTAAACAGTTCTCCCCGGCAACAGTGCCAAAAACTTGACACGTCCAAAATGTTGCACTGTAATTCCCAAGTATAGGAAGTCGGTCAAGTAGTAAACCTGGTGAGTCCAGGATCATATTCCTCAGGGACAAAGTAGCTTGCAAGTTTCACAATTTAAATTTAAGCAAGAAAAATTATTTGATAAGAGGTGAACCATCCTTCGAAGGCGATTTTTGATTGGATTTTACATGAGGTAAAAGTCGTTCTAAGATTTTACGAAAATAGAATATCGTGAACGTGAAAATATAATTTATAACAAGTGTGTGTATGTTGTGTTTTTGTTAGTGTTACAGTAGGTTATAATATTCATTCTCCATAGATTTTCAATCCCGTATCCATGCCAAGGTATGGGGATCGGATGATAAAGCTTTAAAAACGATGATGTTCAATTAAAAAGATAATCGCAAAAACAACTGATTTCTTTGAATAATAAAATATAAAAGATGAACCTTGCAGTTCATCACCCTCCTTGGGCTCCTCTATAGATTGATGCACGTAGATGATGCCTCCTGACATGTCATCCTAAGCGGATTCCTCTAGGATTGTGCATATTTCAAAAAATATATATGAAGAAATCAACGTTTTTAACGGTTTCGATAATTGCATAAATTATGGAGACATGAAAGCAAAGATCCTTGCAACACTAATTTTCACATAACACACTCACCATACCTTAGCCAAGCATGGTAACAAAACGACAATTTTCATTAATACAAACATCGTTTAATTACAAAACTTAATATAAATATAATAAAAATAAGGAAAGAAAGGGAGTTTTTCACCACTTTTGAAGCCCAAACACCTCCAAACTTCTCCTTGAGCTGAGAAAACTTCTCTAGAACAGGAAGATATAGTTCTCAGCTTCAAAATGAAACAAAAATCACTCAATTTGGAGGTTGGATCAAGAAGTTATGGCCAAAACAATCTTTTTATATGCAAACGGGTGTGCGGGTCTCTTCAGCAAAGGCGGGCGCCACCCGCGTGGTCAAAGCAGGCGGCACGGGCATTTAAAATAGCATAAGTGGGCGTCGCCTGCGTGGTCAAAGCAGGCAGTGCCTGCTTTGACTGGCGGGTGCGGGTCGCCCGCCAGGCAGGCGGGTCTGCCTGCATTTAATGAAGGTGGGCGCCAGATGGTGCCCGCTTATGTGAAACTCGCCCGCAGCATGGGCAGGAGCTAACGCCCACACTGGCGTCAGCTGATTGCTGACGCCAGCGTCGACGTTTGCAATATTATTAATTTTTTTCTTTTTACAACACCGTTTCTGGCATTTTAATGCATAGAAAATTGCTCCGATCTCCGAAAAATATGGAAAAATAGCCGTTGGATTCGAAAAATTGCAAGCTTCACCTGAAAAATAAAATTGAGACAAAATTAGGCCATAAAGTTGTATTTTGCATATAAAAAGTGATATACTCTATTATTAAATGATTTTACAAAATAAACTTATTAGAGATAAAATAGATATTACATATACGCAAAATACGGTCTAAATGAGGGTTTAAAAATGTAATATTATCCTAGAATCAACAAGCCCTTGAAACGATGGAGGAGATATAGAATCCCGAGAATGGTCCTGAACCACCGCTTCCTATATCGCTCCTGGACTACTACATGCCCTTTAATGTTTCAACATGTAGCATCCTTAGGCCGACGATGGAGCCAAAAAACTTTGAGCTCAAGCCATCCTTGGTGGATTTCATTCAAAGGGACCAATTCTCAGGGTCCCCCTCGGAGAACCCAAACGACCATCTCAATAATTTTCTGGAGATGATGGATACACTATAGAGGATTGGCATCACCAACGACGCCATTAGGCTAAGTTATTCCCTTTCTCTCTTAGGGATAAAGCTAAAGATTGGCTTAGAAGTCATAGTCCTAACACATTCACCACATAGGACAATTTATCTCTCGCATTTCTGATAAAATATTTTACTCCAAGAAAAACAATGAAGATGCAAAGTGAGATAAAAAATTTCAAGCAACCGAAACATGAGTCATTATATGAGGCCTGTGAGAGGTTTAACGACCTCCAACGAATTTTTCCACACCACGGTGTACCTGATTGGTTGCTCATCCAGGCTTTTTACATCGGATTGATGCCAACCATGAGAATGTACATTGATGTGGCCGCTAATGGCGCCATCATGAACAAGACCCCAGCTGAAGCAAAGAAATTGTTGGAAGCTATGGCAGCCAACAATGACACATGGAGTAATGAGAGGGGCTCCTCCTCAAAGGGAGGTAAGTGTGGTGGCTATGAGGTAACCCTGCTTTCAGCTAAATTTGATGCATTGACCAAGCAACTCTCTTTTATTGGGCTTGTGCCACTAATCCGCATACAATGGCCATTTGTGAAGCTTATGGTGTGCAGGGACACCATGGAATCAAATATCCTACGTCCATGGTGGTGCCTCTGGGTATGACTATCGAGCAAGCCAATGCCCTATATAGAAACAACCTGAGGCCGTCGAGCAACCCGTATTCTGGCACCTATAATCAGGGGTGGAAGAATCACCCCAATTTCTCTTACCAGACCCCAGGTTTAAAAGCTCCCCCACCGTACCCTCAGCAGCCCCAAGAGTTTCAGCCTCCGCCTCCCCAAGGACAATTTCAGGATTTCAATCAGAGGCCTCCCATGAATATACCCCCAGTTCAAAAGTCAAGCCTGGAGATGCTAATTGAGAGTCACATTCGGACTCAAGGCCAAATAAACGACTACTTTCAGAACTCGATCCAACAGTTAATGACGACGACACAACAACTTGCATTTACCTCGCAGCAGCTGGTGATGGGGGACAGAAGTCCATGGAGACTACGATAGCACAGATGGTGCAACAGCTCTCCCTGCTCTCCAAGGCACAAGGGAAGTTTCCAGGGCAAACAGAGGAGAACCACCAGGGGCATGTGAATGTGATCACACTAAGAAGCGGGACGAAATTTGAAGGACCCGCCATGCCCATCGTAGAAAAGGAAGTAGTAGTAGTAGTAGAAGCTCACGTTGAGCTTGAATCTGGGAATGACAAGGAAGTTGAGCGTAAGGTAGAGCCTCTGCACTCTGGACCCTCCAAGGAGAAGCAAGTAGAGAAGGAGAAAGGGAAGCCCGTTGACGAGCCTCCCAGGACTTATTTTCCAAGGATTCTATTCCTGTCGAGATTGGTGAATGCCAAGTTGGACGAGAAGTATGGGAAGTTCTTCAAGCTCCTGAAGCAGCTGAACATCTCCATCCCCTTCCCCGACGTGATTTCTGAAATTCTCACCTACGCCAAATTCCTTAAGGAAATAATTACCATGGGCGGTAGGAGGGAGAAAGTGGTGCTCTTTGCCGAGTGTAGCGCCATTATTCAGAGGAAGACGGTAGAAAAGTTGGAGGATCCCGGGAGCTTCTCCATCCCATGCATTATAGGAGATTTGGATATTAAGAGCGCACTATGTGACTTGGGGGCGAGCGTCAGCTTGATGCCAATTGGGATATGCTAGAAGCTGAATCTAGCAGAGGTCCAATGCCTCGTCTCAAATGATGTGAGAACTACTCCCAAGTGCAGGAGATCGTGCAAGTAATATCCTGGTGAGTCCAGGTATCGAATCCGCGGGACAACTGACCTGCAAAACTACGAACGTAACTCTGTAAAGAGTAATAATACGATGTTAACCAACCACCTATCAAACACAAAGATATAGGATCAAGAGTTTCAAATAGCAAAAGAAAATCCTACTGTATTTACGGTGACTTCGGTAGAGGTACAAATATGGGGAGTATGTGTTGGGTTTGATTTCGTTAGGGTGTATGCAATCAATGATTATCAATACCTTTTCTATAACTCAATGTTTCGTCCGGTCAGGGCATGAGAACGTCGGAAAGTATGGCGTTCAAGTATATAAAAGAGTGCCAAAGAATTAATCACGTGCAAATAGGGCGAAAAGATATAGAAATCAATGAATACGACACCATAACTACGTCAACAAGAACACATATGAAGTGGATGTGCTACGATTGTGAGTTCATTAGGAGTTAATAATCGCTCAAATATCATGTCTTTTATATAACTCAACGCTTCACCCGGTCAAGGCGTGAAGACGTCGGAAGATGGATCGATAAAAACTAGTCAAAATAGCCGTATATGTATCACTAGCAACATTGATTTCATTAAACGATAAACGCAACAATAAGTTCAGATTAGTGAACATGAGTTGGCTAGCCTTGTCAGGGCCTAGCCATATGGGATGTAAACAATATCGATAATAAGCAAATACCCAACAAATACGTTGTAGAAATCAATGTTACGAGCAATTTTGACATGATAATAGGGCTAAAGACATAAAATTTAGCGAATAAATACTCCTAACTACATCACAACCATAGCACAAGGAGATTAGCCACGCATGGTGTAAAGAAAATCAGATTTCATAGCAAATACATCGTTTTAATAGCCAAAATACAATGAAATACACCAAATACGGGGTATAAGTTCAAGAATTTATCACCAAATCTCCACTTTAGAACCCAAAACTCCCTTAGAATAGGAAGAATAGCCTCTGGAATTTTTCAGAATTTTCCCCTGGAGAAATACGCACAGTAGCCGCTCCAAAAGTCCCAAAATACGCCAGCATACGGAGCAAAACCCTAGAATATGCTTAAATAATAGCATTGCAGGTTTACTATGCTTAACGGGTTGAAACCCGCACCATTTATGGCTAAACCCGCTTCAAAACAGCCGGCGCATTTTTTCGCCGTCCGATCTCGCGGGATCTGTCCAGGGAGCGCCACGTGGCAGCGGGTTCGGATCCGCGCTCTCGCGCGCCCGCTAACTCTCCGAATCCGCTTCACATTTGTTCTCCGCCGCACGATTTTGTCCCAACGGCTTGGATGACGCCGCGTCTCTTGACTCGCGTACGTCGGATGAAGCGGGCTGCGCTCAGATGTACGCCACGTGTCCCGATAAGAATTGAGGCTGCGTTTGAGCGGGCGGATGTGCACTGTTCGATCGAAATCGAACGCTCAATAAAATGTTACGTCGCCCGCTTCTTCCACCCATCAGATCTAAGCGGGAATCGCTCGGATGCTGCCTCGTCGCCGCCAAGATTCGTGCGCCGACCGTATTTTTGTATTTTCGAGCGTATGTCTCCATTTAAATGGTATTCTGCATTCAAAAATTCATAGTAATTAGCACAGATCTCAGAAAAATACAAATAAATAGTCGTTGGAATCGTGAGATCGAGACCACGCCATGAAAAATATAAAAATTTCAGAATACTCAGTTAATTACTGTTTTGTGCTCAATTAAGGTGATTTCTCTAATAAACGATGATGTACAAAATACGAACATATTAGAGATCAATTAAGCATCATATGAGCATAAAATAGGACTAAATAGGGGGTTAAATATGCAATATTCAACCCGAATCATCCAACCCACAAATATGTCGCTCTAGTTGGCAGATCGCTCAGTGAAGTATCCCCTTGGAGTAATCGAGGATGTGCCGGTGAAGATTAGAAAGATATTGGTTCCATGAGACTTCGGCGTGATGGACATACAGGAAGATGCACACATCTTGATTATCCTAGGTCGACCCTTTCTAGCCACAGTCAGGGTCCTTATTGACATGAAAGGAGGGAAACTCTCCCTCAATGTTGTAAGAGAAAAGGTCGAGTTCGACCTTAAGAAGTTGATAAGGAACTTCACAAAAGTCGACCATATGGACCAAGTCTTGAAGAAGCAATCAAGGAGACAAACTTGGAGTAGCTATTTCTGAGCGACAACATGGAGCCCCCATCGGGAGAGAGGCTAAGTTGAAGGAATTGATGACTGAGGAGGAGTACGAGGAAGCCTCCAAGGAAAATGTCAAGGAGAATCCGCCAAGATCACACCAACTAGACCCCGAGGAGATGAAGAACCACGGAGCAAACCACCTAGAGCTGAATGAGGAGAAGAACCGTGGAGACAAGCAAATGCAGGACTTCTCTACTCTCAAACCACCATGATGACACCAATATGGCGACTCGAGCTCACGATTTAAAATGAGTGCTTCTTGGGAGGCAATCCAAGTGTTTTTGATTTAGTTTTTATATTTTGATTTTGATCTTGGCTTCAGCCTTGATTAGCTCCCATTTTCCTTTTTTAATAAGCCGAAAACCCCCTGAATTTAACTAAGTGTTTGCTTGCATGTAGGATGAAGGAGAACATGGAGAAGAAGCATACACACGGCTGCGTCTTGCAAATCCACTCGGCCATGTCAAGAATAGGAGAAGAAGAAAATGACACACCCACGTGAGGATAACATGCACGACCGTGTCGAGTGAGGGTAATCCTAAACCCTAGTCTTTCCATTCCACATGGCCGCATCATTAAGTCGACGTGACTGCGTAACTTTCTGTAGGATCAAGCCTACAACACACTTTCCATAAAGTTTTTGTGACCGTGCCGTTTCACATGACGAGACCATGAAAACTCTTACTTTTAACCCGATTCATGCGGATGTTTAAACCATTTACAAACGGGCCGCGTATATCTCTGTAGATTTAAGCCAAATTCCCAACTTCTCAGAAGATTTTCGCGACCGCATCATTTTACACGACGTAGTCGTGTCGATCTCTATTTTTGGACAAATCGACGCGACCGTTTTAATTTAATCCATGCGGCCACAAAACTCTCTGTATTTCAAGGCCAAAAATCTCCAAAATGAAAAGAGTTTTCGCGGACGTGTCATTCATACGACGTGATCGCGTCAACCCCATTTTCAAACCTATTCTACGCGACCATTTCATTTTATTCTCGAGCCCACGTCTCCGGCCTATATATTTATTTCCAAGCCCTAAATGGCCCGCGTGTGCTCATTTTGTGTGAAACGGTTCGAATCCCCATTTCCTCTCGACTCGATCTCCCTCCAAAGCATCCCAACCCCTATCCAACACCTCCCAATCACTCTCCAAACCCATCTCCTCCACCAGCCCTCCTCATCCATCAACACTTCACCGATCTCAACCATTCGCATTAAGCCCTAGCGACTCATTTTTAGGGTTTCACGGCTCGAGCTCAACGAGGCTTGCAAGGTTGCACGTGCTAAGCTTTGAGTAGCTTAGGGGAAGTCCTCTATCTGCATTAGTGAGATCCAGTTCAGCAAGGAGCTTCAGCTTTGATAAATTCGCTCTACTACTCATTAAATTTCCAATATTTATTGATGAATTCGCTCAAATCACGTGAGTCTGCACACACATCATTTCATACATATCGCATTGCTCACTTCTTCATACGATGCCTTCCAAAGAGCACAAGAAGAAGTCTACCCCCACTGGCCCTACCCAAGGCAAGGGCAAACGTCGAAAGACGAAGGCTTTTCAAGCCGAAGTTGCCTGAGCCCATGCCACTTCATGCCCCTCAATAGGACACACTAGGCATCAATTTCTTGAGTGAGGACGAGCGCATAAAATTCATATCACTTAGCTCCCGTTCTATAGTGCTTACTAAATTTTCGAGCGTCATCGATCTTTCGGCACTAGGCCTCCTCGATGTAGTCAACACCCTCCTCCGAAACATCGGATGGGAGGAGTTATTAGAGTGTGAGGCTAGGACCTACAAGATGCTCACTTTGGAGTTCCTCTCCACATTTAAGACTTATCATGTGAGTTTCTCATTCTGTATCATGAACAAGGAGTACGGCCTATCAAAGGACTCCTTCAACTCGCTCTTCAAGTTGCCTAGAGCTTTAGAGCATGTGGCACACCACCACAACCATCCTTACCCCCTGAGTTTAATGCGAATGATTTTTGGTTCCAGATCACCAAGCTCCAAGTCTTCCCTAAGACTCGAGCGAAGGCATCCAGCATCATTCACCCTGGCCTTTGCATTGTACATCGCATCATTGCAAACACTCTATTCTACTGATATGAGACATGCCAGGTCTCTCAGGATGAGCTCTGCTTTTTGTGGTATGCCACATAGGGTCGTATCCTTCGTGAGGGTAGCCCTCATATCCCTCACTGTATCCTCCATGCCGGGTCATGGCTTATGCAGAGATTCATTCATATCCTAGCTGATCCCAGATCTAGTATCTGTTATGTGGACCTCATCACTAACATTGCCATGCTCCCTCCTGTCTCTTACAAGATCCCAGACTCCATGACCCTAGTTCCTGGCCCCACTTCTCTTGATCTCTTGGTGCTCGCCAACATGCACATAATTCGAGCTATTGACCGAGAGAGATATTTTTGTCTCTATTGCCCAGCTTCCACTCCCTACACTAGGCTCCCCAATACTGGACCTTTGGGCCTAGCACTACATTGAGGTGGCTCTTCTCACCTGACACCGACATAGCCTCAGAAGTCCAGGCACCAGTACAGCTTCCTGACCCTCACCAGCCCCAGCCCCAGGACCCTGCTGATCCTTCTCCTTCCACATATGCTGGCCTCATGGTCAGGCCCACCCTTCGTCAGTTCTAGAGGAGATCTCGACACCAGGTCGAGGGTACTAGTAGCACTACACCCCCCACTTACACATGTTGAGCAGTTAGCTCTTTTAGAGGAGGAGTTTATGCATTTTAGATCTTCCACCGTCACCACCTTGACTGAGATCAGAGACACACACTCTGATTTCATGACTTCATTTGAGGGCCTCGCTCTTGCTGTCTGACTTTCCACTCCCAATTTGATCAGGTCTACCAGTACCACTACAGTCAGGGACACTATCTTGCTACTGCGCTATATTTCCTACATTTTCATATCACACCCCAGCCATCCCCGCCATCCTATCCACCTCAGACTTCTCATGCTTCAGCTGCCACATCCACCCCCACCCCTCATATAAATATCTCCACCACCTCACTACACGTTTCCATTCCACCCCACCCATCTCTGGTCCTTGAGGACACCACTGTCATCATACCCAGTATTATTACTACACCACCACCTTCCACACAGACTGATCATGAGATTGTGCACATTTCTACCCCTCCACCATCACCCTATCCAGACCCTGTGATTCCACGCACTCCACCCACCACCCACTCCAGCCACTTCACCCACTCCACCCACCCAGCCACCACCTGACGATGGCTCAGCATGACTGGAGCACTCATCTTTGCACTCCCTCGCCATTTAGCCCATGCATTACACACTTGCATTATTTTTGGGCACGTTTTCGTACAGCTTGGGGGAGATGCACCTGGGTCTCCTTCTCCCTCATTTTATTTGTCCTCACGTCGATTTTCTATGTTTTCTTTGCATTGAGGACACCGCTTAGTTTAGCTTGGGGGAGGAGCTCTTTCGTGCTAACTTTCTATTTTTCTTTATCATTTTCTTATTTTTATCGTTATTTTCGTTTTCAGCTTCATTTTCTTTCTTATTTTTCCCTTTTTCTCTCTTTTTCAAATGCATCACGTTTATATTCCATATATGCATTCAAAAAGCCAAAAAATGAAAAAAAATCAAAACCTCCAAAAATATCAGCATTCACATCATGCATTATGCATCTTCATGCATACATTTGTATATACTTGCATTCGCCTCGAGAATTCTTCGAAAACGAGTTTTTATATGCGTAGAATCTCAAATTGAAATTTGTTTTCCGAACTTTTATGCTTGATTTCCGTGATGTCGACTTGGATATGTGAATATTATGTAACCCTAGCTTAATTCCCTCGTAATACCCTAGCTTCGACCGTCCTCATAGTCCCTAAGATAGGTGTACTTGAAACCGACCTATGTTGACACCTAGGAACCCACTCCAGGCATGGACCGTAGAGCCGATAGTTGTGTATAATGGTTTATAATCACTCAAGACTTGGATAACGATACATCACATAGTACTGAGGATTGAAACGGCCTAGTATACCCCATGCTTTTCAAAAAATATTGTGAACAGAAAATATTAATATGCACCGTTCCCCAGCGAAGCTGAGTAACCGGATCCCCACGATAGTAACCGTCGGGACCTCGCATCAAAAGGTCTAGCTTAGGAGAATGCGTATGAGTAAGGATTTCACTCGGGTTAAGTTAGTAGGTCCGAGGGGTCCTTCTTGACCCAGTGTCCTAAGGTCGTCTGATCTGGGAGTCACCGACCCAACACTCCTTGCACAACCCAATTGCAAATCCCAAAAAATATAGAGAAAAAATTGTATATAGAAAAACTATATATATGTGTGTGTATATATATAAGCATGAATAAAACTTGGCGATTTAATACATTATTATTTTAAGACATCTCTAAGGATATCAGAACAATACTTAGAGCTCAGGATCCCAAGGCTCCTTATGCACTGCAAGCTATGGATAACTGGGAGTTTAGAGATGCGGGCTAGACAACGTTTTTATTATATTCTATCTATGTTTCCATTTGGCCTTCGGTTAGGTTATTTCTTTTGATATCAATGTACATTATCGTAGGGAACGGAAGAAGATAGTTATTTGAGTGTGACGACGCTTGTGCCCTCTCCCCTCTATAACTAATCTCTCCTCTAGACCCCACCATTTTCTGTACATTTTTAGATATATTAATAAAGTGACTTACTAACTTTTCAACAAAAAAAACTTGGTGATTTCTTGAATCAAGGAATGGTGTCATGTCGTGAGCACCACTTTCTCGATCGACCAATATCCCATTATCACGTACTTATCCCCTCTTCGACCAGTGTATAGTTTAGGTTCCTACACTTTCATTCTAAGGACGGATTAAAGGAAATGTCTTAGAGTATGAGTATGGCCATCGTCCAGTGTGTTGCTTGGCGATTTGAGTAGGGATGTCATCCTAGGAACGTATTCTTGTCGATGGAGGGATTTCGAAGCATTTGGGTTTCTCGAATTCGGATTTTCAGTTTGCCCATGTATATAATCTCAAATTCTTGAAAATTCTCGAAGTTTCATTGCATCACTCGCATGTTGATTGCATTCCTCCAATCTACGCTCTCTCTTCTCTTTCTTGAGGACAATGAAGTGTTAAGCTTGGGAGATTTTGATGAGTGTTTATTATATATAGTTTTTCCCTCTTTTTCATGCACGTTTTACAGCGTTCTATTCTCCATTCCTCCCCGTTTTCCTCGTTTTTATCTTATCTTTTTATTTTATGGTCCCTCTTGTGCTTTGTAGGAAATATGTGCCATTTAGGGCCCATATGATGAGATTCTAGCACAAAGAGGCAAAAGGAGCAAAGCCTGGGGATCAAAATGTGCAAGGGAGGAGAAAGTTGTGAGCAATAGAGACCCACGCAGCTGCGCCATCCTTATCCACACGGCCATGCCAATGTGCATTGGGAATAAGATCCATGCGATCGCGTGACATAAGTATGCACGACCGTGTCCAAGGGCACCCGAACATGCATCCACGCAGAGGCGTTGAAGATCACTAAACAACCGCGTCGCTAAGGAGTAATATTTAAGATTTGAAGTCGACGCGGCCCGTGCAAAGGAAGACGACGCGGCCACGCTTTTCTGAAGACTAAAGCCAAGCGACACGGTCGCGTCGTAGGCAACACAACCGCGAAGCTTGATTCGATGCGGACGTGCCCTTAGTGACGCGACTGCGTCACTGAAGTCCCCACTTCCCCATACATGCCAGAGAGCAATGCGACTACTTCGTTTTCAACGAGGTCGTATCGGATTGGTTTCCTGATGCTACTAGGATGCGTTTTGAGGGGCTTTTTTGTCATTTGGGCGTGTGTATTTAAGCTACCCTTCTTCCTCCTGCGATTGGATCACTTTGTTATCAGTTTTTAATTATTTTCTAGGGCTTTGGAGGGTTTTGTAAGATCTTCTAGCTCTAGTATTTTGTTATTCTAGTTGTTCTTATTGCTTTCCTTTGTAATAGCTTAGCTTTTCTTAATTGAAATTCTCTCTTTTTTATTATTGCTGCTGTGTTTTATCATCCATTGCTAATCTAAGCTGAATCCATGGCTTTTGTTTCTTATCCATTGCTAGAAACAACCTATATTGCCATGAATAGTGAGTAGTTTTCATTGAGGGAAATATGATGAACCACATTGGATTAGGGCTATGGGTTGGAAGATTTGATTAGCTTAATTGATGGGCTAATTGAGATCTGGAATACATTGGAATGATTATTATCGTCGTAGATTCGACACCCTCCCTTCGGGGCGATCGGATTGGCCACCGGTGAAAATCTGGACCAATCCAAGGATCCAATCCCTAGGACGAATCATACTTTTGGTGTGGCTGACGAGAGTCGGGTGCCGATTAGAGCCCTCCCGATGTAGGTCTGATCTCCGAATGCCACTGTGGGTGGGAGGAAGATTGGGATATTCGTCGAGCATAATGCGCCCAACGTACACCAATGCATCGACGAGAGTTGACATCGATGTAGGTTGGATTGGTCTATCATTGCATCACAACGATGGGAGGTAGGACTTGACATAAGGGAATAACCTATCATGCATCACAACAGTGGGAAATAAACGAATGCCCTTAGGTCACACGACCTCTCCCGAGTCCTAGTAAGTCTGGCAATTAGTTGATTACTAGTCTGACCCTAACCTTAGTCCAATAGCGGGGATTCCCCATGACCTAGAGCCTTCATCTTTTGATTCACCCTCTTCACATTTCACCAACCAACCATCGTTACGATCTTATAGCTTTTGAATGAATACTCATAGACTGGTACTCATTGACCGCATCCTTGTGTTCGACCCGTCAGTGCTACACACGACCCGTGCGCTGCGGTATTATTATTAGTGTCGTTGTTGAGATGACGATCAGAACTCTATCTCAATATTCCCAACATTCATCAAAAGTGTCCCTTCTCTGACATCTATGAGGACTCCGGCTGTAGCCTTGAAAGGATGTCATAATATCAGCTGAGAGCTTTCCTCTTCAAATATGTCCATAATCACGAAGTCCATCGACACACTAATTCCTCCCGATACTTGTAGAATGGCATCTCGAGCAATGCCTGCCAGGTAGGTGACGGATTGATCTACCAACTGTATACTCATAGCCATGGGCTCCAACTCTGTCCAGGTATTCAATCTCTTAAAAATAGAGAGCGGCATCAAACTAATGCTCGCTCCCAAATCAACTAATGCTCTCTTGATAGGGATGCCACCAATGGAGCATGGCACCGTGAAACTGCTAGGGTTGGGAAGCTTCTTTGGCAAAGTGTTCTTCAAGACCGATGTACAACTATCTACTAGCATGACTGCTTCTTGCTTCTTCCTTCCCGCTATTAAATCTTTTAGGAATTTAGCATAAGTAAGGATCTCTGTCAATGTGTCCCTGAAAGGGATGTTCAAGTGAACACCCTTCGAGAAGCTCTATAAATTTTGCATATTTCTTCTCAAGCTTCGACATGGCTAGCCTCTGCAGGTATAGGGCTAGAGGACAACTTTCCTTAACTTTCTCAGTATCCTTTGTCATAGATATCTGAATCATTTTCTTCACAGAAGGTGGAGTGTCAACCGGGACCGTAGTTATATGAGTAACCAAACGGATGGGTGATGCATCCTTCTGTGCAGTGCCAGATGGTACTTCGACATCCTTCTCCTCATTCACCAATATGATCGGCTCTGAAGCTATGGGATCCTCCTTATCAATGACCATTGAGGGTTGTGGATCCACTAGCTTTGGGACCGGTACCATAACTGCGTCGATGGTCTTTCCTCCTCTTATTATCACTGCTACCACCACATTGACGTGTCCCCTTGGATTAGGCTCGGATTGAGCCGGTAGTTTTACTTAAGCCTTGGAAGTTGGCCCATTTGGGTCGACAAGTGGTGTACGGTGATAGAAAGTTGCTTCTGAGTAGCCACCAACTCTGCATTTTGCTTGGCTTGGGCTGTTGATATTGTTGTTGATACAGTTGACGGTTATAGTAGCCTAACGGTCTATAAGGCCCAGCTGGCCTAAACCCATACTGCTACTGCTGTGGAGGTGGTGCTTGTTGTTGGGACGGAGGTCGTTGTGGCCTTGGTTGAGTGGGTGGTTGTATGGTTCCAATGGGGTTGTTGTAGGAGAATCCTGGATGTGTCTTCCAGACCAAATTTGTACATTGTGGCCTTGGATTACTTCCTTCACCTGATACGTAATTGATTTTCTCTGCTAGTACATCTGTTCTAGCAAAAGGAACTTCAATCAGAATGTATCCTTGCTCGACGTAATCTTCCCATGCTGCACAAACTGGAACCGTTGAAAATGTAGGAATGGCACTTAACCTCTGTTCAATGCGAGCAACTTGCTTTGAGAGACTCTCAAGTTTCCCTTCAAGATTCGTAGCTAGCTTCAAATCAGAGTGGTGTCCACCAGCACTCCTAGATGATGTTGAGCGATCATTGCTCCATTATTGATTATTAGAGGCCATCTGCTCCAATAGTGATGTGGCCTCCTCTGGAAGCTTAGCCAATAGTGCTCCATTAGTAGAAACATCGATGATCATCTTTGTTTCTTGCTTTAATCCATTGTAAAAGCTCTAAATGAGATCCCAATCATGTATTCTGTGGTGTGGGCACTGGTGTTGTAAGTCCTTGAAGTGCTCCCATGCTTCATAGAGAGATTCCAGTGGGAGTTGCTTAAAGAAGGTGATGGCATTCCTAATCCTCACCATTTTGGACGGTGGATACTTGTTAAAAAAGGCTAGGGCCAGGTGCTCCTAAGACTTGAATGTGTTCATAGGATGCGCTCTCAACCAATATGCCGCCTTGTCTCGAAGTGTGAATGGAAACAATCGAAGTCGGATAGCATTTTCCCTCACATCTTTAACTTGAAATGTAGCACACTTTACCAAGAATAGATTAGTGTGGTGGTTAGGATTCTCGTGAGGAAGGTCATGGAAGTCATCCTGTTGCATCAAAGATATCAAACATGTCTTCAACTCAAAGTTTCCTGTCGCCAGTTGCAGTCTCAATATTGCTACACGTGGAAGTGATGGTAGAGTGTCTGTCATTTGATCCTCCAAAAGTTTATGCCTCATCTCAGCTCTAAGTTTCCTTGCAGTTCTTTCAATCTCTGGGTTAAATTATAGATCATTGGATCCCATAAGACGAGTGTTCATGCATAATCAACAAACTCAGAGAAAATATTAGTAACAAAAGAAAATAATAAAAAGTACTGTAGGGTAAGTGGTAGATAGAGAAACCAACAAGTCTCCAACTAAGAAAAATAACCCAAGTAAACAGTTGCCTCCCCTACAACGGCACCAAAATCTAGTTCGAGTCTGCAAATGCACGGTGTCGAGGCTTTGTAATATAGAAAGATTATCAATCCCACATGGAGGCGATTGGTTAGGGTCTTGGGTTCTTATTCAAAGCTGTATGACAGTGTCAGTTATGGGGGTATCCAAGAAGTTTTGTCATGTAAATCCTCTCACAAATAATAACAATAGAATGGAAACTAGGGCACTAGGAAGCACCATTAGGATCATTGGATGTCGATGCTAGGTTAGAATTTCTAGGTTGGATTGGTTTTATAGAGCGAGATTGTCGCATCTTGAATGTAAAATTCATAGCCAACTATCATTGTACTACTCATCTAACGTATCTCGTACTTAGCCCCACCATCGTGGATGGCTTTGCATGCGATTCGTGCATTACGATCGATAATTATTCTCAATCTCCACTCACCTCACTATCATAAATTAGAACTTTGATCTGTGATGTGATGACTCTTATTGATGCTACTATCGTAGATCATCAATCATTAATATGACTCTTAGAGTGTGTTCCACTATCGTGGATCACGAATCCTAAGTGAATTCACTAACGACCCTAATTAAGCCTATAGAATAATTTCTAGTGCAAGTGACACTATCGTGGATCACAAACCCTAGATGAGAATACTATAAACTTAGTTAGATCAACCACATCACATCCATTATTCACCAAATCAACCTAAAAATCACAACTTTACCTCTAAATCATAAAATCATAGGGCTCATCCATTAGCCCTAGATAGAACTACTCACGATTCATGGAAAAAACGATAAAAGCAATAACAACAATAGAATAAGACATCGTCGCAACAATAATCATCAAAACGATAAGAGATCGATAAGAAAATGTTACCAACCAAAGAAAAACAAGAAGTATCCTTCAGAGAATTAAGATCCAACAAGATTCCACGCCCAAAAAGCTCCAAAGATCCAAACTTTGTCCCAAAAGCAATAGCGACGGCTAAGAAATTAAACTAACTCTAAAACTCTAAAAAGAAGTCTCTCTAACCTATGAAGGAAAAATTCTTTATATATATATGGTTTGGGACCCATAAAAATTAATTAAAATTCCAAACTCAGCCCATTAGTCGAACCCTTGCTGTGTTGGATAGCCGCTCGACTCGACCGAGTGGCGGTGCCGCTCAGTCTGAGTCAGGCCTTGTCACATTGGCTTTGCTGCTGCAACATTCTCCACTCAGACTGAGCGATCAAGCCACTTGGCCGAGTGGCTCAGTCGAGCGGCAGTGCTTGAGTTTGGCTTGAAAACTTCGTTCTGTCCCATTTTTCACTCGACCAAGTCACCTTGGCACTCGGTTGAGTGGGCTTGTATGCTCGATCAAGCCACAGTGGGTTGCTAAAGCCTTGAAAATGTCGTTCTGTCGATTAATTTACTCGGCCGAGTAGCATAGCTACTCGGTCGAGTTGCCTTCTTGCTGCTTAAATCGGTTAAGTGTCGACGATCTCCTCGGTCGAGTGGCTGAATCCACTCGGTCGAGTGGCAGTGCTCGACTTTGGCCTTAGAAGTGGTGTTCTACCGTGTGTTTCACTTGATCGAGTAGCAATGCTACTCAGTATGAGTGCACTGGAGAATGCTGACAGACATTTGGGCCTTCATTCTTTGCCTTCTCTTCTCCTCCCTTCCTCTTCTTCTCCTCAACTTTACTTCTCCATCTCGTCAAGCACCTAGGAAGCTATGCCATTGATGATTTGGTGATTTCAAATGATCCATGGCTCTATTTTGCTTCAAATCGCCTCAAAACTCTTGGAAATGAAAATAAAGCTTCGAAAGTGATCTAATACAATAAATGATCGATAGAGCGATAGAAATGAGTTTTGAGCGACTAAAACGGCGTGCAATGGTGTGATAAATGTATAGAAAATATGGACACATCAATATAACGGTGAAGATTAGCAAAAATCGGAGCTACAAGAGGGAAGATACAGGCCGAAGAGTGGGCTGCACGGCCATGCGTGCAAACGCGCGGCCGTGTCATTTCGTGAGTCCAAGGGAGGAGCTATAGCAGCATTTGCATGGCCGTGCTGATTCGCAATATGGCCGTGCTAATTCCCATGTATAAGGCAGATTGTTCCTCCTGTAGCATGGGCGGCTCACACGACCGTACCGCCTGGGACCGAATTTGGGATTAGAAAAGGATCAGTTGGGCCATGCTCACTTGCGGCACGACAGCAGCGCTGACGTGCCCTAGGCTGTTTCGCAGTGGCACGGCCATGTCGATATGTAGCATGGCCATGTGCCTTATTTTTTGCCTGTACTATAAATATCTATGAGTGAATTGAGAGAAGAGAGCTTTTTCTTCCGTGAATTTTAGGTGTTTTCGCCCCCCTTTTAGGGGTTGTTCTTCAATAACTTGTAAGACACTTAATTTATACTGCATTTGTAATGAATTTTTGTTTATCTTTAGTTTAATTTCATTTACATTGCCTTAATTCCATTTCTCTTGCCTTTGTGATGTTTTCCTGTATTTGTTGTTTGTCTCTTGTTGTGATGTTAATAGAGTAGATTTTTGTACATATGGCTTAGCTAAACCCTAGTGTAGGTTGTTCATGTGGGTGGACCGCCCCCAAATATTGTTCCAATTAGGGTTTTAGTCTTAGGAATAGGTTTGGATGAGTTCAATTCATCCCGCCTCATAGCCGAGGAGGGATGACTATCTAGTGCTAGGTGCCAACCAACCGTTGGACACACTCACTAGAATCACCACTACCGTAACGTCTGACTGACCATCGGGGCTACGGTAAGGGATCCAACCTATTCTACGATTCCTCTCACGGTTGGACATTGAGAGGACGATGATTGAGCTTCGACTATCATCAAGGGCTATAACCAGTTGGCTCGAGAAGCTAAGTCGACCCACCTACTCAATTTGCACTAGCGGTGACGCTTGGCCCATAGCACATTTCTTTATTTTTGTTTTTTAGTGTAATTACCCCTTTCATATTTCTATCAGCGTAGCTAACTAGATACACGATTAACAGGTACTTATATCACTGCCTCCCTGTATTCGACACCTATTGCATATGATCCGTATTGCTTGCGGTTAACTATAAATATATTTTGCATTATCTGCAAAGAATGAGTAATCTCATTCTCACGAACGATGCCAGATGCTTTAGGGTGTTTTCTCATCACAGGTTGGTAGTACGGAGGTTCGAGGGTCGTTGCTAACTTTGGAGGACGAAGAAGACCCTCGAGGCTAGTCGGCTGAGCAGACTGTGATGTAAGGTTGCTCGGGGCCAAACGATGGAACGCTAAAGCTAGGCTTCGACTGGGTGATATTCTCCAGGATCGACCAGTCAAGCGGACTCGCGAAGTGATGATGCTTGGAGCTGATCGACGGGACGTCGAAGTTGTACGTCGGCTGGATGACGTCTTCCTCAATCTACAAAACGAGGAAATCGTCAGAGGGGGTCAGACCTTGGTTCCAACCAAGTCCCCTCCGATGCCTAAGTCAGATCTTTAATAAGAAGTGCTCGGTGGAATCGAATCTGGCTCACAGAGAGACTGTGCACAAGTTCTCAGGCCGATCTGTGCAGGAGAAATATACGGTGGAAGAAGGTGTAAGGAGAAGGTATATCTGGGTGTCAGATATCCAGAATTTGGTCCCCTTGGCCTTTGGCCTGTTGGTTTACTTATAGGAGAGCGTCATGTCAATGCCTCCACTTGATACGCCTTTGCATTCACGGCGTTCATGGCTCTTCCCATCGCACCCGCCTGCATTGATGGTGGATTGAATGCTTATCAATGCTAGCTTGGTTTCGGGAGGGATTTCTTCAATTGGGGAGAGCCCACGGTACATTGGGCTTTAGTCTTGGGCTAAGGGGTCTCGCTCTGCTCTTGAGGCCTTCGACCTAGGGTCCACAGGGGATGTTGGGCTGAGCAGTCGAGTCACTTTTCTTTCGGCCCATTTGGGTGGTTGTATCAGTAGTAGTCCGAGCAATGAGGAGGAGGATTTACCAAACGGTCGCCTTCAGTTTAACCTCACAATCGATCCCACAAAACTGTAACCATGGTAAGAAAAAACATAAACAAATAAACAAATTTTGGCCAGTCGGCATGAATCTGTGAATAATGTTTTGTAAATGCCGTCAAGTTTAACATCTATGATATGCTCGGCCTAGAAGGAAGACTTCGTCAACCATTCTAGAATGGCATGTGTCCAAATTGATGAGGAATCCTCAAGCGATGCAACTGGCACAATCAAAGGTGAAAGAGACTCTACCAAGGAAAAGTACAGAGATGGTGCCTGACATTAAAGAGCTAAACTACTTGCAACTCGTAGTCAAAAAGACACCCTCCCAGTCCACTACTACTACATAACGAGTTCTAAGAGATGTGCGAGATACTCAGGTAGCAGATCCTAAAGAAGGTAAACGTGGCCATAACCACATGTGCAATGTGAAGAGATTCGAAATATTGAGAAGATCTTGAAAGTTTCAAGCCAAAGAGGTTTGAAATGAACTCGATTGACTTCAAAAGAGCAAATTTTGAGTTTTTGCATCTCAATTGTGCCAGAAGAATGTGCATTGGGATGTTGTTTGTGTTGGGATATGTATGCCCTTACGTCAATTATTGTAATTCATTCATCTCATTAAAAATGAGAGTAAGCTATTTGATACAACTTTATATACGTAATTCATATTGCATTTGAGTATATATATGTGCATAGTTATATAATTACATAGATAAAGTCCAAAAATTGTGTGAGGACATTAATATCATAAGGAGATCATGATAATTAGATATATCCACTTAAGTATCAATCCAAAATTTTTCTGGTCGTAGGAATATCAGACGGGACATTGATATTCTAGACTAGTACACATTGATTTTTACCATAATGATGGTAATATTTGGTCTCATAGCCACTCGATGTGGAGATATTATGAGACGGTGCGCATGTGCTTGTTGGAGTACAAGTACCCAGAACAACTTGTCGAGAAGATTCTATATAGTAATCATATTCTCACTGTCAATAGAGGCACTCATGTGGCAGTTAGTGCAGCTTTATCCCTTTTACCTGAGACACACTAAAGGATCTTGCACGTGGGAGGCTATACTTTGGCATTTACTGACAAACATCGAGAGTGACCATTGGCAGGTACTCGCTGGGTATAATTCGAAGCGCGTGAAGGGAGTGACGGTTAATACACGATTCATCTCCTTAGGTATATGAGGTTGGTGTCGTAGTGACTCAATATGGATCCATAGTAAGTCCTTGGCTAAGGTAGAATGGACAAACTTATTAGAGTAATAAGTTTGATCCATCTATGACTATGATATCACATTCATGACTATAACGGTCGCTTTTCGACCGTATGTTTTTCGTGCGCGTACCTTCTTGTTCGTACGCGTATTTTTGTGACCTCCTCTTGTATCCCGAACATGCGAAGTTATATGTCGTTGTGATCCTCTGAGAGAGTACTTATTTGTGGAATTTTTTGTGAACGTAACTTCATGGCTCATTTTTCCACAAAACAGCCTTGTATGAAGGAGTGTCGTAACTTTAGACTTCGACGTTTGACCTTTTTATTTTTAGTTCCGTTTTCCGTTACCCTAGCTCATGACCGACCATCGTAGTTCGACCCTCTCATCGACACGGTCCTCCCGATATTTTTCTTATAATTATTGGACACCGTTAGACCGACCTATCACCCTAATTACATTCAACCTATAATTAGCCTAATTAATTCGAATTTCAAATATCTTAATCAAAACTTAATCAAATCTATAGGTTTCATACGTATCACATGAAATAATTTCCTAGTTATCTGCACCCTATATCTACCCTCCCCCTCTCACACACTCTCTCCAATCAACCACTAAACCCACTCCTTTTCAACCCTATTTAGTGAAACACAACTCAAGCCCTAGGGTTCACAAAATTCACGCAAGCCAGCCGCCATCTCTAAATGATGCACCCTCTCCCCTTGCCATTGGCCGTCGACCACCTACTATCGAACCCCACACATATCGTCGGCCTCCTCCACGGTGGTCTCCATCCACCAGCAAACCTCCCATACTGCACAAACCTCCTTCCCCTCTCTCCCCTTGAAGACCACACGGCCTCCACCCTTGAACTTCTGTTTCCCCCTCTCCTTACAACCCTCCAGCCACCACCTCAGGCCAAGCCGTCGCCGGCCGTCCCCAACCGCCTCCTTACACAACCCCCCTCCTATCTCTCCCCTCTCTCCACAAAAGAATTGCCTGGCACCCTCATATACTGCCGCGTCCTCCCCGAAACCGCCCAACATTCGGCCTCCCCTCGTTACTCTGGCAACCTCGCTTCACCCAACTCCTCTGCGTGCACCACCACCAACACAGCCGAACCCATCCTCCACAAATACTGCCATCCATCTCCCTTAGCACAGCCGCACTCCCTTAGTTCCGGCCCCTCTCTCCCAAAATATCTGGACATCACCTTCCCCTTACATACAGCTGCTCACGGGCCCCTTGCACCTGTAACAGCCCTAGCCGCAAGCCCTAGTTTCCGTTGCCCACCTCTCCTCAGGCAAAACGTCCCGTCAGAGTTTCTCTACCTCTAGTTGTCGTCGTCTCTGCCGTAGTTCGTCGTACCTCGCTCGCTACCGGACCCAACCCCTGACGTCTCTACCTGACGTCATTGTAGCTCTCGCGTCGTGTTAAGGTATACCCGATCCGTAGGAACCCACAAGCCGCCTGTTTAACAAGATAAAAATTGTAATTTCATTGCTTTTTATTAAATCACTAATTAAAGATAAATAATACGGGACTGCATGTTGGTGATTGGTGATTGAGCACATAGGAGATTCTGGACTGATGAACTGAGGATTACGGACGTTGTATCAGGCAAGTGAAACTTGTTCAGATTATTGTTAGGCCATGTTTAGGCCATTCTATGAATTTGTGCAAAGAGACTAGGCGGTGAAATGATAGTTGGCTAGACGCCATACTTGATCTACCTTGATAACGAAGCTAGATCCGACACCATACTTGATCTATCTTGACAACGAAGCTAGATCCGACACCCTTGCCATGGCATTTCATGCATATCACATGTCACATTTATTTTGATATAACGGTACGCAATTCAATATCTGCTATCATACTATCATGTTGCATATCGCATGTCATTTCATGCATTGAATGTCCTGTAATGAATGTGTAGCACACACTACTATTGAAATGTAAGCTGCAGCGAGTAGGATTTTGACTCCTACATCATGAATGAGGCTAGGTGCACACCTATACCAAATAAAGAACAATTTCTGGCTCGTGTTCCAGAAGCATGAAATGTAAGCTGCGACGAGTAGGATTTTGACTCCTACATCATGAATGAGACTAGGTCAACCCTAAGCCATAAACACTTCCTGGCTCGTGATCCAGAAGATAGGCGCCAGTCCATACACACGTGGAGGGGTAGGGTTAAGCGATCACTCAGCGTAGAAGTGTGCCCGTACAGCAACTTCAGCTGAAAGGCGTAAACCCTGTGCACATCGTGAATGCATATTTTTCGTGAAAATCGTGAATTCGTGAATATTGTTTAGTAGCTCTTGCTACGACATGCCATGCATTGCTAAATATCATGTTCATCTTAAACTATTGCATTCATGAAATAATATGCCATGTCATCATTACTAAACTGCTAGTTACATTCATCTTATAACTGCTATGATTTACGTTTCCTTGCACAAAAGTCTCCCTTTCTTTTTGGAGATTTTTGCTGACATATGCCATTTCTCTTTAGGTGTCACATGTCAGGTTTGAGCCTGAGGTTGTTGCTGAGGACGACCAGGTTGTTGACGTCCGGTTCGAGGATACCAGAGATCAGTCTTAGTATCAGCTGGAAGTTTCCGTTTAGTTGTTGTTTACTTTTCTAGTAGCTGCTGTTAGGTTGTTCGGTGCGTAGCACCTTATTTATGTTTTAGTTTCGGCCATGCTTGGGGCCTTTCATTTTCAGACTCTTGTATCTTTATTTTATGATTATATCTGCGGATGTTTAGATTAATGAAATGGATGTTTTGAATGTTGGTTATTTTATTGCCTGTGTTCATATTTATTATTGTTGTTGTTTCATTGCAATGCAAGAATCTGCGAATGGATGAACACACAGACGCTTATCAGACTGTAGCTTCACAGCTCCAAGTCTGAGCAGACCTCTTCGCGTCTCGCCTTCCATACTTGAGAAGCGGGGCATGACAAGGTTTTTGTGGTAGCCCATGCAGGTCGTTGCCCCTGCAAAATATCGAAACAACGATAATAATAAAACATCCATTAAAACATTCGAAACATTCGAGTCATAAAATTTGAGTCTAATGTGAACGTTTTTCCTTGTCTTAGATGGTAGGAAGACTTAGACAGATGTCCAGATTTGATAGTCAGGCACCTTTATTAAGGTTTAGTCGTATTCATCTTAGGATGCCTTAGTAGCCTCTCACCCAACCCTGACCGCATTAGATTTCTAGAGTTTTTTCCTTTAGTCGTTCGCTTGGGTCCATCAAATTTCGGGCCTAGCAAAACGTAACCTTAATCCTCTAAGGACCCTTTCCTGAGATCGCTATTACAGTCTAGTTCATTAGGAAGTCTTAGTGCTAGTTTCTCCAAATCTTTAGTCGGCTCAGTAATTGAAACCCCTGATTTCTATCATTTTCCTAATCATTACCATTTTGAGTTAATGACTATAGAATCCCATCGTAGCAAATTCACTAAGTTATTTTCCAATCGTAGTTACGCTTTGAATATTTGATTCACTTCCTTTCTTTCGTTTCACATGATTCCTCCATGTCGTTCATTAGCAATCGTTGAATCTTTCCATTACCATCTTGATCCTTCGAAAAGTATTTTCAATATTATTATTTTGAATTCCTCTCCCAGTTTAAAGTCTTTGAAAACATTTAGCATGGGCTTAGACTTTCTACCCTTCGGTTGACTTAAATGCATTCTTTGAGTTTCAAAATTTTTTTACCGAAATCTTTAAATTACTACCTTATAATATTTTCTAACCTATACTTTCATACTCATGATAATATCTTACTCTTTGATATAATGATTTTTCGATAATTCAATATACCATTCGTTCTCTTACTATATATATATATTACTCAAACTTATTTCAAACAACTTATTGTACCGACCTTTAAATATTTTTCTACTCGAAAGAGAACTTCAAATTTTCAAGTATGTCCGTTTTTATATTCTTCGTCTTTTCCTACTCCAACGTTCTTAGTACAAATCTAATTCCAATTGCAGGACAGTCACTTCATCTAATTCCTATAATCAACGTTACGCTATTTGATTTGGGTTCCCTTACCATTGTTTAGTCATCATACTAGTGCTTGTTGTTGCCTATGTCAACCTTGGTGTAGTGGTGGGCCCATTAGTTTTATTGTGAGGTCGTCGTAGTGCATGTTTATAGGTAGAGTGTGTGGACCCGTGTGTATGAACCCCTGTGTATCACCCATGTATGAGTGTGATACCCTTAGTATATTAATGATTGTCACTTGTGTTATATATGCATACTCAGTGTTATCCATGATATATATAAAGTTGTATAAATGATAGCATTTATAGATATATGTGTGGATAGCTATACCACTTTAGGGATGTCTGTGTATATTAGAATTAGTGTTGGGATATCTACTAGTGGTGTTTGTAGTTTGAAGGTACCTGTAAATGCTTGAATTAGTATACTAGTAACGTCATGTGCATGTTAGGTGTAATGATAATAGGTGTACTTATAGTTAAGTGTGCAGTCCTATTATATGATTTATATGTTAGCACGTATGAGTGTGTGCTCGTACGTAGATATGTATGTGATTAGTCATAGGTAGATATATACATACTGTATGATTATGTGTGAATACATTGGTAATAGGGTTATAATTTTGCATAGTATTGCTTGCCTTTACGGGATGGTGTGTGTGTACGTGTATACCATGAGGTATACACGATTATGGTATGTCATAACTATGTATGGATAAGTATATGTAGCAATATATTAATTGTATGTAAATTGTTATGGTGTGAATATTATTATAGTATGTAAAGTGATTGCATTATAGGGGTGTTACTTGACTAAATAAAAAGTGTGATTGATATTATGGTGTGTATATGATGGCATGTGTTTTTACATGTATAGTGTGACGAGTAATATGATTACGTTGGTATGTATATGTATATGTACGTGTGTATATATATATATATATTACATTTGACAGCGATTTTTGAATCCTAGGGCTGACTATGACAAGCTGACTAGGACAAAGGGGTTGATAGAAAGAGGGCCAAGATTTAACCTTGGAGAATGAACGGTTAAGATGATCTTTTGTGAAAATTTTGAGTGGAAAAAATTGTATTTTTTTGGGGGGGGAACTCATCGGGAAAACCAATGTGCCAGTTGTTGTTGATTGACGGGCACTCAGTAGTCGTTCTAGGGAAAAATCGAGACATCTCAAATCTCTCTCGCCCCCTCCCCTCCCCTCCTCCTCCTCCCCCCTCCCCTGTCGTCATCATTGTGTCGACTTTTTTTATTAGGGCTCACTCGCTCGAAGCCTGGAGGTGGTGGCGACAACGGCTAAGCTCTCAGCCTCATCTTTTTTAATTTCTTTGAATTCACTGTGTATAATTTCATAGCCTTTGGATTTCCAGGGTTTTGTTAATTTCTTTGAGAGCTCAACGGGAGTGGATGCCGATGGACGAGGGATTGCTTGATGACATCATCAGTTAGCAGCTCGATGCAAATAACAAGCAGACGACGAAGCAAGTGAAGCTGAAGGAGCCCAAGATCATGCAGCCATGAATCGCATCCAATCAAATATCCTCGAGTTTGAAGTCCCCATCAAGATTTGGGGTAAATTTTTGGACCGCTCGCTTGGAGTCTGGAAGTGGTGGTGACATCAGCTAAGCCGTCAACTTCATCTTTGTTCTTCTTTGTATTTGATTGGATTTCCATGTGTTTGTTAATTTCTTGCCGATGGATGAGTGATTGCTTGATGACACCATCAAGGAGCAACTCGATGCGAAGAACAGGCAGATTCTACCCACTGCGCCATTGTTAGCTTATTAACATGAGCCAGCAGGTTTCTTTTGAGGTAATAAGTTGATCATCAAATTCAAGTGCATCTTCTACCTGCTAGGTTCCAATGTTGAAGTGTTTTTGCAATTTTGGTTTTGCAATTCCTTATGTTTTGATGTGGACGAATACAGACCTCAACTTTCAATTTTTGTTTCTGAAAGTTCTCACAGAATGACTAATAGACCCTAGATACTTCGTATCTCGCGATTCATGGTTCTTCCCATAATATTCTCCAGCTTCATCTGAAGTTTTATAGTTAAATAGAAAATTCTCATTTATGAGCTTTAGAATTTACCAATCACTCACTTTATGCAATTCAGGAAAAAATTGCCGAATTACCTTATAATTCTTCTTCTTAGTCAGAGCTGAATTTTACTTTCAAATCCATATGTCCATTTTCTTGGTTAGAGCTGCCTGTACTTTTTTCTTAATGTATTTCAAACTGTAAATGATTGGGTGCATGGTGAAATTTATTTGGCTGGATGGAGGGAGAGTTACATACATACATGTATACATACATTTATGTAAATTGCATATTTATAGTGGAGAACCATGGGTTCTAAACCAGATGATCGGTATGAATAATGCAAACTTTCAAGAACTCTGTAAAAATTTTTACTATTCTTCAACCTAGCTATTTCTTAATCTGATTACACAGTTACAAGAGCTTTAATTTCTACCTATATGAAGACAACATTAAATACATATATTTATTTAAAGAGTTAGTTATTCACCTATCTGTTTCTCAATTAGATCGTTGAACTTGGCCTCTTAGAGTAACATTTTTAATATGTTACCATATGCATTATGTTTCATATGATGAGATATCACTCACGTCTACAAGAAGGACATGCATGCTTAGGAATTGGTCGATGGATTTTGCGCAATGTCGATTTTGATTCCAACATGATTTTGCGCAATGTCGATTTTTAAATTGACAAAGCAGCGGCCCTGGAGAAGCCCACATACTGGCGGCTGGATCTGGCGCCACGTGGCGTCGCGGGATCGAGCCACGTGGCGCCCATTTTAAAATCCTTTTTCCTGATTTAAAAATCCATTTCTCCTCCAAATAAATTCCCAAAAATACCTAGGAGGCCAAGAAAAATCCCAGAAAATTCTGGAAAATCCCCAAGACTACTAGGGGTACCTGAAAAATATAAGAAGAAGAAATTAGTCTATATGATGATAAAATAAATATAATGGCTATTATAAAACACTATTGACCTCCAATAATCCATATAAATTATTGACATGCTCAAATAATTCCCAAAAAATGGCGATATGATCACAATAATAGCAGAAGCATATGAAAAATATCAGGAAGCCAATAACGACGTTAAAATCCATATTTTGTGCCATGAATGAGAGTAAGCTCCTAATATAATATGAAATGAAAATATACCCAAAAAGAGTAAGTTTAAGCTTAATCTTTAGCACAAAATGGGGGTAGTTATGGGGTATAAATAAACACTTTTCACTCCAAATCAGCCGGCCATCTACTGCCAAACCCCACACATATCACCGGCCTCCTCCATGGCGGTCTCCAACCGCCGGCAAACCCCCTACCTCCTTCCCCTCTCTCCCCTTGAAGACCCCACGGCCTCCACTCTTGAACTACCGTTTCCCCCTCTCCTTACAACCCTCCGGCCACCACCTCAGGCCAAGCCACCGCCGGCCGTCCCCAATCGCCTCCTTGCATAACCCCCCTCCTATCTCTCCCATCTCTCCACAAAAGAACAGCCCGGTGCCCCTATATATTGCCACATCCTAACCCGAAACCGCCCAACATCCGGCCTCCCCTCGTTACTCCGGCAACCTCGCTTCACCCAACTCCTCCGCGTGCACCACAACCTACACAGCCGAACCCATCCTCCACAAATACTGCCATCCATCTCCCTTAGCACAGCCGCACTCCCTAGTTCCTGCCCCTCTCTCCCAAAATATTTGGCCATCACCTTCCCCTCACATATGGTCGCTCCCGAGCCCCTTGCACCTGCAACAGCCATAGCCGCAAGCCTTAGTTGCCGTTGTCGGCCTCTCCTCAGGCCGAACGTCCCACCGGCGTTTTGCTGCCTCTAATTGTCGACGTCTCCGCTGTAGTCTATCATACCTCACTCGCAACCAGATCTGACCCCTGACGTCGCTATCCGACATCAGTGTAGCTCTCGCGTCGTGTTAAGGTATACCCGATCTGTTGGAACCTACACGCCGCCTGTTTAACAAGATAAAAACTGTAATTTCATTGCTTTTGATTAAATCACTAATTAAAGATAAATAATACGGGACTGTATGTTGGTGATTGGTGATTGAGCACATAGGAGATTCTGGACTGATGAACTGAGGATTACGGACGTTGTATCAGGCAAGTGAAACTTGCTCAGATTATTGTTAGGCCATGTTTAAGCCATTCTGTGAATTTGTGCAAAGAGACTATGCGGTGAAATGATAGTCGTCTAGACGCAATACTTGATCTAGCTTGATAACGAAGCTAGATCCGACACCATACTTGATCTAGCTTGACAACGAAGCTAGATCCGACACCCTTGCCATGTCATTTCATGCATATCACATGTCACGTTTATTTTGATATAACGGTACGTAATTCAATATCTGCTATCATACTATCATGCATATCGCATGTCATCTCATGCATTGAATGTCTTGTAATGAATGTGTAGTACACGCTACTATTGAAATGTAAGCTGCGACGAGTAGGATTTTGACTCCAACATCAATAATGAGGCTAGTTTGCACCCCAATGCAAAATAAAGAACAATTCCTGGCTCGTGTTCCAGAAGCATGACATGTAAGTTGCGGTGAGTATGATTTTGACTCCTACATCATGAATGAGGATAGGTCAACCCTAAGCCACAAACACTTCCTGGCCCGTGACCAGAAGATGGGCACTAGTCCATACACACGTGGAAGGGTTGGGTTAAGCAATCACTCAGCGTAGAAGTGTGCCCGTACAGGAAATTCAGCTGAAAGGCGTAAACCCTGTGCACATCGTGAATGCATGTTTTTCGTGAAAACCTTGAATTCGTGAATATTATTTAGTAGCTTTTGCTACGACGTGCCATGCATTGCTAAATTCATGTTCATCTTAAAGTGTTGCATTCATGAAATAATATGCCATGTCATCATTACTAAACTGCTAGTTGCATTCATCTTATAACTGCTATGCTTTACGTTTCCTTGCACAAAAGTCTCACTTTCCTTTTGGAGATTTTTGCTGACATGTATCCTTTTCTCTTTGGGTGTCACATGCCAGGTTTGAACCTGAGGTTGTTGCTGAGGACGATCAGATTGTTGACGTCCAGTTCAAGGATACCAGAGACTAGTCTTAGTCTCAGCTGGAGGTTTTCTTTTAGTTGCTGTTCACTTTCCTAGTAGCTGCTGTTAGGTTGTTCAGTGCGTAGCACCTTATTTATGTTTTAGTTTCGAACATGCTTGGGGCCTTTCATTTTCAGACTCTTGTATCTTTATTTTATGATTATATCTGTGGATGTTTGGAATAATGAAATGGATGTTTTGAATGTTGGTTATTTTATTGCCTGCGTTCATATTTATTATTGTTATTGTTTCATTGCAATGCAAGATTCTGCGAATGGATGAACAATAGACGCTTATCAGACTGTAGCTTCACAGCTCCAAGTCTAAGCGAACCTCTTCGCGTCTTGCCTTCCATATTTGGGAAGCGGGGCATGACAATGATTCACGACCTTAAGGTGTTATTGGTTTTTGATAGATTTTCATACTTTATACACATTAGCGATATAGTTATGATGAAGGAACCAGACTACATGGTAGTTGTCACTAATATGCTTCGATTTGATTCGAAGGAGAATCTAGTCACACACTAGCTTGATAATGTTGATTCCGAATATGGTGGTCTTCATATGCAGCGAGCATTACTGCTATACATGTGACACGATCGTAGAGTACTCGAGTCACGTTAAAATAGAATTGGGTTTTTAAAGTCTCACAACGATGATGGCTCATCGCAAAAATTGAAGAAAATCATTTAACATATATGAGATATGGTTGATCCTATTGATGACAAACTAAACACTAGAAGGGGGTTGATTAGTGTTTTAAAGAACTATGCACAAATAAAACTAATCCATCAAGTTTAGCCTAGGTTGATTGATAGCGTTACCTACTCAAAAACCTAATCAACACAAACTATGCTTGTAAAATACTTAGAGTAATTAGCACAGCAGAAATAATAGACAATTATGTAATCAAGGGAGTAAGGAATATCACAATGCAAACACCAAGGATTATCTTGGTTCACCCACTACTTAGGGCTACTCCAGTCCCCAACAACCTGTCAGGATTTTTAACTAACCAACTCTCTTAATCAAGAGAGCAATGCCTCACCAAGAGGGCTTCCAATACACTTACTTAGCTTCACTTGCGAGGTTTTCCCCAAAACAACAAATACATCTTCTCCAAAGAGGACCTTCACAAAAGCTTTTCAATTAAACCTTTTACAACTCAAATTTAACCATACGAGTACTTACCACTTACAAAGTGGGTTTACAAACCTCTTGAAGATGGTTGGTGGTGCTTCACAAATTCCTATAACCAAAAGAGTTGGAGCTTTGATGGTGGGTAAGGAAAAAAAATTTCTCTTTGATTTTTTGAGAGAGCTAAGATTAAAACAAAAGAATCAAAGGAAAAACTTTTGATTTGTTTCTCTTAGAAATGAAGATTAAAACTTGGAGAAATCAAATCAATTTAGAGCTCAGAATCAATGCTTAAAAGCTTTTTAAAAAACTGAAAATTTGCTTGGATGAAATCTGAGAGAGTGAGAGAGCTTTAAATTGCTTTTAATGCTTAAGAACACTTATAAAATTTGATCATTCACTACCCTCATAAATTCAGCCAACTCCCTTTTTATAAGCCTAATATCCGTTCAAAAATAATCACACAATTGCCCTTGTAACGGTTATAAAACGGCTAGAAAAACAATGTTCCGTAAAATCTAGAAGTCTATCTGATAGTTCAAATTAGTCGACCGCCACTAAGAAGGTAGTTGACTCCCAAAAGATTAGCGGTCAACTGATTTCATAAATGCAGTTGACTCTTTTGGGCTTCAGAACGTAGAATTCTTTTTCCGTTCAAAGTAGTCAACTAAAATCAAAAAATTAGTCGGCTAATTTCTGATACTTGAGTTTTTGGGCTTTAAAACTTTGTAAAATTATTTAAAAATAGTTTTGAAACATTTGTAAAACATTTAAGATGTTTAAATAGGATGTGTGTGTAGCTCCAATCTTAAAGCCTACAAAAGATCTATGAGACAAGAAGAGTAAATACGTCAAAATACATACTTTGGCTTCTTGATGCCTTTGAGTGTTTTCCTCTTCATGCCTTATTTCCACCATAGCTCCTTGACCTTGGTTTGAGTTTCCACACCATTTCTCAAAGATTTTAGCTTGGCTCCTTTTCTTTTGTTAAGCTCCGTGGCTTTGTTAACTTTTGTTAATTTGTGTTGACTTTTGATATGAACTCCATTTTCCTTAACTTTATAATATCTACACACTTAAAGAGATGGATTAGTAATAATTGTTTGTTGATCATCATCAAAACTTCATTAGGGATGTTCAATATCCGATAAGATATACGTTATATATCACAAAAAGTAGTGATCGACTTATTTGAGAGTGATTCGGGGTAAATATTGCATATTTAACCCCTCATTTAGTGTAATTTTGTGCATATATGATGCGTGTTTGATCTCTAATACAATTGTATTAAGAATATGGTCATTTATTATAGCAATCACAAAGTTTAAGCACAAAACAGTACTATATTGAGTATTTAGTCTTTATAATATTTTTCATGCATAGATCTCAGTCTCACTATTCCAACGGCTATGTATTTATATTTTTCTGAGATCTGTGCTAATTTCTATAAATTTTTTAATGCAGAATACCATTTTAATGAGGAAATACGACCGAAATACAGCGAAAACGGCTGAAATACGGGAGAGATACAGGGCTTATACTGCATCTCACTCCGTGCAAGGACACGTGGCATCCATCCATGTGGTTCCCGCTCGATCGAATGTTCCAGAGGAAGAAGCGACGCGGCTGACTATCATCCGCACAATGAACATACAACAACCATAATCGACTCCCAAGCGAATTGGATTCGAGCGAGAGCAGTGCAGATTATGGCAACATGGCAGCTTCATAGGCGATTCTGCCTATTAACCAACGGACCAGATCGATTGAGGGAAGTGGAGCAGATTAATCGGTGAGATATTGGACATGTGGCACGGCGTCGTTGCATCGTGCTTTGATTAACGGCCGAGAACGACGCCGATTTGGATTTGGATTCCAAGTAGAGTTGAGATCCGTGGGAAGGACACATGTCAAGATAACGTTCGATCGCGCCTCGATTGAATGGCTAGAAAGTGAGGCGGCTATTAGAAGCGGGTGTTAAACAATTTTAAGAATGGTTTGAACCCGCTAATTAAGCTAAACCCGCAATATGAGTCTATAAGCGAATTTCTAGGGGTTTGGGGGATATTCTTTGCATATTGTGAGCTCTAAAGAGCGTATTTGGCCGTGAATTTTGGAGGCCCTGGAGACAGAGGCAGAGGCTATTTTATGAAGGAGATCTAGGGTTCAATTATAGAGATTTAGTGATAAATTCTTCAACTTTTCTCTTGTATTAGGCATATTTGACGTGTATTTTGAGTAATGATGATTTATTTGTCTATGAATATTGATTCTTTTCTCCCCATGCATGGCTAATACCCTCATGTGTTAGTTGTGATGTAGTTAGGGCGCTTTGTAATCTTTGATTTTAAATCATTTTGCCCTATTTTACACTTTATAGCACGTATTTTACTAGTTTCTACACATATTATTCAAGTATTATCGTTGTTGGTACACTTGGATCGAATATGATCTTTGCGAAATTATTCGTGGTGTACTCCTTGCAGACATTGATGTGACCCTTATGGGTACATAAGCTTATTTTCCTCAAGAAACTAGTAATTTATTCGATACTTAAGGCACATTTCGATGGTCTTTTAACGTTATATTTTCCGACGTTCTCATACCCTTGTAGGGTGAAATGTTGAGTTATAGAAGAGATATTAATAATCATTGATTGCAAAGACTCTAACGAAATCACGACCACCACATACTCTCCATATTGATACCTTACTATCGACTTCCCCGTAGTTATCA
Organism: Scilla litardierei; assembly: GCA_030789695.1. NCBI lineage: Eukaryota > Viridiplantae > Streptophyta > Magnoliopsida > Asparagales > Asparagaceae > Scilla > Scilla litardierei. Next base: position 100,177,451 of record CM061135.1, on the reverse strand, counting down.
TATGATCGTTTTTATTCTTTAAACCCATCGACACCATTACTTTTGCCTTCGAAAAGTGATTATTTCTTATCATTTTGAACTCTTTATAAACTGAAATGTGTGGTTTTACAGGTCAGTTGTCCTGTGGATATGATACCCAGACTCACAAGGATTATTACTTATTTGATCTCCTACACTTGTGAGTAGCGCTCACATCTTTTGAGACGAGTCAAGTTTTTGACGCCGTTGCCAGGGATAACGGTACATGTGAGCTATAATTTTAGTTTGTATAGAGGAATATTCGGTGAGATCCGTCCACCTTATAGTTTATGACTTTTTGTTCTCTTATTTTTGTTTTCTTATTTTTGTTTTCTTTAGGAAAAAAACAAAAAATATATATGGATGGTGATGCATAATTTTTAAACTTTATATCTGCTTTGATCCAAGTTCTACATGTCTTCCATAGAACGAAAGAGGAAAATACATATTTACACATGTAAGAGTTTGAAAATTTATGCTACCATCTGTTTCGTGGGAACGAGTGCATTAAAAGATTATGTCTTAAATATTTCCCTTATTCCTTAAGAGATAATGCTATATCTTGGTTTAATTCTTTGCCTCATGACTCATTATCTAATTAGTTATCATTTCAAGCTGACTTCCTTAAGAGATTCTTGCCTACTTTCTTGAGGCAGAAACAGAGGCAACAAGCTATAAAATAACAGAGAACTTTATCCAAGCCGATGGGGATGCCTACCATCAGGCTTTGAAGAGGTTCAATGATTTAATGCGTGTGTGCCCACCCCATAGCTTCCATAATGATCATCTCCTACAGATCTTCTACATAGGATTACTGCCTCTTATGCGGGATTTCGTGCAGATGAGCTGCAATGGAGAATTCTTTGCATATACGACTCTGGATTCATGGTGGTACTTGCAGGACCTTGTAGTGCATGAGTAGATTACGACATCTGAAAATAAATCACCTAGATATGAAGATGATGGCCATACCACTCCTTTCGAGGACACATTTTAGCAGGTCCAGGTACAGCCTAAAGAGTTATCTTGAAGTTATTACCGATGCGATCTTATGGAGCAACAAGAGGAATCATGCGAGAGGGAGCATCAGAGCCAACTAAAGGAGTTTGAGCGAGGACATTTGGATGAGCATGAAGAGATGGGTAATGGGGTGTGTGTGGACTATAAGGGTGATGCCTGCCTCCAAATTATGCTACTCTCAAGCGTAAGAGTTCATGCAAGTAGTAAAGTTCTGGGAGTCCGGATTTCGTATCCTCGGGAGAAATCTTGTTGCAACCACTAGTTCAAATCAATTAAAGAATGATCTTGGAGAAGCTAACTACTTTGGATGATGATGATTTATTGATGGTGAAAGTGGTTTTCAAGTTTATGGAAAAACTGGTGAAGAATGTTTTTGGTTTTCTGAAAATAATTATGATAAGTATGCACATGATATGGTTTCCTTAGAAGTCATGATTGCGGTAGTTCGGTTGAATATGGATAACTCAATGACACCTCTTTTGTGAGAAAGTCATCGAAAGATGCCTTTGTAAGGTTTAAGCACGATAATGATAAAAGTTGTCGGTAAAGCAATGATCTTTATAAAATTAAACATGACACTTCCTTTTAGGAAGATCAAATCTCACCCTTGTAGGGTTATCATCAACCCATTCATAATCTTTTGGAAGATGAAAGAGAAGATTAAAAGCAAAGATAATAGCTTTAACATCGTGTACTTTGAAAGCATAAAGATACAACCAATCTAGCATAAATCACATCTCCTAACTATTCCATACCATGTACAATCAAAATCTATCCACTCATATTGAAAATAATAGAAATTATAAATATAATAAATATGATTTTATTCAAAGGAAAAGAAACTTGAAAGAAAACAAATGAGTTCAAAGAGATATCACCAAGTACACCCTCCTTTATTTGCAAATAAAACACCTTCTTCTTGTTCTAAAATTCTTATGTAACTTACTCACAATGCTCTCTATAAACTCAGGAATCCACATGAGAAAATGCAGCTCAATTTTGATGCAAAAAGATCAAGAAAACCTCGTATTTATAGGCTTTACATCCTTATTGGGTTTAGAGTTGAAATTGCGTCAAAACCTGTTTTGAAATCTCACCCGTACCGCTTCTCAGCTGGATCCGAACCGGTGCCGCTGATCGATCGTTGATCCACGGGCCGGGCCATGGATGGCTACCAGTGGCCCGCCCGTTTCAGCTCTGTGCGCGCGCGTGGGTCGCCGGTTTGGATTCGAACCGGCGCCTTCGGATTAGCGCGCACATTATCTTTTTATTTTTTTATTTTTTTATTTTTAAATCTATTTTCTTTAATCTTTTGAACTGTTTTGCTTCCAGAATTTGTAGAAATTTTCCCCGAGCTCCGAAAAATCTGAATAAATAGCCATTGTAATCGTAGGCTCGAGCTCTACTCTTGAAAATATGAAGAAGCACAAATTAGTTCACAAAAATTAATAGTTGTGTAAAATATGAGATTAAGTTCTAATATTATATGATTTTCATACTATGACTATACTAGAATTCTTTTAGCACTTATGTATGCACAAATTGGGGTCCAATGATGAGGACATAATGTAATATTATGCTGCAATCACACCCCCAACTAGCTATTTGCTAGTCTCTAGCAAAAAAGTGATATATGATATGAAGAAGAAGAATAAAACAAAGGAGGAAAACTTCTAGATCACCTTCTTGAATATCAATTTATTCATCAGTATACACAAGTAAAGAGTCCACACACCACTATTATTATTTCAAGCTCATATAAAATTAGTACTTATGGGTTAAAGATGAAGAACAAGTATCTTTCAGAAGGTCATGAATTCAGCTTAACTTTACTTTTTATTACTCCATAACGTATGCTATACAGATCAATGGCCGCACACCATTTAATTAAGAGTTATAATTAAAGCATGTATAAGTATCAGGCAAAGCAGGCATAAAGAATAGAATGGTATTAGGGTGTACACATGCCAATTTCAATTCATAAGAAATTACACAAATCTCAATCTATCTTTAAGTTTTGAATTATTTAACTTCATCGCTCATGCACAACATCCACTCTAATTTCATCACTCATTTTATCACTGGATTTTCCCCCCAAGCTTGCTTCGCTTGGTGTTTTTACATCCATGGTAAGTATATGTAAGGACCATCTTACCCTTGCAAGACTAACAACACACTAGAGGGAAAGTGAATAGTGTAATGGCAATAAATTGTGCAATTAAAATTTAACTTGCAAATGCGGAATAATACGTGCAAGAGGAATTAATCAACACAATCAATCCAAACGCAAATACAAGATTTTACACTGGTTACCCAAACTTGAGTACGTCCATCCACACCAATATCCACTATGACCTTACAGAGAGAAGCGAATTCAATCTCACACAGAGATACCTCACACAGAGGATTTTGGATTCTCACACAGAGAAATCCTTGCTCTCACCCAGAGAGACTCAAACTCTCACAAACAGAGATCTCAACCAACCCTCACATATAAAGTTATTCTCTCACATAGAGAGTAACTAGCTCTCATACAGAAATCTAGGGTTTCAATGAAAACAAAGTAAAACAAATACTCTTACTTATGCCTTGATAATGAACTTACTCATATGAAGAAGAGGCATGAAAGAGGATGACCAATTGCTTGAGATTTAGCTTGATTACACTTGGATGATTTCCCTTGAGCTTGACTTCAATGCATGAAGGAGATTTAGAGCTCTAAGAGGGAAATGAGAGAGTTTGAGAGTGACTTAATCAATCTCTAATGATTTGCAATAGATTCAAGAAGTTCTAATAAACTCAGCCATCTCCTCTATATATAAAGCCCAAAGGAACTCTCAAACCCAAGTAAAAAGCCCAAAGAATGAAATCTGCAACGGCTAGATTTTGGCAGTTTACGCTTAGGACAGTCAACTGATGAATAATTGACAGTCCACTGGTTAACGACTATAAAAATCCCAATGGCTATAATCTGAGCCAGGACAAACGACTGTAGAAGACTATACAGGCGACTGTACAAGGGGCATGCGACTGAATATCCTTCAGCAGGCGACTGCCACATGGGATGGAAAGGAGCTGAGAAAAACGCAAATTTTGCACTAGCTCCTTCAGACGATAGATGACCAATTCTCAAGCGCCTGTAATTTGACAGGAGACTTAAAAGCTCTTATCAGTCGACCGACTTACAAAGTGGGTTGAACCCAAAAAATGCAAATTACGCACTTTGGCACACAGACGACTGGAGAACAAATCCCAGGCGCCTGATGGAAGACATGCGCATGTAATATGAACGTCAGTCGTCTATTTCCAAGAGCTGAAGAAAGAGTTAAGAAATGTTGACTTGAGTTGTGCACACCAGTCGGCTATAGAAGGCTGGCCAAATGCCTGGAGGTCATCTAGTCGCCTGTCATGCCTTCATCAGTCGACTGTGGGAGAGCCAAAAACTCCAATTTGAGTTTACGGCATGGTGAACCTATTGGGATGATTTCCATGATAATCTTAAGGTTCGTTAAGATGGAAAATGAATATGCATGAATGAGTTAATCCATCTATCAAGGTATTACATTAAACCTAGCCTCAAAAGGAGAAAAGCAATAAATGAAATAATACATGGATTACATTGCTTCCCTTAAAGTCTAATCTTTAACCTTGATGCTCCCCTTCATCTCCAAGCTTTGGCACCCTTTGAGTCCAAGTTTTGGCATTGATTCTCTTGATGTCCATCCTTGCACCAAGCATTTAGTCTCCAAAAATGATATTCTTCATTTGTTAACTATGAGACTAAAATATTAGAGACATTAGCAACAACATAATGTTGTGATTATCATCAAAACAATATTGGTATGAGACACACATACCTAACAATCTCCCCTTTTTTGATGATGACACACATTATGTAAATATAAAGAAAATAAAGCACAATGCTAATGAGCTCCTCCTACTTATATGCACCAATTGTAAAATGAGATAATCCAATTGAAATAATAAGAAACAATAGTTGCATATAGTATGTATGGATTACATAAACCAATTGAAATAAAATCAATAACATTCTCCACATGCTTGGTTTACATAATCCCCCATATCTCTTCCCATATGTATCTCTCCTCATAGAAGATATGATTTACATAATCCTATCTCTCTCCCCCTTGTCATTGTAAAAAAGGTGGACATCAATCAAACAAGAAGTGATATATTATCATTGATACCAATTATAAAAAATGACAAATAATCAAGACATTAAGAGATGTATGATACCAAATTATAAAAAATTAGTGGGTATCAATCACTATCCCATGCTTCCCCCTAGATCATAGAAATGGTCAAATTGTTGACTTCTAGGATCTAATACCAATTGTAAAGAAAAAGATAAAAAATCTTTAACAATTGAGATAATACCAATTGTAAGATAATCCTCTTTACCAATTGTTTCGGGGTGTTTTCTCACCGCAGGATGGTAGTACGTAGGTCCGAAGATCGTCAAACACGAGTGAGGTGGGTGACCTTAGAGATCGATCGGATGAGCAAGCTGTTGAGGGAGGTATGCCCTCAGTTCATTTGTATTTGATGCAAATGGATTTTAATATTAGATGTGGGAATTTTGAATATGATGCGAAGGGAATTAAATATGTCTTAAAATGTTTATGACCATATTTAATATAGTAAACGCGAGGAAAAGTTACCTTGATGACGGAAACGTTCCGGTCTAAATCCAGGTTTAAACGGCATCCAAAACGGACGCCAATCGCACGAAGTAGAGCCAAAACAGCGATAAAAGGGAACCTTATTTAAGGTTCAACCAGTCCCAAAAGGGCTGGGCGCACCAGCCCAACTAGGCTGGGTGCCTAGGCATGCGGGCGGGTGCCCAGCCTACAGTGTGTGCTTGCAAGCTTATGGGCCCCACGGTTGGCCCCACAGAATCAGCAAACCCTTAGTGGTTAATATTGTGGCTGGTTCGGTGCGTAAAGCAAGTTTTGGGCTGATTTTGGAGCCTAGTTTGAGGGGTCAAATGGACTCGAAATGGATGTTGTTTCTTCCTACACATTCACCATTCAACTATCTTCACAACAATGTGTGATATTGCTCCTGGAGATCAATGGTGGGAGGGATTTAATTAACCAAACCTTGCCTTTGTGAAATGCATGTTGTGTGTTAAGAAAACTCTCTAAACACATTTTGTCCCACAGCGAAAATGGAGTGAAGGGGAGGGGTTAGCCGCATATATAAATAAATATACGCTTACCCCTTCCTTAAAACGTTCCAAGCTACATATCTGAGTAGCTCCATTAAATGTGAGCAAGCCCGGATCTGAGCTTAAAGTAAATATTCCCTCTTTCTCCCTAAATTCTTCCTTGCTCCTGATCGGGCTCTAGCAAAGCTACGAAAGAGTTCCAAAGTCTTAACGGATGATCCAATCAAAGTGAAACTTTCTTCTGCACGTGGTTGACTCGACGACAAGGGTGTTGCTCGCCTCGGGACACGGTGCGATTCGAGAAGCGGTTCATCTCGGGACGAGGTGCGACTCGGGACGCGGTTCGGCTTGGGAGAAGCGGCGCGGGGCCAAAGAAATGTTGCTGAAAACGACGCTTCGTATTCTAAGGAAATGAAGTGAAAGATATGTAGTTTAAATATTCATACGTTTATAATTGCAAATATGTTGATAGATCTATCCTTAGGGGTTGGTCAGACCCAACCCCGGGATAGTAGATATTCTGGCTAGGGTTGTTTCTTTAGGGCTTGATTTAAAATAGTTTTAAATCTGTTTTTTTGCAGCTAGTTTGATCTCATTGTCCGTCCTACTTAGGTTGAATGTCGATTTTATTACCATAAGGACCATGAAAACTCTTCACAAGCTCTGGTACGAGGATGCATAGATCCGAGCATCGTGCACCGAAGGAAAGCTTCGGCGGAGCGAAAACATCTGGGATCGACAGGCCGAACGGACTCTTAGGATGAGGGCGTTTGGATCTGGGCGATGGGACGCCAAAGGGAAGCTTTGAAGGTGGTGATGTCACTTCGGATCTGCAAAATAAAGAGCTCGTCAGGGGGTCGAACCTTGGTTCCGACCAAGTCCTCTCCGATTCCTAAGTCAGATCTGGTCTAATGAGTGCTCGATGGAATCGAGCTTGGTTCACGGGGAGACCAAGCACGAGTTCGTGGGCCGAGCTGTGGAGGAGAAATATAAGGTGGAAGAAGGTGTAAGGAAGTGGTATACTTCCATTGTAGATCTCGGAGATCCCCTCAAAGTTTCTGCCCCCCACTCTTTACATAGGCGACCTCTCCCCTATCATCTCGGAGGCCACTATTAGACTTTATGGTCGCATTGATGAGGACCTATTTGAGGCAACATTTGACTTGAGTAATGGTCATCATGAGAATGTCTTGAATCCTTAAGTACCAAGTCAATGGCCTTAAGTGCCTGGCATAATTGGTGAGCACTGTCAATGCCTCCTCCCGACACGCCCATGTGTTTTATGGCCTTCCTGTTGTGCTCGTCTGCACTGATGGAGGGTTGAATGTCAATTATCATTGGCTCGGTTTAGGGAGTGATCTCCTCAATGCTGGAGAGTGGGCAGTCCACCGAGCCTTCGCCTTAAGTGGGGAGGCCAACCTGCCCATGGGGTCCTTGGGCTAAAGCCAAGGGCTGCAGCGGGCCGAGTGACTGGTCACGGTTGACTTGGTTTCCCCTAACCCGGTCAGAGGTTGTATCAATTGCCCCCATCTTCCAAGCTCTACAGCTGTAGTAGTTGAGGTCAGGAGATGTAGTATAAGAGAGAGAAGTAGCTCCTTTTGTAAAATTGGTTCGGCTTGCAAAGTCAGCTAGGGACAATAATTGGTCGGTCCGAGATTCGTTCGGTGGCAAGGGGAGTGGCCCCTCGAATTACAGCCGACGAAGGAGTGGGTCAGCCAGCTAGGGAAGTGGCCCCTAGCCTTGCGACTGATCTATGCGTTCGGTGGCAAGGGGAGTGGCCCCTCGACTTACAACCGATGAAGGAGTAGGTCGGCCAGCTGGGGGAGTGGCCCTAGCATTACGACCGATCTGTTTATTCGGTGGCAAAGTGAGCGACCCCTCGACTTTCGGTCGACGGATGGGTCGGCCTGTTGGGGGAGTGGCCCTAGCCTTACGGCAAAACAGGCGGGTCGGCCTGCTTGGGGAGTTACCCCCTGCCTTATGACAGACCGATGGGTTGGCCTGTTGAGGGAGTTGCCCCAGCCTTACGACACACCGGACGGGTCGGCCTACTGGGGAGTTTCCCCAAGCCTTACGGTCGACAGGTCGGTCGGCCTGCTGGGGGAGTTGCCCCAGCCTTACGATTGACGGGTCGATCAGCCTGCTAAAGGAGTTTCCCCCAGCCTTACAATCGACAGGTCGATCGGCCTGCAGGGGAGCTACCCACAGTTTGACGGTCCATCGAATGATCGACTTGCTGGGGGAGTTTCCCCCAGCCTGACGATCGATACGTGGTTTGCCTACTGGGAGAGTTGCCCCCAGCCTTACGATCGATAGGTCGATTGACATGCTGGGGGAGCTATCCCCAGTCTTACAATCGATCGAATGATCGGCCTACTGTGGGAGTTGCCCCCAGTCTTACGGTCGATACGTGGTCGGCCTGCTGGAGAAGTTGCCCCCAGCGTTACAGTCGACAAGTCGATCAGCATGCTGTGAGAGCTATTCCTAGTCTTACGGTTGATCGAATGATGGGCCTGCTGGGGGAGTTTCCTCCAGCCTTACGGCTGATACGAGGTCGGCCTGCTGGGGGAGTTTCCCCAGCCTTACGGTCGACAGGTCAATCGGCCTGCTGGTGGAACTACCCCCAGCCTTATGGTCGATCGAATGATCAGCTTGCTGGGAGAGTTGTCCCCAGCCTTACAACTGATCCGGGTTTGGTCGGCCTGCTGGGGGAGTCGCCCCTGCCTTATGGCAAACTGATGGGTCGGCCTGCTGGGGGAGTTTCCCCCAGCCTTACGACAAACCGTATTGGTCGACCTTCTGAGTGAGTCACCCCCCAGCCTTACAACAGATCACAGCTCTTGTCTGGATCACAGTCTTAGCCCAAGCTCCAGTTTGGTCTTGGAAGTTCTACATCGTCGCCTCAGTTTCTATACCATTGGGGGAGCTTAAATGGTAGAGGTAGTACTGGTCCTCCAGTGTACGTTATCCTTGCCCCTCCACGGCTCATGTTTGCCTTGAAAGGTGGAAAACTCGAGTCGTCAAAAATTTCATCGTTTTGGCGCAAGTCGGCGGGCTCGGACTGAGGTAGGTTTGCAAGCTCGGTTGGTTTGGACAGGGGCGAGCTCGGCTTAGTTAGCAGCTTTGTCAAGGTGGGACAACTTTGTAAGCTCGACAAGGTCGCCAGTAGGCTCGAAGGCTCGACACGAAGGCTCGACAAGGAGCCTTAGATGATCGGCATATAGGCATGGATGCTCGGCACGGATGCTTGGAGATGGAAACTTGGCGTGATTCTGGCGAAGGATTGATGAGGATGTCGACATAAAGTGGGCCTAGCGATGATGACGCCTGGTGGATCTGACGACAACAAACCGACGACATGTCCAACTCTGATTCTTCGTCGGGATCACCGGAAGATATCATCATTGGTGAGAGCAGTGGAGGTGACACAAGGCGGGCTAGGCCTAATGATGATGGGCCAAGGACGGGTGCAACTCCGATTTGTCATCATGACAGCCGAAAGAGAATGTCGTCGATGATTTCAAGCAGCAGCAAGGTAGGTTTTCATCCAGATCTAGGTTTCAACGAGCGATCTGATGGGGTCTCTCATCCACTGGAACTGCTGCCATGACATTTGCCCCTTTGCGTGGGCTCAGGCGGAGCGAAACAAGCCGCTGACCGATGCAATGCACATCTCGGCAACAAGGACATAGCCAGGCCGTTCGCCCCATCGTTTCCATGTAGCCTATGCTGAAGGCACTCGTGTATATTGGTGCGGGTTCTCGTTTTTCGACACTCGATGGTTGAGGTTTGTTGTTGCCATTGGAGAGACTTCTCTACGCCAAAAAGGGGTGCGCTTGAAGATGGACGGGCAATCGTAGTGAAGGGGTTAGCATGCACTTTGGGCGATAAGCTAAGGGAGTTGGGTCCTTGACGGAGCTTGGCATCGTCGGGCACATTAGGCATCCCAACGCATCGGTTCCCCTTGGCTGTTGCATTCATCGCACCCTTCCTTTGATCTTTAAGTTCCCCTCCCTAAGCTCTGTGTCCTTCATCCTCAAAGATTCGGTCCCGATGCCCTCGATGCCCAAGACATCAAGGCCTCGAACATACTCCTTGCTGCAGGTTACATGGAGACATGTTGCCAAGGGGGTTGTTGATGCTTGAAACGGAGGCCAAATCATTTTCGACGCCAAGGAGGGTGACATCGAGACGATCGATGTGATGCAGTCACCAAGCTTCACCCCCAGACTTATTGGGAGAATAGCAACGCCACGGCCTCCGAGCTCCAATTGAGACGATTTGACAGGCTCGAATGGAGGCGGGGTAGTAAGGCGGCCCCCAAGATCGACGGGTGCATCATGGGACGTTGGACGCTCATGAGTGATCTGAAAACTTGGGGAGAAGTTGCAAATCACACAACAAGAGAGGGATTTGATGGGTTTAAAAGAGAACAAAACCAATTGCAGGTTACGTTTCTTCATGTGTTTCATCGAACGGCTTGTGGGCGTCATCTAACATGGATCATGGCTCTGGCTTCGGCTTCGGATGCTCAATGTCGAGAGAATGCTTGTGGATGTCATAGATGGCCTCATTGTCAAGGGGAGCAGCGACATCAGAGTGCTCCATCAGGGAGTGGGTGGAGAGGACACTATTGTACAGCTCGATGGCAGAGGTGGAGACCGTGGGGAATAGTGGGCAGGAGTTACTTCGTCGCAGTGGCACACCCGATGTTCATGGACGACATGCAGTCGAAGCTAGAGAGGTATGTCTTTGTGTGGTTCGAGGTTCACCGACCCTCCGATCATCCTCTGATACAATCGGTAATGGGTGGCTCGGTGGATAGCCTGTGCAAGCAGCTTGTCAGGACGACAACTCGGCATGTAGGGCATCTTCAGTCGGTGGGAGCTGCTTGGCAGCTTGCGAGCTCAGGTAGAAGTGGTTTTGCAAGCTTGGCAAGGGAGCTTCTCGGCAGGCGGGGCTACTGACACGGTAGGTGAAGGACGGGCAGACCGGGGAGCAGGAGATCGTCGCCCAAGCCATCATGTTTGTTTGGGCAGGGACCTGGAAAGCGTTGAGCAGATGGGGCCCGTTGAAACTACTCGGAGTTTGCCAAAATCTTGAAAAGGCCCACGAAGGTGCTTGCTATATTGACCTGGGTTGTATCGAAGCTCGTCGTGAACCATCCCAAATGCCAGGACACGCTCATTCAGAACAATGGGAACATGTTTGAGTGCAAGGGGGGTGGCCTCCTTTATATCGATCAATGGCGTGTCAGAGTCCAATAGGGCCGAGAAAAAGGGGGGCGGGCTACCGTTTGATGGCGGCTGAACTCCCATTGGTCTGAGCCCTAATCCCTAACATTGCTTTGGACCGATGGGGTTCTCAGATGGTCGCTCTAGAATCTCCTGATTGGTTGATTCGCGAAGGAGGTTTCGGTCCCCAAGGCTCGTGCCTTCCCCGGCTTCCAGATCGCCAACGAGAACATCAATTTGGTGATATACTCGCTACTTTAGAGTCGTACATCCAGGATTCTGACGAAAAGGACTACCTTTTTCACGCGATCGAGATGATCCCACGCTTGATGAAGAAGGAGAAGAGAGCCCTCTGCTGGATCGACGGATTGGAGTCGTTTGCTGAGCGAGTGGTGGCTTTCATTTGCATGGAGGGGGTTTTCTTCTCTGGTAGTTTTTGTGCCATTTTATTTGGCTCTTGAAGCGGGGCTTGATGCCGGGATCGAGGAAGGGGGACAAGCCGAGGGCAACGCTGTGATGGGCATAGATATTGTCAGCTATCAGGGACCCAAAAATCTTTCGATCGTTGGTGTAGGCAACGTGATGCTTTACCATGGCTGAGAATCTCTTCAAAGCAATCGGAGTGGAGGCGAGGCGTTTGATAAAATGCGTTAAAGATTTGATTGGTGGAACGAATCATTGTCGACGTGGTTGATCACCTAGGTGTTGACTTGTTCCCACAGACGGCACCAAATGTTTCGGATGGTTTTCTTACAGCAGGTGGTAGTACGGAGGTCTGAAGGTTGTCGAACGCGAGTGAGGCAGGTGACCTTCGGGATCAATCGAATGAGCAAGCTCTGGTGCAAGGATGCACAGACATGAGCATCGGTGCACCGAAGGAAAGCTTTAGCGGAGCGAAAACCTCCGGGATCGACCGGTCGAACGGACTCTTGTGACGAGGGCATTCGAATTCGAGCTATGGGTGATTCGGGTTGAATATTACATATTTAGCCCCTCATTTAGCCTCATTTTGTGCATATATGGTATGTATGTGGTCTCTAATACAATCGTATTTTGAATACCTTTATTTATTAGAGCTAACTCCTATTTTATGCACAAAACAGCAATATACTAAGTATTTCTGCACTTTTTATATTTTTCATGGCTAGGTCTCGAACTCACGATTCCAACGACTATTTATTTTTATTTTTCTGATATTTGTGCTAATTACTATGAATTTTTGAAGTAGAATACCAATTTAATGGAGAAATACGGCCAAAATACGAATATACGGGCTACGTGGCGATAATCCATCGGTTTCCCGCTAAATCGAACGAACGCGAATGAGCAGAGATGCGGCACATTCATAGCCGTTGATCACAGATCGAACGGCCCGCAATCGAGAACGAACGAAGCAGGCGGAGGCGCTTGTGAGGGCCACGTAGCAGCCATCTGACGATTCCCCGCTCAAACGAATGGGTGCTAGCGAGGGCGACGTGGCCTAATTTCATCCGTTCGATCGTAATCGAACTGCCACCTCATCTCCTAGTCGAATTTGGAGTGACCAAGCGAAGCGAGCGACGTACATACTCCGAGAGACACGTGGCAAGATCTTTGTCGTTGCCTGCTCGATCCAACGGCGTCGATAAGACAGAAGTATATGCAAGGCAGGGCGAATGAGCAGGGTGACGTGCCGATCTGTGAAGCGTCGATTCATCATCGAACGGTCGAGATTCAGCCCGACGAAGCGAAGCGAGCGGGAATTATCAGGGGTGACGTGGATCAATCTAAGCCATAGTGCCCCGATCGAAAGGAGGTCATTTCACCTGACACAGCGAGAAGTACGGGAACTCGGAAGGCCACACGGCAGCACGCCGTTTAATCACGCATTTGAATGAAAGGCCGTGATCGAATTCGAGCTGAACTCAAGAATTGGATGCGAATGCGGGCGCGGATCCGATCTGCAGGGCGACGTGGCAGCTCCACGATCAATCCCGCCTTGATACAACGGTGGAGAATTGATGCGGCTAGGGTTTTGGGGCTTTAAGCAGATTTGAGCGAAAAATAGGATCTGCAACTGACTTGTTTCCCATATAAATACCCTAGTATTCCAGAGAGTATTTACACCAGTTTTGAGCGTATTTTGAGCGTATTTTGAGCGTATTATCGCGATATTTTCTGGGGCTTTGGAGTCAGAGATCAGAGGCTCTTCAGAGGCTTTTAAAGGAGTTTTGGTGATAGAAATATCAACTTATACCTTGTATTTCATGTATTTAGCATGTATTTTGACGTTATGATCATGTATTTGCTAATGAAACTGAGCTTTCTTCTCTCCATGCGTGGCTAGTGCCCTCATGTGTTGGTTGTGATGTAGCTAGGGCTATGTGATCGTTGATTTTGTTGTCTTTTCACCCTATATGCATGTTATAATCACGTATTTCATTGTTTTCTACGTATAATCTAATTGAGTGTGTTAATCGGAGACGTGTGCATGCTTAATTGAATATGATCTGAGTAGGACTTATTCTTGATGCGATCCGAGAGGACATATCGTGACCCGAGAGGGCACTTATGCGTATTTTTCTTATGAAATCAATGTAATACGTGGTTACTTTTTGGCACTCTTGTTTACACGCTTTATTGTCATACTTTCCGACGTTCTCATGCCCTAGCCGGATGAGACATTAAGTTATAGAAAAGATATGCAAAATCATCGATTACAAAACCCTTAACGAAATCACAACCGACACATGCTCCTCTTATTGGTTCTTTATATCGACTCACCGTACTTGCTTTAGTCTCAATTTCTCCTTTACTTAGAACCATCATCACGATTACTTCACCTTCGAAAGGTGGTAGCTTTTCATCATTTTATTAATCTTTAGAAACTGATTCTTTTGGTTTACAGGTCGATTTTCCTGTGGACTCGATACATGACTCTTCAGGTTTACTACTTGATCGATCTCATACACTTGGTAGTAACGCATACATCTTTTGAGACGAGTCAAGTTTTTGGCGCCGTTGTCGGGGACAGTGGTATTTGTGATCCAGACTTTCAGTTTTCTTGAGGAATATTCGGTGAGATCTTTCCATCTTTTAGTTTATGATTTTTCTTTGCCTTCTATTACATAAAAAAGCATAAAAACATAAAAACATAAAAAACAAAAGTATCTTTTTCTGCTAGTTTATGTGGCATAGATCCCCTACTTCCATAGATTAGTACGAACAGAAAATATGGCTAATAATAATGAAGCACACATCACACTACCTGCACAAGAAATGCCTTTATTGAAAATGTATATGTCATCTAGGGTGGTATGTGATTCATGCATAGTTCTACCTACAGAGGCTTATAGTTTAAATCTGAAGCGAGGAGTAATTCAACTCTTACCATTTTACCATGTCATTGAAAATGATAATCCGTATTTGCATGTCAGAAATTTTGAAGAAGTATGCTCAACACAGTTGGATAGAAAAATTAGTTCTGATTCTGTTTACCTTAAATTATTTCCATTCTCTCTGAAAGATAAAGCAAAACATTGGTTTAATTCTTTGCCACCTAGATCTATCTCTACTTGATTACAATTGCAAACTGAGTTTCTAAAAAATTCTTTTCTTTGCAGAGGACCTATGCCTTGAAGCGACAGATCATGTCCTTTTCGCAGAAGGAGAGGGAGTGCCGATACATTAACTTCTTACCAGATTTGCGCTGAACTCATGATAGCGACAGTGCCGATACATTAACTTCTGTCAATTTTTAGAGTATTTTCAACATATCTTTTTGGATATTATCTGCACAACCATTGTATTTTAGAGATTTCAGGTTCATTCGGAACCCAAATTCAGAACAGTTCGCACCAGTGCTTAGAGAACTCAACCACGGACGCAACGCCACCTTATTTGGACATGTTCATCTTCCTTGCGGAAAGATCTGCTGTGAGTTCTCCTTAGTCACTTGTTGTCAAATTGCTGCTAGCCTTTCATTGCAAACGAAAACAACCATAAGACCACATTTTTGCTTAGAGCCATAAACTTTGATATTAAAAGGAGAGCTTCAATTTACTGCCACATCGCAACAAGACTTATTCTCATTAAGATATTTGAATAGGTACATTACAGCTCACAAATCATCATTACAAATCTCTAAATTAAACATTTGAATTTGCTGCTATAGATACACATGACTAGAAATTTGAATTGATCAAATGACTTCTATTAGTTGATCTCTCCATCATTCACTTGCATCAAATAGGAAGTTTCATTAGTTAACATCTCATTTACATTCAAAAACAAAAACAAAAAAATTATTCAAGTGTCCATCATTTAGAAGTATTTACAAGTCCACACGTAGTGGCAGGATTTATCAGACCTCAAATACCATGGATGCTGACTAACCTACTCTGACAGATGTCATTAGCCGGTTAACTGCTTTAGAAACCCAAGTCCGTGAAGGTAGATCAGAATCTCGCGAGTGTCTAGACCGAGTGATACGCTTAGAGAACAATAGGCAGAGGCCGTCAGATGAGGGTTCACATGCACATAGTACGCCTAGTCCTCCTAGGCGAATTAGGGAGGGACCCCATCATGAGAGACGGATGCCTAGTCCGCCCAGGCAATCTAGAGAGAGACACCGTCATGACAGACACACGCCTAGTCCACCTAGGCAATCTAGAGAGAGACATCGTCACGACCGACGCGACAAAGACGATAGTGTGATCAAGGTCATTAAGGTAAACGCATCCACTTTTGATGGTGGTCTGAATCTCCAGGCTTTTATTGATTGGATGGCCGATATGGACCATTACTTTGGATGGTATGACATGTCTGAGGAGATAAAAGTAAGGTTTGCGATTATGAAGCTTATCGGACCTGCCAAGTTGTATTGGCAAAATATTGAGCGCGTGTTAGCCCAGGGTAGGCAAGAGCCAATAGGTATGTGGAATGAGATGAAAAAGAAGCTGAAGGAGAAATATTTACCCACGTCATATCACCAGCGACTCCTAAATCAGTGGCAGAATCTTACCCAGGACAATGGGTCGGTTAACACAAACGTCGATAAGTTTGACGAGTATATGATGAGATGCAATGTAAAGGAAGATGTGAGTGTGACATTGTCTAGGTTTAGAGCTGGCCTTAGACCTAAACTACATAATGAGCTCATCCTTCGTGATGTCCACACACTAGAGCATGCTTATCAGATTGTGTTGGATATTGACAGCTTTCATCATGCTCCAGTTGCTAGGCGTTACGATCCACGAGATTTGTCACGTGGCCCAGCACCAAATGGTAGCAAACCACCCCAGAGTCAATCACAACCTAGATCTGACCAGAGACCCCCACCCACATGAATGACAAAGGAAAAGGGATTATGGGTGGTGAGTCTTCTAGAGCCGGTCCACGTACCCAATTGCTATAAGTGTCAAGGTTTTGGTCACTTCGCAGGAAGCTGCCCTTCCAAGGCCTTGTTAGTACACGATCCGGAGGGAGATGACAACATAAATGAGGAAGAAGAAGCTTATGAGCCAGTTGAGGCATGCTATGAGACTGATGAAGAATCGACTAGACTAGGCTGTATTCAAAGCATACCCATGCGAGTAGAGCTTATCGATACATGCTCTGAAAATCCTAGCCTTGGTGTTGTACGTTGTACCCTGGTTCAGGCCAAAGAGAGTGATGACTGGCGTAGGACTGCGATTTTTCACACTTTTGTGACGCATGGTGACAAGCATAGTAAGGTGATCATTGATAACGGAAGTTGCATAAATGTTGTGTCATCTAAGCTCATTACCCGCATAGGTTTACAGCCAGTCCCCCACCCTAGTCCTTATAAGGTATCGTGGGTGGATGCTTCATCCATTGGCATCAAAGAAAGATTTCTTGTCCCTATTTAGTTTGGATCATATAAGGACAAGATTTGGTGCGATGTGATGCACATGGATGTTGGTCATATCATCTTGGGGAGGCCTTGGCTTTTTGACGTGGATGTCATGATTTTCGGTCGCTCGAACTCGTGTACATTCACACATGAAGGCAAGAAAATCAAGTTGAATCCCATACAACCCAAGATGACCGCTCCTGAAAAGAAGGAAGCAACTAAGGGCAAGAGCTTACACATTTTTAGTCCTAAGGAGCTAAAGAGAGAAGTTAGAAAGGACTCGGTCATGTATGCCTTAGTTGCGAGAGAGATTTGTGAGATTGTCATGAGGAGACCCCAGAAGAGAGAATGCCTATAATGAAGGAATTCTGTGACATTTTTCTTGAAAACCTCTCAGACTGTCTTCCACCCATGCGTGATATTCAACACGCCATAGACTTAGTCCCAGGAGCTACACTTCCCAACTTGCCTCATTACCGAATGAACCCCACTGAGCATACAGAACTAAAAAGGCAAGTTGACATGTTAGCCAAAGGTTTTATGAGGAAAAGTATGAGCACATGTGCAGTGCCAGCTCTCCTAACACCCAAAAAGGATGGATCATGGAGAATGTGTGTGGATATCCGTGCCATTAATAAGATCACGGTCAAGTATCGTTTTCCTATCCCTAGGCTTGATGACATGCTTGATATGATGACTGGCGCCACAATATTTTCAAATAGTGATCTTAAGAGTGGCTATCATCAGATTAGAGTCCGCCCAGGGGACGAATGGAAAACGGCCTTCAAAACAAAGGATTGTTTATATGAGTGGATGGTCATGCCTTTTGGCATATCCAATGCCCCTAGCACATTCATGAGAGTGATGACTCAAGTACTACGACCATTCAAGGGGAAATTTCTAGTCGTATACTTTGATGACATCCTTATTTAAAGCCAATCTAGGGAGCAACACATAGACCATCTGTGGCAGGTATGCATTACCCTGAGGAAGGAGAGCCTTTATGCAAACCTTAAGAAGTATTCTTTCCTAACTGATAGCGTCATCTTCTTAGGTTTTGTTGTTTCCTCAGAGGGAGTGTGTGCGGATCCCCAAAAGATCCAAGCGATAGTAGATTGGCCTGAACCCCGTAACCTACACGAGGCTAAGAGTTTTCATGGGTTAGCCACATTCTACCGTCGATTCATAGCGGGATTCAACACCATCATGTCCTGAATCACTGACTGTATGAAAAGGGGGGACTTTATATGAACCAAATCTGCCGCCAAGGCATTTGATGATATAAAGAAAAGTATGACTAAGGCATGTTATGCACCTCCCCGATTTCATGAAAGCATTTGAGGTTGCATGTGATGCGTCAGGAATGGGTATAGGTGGAGTTTTAAGTCAAGAAAGGCATCCTATGACATAGTTTAGTGAGAAACTTAGTGATGCCAAACTACGATACTCCACCTATGATAAGGAATTCTATGTGGTAGTGCAGGCATTATGATATTGGAGGAATTATCCACTGCCACAAGAATTTGCGTTGTACTCGGATCATGAGGCCTTGAAATACCTCAATCCCCAGAAGAAACTAAACTCTAGACACGCTCGGTGGGTTGATTTTCTTCAGGAGTATACATTTGTCCTCAACCATAAGATGGGGTTGAGAATAGGGCCGCTGATGCAGTCAGTCGCAGGGTGGCTCTACTATTTGCTATGAGTGTTCAGGTGATAGGATTCGAGAAGATTAAGGAAGATTACATATCGTGCCCAGGCTTTAGCGAGATTTTTGTTATCCTTCAGGATGAGTTAGTACGAGAGCAAGATAGTTATTTCCTACATGATGGGTATCTTTTTTGGGCCACATAGTTATGTATCCCACGTACTTCTGTGAGAGATTTTATTGTCTGAGAGATACATGCTGGAGGTTTATCATGACACTTTGGGAGAGATAAGACGATTGAGTCGGTAGAGAGTCGGTTTTATTGGCCGAGCCTAAAGAGAGATGTTGCCACTCGGGTGGGGCAATGTCGAGTTTGTCAGATGGCTAAGCATAGAAAGTAGAATACTGGCCTCTACATACCTTTACATGTGCCAGATTGTCCCTGGCAAGACGTTAGTATGGATTTCGTGCTAGAACGCACACGCATACCTAAAAAGCACAATTCAATTTTTGTCATTGTGGATCGATTCTCCAAGATGGCACACTTCATCCCTTGCTCCAAAACTTTAGATGCCTCACATTGCCAAGCTTTACTTTGATGGGGTTGTTCGTCTCCATGGTCTGCCCAAGAGTATAGTGTCTAATAGGGATGTAAAGTTCATGAGCTACTTCTGGAAAACCATATGGCATATGATGGGCACTAAGCTCAAGTTCTCCACTGCTTACCAACCCCAGACTGATGGTCAAACTGAGGTGGCGAACCATAGTTTAGGGAATCTTCTCAGATGCTTACTGGGTGAAAATCCTAGGAATTGGGATCTGATATTGTCCACTGCCGAGTTTGCATATAATTGGTCAATAAATAGGTCCATTGGCATAAGTCCATTTGAGGTAGTCTATGGTTACAAACCTAGAAAGCCTATAGACCTCATTCCCATGTCGCATCATCATAGAGTGTCTGAGTCAGCTGAGTCATTTGCACAACACATTCATGACTTGCATAAAGAGATCAGCAGGAGAATTCATTCTAGCAAAGAAAAATATAAGGCCATTGCAGATACTCACAGGCGCTTCAAAGAGTTTAATGAAGGTGACTATGTTATGGTGCGAATCAGATCTGAGAGGTTTCCTCCTGAAACCTTGAAGAAACTGCAGGCTCGTAGTGCTGGCCCATTCAAAATCTTAAAGAAAATTGGTCCTAATGCATATGTGATAGATCTCCCTGCAGATTATAGGATTAGCACAACTTTTAATATTGAAGATCTAGTGGCTTATAAAGGTCCAGCAGCTATACCCACAGACCCATTCTTTGAGCCCTCCCAAAATGACTTGAGTGTCCCTGCTATTCCTCCGCCTACTCCTTTACCACCCATACATCCACATAGAAAGCAGATTGATCGCATATTAGATGAACAGGTTATATCAACCAGGTAAGGTGGTTATCAGCGTTACTTGGTGAGTTGGAAAGGCCGGCCAGAATCAGACTGTACTTGGATTACCAGAACAGAACTCAAGAGGCTAGACACAGATTTGCTTAAGCACCATGACAGCCAGCAGGCCCTACACTCGTCGGAGCCGAGTTCTTCCCACCTAGGGAGAGTTGATGGGGACATCAGGGTTTACACGCGCAGGAGGCATCGTATTCAACCAAGCTCATTATGGATGGGTCCAAGCCCATTTTGAAATCTGAATGTATTTTTTTTCTCTTTTGGTTTAGTCCTACATTGGGTAGAATGTGATGGTTGAGGGATTGTTATTCTATTTAAAGCCATGTATTGTGATACTTGGAAATCAATGAAATCTTGAAAGCAAATTTTCCCTCAAAACCTGTGAAAGGTCATCTCCTTGGTGCAAAGCCTTGGATATCTTGGTGTGAAGCCAAGTTATTTTCTTCCCCAAATCCCTAAATCGTTCGTGTTCTACATCAAAAGTATATTAACATGAGTTATACTATGTTTTCTACATTTTTAAAATAATTATATATAACTTTTTATGCTATTAAAAATAGTTACATGAAAATTTTAATATTTTAAATGCAAATTTGATTCTTTTTCTAGCTAGAATTGCCTTGTTTGTGTCATTGTTTCTACCTTATCTTTGATATTTGTTACTTCCTCCATGTTAATACTTTATATTCTTCTTTAATTAATGCTTCTTACTGCTCTTGCCACTATTGCTTTTTTACTTCTTCCCATCGGTGCTTAAGCTATTGTTACAAAATCAGTGATATTAGCTATTGCTACAGATAGAGATAATGGCAAATTTTAGTATTGGATATAGAAGGGAGAAAATTAAAAGAATGATAGAGAAAAGAGGAAGTTTTACCATAGCTTACATAGTCCTGCCTTTAAATAGTCCTGCCTATTTTTTGGATTAGATTAAAAATCCTACTATGTTTTATAGATTTTACTATTCATAACGCGTGCCCGTATGGCACGGTTCATTTAAGATACTCATCTGTCAAAAGCTTAGTGCCCCAAAAATTTAGCTTATCCCAATGAATTATCTTCATCACAAAAATCTTAGTTACTCAACAAATTTATATCATCCAAATTTAGTTTATCACCAAAATTTTAGGTTCTCCGCGCTAAATTTTCAAGTTCAAAAATTTTTAGTTCATCCCAAAATTTAGTTTTACCAGAGAATTTAGTTTCACGCAAAAATTGATTGTCAGAAAAAATTTCCCATCTAAAGCTTGAATCCTATAATTTTAAACGAACAACAATTATTAAAGCGCAATAGTTGTAATTTAATTCTATCAACAATTTTTGTTCACTCAAAATTTGGGTCTACTAGAGACATGGACATGTCAAGATTTATAAATAATAGCAAGCCATGAATAACATATGAAGACAGATGGAAGATAGTCAGAAGTAATGAGAGAGAGAGGATCATTTAGCATAAATAGAACAATACATTGTAACTGCATTTCACTAAGACCATCTCTAATTCCAATATTTTTCGTTCACCATCACTGTAAAAGAAAAAATGATTTGGGGTAAAGTCTAATGACCTGAAAACGAGCAAATGAACTTGCTTCAATCTTCTCCGCTTCACCATTCTCCGCTTGCTTGCACTTCTAAACAACAACAAAAATGAAATAATTCATGTGAAGAATAAAAGATCTGCTCTAAAGATCTGCTCTGAGCTCTAAAAATTCAAAAAGCAAAATTGTTTTCCAAAAGGTATCAACAAATTGATCAAATCCTCTTCCACGAAGTCAGCGAGGTGCGTAACGATATCAGCCGCAACAAATCTTTGAACCAAATCCGCAACAAAATGTGTCCAAAATTAAACCAATTACGTTCAAAATTAAACCAATTATGCATCAAGTTTCCAAATGTTTGGTGTTTCGAAAAAGAACTAATGCCAAAAATCTTGCGGACAGAATTTTGAGGACAAAATTCTTGCGGACAGAATGCTGAGTATACAAACCATCAATTTTCTAAGAGCGATTGAAACTATCCCGTAAGTTACAAACTATGTGAAACAATTTTCTCATAGCGATCTAAATGTTATGTCATGCCCCGCTTCCCAAAACGATGGAAGTGAGACGTGACGAAGGTCCGCATGGGCCGAAGCTGTGAAGCTCAGACCCAATAAGCGTCTGTAGGGATACCATTTAAAAATTACAGGTTCTTGCATTTAAAAGTTCTGAACAAAGAAATAAGAGTACAAGAAAGAAAGCTGCATTCATTAATATAAAGAGATAATATCCAGCGAGTACAAAAGTCTAAAAGAAGCCCAGCATGGCAACACTACAGAAAGAAACTAGTGGTGCGAGGCACCCAACCTAGGCAAAAAGGTAAAGTGGTGCTACTCACCCAACTAAAAAATAGTAACCTCTGTAAGACAGCGACGGAAAAGACCCCTAAGTCTGGTCCTCGTCAGGAACGTGCTCCGGGTCGACGTCCTCTGGCTCCAAGTACTCTGGTACGTCCGACTCGTCCACATACTCTGGCTTAACATCTGACGTACAGCACCCAAAAGAAAAGGAACTGTACGTCAGATAAAGTCTACAAGGAAAGGTTAGACTCTACTGCAAGTGTAAGGTAATTAAGAGCAACATTTTACTGGTTGATTACATGTTGTTGTTATGACATGGCAGTTAAACTATGCAGAAAGTAAAGCGTTGCAGGAAAGTAAACGTGACAGGTAGTAGCCGTGGTGTGTGCTACCGGCTACGGGACTAAGCTAGACGGGAGAGGACAAGACAAGAAATACCGTGTGTGTCACGAAGGGTTCACGCCTTACTATTTGAGGGGGATCAAACCCTCTCCCCGTGCGACCGCTCAACCCTACCTCAACCCAAGTGCATAAGACAAGACAACCAGAGATCACTCTCGCATGGAGAGCACCTGAAACGCCCGTAAGCTTTTTGTAACACAGAGATCACTCTCGCGTGGAGAGCATAAGAAACGTCCGCAGTCTTTTTGTAACACAGAGATCACTCTCACGTGGAGAGCATCTGAAACGCCTGCAGGCTTTTTGTACCACAGAGATCACTCTCGCGTGGAGAGCATCCGAAACGCCCACATGCTTTTTGGTAACACAAAGATCACTCCAGCGTGGAGAGCATCTGAAACGCCCAAAGGCTTTTGTAACATTTCATGACATGGCAAGTAACAGGGAATTGTTCATTCTAGGGGGGTCCACACGCACGCACATACAGATAGAACCTAGGGTGTCAATTGTTGTTGTTTGTGCTTAGACTTCGTCGTCAAGTCTAAGCTGTCAAGGGGGTCCCGGACGCTATCATTTCACGTCCGGTTCTCTTTAGTCGTACTTTTACGGTTTAAGGAAAGATGGCCTAAACGTGGCCGAAAGTACGCAAGTGAGAAACACTTGCCTGCGGTGGCGAGCGCGTCGTCGGTCCGGATCGTCTCGTCGAATCGGCGCGTCCGTGAGGGTCCGTCTGAAACAGGTCTACGGCGGGGTCAGAACGTGTTTTCCATCAATCCTATTATGGTAAGTTTCTAAGTTTGGCGGGACTACCCTAACAGTCAAAAGTCACGGTTTTTGATTCGTTAAGCCTAATCGACGACTATCCTATGTGCACAGATATTAAGTCCGTTCGTCGATGTCTATGGTTGAACAACATTTTAAAGAGCGTAAAGTAAACAGTAGTTATCTTTGATGATTTTTAGATTAAGCTTTCGATTCGCTACATTGTGAGTTCTTACTACGCGTTAGAGGGCTAACCTTTTCGACGTTTGATCTTAGAGCGGATGTCGGGTCTGAACGGCGATGGATCTGCATCGTCAGCAACATCTCGGCCGCAGGTAGCGCAGCGAGACACGTTCGAACAGCGAGCGAAAGGCAAGAACAGCGATCGTGACGTCGAGATGTCTTCCGTTGCGGGTAGCGCAATGGATCTACACGACGGCGGTAACGCCGGGGAAAAACACGCGAGATCGGCGACGCGCGTGAACTCCTAGGAGCAAAGGGGTCTTTCGGGGATTGAAGAAGGTCGATGGGGGTTGCTCAGCCCGGTGAGTGGCCGACGGCGTCAGCGCACGGTAGTGGGCGGCCGTGAAAAGTCGGGAAGGACAGATCTGCACAACGGTCGTTGTCGTGCATCGCAGCGGAAAAGCGACGACCAGAGGGGTCAAAGGAGACTTGCAGTAGATAAAGGGTTCGAGGGGGATCTAATGGTGGTGGAGTGGTCGCCGGAAGCGGCCGGAGGTGGCCGGGCGTCGGTGGTGTTTTCTGGCGGTGCGCAGGCTGTCAAAAACTGACGTTTACATGAGTTTGAGGGGTGTTTCGAGGGAGATAGAAGTATAGGAAAGGGGAAGGAGAGTTGCAAGTGATAGAGGGTTCGAGGGGAGTCCGCGGGAGGTGGTGGCGGCCACCGGAGGGGGCCGGAGAGGGGTGGCCGACGGTTTTCCGGCGACTGGCGCAGACTGTCAAGAATTTTCGGCCATGGCAGATCTTGGGGAGTTTTGGGGTGTTTCAAGGGGAGAGAAGAGAGAGGATGAACAGAGAAGGGGCTTGTCGAGGATAATGCCAGAGAGTCACCGGAGGCGGCTGTGGTGGCTGGAGCGCGCGCGTTAAGCGCTGCTGTCAATAGTTCGGCCATGGCGGCTGTTTTCTTAGGGTTTTAAGGGGGAGAGAGAGTTGTGAGAGGAAGGAGAGTGGGAGGTCGCTGGACTAGAGGGGAGGCCGGTGGTCACCGGCGGCGAGTGGAAAGTCGTAAGGAAGAAGGAGAAATGGCGGCTGGCCCATGCATGCGTGACCTAGGGAGAGAGGCTAGGTTTGGTTTTTAAGTTAGGAATATTGCTAACTAGGGCATAAATGGGGTATATTTAGGTGACTAGGAGAGAGGGTATGTGAGAGGAGGGGGGTGTGGTTAAGGGTATCAAATAGAGGTGGAAATATTTCATGCTACGTATGAGGGTATCAAATAAGGGTATCAAATAGAGGCTCGGGGGTACGGCGGTCAATCGCGCGTTTGGTCCACAGAAAACGAACTAAAAATAAAAAGGTCCGGTGACTAAGTCTAAAGCTACGATGTCTCTACAATCAAACCTGATTTGTGCGAGAACGACCCGTGAAATGACGTGCACTAAAAATCCCACAAATAACTACTCTTCCATACGGTCACAACGACATATAACATCGCGTATTCAGGATAAAAGAAAGGTCAAAGAAAAATATGCGTACGAAAAAGGAAGGCACGCGCAAAAATACGAACGGTCGGAAAGCGGCCGTTACATTCTACCCACCTTAGAAATGATTCCGCCCTCAGAATCACTTATACTAATAATAATATTATCTATATACACTATGCCTGCAACTCCCATATCTACACATAATGATCGCTAATCCTATAACTTCAAACAACGTTCCTCAAATAATTCATCATGACTCGTCTCTCCACTGGGTAACGCTACAACTAGAATCCCATCCTATCACTTAGCTATGAATCCACATTATCGTTTTGCAAATCAACAATCATTTCGTCCCCAATATATCATCCATCACATTGACTCATAAATCTATTCTCCATAATCAAAGAATCATCATGCCACATCTTATCCTTACCCTTAATCAAAAACTAATGGGCCCACTACTAAACTAGAGTTGACACATACAACTAGAAGCACTAATGTCTACAAAAAAGAAAGGAAGTCGAAACCAAAAGTGTAACGAAATAAGATAGGAAGGAACGAGTTCAAATAAGGCGAGATAAAGAGATAGCTGATTGGGTGGGACAAAAATATTGCTCAAAATAATTAAAGAGATGAAAGGAAGGATTACGTGTAAAATATGGTATCATATATATTTATACTTATAAAAATATGCAGAAATAGCGAGCAGATAGTAAAATTTTACTATTCGGAAAAGGTTAGCCGAAGAAGTAAAGAGTAGGGTAAGGTAGTGATTTGTTTCGCAGATGAAAATAGATTTATATAAAGATTTTTTTGAAGTATGAGCACGATGAACATAGAACTGATATATATACAAAAAAATTGAAGTTCTATTTAGCTTAGAAAATATTCTGAAAGTATGTACGGTAAGTGGTTAAAATAAATTTCGTAGTTTTAGAAAAAGAATAATATATAAATTGAATTATCAAAATGATAACAAGGTTTTAAAACTGAAATACAAAAGATACCGGTTAGAAATAATTATGAGATAGTAACTAAAAATTTCGACCAAGAATGTTTCAAAATCCGCGAAAGAATTTAACTCAACCGAAAAGCGGGGAATTTAAATATATATAATAAGGGGTTTTCAAAGAAGTTAAACCGAGCGAGGAATTTAATAAGGAATTTCGAAAATACTTTTAGAGGAATCAGAATTTGCAATGGGGAGAGATTAGAAGAATTAACGATAATCGTCATGAAGCGATCACGTGAATCGAGGGCAAGGAATATGATCGCATGATGAATACGCCTAGAACATGATTCATGAAAAGCTACGATGGAAATCTATGGTCGATAACACCAAAGTGTAATGATTGGGAAGATGCTAGAAATCAGGGGTTTTAATTATTAGGCTGTCTAAAGATCAGGAGAACTCAGCACTAAGACTTCCTAATGAACTAGACTATAATAGAGATCTCAGGGAAGGGCCTTAAGAGAATCAAGATTACGTTCTGCTGGGCCGAAATTGATGGACCCGAGCGGACAACTAAAAGGACTCAAGAAATCTAGCATAGTCAGAGCCGGGGAGAGGCTACTAGGGTATCCTAAGACGAGTATGACTAAATCTTAACCAATGCGCCTGACTATCAAACCGGGATGTCTATCTAAGTCTTCCTACGTTCTAGGACAAGGAAAACCTAATTTAGACGTGTACATGTTAAATTAGATATTGAATGAATGAGGTACTCTTATTGTTCCGAACCTTTTGCATGACCTGCATATGCCACCACTAAAACCTGTCACGCCCCGCTTCCCAAAACGACGGAAGTGAGACGTAAGGAAGGTCCGCATGGGCCAGAGCTGTGAAGCTCAGACCCAATAAGCGTCTGTAGGGATACCATTTAGAAATTACAGGTTCTTGCATTTAAAAGTTCTGAGCAAAGAAATAAGAGTACAAGAAAGAAATCTGCATTCATTAATATAAAGAGATAATATCCAGCGAGTACAAAAGTCTAAAAGAAGCCCAACATGGCAACAACTACCGAAAGAAACTAGAGGTGCGAAGCACCCAACCTAGGCAAAAAGGTAAAGTGGTGCTACTCACCCAACTAAAAAGTAGTAACCTCTGTAAGACAGCGACGGAAAAGACTCGTAAGTCTGGTCCTCGTTAGGAACGTGCTCCGGGTCGACGTCCTCTGGCTCTAAGTACTCAGGTACGTCCGGCTCGTCCACGTACTCTGGCTCAACACCTGACGTACAGCACCCAAGAGAAAAGGAACTGTACGTCAGGTAAAGTCTACAATGAAAGGTTAGACTCTACTACAAGTGTAAGGTAATTAAGAGCAACATTTTACCGGTTGATTACATGATGTTGTTATGACATGGCAGTTAAACTATGCAGAAAGTAAAGCGGTGCAGGAAAGTAAACGTGACAGGAGTAGCCGTGGCGTGTGCTACCGGCTACGGGACTAAGATAGACGGGACGGGACAAAACAAGAAGTACCGTGTGTGTCACGAAGGGTTCACGCCTTACGGTTAGAGGGGGATCAAACCCTCTCCCCGTGCGACCGCTCAACCCTACCCCAACCCAAGTGCACAAGAGAAGACAACCAGAGCTCACTCTCGCATGGAGAGCACCTGAAGCGCTCGTAAGCTTTTTGTAACACAGAGATCACTCTCGCGTGGAGAGCATCTGAAATGCCCGCAGGCTTTTTGTAACACAGAGATCACTCTCGCATGGAGAGCATCTGAAACGCCTGCAGGCTTTTTGTAGTACAGAGATCACTCTCGCGTGGAGAGCATCCGAAACGCCCGCAAGCTTTTTGGTAATACAGAGATCACTCCAGCGTGGAGAGCATCTGAAATGCCCGGAGGCTTTTGTAACATTTCATGACATGGCAAGTAACAGGGAATTGTTCATTCTAGGGGGTCCACACGCACGCACACACAGATAGAACCTAGGGTGTCAGTTGTTGTTTGTGCTTGAACTTCGTCGTCACGTCTAAGCTGTCAAGGGGGTCCCGGACGCTGTCATTTTACGTCCGGTTCTCTTTAGTCGTACTTTTACAGTTTAAGAAAAGATGGCCTAAAGGTGGCCGAAAGTACGCAAGTGAGAAACACTTGCCTGCGGTGGCGAGTGCGTCGTCGGTCCGGATCGTCTCGTCGAATCGACGCGCCCGTGAGGGTCTGTCTAAAACGGGTCAACGGCGGGGTTAGAACGTGTTTTCCATCAATCCTATTATGGTAAGTTTCTAAGTTTGGCGGGACTATCCTAACAGTCAAAAGTCACGGTTTTTGATTCGTTACGCCTAATCGACGACTATCCTATGTGCACAGATATTAAGTCTATTCGTCGATATCTATGGTTGAACAACATTTTAAAGAGCGTAAAGTAAACTTTAGTTATCTTTGATGATTTTTAGATTAAGTTTTCGATTCACTATGGTATGGGTTCTTACTACGCGTTAGAGGGCTAATCTTTTCGACGTTTGATCGTAGAGCGGATGTCGGGTCTGAACGGCGATGGATCTGCGTCGTCAACAACGTCTCGGCTGCGGGTAGCACAGCGAGACACGTTCAGACAGCGAGCGGACGGCGAGAACAACGAGCGTGACGTCGAGATCTCTCCCGTTGCGGGTAGCGCAACCGATCTACACGACGGCGGCAACGCCGGGGAAAAACACGCGAGATCGGCGACGCGCGTGAACTCCTAGGAGCAAAGGGGACTGCAGGTGATTGAAGGAGATCGATGGTGGTTGCTCGGCCCAGTGGGTGTCCGACGACGTCAGCGCATGGCGGTGGGAGGCTGTGAGAAGTCGAGAAGGACAGATCTGCGCAACGGTCGTTGTCGTGCGTCACAACGGAAAATCGGCGATTAGAGGGGTCAAAGGAGACTTGAAGTAGATAAAGGGGTTCGAGGGGGATCTAATGGTGGTGGAGTGGTCACCGGAAGTGGCCGGAGGTGGCTGGGCGTCGGCGGTGTTTTTCGGTGGTGCGCATGCTGTCAAAAACTGTCGTTTACACGAGTTTGAGAGGTGTTTCGAGGGAGATAGAGAGTAGAGGAAAGGGGAAGGAGAGTTGCAGGTGATAGGGGGTTCGAGTGGAGTCCGAGAGAGGTGGTGGCGGCCGCCGGAGGGGGCCGGAGAGGGGTGGCCGGCGGTTTTTCGACGACTGGCGCAAATTGTCAAGAATTTTTGGCCATGTCAGATCTTGGGGAGTTTTGGGGTGTTTCAAGGGGAGAGAAGAGAGAGGATGAAGAGAGAAGGGGCTTGTTGAGGATGGGGAAGGCCAGGGAGTCGCCGGAGGCGGCTGTGGTGGCCGGAGCGCGGCAAGAATGGCCGGAGCACGCGCGTTAGGGGCTGCTGTCAATAGTTTGGCCATGGGAGCTGTTTTCTTGGGGTTTTAAGGGGGAGAGAGAGTTGAGAGAGGAAGGAGGAAGGAGAGTGGGAGGTCGCCGGACTAGAGGGGGGTCGGTGGTTGCCAACGGCAAGTGGGAAGTCGCAAGGAAGAAGGAGAAATGGCAGCTGGCACATGCATGCGTGACCTAGGGAGAGAGGCTAGGTTTGGTTTTAAGTTAGGAATATTGCTAAATGGGGCATAAATGGGGTATATTTAGGTGACTAGTAGAGAGGGTATGTGAGAGGAGGGGGTGTAGTTAGGGGTACCAAATAGAGGGGGAAATATTTCATGCTACGTATGAGGGGTCCCTAAGATTAGATTAGGGATTTGAAATTTGAATTTGATTAGGGCTAAACGGGCTTGATTTTGATTAGTGGGTTTGGTTGGACTAGGGGTGTCCGAAAAGTATGAAAAAAATTATCGGAACGACCGTGACGACGAAAGGCTCGGGGGTACGGTGGTCAATCGCGCGTTTGGTCCATGGAAAACGAACTAAAAATAAAAAGGTCTGACGACTAAGTCCAAAGCTACGACGTCTCTACAAGCAAACTTGATTTGTGGGAGAATGACCCGTGAAATGACGTTCACTAAAAATCCCACAAATAACTACTCCTTCATACAGTCACAACGACATATAACATCGCATATTCCGGATAGAAGAAAGGTCAGAGAAAAATATGCGTACAAAAAAGGAAGGCACGCGCAATAATACGAACGCTCAGAAAGCGGCCATTACATGTTAGCTAATAAGCCCATCAATGTCAAATAAGTCACTTTTTTTCACTTACTAAATCTGAAACATTTTTTAGTTATTTAAAGAAGATGAAAAACTTGCCCAATGATCATAGCCTTCACTCGATCAAATGGAGTGGATATATTGGAACACTCCCATGAATCTCTCTCCATAAACCGACACGGATTCTTGGCATATGGCTTCTGGAGCTCATCAGGAATCGCCTCCAACCACGTCTCTTCAACCAAATGCTCCGCCAACTTTACATAACCCAATCCTTCAACAAAACCATTATTACCCTTGCAGCTCAAGCTCGCACATTTACCTAAAACAAAATGCACATGAACCCTAGAATAAAGGTAAAACAAATAACTTTAGATTTCTCGACCTTTTCAGTGCAGATCCTGAGGTTCCGCTTCGATCGAGCGAGGGTTCTGTTGATCTCGATTCTCGACTTTTGTTAGGCATTGAGGTTGGGTAGTAGCGACCGGTTGGAGTCGAATTAATAGCTCGACTTTTGTTCAGCAGGAATTTGAGCAGGCGGAGAATGTAATGAGAGGAATCTGCAAAAGGTGTCAAATCAATGGCTTGACGATATGTTGTCCCCATTCGTGTGTTGGAGAACGTTGGAACAGTTGGCAGATATCTCAACGTGGATTGGAGAACGTGAGGATGAAAGTTGTAACAGAAGTTGGAGAACATGGGTTTGAGTGTTATGGGGTTTTTTTGTTAGTTTTTAAAAAAAATGCAAAAGGCGAAGGACATTGAGTTTCTTTCTTTGTTATTTGGTTTTTTATTTGGTTTTTTGTTTTTTGTTTTTTTTTGTTATTTGGCTATAGTTCATATGTATTTTTGTGGTTGTTTGGTTTTTAAAAATTTTTAAATAAATGAAGAAAGTCATGCCCTAGTCACCAAGCACAGTCACTGTTTTTTGTCCTAGTCATATTTTCGGTGCCATGTAGGAAAAAATTCAAAAAAGGCCGTCAATTGTATAATAGATAGATTTTATGATGCTTATATCATGGCTATTATTGTTTTGAAAGTTACAGAAACTACGATATTTTCTAATAGTTTATAAAGCATGTCATAGCTTGCACAATTTTACATGTTGCATATACGAGATTTTAAGCTCATATGATTTTTTAGTGATTTGTGGGGCCTACATCACGACTTCTAAACGTTTGCATATTTTTGAATGAGTATTAAGATCTTATAATGTTGTATTATGATTTGTGATGAACACATCCTGGCCTACATTGTTTTGAAAGTTTTTGAATGAAAATTTAAATACATGAAGTTTTCTGACGGTTTGCGAGCTTTATAATACTTTTTCTATTCATAATTTAACATTTCGTACTAAATATGTTCACATTAATGATATTTGACATTATTCATAATATTTTAATGATATACTGATATCTAAAATATTATAATTGCTCTTTCATTATTAAGATTTATATATAATATCTAACATGTGCACATTGATATTAACATGTATCCTCGATATGTACTCTAATATCTGATATGGGAAAAAACCACATCTGATATGATCACGGTATCCGATATTTAAATATTGAATTTCGTATGTTAGTAAAGGTCAAGGGAAAAGTTGGAGAACTTGTAGCAGAAATAGAAAGAAGTATTCTGAAAAATTTTAATCGTTAGGACATATTCAGAGGCCAGTGTTCTAAAACAAGTTATATGCGGCCGCATATGCGAAGGCGGCCTTTGGCCGCATGAAAAATAAGATATGTGGTCGAATTATTCGGTCGGCCGCATAATCCAGCATAGTCGGCCGCATAAATGTTATGCGCCCGCATATGCGAATATGCGGACGCATAATCGGCAACTAAAAGATCCCCACCCGTTAATAAACCTGACAAATGTCGCATAAAAATCAGTTTTTTTAATTTCAAAGTACTTGTGTTTGACTTACTTTTGATTTAAACGTAAAACTTAATATTTATGTTGTGTGTGTGCAGACTGCTTTAGACGTTAGACTTTAGTTATTTTATGCATTGATAGTCTTGATGATGCTGATGTTTTAGTATGAATTAATCCATATTTTTAAAAGTTGATATGATTTTTTCTGTATTCCTATCTTTTAAGATTATTTTAATTTAATATACACAAACACAAACACATAATCATATTGCTTATTTATATACTAAATTATTCATTTTTGAATAATCCGCATAATCCGCATAATTAGCCACATAATCTGTTTATGCACTATGCGCTCATAGACCGTGCGCATAATGAAACCACCTTTTATAACACTGTTCAGAGCAGTATTCTAAAACAAGTTATATGTGGCCGAATATAAGTAGGCAGCCTCAGGCCGCATGAAAAACTAGATATGCTGCTAAATTATGCGGTCCGTCGCATAATCGGCTGCATAACTTCTATGATCCCGCATATGCGAATATGCAGGCACATAATTAGCAGCTAAAAACCCCAACCTGTTAAGAAACACGACCCGTAAAGCATAAAAATCAGGTTTTTGTATTAAGGTATTTTTGTTTTTAAGGGTTTTCCCTCAACAGAAATCAACTTGCATGGGCTATTGTTGCCTAGGCTAGTGAAACTAATGAAGATTCACTTCGGAGGAGCAAAGAATATTGATAACATATGTAAGGAAAAAAGGACTCTTCTAGTGCAGTGATGGATGATGTTCAAAAGCATTCAGATGGAGAAGATTTGGACCGTAATAATAATATCTTTAATGAGATTGATGAAGTTCCTTCTTATGGGGGGTTAGATGATGATATTCGTTATGAAGATCAAGAAGAATATGATGAGTAGATATAGAATAGATTATTGGATCTTTTGTTATTTAAAAGTACTTGTGTTAGATATGCTTTTGATTTGGATGTAAAATTAAGTATTTATATTTTGTATGTTAATTGTGTTAGACTCTAGAGTTTAGTTATTGTATGTATTAATCACCTTCATGATGCCAATGGTTTAGTATGAATTAATCCATGTTTTTAAAAGTTGATATGATTTTTTTCGTGTTCCCATCTTTTAGGTTGCTTTTTAATTTAATATACACAAACACACACACACACATATATATATATATGTATATACTAGTCATAACATGTGCACGCGGGCACGGTTCATTTAAGATTTTTCCTCGTGAAATCTTTGTTCCACAAAAAATTATTTCCACAGCCAAAATTTAAAAGAACAAATTAGCATAAAAATATTTAACGGCACGGACGCCTTCGACGCAAAAACAACAAATTCGGTGTAGACGCCTTCGGTACGGAACAACAAATTAGCATACAAAAATTTAGCGGGCACCTTCGGCCATAACACGTGCTCTCCGGCACGGTTCATTTAAGATATCCTCTCAAAATCTTTGTTCTCCCCAAAAATTATTTCCCACTCCAAAATTTAAACGAAAAATATTTAGATTCGGCACGAACGCCGGTTGATGACTGAGACTTGTCCTAGTCAGCCCTAGGATTCAAAAACAGTTGTGTTTTATAGAATAGATTATTAACATAAATAGTTATTTAGTAGAATTGTATAACTCACTCGATTACTAAATAAGCCGAGATTGATCAGCGTTGGAAAACGTTCGGTTAGTTTAAACCCTACAAATCATAACAAATGTTAATAAATATAAAAGAGAGACAGAATGTGGTTCTTGGGACTGCTGTTCAAAGACTCTCTATGAGCTTTGGATAATGTGATGACAGTGTTCTAAATATCGGTCCGATATCCGATATATCGGCCGCAATATCGGTTTTATCACTAGGCCGATACGATATGGGCATATATATTGCGGTTTCCAATATTTGGGGAACTATCGCCGCAATATCGGGCTGCGGCCGATATATCCCCTTAAAATATCGGCCGCAATTCATAGTTTTTTCAAAACAAAGTTAGCGGATCGGTCCACTTAAAAGGGGATCCGACCAGAGTTACCCGACCTAATCATTTACTTAAAACGACGAGAGGCATCAATATTTTTGAGAGATAATTGCTGCTTTGCCCTAATTCTAATCACACCACTCCGCTCCTCTCGACGCTCCACTCCTTACTCCGCTCTGCTCCGCTCCGTCCGGTGAAAATTTCCGACGACAATCGATTGAGCTTTGACGTCCGGCATTCAATCTTTGCAAGGAAGTGTTTTCTGATCAAGGTGAGTAGTCGAGCCCTTTTTTTCAGTTTTTCAGTTTTTTCGGTTTTTAATTTTTTCCCTTACAATATTGGATTTTTTTCCGTCGATCGAGCTTTTGACATCCGATGTTCGATCTTCGCAAGGGATTTTCCGATCAAGATTAGTACTTATACATAGTATTTTTTACCTTTTTCATTTTTTTCCATTTTTTCAGTTGGTTTTTTTCAGTCTAGCGTTTGTTCTTCTTAAGAGGGTTTTCCGATCAAGGTGAGTATTCTTTCCCTTTTTAGATTTATACATTTTTTTCATTTTTTGATTTTCATCTTCACACTGGTAATATTGATCCACAAGAATCATATATTGTAGGTATTTAACTCGTTTGGTTTATGACCACATAGAGAAATATTCCACCAAGTGGATGACCGGTATTCACGTTTAGTGATATAAGTATACACAAAGCATACTTTTATTTGAGTTTCTATATTTTATATTTTCTTAGACTCATATGCTTTTATTTGACATCATTTTTAGCCTCTGATATGACACTCCGATATTAAGTCAATATCCCCGATAATCATGTTTAACGAGATAAGTATAACCAAAACGTACTTTTATTTGAGTTAGTATAATTTATATCTTCTTAGATACATCTATGCTGACATATGTCATAATTTTTAAGCCTCCGATATGACACTCCGATGTTTAGTCAAAATCCCCGATATATCCCCGATATCTGCAATCCGATATCAAATTTACTAGGCCGATACGCGACCGATATCCGATATTTAGAACACTGTGTGATGATCATGCAATGTTCAAAGACTACAGCTAGAGAGCATTATCTTGTAATTGAAGGCTTTAATTTACTCTTAAAGTTGCTAAAGCTTGCTGTTAGGCACGCATTGTTATTTTTTACAAGCAACTATTCTAACCCCCTTCTAACATCGAACAGAGGTTAGTTTGGGATTCAAATTTTTTGTATTAAATCACAACTCATCACAAATTTCAATATATTGAGTTTTCCAACCAAATGGATTCCCGCTCAAAACTTTCTTAAAACGCATCTCAGCCTTCCATTCCCCCATGATCAAATCACAGCTACTCTTTATCGTATCCTAGTCAACCCTAAGATTCAAAAACAGTTGTCAAATGTAATATCGATATTTACTACTTATTTATTTACTAAAATATTCATTTTTTTGTAAACCGCATGATCCGCATAATCTGTCACGGTTTGTTTTCGATTGTACGTTGTACGTGCGCGTACTCTTGTTCGTACACGTATTTATTTCGGACCCTTCTTGTATCCGAACCCTATGATGTAATATGCCGGTGTGACCCTCTCGAAGAGTATTAATTTGTGGAAATATTTTGGAACGCCATTTCATGGGTCGTTCTCCCACAATTTGAGGACCCTCTCGAAGAGTATTAATTTGTGGAAATATTTTGGAACGCCATTTCATGGGTCGTTCTCCCACAATTTGACTTTGTTTGAAGAGGCGTCGTAATTTTCACTTTTGTCGTGAGACGTTTTTTTAGTTTCGTCCCTCGTCACCAAACTCGTGACCGATATCTTTAGTTTCGTTTCTCTCGTCGACACGGTCATCCCGGTATTTTCCTCATAATTATCGGGTTCCGTTTGACCCATTTGTGCATTAATTTCCCCGTTAACTATATTAAGACTAAGTTTTAACATGATTATTTCCTCCTACTAGGCCCATTATTCTTTTCTCCAATCTAACCCCAATTAGCAAACAAACCTTCACATTCCAAAAACTCACGCACCTAGTTTAGTCTTTTTGCACACTTTGCACCCAACACATCATGCACAAGGAAGCCCATTCTTTTGAAACTCAGCCACACAAATTTAAACCTATTATTTAAAGCTCCCAGGGCTACATCACGTGCTGCTCTTTGAAGGAAAAAAAACCCTACTTCCTTTTAAAACCCTAGACCCTATTAAAACCGCAGCTAGCCCTAGTTTTTTTTTCACTCACGCAACTTTTCTCTTCAGGGGCCATCACCCACGCATCTCCAAGCACGCGGCTCCCCTCTCCCCTTCGACCTGTCCCCGACGTGCTCTCCGACCATCAGCCGCTCTCCGACCATACCCCGCACGCCGACGACCTTCCTCCCCCATCTCTGACTTCTAGCGCTCGACCTCCCCCTGCGCTCCGCCCAGGTGCGACGTCAGGCCGCCGGAAGCAGCTGCAGCACCGCCGGATCCTCCGCCCTGGAGAGCAGCAGCGCCCTCAGGCGCTGTCACGGTGACAACGCTGTCCCAGAGCTCTGCAGCGCCACCCGGCGCTGTCCTCAGGCCGCCGACGTTCCCCAGGAAGCCTACGACCCCACCAGCAAGCGACAGCGTTGCCCGAGCACTGTCACGGCAGCCGCAACTGTCCTCCCTCGCATGGCAATGATTTCCCGGGCTGTTGTCGACTTCCCACGCGCCGCTGCAACGTTCCCCTAGTCGATGTCCCACATGCGACGTCCACGGGTAGCTTCGTGGAGGATCTATTCTTCACGATGGTTAGTAAGCGTTTGTTATAACATGTTTTATATCTATTTCTAATAGTTGTTGAACCATTAATAGTGTTGATCAGCTAAGTAACTTAATAAACTGTTGTTTGCATGCTAGTAACATTGATATAGATGATAACTTGATAATTCGTAGGGTTGATAATTCACGTACGCGACTTCTAGCTAATGATAGCCTAGGTTGCTTGATAAATTGTTGTATGCTTATTCATATTAACCTCTTAACGTAATTATCATGTTAGTAATTTAACTTCATTAATAATGATGTGTCACCCATCTTAGGATAGCGAACTTAATTAAAATTGGGTCATTAGACGTTTTAGGATTTGTCTAATAACGCTAGCATGTCGTCACAAACTTATTCGTGCACGTGTTTTATCACAGAGTATCCGTCGTTCCGTACCGTTCGCACTGTCGGAGTCCCACCCCTGACATTGCTACAACGTCGTGTGGTGGTAAGTCTCTCTCTGTAAGAATCCCCACCTTGCATGTTAATCAAATTAAAACTCGTAGTCTCTGATCGTTTTGTAACTCACTAATCAAGAATAATAAATTGGGACTGTATGCTGGTTTGCGTTATGAGCACGTATGATGACTCGGACTGATTGAGCAGGTCGTGACTTGGTTGTTTTCAGGCAAGTGAAACTTGCCAGTTTTCTGTTTAGGCCATGTTTTAGGCCATTTTGTTCAGTAGCGTAAAAGAGACTAGGCGGTGAAATGATAGTCGCCTAGACGCCCCTATTTGATCTAGTTTGACCACGAAACTAGATCCGACACCCTACTTGATCTAACTTGACAAGGAAGCTAGATCCGACACCTTTATCATGCTTGCATTCATACTGCCATGCCATATTTAATTTCAATTAACGGTACGAAACTATCTGCTCATTGCCATGTCATTGCATGCATCTAATGTTTCATCGTGATTGCGTAGCACACGCTACACTCATTGTAATGATTGAGGCTAGGCACCTGCTTTGCGGGCACAACCCTATGCCAAAAACGCTTCCTGGCTCGTGATCCAGAAGATGGGCGCCAGTCCATAATGAAAAACACTTTGTGGACTCGTGATCCAAAAGCGAGCTCACGTACTTGGGAAACCAGGGCTCGATACACGTGGAAGGGTAGGGTTAAGCTGTCACGCAGTGTAGAAGGATGCCTGATCAGCTCCTTCTGCTGTAAGGAGTAAACACTGTGCACATCGTGAAATGATAATGTTCGTGAAATGATAATGTTCGTGACTCGTGAAATAATGTCTTTCGTAGTTTCTTCTACGACGTGCATGCATGTCATCATGTCACCTTAACTTCTTGCATTCTTTAAATGTCATGTCAATTCATTATTTAGAACTACTAGTCGCTTTATTTTATTTGTATACTTGCACAAAAGTTCTCCACTTTCTTTGGGAGACTTTTGCTGACATGTGCCCTTTTTTCTTTGGGTGTCACATGTCAGGTTTTGAGCCTGACTTAGTTACAGAGGATGACAGGTCGATGACGCTTAGTTCGAGGATTCCGGTCCTACCCTTAGTCTCAGCCGGTGACTCTCCTTACTTTTGTTTCGGCCTTGCTTTAGGCCTATTGTTCAGACTTGTACTTTTGTGACTATTCTGTGATGTTGGAATAATTGTTGGATGTTTTGTTGGTGGATGTTCTTTTATCTGCTTCATTATTGTTGTTGTTGTTTCGTCGCAATGCAAAGACCTGCTATTATTTGTAATTTTTACACGCTTATCAGACTGTAGCTTCACAGCTCCACGTCTGAGCGGACCTCATCACGTCTCGTCTTCCATTTTAGGAAAGCGGGTCATGACAGGTTTTGTTGGTGGCCCATGCAGGTCCCCTCTTTGCATCTGCGAAATATCGGAACAACAACAATGATAAACAACATCCAATTAAATATTCGGAACATCCAAGTCATGATTAAGTCTAATCTGAACATTTTCCCGTCTTAGATGGTAGGAAGACTTAGGTAGATGTCCAGGTTTGATAGTCAGAGCCTTCGTCAAGATTAAGCTGTACTCGTCTTAGGCTGCCTTAGCAGTCCCTCACCCAGCCCTGACCATATTAGACTTCTAGAGCTTCTCTTTTAACCGTTCGATTGAGTCCGACAATTTCGGGTCCAGCAGAACGTAATCTTGACTTCTCTTAGGACCCTTCCCTGAGACCTCTGTTACAGTCTAATTCATTAGAGAGTCATAGTATTAAGTTCCTCTTGATCTCCAGCCGGCCCGATAATTAGAACGCCTGATTCTATCATTTCCCTGATCATTACACTTCTGGGTTATCGACCGTAGAAATCCCATCATAGCTTTTCATGAATCGTATCCTAGGCGTATTCATCACGCGGTCGTAGTCTTTGCCCTCGATACACGTGATCGTTTTCCGACGATTATCGTTAATTTTTCGAAGCTTCTCCATTGCAAATCTTGATTCTTCCACAGTTATTTTCGATTTTCCTTACTAAAAGTTTTCACTCAGTTTAAATTTTGTTTTTTAACCCCTTCTTATATATTTAAATTCCTTACTTTCGGTTGAGTTAAAATACTTAGATTTTGAAGTCGTCTTGGTCGTAAATTTTTATTACAATCTCGAGATCGTTTTCTAACCTATATCTATCGTATTTCGGTTTTAAAATTTTATTACCATTTTTGATAATTCAATATATCATTTCCTTCCATTTCTATACTACTAAGTTTATTATTAAATTTTTCACTTATCGTACTTACTTTTAGAATGTTTTCTAAGCTAAATAGAACTTCAATTTATCTTTATTTACAAGACCTATATTCATCGTGCTCATACTTCAGATTTTTTTTGGTATAAACCTATTTTCATTTACAACCCGATCACTGCCTCACCCTGCTCACTATTTCCTTGTCTCAAAACTTTTCCATGTTTTAAAATTTTTACCGTTGGCTTGCCATTTCTACATATGTTTAAGAGTATATATATATGATACCACATGTTGGTAGTATTAATGTTTGACTACTTAGTGCATATATAAGCACTTGTAGTGACTATATCTGGTTTGAAATATAATGTGGTATGATTGGGGTAGTTACTAGAGTGGCTAGATATATTTATATTTAGAAAGTCTGAGGACGGACTTTATTCTAAGGTGGGTAGGATGTCACGGTCTGTTTTCGATTGTACGTTGTACGTGCGCGTACTCTTGTTCGTACACGTATTTATTTCGGACCCGTCTTGTATCGAACCCTACGATGTAATATGTCGGTGTGACCCTCTCGAAGAGAATTAATTTGTGGAAATATTTTGGAACGTCATTTCACGGGTCTTCTGCCATAATTTGACTTTGTTTGAAGAGGCGTCGTAATTTTCACTTTTGTCGTGAGACGTTTTTATTTTTAGTTTCGTCCATCGTCACCAAACTCATGACCGATATCTTTTGTTTCGTTTCTCTCGTCGACACGGTCGCCCTGGTATTTTCCCCATAATTATCGGGTTCCGTTTGACCCATTTGTGCATTAATTTCCCCGTTAACTATATTAAGCATAAGTTTTAACATGGTTATTTCCTCCTACTAGGCCCACTATTCTTTTCTCCTATCTAACCCCAATTAGCAAACAACCCTTCACATTCCAAATACTCACGCACCCAGTTTAGTCTTTTTGCACACTTTGCACCCAACACATCATGCACAAGGAAGCCTGTTCTTTTGAAACTCAGCCACACAAATTTAAACCAATTATTTAAAGCTCCCAGGGCTACATCACGTGCTGCTCTTTGAAGAAAAACCCCTACTTCCTTTTAAAACCCTAGACCCTATTAAAACCGCAGCTAGCCCTAGTTTTTTTTTCACTCACGCAACTTTTCTCTTCAGGCGCCGTCACCCACGCATCTCCAAGCACGCGGCTCCCCTCTCCCCTTCGACATGTCCCCGACGTGCTCTCCGACTTTCAGCCGCTCTCCGACCATACCCCGCACGCCGGCGACCTTCCTCCCCCATCTCCGACTTCTAGCGCTCGACCTCCCCCTGCGCTCCGCCCAGGCACGACGTCAGGCCACCGGAAGCAGCTGCAGCACCGCCGGATCCTCTGCCCTGGAGAGCAACAGCGCCCTCAGGCACTGTCACGGCGACAACGCTGTCCCAGAGCTCCGCAGCGCCGCCCGGCGCTGTCCTCAGGCCGCCGACGTTCCCAAGGCATACTACGGCCCCACCAGCGAGCGACGGCATTGCCCGAGCGCTATCACGGCAGCCGCAACTGTCCTCCCTCACACGGCAACGATTTCCCGGGCTGTTGTCGACTTCCCACACGCTGCTGCAACGTTCCCCTAATCGATGTCCCCCTCGCGACGTCCACGGGTAGCTTCGTGGAGGATCTATTCTTCACAATGGTTAGTAAGTGTTTGTTATAACATGTTTTATATCTATTTCTAATAGTTGTTGAACCATTAATAGTGTTGATCAGCTAAGTAACTTAATAAACTGTTATTTGCATGCTAGTAACATTGATATAGATGATAACTTGATAATTCGTAGGGTTGATAATTCGTGTACGCGACTTCTAGCTAATGATAGCTTAGGTTGCTTGATAAATTGTTGTATGCTTATTCATATTAACCTCTTAACGTAATTATCATGTTAGTAATTTAACTTCGTTAATAATGATGTGTCACCCATCTTAGGATAGCGAACTTATTTAAAATTGGGTCACTAGACGTTTTAGGATTTGTCTAATAACTCTAGCCTGTCGTCACAAACTTATTCTTGCACGTGTTTTATCACAGAGTATCCGGCGTTCCGTACCATTCGCACTGTCGGAGTCCCATCCCTGACATTGCTACGTGTCGTGTTGAGGTAAGTCTCTCTCCGTAAGAATCCCCACCTTGCCTGTTAATCAAATTAAAACTCGTAGTCTCTGATCGTTTGTAACTCACTAATCAAGAATAATAAATTGGGACTAATCAAGAATAATAAAGTTTTCACTCAGTTTAAATTTTGTTTTTTAACCCCTTCTTATATATTTAAATTCCTTACTTTCGGTTGAGTTAAAATACTTTCTTAGATTTTGAAGTCGTCTTGGTCGTAAATTTTTATTACAATCTCGAGACCGTTTTCTAACCTATATCTATCGTATTTCGGTTTTAAAACTTTACTACCATTTTTTATAATTCAATATATCATTTCCTTCCATTTCTATAATACTAAGTTTTATTATTAAAATTTTCACTTATCGTACTTACTTTTAGAATGTTTTCTAAGCTAAATAGAACTTCAATATATCTTTATATACAAGACCTATATTCATCGTGCTCATACTTCAGATTTTTTTTGGTATAAACCTATTTTCATTTACAACCCGATCACTGCCTCACCCTACTCCCTATTTCCTTGTCTCAACACTTTTCCGTGTTTTAAAATTTTTAACGTTGGCTTGCCATTTCTACATATTTTTAAGAGTATATATATATATATATGATACCACATTTTACACGTATCCATCTTTCATCTATTTAAATTATTTAGGACAATATTTTTGTCCCACCCAGCCAGCTATCTCCTTGTCCTCGCCCATCTTCTGCTCCCGTTCTTTCCGATTTTGCTTCGTTACGCTCTTTAATCTTGGTTTCCTTCCTCTTGCTTAGTCACCCTACTAGTGCTTGTTGTTGCTTATGTCAACTCTAGTTTAGTAGTTGGCCCTTTGGTTTTTGGAGATGTAGTCGTGATGCATGAATATAGGTAGAGTGTGTGGACCTGTAAGAGTGTTTTACCCTAAGGATATTAAGGATTGTCACTCGTGTTATACATGTATACTCAGTGTTAATCGTGATATATATATGTGAAGTTGTATGAATGATAT
Organism: Scilla litardierei; assembly: GCA_030789695.1. Classification (NCBI taxonomy): domain Eukaryota; kingdom Viridiplantae; phylum Streptophyta; class Magnoliopsida; order Asparagales; family Asparagaceae; genus Scilla; species Scilla litardierei. The sequence goes on along the minus strand of CM061135.1, from coordinate 100,134,268 downwards.
TAGTTATATAAGTGTGAGTAGATATACCACTTTAGGAATGTCTGTATATATATTGGAAATTATATTGAAGTATATACTAGTAGTGTATGTAGTTTGAAGATACTTGTAGATGCTTGAAATAGTATACTAGTAAGTCATGTGTATGTTGGCTAATGATAATAGGTGTACTTTAAGTGTGTAGGAACCTACATATTAGTACGTGTGAGCATGTGCTCGTACGTAGATATATATTGTGCCTAGTCGTAAGTAGATATGTATTTGCTGCATGAATACGGGTGATATACGGATGATGATAATAGGGTTATAATTTTATTCGGTATTGCTTGCCTTTACGGGATGTTATGCGTGTGCGTGTATACCGTGAGGTATACATGATTATTGTATGTCTTAAACTATGTCTGGATAAGTAGATGTGTTGGTATCCTAATTATAGGTAGATGGCTATGGTGTGAACCTATATTATATGTACGTGACTATACGACGTATGCATATATGAGATAATGTATTTGATTATATACGTGTGTTGATGCTTGAAATATTATTATGGTATGTGTGTGGTTACGTTGGTAGATATATATATATGTTGGGCGGTGTTGGTATATGTATAAATATCGTGTTAGGTATTTAGAGTTTTCTGATATGGGTTTTGGAGTCTCACTCAAGCTTGAGTGGGTATACTAAGTATGTTGTTACATATGTCTGTGGATTGCGTGTAGTACTATGAATGTAGTAATGGATGATGTATGTATAGTGATAGGATTGGTTGTGTCTGGTTGTGTTACGCACATGATTGTGGATGGCTATACCATAATATAGTTATAGGTGATGGTCTTGTGGTGTAGTTATTTACTAAGGACTTACATGTTGAATGTATATGTGCTAGCTGAACTAGGTGTGCAGTTGTGCTAAGTATATAGTGGTATGAGTGGTATGCATGAATGATATGTTAGCGTGTGCGGGCGTGCACCGTGCGCGGGTAGGTATGTACTTAGTTATAGGTATTTGAAACTATGGCATGTGTGGTGTGTCTTGAATATAGTTATAGGACAGTATTGTGATGTGAATATATGGTGAAATAATTGTGTGCATTTGAATAAATAAATATATTGGTGAAATTATAGTAATGGTGAATGCATGTAGATATAATAAACTTGGCTTAATAATAGTATGGTGTGATTACATGTGTTGATGTGTTTGGTGTTGGATGTACACTAGGAGTTATAGGGAGTAGTGTATCCTTATTGTTTTGTTCTTAGGAAGTTATCTAAACGTGAAGTACTAAAATTATATTTGCTGGTGTGAGCTATTTAAGTGTATGAAAGTATGTGTGACTTGGTTATGAGATAAGTGAGTAATAGCTATATAAGTATGTACGTGATTATATGAATGATTGAAGTACGTGTATGAATTTGTCTGTCCTAGATAAATATAAGTATAGAATGAGCGTAAATATATATACATGTTGGTAGTATTAATGCTTGACTACCTAGTGCATATATAAGCACTTGTAGTGACTATATCTGGTTTGAAATATAATGTGGTATGATTGGGGTAGTTACTAGAGTGGCTAGATATATTTATAGTTAGAAAGTCCGAGGACGGACTTTATCCTAAGGTGGGTAGGATGTCACGGTCTGTTTTCGATTGTACGTTGTACGTGCGCATACTCTTGTTCGTACACGTATTTATTTCAGACCCTTCTTGTATCCAAACCATATGATGTAATATGCCGGTGTGACCCTCTCGAAGAGTATTAATTTGTGGAAATATTTTGGAACGTCATTTCACGGGTCGTTCTCCCACAATTTGACTTTGTTTGAAGAGGCGTCGTAATTTTCACTTTTGTCGTGAGACATTTTTATTTTTAGTTTCGTCCCTCGTCACCAAACTCGTGCCCGATATCTTTTGTTTCGTTTCTCTCGTCGACACGGTCGCCCCGGTATTTTCCTCATAATTATCAGGTTCCGTTTGACCCATTTGTGCATTAATTTCCCCGTTATTAAGCATAAGTTTTAAGATGATTATTTCCTCCTACTAGGCCCACTATTCTTTTCTCCTATCTAACCCCAATTAGCAAACAACCCTTCACATTCCAAATACTCACGCACCCAGTTTAGTCTTTTTGCACACTTTGCACCCAACACATCATGCACAAGGAAGCCTGTTCTTTTGAAACTCAGCCACACAAATTTAAACCAATTATTTAAAGCTCCCAGGGCTACATCACGTGCTGCTCTTTGAAGAAAAACCCCTACTTCCTTTTAAAACCCTAGACCCTATTAAAACCGCAGCTAGCCCTAGTTTTTTTTTCACTCACGCAACTTTTCTCTTCAGGCGCCGTCACCCACGCATCTCCAAGCACGCGGCTCCCATCTCCCCTTCGACCTGTCCCCGACATGCTCTCCGATCTTCAGCCTCTCCGACCATACCCCGCCATCTCCGACTTCTAGCGCTCGGCCTCCCCCTGCGCTCCGCCCAAACGCGACGTCAGGCCGCCGGAAGCAGCTGCAGCACCGCCGGATCCTCCGCCCTGGAGAGCAGCAGCGCCCTCAGGCGCTATCACGGCGACAGTGCCGTCCCAGAGCTCCGCAGCGCTGCCCGGCACTGTCCTCAGGCCGCAGACGTTCCCCAGGCAGCCTACGACCCCACCAGCGAGCGACAACGTTGCCCGAGCACTGTCACGGCAGCCGCAACTGTCCTCCCTCACACGGCAACGATTTCCCGGGCTGTTGTCGACTTCCCACGTGCCGCTGCAACGTTCCCCTAGTCGATGTCCCCCTCGCGGCATCCACGGGTAGCTTCGTGGAGGAACTATTCTTCACGATGGTTAGTAAGCGTTTGTTATAACATGTTTTATATCTATTTCTAATAGTTGTTGAACCATTAATAGTGTTGATCAGCTAAGTAACTTAATAAAATGTTGTTTGCATGCGAGTAACATTGATATAGATGGTAACTTGATAATTCGTAGGATTGATAATTCGTGTACGTGACTTCTAGCTAATGATAGCCTAGGTTGCTTGATAAATTGTTGTATGCTTATTCATATTAACCTCTTAACGTAATTATCATGTTAGTAATTTAACTCCGTTAATAAAGATGTGTCACCCATCTTAGGATAGCGAACTTAATTAAAATTGGGTCATTAGACGTTTTAGGATTTGTCTAATAACTCTAGCCTGTCGTCACAAACTTATTCGTGCACGTGTTTTATCACAGAGTATCCGTCGTTCCGTACCGTTCGCACTGTCGGAGTCCCACCCCTGACATTGCTACGTGTCGTGTTGAGGTAAGTCTCTCTCCATAAGAATCCCCACCTTGCATGTTAATCAAATTAAAACTCGTAGTCTCTGATCTTTTTGTAACTCCCTAATCAAGAATAATAAATTGGGACTGTATGCTGGTTTGCGTTGTAAGCACGTATGATGACTCGGACTAAGTGAGCAGGATCGTGACTTGGTTGTTTTCAGGCAAGTGATACTTGCCAGTTTTCTTTTTAGGCCACGTCTTAGGCCATTTTGTTCAGTAGCGTAAAAGAGACTAGGCGGTGAAATGATAGTCGCCTAAACGCCCCTATTTGATTTAGTTTGACAACGAAACTAGATCTGACACCCCACTTGATCTAGCTTGACAACGAAGCTAGATCCGACACCTTTATCATGCTTGCATTCATACTGCCATGCCATATTTAATTTCAATTAACAGTACACAAATTATCTGCTCATTGCCATGTCATTGCATGCATCTAATGTTTCATCGTGATTGTGTAACACACGCTACACTCATTGTAATGATTGAGGCTAGGCACCTGCTTTGCGGGCACAACCCTATGCCAAAAACACTTCCTAGCTCGTGATCCAGAAGATGGGCGCCCGTCCATAATGAAAAACACTTCCTGGACTCGTGATCCAGAAGCGAGCTCACGTACTTGGGAAACCACGGCTCGATACACGTGGAGTGGTATGGTTAAGCTGTCACGCAGCGTAGAAGGATGCCTGATCCGCTCCTTCAGCTGTAAGGAGTAAACCCTGTGCACATCGTGAAATGATAATGTTCGTGAAATGATAATGTTCGTGACTCGTGAAATAATGTCTTTCGTAGTTTCTTGCCATCATGTCATCTTAAATTCTTGCATTCTTTAAATGTCATGTCAATTCATTATTTAGAACTGTTAGTCGCTTTATTTTATTTGTATACTTGCACAAAAGTTCTCCGCTTTCTTTGGGAGACTTTTGCTGACATGTGCTCGTTTCTCTTTGGGTGTCACATGTCAAGTTTTGAGCCTGACTTAGTTGCAGAGGACGACAGGTCGCTGATGCTTAGTTCGAGGATTCCGGTCCTACCCTTAGTCTCAGCCGGTGACTCTCCTTACTTTTGTTTCGGCCATGCTTTAGGCCTATTGTTCAGACTTGTACTTTTGTGACTATTCTGTGATGTTGGAATAATTGTTGGATGTTTTGTTGGTGGATGTTCTTTTATCTGCTCCATTATTATTGTTGTTGTTTCGTCGCAATGCAAAGACCTGCTATTATTTGTAATTTTTACAGACGCTTATCAGACTCAGCTTCACAGCTCCACGTCTGAGCGAACCTCATCACGTCTCATCTTCTATTTTAGGGAAGCGGTGCATGACATAATCGGTTGCATAATCCGCATATGCGCTATGTGTTCCTGGACCGCGTGCATAATGAAACCATCTTTTAGAACACTTCAGAGAAAAATCAAGATCTCATAAGGATCTTAACGAAGAGTGCTATTATCGTAGAAAGAATAGCCATATTGATGTAATTATGAAACGATGAAGAACTTACATTTCCTCGAGATGAACCAAGCTTATGGAAGCATTTCAATAGCGACACAAGTATACCCCAACGAAGCAGAATGCTCGATTCTTACAATTGAAGAAAAAAGATAAGACTTGCATGGATGATTGGTTGCAAGATTCAAGATGCTTATACATGTGTTCAAGGAGTGGCTCGAGGAGTATGAACCAAAGAAAGTGATGGTAACATCTTGAAGGTGAAAGGCATTAGCTTGATAAGATTGAGGATATTTGATGGGAGTAAAAGATGCTTTGAGACGTGATGTATGTACCAATTCTTAGAAAATCTCCTCTCACTTAGCATACTTTATCGAAAGTGCTTTAGAGTTATCATGTAAAAAGAGATGAAGGTATGTAGAGTGGCGTTGATTGTAATGAAAGGACAAATGACATTGACAAACCGTTATCATTTATTGTGAGGCTTCATGCAAGCAGAGAAGTGTATTAAGTGAGGTGAAACGTCTAGTAGCAGCGGTGATGTAACAGTCCTAACACATTACCATATCTAACCCATTGCCAAACTTTTTCATATAATAAAAATGTTTTATAAATATCAACTTTGTTCCAAATTTCTATTTTGAATTTTTGATGAATTTTGGGTATTTTAAAGCTTGTTTTGACATCAACCCTGCAAATTCATTAAAACCAACCAATTTACGATCCAACCCCACATCCAACCTGTTGTAAATCCCCATGAAAAAATTTCTCTCTCTTTTTCTTCGTTTCTCTTTTCTTTTGCTTTCTTTTCCTCTCTCGAGCTCGCCGCCCACTCTTCTCTCTCCATGTCTCACATCCGTTGTGTTCGTTTGCATTTGCAATCATGCCACCTACACCCCTTTGTGCATAACTGACGCCCGATCCTACGACCCATATGTCTTGCGCATCATCTCCCCCATCCACTCATCCGACCCATATGTCTTGTGCATCATCTCCCCCATCCACTCATCATAATTCATCTCTATTCTTCTTTAAAAAAACCTAACCATACCTCTCTCTCACCCAATCTCATCTCTCTCGGATCTCTTACTCTCTTACTCTCTCCTCACATCTCTCTAATCGGTACAATAGAAGTAGCAGCAACTGGCACAGATGACTAACAGTAAGGCAGCATGATGACACGGCATCTGATCACCTTTTACGTTCAGCTTCAGTAGGCTCCCTAATAATTTTGATTTAATTTAAAATTTGAACTGAGAATTGTCATTTGATGATTTGGGGCTATCTTTGTCATGGCATATCTTCACTATTTGGGTTAATGATTTGGGGCTATCTTTGTTATGGGTTTCTTCATTTTTTGGTATGTTGGTAACGGCCATTTCTAGATCCTTTGGCCTCGGTTGATATTCAATAGTGTCTTATGCCTTTATTTTGGGTTGACCTCTGCTGAGGCTCAACGATGCATATGTATGGACCTGTTCTTTTGGTTGGTGGTCTCTGTTGATGTTTTAGTAATGATTATTTTAGGGGTAGTGTTGGTTGTTGGCCTTGCGAATTAATGCATGCTTGAATTTGGACCATGTTTGCTCCTGTTGATCGCTATAAGTATTCAGTTGTGCTTTTCTTAGGGTTGATGCTCCATGTTAGCTCTTTTTGGGCTCAGACTTGATCCATTGTGGTTGTTTTCCTTATTGCATGGGTTCAGAAAGGGGTGGCAAATGGTTCGGGGCAGTTCGGGTTCGGATCGGGTTATGTTTGACCCGACCTGGATACAAGTAAACCCAAAATCAATCTGAATGAAATATAAGTCAAGGTTCCGAAACCCGTACCTGACCCAAAAAATCCGAGTCACCTGTACTCAACCTGTTTCATCTAAAATTCAGGTGTGGGTCGGGCAGGTTCGTGTTGAAATTGGAAATAAAAATTAAATTTCAATGAACGGGAATCGAACCCTTGGCGTTTGTTTATTAAATAAATCACTAACTAACAAACCCAATACCACTTGGTGAGTATAATTGTGTATTATATATAAAAATAGTGATAATATTTTGTAAAAATAAAAGTAAATTTTCTGCTGGAATTGAACATGTGCATCCTTATTTATAAAAGATGCACCAACCACCGCCTGAACAAAGATGTACATGTATATATTATGTTTATATATATAAGTAGGTGAGATCCATGTCAAGTCAGGTTGACAAGTCAGACTCGTACCTGACCAAGATTTTATCCAGACATGTTAGGTTAAACCGAATCCTACCTGACCTGGATAGGCTCTTACACATACCCAGCCCAAGAGGCCAGATTCGGTTCAGGTTCAAGTTCATTTTGCCACCTAAAGGTTTAGATCTAGCTTCTCAGGCTATTATGTGCTCGCTTACTCTCTATTGGTCTCTTGGTTGGGTTTGGCTCTGCCGCCTTGGGATATTACCTCTCCTGCCTATCCTTGTTGGGTTCGAATTGTGTATTGCAGTGGTTTGAGATTCAGTCAGTGTTCTAAAAGGCGGTTTCATTATGCTTGCGGTACAGGAGCGCATAGTGCATATGCGGATAATGCGGCCGCTTATGCGGTTTACGCGGTTTACGCGAAAATGGATATTTTAGTAATATTATAGTAAATAAATAAGTAGTAACTAGTAAGTATAAAATCATTTGTTGTGATTGTGGTTTGATATGTTCATCTTTTTGTAAAGCATGTAATCATTCTAAATTTCTGATTTCCAGCTAGATTGGTGTCTGCCTAATAATAATATAATTAATGTTGTCCTATTTACAACCGATTATGAACACTGCCCATTTCAGACAATGACAATCTGAATTGTTTGCATGCATCGTGTTTTTAATTTAAAGATTATTTATTTATCAAAACAACACAAATGCATGGGTTCAATTCTCCTAAACTCACACACATCCTCTTTAAACTCTTGATATCCTGTTAAATGAAGAAATACCTAATCACCTATGAACAACAGAACAAACAATGAACAACAGAGAGCAGAGAAAAATAATATACAAATAATTAACTAAGCAGAAATAATTAACACTTAACAATGATCAACTTTAGAGAAAAATATTTAACTAGCGCATCAAACACACCCTATCATAATTAGCAGCCTGAATATGAAACCATGCATCGTTTTTCATTAAAAATTCAAAAAACATCTCAATCCTCGGACGATGACTTTGGGGTGACATCATTGATACCCCCTTAAGCCGATGGCTTTGGGTGTAACAACAAAAAAAGGAAAAAGGAAAAAAGAGAGAGACAGATTGAAGATAAAATACGATGCGTACCTAGGGGTTGTCGCGTCGCTACTGAAGCTCCTAGGAGTCGCTTCTTCACCGCCGGCCACCTGTGCTTCGTAGCCGGGTAAGTGCTTGCTTCGTCGCCGCCTCAAAGTGAATTGCAGAGGGCCGAAATAAAATTCTTTGCTATGAAATTAGCCTTAAACCCAGACGCGACCCTTTAATCGATGACATAAGTTAACGGGTCCAAACTAGGTCAGATTCGAAAATATTTCGAATTAAATTAACCCAAAACACAATATAAGACCGCAACTTATATGTGCCCGCATACACGCGTATGCGTGCGCATAGAAGTAAAGCGGGCGAATATGCGGTTGTCCGCATATTTCACCCGCATAACCCTGTTTTCATGTGTTTGCTCCCCGCATCTGCATATGCGGCCGCATAAACCTTGTTTTAGAACACTGGATTCAGTTCTTTTTTTCTAAGCATTTGCTCTCCGTTTGCCTTTTTGTTGACTCGGTTGGTTCTCTACGAGTATCCCCGCATCATGCACTTCTCTTATTGCTCTTATTTGGAGTTGGTAGAGCTTTTTAGGAGCTGATTGCTTTCTGTCTACCCATGGTTGCTCTAGTTTGGTCTGTGGACCCCTTGCAAAGGATATTGATTGCTATTAGCCTCCTGCAAGCTAGTGTTAGCTCGGTTTTACCTTTTATGATGGGTTTCTTCATGTTAACATTATTTTCTTAGTGTTATGTTGGTTTATGAAGAGTCTGGCCTTTATAGACTTCGGCCATGACTCTTTATGACTATATTGATTGACCGTCGACCTTTTTAATTGTTATGTAGGTTATTTCGGGACATGTAGTTAATGCATAAATGATAATATGCATAAATGATGGATCGCATATTTGGGTTTACGCCCCATATACATGAATGTGGTCGTGCTTATGTCAGTTTCTAGGCTAAACTAGGCTATGTTGGATGATTTGAATAGATTGGATTATGACAATGGTTACGATCATGTTACTTGTTTTTGTAGCATGCCTCGAATTTACATAATAACCTAATATTGCAAGTATCATTATTGATGACATAAAGCATAAGCACAGTCATAGTATGCTATTGATTATAGGTCCTTCAAACCTCATTCGGGTTGTGATATCAAGATTGTCTCTTCATGATATGATATGTTATACATATCCCTTAACTAAGTTAGTCTTGATTATAATTCATGTTTTAGTCTTACCTCTTTATTGATTTGATGGTTGATCTAAAATATAAAATGAAATTAATAAATGATAGTCGATAATCGAACTTGAAAAAGAAATTATGGCAGGTTAGCTCTATAATTTATGCATGTTGTTACTGCCTATTGTATATGCTAGGAATGAAAATTAAGTATGCTTGCTATATTTAATTATCATATATGTTGACATTGTACCCATTACATGTTTACCATACTCGATTGCTATACCATTTACATCATTGTATCTTATCGAACCTGACACAATATATATTATTAGACGACATTCATTGCTCATAACACTATCTTTCCACTGTACCTAAATACATGTTCATGCTACTGTATCCATCGCTATTCTTGATTATTGTATCTGACTACATAATATTGTACATGCTCACTATACTAAACAGTGTATTATTTCATCACACATAGGGATGTCTTAGAATGTGAGGAAGTGACACGAAACAACCTTACTGTAATCGTATTTTTCATCTTCCAGCAATATAAGTAGGGTTATATTACTACATCTGTATTTTGCACTGTCCAGCAATGGAAGTGAGATTATAATACTATATTCATGTTTTTCGCTCTCCAATAATGGAAATGGAGTTATTTACTATTACCATCCACGAGTGTGCAACCACAGAACCTATAAACCTGATTATACCCCAGTTGCATATCATACCCTCGAACATGAGCTCTACATTAGAATAAAAGCACCGCACTTTTAGTGTTATAATTAGTGGCAAACTTAGTATTTACCTCGATTGGTCGCATTATATTTGTTAACTACCAGTAATCACTATTCTTGCTTTTAGTAATGTTACATATACTCATTGACGCTGTCATATATGTTTTTATGTTACATTCTATATACTTATCATGTCTTATATGATTCATGCTATCATTTTATCATATCTTTCATGTTTTATGTTATGTTATTTTTATTTAGGAATCCTACACAAGCACTATCTTGCTGACAACTATTTCTTCTATGTTAGTTATTCTTCCTTCTTAGGAATATACATCGGATATAGAGATTCCTAGAAAATTTCCATTATATGTCAAGCTACTTTACAAGGATAGATTTCTGAATGTAAATTTCTTACCCTAATTCATTTCCATACCTTCAGACCATTATCCTTCATTTTTTATGCTCCTTATTGTCATAATTGCTATCATTCCTACTTGTTAATCTTAAATTGTATGTTATTATCATAGCTGCTCATTATTAGTTAGAAGTAAAAGAACATGCAGTTTTATTACAGACACTTAACGACGCTTAACATTTTTCAGTTGAAAAGATAAATTCATATTACGCTCAAATACATATGAACTTGTCACTCTCCTGTGTCTCTTGGCAAACTTGGAAGCGGGGCATGACATGTGAGAAGTTCGCAACAATGCTACAATCACGATTTGTCGAATCCAAAGATGAATGAAATTCAAACCAAGATAGAGACGGTTAGATTAGCATCATCCAAACTTGTACAAGTAGTAGTACATCGCAATCAATTTGTTGGAGTTAAATTTTCGTATGACCTCAAATCGGTTTTTGATATGTATGAATGGTTGTAACAAAGTTGTGGACCAAAATGGTAAAAGAAGCCAACACAGAAGGACCAACTTCATAGAGTTGCTAGCATATTGCATTAATAGAATCTGGGGATGAGCCATATAACGTTGTAAAGTTTAGTTTATCAAAGTTATAGCTTGGACAAGTCAATAATCTAACTCAAACACAAATCAGATTCCAATTGCAATAAAAATCAGAGTTAGAATTAAATTAGAATCTTTAAGGTGAGTATAATAGAAGAATTGAGAGAGATTGAGTTTTAAAAGAATTAGAATTTTTAAGACTTGATAATCAAGAAACCTACGGCGATAAAAAGGTGGCAACTATTTAAAAAATGGTAGCAAGGAAAAAAGAGCTCTTAATTCCTTGCATTTGTTCTACACATTTCTTTACTCTGATTTGTTCAACATGCTCCAAACAATCTTGGACAGGAATCAAAAAAGGTCTGTGTTCCGCAACAAATACATATCACGCCCTAATAAATGGTATTGGCAAGTAGAAAAGTGGATTGACACACACACACACACACACACAAAAGAAAATACTTGTGCACACAGTGCATGGGCTCCAACCCCACCCCACCCATCCCCCATGATTTGGGTCTCACCTGGAAGTGAGGGCTTCGATAGGTGCATAATTGAGTCTATCTGTGGGTGTTATCTTGGATGCATGAGTGTTTGTGAGAAGAGAGGACGTTGCCCCAAAGTGTATGGTGGCCAAGAATTGGCCACCACTCTAACAATCCATATGTCCTAAGTGAGAGATTCCATCCTAATTTGTATTATATATATAAGGTAATTCTAATGTTTGCATGGAGTTCTGTAATAGCAATGTCAAATCTGGTTACCGAAGACCTTGATAGAAGGTCGCTCGTTGGTTATGTTCTCTATTTGGGAGCTTGTGCCATCAGTTGAAACGTATAACACAACTAATGTGATTATTCAATTTCAAGAGTAAATAACAAGGTGAAATATGACTCCTAAGCTAATTCAATTTTCTTCTCAACAAATGTGCAAGTGAATAAAAAAAGAAAAAAGGGAATAAAAGTGTACTTCCAATTCATAATTTCAAATAGAATTAGGTTCTTAAAGTGTCCATGATTTAAGCAACCAACACAAATAATAGCATAAATAAGTGAATGACATTATTTCTTCAACCCAATTTTTGCTAGGAATGCATAGATGTCCACCCTATTGCATCAATTTACGATGGCAAATATTTGCCTAGATACAAGAATTGTTGACGTATCTAATGTGTGTCTTGTATTTAGCCCTCTACTCGCCACCATATGCATGAATCACCAGATAAATTACATACAATATGAAATACCTACAAAATTACATGATAGAGACTTAAAATACAATAGTGGGAGAACTTGGAAGCTTTGTCTTAAACAAATTTACAAACAGATGTTGCTTCATAGTTAGAATAAATCTGACCTGGTATTTTGCATCTGAAAATCTTTTGGTTAGTTCGTATAGAAAGCCAAGAAGTTCATCTCTCCTTTCACAGTATTCTTCTTTTAGGGCCTTGTGGTCTTCTCCTAGTTCAATTTTACTCGTGGTAGAACCGGTATATGCATTAAGCAAAATATCTGTAAGTCCTTCTAGTGGAGACCACAAACCCGATTTCATTGACATATTAATTACTGTTGTTTCCCTTAGAAGCTGCATGATGAAAGATGAGATGTCCCACAAGCCTGACCGGACAACAGATTGGCAACTCCAAGGTGCTAATCCCTCAGGAGAATGGTACCAAGTCTGGCATTCGTCTCTAAATTTTGTGGCAGCGTGAATTATAGTTGTACATGCATTTGCTATTTCAGAAGCTCTTCGCATCTGAACTTTATATGGCTGTTCTTCACTAATTATATGATGAAGGTGATGAGATACACAATTGAATAGTTCATCAATTTCAGAAACCTTGCTGTAGAATACCTCAGCATTATCTCGATCCATAAGAAGGACAGTATTCCTTCGTGCTTTCTCACCAACTGAATGAGATCCCACAGAGAACCAGCCAAATGATCATGCAAGCGAGAAGATGAGGTGTCAAACTCGTCAGGGTGATTCTGGCTAAGAATATTCTGTAATTCTCTCAGCTGAATCATGGCAGAAAGTTTTTCACCATGTTCCATGATTGTCAGCAGAGATTGCCCTGCAAGTTGGACATGAAAGATTGAGCATCCAGTAACATAATATTAATATGGATTCACAATATGAAGAAAAGGGGAGGGGAGGGGAGGGGATCAATAGACAGAAGTGAGGATATCCAACGGTAAGTAGTAACCTCCAACAGAGAGTAAGAGAAGAACATTGAGATAATAATTTTAATTGGAAACTCAACAACCAACCACAACAATCAGTGACAAGATATAACCCTCTTGATTAGTTGTATCCTGATTTATTATTGACTTCCATTCGGGGCAATTCTACATATATCCAATGAATCAAACATTTTAAAAGAACAACATTCACTTAAAACCTGGTGCAAAAAATCCATCCATTGTTGCATATAGAATAACGAGCTAAAGCAAATCACTCACCAATATCAATTGATTTTGACGTTGTTACAAAATAAGAGCATGTCAGAAAGCCAGCAACTGCAACAGGAAAGGCATTTACCTCAAATCTCATAGGGTAGCTACATAAAATCAACCTATGCCTGTTAAGTTCTCCCCTTATTTCTAATTCTCCTTGCTCCAGTCAGCTATGCATCTATGTCTTGGTGCACTTAATGGTCTTTGATTTACATGCCCAAACCATCTCGACTGTCCCTCATCTTATCCTCAATTGAAGACACCACCAACTTCTTACAGAAGCACTCATTATTTTCCATCCCCTCTATTAGCACTTTTTCCATTCATGCATATTAACGGTCTCACTTCATCCACAATCATCTTTTGGACATGTTTTTTAATTCCCAACATTCTCAAACACAAAGCATCTCCGATCATACAGACCGAAACCGTCATATAGACCTTTGCCTTCTCCAAATAATATTACAAGCAATTCTTCATTCCAACCATCCCATTTTGATTCCATGAAGTATCTTACTCTCACAATGTCATGAATGATAGAACCTAAGTAGCAAAAATTGTTGATGTCAGGTATTTCTTGTCCATCAATGGTGAACTGTTCTGTCAGTTCTTCTCATAGGCTTGCTAAAAAGTAACTCCCCAGAGAACAAATCACATAGCAGCAGCAAATCACAAACAGATCAGTTTGAAAGGTGATATGGTTTCCACAGGTGACGGGCACGGCCTCTATGAGAATGCTTTTGAAAGGATGTTGAACTTAGTACCGTCAGAAACAAACATGATACGAGCTACAAGGAAAGAGAGATTATCTCCTGAAGATCATAGTGTTATAGTTCATCAAGTTCAGAAAATGTTTTGAATTTCAGAACATAAATTCTGTTTTTCCTTCAAACTTTAATATCCTAGCCGGTAAGTTATGCTTTATTCCCACCCTTTGTCCTTTAAAATAAAATTTGTGGACTCTAGAAAGTAGAAAACTGTATAGATGTATGTCCAGGCAAAAAAGCCAACAGCTATGTTGGTTACAGCTATCTTGGAGGAAAACCATCTCAAAGCATATGATAACAATACCACATTTCAAAAGGCCCTAAAGAAGCATCAAATTTGCAGCTAATATAGGAAAATGATGAAAAATATGCAAGCTTACTCTGCTTTGATGACAGCTCCTCGTGGCACTTTGACAAAGCAAGAAATTGAAGATACTTTTGATTCTTCTGTTGTTTATCTAGTAGCAATCATGAGACAACAGCTGAAGCCACGAAATCGGCTCCTCTCGTGGTTGTCCAGTGCTTAGCTAATGTGTCTACAATAGATTTGCTCACTCGAGCAAAAACATTTGTTTCGCCTTCCTTCTCAAATGCTCCTTTTACCCTGAGTTTCTCAAATGCCCCCTCAACTTCCCCAGACAAAATAAAATCAGAGAACAGCCGACCCAGTAATGCTTCCGCTTCTTCATCTTGGGCAGTTCTCTGTGCAATGCCAGTCAAAACTGCCATCTGCCTCTCTCCAGCAGACCATCCCTCTGAACTAAGCCTTCTTGTAATAATATTGCCACCAAATGCCCGAGTCCTTTTCTCCTCTTCTGCAGCCCCCTCATTTGAGCTCCCCTTCCGTGACAAGCTTCGCTCCGGTGGTTCAACCCCGCCAAGTAAGACTGCCTTTTCAGGTATTGCCCAGATACCTGCCTTTTCAGTTAGGACAACCCAAGCCCCTTCCTCACTTTCCTCTGCAGACGGGAAAACAGAAGCATCCAAGACTCTCCCTGCATCCCATGGTAAATCAAACTGATAAAGCCATGTGGATCCTCTCCAATAATTAGTCACAGTTGCAGTTCCATCTCCTTATAATATAATAGCACACCCAGATGGCTTTCCCCCAATACAAAACCTCATCGAAAACAAGAAACCTTCATCCTCCACTCTAGCCTTAGGAATAATAACCTGAAGAGGAGCTTTCTTCTCCAAAACCCGTTCATTTATCAACCCACTTGCTTCTAGATTTTGACCATGTTTATACTGCATTGCCAAAAGCGAATACTGAATGTAACTTGAACTGCGTACACGGTCCTTACAGAAGGCCGCTACAAGAATAGTAAATTCCTTTCCGCGATCATCTACTTGCATATCCAAAAGCCACACGTGCTTCTGGCCTGCCAGATCCTTCTTAATGCCTAAATCTCCATCAGTGCCAACAATCTCATGAGCCCATAGCCTTGTAATATTTACATCAGGTGCCAACATAACATTCCAACACTGTATCTCATGATCTGTCAAAAGCAAGAACTGTCGGAAAGAATCTTCTGAAGATGCATGTTGCAAGCACCAGATGAGCGACCTTGCATACCCTTTATTTAGATAAGGAAGAGTTGTGCAACCAGCCCCATCAGTGCTTTGAGGAATCCTTCTTCGAGAAGCTACAGTTGGTGTGAGATAAAAGTGCCACAAGGTGCCATTAGATTGACAACCTATTGCAATGCACTCATGAGAACGGCCAGGTACTGGGGAAGTAATAATGGAGTTAAGCCACTCATTCCCAGATGAGCTGTCGCCTGACAGATGAATGTCTTCTGACTCCATAGTGGGAAGGCTAACAATCAGGAAGTTCTCACTTCTCAGGTAGATGTCAGGCCAATACAAAAGAGCCTGTTTTTTCCTGTTACAGATGACTACTCCAGCAGAATTGTGCTTCCCTATAATCATGTCGCTGTTTGTGGAAGCAACATCCCATTGCGCAATGCAGACCATCCAGATATTATTCCCAGATTTTTGGGTGCTGGTATTTTCACTAGCCAAGGCAGAAGATGGAATCTCAAGTACAGTGCATCTCCTTGAACCTGTAGCGGATATTAAGTAACTCCAGATAAAGAGTCGGTTTCCGCATATTATCCAGAATAAGAATGATCCTTTATCCATGCCACCAGCAAGCATATTGTCACCTGGGGAGGTGTAAAACGATAAGCAAATAGACAACTTTCTTAATAGAATGTCGAAGAGTAACAACCAATGCCAATGAGGCTTATTGGAGGGAACACAAGTAAATAGAAGCTACCGGGAACGGGCTTTTGCATAAGAGTGGTCTGTGCATCACGAACGACTTGAGGAAACTCTCCAACATATACTGGTTGGGTCTGGTCCGTATCAGCTCCTTTCTCACTTCCTTTCCTGATGGAATTCTGAGTACAAGTGAAGATGGCTATCAAGGTTATGATTCAGAAAGTGTGACTTGATCTGAATCATTCCCAAAATATTTTAGCTTGATTTATGGTAAATGAATTGATGTGACTTACATTTCAGTCCAAAAGTCAACAGTACAAAACAACCAATATCAGATGAACTTATTGTTAATGTAAAAGAAATAAGTTTATTTTATTGAAGCATACATATTGTCACGAACCAGCCAGTACCACAAATTGGATTATCGTCAAAAAAAACCGTAAGACAAATCTAGTGAGCAACTCATGATATTAATTCTTAGTTTAAGTGGTTGTGAAACAACGATATATTCACACAATCAAAACGGAAACATGCTGTAACATTTCGGGAATAAAGAAGCAACAGAACTTACAAATTCATATTCAAAGCTTGCTCATCTGAGCACAAATTCAAATGCATTAAAGGATGAATTTTTGCTTGAGGATGCTAATGTTCAATTCCTAAGATTGTCTCATACATCACATTTTGGGGGTGATTATTCTGAATAAGCAATATGTGTCTCGATTGCAAGGCAAGTGTACAATGATTTAGTATCTATGCTTAACAAAACTTGTGTTTTTTGACGACAGAAACAAATTAGGGCGTTGCAGGATAAGTGGCGAATATACTGACAGAATAATTGATTGAATAAGTGATGGGTTGATAAATGGATCGAATACCTTGCGAGAACGGAGAGGCGAGAAGACCATGGAGCGGGGGTGCCGGTGGCCGGCCGACTGGGGATCGTAATGATAGAGACCTGTTCTCTATCACCAAGCTTAAGCTTGATTCACCAACAATGGCAGAATCAAAGAATTGTTAGTAGAAGGAAAAATTAAAGAGCAAAGAATTAAAGGAAAATGAGAGTAAATCTCTATTGATATTCGATGATTAACTCTTATTACAACTTGCGTATTTATAGAGTTTGAAAAAATAACAAACTCCCAGGATTTCCGCTGTCGCACGCGAGGAAGCAATGGGGGGGGTAGCCGTCGTCATTTCGTCGGGCGATTAGCTGCAGGAGGTAGAAGGTGAGCCGTTGGAGGTGGGGCCCAAAGTTCGTTCGGAATGAACGAATCAGATTTCATCTTGAATGATCGACGGTGCAGATAAATTCTCTCAACGTGCGGCTGCGATGATTCCTCTAATTCCCATCCAACGATCCCAATTGAATTGGGATTAAGTTGTCGTTGTCTTCCCCGCCTTCTTCTTCTCCGTTTGCAACAGCTGTGATTCGAGCTGCCCGTATCCCCTCGCCTTCGTTAACTTGGATCCTATCAATCCCTCCCCCATTTCGTGACCTTGCCTCAAGGTCAAATGAGGGAAACCTTCGAACTAGATCCCAATAAGATTCCCATGTTGCTTCCTCAAGGGGCCGCTGCTTCCATTTAATCAGTACTTGTGACACCAGAGCTCTGCGAACCTTCACCACTCTCCTGTCTATTATAACATCTGGCTCCTCCACAATTTCTTCGACATAGCTAGGCTGGACGGTCTGTAGAACTGTTCGAGTTCCCAGCTTCTTCTTCAATTGGGACACATGAAAGACGGGATGTATGCGAGCAGATTCAGGGAGCTCCAGGGCATAGGCCACCTCTCCTACCTTCCTCAAAACCTTGTAGGGGCCGTAGTATTTAGGGGATAATTTATGGATTCTTCTCATGGACACACTGATCTGTCTATAAGGCTGGAGTTTCAAGTACACCCAATCTCCAATCTGAAATGTTCTCTCCGTGCGATGCTCATCTGCATAGTGTTTCATCCTCTCCTTGGCTTTATTCAGGTTGTCTTTCAAGAGCTGCATGGTTACCTCCCTAGTGAAGAGGGTATTGTCAACTGCAGGTACGAGGGGAGTATGTGGAATGTAAGATGTCAGGCTGGGGGCTTCTCTTCCATATAGGGCCTTAAAAGGAGTCATCTGAGTAGAACTTTTCCATGTGGAATTATACCAAAATTCAGCTAAGGATAACCAATGTGTCCATTCCTTTGGCTTATGGCTGCAAAAACACCTTAAGTAGCATTCAAGGCTGCGGTTTGTGACTTCAGTTTGCCCATCACTTTGGGGATGGTAGGAGGAACTATGAGCTAGGAAAGTTCCCTGGAGTTTGAAGAGTTCAGTCCAGAATTGGCTAGTAAATATGGCATCTCTGTCACTCACTATAATGGTAGGCAGGCCATGGTGTTTGAAGACCCCATCAAAGAAAGTTTGAGCTACTTCCTTGGCAGTAAAGGGATGCTTGAGGGGGAAAAAATGGGCATACTTGGTTAATCTGTCCACTACTACATACAACACAGTGTAACCCTTGCAGCTGGGTAACCCAAGTATAAAATCCATTGTGATGACTTCCCATACTAAATTGGGTATTGGTAAGGGTTGTAACAATCCTGGGTAAGCTATATTCTCTGATTTATGCCTTTGACATACTTCACACTCCTTCACAAATTGCTTGACTAATTTTTTCATTCCAACCCAATGGACTGCCTTTCTCATTCTGTGTAGGCTTCTTATAGCATCTGAATGTCCTCCAATAGCTGAGCTGTGGAATTCCTTGGTTAAAATTAACTGTATTGTTTTTGCCTCAGGACTGATAAGGATCCTCCCCTTGTAGTAGTATATTCCCCCACTTTTGGTGTATTTATTGGTATCCCTGTCACCTTGCCTCATTTTTTTATCTATCAGCCTGTAATATGGGTCGTGGACCACCAATTGCTTGACCTCTTCGATCCAATCACACTGGGGTCCTGAGAGGTGAAAGATAGAGCAATAGTCTTCCTGGGTATTTGGGCTGTTATTAATTTCTCTAGATAGACTATCTGCTGCTCTATTTGATTTCCCTGGCTTGTATTCAACCTGATAATTATAGGACTGCAGCTTCATTAGCCATCTACTCTGTAGACCATGTTGCAATTTCTGCTCAAGCAAGTATTTTAAGCTCTGGTGATCTGTTCTTATTGTGAACCTCCTGCCCATAAGATACTGATTCCACTTGGTGACTGCTAGGATAATGGCTAACAACTCTTTTTCATAGGTAGAGAGCAACAAATTCCTGCCAGTGAGCTTAGTGCTTAGATAGGCAATTGGCTGTCCCTTCCCTTGCATCAATACAGCCCCAATACCCCTTCCTGATGCATCACATTCCAGCACAAAGTCTTCACTAAAATTGGGCATAGCCAAGACTGGGGCTGTGGTTAAGACTTCCTTCAATTTTTCAAAAGACTCCTGTGCTGTGGGATTCCAATTAAAACCCTCTTTTTTGAGTAAATCTGTGAGTGGTGCTGCTATACCTCCAAAGCCTCGTATGAACTTTCTATAATACCCAGCTAAACCCAAAAAACCCCTCACTGCCTTGGTGTTTTTAGGTACAGGCCAATTCTTTACAGCTGCAATTTTCTTTGGCTCCACTGCCACTCCTTGTTGTGATATTATGTGGCCAAGGTACTCCACTGATGGCTCACCAAAAGAACACTTGGCTAATTTGATCACTAATTTGTTTTCCTCCAGTACTTGTAACACACAGTTCATATGCCTCAAATGTGATTCCCACTCCTTGCTGTATATCAATATGTCATCAAAAAAAACCAACACAAACTTCCGGAGATAGGGTTTGAATATGGAATTCATTAAGGATTGAAAGGTTGAAGGGGCATTTGTTAAGCCAAACGGCATCACTAGGAATTCATAGTGCCCTTCATGTGTTCTAAAAGCAGTTTTGTAGATATCATCTTCAAACATGCGGATTTGATGGTATCCTGATCTCAAGTCTAGCTTGGAAAAAATTTTTGCTCCATGTAATTCATCCATCAGCTCATCAATTAGAGGTATGGGAAACTTATCTTTGATAGTCTGCTTGTTGAGAGCTCTATAATCTACGCATAACCTCCAACTTGAATCAGATTTTCTAACCATGACTACAGGTGAGGCATAGGGACTGCAACTGGGTTGAATGATGCCTGAATCCAACATTTCTGTCACTTGCTTCTCTATTTCAGTCTTGAGAAAATGAGCATGCTTATAAGGCCTTATACAGACTGGTTTAGCACCTATTTCAGTGGGAATTTTGTGATCACAAGCTCTATTAGGGGGTAATTTGATTGGCTCCTTGTAAACTAGAGGGTATTGGAGTATAATTTTCCTTAACCCTTCAGGACAATTCTTCAAATGATTTATATTGGAGAGGGATTGTTCAGGATTCTCTTCCACCCCCAGCAAACTAAGATGTAACAAAAACATTTCTCCCTGCTGTCTAACATTCCTTTGTATTTCCTGCTCATCAACTACTTGGGAGCTGATTGGTTTGATTCCTTGCCAAACACATTCCTTCCCATTCAGATTAAATCTCATTTGTAGCTTTTTAAAGTTGAAAATAATATCATCCAATTGTATAAGCCATTGTGTTCCCAGGACAACCTGTTGTCCTCCTAGAGGCAGTATTAGTAGTGTGGTGGTTATTAGTACTCCTTGGCATTGTATGGGCACCCCCTTACATACTCCAGACCCTTGCAACCTATCCCCACTGGCCACAACCACATCAAATGCTTCAGACTGTTCTACTTCCAACCCCAGAGATTTTACTAACCTAGGGTGTATAAAGTTATGAGTAGACCCAGTATCCACTAGTATGCTGATATTATTCCCCTTAATACATCCTTGCAGCCTAATGGTATGGGCTGTAGGAACCCCAGTTAGAGCATGAATTGAAATGGAGGGTGAGCTTTCAACTGTTATTAATTGCATTTCAATGTCTGTTTCCTCTTGGTTTTTTGTATTTTCTTCTTCCACCATCTCAATTGTTTCTTCCATATCAATGATATAGAGTTGCTTTTTGCACCTATGACCTCTTTCCCACTTCTCATTACAAGTAAAACATAAGTTGCTTTTCCTCCTCATGTCTATTTCCTCCTGTGTCAGCATCCTTCCCCTAGGCACAATTGGCACTATTTCCTTGCTAACTTCCTTGCTTATCCCAGACTGAGGTTGGTGATGTCTATTATAGGAAGATGTGGTGACATGGTACTTATTTTTTTTTGCTAAAGCTGCCTTCTCCTCAAAGGTCCTGGCCAGCTGCACAGCCTTTCTATATGTTTCAGGCTCTAGGGCCATGACATCAAGTCGAATATCATCTTTAAGCCCATTAATAAATTTGTCCAGGATATAATCCTCAGGCATCTTCCTAAGCAACCCCACAATTTGCTCATATTTCTCAAGGTACTCTCTCACTGACCCAGTCTGTTTGAGGTTAGAAAAAACTGCAAAAGGTTTGTCTAAGTGAGTTGGTCCAAACCTAATTACAATCTCCTCTTTAAATGTTTCCCAATGGAGGAAGTTGTTGACATTCACCTTACCCCAATCCATCCAATGCAATGCCTTTCCTCTCAAATAATAGGAACATACATCAACCCAATTTGCGTACGGAGTGGAGTAATAAGCAAATAATTGTTGTACCTGACTTAGCCAGGGAAGAACATCTTCATCCCCTTTGAAGAGAGGGAACTCAGGTTTGAGGGTTCTTATGTGAGGGGAATGGAAGCTGTCACCATGTGTACCCTCTTTCTCCGAGCTTTTATCCCTCTCATCGCGATGATTGCGAGATCCTGATTCCTGGTTATTACGCAGGATTTGTAGCTGAGCATCTTGTTGGTTGAGCCTTTCTTCAGATTTGCCTTGGAGATTCAGCAGCAGCTGGATCTGGGAAGTTAGCGTCTCTTGGGATTGCCTTTGAGCTTCCACAAGTTGCCTAACCTCAGTGTGAAGCTGGGTAGACAGCTGCTGGATCTGTGCCATCAATCCCCCCTCTAGGAGAAGAGCTTGGGATTCAATAGCCCTGAACCTCTCCTCTTGCTGATGCCTCCAGGTATTAGCATCATCAATATTTTCAGCTGGATTTGGAGATTCAGAATGGGAGCCTTGCCCTGGATTCCCATCCGAATTGTTAGACTTTTTCCCTCTTCCCATGGCGCGTAGAGGCTTTGATACCAATTTGATAGAGACCTGTTCTCTATCACCAAGCTTAAGCTTGATTCACCAACAATGGCAGAATCAAAGAATTGTTAGTAGAAGGAAAAATTAAAGAGCAAAGAATTAAAGGAAAATGAGAGTAAATCTCTATTGATATTCGATGATTAACTCTTATTACAACTTGCGTATTTATAGAGTTTGAAAAAATAACAAACTCCCAGGATTTCCGCTGTCGCACGCGAGGAAGCAATGGGGGGGTAGCCGTCGTCATTTCGTCGGGCGATTAGCTGCAGGAGGTAGAAGGTGAGCCGTTGGAGGTGGGGCCCAAAGTTCGTTCGGAATGAACGAATCAGATTTCATCTTGAATGATCGACGGTGCAGATAAATTCTCTCAACGTGCGGCTGCGATGATTCCTCTAATTCCCATCCAACGATCCCAATTGAATTGGGATTAAGTTGCCGTTGTCTTCCCCGCCTTCTTCTTCTCCGTTTGCAACAGCTGTGATTCGAGCTGCCCGTATCCCCTCGCCTTCGTTAACTTGGATCCTATCACGTAACCACCGAAGAAGAACACGGACCAGGCGTTGATGGTGACGAATCGAATGATACTCCTGTTGCTTCTGTAGCCGCTGCTGCATTTCTCTTCGTTGTCGTCGTCCTTGTCCTCCTAATAGTACTACTCGTCAAATGTGATTTCTCGCTAGGACCCCGATGAGATTTCCTCGTCGCCGGAGAGAATATTTTTTTTATTTTCTTCCCAACTACTATTATAACAACAAGAAGTAAACCCTATTCCGAATTGACGTCTCTTCTTCTTCTGCTTCTTCTTCCGGTGAGAGATTTATAGGGTTTTTAGGGTTTACGGGGAGAGAGGGGGAAAGGGAGATTTGAATCGTTGCGAATGTAAATGGTTGCGAACGAACATAGCCAAACAGAACGGCCAGCCCCGATCCGACTCGATTCGACGGCAGCGAATTTCCTTCTATGCCTATGTTTTTGAATGGTGTAGACAAAAGAGTGAGTTCGACCAGTTTTGCTATATACGACTCAGGCTTGAGGTGCATGGACGTTGGCAAAAAAAAAAAATTACGAAGAGAGAGAAAGAAACTTGACATATGAATCAGATTTGTTTTGCCAATTTTGACCGAAATCATATCCCTACACCTAACCTTGTATATAGTCCAACTCTACATGGACCCTTGAGAATAAATAGTGAGAAATATGATATTTCGAAAAAAAATTGGGAGGAAAAGCCTAAATTTTTGGGAGAAACTAATACTGAAGAACTAATTTTTTTAATATACCGGAAAGCACGAATTAAACCCTCGACCTCTCCAAAAAGTGGGAGGGCGAATACCATTAAACCAAATGGTTCGGTTAGATAGAACTAATTTTTGCGTAAACTAAAATTTTAAATTCTGAAGGGACTAAACTTGGAGAAAAAACTAAATCTTGGGATAACCAAAATTTTTGATGAAATAAATTTCTGGATAACTAAATATTACTTTAAAATTTTGAGTAAACTAAATCTGAAGATGACTAAAATTTTAAATTTTGGGATGAACTAAATATGGAGTTAACTAAACTTTGGTGGGAATTAAAAATTTTGGAGGGAGCTAAATTTTAGTTTGCATGTGGTTAACATTTTTGTCAGATGAAATATTTTGAAGGTAGTCTGCAAATTTCCTGGGATGATTTTGAAGTGGCTGCAATTTTTTTTGGTATAGAGATTTTGAATGGGTTAAAATTTTTCATGTAATATTTGAATGCCACGTCACCTATGGTCACAGTTAACGATGATTGTGATTTAGTCTTGGGAAATCAATTGTCAGGATGAGAGTTTATGAAAATTTGGGTGTAACCCTAAAATTTCAGTGGAACAAAATTTTGGTCAACTAAAGTTTTAGATTTTGGAGTGAAATAAATTTTGGGAAACTAAAATTTTTTGGGAACTAAATTATCTGTGAGTCACTAAATTTTGGGAGTAATTAAAATTTAAAATTTTAGTAGGAACTATATCTAGATGGAACTAAATTTTGGGTAACTAAGTTTTTGGGAGGAACTAAATTCTCTTGGGAGAAACTAAATTTTAGTTTGAATGTTGCTAAAAATTTGTTGGTGAGAATATTTTAAATGATGCTGCAATTTTTTTGGGAAAGAGATCTTGAATGTGTAAAAAAATTTGGCAGAATATTTTGAATGAACTGTGACATATGATCACAGGTTATGACTAATACTCCTTTCAACAAAAAGCGAGTTTGGCCCATCTATTTTGTAGCTATTGGTCATCCTATTGTATCTTCACCATGAATTCCTTTGAAGAAATCCGTACAGAATCTCTGAAAGACTCGATCCAAAAAATAAAAAATCAAAAGCAGGTACATTGACTTGACTGAGTTAGAGCTAATTACTCAGATGATGTATAAATCCTTGGCAAGCATAAGAGAAGGTGGACCAAGGCAGTTAAAACAAGTCGTGTTTGGGTTTTTTTTCCTCTTTTTAATGCAGTGAAATATAAAATCAAAATTGCCTATTTTGGATTTACAAAGTTCACCTCATGATGTAATGTTTTCTGTGGGTTTAAAACTTTCAATGAACTTAAGAATTTATTGTTAGTTACATTTGATACTGCACTGGGCTGACCTTCTACTATGATAGGACGACCCTCAATGATCACTTGGTTGATTATTTGACAGATAAGCCCAGTAAAGCCACAACTTCAATGTTTGGCCCAGCGACCCAGAAGCCCTCACGTGAGGCCAACTGATTTCTTTATTTAAGACGACAGCCGAGCTAACCATTGGGATCCCCTTATTAATGCCAACCATTTAGCTCCTCATCAATGCGGGTATTCAATGACTGACCGTTCAGCTAGTCATCAATGGCGACAGCTCAGATTTAAAGGTAATAAAGCTCCATAATGGCTCCGACGTTATCATCTGACATCCGTTGCCTATAAGTAACCTTTCAGACAACGAGGAAAGTACTTTTTGGCCAATTCCACATTCTCATTCTTTAACAACCACCAAAGTCAGGTACTCTAATCTGCTTCATCTTATACATTTCCTTCATAGCTCAATGTGAGAACTAGCAGACGACCTTCCAACAGGTCGGACATGGTTATCATGAGCCTTCCTTGGGTCATTTACTGACTTAAGTATCGGAGGAGATTAGGTCGGACCCCAAATCCAACCCCCTGACGAGTTCCTTGTGTTGCAGTCGGCCTAAACATAGCTCAGCACCGATCTTCATAGCTCGTGTAATGCCCCTAAGTAGGATATGCTATGTAGTGTGTATCTGCTTGGGTACATTTGGGTACATGTGTGTATTTATGTAGTGTGTGAATTGTTTATTGAATGTGCATATGTAACGTGATTGAGCTAGTGTGTTGACTATGATAGTAGTATATGGTTTTGTGGTGTGTGCTACATAATATAGTGTAGTGTGTGCTATTAGTTATGTAGCATGACTAGTGTACGGTACTGTGTAGTGTAGTTGTAGTGTATTGTGTATTGAAGTTGACTTATTAAGATTACCGTATTTTTAGTGTGATGTGCATTAGTAGTGGTTTAATTTGTAGCGTAGTATGTAAAAATATATTAGAATATTAATGATGGTTTAATAATATTGGTATTGGTGTATTGTGTAATGTGGTGTATTATTTAAGGGTGTATGATGCATCTTGTAAGTAGTAGTATGTTGGGTATGTTGGGTATGTTGGCATGTGGGTATCTTAGTAACAAGTTGTTTAAGTTGTGGTGCGTGTGCATAGTAAGGGGAAATGTGTAGAGTAATGGTTCATTAGTAATTAGTTTGTGGTGTGTGTGCATAGAAACCTCCACACTCTTCCACATCCTTCTCTCATTTCATTTCATTTCTTTTTCATTCATTTTCTCTTCCTTCAATTAGCTTTTCATTGCTTGGGACGAACCCACATAGGAGTTCATGGTGGCCAAGCTCCCCCAAGGCTACTCCACCCTCACTCTGCATCATCTAATAGACTCCTTTCTTCTTTTGGGTGCACGTTGGAGAAGATGGATGAGGAGCAAGCAAGTTGCCATCATAAGGAGTTTGAAGCTTGAGGGAAGTTTGAATGGAATCAAGTTGGGAATTTTGAAGGAAAAGGAGCTTCTTTTAAGGTAGGAATCCAACCCCACATAGTATGTTATTTGCATAACATGATTAGTGTAATTCATCTTAAGTGCAATTAAAGTTCAATTAAAATCTTTCAATGATGTGGTAGTTTTTAAAGTCAGAATTTGATGTGACTTTACTTATGTATATCTCTTATTCTAGGATGCTAAAAATAGTATGTGTGTGTGTGTGTGTATATGTATATATAATTCGGAAAGCTTATCAAGTCTCTTACAACTTTCATTTAGTAACATGGCCTAATTCTATCTAACTATTGACTGAAACACTGAAATATGATGATGTATCAGCTTCTGCCAGAATCTAAACACTGTCACCAAAAATGGTAGAACTCCCTCTGTAGTAATTCAACAACTATGATTTTGGTCAATTTGGAAATCTTACTTCAATGTCTACACCTTTTGTGTTTTGCCCTCACTGAGGTTTTGAATGTAAGTTAATAAAAATAACAGATCTTTAGGGTTCAACAATTCTATTAAAAAACAGATTCTGTACACTGTGGGGGTTATAGTCCATATCAATTAGCTTATTTGCTCTAAATTTGTGATATATGGTATCTAAGAAGATAACTTTATTATCAACAACCTTTATTTAGCAAGTTTTACCAAATTCTAATTAGAAACGGATGATAACTGCCATTATTCATGACTGATTATATTTTCCCTACAACCTCAATTGTTAAAGTGATGTTTTGAAGTATGTATTGTTTTAATCTAGACTGGGTCGTAGGGTCATCCAGACTGGGTCGTAGGGTCATCCAGGCTGGGTCATAAGGTTGTAGGTCATCCAGACTGGGTCATAAGGTCGTATGTCATCCGGACTTGGTCATAGGTCATCCTAACTGGATCGTGGGTCATCCGGACTAGGTCCTAAGGTCATCTGGACTGGGTCATATGGTCATAGGTCATCCAGACTATGGTGATGTAGGAAAGATGTCATGTGTTTATGTTCTGGTTATATTTTAAGTTTATGGTTATGTGTATGCTTCAATGCATAAATGCAATTTTCTTCTCTTATGCTTATGTTTCAAATGATGCGGCTTGGTCCATCCACCATTATTCCTTTGTCTTGGGAAGATTAGTATTCCTGGGATACTTAGGAGGATGGGGCGTGACATTTCATTATTAATGATTATTGTTGCTACATGGAAGAATGGTATACAGTCATATAGTTATAGATGTATGGTGTTGACGTATTTATTGTGCCATCGTGGTGTATGTGAACTTGTTTGTTTAACTATGTGAAGTACTTGTGTGGAAATATGACTTATAAATACTTGGTAATATATGTATCTCTTTTGGGTGTAATGTATGTGTATACTATTCTTAGTAGTGTACGTGTATGAATATGTGATGCATATAGCTATGTGTGGGTGTATTAGTAGTATATGTAGTGTTATTTGAAATTCATGGGTGGGACAACCCTTAGATCTATTTAGCCTTCGGTTAGACCCTTAACTTTGGAAAATTCGAGGGCGGACTTTGTTTTTAAGGTGTGTAGAATGTAAAAACTTGTGTTCATATATACGCGTATAATATGCATATTTCTGGACGTATGTGTATGAAAAAATTTGGGTATTTTTTTGAATTCTTCCTAATTTTTATAATAATAAAAATCTATTTTAAATAATTTCAAGGATTATTAGACATGAGTTTATTTGGAATACTTGATGGAATAATAGTATGTAATGGTTAGTTGGTATTAATTAGTGTATTTCTAATTTCCTAAAAATTGTTATTTTGGAAAATTCTATGATGACACATACACCTTCTTATGTGTCAAATTCTCCTTAAACCTCACCTACTTCTTAACTATGTGTGTATATGCATGTTAACCATGGCTTAAGCCATGACACCTAAGTATACACTTAGCTTTTCTTGTTGCATGAAAGGGTGATGAGGATTAAAAGAAGAAAAATAGAAAAGGGAAAAGAAAAAGGAAAGAGAAAATTTTCTAAGCTTTATCCTTCCCCTCTTCCTCCTCCCTTAGCTCCACCTCTCCCCCCACCACTCCATCACTCCACCACCACAAACTCCTCGCCTTTCACCACTCAAAACATCTGATCACAATTTTCCTTACAAGCCTCACATAATCCACAAAACCCCTCTCATTTCACCAAGACCAAAATGATTGCCATACTCAAATATTAGAGGAAGAAGAAGACACTTGAAGAGTGAAGGGCTTGGGGTCATCAAGGAAATAAGAAGGACCAAACAATATTAAGAAGGACTATTTGAAGGTAGGATTTCTAACATCCTAGTTAGGATGTAGTTTTAGGATTACGTTTATAGAGTTCCATTATCTAGCTTTAACTTGGACTATGCTATTGTTTTGTTAACAAGTATATGTTAGACTTAAGTAACCCTACGCTAAGGTCATGCATGTTAATTGGTTGGAACTTGAATGTAGTCCAAAGAAAATGATGTGCTGTAAATTTTTAGTTCTATCTTGTAAATTGAAAAATTCATATCTGTTAGTGTAGGCCTTCACCTGGGATAATTCAAGATGTTTTAGAAAGGTCACGAAGTTAACTACAACTCTCTAGAGGAAGCAGAGCCTAATTCTAACTGTAGGAAGGTGTAAACATACGACTTTATCATGGTGTCAGTTTTAGACAGATTCTGCTATATTGTGGGAAAAATTTCATATCTCCATCTACAGACCCTCCAATGACACTAT
The DNA here is from genome assembly GCA_030789695.1 of Scilla litardierei. Lineage (NCBI taxonomy): Eukaryota > Viridiplantae > Streptophyta > Magnoliopsida > Asparagales > Asparagaceae > Scilla > Scilla litardierei. The sequence continues at coordinate 100,104,924 of CM061135.1, read as the reverse complement.
CTAGATAATTTGGAAACATAACTTAAGCATATACAACTTTCATGTCAACCCTAATTCAAATTATGGCCTTAGATGGCTGTTTTAGACAGATATATCAGAGTCCAGATTCCAAACAGATTCTGTTTTGTCTTACAATTTTCATGCTAAAAGTTGTGAAACTTATGATACTGAAATGGTGATATTCTTGTTTATGGTTGTAATGTTAGGAACTTCTTATGACATACAAATGCTATGTATGCTCCTTATTCTCATACTCGCATGCTTCATGACAAGTTGTTTCCATACCATGATGTGTTTCATATGAAGAAAGATGGAGTTACATGTTAATTGAGCATGAAAGAAAATCATGTTATCTTCTATGTTAATTTTCATATGGAGTTGGAAATGAAAAGAAAATGAATGGCAATGAATGGATATATTGAGATATCCATGTGACAATGATGTAAATGAAGTATGGAAAGTGAAAATCGGTAATGAGGCCGCCAAATGAAAAGTATCATGTATTAATGAAATTGAGAGTGAAATGAGTGCAATAATATGGAGTACTCAGTCCATTCAGAAATGGGTGAGACTCTAGAAGTGGGTTTGGAGGGACACGTGTAAAAAGTATGTAATAAGGAGTGAACACAGATTCGATTCTCACTCGCATGTCACTACCAAAAGGGGGAGTTGACTAGAGTTAGAGAGGCTGGTGATGTACTCGTGATGCACTGACGCAATAATTGTTGGTTTTCTCTGTTTTTCCCGATAAAAACCGAGAATTGTGTCACTCCCTTAAGGCGGAGTTACGAGAGGCCCCTCTAATGCTCGTGTCGCTGGTTGAGGTACCACTTTTCATCCACCCTGGGCAAAGTCCAGCTCCAAAGTGTCCTACATTTTACACGGGTTCCCAAACAGATAAATTGATAACTTTAACGTATTGTCTTTAATGTATATCTCATGTTTCCTCACATTGTTATCCTTCACAGTTTACTTTCAGCTTTTGCTTGTTGTGATGTGTTTTAATGAATATTCTGTGGACCCTCTGTACTTGTGTAGACCACCCGTTAGATAGGTAAGCTGGTTCTGAAACCGGATCCTACTAGTGATGTTGGAACTTCCTACTGAGTCACGCGTTGGCATGCCCTTTTTGTTTTCCAGGGGTAGGACCAGAGCAATCAAGCTGATCCCGATGCAGGAGACATCCCCAGTTCAAAGGTAGAGCATGCGTGCGACTTTGTCGAGTTGAACTTTTCGGGGGTAGATTAGCGAGTGTGTTGTACCGGGTGTGGACACTTTTTGGGTTTCTTTTGAGGGTTAGGGTTTCTTTTTGGTTTACCCCTCTTTTGTCCTTTTGTTGGTTTTGGGGAGTTCTTTTGTTTTGTACTGGGTGTTGAGGTGATGTAAATAAAAATATACTCTTGTATTAATAATAAAAGATTGTTGGATTTGTACATTATTGTCTTTTCTTTTTCTGTGTTGGAGCATTACTTGTACTTCCCAGCATGTGCACAGTGGCCTGCTTGTTCTTCTGTACACTATCTTTCTCTTTTCTCGTAACACTCATTACTCTAGGAATACTTGGGACGGATTCGTACTTTCCATGTATCCTGGAGAGCAGGACGTTACATTTGGCGGCCTATGCAGGTCACCGCACTGCGATATACGTAAGGAGAGTACATGTAGTGCTCCAGAGTATGATTTGGGTAGATGAGTACTAAGGTGTGTAGGTATCCAGCATTAGGATAGAGCCCTGGCGTTAAAAAGCCCAGTACAGAGTTTCCTGTGGGTAGATAAGGATAGTTGTTGATATATATACATAACTACGTGTCTACATCTATATACAAGTAGAGTATGTCCATAGTCATGTATATCTGTATAATATACTCATGTATGTATCTATAGTTATATCTGTATGTACGCTATTTTTATATGTATTTGTCGGTCTGCTTCTATACTTATTGTACTTCATATATATGGTTTAATATGTGGATGAATTATGATGCGTATATAACTATTTATATGGATTAATATGTACATAATGTGTAGGTTCAGGTATGGGTTTGTATATAACACGTGTTTGTCAGTAGACAAACTATATGTATACTAGTATGTTGTGTGTTGCATATAAATATGTGATGAAATACATGTATATATATATTTGAGTATTAACAATTATATGATTGTATGTATAGGGAGATGATATGGTGAGCAAGTGAGCAAAATCCCTTAAAGTGAGCAAACAAATCCTGGCCGTCGGAGATGATATGGTTTTCGCATGCTACTGCGTGCGAATGGAACGTCAGCCGTCCGATCTGATCGAACGGCCCGCATGCTTGGTCAAACGACAGATGATAATGTCCAAGAAATTTACGTGATTGCCATTCGTCTCTCAGCCCCATCTCTCAACCCTCGTCTCGGCAGCAAAAAGGTTTCGGGGCAAAAAAGGTTTGGCGAACGGCAGGAAAAAACCCCCCCTCTCTCAGCCCTCTCTGCTGCCGCTATCGAAAATCCCCAGCTGCCCTCTTCTTCAGCCCCAGCTGGTCATCTCCCTCACGACGCCCAAGATCTCCAGCGTGAGATCCCCAAACCCCCGAAGAACCCAACAAATCCATTCGTTCCTCAGCTCTCTCGAGGCATTATCTCTTTCCCTTAATTCCTAGAGGTTATGGGTTCATATTTGTTCTTCCTTACTAGGGTTCAGATCTAGGAAAATCTTTTTCTATGATTTAGGATCCTAACCCGAGAACTCAAAAGGGATTGAAAAATCTGGGCCTGATGGTGTGCTAAAACTTGTGAGGAAGTGTTGTTTATGCGCAAGGTGATTTCAAAGATAAATATTTTGCAATTGGGGATTTGTTGATGTATGATGATACCAGACATGACTGGTTGCATAAATTGTCAATCCCTTTTGAGTTCAAGTATGATTTTTGTTTTCTTGGTTATCATTTGATACGTCTATTTTGCGGAGGCCCAATAGCATAAGCCCACCAAACGAAGCCCGAAAGGCACGAGCCCAGAAACCCAACTACCGATCAGAAGCCCGTCTGTGAGATCAGGCCCGCCTGACAAGGCCCCCTAGAGGACCCCCGAACGTCGATCCAACCCGACCCCGAAAACGCGCAAGTCACTCACCCACTCCAGCGATAACCGTTCCCCCAGGCCCGCTACCACTTAATGGCCGTTATGGGGAGGTGCTGGGATGGCGCAGGGAGCGGCGGTGGGGAAGCGGATTGAGGGGGCACGATTGGGGGCGGACGAGGGACGTGAGTCGTGGGCAATCACGACGAGAGGCCTATAAAAGGGCTAGAAGGATGACTGGACAAAGGACCGCATCTCAGGTAACAAAACCTAAGGTACTCCATCAACGACCTAGTTCCCCCACCTCATCTCCTTCCCCCCGCTCGCGCCGGAGGACGTCGTTCCGATCTCCTCTCGAGTCGTACCGTCCCCGCCGAGCCTCCTCTTTCAGATCGTCATCTGACTTAGGCATCGGAGGGGATTTGGCCGGAACCAAGGTCCGGCCTCCCTGACGAGTGTTCTCGTCTGTTCAGGAGGACGTCAGATCCACGAGCCGAGGCTTCCCCTCCGCTCAACGCCGGCTGCGCATCAAGCAGGACGACCGAGGCTACCCCTCATCGTCCGACCGACCGAGGCCGAGCGCATCCATCCGAGCCGAGGCTCCCCCTCCGCTCAACGCCGGCCGCGCATCAAGCGGGACGACCGAGGCTACCCCTCGTCGTCCGACCGACCGAGGCCGAGCACATCCATCCGAGCCGAGGCTCCCCCTCAGCTCCGCATCGGCCGTGCATCAAGCCCGGACGCCGAGACTTCCCCTCGTTGTCCGACCGTCCGAGGCCGAGCATCTCACACCGGGTCAGGCTTCCCCTCAGCCCCCTCGAGGCCGAGGATCCAGACCCAGCCCAGCTGACGTGCTCCACGTTGTCTGCATCTCTGATTCACGTCGCGTCTGCACGTGCTCGACGCACCCAAGGGACCCAAATCGGCCCCTTGACCACGTTGACCAGGCAGTCCATGGTCAACGCTTCTGTAGTGAGAAAACACTCTGAAACATCTGGCACCGTTTGTGGGAAAGAACTATCCCACGAAGAAACAAACCGCACTTGCAATGGCACACGCCTGCAACTGGAAGAGACGCATGCCCCCCATCCCTGAGGAGGGGAATGGCGCACCCAACAGCAACCTTGAGGGCGCACCCAACGGTAATCACCCCGCCCCCTCAGCCGAAGAGACTGGCGGGTCTGAGCTGGCCACGCAGGGGCAGCTCCGCACCCTGGCCCAAGAGACCAACGCAAACATCCAGACGTTGGTCACGACGGTACAGCAGCTCATCGGCACCGCGCCAGCCAACGGAGACGCGCTGGGCGACGGCCATCGCTGGGAGGGGGGCCACCGCTCCTGCGGTCCGCTGTGGTCGCTGACCACGGAAACCGAAGACCGAACCCGGAGCGTCGGTTCACACTACCCGGCTCCCACCAGGCGAGATCGCGTGCCTCCTCCTCTCATCGCGAAAGGAGCAGGAGGGGTACCGAATACACGGGGGACGAATCGGTGGCCGCGTCGTCTCGTCGGCCACGATCACCCCACCACCGAAGGAGTGATCGGCACCGCTCGAGGGACCGATCACGGCGAAGCAGAAGCTCCCGTCGGAGGAGCCGAGAACACCGGATCAGCCCCACCCCCAGTGTAGCGAGGGCCGTGGAGCCAGCCCAGCCAGCGCATGTGCCACCTCCACAACCGAACGAGCCTGAGGTAGGCGGGTGTCGGACCCCCAGAGGCATCCACGGAGACCGGTGCCCCCTGTCGCGGAGAATAACCGACACACGGGTCCCCTCTCGATTCAAGATCCCAACGCTGGGGAAGTACGACGAGATAGGGGATCCAGGGAACCACGTGATGGACTATGAGGGAGACATGTCCTTCCAGGGAGCCGATGATACCTTGCTCTGCAGGGGCTTTTATTCGACCCTCAGGGGAGCAGCGAGAACTTGGTACCGCAGCCTACCCAGCCGCTCCATTGACAGCTTCGAGGAACTCACCCAGCTGTTCTGCAAACAGTTCATGGCAGGGCGACAGGTAATGCCTGATGCTGAACATTTGTTTAACATAGTGCAGGGCCCGACCGAGCCGCTCCGACAATTTATGCGCCGCTTCAACGCTGAACGGCTGAACGTAAACAGCCCTCCCGACCTCGTTGTCCAAACGGCCCTAAAGAAAGGGCTGCGTCATAGAGGCTTGAAGAAGTCTCTGCATAATGATCCCCCGAAAGACCTCCCTGGGATCATGGCGAGGGCCAAGCGCTTCATGTTGACCGAGGAAACCTTGGCCATCGAGGCAGGAAAGGCCAGACGAGGGACCAAGCGCGGCGATAGCGAGCGCCGCAGCCCCGAAGGGTACCGGACAGAGAAGAGGGCGAGAAACAAGCAGCGGAGAGAGGATACGAGGGACGCCACCCCAGACGCCGTCCTCGCTCAAGTGCAGAAGGAAGAGCGCGCTGATCGCCCCCCACCGAAGACAAAAAGAGGGGGGGGGGGAAAATGGGGGAAAATATTGTAAATACCACAAGGACAACAGCCACGACACTGAAGACTGCTGGCACCTAAAGAAGGACATTGAGAAGTTGATGAGCCGAGGACACGCAAGGAACTTAGCCGATGAGCCGGCCCATGGGGAAGGAACCTCCATGCAGCCGGACAAAGGGAAGAAGGTCAACACCGTCCAAGGACCCCTCCGCATCATAGAGTGAGCAGGCGAGACCCCCCCAGTCGTAGCCTAGTCAGGAGGAGATTATCTAGGTTCACATCCCTCCGTCTAGCTTTATTTCTTTTTTCCTCCAAATGTACTAGTCCAATAGGACCTTTAAGAGTACAAATGAACTCCTTTTACCTTTTCTTCATCTCTGACGGAATCAACATTTTGCTAAGGGTGCATAAGAGTGAAGACCGCCACCTCACCGGACGGGGGGTCAACCAAAACCGGTCCTAAGCCGAGGAGCTTCACCCTCGCTGACCGACTCCATCGCTCGTAAGTCTGGGGGCAATTCCCCCAGCCAGCGCAGACGCCGACCGGTCCTAAGCCGAGGAGCTTCGCCCTCGCTGACCGACGCCACCGCTCGTAAGTCTGGGGGCAATTCCCCGAGCCAGCGCAGACGCCGGCCGGTCATAAGCCGAGGAGCTTCGCCCTCGCTGACCGACTCCATCGCTCGTAAGTCTGGGGGCAATTCCCCCAGCCAGTGCAGACGCCGACCGGTCCTAAGCAGAGGAGCTTCGCCCTCGCTGACCGACTCCACCGCTCGTAAGTCTTGGGGCAATTCCCCCAGCCAGCGCAGACGCCGACCGGTCCTAAGCCGAGGAGCTTCGCCCTCGCTGACCGACTCCATCGCTCGTAAGTCTGGGGGCAATCCCCCCAGCCAGCGCAGACACCGGCCGGTCCTAAGCCGAGGAGCTTCACCCTTGCTGACCGACTACATCGCTCGTGAGTCTGGGGGCAATTCCCCCAGCCAGCGCAGACACCGACCGGTCTTAAGTTGAGGAGCTTCGCCCTCGCTGACCGACTCCGTTACTCATGAGACTGGGGGCAGCCCCCCAGCCATTAAGGACGTCAACCGACTTGTTCACTCGAGGGGCAAGGGGCGACCTCCCGGAGAAAGGAGGCGAGCGACCACCATCAGCAGAAGAGCCGAGGTCACAGCAACAAAGCAAAATGCGCGGGAAATTCAAGTAGGTCAATTTCATTTCCAACAATTAACCGAGGTACAAAAGTGTGTCTTTTTTACAGGAAATCGAAGTGGAGAAACCTCCTTACAAATAATCCGCTCTCGGTGAACAACAAAATTCGTCACCCACGAAAACTAGGGTAACGCCGGTAGAGCAAAACTTGTCGACCAAGAACACAAAGTTGCTGGCTTAGACGAACATCCTTGCAATCAGCAATTGTTTGCTCCGAAGCAGAGAGCCGGTAAAGAAGCCAATGGAGATTGTGAGGTCAGGGATCCATTTCAAGTAGGCCGGGCCAAAGCGAAGCGGATGCTAAAAAATTTGAGGATAAAAACAAGGATGACAGGCCAGGAAGGACGACCTAGGGAACCTGGGCTCGGGAGGACGCATCCTCAGGTGCCTCCCCCTGCTCGGAGTGAGGGGGATCGACAGGCGGAGGGGCTTGCCAGACGCGCTTCGCACAATCCCGGAAGGAGGACTGGACGACTTCGACGATCCGAGGGCCGATAAGGTCTTCATACTTGCCGAAGGCCTCCCTGAGGACCTCGAAGATCCTCTCCCCCAGAGTCCCGACGACACCCCTCTCCACCTCATCCGCAAACCGCGCTACCTGACGCCGATCCGACAGTTCCCTCTGAAACTCCTCCCTCTCCAGGCGGAACGACTCCACCGCCTCCTCGGCCGACCGCCGAGCATCCTCCAACTCTCCCTGGAGATCGGCCACTCGTCCCTCTAGCTCGGCCACCCGGAGCTTGAGTTACCGAGACTCCATCTGGGCCGCCACCGCAGCTACCTCCGCCGCACCAGCCCGCTCGTGGTCCTTCGCAGAGGACTCCTCCAGCTTCCTCAAATGGACAGCTCGACGCTGCGACTCGACAGCGAGTGTTGAACCCTGAACAACAAGACATGAGCCAAGAAGAGAGCGAAGGAAAGAAAGGGACAGCGGGATAGCCAGACCTGCTGAAGGATCCAGACCAAGGTGTCTGACACCTTGTTGGCGGGGCCCTCTCAAGGAGACTACGGTCCTGGGGGAGGACGGAGCCCTCGGCCTACTGCTGAGCCAAGGCTCGGTCGACAAACACCGAATCCCCGGGGGTGATCTCGAGGGAGGCCGAGCTGCTCGCCAACAGGGCACCGATTCCTGATAATGGAGGCGGAGACGCTGCGACGGGGGTGGTCGTCAGGGCCACTGGAAGATCCTCGGCGGCCACCGCCGGGGGCACGGAGCACACCGGACTGGAAGGATCCACGCCTTCCTTCCTCCTCTTCCCTCCGTGAGGCTCGGCAGGCGCCGAAGGGGATCGCTTCCGCCTCGTGCCACCTCCACCCTCGGGGACAAGAGGGGGCACGCCAAGCGCAAGAGGAGCTGCACCGGACCCGTCGTTACCCCCCGCCACTTTGGCTGGTGGGACGGATCCGGCCCTTGCAACCCCCCCGAGGAGGAGACTACTAGGAGAAGAGGCGGGAGGCACGACCACCACCTTGCCCACGGTGGGCTCGGCTCGGCGCACCTCCTCCTCAACGGACCGCCGAGGTGCCCTTCCTGAGGTGCTACCTCGGCTCCGAGCGGCTCCACGCCGAATCAACTCATCAATGTTGCGGGTGAACTCGCGACCAGCCATTCCTGCAAGCGAAACCGAAATCAGGGTAAGCCACAGGGCAATCCAGGACTGAAAAAGCGACCTACCCGGAGACCACAAGACGGCCTTCAGGAGTAGGTCGTCTAGCAAAGGCCAGATAGATTTCGCCTCCAAAGGGAGGGCCGACAATAGCACGACGGCCGCCCGATCAGCCTCGGAGAGGGTTAGCATGGGGCAAGGCCGACCTGGCCCACCCCAACCTGTCAAAATCTGAGCATCCTCAAGGAAGACCACGAAGACATAATCCGAGCTCCAATCCCCCGCCCAGTGGGGTAGTCCGATCAGGCATTCCCTCCCCGCGCGGGCTCGGAGGTGTAGCCATGACCCTAGACCGACCGTCTGGATCTGATAAAAATAGAAGAGGAGGGGGAGGATGGCTCCAAACCACGGGTGCAGCAGAGCATCACAAAGCCTGTCAGAACCGCAACCGAACAGGGGGTAAACTGACAAAGGGGCACCATGAGGTACTCCATGACTTGGATAAAGAAGGGATTGAGCGGGAAACGAAGACCCAGATGGAACATCTCGACGTAAACGCCGACTTCGTTGCTCCTCGGAAGACAGATCCGCTCGTCGATGAAAGGGACTCGAACATCATACGGGTGACAGAGGTACCTTCCCTGAATCTCCGCAGCCGCCCGAAAAGAAGTCCTCGACGGTGTTCTGAGGACAACCGGAGGAACATTAAGCCGCACGGCAGCCGACGCCACATCATTGCCAGCATAGTCTGGGAAGAGCTTCCTTTTCCCTTTATCTCGGAGGGAACGGATCCCCGAGGAGGAACCGGATCCCACAGATCGGGGCCCGCCCCGCCTGGACTCAGGAGGATCCCTCGCCCCTTGTCCAGAGCCACCTATCCTAAGAGCTGCCATAATATGAGGATGGGAAAGGAATTACCTTTTTGTTTATTTGGAGAAGGCAAGGAAACAAAGGCGGCGGAAGACTCCGAGTTTGTGGAAAGCCCGGAACAGAGAGAAGAGCGAGGAAGAAGTTGGGATCGAAGTAGCCGGGGCACTTATATACAAGACCCATGGGCGAATTCAAAACGCCTGACAGGAACGCGTGGCGAACCTCAAAGAGCCGGCGTCGTTTCGAAATCGGCGCCAAGGGAAGCCCTATCGATCCGCCTCATCATAACCTTCATTTATGACCGTGCCTCGACTGACGCGACAATCGGAACCCCAGGAGTCACATCGGTCGAACCGAACCGGCCAAGGCCGATCGGCCCCACCGATGGGGGCAATTGATACGTCTATTTTGCGGAGGCCCAACAGCATAAGCCCACCAAATGAAGCCCGAAAGGCACGAGCCCAGAAACCCAACTACCGATCAGAAGCCCGTCTGTGAGATCAGGCCTGCCCGACAAGGCCCCCTAGAGGACCCCCGAACGTCGATCCGACCCGACCCCGAAAACGCGCAAGTCACTCGCCCACTCCAGCGATAACCGTTCCCCCAGGCCCACTACCACTTAATGGCCGTTATGGGGAGGTGCTGGGATGGCGCAGGGAGCGGCGGTGGGGAAGCGGATTGAGGGGGCACGATTGGGGGCGGACGAGGGACGTGAGTCGTGGGCAATCACGACGGGAGGCCTATAAAAGGGCTAGAAGGACGACTGGACAAAGGACAGCATCTCAGGTAACAAAACCTAAGGTACTCCATCAACGACCTAGTTCTCCCACCTCATCTCCTTCCCCCCGCTCGCACCGGAGGACGTCGTTCCGATCTCCTCTCGAGTCGAACCGTCCCCGCCGAGCCTCCTCTTTCAGATCGTCATCTGACTTAGGCATCGGAGGGGATTTGGCCGGAACCAAGGTCCGGCCTCCCTGACGAGTGTCTCGTCTGTTCAGGAGGACGTCAGATCCACGAGCCGAGGCTTCCCCTCAGCTCAACGCCGGCTGCGCATCAAGCGGGACGACCGAGGCTACCCCTCGTCGTCCAACCGACCGAGGCCGAGCGCATCCATCCGAGCCGAGGCTCCCCCTCCGCTCAACGCCGGCCGCGCATCAAGCGGGACGACCGAGGCTACCCCTCGTCGTCCGACCAACCGAGGCCGAGCGCATCCATCCGAGCCGAGGCTCCCCCTCAGCTCCGCATCGGTCGTGCATCAAGCCCGGACGCCGAGACTTCCCCTCGTCGTCCGACCGTCCGAGGCCGAGCATCTCACACCGGGCCGAGGCTTCCCCTCAGCCCCCTCGAGGCCGAGGATCCAGACCCGGCCCAGCTGACGTGCTCCACGTCGTCTGCATCTCCGATTCATGTCGCGTCTGCACGTGCTCGACGCACCCAAGGGACCCAAATCGGCCCCTTGACCACGTTGACCGGGCAGTCCACGGTCAACGCTTCTGTAGTGAGAAAACACTCTGAAACATCATTGATTCATGGAGTTTAATGCATTTTGTTTAGAGATCTATTGACTAGTTGATGTTTGATGCGAAGTTAGGGGAAAATTTTGGATGATCTTTGTTGTTTCTCCCACCAAATCCTGTTCTATGGACTTCACTCTTGGAAAAACTCAATAAACACATCTCAAGATAATACTAATTCAATTCTAATTATTTATTGGAGAATCAATGGCTATTTCCAAGATCATTGCATTCTTTTCCCTGCTAAAGTTTCCTTGATATGGAGCACTTGTATTATTGGATTGAGTTTCTCGCTCGAGGTGTGAATTTTAATCACGAGCACATGCGACTTAAAGAGAATATGCTGCAGTATGATCCACATCTAATAAAAATGAATCTACCACGGATTTGCAGGCCCCAGAAATTCTGGACTTCAGAGATTCTGATCAATTGATTCACTATTGCAAACATTTCTTTACAATATGGTTGATTATGTTGAAATGCTTGTTGGGTTTGTAACATGGTTGATTATGTTGAAATGCAGGGTAAGCTTTCTTATACTTGGCATCTGAGAATGAGAGTCGGGTCTGCATTTGGCATCTGGACATGCCACAATCTGCATTTTAGGTATCAATCTACACTTTTTGGTATCAAATATGGTGAAACTCTTATATGAATCAATTCTAGAAATTTTGATGGGAGCAAAATCATATGGACCAAATTGGGAAGTTCTGAAATATTCTTCATGCTTAATGAAATTTTCGAGTTTGATAGGTTTTTAAAACAAAGTTTAGTTGATATTATGAAAGTTTGTAGGTTTATTAGTAGGCAATTCCTGGTCTTTTTTATTTTCAAGTTTTGATGTCATTAGAAACTATTTCAGTTTGGTTTGAACTAAAAACATTTCAATATTGCTTTTCAATATTATTTTATTTCAAATTATTTCAGTTTGGTATGCACTTAAGTTACAAATTATTTCAATAATATGATTTCATTACAAATTATTTACAAACCTATGTATTCCATCAAACTTTGTAAATGCCCTTGGGAGCTGGATTCATCAGCTAACCTAACTTATTAAGGTTGAGTTGTGTCCTCTTAATGCATGGTTATACCTTTGCATATATTCATCACTAGATGGAGATTGCATTGTGAATTTGTCATCTGTACCTTGTTGTCTTGGCCACGGAAACCTGACCATTTTTAGTAGGGAATAATGACGACTACGACTGTTAATTTATTTTTGTTGTGACCTGCTCATGATATGAATTTTTTAGCAGGGAATAGTTACTTGTTTTCTTGAGTTTCGTTGTAAAGCTGAAACAAACTAAGATTGTTCTTTCTGTACATTGGCAGGACAATGTTTTTGTCACTATTGTTACGTCTATGCAATACTGTGCTCTGGCCGATAAGATAAGCGATGCCATTCTAAAAGCTGAGCGATTCGAGAATGCAGATCCAGGCCTAGTTGTTTGAAGGTACAGATTCATTTCTCAAAGTCCTGGGGTTGCATAAAAATATTAGAAAAAGAACAATATGCTTGATTCTCAAAGTCAATGAAAGTTTATAACAGAGATACCTAAAGACTAATGTAGCCGTCTTCGAAACATCCATTGATTTTCCAATGGCAACTGGAACGAAAGTGCCATCTTGAGATGGATTTACAAACATTAATGAACTAGAATTAAATATTATTGGGGCATGGAACTAGAAATGAAGTTAATCTCAACATGTCAATGTTCATTCATCTACTACATCACTGTAAACTAATGTTTGCAATAGTGAAGTCAATTGATCAGAATCTCTGAAGTCCAGGATTTCGGGGGCTTGCAAATGTGTGGTGGTCTCGTTTTATTATATTTGGATCATACCGCATCATAATCTCTTTAAGTCGTTTGTGCTCGTGATTAAAATTCATGTCTCGAGTGAGAAACTTAATCCAATAATACAAGTGCTCCATATCAAGGAAACTTTAGCAGGGATGTCATAAAAATAATGCAAAAGTCTTGGAAATTTTCTGAAGAGTCCTTCAGTTTAATTCTTATTCTTATTCACGTGAATTAGAGAATCTCAGTTATTGGATGATCAACAAGTACTCAGTAGATATTGACTAAATTGCAGAATTTTCTAAATTGCAGAATATACATGATATTGACTCGGCATACTGGGCATATTTTAACCATATTGTAGATAGTATCAGAATATGTTGAATTTTAACCATTTTTGCTTCTGTTGTTTGCAATCCTAGGAACATTTCAACTATTCTGTAATCATAGAAACATCAATATTTTTAGAAGATTCAAACACAGGCTTTAAACATCAATATTCTGTAATCATAGAAACACCATTTTTGCTTCTGTTGTTTGCAATCTGTTTTTTTAGAAGATTCAAACACAAGCTTTAAAGTATCGTGTATAATGGATACTTTGAATCTGATTTTTGTAGTAGCTGCATCATGTGGAGCCATAAAATTTGGTGATGACATGTCAATTAGAGGACATATACATGAGCAGAAATTGAGATGTAGTATTTGATTTCCGTTTGCTGATTTCCGTTTTCTATTTGCTGATTTCCGTTGTCAATTAGAGGACATATACAATTACTGAACATATACTTTGAATCCGATTTCCGTTTTCTATTTGCTGATTTATAAATTGAGATGCAGTATTTATTTATGCCATTTATTTACATCTTGTGTACATGCCAGTATACTGAATTTGAATCTCTTCGTCAATCATCTGAATTTTTGTCCACTTTTGATGTGCGTAGGATATCTTTATTGCTGGAACAGAGACAAGTGCAGCTGCACTAGTCTGGGCAATGGCCGAGCTTATAAGGAATCCAAGAGCAATGAAGAGAGAACAAGAGGAAGCAAGGGCCCTATCCGGATCAAAGGGAAGGGTGGACGAAGAGGAGCTCCACCAGCTTCAATACCTCAAGGCCGTGGTGAAGGAGATGCTGAGGTTGCACTCGCCTGTCCCGCTGCTGTTCCCGCAGGAGGCAATGCAGAATGCAAGGTGGACGGATATGATGTCATGCCAAACACTGCTGTTTGAGGATGAAGGAATCAATTGCATTACTGCTGTTTGAGGACCTGTATATTCTCAGCTGTCTGTCATATTGTGATTGTTTACATGTTTATACTGAGGGGAAGGCTGATCCAGTTAGACTTGATGCCTTTTGTTCTATACTATGAATAGTATAGTGTAGTGCTGTTTTGTTACGACTAATGTCAGCGAGCTCAAAGCACAACGGCCCACGGCCCAATCTCAAAGGAGAAGCCCGCTAGAGAAGACTGGCCCTCCCAAAGGAGGCCCACGGACGGAGCGGAAGGCCCAGCCACCTCGTCCTCGGGTACACCCGACCGGCCCCCATTCGGCCGGATTAACCGCCCCCCCTGAATCCGCGATCCCATGATGGTCATTAACGACCCGTTAATGGACCACCTCACCACGTCGCGCGAATGGGAGGAGGCGGAGGCGGATCGTGGGGACGTGAGGGGAGGCAGGACGTAGGGCAATCAGGAAGGACCCTATAAAGGAAGGGCCAGGACGACGAAGAGAGGGATCGAAACTCAGGTAACCTACACAGAGGTACTCCATCAACGACCTAGGCTTTCGCCACTCCATCTCCTCCCTCCCCCAATACTCGCGCCGCCTGGGTTGACGTTCCGGCTTCTTCACAAGCCGGATCTCCCCCGCCGAGTATCCTTTCAGATCCTGATCTGACTTAGGCATCGGAGGGGCTTTGGCCGGAACCTAGGTCCGGCCTCCCTGACGAGTTTCTTCATTTGTCCAGGAAGAAGACATCCAAGACGCCGAGGCTACCCCTCAGCACCGGTCGGCCATCACCGACTCAGTCACCAGGAAAACGACTGATCAAGCACCGACCCAATCACAAGGCGCTGAGGCTACCCCTCGACGCGAATACGACCGAGGCCGAGCCCGACCCGACCGAGGCCGAGCGCGACTCACCGAGCCGAGGCTTCCCCTCAGCTCTCTCACGCCGAGTACAAGCGGGCTCGGCGGACCCAAGGGACCCCCAAACCGGCCCCTTAACCACGTTGACCACACATCTGGCGGTCAACGAGCTGTGGTGAGAAAACACCCGTAAACATCTGGCGTCGTCTGTGGGAACGTACTAACACCCACGTCAAACCACCAAAATGGAACCCGTCGGCAACGGCCTGGGGCGCATGCCGCCCATCCCGGAGGAGGGCGCATACCACTCCCCCGTCGAGAACCTGAACGATCACGCTGCCGGGGAAACCAACGACGCCCTGCTGGCCACGCAGGGGCAACTCCGAGCCTATGCGCAGGAGACCAACACCAACATCCAAACTTTAGCCGTGACGATTCAACAGCTCGTCAACAGCACTCCTACCCCCGAAGGTAGGGAGAGGCGGGCTCACCGCCAGGAAGGGGAACGTCGACCCCTTCGCTCCGCCGTGGTCACCGACCACGGAAAAAGAATGCGGAATACAGAAAGGAAGATCACCAGGCCCGGCTTTTCTCCGGCACGGTCTCCCACTCCTACCTCATTCAGAGAGGGAAACGGTGGGGACTCGGAGCAGACGGGCGACGTCTCCAGGACTGCCTCGTCTGCGCGTCCAAGGTCAAACAAGCGTAGGCGGGATGATCGACGATCAACAAGCGTCCGGTCTGAACGGAGTGGAGGCAGCCGACGAACCCACCACCAGGATAGTCGGAAAGAATGTTCGTGCCGATCGAGTCCGACACCCAAGCCGGCGAAGACCCGGGAGGAGGTCAGGCTCCCACCAGCCCCCCCCGTTGCAGCCGAACGGCAAGGAGGCAGGCGAGGGGGAGCGGCCCGGGTGCATCAGCGGAGAACGATGCCCCTTGACCCAGAGGATAACTGAGGCACGAATACCCTCGAACTTCAAGGTACCGACGCTGGAGAAGTACAACGGCGTCAGCGACCCCGCGGATCATGTGATGGACTACGAGCCGGTCATGGCGTTCCAAGGAGCCGATGACACCCTGCTCTACAGGGGCTTTTACTCCACCCTACGAGGAGCCGCCCGGACCTGGTACCTCAGCCTGCCCGGTCGGTCGATAGACAACTTCAACGAGCTCACCCAGCTGTTCTGCAAGCAATTTATGGCCGGGCGGCAGGTAAAGCCTGACGAACACTTATTCAATGTGGTGCAGGGACCGGCCGAATCTCTGAGGCACTTCATGCGTCGCTTCAATGTGGAGCGATTGAGCGTGGATAGCTGTCCCAAATTGGTTGTGAAGGCGGCCTTGAAGAAAGGCCTTCGACACAGGGACTTGAAGAAGTCGCAGCATAGCGACCCGCCGAAGGACCTCGCCAGAATTATGGCCCGAGCGGAACGCTTCATGCTGATAGAAGAGGCATTGGCCGAGGATGAGGGAAAGACCAGACGCGAGACCAAGCGCGGTGAGAAGGAGCGCCGCAGCACGGAGGAGCATCGATCGGAGAAGAGGGCTAGAGGAAGACCACGGAGCGAAGAGCCCCGGCACTCCTCGGTGACCAACGCCCCGGACGTGATCCTAGCGCAAGCCCAGAAGGAGGGACACGCGGGCCGACCTCCCCGAAGAATGAGGAAAGGGGGGAGGGATGAAGCGAAATACTGCAAGTACCACAAGGATAACGGCCACGACACCGACGACTGTTGGCACTTGAAGAAAGACATCGAGAAGCTGGTGAGTCGGGGGCACCTAAAGAACTCCGCCAACGACCCCGCCTCGGGGGAAGGAACGTCCAAACAGCAAGACATGGGAAAAGGGGTGAACACGGGCCAGACGGTCACGCGTATCATCGAGTGAGGAGATAGAGTAAACAGCCGCCGCTCCACCAGGGGAGGGCTACCCTGCCAGAACCTCCCATGTGTCTTGTTGCCTTTTTCCTTTTTTCCATTACTCCAAATGTATTGTCTCACAGAAATGAAGGCATGCAATGTCAATGCAAATTCTATCACCAGTTTTCTTAACAGACGATTCATGGCACGAAGGAGGGTTCACTCAAGGCAAACCGTGGTCCGACTAATATGGACCGTATCCGATTCACAGCTGCCCACTCCTTCGTCGGCTGTAAGCTGAGGGGCAACTCCCCTCGCCACCGAACGAGTCTCCTTCGTAGGCCGTAAGCTGAGGGGCAACTCCCCTCGCCACCGAACGAGTCTCCTTCGTCGGCCGTAAGCCGAGGGGAGACTCCCCTCGCCACCGAACGACTCTCCTTCGTCGGCCGTAAGCCGAGGGGCAACTCCCCTCGCCACCGAACGAGTCTCCTTCGTCGGCCGTAAGCCGAGGGGCAACTCCCCTCGCCACCGAACGAGTCTCCTTCGTCGGTCGTAAGCCGAGGGGCGACTCCCCTCGCCACCGAACGACTCTCCTTCGTCGGTCGTAAGCCGAGGGGCGACTACCCTCGCCACCAAACGAGTCTCCTTCGTCAGCCGTAAGCCGAGGGGCGACTCCCCTCGCCACCGAACGAGTCTCCTTCGTCGGCTGTAGGCCGAGGGGCTGCTCCCCTCGCCACCGAACGAGCCTCCTTCGTCGGCCGTAAGCCGAGGGGCAACTCCCCTCGCCACCGAACGAGCCTCCTTCATCGACCATAAGCCGAGGGGCGACTCCCTTCACCGCCGAACGAATCTCCCTGACGAAGGAGACTTGTCTTCGCGGACCAAGCAAAGCACCCGCTCATGAGGTTGGGGGCAACTCCCTCGGCCGACGAGCGCGCCGCCCGGTCACGAGCCGAGGGGGACTTACCCCTGCAGACCGAGCAGAACGCCCACTCCTAAGACTGGGGGCAACTCCCCCAGCCGAAGAGCATGACCGCCGGCCGCAAGCCTCGGGATGACCTCCCTCGCGGATCAAGTGACCTACCCGCTCGCCTGGCTGAGGATAACCGCCCCAATGGACAGGCTCGTCGGGAAGAATAACATCGTAAACCAGACGGTCCCGAGGGCGAAGACGCCCGATCAACCTAGGAACAATAAAGGCCATTCCGAAAAAAGAGACCCACGACACAAGAAGAACTAACTAGAAGAAATCATTTTCATTAATGGTATGGGTTACATATCACTCAACAACATCCTCACGAGCACAACAGTTGACAACAAAATTTGTCACCCAAGAAAGGGGACGGGATACAAGGGCTTTACAGGGGTCCGGAGCGCAAGCGGCAGTGTCGCCAGGAGTCTGCAGCACCGTTGGTGACAACAAAATTTGTCACCCAAGAAAGGGGACATGACACGAAGGCGCTTCAGGGGTCCGGAGCACGAGAGATAGCGTCGTCTGGTGCCTCGCCTTGCTCCGAGCCATGGGGATCGGCATGTCCTGGAGGAGGGGGATCGGCTCCCGAGCGAGCTCCGCAAACTGTCGGAACGACTCCCTGATGACCTCCACTATGCGAGGAGCGAGAAGGTCTTCGTAAGTCCCGACGACTTCCTTCAGGACCGACGCAATCTTCGGCCTTATGGCCATGTCGACGCCCTTCTTGGCTTCCTCGGCAAAACGGAGCCTCCGACGCAGCTCGGCAAGCTGACCCCAGAGATCCTTCCTCTCTTGCCGGAACTTCTCCTCTGCTTCTCGGCTCAAGTCATGAACGTCTTCAAGCTTCCGCTTGAGATCGTGCACTTGAGACTCGAGTTCGTCAGCACGACGGCGTTGCTGCCGAACCTCTATGCGGGCACCCTGAAGCGCTACGTCAGCCTCCCCGGCCCGGGCGCGCTCCCGACTCAGAGAGTCTTCGAGACTCCTCAACTGGGTCGCCCGACGCTGCACCTCGAGAGCCATCGCGGTGGCCTGTAGAAGAAAAAGGAGGTGGATTATACCGAGGAAGACCGAAAGGCAAACCGATCATCTGAAAAGGGACAGGAATCCGAACCTGTTGGAGATGACCGACCAGGGAATCCGATAGTACGTCCACATGGGACAACTCCAAAAGGGAACGGTCCCCCGAAGGGACGGCGTCCGCCGCCGGCCGGTCCACCAAGGACAAATCAAGACCTGGAACCGAACCCCTGAGAGGATCAGCGAGGACCGCTGAGGCGCTCGGCGGGACGCAGACGGCCCCCGAGACCGAAGGGGCAGCCGAGAGAATATCAGCAGCGTGGCCGGGGGCGGCGGTCGACGCGACCACCCTCTAGGGATCCGTCGGGGCGACGGCAGGCGTCGGGGAAGAGGCGCACCTGCCGTTCTTCCGCGATGTCTTCCTGTTGGGGGCAGCGATCGCCAGAGGGGACCGCTTGCGACTCCCGATCGCGGACGGTCAAGGAGCCGATTCGGGATCCTCAACAGGGAGGGGGTCGACTCCAGAGACTTCCCTTCCGGGGCACCAGATGCGACCCGTGAGGGTGACTTGGCCTCAATCCTTCCCGAAGGAGGCTCAGATCGGTGCAACTCTTCATCAACAGAGCGGCGAGGCGCCTGTCCAGAAGAGCTCCAGCGGCCCCGGCGAGATCCCAGGCGAATGAGCTCGTCGACGTCATGGGTGAACTCTCGGCCAGCCATGCCTGCAAGAGAAAGTGAAATCAGGGTGAGCCAGAGGATAAAAGGAGGGAAGAGAGACAACTAACCGGGGGACCACAGAATGCACTTTAGAAGAAGGTCGTCCAGAAAATGCCAGACCGACCTCTCCTCGAGAGAAAGTGACGATATGAGACGGGCCACGGCTCGCTCGGCCTCGGATAAGGTTACCGTCCTGTCGGTGTGTTGCAAACTCCCCCAACCTGTCAAGATCACTGAAACCCGGGGAAAAACAACAAAAACAAAGCTAGAATCCCAGTTTCCTGACCCAGGTGGCAGACCAAGAAGGCACACTCGACCCGCACGGCTCCGGAGGTGCAGCCAAGATCTGAGGCCGACCGTCTGGATCCGGTAAAAGTAAAAGAGGAGTGGGAGAGACGGCTCCAGGCCGTGAGTGAGGCAAAGCGTAATGAACCCGGTCAACACCGCGACAGAGGATGGCGTTAGTTGACACAAGGCGACTTTCAAGGAGTCAGTGAATTGAATGATAAGGGGTGGAGGGGGAAACGAAGCCCCAGATGGAACATCTCGACGTAGACGCCGACCTCGTTACTCCGCGGGAAGCAGATCCGCTCATCCCCAAAGGGAATTCGGACGTCATAGGGATAACACAGATACCTCTCCAATATTTCCCTAGTAACTAAAAACGGGGCCATAGACGACGACCGAAGGATCGAGGGAGGGATGCCCAACCGCTCGGAAGACGAGGCCACATCGTCTCCAATGGGATCCAGAAAAAGATTTCTTTTTCCTTTGTCCGGGACCCCCGGGGACGGCGAAGAATCTTCGAGCCCCGAGGGAGGGGCACGATCGGGACCAGGCGTCGGTCCGCCAGGACGCGTATCACCTATTCTAAGCATGGCCATGGCCGGAGATAAAGGGTGGAAGAGTTACCTTGATCAAAGCTGGAGAAAAGACAAAGGTTGGGAGGAAGAAGCTGTTGGGACGGAGATCAAGAATGAATGAGCGCGAAAGAGTTGAAGCCCGAGGGATTGGAACGTATATATAGAGGGCAACGGTGGGATCTGAACCGTCAGGAGAAGGCACGTGGCGACATCAAAACGGCGGCGATGCTTCGAAAACTGCACCAGCGGAAGTTCAAGCGGATCGACAATAATGACATTCATTTAATGACGGGGCCTCGACTGACGCATCCATCAGGTCACTAAAGAGTCTCATCACTCGAACCGAACCGACGGAAGCCGAACGGTTCGGGCGATGGGGGCAATTGTTACGACTAATGTCAGCGAGCCTAAAGCACAACGGCCCACGGCCCACGGCCCAGTCTCAAAGGAGAAGCCCGCTAGAGAAGACGGGCCCTCCCAAAGGAGGCCCACGGACGGAGCGGAAGGCCCAGCCACCTCGTCCTCGGGTACACCCGACCGGCCCCCATTCGGCCGAATTAACCGCCCCCCTGAATCCGCGATCCCATGATGGCCATTAACGACCCGTTAATGGGCCACCTCACCACGTCGCGCGAATGGGAGGAGGTGGAGGCGGATCGTGGGGATGTGAGGGGAGGCAGGACATGGGGCAATCAGGAAGGACCCTATAAAGGAAGGGCCAGGACGACGAAGAGAGGGATCGAAACTCAGGTATCCTACACAGAGGTACTCCGTCAACGACTGACGTGCGTTTATATTTCATCTATTCACGCACGTTTTCTTTTGTGTTTCTCCGTGTTTTTCCGCCGTCTTTTATTCGTTTTCTTGTATTTTCTCGTTTTCTTTCACTTTTCTTTGTTTATCCATGATTGCAGGGGATTGGCCACGTAGGGGACGTTTAACGATGATATCCCAAGTCCCCGGAGCAACGGGAGAAGTCACGCGTGATCCAGGGGGTCAAACGTCGAAGAATTCATCTTTCAGCCCCTCACCCGGTCGGTTGGTCATCTCCAACCGATCGGGTGATGCACGCGTGCACCACCCGGTCTCAGCCGGAGCTCATATGGAAGTCACCCGACCGGTTCGCAGACCGGTTCAGCAGGGGCATGTTCTCTGTTTTCTCGAGCAAAATGCCAACCGATCGGGTGACTCTCACCCGATCGGTTCATCTGTAGCTGAAGATGAAGAGCTGAAGACACGGGCGCCAAACCGATCGCTTCACCCGACGGCTCCAAGATCCAACCGGTCACTCAAGAACTCACCCGACCGGTTCATGTGATCGGGTGAAAGCTCGCCGTTTTCTGTTATTATTTTGTAACGGATCAACCGATCGGTTGACTTGTCAACCGATCGATTGATGCGAGAGTCTATAAATAGAACCCCTAGGGTTCCAGAAACGGGGAGCTGCTAGTTTTTTACTGTTTTCTCACTTTGTGGCGGCTGTAATTGTTACTCTTTTGTAAGTTTTCAGATCTTTCTCAAATTTTAGTATTGTCTTATCTACTCTATTACTTTCGCATTGCAATTGTCCGATTATGATTCCAACAGTTAATTTTTATTTAGATCGCTTTTTCATGGATTTTTGTGAGTAGTTCCCAAATCTGGGATTTTGGTGGAAACCCCTTCGGGGGCTCTTCCCGATGCGTCCATAGGGTTAGGAAATCGATAGGGATTAGGAATCTAAGGGTTACGCGGGGTGTTTCATTGTCATCGGCGGGAAAAAGACCGCCTTTGACCGTTGGGCCAAGGGGGAATAAACTTGGCGGTTGACTCCCTAGCCATAGCTCACACCCATAGCGTAGACGTCGAATCCTAGCACGCGGGAGCGGCAGGATGAGACGTTGGGAGTTATCGTTGCGGGCTTAGTGCTCCCGGGATCGATCAGTGTTAATGGACACGGGAGTGCCCACTGATCGAATCCGGGAAGTCCGGTGTATCATCCTGGGCACCGACCGGAATATCGGGCCCATGGGACGTCGGTACCACTTTCAGAGGCAACGTCTCACCATTAGACCCTAATCCCGATCGTTATCCATACCCGTAGGCCGTGTCGGCGAGAGCCACTCGTCGGAGCAGAAACCAAAGTCCCGGGTTTATTTCTTTATTGTTCATACCCTTTATTTCTTCCCGTGACAACCATTTACCGATTCGGGCTAGCTCGCCCCTCGGGGTGATTTAGGTCCTACCTGACCCAAGCACAACCTCGCCTCCCTGAGTTCGATATTCCCGCACCCTACACTAACCGTGCACTTGCGGTAAACCGACACCGCGTCCACACCGCAGATCGCGGGGGTGCCGGTCAAGTTTATGGCGCCGTTACCGGGGAGGCAACATGCTTGTTATTTTAGGATCTCTTGAACCCTCGTGTCTAGCTCACATCCCTACCTTGCGATAATTTTCGCATTCTCCTTTTTCTTTTTTATTTTTATTTTTCTTATTTTTATTTCTTATTTTATCTGTTTCTTTCCCACTTGTCGCTTCACAGGTGTTTGTTGTTTTTCATGCGCAGGAGTTCAAGGAGTCTTGACGACTTGATTCCCCTTGATCCAGAGATTAACGCCACCCTTAGGCGTTTGGCCGCCGAGAAGCGAAGAAGAGAGGATCCCGAGTCCATGGAGGAGAACACCCCACCTCACAAGTCTCTGTTGGAGTACTCGATGCCATCCATCGAGTCGACTTCCGCCATCCGTTCTCCAGCTATTGCGGCCCAAAGCTTCGAGCTGAAGCCGTCTTTAGTGACATGGATCCAGCAGGACCAGTTTGCGGGTGCACCCATGGAGAGCCCGATCGAGCACCTAGACTCCTTCTTGGAGAAATGTGACACCTTCCGGATTAATGGTGTCACGACAGAGGCTATCCGTCTGAAGCTGTTCCCCTTCTCTTTGCGAGACAAAGCCAAGCAATGGCTAAGGGGGAAGGACCCCAACACTTTCAACACCTGGGAGAAGCTCTCCAATGCTTTTCTGACGAAGTTCTTTCCTCCGGGGAAGACCATGAAGTTGAGGAGTGAGATCTCCTCCTTCTCCCAGGCCAGTCACGAATCCTTGCATGAAGCTTGGACGAGATATAAGGAAATGCAAAGAAGATGCCCTCACCATGAGCTTCCGAAGTGGCAGATTATTAATCTGTTCTACAATGGGTTGAGGGATGACCTGAAATCTTCTATGGACGCCGCGGCTGGGGGTTCCTTCATGTCTAGGAGCGAGGAAGATGCCGGACATATTTTGGAAAATATGACATCCAACAATGAGCGGTGGTGTGACGAGAGAGCCACACCAAGATCCGAGGGTATACACAGAGTCGAGGACGTCGACAAAATTTCAAGCAAGTTCGACTTGATTTCGACCCAGATCTCCGCACTAATGGTAGGAGCCGGTGGGGCCGGTACACAGCAAATTTCAGCGGTAGAATCCGAATTCTTTGGGGAATTCGACGGTGGTGACATCTCACCACCGTTGGATCAGGCGAGCACACTATTTTACAACCCCACGGGAAATGCGCCGTATCTGCCAAGGACCAATTCCAACCCGGCCTACTCTCCAAACAACCGGAACCACCCAAACTTCAGTTACCGGCCACCATTTCAGCCCTCGCCGCCTCAGCAGCCGCATCAACAAACTTATCAGCCGGCTAGGCCACAGCAGAGCCAGGTTCAGCAGCAACCATTTCAGCAGCAACCATTTCAGCAACAACCTCAGCAACAATTTTACGCCCCCAGGAATCAGCAGCCATTCCAGCAGCAGCAGCAGTATGGCCAACAGAGGGCCGTCTCTCCGGTTGAGTCTCTCTTGACTCAATATATTACCAACCAGGAGAAGATCAACCAAAAGTTGGAAATGGGTCAGCGGACCCTCACGGACCAAGTAACCTAGCTGGGGTTACAAGTGGCGAATCTTTCAAGGTCACAAAACCAATTGCCGCCACAACCGGAGGTGAACCCGAGGGGAGCAACCCAAACATCGGCACTCGTGCACGAGCACGCAAATGTGTCCGCTATCATTCTGAGAAGCGGGACACAAATTCCTACTAGAGTGCCCCCTAGCAAACCGGAAGCACCATTGGTCGTTGAGAGACCGATCGAAAAATCAAACGATGCCGGTGCTTCGTCATCAAATCCTATGACTCCGGAGGGAGTCTCTGAAGAAGAGAAGAAGAAGGAGGAAGGGAGCTTGAAAGTGTTCAAATCCGTTGTGCCATTTCCACAACGGTTAGCTCAGGCCAAAATTGATGAGAAATATGGCAAGTTCTTCGCCATGGTAAAGGACCTGAGCCTGCAAATCCCCTTCCTAGAAGCAATCGAAACAATCCCCTCCTATGCGAAATTCCTGAAAGATTTGGTGACTAGAGGGTCTAAAAAGGAGAAAGTAGTATTGACGGCGGAGTGTAGTGCTCTCATCCAGAGGGTAAATCCGCCGAAACTCAAGGACCCGGGGAGCTTCTCAATTCCTTGCACGATCGGGGCAGTAAAGATTCACCGTGCACTCGTCGATCTCGGAGCGAGTGTTAGTTTGATGCCCTTGTCGATGTATAAAAGGATAGGAATGGGTGATTTGGAGCCCACCGGTATGACCCTACAACTAGCTGACCGGTCGGTCAAATATCCGGTGGGAATTGTGGATGACCTACCTGTCAATGTGAAAGGGGTGCATGTGCCAGTGGACTTCGTAGTCATGGACATGCCTGAAGACGCACACACCCCCATCATCCTGGGACGGCCTTTCATGGCCACTGCTGGCGTTTTGATTGATGTAAAGAACGGAAAACTCTCTTTAAACGTCAGCGGAGAAAAAGTTGAGTTTGATCTGGGGTTGTCCATGAAGTACCCCGATCCCCCTGATGACCCTCGGTGTAATTTGCTGGAGATGGAAGAAGAAAAAGCTGTTGAAGAGAGCTCCTGGGAGATTCTCTTAAGAAACCCCCCCCGATGACTTGGGGAATTCAGAGGATGGAGACGGCCCCAAGGACAAAGATACTGCTGGGAAAGCGAGTGCAGCAATAACGACCCCTCCCGGGTTCCCCAAGGCTCCTCCTGCGAGGAGAATGGGAAAAGAGCCCATGGACCTCACTAAAGACGAGGTCAGGATCCTAAAGAAGATGGCGGGAAGCGCCAACACGAAAGAGAAACCCCCGGATCCCAAGAACAAGGAGAGGGTAGTTGAGCAAATATTTCTCCAGCCGCTGACTACTCCAAGGGCCTTCAGCTCCAATGAAGAAGAGATGCCGAACTTCGGGCATCACCCGTATCAACCACCGTGAACATCTCTTGCGGGCGTCGAGCCAACGACGTTAAACAAGTGCGCTTCATGGGAGGCAACTCATGGTCTAAACTTTTCCCCCAATTTTTAGCATTATTTTTGACTTTATTTTATCTACTTTTATAAATAAAATCAGCCGCGAGAAGATCCGTTCAGGGACTTAGACAATCTATTGGCTTTTGCAGGAAACAAAGCCCCAACCGATCAGTTGACAACTCACCCGATCAGTTGGGATGTATCAGATACAAGCCGAGATCTGTCCCCAGATGAACCGATCGTTTGAATAATGAGGAGACCGGGTGACAGACCGGGTGAGCTGGGGAGAACTCTCGGAAATTTTTGGGGAATATCAACCGATCGGTTGAGTTCGTGCGCGATCGGTTGACGCGACCGGGTGAGCAGCCCTAAGTTCTCGGGAAAATGAGTGGAGCGGCCAACCGATCGGTTGACAAGTCAACCGACCGGTTCGACTGTAGCAATTCTTCAGCAAGAAATTTCGACCTAACCGTCAACCGATCGGGTGACAAGTCACCCGATCGGTTCGACTTAAAACCCTATATAAACCCCCCGACCACCCGCTCGTTTTCATCTTCGCCCGATCGCCAAAATCGCCATCGTTTCGCCTTCCTCTCCTCCCCAATGACCGATTCTCACTCCCCACGTCCTCTACTCCTCCATTACTCCTCTCCACCTCCTCCATCAATCCCTCCATCATCTTCAACCTCTCTCTCCTTTCACTTCAAATTTCTGACCTAATTCCCCCCAAACAACCCCATTTCGAAAATTCTTGCCGAAAGAGATCACCGCTGCTCCACGCTACTCTCGTTGCACAGTGTGGGAACATCCACGAGCAAGCTTCGCCATTTCGCTTGGGTACACTCGCTCCTAAGCTCATATTTCTATATTTGCCCTTTAAATTGTACTTGCTCGATTTGCTTGTGTTAGTGTGAATCCATTGCTTTTTACACACATTCATACACGCACACTCACGCATGGCTAAGGATAAGGACAAGGGTAAGGGGATTATGCGAGAAGAGGAACCGTCTCGAAAGAGACGAAAACAAACACGTCCCCCTTCTCGTACACGAGCACTTACACTTGGCCCTCCCCCGCCTGTTATCCCCCCTGTGGACCCAATGTTGGGCCCACATGGGTATATCTTTAGGAACCAGGAGCACAAGGATTTTTACCGTAGGCTCGATGCTCGAGGGCATCTATCTACTAAGTTCCTGCACAAACAAACACTTGTCGATCTCGGTGTCTTCACCGAGGTCGAATCTCTTTTCGCTAACTTAGGATGGTTGGCCCTTCTTAATGCATCTGCCGTATCTTACCCAGCACTCACCCTCGAATTTCTCTCTACACTTGTTTGGGAGTCCGGGTCGATCATTAAATTCAGGGTGCGTAACCGTAGTGTCACCACAAATCTGAACACGATTAACGATATATTTGGTTTCCCCAATCTTGGGGATGATTCCATCTGACACTACGGGTACACGCCCGAGTTTGATGTCGATCAATTCTGGTTCCGCCTCACGATGTTCCGTGACTATCCCCGAGGAAGGGCCAAGGCCTCTTCCATCATTCATCCCGTGTTTCGTTTGGCCCACAGGATCATTTCATCTGCATTTTTTCCTAGGGACGAGTCCGGCACCGTGACTATCCCTGACCTTTTTATCCTTTGGGCCATGACTTTCCCTTTTGTCCGGGATGATGATGGAATTAGCTTCAGGGCCCCTACCGTCCCCATTCATGGCGGCGATTGGCTTGTTTACAAGCTACTCGAGATCAGCCGGGCCGGTATGGGGAAGTTTTGTTGTGGGGGCATTATTACGATCATCTGCTCTCACGCCCAATTCAATATTCCCATCCCCAATAATCTTCCAGTTGCCGCAGGACCCTCACATCTTGATATTGATGTCCTGCAGCACATCCACATGATTAGACCCCACTCTGATGGCCGCTTCATCTTCAATTATGGCCACCCCCCAGCCCCTTACACCATTCTCCCCAACCCCGCTCGCATGACCATTGCTCTCGTGGGAGATTGGACCTTCCCACCTGATCCCGACTTCTTAGCGGGGTTGAATCTTCCTTTCCTTCCCGCAGACGCACACAGACCACCGTCCCCTGCCGCCCACTTAGGCGAGCAGGATATCCCTGCGTCTGGGGGAGATTTAGGGGCTGGCCCGAGTCGTCCTGTTTCTGCTCCGGGACCGATCACGTCTGAGCACCTCTTTGCGGCCATTTCTGGCCTGGTCTCCTGTGCCGGCATGACCACTGCCGCCGGCACCTCTTCGACCTTACCTGGCGGCACCACCTCTGCCTCGCGTCAATCTACATCTTTTGGTCGCCGTCAGGTATCTGCCCGTCTAGGTCTTGAGAGGGAGGTCGCTGCCCTTCGTGAGCTCGCCATGTCCTCTGCTTCCTCGGACCCATCACCATCCTCCTTTCTTACTCACCCACGTTTCCTCGCACTTGAGAGGAACGTGGCCACCATTCTTCGCCTTCTCACTCATATCCACGGACCACCTCCACCTTCACCACCCCGGTGATCTTCCCCTCCACCCACCCACACATCCCCACATTCATCACCCCCCTCACCACATTCTTCTCCTCCCTCTTCTAATCCCATCCCGGCATCCACTTCACCCCTCCCGACCACTTCCACCGCACCCACGCTACCTCCTCCCTCCTCCTCCGTCACTCCATACGTGCGCCGGAGGAAATTGCCGGTGCGCTCCAGATCCCTCCCACCACCTCCCACTACCGTCACCACCGCATCTTCTTCCTCCATTTCTATTCCTCTCACCACCGCCTTGATCGCCTTCCTACCACCACTACCCACCACCACCGACACTCCTCCCAATGTTCACACCACCGCTGCCCCTATTCCTCCGCCTCGTTCCCCACTTCTCCGCACACCCCCAGCCTCCCCCGACCACCCATCCACACCCTCTTCCGAGGAGGACGAGGACTCACCTTCTCTTGCTTTCTGAATTCACCTCTTTTGTTTTTGACTCCCCCTTGCATATCTCTGGATTTCATTGATCATATCATTTTGCTAGCACTGTCATGTTTAGCTTGGGGGACGTCTATTTTTATGTGCTGTCGTGTTTTGTTTGTTTTTCTCATTTTTGTGTGTGTGCTTGTTTTTCGTTTTTTGAGTGTCGTGTCGTGTGTTTTTATTTTTATTTTCGTGTTGTTTGATTTTGATTTTGATCTTTCTTTCTTTTTCAGTTTCATCTATGTGTTTTCCTCGTTTTCATTTCTTTTTGTGTCAGTGCGTATTCCCCCCCACTTTCATTGCCCTCCCGTACTCACTCATATTGCATTGAGGGCAATGCAAACTTCAGCTTGGGGGAGTCGCACTGTGTGCGTCGTTTGAGTCCTTCTTTTTCATTTTTTGTGTCGTTTTCATCGTGTTTTTATTTTTTCTTTTCTTCTTTTTAGCTCTTTCTCCTTGAGATGAATCCTATGATGAATCGCCACAAAGTCACACACACCTAGCATTGCATCGATAATCACACTCACTAACCCTAGGATTTCGAGTCCTCTTGCATTTCATGCATTGTGGGTCCACTTAGCTTTCTTGTGAGTCGTGCGTCGTGCCTATCTATTTGGTGTGCTTTTGCTTTGTGATTTTACTTTATATACCTGTCCAGGAATGACCCCTAGATTATCATGCTTCGATTTGAATATGCGGTATTTGTTTCTACTATATGCATGCTATATTTATATCGTATATTTCAATTCGCATGCGTCGGGATTCCACAACTAAGGACTAGGATAACCCATTTAGCCTATGCTCTATTTAGCGAGAATAGTTTCCTTTGCCCGAGTGTTTAGATTTCGACTTCTTTTTTGTTTTACTTGGTGCAAATCCCCTCGTCGTGTACCGTTCTCCCACTTGGGAGAGTGCACATGTGTATAGCCAAAAACCCAAAAATCCAAAAGAAAAATAGAAAAAAGGAAAAGAAAACCCAAAAAGAGAAGAAAAGAAAAATTTTGTATAGCCAAAAAGCCAAAAAAAAAAACAAATGCCCAAAACCCAAAAAAATTTCCGTGTGAATATTTTTTCCTACTTACCGAGAATAAAGGGAAGGCGAGAATTTGCACCAAGTGTTCTACTCCACATCATCTCAACCCCCATCGTTATCGAAAACACTTGGCTTAGGAACTTTTTAGCTAGTATCTAGGCTGTAGTGGCGTGACTACCTTAACCCTAGTTGTGGAGTCCCCGACGCATGATACGTTTCGATTCTCTCTATTCTCATGCATGCTTGAACTATATATTCGCCGCTTAATTCAATTCGAATCGATATTTGGGCAGTATCTTGGATTTGCGTATATGAGCTCATAGCACATTGTAGAAAGCGACACCATTTGCTAGCACACGACCGCACTCACTCGCGCTTCACCGCGTGGGCCCACGACACTTATTTGGACTTGTTTTCCTAGGTTTAGTGGTGTGATTTGGCGTTTGCTTGCTTGGTGTGTCGTTTTTGATTTTGGTGGCTCTGACGGACGATCTAGGATTTAGAGTTTTCTTTTTCTTTCTTCCTCTCTATTTTTCCCTTCCGAGCTCCTACTCTCACTCGTCTTCCTTGAGAACGAGGAAGAGTTCAGCTTGGGGGATTTTGACGTGCGTTTATATTTCATATATTCACGCACATTTTCTTTTGTGTTTCTCCGTGTTTTTCCGCCGTCTTTTATTCGTTTTCTTGTATTTCCTCCTTTTCTTTCACTTTTCTTTGTTTATCCATGATTGCAGGGGATTGGCCACGTAGGGGACGTTTAACGATGATATCCCAAGTCCCCGGAGCAACGGGAGAAGTCACGCGTGATCCAGGGGGTCAAACGTCGAAGAATTCATCTTTCAGCCCCTCACCCGGTCGATTGGTCATCTCCAACCGATCGGGTGATGCACGCGTGCACCACCCGGTCTCAGCCGGAGCTCACATGGAAGTCACCCGACCGGTTCGCAGACCGGTTCAGCGGGGGCCTGTTCTCTGTTTTCTTGAGCAAAATGCCAACCGATCGGGTGACTCTCACCCGATCGGTTCATCTGTAGCTGAAGATGAAGAGCTGAAGACACGGGCACCAAACCGATCGCTTCACCCGACGGCTCCAAGATCCAACTGGTCACTCAAGAACTCACCCGACCGATTCATGTGATCGGGTGAAAGCTCGCCGTTTTCTGTTATTATTTTGTAACGGATCAACCGATTGGTTGACTTGTCAACCGATCGGTTGATGCGAGAGTCTATAAATAGAACCCCTAGGGTTCCAGAAACGGGGAGCTGCTAGTTTTTACTGTTTTCTCACTTTGTGACGGCTGTAATTGTTACTCTTTTGTAAGTTTTCAGATCTTTCTCAAATTTTAGTATTGTCTTTTCTACTCTATTACTTTCGCATTGCAATTGTCCGATTATGATTCCAACGGTTAATTTTTATTTAGATCGCTTTTTCATGGATTTTTGTGAGTAGTTCCCAGATCTGGGATTTTGGTGGAAACCCCTTCGGGGGCTCTTCCCGATGCGTCCATAGGGTTAGGAAATCGATAGGGATTAGGAATCTAATGGTTACGCGGGGTGTTTCATTGTCATTGGCGGGAAAAAGACCGCCTTTGACCGTTGGGCCAAGGGGGAATAAACTTGGCGGTTGACTCCCTAGCCATAGCTCACACCCATAGCGTAGACGTCGAATCCTAGCACGCGGGAGCGGCAGGATGAGACGTTGGGAGTTATTGTTGCGGGCTTAGTGCTCCTGGGATCGATCAGTGTTAATGGACACGGGAGTGCCCACTGATCGAATCCGGGAAGTCCGGTGTATCATCCTGGGCACCGACCGGAATATCGAGCCCATGGGACGTCGGTACCACTTTCAAAGGCAACGTCTCACCATTAGACCCTAATCCCGATCGTTATCCATACCCGTAGGCCGTGTCGGCGAGAGCCACTCGTCGGAGCGGAAACCAAAGTCCCGGGTTTATTTCTTTATTGTTCATACCCTTTATTTCTTCCCGTGACAACCATTTACCGATTCGGGCTAGCTCGCCCCTCGGGGTGATTTAGGTCCTACCTGACCCAAGCATAACCTCGCCTCCCTGAGTTCGATATTCCCGCACCCTACACTAACCGTGCACTTGCGGTAAACCGACACCGCGCCCACACCGCAGATCGCGGGGGCGCCGGTCAACGACCTAGGATTTCGCCACTCCATCTCCTCCCTCCCCCAATACTCGCGCCGCCTGTGTTGATGTTCCAGCTTCTTCACAAGCCGGATCTCCCCCGCCGAGTATCCTTTCAGATCCTGATCTGACTTAGGCATCGGAGGGGCTTTGGCCGGAACCTAGGTCCGGCCTCCCTGACGAGTTTCTTCATTTGTCCAGGAAGAAGACATCCGAGACGCCGAGGCTACCCCTCAGCGCCGGTCGGCCATCACCGACTCAGTCACCAGGAAAATGACTGATCAAGCACCGACCCAATCGCAAGGCGTCGAGGCTATCCCTCGACGCGGATACGACCGAGGCCGAGCCCGACCCGACCGAGGCCGAGCGCGACTCACCGAGCCGAGGCTTCCCCTCAGCTCTCTCACGCCGAGTACAAGCGGGCTCGACAGACCCAAGGGACCCCCAAACCGGCTCCTTGACCACGTTGACCACACATCTGGCGGTCAACGAGCTGTGGTGAGAAAACACCCGCAAACATATGTTTGATTTCTTTTTTCTTTTTTAGTGTATGTATTTCCATCCAAAATTTATGTGTAAGAGGAACATGACGCGTAAGAGGCACAATTATGTGTAAGAGAAACATAACGTTGTAAGAGGAACACAATTGTGCAGGTTTTTATGTGCAAGATCCTTTTCTATGTTACAATTTTTTTGCTAATTGATTGAGAGTCCCCTGTTGGTTATTACATTTGCAGAATTGTGGAATGCTTGCAGCCTGTCTAGATGTTTTCAGAATGTTGATCTTTAAGCTCTTAATGTTGGTTGCATAACATGCTCAAATACCAAATACCAGATAACACCAAGCTCATGCTTGAGTTCCATACATTACATGTTTCAGTTTTTGAATATCCTAAACAACAAGATGTTGGGGTGATGATAGCTTGTTATTTGGTTAAAGCTGGCTATGTCAGCTTGACGATTCACATGGCAGCAAAGCATGACATGAGTTCCAATTTTGATCAGAAACAATGAGTCTGGAAAATGTGCATTGCTATTTCTTGAGGTGTTAGGGAGAGAGATGTGGCCCTTTTATTCATGTAATTGTTACCTTTTAGAGTCATACTGTTTGAAGAATTCGACATTGAATCGGGTACGATGACTGAACCATGAAACCTTTGCAAATCAGCAGTCATTGTAAGTTTGATCCCATTTCAGCAACATGATACAAGAAACCATGCACAACACATAAAACATTCGAAACACATTGAAAAATATTGGAAACAACTCTATTGAGCACATAAAATTTGATTATGGAAGGAAATGATATCGATTACTGCAAATCTTGTAAATATTAAACAATAACTGCCGTCTGTCATTCTTCATCCCGTCACACGCAGTGGCTGCTACAGCACCCGAGTTATAATTGGGTTTCATAACTTTTCTCCAGGAAGTGGGAAATTCTTCAAGCTAAGTCTAACTTTTCATCTTCATCACTGCTCTCTCCGAACATAGCAGCCATTTTCATGGCCAGCTTTGCAGCCGCTTCTCTCCTCTGGAAATCAGGCATAAGCCTCAAGTTGTCACGCATGCTGCCAATTTCACACATCAACCGCTCCAGATCTCCACGGCCATAACATGAATCCTCATCTGATTCAACATTCCCTGCTGCATCAACTCAAGCATCATCCTTGCTTGCTTCAACTTCAGATATTGACTTAACCCCATCGATATGTGGGGTTGTCGGTAGATAGAGGGATCGAGAGAGGAAGATGAGGCCGCGATTGGGTTTTGGGGGGCTTCGTCAGCTAGAGAGAGGATATAAGGATTTCGACTGGGGTTTGGGTTTTCGTCCGCGAGAGGGAGAAGGGGGAGATCGCGATGTGCTTCCACGGGAGGGATCTTGGGGATCACGGGCTACGCATGTGAGGCATGGGCTGTGTTGGGCGGAGGAAATCTGAGCGATTGGCTCAGATCGGACGGCCCAGGCTGGTTTGCTCATTTTAAGAGGGGTTTGCTTACTTGCTCACCATATCATCCCCCTGTATGTATAACCGTAAGTGTTCATACTTATATGTTTGACTGATATATTTGTGTATGATTACTTATTATAGGTGTATCAATATTTGGATGTACCTATTTGCATATGTATGCAAGTGAAGTTGTGTGTATATTGGATGTGGTGTATAGAATAGTTTGTGTGCCTATAGTTGATAAGATGTGTATATGTATAAGTAACAACTACTGGTGATATTTGTACCTTTAAATGGATGCATACTTGGTTGTATACTTGTATCTATACATGTGATTCGGGCTGAAAAGTGTATATTTATACACCCTAACTACCCCCATTTTGTGCTAAAGATTACATCTAATCGTGCTCTTTTGGGTATATTTTCGCTTTATGTCATTTTTAGGGCTTAATCTCATTCTTGGCACAAAATATAGATTTTACCGTCTTTATTGGCTTTCTAATATTTTTCATGTGATGCTGATATTATTATGATCTTATTGTCAATTTTTGAGAATTATTTGAGCAATGGATTATTTTATATGATTATTGGAAGTCAATATTGTGTTTTAATAGTCATTATATTAATTTCATCATCAATTGGACTAATTTCTCCTTCTCCTATTTTTCAGGTACTCCTGGGAGTCTTGGGGATTTTCCAGAATTTTTTGGGATTTTTCTGAGATTTCTAGGTATTTTTTTGGATTTATATGGAGGAGAAATGTGGTTTAAAAGCAAAAAAGGAGATTTACTGGGGGCGCCACGTGGTGCGATCTGGTGGCGCCACGTGGCGCCGATCGCCCTACATTTGAGCCGCAGGCTGCCGCTGTTAATTATATATATATATATATATAAAGGCCTTACAGCAACCCGCTCTTGGAGCGGCCCGCTGGGCCATTCAAAAAAAAAAATTTAAAGTAAAAAAAAAACGAGTCGAAGGGCCGACCCGCTCCCAAATAATGCGCAGGCTCGTGCAAGCTGATGCGGGGGCAGGCAGCGGGCGCCCGCCCCCCAAGGCTTCGACCCGAAGCCCGTTTCCGCATTTTCGAAGCGCAGGCGTGTGCTGGAGGATTTTGCGGGTCGGGCGGCAGCTGACCCGACCCGCAATGCTGCTAATAGAGCCTGGGATGCAAAAATTGCTGGGATTTTCGATTTTTTTGGTTTCTCTTCGGTTTGGCTTGCTGTTTTTGAGTTTTTAGGGTTCTAGGGGGGTTTCTTCTTCCCCAAAGCTTGGGCTTGGGCTTGGGATGCCATGGGAGCTTGAGGAAGCTTGGAGCTTGGAGGAGCATTTGGGAGAGGAAGATTTTCATCTTGGAGTGACACTTGGGTGAAATTTCTCCAACCTCTTGTATATTTGATTTAGGGTTTTGAGTTGTAAATTGGATGTTAATTTTGAGTAAAGATTACTCCTTTTTCACCATGATTCTCTAAATTTTGCTTGTGTGGTTGTGTTGTGTGATTGTTGTTGTTGGGTTGTAAAAATTCATCTCTAGCATGTGTTTAACTTCTAAATTTGTGGATGAAACTTTGAGTAGGTTTGTTTATTGGAATCATAAGGGGAAATCCTAAGAGAGGATCATCCTAGCGGACCCTCTCTAATGTGCTCATTGTCGATTACTCACGAGTTTCATTCATTACTTATTGCACCTCACACGTTCGATGAAATGCCGCATCCTCCGATTGATCGTCCCTTAGCCGGGAGATCAATTGAGTTATATTTGGGATGAATTCTCACGCCCACGGCCTCATTCACACACACACCACATGAGTCCTCCTCGTTGCTTGCCGATTCGGCTCTCCACCCTTAGTGCGTAGGTTAGGATTTTTGTAATTTCACCACACTTTTTCCCACTCATCCACCGTTAGCGAGGTGGTTGTTTCACGCTATTTCCTTTCTTTATCGATCAATTTTGTGAATATAGAATGACTTTTCCCTGTGATCAGACCTGGTACTCACCGGTTATAAATTTATTGCATTGACACTCCTACGCTTGGGAGTGGAAGGTGTGCCACTTGCGCGTCCTCCCGTGTCAACAAATTGGTGCCGTTGCCGGGGACAACGGTTTCTATTATTAGCAATTTTTGATTGATTTTGAAAGTTTTAGTGTGATACTTCTATCTCTTGATTGTTGTGTCTTTCCATTTTATTTATTTTCTTCTTATTGAGTCTTTTGGTTGTTTATTTTCATTTTCTTTGAAATTTTTTTAAACATGGCTTCATCTTCAAATTTTTCCGACTTTGATTTGGAGGATATCCCACTTCCGCCATACTTCATGGTTCGGTGTGGGAGAACCCTCATTTACATTTGAAAGAGTTTGAAGATTGGATATTTTCATGTCTTGGTGGGAAAAATTTTGATGATTGGATATACTTTAGATTTTTTCCCTCTACTTTGCATGATGATGCTAGATTGTGATTTGATTCATTGTCTCTCGACTCACATTTTACTTGTTTGTCATTTCAGGCTGAATTTCTCCGAGTATTTTTGCCTATCTTTTTTGAGCAGGTACAGGGGCGGCAGGCCATGGAGCAGTACATAGCGAGCTTTGTCCAAGCTGAATGGGAGGCCTACCATCAGGCTTGGCAGAGGTTCACTGATTCGGTGCTTGCATGCCCACACCAGAGCTTTCACGAGAATCATCTTCTGCAGATCTTCTACACAGGATTATCGCCATCTTGGCGGGATTTCGTGCAGATGAGCTGCGGTAGAGAATTCTTTGATTATTCGACCGAGGATTCATGGTGTTACCTGAGGGACCTTGCAGAGTGGGAGCAGACTGTGCCATTTAGAGAGCCGTCACTTGGATATGAGGATGATGGTCAGTCTCAGTTTCTACTTCAGGATGCAGAGCAGTAGGTCTAGGACCAGCCTGAGGAGCCAGCTGAGGGCTCATTCCATTACGGCCCTACGGAGGAACAAGCAGAACATGATAATGGGGCACAGTGGAGCCAAGTATAGGAAGCTGAATGTTTATATTTTGAGGAGTCGGAGGAGACAGATGATGGAGTGCGTGTCGACCACGACGGTGACACGATGTTTTTTCACTTTGAGGTTGAGGATGAAGCAGATGTGCATGATGGCCGAGAGCAGATCGAGGACACCATGGGGCCTGAGCCACAATCCACTTCAGAGTTAGCTTCACAGGTCGAGGCGATTGAGTACCTATGGAGGACGACTGAGATGAACTATTTCCGGGATGACGAGGATGATGCGTGCTTGGATTTGCCCGAGACGAGTCTACCTCCAGTCCTATCACAGATGTCACTTCCCTCGCCTCAGGATGCGCACTTGCCAGTCATCGAGGAGGTTTGTCAGGAGCAGTTACCAGTTGTGGGGAGTGCCGCAGATATTGTTGATGTTGATCTCGAGGAAGAGGATAGTGACGGGGATTGCGAGATGGTATATATTGAGCCTGAGCTACCTCATACTCCAGTTTTCTCTCTACAGCCACTTCCACCTCCTCCTGAGGCAGAGTGTCATGCCACACCTAGTGACATTTTTCTGGGAAGTTTCCACCATCTCATGCCTTGCAATTCTGAAGCCCAATTTACACTTCCGCATATTTTTGCTTCAGATTGTCGTCCATTTCATTTACATTCTTTTATTTGTTTTGACGACCCGTTTTGGAATGCTTTTGCAGTGCATGAGGACATGACTTGGATTGATGCAGCTCGTCTTCCACATGACATATATTATCCCAAGGGGACGCTGGGAGTTGCATTGCTGGAATCCAAAGAGGCCGGTGGCGGCCTTGCTCCAAAGCAGCTGGCAGAGGAGCATAAGGATATGATCGAGTAGTTGCCACCGCCGTTATACATACGAGATCCTCCATTTGCCACGGTGTGTTCTTTCCAATAGTGTAAATAAATAAATGTTTTATTTTAGTACTTTCGTATGCTTCTCTTTTCTTTTTAAATGATCTTTTGCCGAGATCTAATACTCTTCCAACATTGAGGACAATTCTTATTTTAAGTTGGGGGGAGAGTTTTAGAATCTTTAGATTGTTAGGATTTTGATGTTAGCTAAATTTTTTTTGAGATGCCTCCATTTTGCCCTCATTCCATGAACGTCATTGCATATCATATTTTGGCCTCCTTGTCCATACGCCGCTTGCTTTGTGTTTAGTCTCTACATGCTTTAATGACATGCAATTTTTTCGGATTATTAGTTTGGCATCAAACTTATGGATGTTTGATTGGCGTATTTTAATTTCTTTTACAATTTGGATTCAAATGCTAATATGCCATGTATGAGACTATTTCATATGTCGTGATGCTCTCTTTGAAACAATTTGGGAAAAGTTTGGTGTAAGCGATTTCATGTTGGGATGAATGGCTTAGTTTTTAATTAGATTGGATATGGCCATATGATGCATGCTTTGTTTTCTTCTTAGGAGTGGGTGGATGAGTTGATAATTCATGTTTGGAATGAAAAAGAGAGTTATATAAGTGAATGTTTCTTTCTAATCAAATTGAGTAGCCGGTGCCCCACGAAACATTGGGGAGGACGCCAAAGATGAGATTTAGGGGATCATTCCATCCCTTTGCCTATATAGAGTTATCGCGTGTATGCAAAGGTGGCGTGTTTGCATTTCATAGCGTTATCGCATGAATGCAAAACATAAACATCAAAAACAAAAAAACATGAAAAAAAGAAAAAGAAAAAATGAATGAATAATGAAAGAATAAGCAACATGAGTGATGCAATCTCATCTCCCACAACTTAGAGAAATTTCTTTTGTTTTGGCCACTTCCATGAAAATTAGAAACTTTCCCATTTGTGATATATCCCAAAGAATGCGATACGGTGCTTATTTCCTTACTTTTCTTTGAATTGGATTGATGAGAATGTCATTTGTTGTTTACTTTCATACATTGGGTATATTGGCTTTGAAATCAATTGGAAATACCATTTTGGGGGTGTGCCATGATGATATCTTGAGTTGGTGCATGTTTTTCCATTTAATCCGAATTTATCGCAAATTTTGCTAGGGACTAGCAAAAAGCTAGTTCGGGGGTGTGATTCGGGGAGAAAAGTGTATATTTATACCCCCTAATTACCCCCATTTTGTGCTAAAGATTACACTTAATCGTGCTCTTTTGGGTATATTTTCGCTTTATGTCATTTTTAGGGCTTAATCTCATTCTTGGCACAAAATATAGATTTTACCGTCTTTATTGGCTTTCTAATATTTTTCATGTGCTCCTGATATTATTGTGATCTTATTGTCAATTTTTGAGAATTCTTTGAGCAATGGATTATTTTATATGATTATTGGAATTCAATATTGTGTTTTAATAGTCATTATATTAATTTCATCATCAATTGGACTAATTTCTCCTTCTCCTATTTTTCAGGTACTCCTGGGAGTCTTTGGGATTTCCTAGAATTTTTTCGGATTTTTCTGAGATTTCTAGGTATTTTTTTGGATTTATATGGAGGAGAAATGAGGTTTAAAAGCAAAAAAAAGGGGATTTACTGGGGGCGCCACGTGGCGCCGATCGCCCTACATTTGAGCCGCAGGCTGCCGATGTTAATTTTAAAAAATATATATATAAGGCCTTACAGCGGCCTGCTCATGGAGCGGGCCGCTGTGCCATTCAAAATAAAAAAAATTAAAAGTTAAAAAAAAAACGAGACGAAGCGGACCGACCCAGCTGCCGGCCCGCTCCCAAATAATGCGCAGGCTCGCGCAAGCTGATGCGGGGGCGGGCAGCGGGCGCCCGCCCCCAAGGCTCCGACCCGAATCCCGTTTTCGCATTTTCGAAGCGCATGCATGCGCTGGAGGATTTTGCGGGTCGGGCGGCAGCTGACCCAACCCGCAATGCTGCTAATAGAGCCTGGGATGCAAAAATTGCTGGGATTTTCGATTTTTTTGGTTTCTCTTCGGTTTGGCTTGCTGTTTTTGAGTTTTTAGGGTTCTAGGGGGGTTTCTTCTTCCCCAAAGCTTGGGCTTGGGCTTGGGATGCCATGGGAGCTTGAGGAAGCTTGGAGCTTGGAGGAGCATTTGGGAGAGGAGGATTTTCATCTTGGAGTGACACTTGGTGAAATTTCTCCAACCTCTTGTATATTTGATTTAGGGTTTTGAGTTGTAAATTGGATGTTAATTTTGAGTAAAGATTACTCCTTTTTCACCATGATTCTCTAAATTTTGCTTGTGTGGTTGTGTTGTGTGATTGTTGTTGTTGGGTTGTAAAAATTCATCTCTAGCATGTGTTTAACTTATAAATTTGTGGATGAAACTTTGAGTAGGTTTGTTTATTGGAACCCTAAGGGGAAATCCAAAGAGAGGATCATCCTAGCGGACCCTCTCTAATGTGCTCATTGTCAATTACTCACGAGTTTCATTCATTACTTATTGCACCACACACGTTCGATGAAATGCCGCATCCTCCGATTGATCGTCCCTTAGCCGGGAGATCAATTGAGTTATATTTGGGATGAATTCTCATGCCCACGGCCTCATTCACACACACACACACACACACACCACATGAGTCCTCCTCGTTGCTTGCCGATTCGGCTCTCCACCCCTAGTGCGTAGGTTAGGATTTTTGTAATTTCACCACACTTTTTCACACTCATCCACCGTTAGCGAGGTGGTTGTTTCATGCTATTTCCTTTCTTTATCGATTAATTTTGTGAATATAGAACGACTTGTCCCTGTGATCAGACCCGGCACTCACCGGTTATAAATTTATTGCATTGACACTCCTACGCTTGGGAGTGGAAGGCGTGCCACTTACCCGTCCTCCCTGTTGAGTATTGGACTTCTCCCTACTTGGTGTTAATGATGAGAAAACCTAAATACTTGTGACTAATCCCCTATTTTGTAGTTAATCCATTGTCTAAGCTATTTATGAAGATCTACTAGGAATGGATGACTCACAAACTTCATTGAAGGCAAATGACATGAATTGGATGATCGTAGATAATGATTGAAGCTCCGTGAAGACTTCAAGCTCATAAGATGGAAAGAAGAGATTATTCGTCAATGTAATTTTCTTTTATCTCTTCTAGTATGTAGCTTAGAAGTAGAACTTTGATGGAGCACTCACACACATCTACATTCAGTCATAGGACTTCATTAGATCAATTGTCCTTTGATCCCAATTCATTTCTTTATTGACTGTGCTAGGATTGTTTATAACAGTCAACTGCTGAACAGTTTACAGTCGCCTGTCTCAAAAACAGTCGACTGTGTTTTGTTCTACAGTCGCCTGTTATGCACAGACTATTACAATATAGTTTTGGGCCTTCTCTGATTATTTCGCACATGCTACTGATGAACTATACACAGGCACCTGTTCAAGTGACAGT
Source organism: Scilla litardierei (assembly GCA_030789695.1). Classification (NCBI taxonomy): domain Eukaryota; kingdom Viridiplantae; phylum Streptophyta; class Magnoliopsida; order Asparagales; family Asparagaceae; genus Scilla; species Scilla litardierei. The sequence goes on along the minus strand of CM061135.1, from coordinate 100,064,072 downwards.
CGACTGTGTTTTGTAAATCAGTCGCTTGTTTATCCTTTTCCCAAACTCTGTTTGATCTGACTTTTACGGCCAGTCGACTAATACTGTATATACAGTCGACTGTCTCTTGGATCAGTCGACTGTCTATGCTGCAACAGTCGTCTATCTGTGAGTCATTTCTTTGACTCAACTCTCTGGAAATTTCTCAGGCTTTTGACAGTCGTCTGTTTAAGGATTTACAGTCGCCTGTTCTGATTAACAGTCGACTGTGTATCTTGCATCAGTCGTCTGTCCTGTTACTTGTGAGATTTCCAGTATTAGTCTAACTTATCCATCTCTCGGCCAGTCGCCTATCGAAGAAATTACAGTCGCCTGTTGGTTTAACAGTCGACTGTCTTTGCTTTATCAGTCGACTGTCCACGTGGTAAGTTACCGTTATGAATTCTCACCTACCCTTGCTGACTGTGCAACAGTCGACTGTGGATTGTTCAACAGTCGACTGTCGCGAGTTCAGATTCTATCCGTTGAGATTTTTCTCACAGATTCCAATTGGGTTTTTGCCTAAACTGTTTTGTGGATTTGAGAAAACTATAAATAGAGCACTTACTGTTCCATTGGAAGGTTACTCATTCATTGCAAAATCTCTCAAGCTTTCATTTCCAAAGATCAAAGCTCTCAAATCCAAAGCCCTAAGTATTTCTAAATCTTGTTCTCTTGCTCTCCAACCTAGAACCAAAGAGTGATCTTCTAGGCAATTGGTGCAGTCAAGTGAAAGGGCTTCTCCTCTCTTCCAAGAGAGTTCTTCAACACACATCACACTCCACCTTCAAGTTCTACTTCAAGGCATAGGTGATTGTAAGTGTTGTTTTCATTATTTCATAAGTTTTGTTATTTGAGTTGTGCTCTCAGTTGTGAGAGTGGTTTTGCTTGCTCCCTGGTTGTGGGAGTCAAGGACATCGATTGTATTCGATTGCACTTGTAGGGTTGCTACAAGTGGGCTTTAAGGAAACCTCAAGTTAGGGTTCTAACTTGAGTATCCGGTGGTATCCGGGTGGTTGGGACATAGGATTACCGGGAATAAGTCGGGAGTTGACTTGGGTAATCCGAACCCTTGAAACATCTCTGCGTTTGCGTGTGTTTCATTTTGGGTTGTTTTTCTATTCCGCACTATTTGTTGGATTGCATTTTATTTGGCGTAAATTCCTTTTAAATTTGCATAAACACTATTCAACCCCCTTCTAGTGTTTTCCCCATAGACATGGTCCTTACAATTGGTATCAAAGCGCAAGGTTATATCTATGGCATCCAACAACAATAACGTACTTCCGCCTCCTTCATACATCAATCACGATCATGATGGAGCGTCCACACTTTTCAAAGGTCAATCTACGGTACGTCCTCCACGTTTCAATGGTACTAATTTTGGCTATTGGAAGTGTAGGATGGAGACATTCCTTAGGAGTGCTTCACTATGGAGAACTCTCCACAAGGAGTACGTCGAGCCCACCGAAGAGGATTTCAAGAAATGGACGACTTCCGAGAAGTCCGTCGAAGTCAACAACGCTAAAGCAATGAACACTCTTCATTGTGCGTTGGACCCGAATGAGTTCAACAAGATATGCACATGTAAGAGTACATATCAAATTTGGAACCATCTCATCGTTACCCACGAGGGAACGAACAAGGTAAAGCTTTCAAAGTTATATGTTGCCGTACAAAACTTCGATTTGTTTCATATGCAGGATAATGAGACCATTGCATCGATGTACGGACGCTTTACCGACCTCACAAATGAATTGGAAGCACTTGGCCAAATATACACCGAACCTGAAAAGGTAAGGAAGATCATCATGGGGATGACCTCCAAATGTGAAAGAAGAGCAATCGCCATCGAGGAGGTCAATGACTTGAAGAACTACACCGTGGTGAATCTGATCGGGACTCTAATGTCTTATGAGGTAAGACGAGAGAACCGATTAAAGATTAGAGCAATGATGAATCCTTCGGAGGCCAAGAAGAAGGCCTTGGCATTCAACGCCAATTCATCATCCTCCGATAGTGAGGAATCCGAGAACGAAATGGATTTGGGTGCAATGGCCCAAATGGCGAAGAAGTCCCAACACTTCTTCTACAAAGGTAAATTTTCCTCAAATAAACGTTTTGAGTCTACTAATGCTACTTTCTCTCTTTGTTATAAGTGTAATAAGCCAGGGCACATCAAGGGGGATTGCCCAATGCTAAACAACAAAGAGAAGTGGAAGGCACCGAAGTACCACAAGTCCGATAAGAATAAGAGAGACAAGAAGAAAGGACTCGTAGGTACCTTCGACGACTCAAGTGATGACTCATCAAGCGATTTCGATGATGAGAAGGGTGAGAGTGCCCACATGTGTTTCATGGCCTTAGAAGACCCACTCTCCGATGAGAGTGATTCCTACACAGATGAAACCGAGGTAACAATGGATGAACTTCGCATAGCTAATGAAGAACTATTTGCTAAATACCAATCTTTAATGCTTAAGTATACTAGCTTAAAGAAATCAAATGTTAGCAAGTCATCCATTCCATGCATTATCAACAATGACACCATTGTTGATACTTTAACTCTTGAGAAAGCAAACTTAGCTTCTCAAAATGTCACATTGAGAGATGAGGTGAATTCCCTCAAATCTCAACTAGATCAAATACATCCTAAGGATAATAGTTATCTAGTTATACGTCACACATAATTGAGTTTAGAGAACGATTCTCTTAAAACTCAAGTGCACGAGCTCAAATCACGGGGTCCACTTTGGATCCAATATTTCTTCTATTAAGGAGAAATATGAGCTCATGTCCTCCCGTATTGTGAGATTCAATAAGGGAAAAGGACAATTGGATGATTTGCTAGCAAACCAGTTTCCGGCCACACATCGTGTTGGTCTGGAGTTTGTGAAAGCCAATGCATCTAATGATCGCACCTCCTATAGTGGTGTCACTATAGACTTTGTGAGGCCTTCCTCCGGTGCATCCACAAGTGGTGTCAAAGACACTATAGGTAGCAAACCTACCAAAAAATTCACCACTTCACCTTCTCTTCCTTTTGGCAAGAAACCCACTAAGGGTGGAAACCAAAAGTAAGACCATGCTTACATGTACACTAACACTCATCCACGTAGGAAATCTCCTACTTCACAAGTGGATAATCATGACACTTTTTATGCTCCACACCCACGGAAATGTACACAACCACACATGAGAAATACTCATGTACATGCTCCTATACACCTGTATGCTCATACACATCATTCTTTCATGTATGCTCATCCTCCACATGTCATGCATGATCCATATGCTTCATATAATATGCATGTTCCCAAGCATACATATCATCCTAGAATGTACAATGCATATCCTCCACCACATCTCTATGCTAGAAATCATGTTCCTAAGAAGCATGCACCACATAGAAATCCAACACATATGCATGCAATTAAGAAGAGGACTCCCAAGATTTACACTATTTGGGGTCCGAAGAACATTAGTCTAAATGATAGGAATGCTTATGTTGATTCCTATTTTCATGATGTGATTAAAAATAGTAATTATGTTGGGAAGCGGAAGTCCACTTGGACTTGGCTTCCAAAGGGCTAATCCCCTTGGACCCAACAAACATTGGGTACCATAAGCTTATTATCATATAGGTACCCAAGAGAAAGAAGAAGAGCAACAAAGGTCTTATTAGCTCTAAAGGGAAATGATGGATTCTTAATAGTGATTGCTCCAAACATATGACGGGAGATCCCTCATTGCTCTATGAAGTGATTAGCATTAATGATGGTGCAACAGTCACTTTTGGAGGTAATCAAAAGGGAACCATCATAGGAGTAGGTATCGTTGGTAATCTTTCCAAACACTTAATTACTAACGTTTATCTTGTTAGTGGTTTGTGTCACAATCTCATTTCCATTAGTCAACTTTGTGACAAAGGTTACAAGGTTAACTTTGGAGAAGGATTGTGTACTATTGTTGATTGTGATTCAAATTTTTTATTTTCCGGTATTAGGCGTAAAAATATTTATTATTTGAGCTTGCCTAAAACCGTAGAACATTGCTTAGTTGCTAACACAAGTGAACAACTATTATGGCATCGCCATTTTGGTCATGTTCACTTCAAGCACTTATATAAGTTAACTAAGCATGATCTAGTCAAAGGTTTTCCTAAGATTGCTTTTAATAAGAAAAACTTTTGTGATTCGTGTCAAAGAGGTAAACTAAGTAAATCTTCATTTAAGCTTAAAGAAGGGATTTCTTCTAAGAGGCCCCTAGAACTTCTTCATCTAGATTTATTTGGGCCAACTAGAACCGCTTCTTTAGGTAATGCACATTATGGATTAGTTGTCGTTGACGACTTTTCAAGATTTACTTGGGTTTCATTCTTAACTAATAAGAATGAAGCTTATGAAGAGTTTACCAAATTTGCAAAGAAGATTCAGAATTTCTTAGGATCCACCATTATCACTATCCGTAGTGATCATGTAGGAGAATTTGAGAATGAATCTTTTACTAAGTTTTGTGATGACACCGGGATAACTCATAATTTTTCCTTCCATCGAACACCACCACAAAATGGTGTTGTAGAGAGAAAGAATAAGACTCTTATTGAGTGTGCACGCACTATGCTCCATGATAGTCATCTTGGACTACAATTTTGGGCAGAGGCGGTGCACACGACATGTTATGTGCTTAATAAGATCCTAGTGAGACCCCGAACGAACAAAACTTGTTTTGAGTTGTTTTATGATAAAAAGCCTCAAGTAAAATATTTTCGTGTTTTTGGTTCAAAATGTTTTATAAAGAACACATTTGGTAATTTAGACAAATTTGAGCCAAGATCCGATGAAGGAATTTTTGTTGGATATTCCACACGTAGCAAAGCCTACCGGATATACAACAAAACTTCTTCAACGATTGAGGAATCTCTTCACATATCCTTTTATGAAGATTTTGATTTTCCTCATGTTGATGATGATAGTGTAGATACTCTTTGTGATTCTTTTAATAATGTTAAGATTAATGATTCTATTGTTGAGACTAACACTTCTAACGAAATTGTTGAAGTTGTTCCTAGTGATACAGGTATACCCAAAGCTTACCCGACCGTTCGCAATCATCCCCATAACCAAATTATTGGAGATATTGGTGTGGGTGTTCGAACGAGATCGAGAATTGAAGAATTCTCTCATTGCGCATTTGTCTCTACCATTGAGCCAAAGAACATCCAAGAAGCTTGTGAGGATAGCTCTTGGATAGTGGCATTGTAAGAAGAACTAATGCAATTCGAGAGAAACGAAGTTTGGGAACTCGTACCTCTTCCAAGTGGTCACCAAGTCATTGGGACCAAATGGATCTTCAAGAACAAGACGAATGAAAACGAGGTAATCACACGGAACAAAGCAAGGTTAGTAACTCAAGTCTACCGGCAAGAGGAAGGTATTGATTTCGAAGAATCTTTTGCCCCCGTAGCTAGATTAGAAGCTATTAGGTTGCTTTTATCTTTTTCATCCCATAAGAATTTTAAACTATTTCAAATGGATGTTAAAAGTGCATTTTTTAAATGGGTTTGTCAATGAAGAAGTTTATGTTTCTCAACCTCCCGGTTTTATTCATGAAAAATTTCCAAACCATGTTTTCAAACTTAAGAAAGCGTTGTATGGGTTGAGACAAGCTCCTAGAGCTTGGTATGATCGACTTAAGACCTTTCTTTTGAATTTAGGTTTTAAAATGGGAGAAATTGATTCTACACTCTTCATTAAAGATCATGAAAATGACATTCTTGTGATTCAAGTTTATGTAGACGATATTATTTTCGGTTCTACTAACTTTAATATTTGTCAAGAATTTTCCAAGTCTATGAAGGATGAGTTTGAGATGAGCCACATGGGAGAGCTCACCAACTTCCTTGGATTGCAAATTCGACAAATGGAGAATGGCACATTCATACATCAGACAAAGTACACAGGGGATGTTATTAAGCGATTCGGGATGGAATCGTCTTCGAGCAAAAGGACTCCCATGAGTACTACTACTCATCTACACAAGGATGAAAGCGGAAAAGATGTAGACGTTCGTCTATATCGAGGTATGATCGGTAGCTTACTTTACTTAACCGCTAGTAGGCCCGATATCATGTTTTTCGTTTGCCTTTGTGCTAGATATCAAGCTAGGCCTAAGGAGTCACACTTGATTGCGGTTAAACGAATATTTCGTTATCTCAATCAATCTCTAGACTATGGGTTACTTTACCCTAAATCTAGCACTATGAGTTAATCTCATATAGTGATGCCGACTTTGCCGGATGCAAGTCCGACAGGAAAAGTACTAGTGGCATTGCCATTTCTTAGGAAATTCCTTAGTTTCTTGGTTTTCTAAGAAATAGAATTCGGTGTCATTGTCCACGACTGGAGCGGAATATATTGCCGCGGGTCTTGCATGTGCACAAGTTCTTTGGATGAGACACACTCTTATGGACTATGGTGTCAACTGTGATACTTGCTCGATCATGGTTGATAACCAAAGTGCCATATGTCTTTCCAAGAATCCGGTACACCACTCCAGTACCAAACACATAGACGTGAGACATCATTTTATAAATGATCATGTAGCTAAGAAGGACATCATCTTAGAGTACATTGAAACCCAAAAACAAATTGCCGACATCATCACAAAACCTCTTAAAGAAGACTCATTTGTGAGGTTGCGTGGAGAATTAGGAATTATGGGTGAATATGAAATCTAGAAGCTTAATATACATGTTATAACACTTTTTGAGCTCATATCATCTTGTTTCCTATCTTCTTGTGATATATCATTTATATGTGTTTAAGAAAGGCAAATTGTGATCTATGTGATTTCTTGAGTTTCTTGAGATTGATTCTGGTGATTTGTGTTTCAATTGATGTAGTGTTTTTAAATTGTTTTTAATGAGTTAATGATTAGAGTATAGGTCCTAGGATGAGTGTTCGTATCCTTTGGATTTCTATCTCACTGTGTATTTTTGGACCAGGACAGACAACTGTTTTTCCTTCGACAGTCGACTGCCCTACTCTTTCATCTCTGTCTGAAAATTTGTATCTTTCGCACAGCCGACTAATGACTGTTTTCCAGTCGACTGTTATTTTAACTGGCGATTGTACTGTAGTCATCAGGCGACTGTTCTCTCTGTCGAAATTTTACAGTGCTCTCTGTTGTTTTGATGAACTGTATTGATTCTCGGCCAGTCGACTGCTGAGTATATTACAGTCGACTGTCCAATGGACAGGCGACTGCATGTTACTTTCCAGTCGACTGCCCTTCTTTCTGAGCTTTATTGTTATCACTTCATCCAGTCGACTGACTTTTGTTCATCAGTCGACTGTCTACTGTTCGAGACGGTTCACTGCTTTGATCTGAGCCGTCGATTTTTTGATCCAACGGCCCAGATTATTTCCCTCTTTCATATATACGTCGAGACTGTTCTTTTCATCTCTTGCGATTCTCTCTCCTCCGATTGAAACCTTCGACTTCCCGCTCGTTTTCTCTGCCGTTGCCGTCGATCTCCGCCTTCCCGCTCGTCGATTGCTTTGTCTTTGCTTTTTCGTGCATTCTCAACTTGGTTTCTCTCTCTCTCTCTCTCTCTCTCTAGTTTTTCTCTCGATTCATTTTCTTTCGATTTCTTTGCACATCGTTTCTCTCTCTCGATACCAAGGGAAAAGAGAAGATCATTGCTCCTAAACGACCTAAGGCACCCAAGAAACCTATAGCGAAGAAGAAGAAACCCTACAAAGCCCGAACCAAGCATGTCGAGTCTCCCGTGCATTCTTCTTCGCAGGGATATTCTCCTTCTGCTTCTTCTTCCGATGCTCAGCCACTGATTCACCGTTAGCGGAAGCCCATTGGTGTTACCATCAATGAGCCTACTGCTACCGCTTCCCATCAGTCTGCTTCGAGCTCTGGAGAAGAGCCTCCTGTTGTACCCCCTTCTGATCCCCTTGTTCCTCTTTGCCGAGATGATCTTTGTTTGGCAAAGTTCTACTCTCTCTTATGGATCACGCTTCTTAGGGAGTGGTACATCGCCTTTTCAGCCTTTACTGCTGAGAGACTCTCTGACATCTTATCTGCTACTCACCTGGCCGATCTTTTTCGCTTCTCTCAGAGCGAATCTCCCAGAGCTTACCCATTTTTGGTGAAACTCTTCTATGCGAACCGCGTTCGCCGTAAGTATTCCTCTACCGGCATCCTCGATATTGTCGTCCAGGGAACCCATATTCAGATCACTCCCTCACTCTTAGGGACTATTCTTAGGATTCCCTCTGTTGGTTCCCTTCCCTCTGATATTTGCATCTCCGATATTGACGACCTTAACCAGTCTGTCCTCTGGGATATGTTTCGAGAGGTACCTTTAGCCCTTGATTCGGGTGTCAGGTCATCTATGTTTTCTGCGAGAGGTTGGGCAGTTCACCTAGTGGTGAAGTCCAACATCCTGCCGAGGTATGGATCATCTGACCAGCCGTCTCAGGATATCCTGAAGTGTATGTATGCTATTTTCTCTGGCATGCCCGTGAACTGGGCCGGTGTCCTCCTTGATAGGATGGAGAAGGTTGAGTTCACGAACTCCTCGTCTCACATTCCTTACGGTGGTCTTTTAACTCTTGTCTTCCGTCATTTTGGTATTGATTTGACTCGTTACGAGCCCATGCCCTTTGATCCTCTCCTCGACGCTTCTGCAAAGTCAAAATCTTCTTCGGCTCTGCAGACTGCCTCGAAGAAGAGGAAATCTACTTCAGCTCCATCATCCTCCACTGGTCCTCCAGCTGACCTGCCTTCCACCTCTGCTCCACCATCTCGTGATATTCTTTTGGAGATGGTCTCTGGACTTTACAGATTGATGTCTCTTTCTTTCCTCCATCAGGGAATATCCTTCCATGAGGATCTGAGACAGTTTGTTTCCCAGCTTTATGTGCCTCCTCAGCCCACTGATGTCGTTGAGCATCTTGGTGTAGCTTCTACTCACGATGTTGCTGCTGCTGCTGTTGCTACTGCTCCTTTTGACCCTCCTCCAGAGGATACACCTGCTGTCACAGAGCCTGCTTCTTCTTCTGCAGCCCATGGAGACGCTCACTCTTAGATAGGTGTTTGTGTGGTGTTAGCTTGGTGATGGTTGTATTTTGATGTATGATGGATTTTTTATGATATATTTATCTTCATTTCTGTATGGTGATGTACTTCGATGTTGTCATGATGATGTATTTTTTGTCTTGATCATGATGTATTTTTGTGATGGACATGTAGATGTCCATCCGTTGATGTACTCATCGTTTATATATATCTATATATGATGTTGCTGTTTATCTTGTGTCACACTATGCTATACTGCTTATCTTATTTGTGTGATGTATGTTATGTTGTCTCCATGTATGCTATACTCTCTCTGATGTGCTTTTGAGACAATATATGAATTTGATATTCGATTTTCCATGCTATCTCTGGTATGATGCATTTGTGAAATCACTTTTGAAACTATTTTTGTGTGTACATCTAAAATGTTGATATTGGACTTCAATTCCATTGCTCACATGTGTATATGATGTGATTTTATGAGATTTGATTCTATATATCTTTATACTCCTTGATTGTTGTTAGTTCGCATTTAGCACTGTTATTGTTGTTGTTATTTGCTCCCACCTTTTTGGATAATGCCATAGGGGGAGAGAAATAAACATACAAGATTCATTATGAATGTGCTAAGTATGTTCTAACACTTGAATCTAAGATTGAAGTTGCCTTAGATTCAGGGGGAGTAAGATTACAATGAATAGGGATTGTAATTCCTAGATTTTTTTGAATTTATATTCATGCATTTCTTACTCATTCGCTTCAATTGATATGTAGATGACCAAATATTTGTTGACTAACTTGATTGGCATCTATGTAGGGGGAGTAAGTTTTCATTGCGCACAATTATTTATCTTTTTGTTTATGTTTGTTTGTCATCATCAAAAAGGGGGAGAATGTTGAGTATTGGACTTCTCCCTACTTGGTGTTAATGATGAGCAAACATAAATACTTGTGACTAATCTCCTATTTTGCAGTTAATCCATTGTCTAAGCTATTTATGAAGATCTACTAGGAATGGATGACTCACAAACTTCATTGAAGGCAAATGACATGAATTGGATGATCGTAGATAATGATTGAAGCTCCGTGAAGACTTCAAGCTCATACGATGGAAATAAGAGATTATTCGTCAATGTAATTTTCTTTTATCTCTTCTAGTATGTAGCTTAGAAGTAGAACTTTGATGGAGCACTCACACACATCTACATTCAGTCATAGAACTTCATTAGATCAATTGTCCTTTGATCCCAATTCATTTCTTTATTGACTGTGCTAGGATTGTTTATAACAGTCGACTGCTGAACAGTTTACAGTCGCCTGTCTCAAAAACAGTCGACTGTGTTTTGTTTTACAGTCGTCTGTTATGCACAGACTATTACAATATAGTTTTGGACCTTCTCTGATTATTTCACACATGCTACTGATGAACTATACACAGGCGCCTGTTCAAGTGACAGTCGACTGTGTTTTGTAAATCAGTCGCCTGTCTATCCTTTGCCCAAACTCTGTTTGATCTGACTTTTACGGCCAGTCGACTAATGCTGTATATACAGTCGACTGTCTCTTGGATCAGTCGACTGTCTATGTTGTAACAGTCGTCTATCTGTGAGTCATTTCTTTGACTCAACTCTCTGGAAATTTCTCAGGCTTTTGACAGTCGTCTGTTTAAGGATTTACAGTCGCCTGTTCTGATTAACAGTCGACCGTGTTCCTTGCATCAATCGTCTGTCCTGCTACTTGTGAGATTTCCAGTATTAGTCTAACTTACCCATCTCTTGGCCAGTCGCCTGTCGAAGAAATTACAGTCGCCTATTGGTTTAACAGTCGACTGTCTTTGCTTCATCAGTAGACTGTCCACGTGGTAAGTTACCGTTATGAATTCTCACCTATCCTTACTGACTGTGCAACAGTCGACTGTGGATTGTTCAACAGTCGACTGTCGCGAGTTTAGATTCTATCCGTTGAGATTTTTCTCACGGATTCCAATTGGGTTTTTGCCTAAACTGTTTTGTGGATTTGAGAAAACTATAAATAGAGCTTTTACTGTTCCATTGGAAGGTTACTCATTCATTGCAAAATCTCTCAAGCTTTCATTTCCAAAGATCAAAGCTCTCAAATCCAAAGCTTTAAGTATTTCCAAATCTTGTTCTCTTGCTCTCCAACCTGGAACCAAAGAGTGATCTTCTAGGCAATTGGTGCAGTCAAGAGAAAGGGCTTCTCCTCTCTTCCAAGAGAGTTCTTCAACACACATCACACTCCACCTTTCAAGTTCTACTTCAAGGCATAGGTGATTGTAAGTGTTGTTTTCATTATTTCATAACTTTCGTTATTTGAGTAGTGCTCTCGGTTGTGAGAGTGGTTTTGCTTGCTCCCTGGTTGTGGGAGTCAAGGACATCGATTGTATTCGATTGCACTTGTAGGGTTGCTACAAGTGGGCTTTAAGGAAACCTCAAGTTAGGGTTCTAACTTGAGTATCCGGTGGTATCCGGGTGGTAGGGACGTAGGATTACTGGGAACAAGTCGGGAGTTGACTTGGGTAATCCGAACCCTTGAAACATCTCTGCGTTTGCGTGTGTTTCATTTTGGGTTGTTTTTCTATTCCGCACTATTTGTTGGATTGCATTTTATTTGGCGTAAATTCCTTTTAAATTTGCATAAACACTATTCAACCCCTCTTCTAGTGTTTTTCCCATAGATAGGGTCCTTACACTCCCGTGTCAACAACATGGATGTATCTAGGTATATCTACAAATGTGTATGTGTATAAGTATACTAGCCTTATGACTTGTGATTGTTGTGTGTTTAGATATCGTGTGAGCATGAATGTATATAGTTATATATATAATTTAAGGAGTGTGTGTGATTACATGTATAAGTGTATGTATCAAGGTATACATATATGTGTATCCATGTAGTAGCATATATCCTTGAACATATACTTGTGTGTATCTCTATGTAAGTGTACATATACCAAGTATACTCACGCATGAATGCACAACAATATCTATACACTCACTTTACTCAATATATATATATGTGTGTGTGTGTGTGTGTGTGTGTGTGTGTGTGTGTGTGTGTGTGTGTGTGTGTGTGTGTGTGTGTGTGTGTGTGTGTCTGGGAGTATCCTAGTGCGAAACAATTGGTGCACTCAAAAAGGGAGTTCGGCAATGCAGATCCTGGTTAGCAATTTAAAACACTTGAAAGGGGCTCTAAAATTCTGGTCGGCAATTCAAAGATCTAATCTTAACTCCCATGCATATCATCAGGATCTGGAAGAATTGCAACAGACCCGTTATCTTGCTACTGATTCTTCTATTCAAGAACTTGAAAAAAGGCCTCTTTTAATCTTGCCCATTCTTTGGATGTTGAGGAGGAGGATTTGCGTCAAAAAAGCTGGCAAAATTGGCTAACTTTAGGGGATAGGAATTCGAAGTTTTTCTACACAGCTGTGAAGTCCAGAATTTCTCACAACAATCTTAGTCATCTTATTAATGTTTATGGTGAAAGGAATCCTGGTATAGATGCTCTAAGGAAGGAAGCTCCCCTGTTTTGCAATAATCTATAAAATCAAAATGATTATTGGAATGCCTTTCCAAATCTCATCCCCAAACGAAAGCTCACTATGGAAGCTGCAAATTGGATTGAAATGCATGTTTCTGCACCTGAAATTAAAGCGGCAGTATTCCAAATTGGGAAAGATAAGGCACCCGGCCCTGATTGTTTCAATGCTTATTTTTCTCAGCATGAATGGGATGTTGTGGGTAAGGACGTTATATCTGGTATTTCTTCATTTTTCATTTCTGGCCTCATGCTCCCTCACGTGAATCACACTTTTCTTACATTAGTCCCTAAAAATGCCAATGCAACTGGGCTAGGAGATTATAGACCAATTGCGTGTTGCAATGTCATTTATAAAATTATCAGTAAAGTTTCATGCAACAGATTACGGCATGTCATCTGTGACTTGATCTCCCCCAATCAGGCGGCCTTTCTTAAAGGCATGCTTCTAGCTGATTGCGCTTTTATTGCACACGAGCAGATGCGAGATTTTAGTAATCCAATGGGGGCAGAACATATATGAAATTGGATCTCAGGAAAGCTTTTGATAGTGTGAACATGGAATTTATTTTTTTTCTTGTTACATCAGACGGGATTCAGAAGTAAGTTTATTAATTGGATTTCAGAGTGCATCTCCTCTCCAATGTTTTCAGTCTTAATTGATGGATCGCCTGAGGGATACTTTTCGTCCAACAGAGGGCTCCGATAAGGGGAACCTCTCCCCCCTTATCTTTTTGTACTAGTAATGGAGGCTTTCTCGCTCCTCATGGCTAGAGCTGAATCATCTTGTACCATTCAACCTTTCTGAAGAGCTGGGGCTATCTCCTACATCCTCTTCGCTGATGATCTTTTGGTTTTCTGTCGTGCTAACGCCCATTCGATGAAAGGCCTGAAAAATTTATTATCTGATTTTTACCTTTGCTCTGGGCTTCAAATTAACTGGGATAAACGCTTGGTTATTTTTAGTAAAGGAGTTATGAATCCCAGTGGGCCAACTGAAATTCTTGGAATTAGACACATATCTTCTTTTACTACTTATCTGGTGTTGCCTCTTTCATCAAATTATCCTAGGGCTTCCTTGTAAAGCCGACTGGTGGACAAATGCAAAAGGAGATTATTAGGTTGGTCTTCGTCGCTCCTCTCTATTTATGGAAGAATTGAATTGGTCCAGTCTTTTATTTATGGTATGGTTGCCTTCTGGATGCAAGTATACTGCATTCCTCCCACAGTGTTTCATACTATAACAGCTGCATGTAAGAAGTTCATATGGGGAAAACTCAACAGCTAGGCTTGGAAGAATTTATGTGTTCCTAAGAAAGGAGGAGGAGTCGGCTTAAGATTGCTGGAAGATCTGAATGTAGCCTCTGGTGTTCGGCTAACTTGGAGGCTTCTAGCCATAGATGGGGTCTAGGCGAACTATATGAGAAGTCATTATGTAGCTGCTTCTACTGGTTTTTACATTACAAAGGTGCATCCAACTCAATCAGGAACTAGGAAGTTCCTTCTTAAGTGTCGTAACATATCTCAAAAACTTATTAAACGCACTGTTAGCGATGGATCTACAACTTCGTTTTGGTACGATAATTGGCACCCTATGGGCCCTCTCTGTATGCTTCATAGTCCTGCGCCGAGAACTGAGAGGATGCGTGTAAGTGAATGTTGGACCACTGAAGGTTGGAGGGATATACCTATTATCCGGCCTTTACTACCTGTACTGCAGCCTATTTCTCTATGCAGCGGCCCAGACATTTGGACTTGGGTCCCTGGATAAACATGCTCCTTCCGCACAGCCTGGGAAGGGGCGTGTGATGCAAAGCCCACCTTTACGTATTATGAAACTGTATGGTATGGAAAGCACGTGCCTAAATTTTCCATATGCTTGCTGCGGGCTATTAGAAGTAAGCTACCAACTAAAGACAGGCTATATATGTCACGGTCGCTTTTCAATCGTATGTCTTTCTTGCACGTACTTTCCTGTCGTACGCGTATTTTTAGTTGCCACTTTTTGTAACCCAAACATGATGTGATATGTCGTTGTGACCCTCTAAAAGAATACTTATTTGTGGGATTTTTCGTGAACGTCATTTCATGGCTTATTCTCCTACAAAGCAACTTTGTTTGAAGGGGGGTTGTAACTTTAGACCTCGTCGTTTGGCCTTTTTATTTTTAGTTCCGTTTTCCATTACCCTAGCTTGTAACCGACCATCGTAGCCTTGATTCTCTCATTGACACGGTCGTCCCGATATTTTTACTATATTTTTCGGACACCGTTAAGTTGGCCTTTCACACTAGTCACTTTCAACTTGTAATTAGCCTAGCTAATCCCTAATTTCAAACCTTAATCAAATCACTTGGGATTTCATACGTATCACGAAATGTTTCCTAGCTAAAGGCCACACTAAAACTACTGATCACTCCATATTTTATACCTTTTTTCTGCATGTTTTCATTATGTTTTGATCGCCCATATTGCGTTTTTCACGATTATTCGACAATATTGCGATGCTTTTCACTATTTCTTATTTTTGTCGAATTTCAGGAAATATGGAGCGATTTGGAGAAAAAATGAGATCAATGAGTTTCACGCACTTTGGAGTGTCGCCCATGGCTTATTTGAGGACTTATCAGCGATGGAGGATGAGCGGAAGAAGAAGGAATTCGATAGGAGCGACGAGGAAGCAAATATGAGAAGAAATGAGCTCAGAAGCACATCACTCGGCCGAGCAAGACTGCTCATTCGGCCGAGTGACGGATCAGACTCGCCCGAGTAGAATGGATATGCCACGAAGATTTCAGACGTTCACTCGGCCGAGCATGGATTTCCGTTCGGCCGAGTATGAAAGTTCACTCGGCCGAGTCAATCAAGGAATTCAGACACAAAAGAGCCGAAGCTACTGGAAAATCCAACGAAGCTCACTCGGCTGAGCAAGATAGCTACTCGGTCGAATGAAGAATCCTACTCGGCCGAGCCACCCCGAGAGACGGACCCCTGAAAACCCCAAAGTTACTGTTATTTTACAGGGTTTGTCACTCGGGCGAGTGACAAGGGTCACTCGGCCGAGTGACCCTCTCCGCCTGCTACTAGGATTGCGAATTCTGGGCTGCGCAGGGGTAGTTTTGTCACGATTTTATGGACGATTTTGGCTTGTATTTAAGCCCTGTTTTTACCCTAGTTTTAAGGAGAGACTTGAATTATTTTTAGAGACTTTTTTTAGGTTTTTGACGGCTACTCTTTGGAGAAATCTCAGCTAGAAATCATTGGCTACTTCATTGGTTTGTTCTTTCTTATTAAAAACTCAATTTTTATGCATTATCTCTCTAT
This sequence comes from Scilla litardierei, assembly GCA_030789695.1. Lineage (NCBI taxonomy): Eukaryota > Viridiplantae > Streptophyta > Magnoliopsida > Asparagales > Asparagaceae > Scilla > Scilla litardierei. The sequence goes on along the minus strand of CM061135.1, from coordinate 100,048,078 downwards.
TGCAATGAATTGTGCCGTGATTATTGTTGTTATTTCTGAGATTTGCATGATGATTAGTGAGTAGTTCCGTTGTTCTAGGGCCTAGGGATGAACCCTATGGACCCGATCTTTTAAATTGTGAATAATTCATGGATTTATTGCTAGAATTGATAATGGTTAGGTTGTGATTGTTATATTACGGGTAGCTAGGAATTCATATCGATTGGGATTTGCAAGAGATTGGATCCCAATTGATAGGAAGGCCTAGATATTCGGTTTAGATTGATAATTGAATTTCTCTAGACTTGGTTTACAAGAGATTGGACCCAAGCTAGGATTTTTAATTATGAGTCTATATTAAAATTCGTTTGCAAGAGATTGGACGAATATGAATTATCACAATCTAGATTGTAGCTTGAGTTTGCACGAGAGTGGGCTCTAGATGCGATTGGACAATGATGTCGTTCTTCATGCTAGCGGCTTAGGCTAGGGTTTGCACGAGAGTGGATCCTAACCTAGGTTTGCTATAGACCGACAATAGCGCGAGAGCGTGAGCTTGGTTCTACTTTAAGTTGCGACTAGTTCACCTATATTCAAGCTTAGAAACAATGAAATCTATGATTCACAAGGATGAGAGACGGTCCGTAGTGGGGATTTCCTATCCCTAGACGTTTTATTATATTGATATTTCTCTGCTATTGAACGATTGTAACGATACACCAAATTACTCTTATTCTCTTGATAGCTAGGTAATTAAAGTGAGATACTGTCAATTGTCCACCCTGTGTTCGATACCCACTCGCCACTACACCGTGTGCTTGCGGTAAAACTACAATTCGTTTTTCGGGTGTACATCCGGACGCGATCAAGTTTTTGGCGCCGTTGCCGGGGAAGCCTTTTGACAGTGTTCGACTTTTCTTACCTGGTTATACCTCATTTTCTTTCTTTCTTATTCCTTTTTTACTTTGTTTAATGCCCAATTTACGTGCTCCCAGTATTTTCCATAGAATCTTAAGCAGGTAACATGGGAGACATGATCATGAGAACTGAGTCCAGTCCGGGAGATGAGGATTCCTTCGCAGATCTTCTAAAGGAGCTTGTGGATGAGGTCCAAACCACAGCAGCTTTTGCCATTAATATCGAGGACCCCATTGAGCAACTATTTCCAAGCTTTGTGATGGATCAAGTCTCCCCGGAAGGGACTATCGAGGGAAACATCAAGGTCGATGTGAGGGATTGCATGTTACATTTTGAATACAGTATATCATGCATCGAACAACACTACACTCCTGAGGAGACCAATTGGCACGCCGAGATTCAGGGAAGTACACTATATGACCCTCTCTCTGATATTTGTGAACTCACTGACACATCCCTTGATCTCAGGTGTGGATCGGAGCAGAGCAGTAACCCCATCAATGTCAACATAGAGCTGTGCAGTGTCTACTCCGATGCGCCGTCCTCACCAAGAAGCGAATCTGAGCCCACATGCGAGAACCCAGATGTCGCGGAAGAGGCCAAGCTTTCATAAGAAGAGGAAATAGGAGGTACATCGCCTCCCGAGGTAGAACTTAAACAATTACCTCCGAATTTAAGGTATGCTTTCTTGGGAAATAAATTGACCTATCCGGTAATTGTTAATGCCGCTCTCAACCATGACCAACTTGAAAGACTCTTAGATGTCATTAGGAGCCACAAGGATGTCCTAGGCTACACCATCTCTGATCTAAAAGGAATAAGTCCTAGGCTTTGCACGCATAGAATACACTTCGAAAACACTGAAGCCACCTCCATAGAGCCTCAAAGGCGGTTAAATCCTAACATGAAGGAGGTGGTTAAGAAGGAAATTCTGAAATTGCTTGAAGCCGACATTATTTATCCTATCTCTGATAGTAGATGGGTTAGCCCTGTTCATGTCGTCCCTAAAAAGGGAGTGACGACCGTTATAAAAAACGAAAAAGGAGAACCCATTTCTACACGTACTGTCACGGGATGGCGGATGTGCATTGATTATTGGAAATTGAATAAAGTCACCCGGAAAGACTATTACCCATTGTCCTTCATTGATCAAATGCTACAGCGCCTTGCTAAACATAAATACTTTTGTTATTTGGATGTGTATTCGGGATTCTTTCAGATCCCTTTGCATGAGGATGATCAAGAAAAGACTACTTTCACATGTCCTTATGGCACACATGCCTACCGAAGAATGCCCTTCGGTCTTTGTAATGCCACCGCCACCTTTCAAAGGTGCATGACGTCCATCTTTTCTGATTATATTGAAAATATTATAGAAGTTTTCATGGATGATTTTTCTGTTTATGGAAGTGAGTTTGATTCATGTTTGGCTAACCTCACTAAAGTCCTCAAAAGATGCCAACAAAATAATCTCACTCTTAATTGGGAAAAATGTCATTTTATGGTCACAGAGGGGATAGTTCTTGGGCACCTTGTTTCCTCTGGAGGGATTGCGGTTGATAAGGCGAAAATTGAGGTAATCGAAAAACTCCCTTCTCCTATTAATGTTAAGGGCATTAGAGGATTTCTTGGTCATGCGGGATTTTATCGCCGCTTTATCAAGGATTTTGCCTTAATTGCCAGACCTCTCATTTCCTTACTTGCTAAAGATGCTCCATTTGTCTTTTTAGGAGAGTGCTTGCAAGCATTTAATACATTGAAGGAAGCTCTCATTTCCGCACCCATTATACAACCGTCGGACTGGAGTCTTCCCTTCGAGCTCATGTGTGATGCGAGTGATCAAGCTATTGGAGCGGTGCTAGGACAAAGGAAGGACAAGAAGCTTCATGCAATATTCTATGCAAGCAAAACATTGGACGAGGCATAGAAAAATTACACCACAACCGAGAAAGAACTCTTGGCGGTTGTCTACTCCGTTGAGAAGTTTCGCTCCTACCTCCTTGGCTCCGAAGTAGTTATGCACACCGACCATGCGGCATTGAAGTATCTATTAAAAAAAATGAGGCCAAGCCACGGTTAATAAGATGGATACTTTTGTTGCAAGAATTCGACTTGGAGATTAGAGACAAGAAGGACACGGACAATGTTGTGGCAGATCACTTGTCTAGGCTTGTTTGTGACATGGAGGATGAAAGACTACCAATCGATGACACTTTCGCTGATGAGAGGCTATTCACCATAAGACCCAGAGAGGTGCCTTGGTATGCAGATTTCGTCAATTATTTGGCTTGTGGGATTAAACCATGTGGAATGCCCACACAACAAAAAAGGTGATTTATGCACGAAGTCCGAAACTATTTCTGGAAAGATCCGTATCTCTTCAAGATATGCAAGGACGGTATTATACGGAGGTGTGTTTCCAAGGAGGAGACAACATCTATCATTATGCATTGCCATAGCATGCCTTGCGGTGGACATCACGCTGCCTCCAAAACCACCGCAAAAATATTGCAGTGCAGGTTCTTTTGGCCAACCGTGTTCAAGGATACGCATGACTTCGTCAAGCATTGCGATAGATGCCAACGGACCGAAAATATACCGAAACAGAATGAGATGCCAATGAAGCCCATTTTGGAAATTGAGCTATTCGATTGTTAGGGAGTGGATTTCATGGGCCTTTTCCGTCAAGCAAGGGAAACCAGTATATCTTATTAGCGGTGGACTATGTCTCAAAATGGGTGGAAGCCATTGCCACCCCAACTAATGATGCAAGAGTGGTATCCAAATTCTTCAAGCAAAACATCTTCCCGCGCTTTGGAGTGCCACGAACTTTGATAAGCGATGGAGGGAGCCATTTTATAGAAAACAAGTTTGAGGCCATGTTGAAAAAGTACGGGGTGAATCATAGAATTGGCATGGCATACCACCCTCAAACGAGTGGACAAGTGGAGGTGTCGAACCGGGAAATCAAACAAATTCTAGAAAAGACCGTCGATAGATCTAGAAAGGATTGGTCCATGAAATTGAATGATGCGCTATGGGCATATCGCACGGCCTTCCGCACCTCCATTGGCACCACACCTTACCGACTCGTTTACAGGAAAGCTTGTCACTTGCCGGTAGAGTTGGAACACCGCGCATATTAGGTTATCAAGACCTTTAATTATGACTACAAGAGTGCGACGGTGAGGCGACTCTTGGACATTAATGAGCTTGACGAGATTAGGCGAGATGCTTACGAGAGCTCAAGAATTTACAAAGAAAGGACTAGAATCATCCATGACGCACGCATCACCGTTACGGATTTCAAGGTCGGAGACAAAGTCCTCCTATACAATTCTAGACTCCGACTCTTTCCCGAAAAGCTAAGATTGAGATGGTCCGGACCATTCACCATCAAGCACATACAACCGGGAGGAGCCTTTGAGTTGGAAGGAAAGGACATAGCCATATTCAAAGTGAATGGACAACGGCTCAAGCATTATTCTGAAGGAGCTCCTACCAGTGAAGTGAATCGCATATATCTACTCAATGGACGGTCCCATGAACTTTCACACCTCCGTGATGAGGTAATCGATGAAGCCATACCGCAGTCCATCGACGCCCTACACGATGACGGCCTTGAAGAAGGCCAACCTTCCAGCAATGGAGAAAAGTTGGAAGACCCTCCGGATAGCTCTTTGGGTGATGAAAAAGAAGACGACGCTGATGTCGCGAGAATAAGGGAGCTATGCAAGCTCTCCACGACCAACAATTTGAAGAAAGCTCCGCCGGATAAGAAAGCATCATCGCCGGTGAATAAAAAGATTGGTACAAGCTCTATCTTGGGGGACTTATCCCTCGACACCACCCATGATGAGGGGAAGCCAAGGAGTGACCACGAATATCAACAACCAAATCCAAGTGGCCTTCCCGGTAAATTTGACGGGCGCATCTCGTATGCGCCAAATATCACGCACTAAACGAAAATCATAAGGGGTCGAGCTCAAGACCTTAAACGAGCGCTTGTCGGGAGGTAACCCGACGGTTTTATATTGATTTTAGTTGAATTCTCTTTTTTGTTCTAGATTTTTCTTAGTGTTAGAGTCTAGAGTCGATAAAAATCGTGACGACGGGGCTCTATTTTTCATGACAAGAGATGGAGAACGAGAAATCATTCATATGGAGGATGACCATGGCAAGGGAGAGTGCTCCAGGAACACGCTCAGGCCTTAGGACGAGGAAGAAACTGACGGGAGCGAGAAAAACAGAGATTAGATCAAAATCAGAGAGCCGAGGCTAAAAATTGCAAGCCACTCGGCCGAGTGTACATGTCACTCGGCCGAATGAAGACTCTACTCAGCCGAGTAGAGTACCGATCAGGGAAGATCCTACAGACACACTCTCTGTTATTTTTTGTAGTTTACAGTACTATTGTCACTCGATCGAATGACTATGTTACTCGGCCGAGTGAATCAGATACCCTACGCGCTTCAAAAATCGCCGAGTGGCACTTGTCCATTCGGTCGAATGGAAAAAGTTACTCGACCGAGTCATATGTTTTGGGATATTTTGAAAAAAATTTATCGCCGAGCCATTCGGCCGAGTGAACGCGTCACTCGGCCGAGCCGGTAGTTCCTTATAAACTCACGGGCGCAACACGATTTCCCAAGCGCTCGAAAATTTCCCAATCTTTCGACCATCGCCCGAGCCACTTTGACTCCCAGCACCCGAACCCCCTACTCCTATCGCCTGAGCCATCACTGCACCGCCGACCGACGACCGTCGCCGGTCGCCGACACCGCCACGCCGCCGATCATCGCCGGCGCCATCCCTCTCGCCGCCGCTAATCCCCATTTCGCCCGAATTCCATTTTCTCCTCCATTTTTCCAATCCGTACGCCCATTGTGCCCCAAATTCAAATTAATTCCTATATATATCTATGATCCCCTACTCCCCAATGTATATTGATTATTCATCGCTAATTTGATTGTTTGCTTTTCAGGTTAGCTTGGGGGAGCTTTGGGGAGATTCTGGACGCTTCAGAGCTTCACGGAGGAGGCGTCTCTTCGCACACTTCCATTATTTGCTCTCGCGTCGTGCTCAGGTATACTCGTTTCATTCTATAGAATGTCGCATTTTCATTTGGGTAGGCACGTCTCGCGGTACACATGCCGCCTCGCCTTAGGCCACGCACTCGGGAGCCCGCTTCCAAGCGGAAGAAGTCAGTTGATCCTGGATCCTTTTCCGCTCGGGCGGACTCCCCTCCACCTATCCCATCAACATCTACACAACCGCCTCCTACCGCACCCATTCCACTACCTGCATAGCCTGCCCCCGCGTTTGATGCGATGTGGATCAGTTCAGAAATGACGCCCAGCGCGCCAGATTTAAGCATATCTTCCATCGCTCGATCGTACCCACTCAGTTCACACACCTAGCTGACCTTGAGCGCCTAGGGGTCCTTGAGGGGCTACTCCAGTTGTATGACAACGTGGGGTGGCATGATTCCTTGTCGATGTCGGCGGACACTTACATCCGCCCGAAACTAGAGGTCCTTAGTTCCATTGACCGAACCCTGGAGGATGCTCCTTTTGCCTGATGGATCAGGAGTGCAAGGTCACTCTTGACATGCTCCGAGCATTCTTCCAGTGGCCCATTGTCCCAGACTGTAACGACTGGTTTTTCATGTATTTGGATTATCTATATCATATATGTTTTGGTGGATTTTCTCCTTATGTGTGATTTTCCGTCTCCGTAGTTTTCGTTTTCGTTCGTTTCGTTGTGATTTTCTAGCTTCTTCCTTAGATCGTTGAGTTTGGAGTAAGTCATTCGTGACGAGCTTCATATCGCTCATATCTTAGAGATAGGTTGATCTTAGAAGCTATATGAATCTTCCTGGAGCTTCGCGCTTCGATTCGAGACTTTTCGTGTACATTAGTTGGTTCAAGAAGGAGAACCAACTGACTAGATTTCAATCTAGTCGGTCGGCAACCCTTCATGGACCGACTAGTGGGCTTTGATGTTTATTCAGGAGTTACTGTTTATCGTTAGTCGGTCTAAGAACATTTTTCGACCGACTAGGTTGCAAACTAGTCGGTCAGCCATTGTTCTTTAACCGACTAGTTCATTGACCATTTTGAAGCCGAGTTACTGTTTACTCTTAGTCGGTCTAAGAACGTTCGTCGACCGACTAGTTGTGAAACTAGTCGGTCAGTATTTGTTCTTTGACCGACTAAATCAAAGTTCATTTTTCTTCAGGAGTTACTGTTTGGTGTTAGTCGGTCACAGTTGGTCGACCGACCGACTAGTTCTCGAATTAGTCGGTTAACAGCTCTTCTTTGACCGACTAATCAACCCCGAAACCCTAGGGTTCATTTCCGCCGTCGGGTTGTTTCTATTTAAACCCCCGACTCTTTTCTTTCTTCTTTCATTTCTTCTGAGCCATTTTCTTCCCCAAATCATCCTCCAACATTTCCCCAAGCCATTTCTTCTTCCTTTGGAGCTTCCCTCTCGCCATTCTTGCGCCAGCCACCTTCCTTTAGGCCGTTGGCCAACCCCAAAACCCCACAAATCCCAATTTCTCCAGATTTTCTCGCCATTTCCAGATCTGAGCCATAGTTCTTCGGATCATTCTTCCGTTGCCGTGCTTGCTCGGCATCGTTCTTCCGCTACGATATGGTTAGTAAATCGATCCTTTAATATTCTCTTAACTCACATTGTGATTTTGTTAAACCCTAATAAAAATGGATATTAGACGTCGTAGATTCGATTATAATTCTGGATTGGTTATTGTTCTGATATTGTTTTGCCATGGCAGCGATCCTATCTCCGTAGTTTAACATTTTGTGACGTGCCTCCTTGATCGTCATCCTTGGTGCCAGGCAAGTGAAACTTGCCACTTAGGGTTTTAGGCCATGCCTTAGGCCATTTGCTTGTTGTAGGCGTAAAAGACACTAGGTGACGAAATGATACTCGCCTAGGCGCAAATCTCAGGATCTAGCTTGACAACGAAGCTAGATCCGACTACTTTTAATTATTTGCACTTCCTGTCATCCATGCATCTTATCTGCCATGTTTAAATTCAATTAACGATACGCGAATTATCTGTACATGCCATGCTATCCATGTTGAATGTTGCATTCGTAGCACACGCTACATTACTTGTACTACTTGATCCGGCTAGGCACCTGCTTTTAGCGGGCACAACCCTATGCCAAATACACTTCCTGGCTCGTGATCCAGAAGCGAGCATTACGTGTTCGGGGGTAATGCCCTGGCTCGATACACGTGGAGGGGTAGGGATAAGCGATCACCTGAGTGTACGAGTTGGCCCGATCCGCCACTCTAGCCAGAAGACGTAATCTCTGTGCATGACGTGTTTACTTGACGTGATTTACTTGACTTGTACTTGTCCGTGCTTATACTTGTAAAACTTGTCATCTATGCCATACTTTCCACTTGCTACTTGTTACTTGCACCTTACCTTGCTTGTTACTTCCATCCTATACTTGCCATGTTATGCATCATACTATAACTGCTAGGTTGTTAGTTTACATTCCCTTCAGTTTCCTTGCCCAAGTCTTTTAGACTTGCTGACATGTGCCCTTTACTCTTTTGGGTGACACATGTTAGATCTTGAGCCTTAGGTTGCTGCTGATGACGTGGTGTTTGCTGACGCTGAGTCAGAGCCAGCGTTCATCGAGGAGTTTGAGGATATGGGAGATCAGTCGTAGAGACTGCTTGTGTTCTTGTTTAGACTGCTTTAGTTGTCGGTGCGTAGCACCAATACTTTGTTCGTGTTGGCTTTTGTTGGCCATGTTTGGGCCTAGACTCTTTCTTTTAGCCTGGTGGCTTTTTCTGCGATGTTGAATATTATTGTGGACAAATTCTGAGATTGGTTAACTTATATCAGTCTCCTTTACCATATTATTATTATTATTATTATTATTATTATTATTATTATTATTATTGTTCCGTTTGCATTTACAGGGACCTGCATATATTCAGATTTGATGCTTATCAGGCGTGTAGCTTCACAGCTCCACGTCTGAGCGGACCTTCTCACGTCTCGCCTCCATTTTAGGTAAGCGGGGCGTGACAGGTTTTGTTGGTGGCCCATGCAGGTCGATGTGTAACTGCAAACTAACGGTATAACGATAATAATATTTGATTGTCCACAAATAAAAATTTGACATCCGAGTCATAAGCTATGAGTCTAATTGTTTCGTTTTCTGTGTCATTAGATGGCAGGAAGGCGAAATACCCGAGCTGTTAGTGGTGCACCCCCTCATGACGGGGATCCTGATCGGGAGCCCACCAATGGGGAGATGATGCGGATGACGCTTCAGATGATACAGGTGCAGCAGGGCGTGCTCCTACAAGTCCAGAATGCTTCAGTTGTTCGAGCTGCTCGGGCAGTTCAGGAGGCCCATCGTTCCGAGCCAGGAGCGAAGCAGTTTCGAGAGCTGGGTCCTGCATATTTTGATGGTACTGAAGGTCCTCTAGCTACTGACGAGTGGGTCAAGAATATTGAGGATAATTTGAAGATGTCCAAGGTCAACGAGGTTGGCTGGGTTGGCTTGGCGAAGAGGCAGCTGAGGGACAATGCCCGGAATTGGTGGGATGCTGAGGAAGAGCTATTGGAGGAGCCGATATCTTGGGCTACCTTCAAGTCCAGATTCGATGAGGAATATTTTTCGAAGGCTGCCTGGAGAGAGATGTTGCAGCGCTTCATTGATTTGAAGCAGGGGAGCTTGTCGATGGATCAGTACCACCAAGAGTTCACCAGGCTGAGTCGGTTCACACCGAAGATGTTGCAGGATGCTGATGAGAGGGCTCAGAGGTTCCTGCAGGGACTTGCTTTGGAACTTCAGAGTTTTGTGTCTTCCTCTGATCTGGAGTCATATCAGAAGGTTCTGATAGCGGCGCGGAGGCAGGAGCTGATTGTGAACCAGAGGAGAAGACATGTTGCTGGGGCTGGGAAGAGGCCTATGGAGCAGGCTAGAGCGGTGGTTAGGCCTGGTTTCAAGCCTAATCAGCCGGTGCAGTTCAAGAGGCCAGGAGGGCATATTCAGAAGACTTGCCATTTTTGCGGCAAGACCGGGCATATCAAGGAGCAGTGTAGGAGATTCCTGGGCCAGTGTATTGTCTGTGGAGATCCTACCCATACCATGAAGGACTGCCCGAAGTCGAAGCAGCCTTGGAGAGCACCTGTTGCAGCACAGCCATTGCAGCAGAGAGCGCCTGTTCCTACTGGACGTGGAGCAGCTCTTGTCCCACAGAGGCAGGCCTTTCAGCAGGCTTTTCAGCCGAGGCGACAGGCTTTCCTGATGTCTGAGGTGGAGAGCATGGCTATGGATGAGGTTATCGCAGGTAATCCTCAATCTAGCTGTTCCTTCCTTATTTAGTTTTGTTTGTTAGATTATGTTGTTTGCTTGTACATGATTGTTGCTAGAATAGAGCTTGATTGTTAGACTGTTTGTAGGTGTGATTTTGGTGTGCACATTTCCTGCACGAGTCCTCTTTGACTCAGGTGCATCGATGTGCATTTTGGCACGGCGCTTCGTGAAGAAGCATTCCTTGACGACGTCCCCTCTTTCCAAGAGTTGGAATATCGTTACAGGGAATGGCGTGGTCTCGGTGCATCATGGTTGCAATTCTTGCTCGTTGGTGGTCTGTGGACATGAGCTTTACGCTGATTTCATTGTCCACGACATCATCAACTATGATGCGGTCCTTGGGATGGATTGGCTTGCGAGCTTCTATGCTACGATCGACTGTCGGAGGAAGAAGGTGGTGTTCGAGATTCCCGGACATCCAGTATTTGAGTTCAGCCGGGGTAGCAGTTCGCTTGGCCCTGTCAGATTTCGGGCCAGACCGGTGGAGTTTGCGGCTATGCAGATGGAGCAGGAGAGGCCAACGGTAGTGCGGGACTTCGATGACGTCTTCCCCAAGGAGATGTCTGGATTGCCACCCGATCGAGCTCTCGAATTTTCGATTGATCTTATTCTGGGAGTGCAGCCGATTTTGAAAGCACCCTATCGTATGGCACCCGCTGAGTTGGAGGAATTGCGGAAGTAGCTGGATGAGCTTTTGCAGAAGGGTTACATCAATCCTAGTGTGTCTCTGTGGGGAGCACCGGTGCTGCTGGTGAAGAAGAAGGATGGTTCGCATCGTATGTGCGTGGACTACAGGGAGCTGAATGCGGTGACCATCAAGAATAAATACCCGTTGCCTCGCATCGATGATATTTTTGATCAGCTTGGAGGATCGAGGGTGTTTTCGAAGTTGGATCTGAGGAGTGGTTATCATCAGCTGAAGGTGAAGAAGGAAGATGTTCCGAAGACAGTATCCAGGACGAAGTATGGACACTACGAGTTTGTGGTTATGCCCTTCGATGTAACCAACGCTCCCGCAGTTTTCATGAATCTGATGAACCTGATTTTCTACGACTTTTTAGACAAGTTTGTCGTTATCTTTATTGACGACATTCTGATCTATTCAAAGTCAGAGGAAGAGCATGCCTCGCAATTGAGGACAATGTTGGAGTTTTTGAGGAAGCATCGTTTGTATGCTAAGTTTTCGAAGTGCGAGTTTTGGCTGGACAGAGTTGCTTTTCTCGGGCATGTGGTGTCTGTATATGGTATTTCAGTGGATCCCGAGAAGATCAAGGCCATCAGAGAGTGGCCTGTTCCACAGTCAGCATCTGAGATCTGGAGTTTCCTTGGACTTGCAGGTTACTATCGGCGCTTCATTAAGGACTTTTCCCGTATTGTTGAGCTGATGACCAGATTGACGTGGAAGGATGTACCTTTTGTTTGGTCGGGTGATTGTGATAATTCCTTTGGTGTTCTGAGGGAGAGATTGACGACTGCCCCTGTTCTTGTTGTGCCTGATCGCAGTGGAGGATTTGAGATCTTTTGCGATGCTTCTGGCAAGGGTCTCGGTTGTGTGTTGCATCAGCATGGGCATGTTGTGGCGTATGCTTCGCGTCAGCTCAAGACTCATGAGAAGAATTATCCGACGCACGACTTGGAGTTGGCTGCTGTCGTGTTTGCGCTCAAGATTGGAGGCACTTCCTGCTGAGTGAGAAAGTGAAGATCTTCACCGATCACAAAAGCTTGAAGTATATTTTTACTCAGAAGGAGCTCAACATGCGACAGCGTCAATGGTTGGTGCTCATGGCGGATTATGAGATCGATTTGCAGTATCACCCCGGCAAGGTGAATGTGGTCCCGGATGCGCTGAGTAGGCTTCCAGCGGTGATGATGTTGACTTCGCAGTGGAGATTGCAGCAGGATTTTTGCGAGTCTGGAATTGAGATTGTTCTTCCTGAAGAGGCTTCTCCGTTGATGTGTATGCAGATACAGTCGACGATCGTGGATCGGATCAAGGCTGGCCAGGCTGGAGATCCGAAGCTGGTGAAGATTCAGGAGCAGGTAGAAGCCGATCTGCGGACTGACTTTTTGATTCATGAGGATGGCTCGCTGAGGTATGGAGCTAGGATATGTGTGCCAGCTGGGGATATTAGAGAGGAGTTGCTGGTTGAGGCACACAGTTCGCCGTATTCTGTACATCCTGGTGGTACCAAGATGTACAAGGATTTTCGTCTGAATTTTTGGTGGCATGGCATGAAGAGGAGTGTGGCTCAGAGTGTAGCCAAGTGTCTGGTTTGCCAGCAGGTGAAGGCGGAGCATCAGCATACGGCAGGGTTACTACAACCGCTTCTGATTCCGGAGTGGAAGTGGCAACACATCACTATGGACTTTGTGACTGGACTGCCTCGGAGTCCGAAGCAGAATGACGCGATTTGGGTGATCATAGATCGATTGACCAAATCCACGCACTTTATTCCATTCCGAGTAGGACAGTCCACCGAGGCGCTAGCGAGGAGATACATGGAGGTAAATCCTTTTACTCTCTGTTTCTATTTCCTTTTCCTAGATAGATAGTGATGTAACGTGAATCGTACAGGAGATCGTACGACTTCACGGAGTCCCCGTGAGTATCGTGTCGGATAGAGACACGAGGTTCACATCTCAGTTCTGGCAGAGTTTGCAGAAGAGTTTGGGTACGAGTCTGAGTTTCAGCACGGCGTACCATCCGCAGACAGATGGCCAGTCTGAGAGGACGATTCAGATCTTGGAGGACATGCTGAGGGTGTGCATGTTGGATTTGAGGACCATCTACATCTGGTAGAGTTCTCTTACAACAACGGCTTCCAGGCGAGTATTGGCATGGCGCCTTTTGTCGCGCTGTACGGGAGGAAATGTCGTTCGCCTCTGAATTGGGACGACATTGGTGACCGGGAATTGTTGGGACCTGAGATGATTGTGGAGGATGTGGATGTTGTCAGGAACATTCGGGAGAGGCTGAGGATTGCTCAGGACCGTTTTAAGCATTGGGTGGATGCTAAACGCCGTCCTTTGGAGTTTTAGCCAGGCGACCATGTGTTCCTGAAGATTCCCCAAATCATGGTGTGATTCTCTTTGGAAAACGGGGGAAGTTGAGCCCGTGATATATTGGACCATTTGACATTCTGGAGAGAGTTGGCGAGGTAGCCTATCGCTTAGCCTTGCCGCCATCTTTGGAAGGAGTTCACGATGTTTTCCATTTGTCGCAGCTTCGTCGGTACATCGGCGATCCATCTCATGCTGTGGATTTCTCGGAGATCACCGTTCGCCCAGATTTGACGTATGACCAGCAACCAGTGCTGATTTTGGACAGGCGTCTGAAGTCACTCCGGAACAAGGTTGTCAATCTTGTGAGGGTGATGTGGCGACACGGCTCCCCAGGAGAGTCTACTTGGGAGAGAGAAGATGAGATGAGAGAGCGCTACCCACTTTGTTCCCGGACACGTGAGTGTTGGGAAATTCTGAGGACGGAATTTTTCTTAAGTTGGAGAGGATGTAACGACTGGTTTTTCATGTATTTGGATTATCTATATCATATATGTTTTGGTGGATTTTCTCCTTATGTGTGATTTTCCGTCTCCGTAGTTTTCGTTTTCGTTCGTTTCGTTGTGATTTTCTAGCTTCTTCCTTATATCGTTGAGTTTGGAGTAAGTCATTCGTGACGAGCTTCATATCGCTCATATCTTAGAGATAGGTTGATCTTAGAAGCCGTAGGAATCTTCCTGGAGCTTTGCGCTTCGATTCGAGACTTTTCGTGCACATTAGTTGGTTCAAGAAGGAGAACCAACCGACTAGATTTCAATCTAGTCGGTCGGCAACCCTTCATGGACCGACTAGTGGGCTTTGATGTTTATCCAGGAGTTACGGTTTATCATTAGTCGGTCTAAGAACATTTTTCGACTGACTAGGTTGCAAACTAGTCGATCAGCCATTGTTCTTTAACCGACTAGTTCATTGACCATTTTGAAGCCGAGTTACTGTTTACTCTTAGTCGGTCTAAGAACGTTCGTCGACCGACTAGTTGTGAAACTAGTCGGTCAGTATTTGTTCTTTGACCGACTAAATCAAAGTTCATTTTTCTTCAGGAGTTACTGTTTGGTGTTAGTCGGTCACAGTTGGTCGACCGACCGACTAGTTCTCGAATTAGTCGGTCAACAGCTCTTCCTTGACCGACTAATCAACCCCGAAACCCTAGGGTTCATTTCCACCGCAGGGTTGTTTCTATTTAAACCCCCGACTCTTTTCTTTCTTCTTTCATTTCTTCTGAGCCATTTTCTTCCCCAAATCATCCTCCAACATTTCCCCAAGCCATTTCTTCTTCCTTTGGAACTTCCCTCTCGCCATTCTTGCGCCGGCCACCTTCCTTTAGGCCGTCGGCCAACCCCAAAACCCCACAAATCCCAATTTCTCCAGATTTTCTCGCCATTTCCAGATCTGAGCCATAGTTCTCCGGATCGTTCTTCCGTTGCCGTGCTTGCTCGGCATCGTTCTTCCGCTACGATATGGTTAGTAAATCGATCCTTTAATATTCTCTTAACTCACATTGTGATTTTGTTAAACCCTAATAAAAATGGATATTAGACGTCGTAGATTCGATTATAATTCTGGATTGGTTATTGTTCTGATATTGTTTTGCCATGGCAGCGATCCTATCTCCGTAGTTTAACATTTTGTGACGTGCCTCCTTGATCGTCATCCTTGGTGCCAGGCAAGTGAAACTTGCCACTTAGGGTTTTAGGCCATGCCTTAGGCCATTTGCTTGTTGTAGGCGTAAAAGACACTAGGTGACGAAATGATACTCGCCTAGGCACAAATCTCAGGATCTAGCTTGACAACGAAGCTAGATCCGACTACTTTTAATTATTTGCACTTCCTGCCATCCATGCATCTTATCTGCCATGTTTAACGGTACGCGAATTATCTGTACATGCCATGCTATCCATGTTGAATGTTGCATTCGTAGTACACGCTACATTACTTGTACTACTTGATCCGGCTAGGCACCTGCTTTTAGCGGGCACAACCCTATGCCAAATACACTTCCTGGCTCGTGATCCAGAAGCGAGCATTACACGTTCGGGGATAATGCCCTGGCTCGATACACGTGGTGGGGTAGGGATAAGCGATCACCTGAGTGTACGAGTTGGCCCGATCCGCCACTCTAGCCAGAAGACGTAATCTCTGTGCATGACGTGTTTACTTGACGTGATTTACTTGACTTGTACTTGTCCGTGCTTATACTTGTAAAACTTGTCATCCATGCCATACTTTCCACTTGCTACTTGTTACTTGCACCTTACCTTGCTTGTTACTTCCATCCTATACTTGCCATGTTATGCATCATACTATAACTACTAGGTTGTTAGTTTACATTCCCTTCAGTTTCCTTGCCCAAGTCTTTTAGACTTGCTGACATGTGCCCTTTACTCTTTTGGGTGACACATGTTAGATCCTGAGCCGTAGGTTGCTGCTGAGGACGTGGTGTTCGCTGACACTGAGTCAGAGCCCGTGTTCATCGAGGAGTTTGAGGACACGGGAGATCAGTCGTAGAGACTGTTTGTGTTGTTGTTTAGACTTCTTTAGTTATCGGTGCATAGCACCAATACTTTGTTCGTGTTGGCTTTTGTTGGCCATGTTTGGGCCTAGACTCTTTCTTTTAGCCTAGTGGCTTTTTCTGCGATGTTGAATATTATTGTGGACAAATTCTGAGATTGGTTAACTTATATCAATCTCCTTTACCATATTATTATTATTTTTGTTCCGTTTGCATTTACAGGGACCTGCATATATTCAGATTTGATGCTTATCAGGCGTGTAGCTTCACAGCTCCACGTCTGAGCGGACCTTCTCACGTCTCGCCTCAATTTTAAGGAAGCGGGGCGTGACACGGACCTAGACCGAGGTTACAGCCTCACGCACATCCCACTGCCGTCATTCGACACCCATGCTTTCTGGACTCGGATCACAGGATCACCCTTTGCCTTTGACCCTAGTCGGGCCAAGGCCTCTGCCGTCCTCCACCCATGCCTCCGCATTGCACATCGCCTTATGGCGGCCACTTTTCTTACGAGGTACGAGCCCGGGACGTTGTCGATGCTAGAGCTCTACATGCTCTACGCGATGACACGTTCTAGGGTCTTTGATGGAGGAGACGTTCTGGTCCCCACCATAGAGATTGATATCGCCAGTTGGTACATCGACCACATCATTATTTCTGTCGGTGCTCGGACGCCCATCTGTTGCGGCGGTCTGATTACCCTTTTGGCCCTATTGTGCGGAGTTGACCTCCCAGCCGGCTTACTGAGACCACCGGGCCCCACCTCTGTCTCCATAGATGTCATGGCCCGGATGAGGATGCTGTGTCCTCATGGTCGACGCCACTGGGTGTGGTTGCACGGTCCCCACGGTGCCGATTACGTGATCCTCCCGAGCCCTGCTCGGACACATATTGGACCTGCGGGCAGGGAGTGGATTCCACCGATGGATCTCCTCATCCCCGCCGCATACGTACTTGAGCTTGAGCGTGCTCAGCAGGAGCCCCTCCTTCCTCCACTTGACCCTGTGATTCCTCAGCCTGTACTTGCTTCGTATGCGCCTCCCGACACCTCTGTCCACACTTCTGTTAGTGTCGGGAGCACTTTAGCTGAGTCCACCCACACCACCACCACCACTGTGCCCATATCGATAGATCCCATTTCTGCTGCTAGCCCCGAGCGTCCCCCACCATAGTTGAGTGCGACGAGCCTTCTTTTGCTTCCGCGGTCAAGACCCTTTCCTCATTGTTGTTCTCGACTCCTGGGGAGTCATTTTCTGCACCCTTCACGACCTCCCCAGTCGTCGACCTCACTGTCTCCACCATCGCTGTATTCTCTGAGAGTGTCGTGATGTCTGTCCCCACGTCTGTGTCACTGACCTCTCTGCCTGCCTCGTCGCTTGCCACCACTGCCATTTCTGCTGCCGCTCCTTCCTCTTCGACCATTCCCGCGTCTCAGCCTCCCACAGAGGCTGAGCGACACTTAGTGAGCACAGCACCACCTCACCCCACTGTAGCACCCATCCTTTACAGTAGCTGAGCGAGACAGCCCCGCTCTTCACCTGTTCGTCTTGCTCGACCCTCTGCTCCACCTCCCACCGACACCCTAGTTCAGCACCTACGTGCTCTTGACGGGACGGTGAGTGGAATTAGAGCAGATTTTCGGGCTCTCTCCACTACTGTTAGTGCTGTCTAGACCCATGTCGCATTGCTTCCTGGTATTCAGGCTTGCCTGAACCAGATTCTAGAGCGTCTGCCTCAGCCACCCATCCCCACCCAGTAGCCTCCACGACCACCACCTCCACCACAGGACGATGCTGGTGCACCCCCACCCACCTAGGCACACACTGGATGCCTTCGATATTTTTGTTGTTGTAACGCTGGATATTTTCTGGGCCTGCTAATTTTGCACCCCTCCTCCACACACGTGTTGGTCATATATGTCTATATCTTTTTGGGAGTGAGGGAGTACTTTTGGGGACACCTATCTGACACTATTTTGATCTCTGCATGCATCACTTGCATTCCCATCGTATTTCATTTTTTTCCATTTTTGTTTTGTTTTTTTAATCATGCATGCATCCTCACCCGCCCCACCCACATTTTTGCCTCTCGGTGTGCCAAACTTTGCACATTGAGGACACTGTGCACTTTAGCTTGGGGGAGTGAGTTCTCACGCACCTTTTTATTTTCGTCGCCTTTTATTTATTTTTTTTCCACGTTTCTTCGTTTTTACACTTATTTTCACCCACCTTTTTCATTTTTCTTTCCATGCATCACGTTTTCTTACTTTTTGAGTGTGCTGCATTGTACAATAGTTTTTATTCTCTTTTATCCTTATTTCTTTTATCCTTTTGCTAGAGATGAATTTTCTGTGATGATGATGACGTGGTGTTGGCTTATCTCTATATGCATATTATCTTGTCATGCCATAGTTTTTATTTCAGATATCATATGCTATGTCTTGCTGTGCATTTGAGATAGTAACCCGCACTTTCATGTATGAATATGGATGAAATTATTTTATTAACTGAGTCTGATGATTTTTATCGTATACTCTTCATAGAAAACACACCAAGCTTCACGCATTGATTGCTTATATCTGGAGTACTGCTTTCTTTTCTTATATCACTTCTTATTGCATGAAAATTGTACGCTTCACTTTCAGGTTGATTGAATGTATGCTAGGTTGATATAACTGGATTAGTTTACTTTCTGTGATTAAACTGAGTAGATTACATTACTCTGCTGAAAGTTGTCGTGCACATTCTATAGAGTGAACCGAGTGTTATATATATTTCTTTCTCCACATATCTTGAGCATTATTTCTATACTTAAAATCATTGGTGAATCTCCCTTTAGCGATTCTTATATTAGCATTTTCCCCCGCTACACAAATCTATGCTCCATACCCCCAAACTCAAAAAGAAATTTTTTTTTCTTGTATATCTTTCTATCTTTTGATTTGGGATCACAGTTGTATATATGACTAAAAAAACAAAAAAAAGGGAAAAAAAGAAGAAAAGAAAAGAAAAGAGAAAAGAAGTTCATATATGATCCCATCTCATACTCTTTCTCTCTTTCTCCCCTCTTTTATTTTTATTTTTCTTTGGAGCTTCAAAAATGGGGAATAAGCTTATTGATTTATCTTATGCCACCACGCTCATAGATAAGCTTGGGGGAGAGGATCCAATGATGTGTGAGAGAGTGACTACCTGATTATGCATGACAACCTAAGCTAGGTAATTTTCTATACTCGGTGAGATTACTAAAAGTTTTTACGAAATCCAGGAATTGAAACTGAGTATGCATTTCATGAAGACCATACCTTTCTATTCTTATTGATCCATATTGTGTGATATCTCTTATACTCCAAATAGAAAGCATTCAATTGAAAAGTGTGTGGTCTATGATTATGTATGCCGCTTTAGATGCTTCAGACGATGTTAATTGTAGAATGATTCCATATTTCATACTATTTAGCTATTCTTAGGTTTCTATTTTGAATGCATCCATATGATTATGATATCGAGATAAAAATCTTTGGCATGTGTTTTATATTCGCCGTATGCTATATGAGTAAGCAAAACCCACGACCTGAGAAAATGATCTAGCACCTCCCTCTTTGTTTTCCTTCGTATCTTCTATCTCTTTCGTTTTTCCCTTTCTTTATTTTTTTCACCGGGTTCGCCTCTTTCTTGTCTTCCTCGAGGACGAGTAAGAGGTAAGCTTGGGGGATTTTGATCACTCCATATTTTATACCTTTTTTCTGCATGTTTTCATGATGTTTTGATCGCCCATATTACGTTTTTCACGATCATTCGACAATATTGCGATGCTTTTCACTATTTCTTGTTTTTGTCGAATTTCAGGAAATATGGAGCAATTTGGAGCAAAAATGAGATCAATGAGTTTCACGCACTTTGGAGTGTCGCCCACGGCTTATTTGAGGACTTATCAGCGATGGAGGATGAGCGGAAGAAGAAGGAATTCGATAGGAGCGACGAGGAAGCAAATAGGAGAAGAAATGAGCTCAGGAGCACATCACTCGGCCGAGCAAGACTGCTTATTCGGTCGAGTGACGGATCAGACTCGCCCGATTAGAACGGATACGCCACGAAGGTTTCAGACGTTCACTCGGCCGAGCAAGGATTTCTGTTCGGCCGAGTAGGAAAGTTCACTCGCCCGAGTCAGTCAGGGAATTCAGACAGAAAAGAGCCGAAGCTACTGGAAAATC
Source organism: Scilla litardierei (assembly GCA_030789695.1). Lineage (NCBI taxonomy): Eukaryota > Viridiplantae > Streptophyta > Magnoliopsida > Asparagales > Asparagaceae > Scilla > Scilla litardierei. The sequence continues at coordinate 100,028,016 of CM061135.1, read as the reverse complement.
CAACGAAGCTCACTCAGCCGAGCAAGATAGCTACTCGGCCGAGCAAGATAAGATAGCTACTCGGCCGAGCAAGATAGCTACTCGGCCGAATGAAGAATCCTACTCGGCCGAGCCACCCCGAGAGACGGACCCCTGAAAACCCCAAAATTACTGTTATTTTACAGGGTTTGTCACTCGGGCGAGTGACAAGGGTCACTCGGCCGAGTGACCCTCTCCGCCTGCTGCTAGGATTGCGAATTCTGGGCTACGCAGGGGCAGTTTTGTCACGATTTTTTGGACGATTTTGGCTTGTATTTAAGCCCTGTTATTACCCTAGTTTTAAGGAGAGACTTGAATTATTTGTAGAGACCTTTTTTAGCGGCTACCCTTTGGAGAAATCTCAGCTGGAAATCATTGACTACTTCATTGGTTTGTTATTTCTTATTAAAAACTCAATTTTTATGCATTATCTCTCTATTGCAATGAATTGTGCCGTGATTATTGTTGTTATTTCTGAGATTTGCATGATGATTAGTGAGTAGTTCCGTTGTTCTAGGGCCTAGGGATGAACCCTATGGACCCGATCTTTTGAATTGTGATGAATTCATGGATTTGTTGCTAGAATTGATAATGGTTAGGTTGTGATTGTTATATTACGGGTAGCTAGGAATTCATATCGATTGGGATTTGCAAGAGATTGGATCCCAATTGATAGGAAGGCCTAGATATTCGATTTAGATTGATAATTGAATTTCTCTAGACTTGGTTTGCAAGAGATTGGACCAAAGCTAGGATTTTTAATTATGAGTCTATATTAAAATTCGTTTGCAAGAGATTGGACGAATAGGAATTATCACAATCTAGATCATAACTCGAGTTTGCACAAGAGTGAGCTCGAGATGCGATTGGACAATGATGTCGTTCTTCACGCTAGCGGCTTAGGCTAGGGTTTGCACGAGAGTGGGCCCTAACCTAGGTTTGCTATAGACCAGCAATTTTGCTATAGACTAGCAATAGCGCGAGAGCGTGAGCTTGGTTCTACATTAAGTTGCGACTAGTTCACCTATATTCAAGCATAGCAACAATGAAATCTATGAGTCACAAATATGGGAGACGGTCCGTAGTGGGGATTTCCTATCCCTAGACGTTTTATTATATTGATATTTCTCTGCCATTGCACGATTGTGATGATACACCAAATTACTCTTATTCTCCTGATAGCTAGGTAATTAAAGTAGGATACTGTCAATTGTCCTCCCTGTGTTCGATACCCGATCGCCACTACACTGTGCGCTTGCGGTAAAACTACAATTCGTTTTTCAGGTGTACATCCGGATGCGATCAACTACCCCCTCCCTCTCACATCCTCTCTCTCCAATCACACTAATTATGCCCCTTTCCTATCCCATATAGCACAAACCCTTCCCCAAAAAAAACTTACGCATATAGGTCTCATGTTCCACCCAGCCGTCGCACCATGAACCCACGCGTCAGCCTCCGGGCACCCCTTGACCCTTGTCGCCGGCCATCGCCGGCCTAGCCGTCTCCGGCCACCCCAAAACACCCCAACAGCCGCAAATCCCCTCATCCACCTCCTAAAACTGCCGATCTCATCATCCCTTGTCACGCTCCATTCTCCCAAATACCTTATATGGCATCACATATCATGGGAAAGGAGGATGGAGCCTGACAAGCGGCGGTATTACACCAAGCGTGAAAAGTAATCACACAATAAGCAGGCCACTACGAATGCTGGGATCACATATCACATATATTCATATAAAAAGAAAGCAACGCATTCAGCCATCACCAAAGTACATCAGCCACAGATATACATAACTAAAGAGAGAACTACACACCAGTATCAAATACAAAGTGAAACGGACTCCAGTACATAAGAAAAGTACTACAAGCCACCAACACACTCCACAGCTGCAAAAGATAACTCTCACACCACTCGACCCAACTCACACTACAAAACATAGCCCAAAAAGAGTGGTGTTCCCCAAGTCAAAAACACACCTCTGAGAAATCTCCTGAGGGAGATTCTGCTCTGGTATCACCTGCTCAAGACCTGAAAAGTAAAATGAGCACGTCAAACGTGCCCAATAGGAAACTAACTAGGGTAGGGAAAATCATTTAGGGTTATGAGTGTAAAGGCAATAGGAGTACAACAACCAAAGTAAAGAGTACAACACACAAGTGTGCACAACAACACATATAAGTTCATTAGTTAGCAGATGTTAGCGATTCTTTGGAAGCCTGGGTATCACCTAAGGATAAGGGCCTGGACATCACCCCAAAATTTGGGGTGAACATAGCACACGACGCAATGGACACGGGCACTGTGCGCCGGGCCTCTCAACTCTCCCGTCCCTGGCAGGAGTGAGACTCTCCACATAATAACACAACCTCGTATGTCCCCTCCACTCCCGGTAAAGGCGAGTGGAAAATAAATATCACATATCACATATCTCTTTCCACCAACTTCTCAGTCCAGCCCCTTATAGTCAAGGTATACCCAAACTTCCCCCATCCCCATTCCAAGATGCTCACCCGCCTTAGAGCAGATCGAGACATTCCAGTTAACATGTCATGTGTCATCATATTCAAAGGCCATATCCAAGTTTATAAATGTGATACATAACACAACATTTTAATGGCCATTTTCCATGTTCTTCAATTTCACATTCATTTGGGCATTTTAACGAACATATGGCGGTCGCCATGTAAATGGTAAGTGTCACACCATAAAATTTAGTAGCAAATAGCATAATCAAACTTTCTTATAGGTATCAACATCATTCATGCATACCGGGATGGAAAATTAACATTTCAACACAAATCCAACTTCATCCAAAACATTCTAACATACTGAAATTTGCAGGAGAAGCTACAAAGTCAGTATATTTCATCAATTTCTCATGTGAATTTGACAAAACTCACTGAATGAAAGTTGGAGATATACTAGTCCTGGATTCACAGATAAAATTTCAGACAAAAATATTAATTATATGATTTATAGTGAATTAATTGGTGCAGCATGCCCAGACTATTTTTCAAACAAAATTCTGAGCCTGTATTGAAAGCCAATTTTAAGCATGTTTTAGCTAGAATTTCGACATATAAGCACTGATGAACCTTATAAAAACTTCTTAAGTTTGCAACAAGACAAAGATCAGCACAATCCATAGAGTGTGCAAGTAATAGTCCTTATTTTGCTAAACTGTATGCAGATTGACAGAGTTTCAGACAAGTTGCAAACATTGAATTATTACTCCTACTTATTGAACTCAACATATGACAAATTTTATATGAATTTGGGGTAGGACTTCAAGATCTATAGCTACGTATTTTTTTCAGACAGTGATTCCACTACAGAAACCATAATCCAAGTATAAACATGAAGCTTGATTTCAGGATTTCAGGGAGGACGGGTTTTGCTAAGAAATCAAGGAAAAATTGAATCTTTTTGGGATATTGCACATATAAAACATGAAATCAAGGATATGAAAAATATACATACCATCATAACATTCTCATAGCCCTAAATAAAAATCCCCAAACCAAGTTTAGAATCCTACCTCAAGGAGCTTCTTTTCTTCTTCTCTTCTCTTTTTCTCCCTTTTATCTTTCTTTTTCCTTGAAGTAGCCTAGGGTTTTCTTGAATTTTTGAGATGAAATTAGGGTTTTGGAAGCTTGAAGAAATGAAGAGGAGGGAGGAGGAGTTCGGCCATGGCTTGGGGAGATGAGGATGAAAGTAGAAAAGAAAAGATAAGAAAGGAAAGTTAAAGAAGAAGATAGAAATTTCTTAAGAAATATCTATCTCTAGATTCCTCTTAGGATAAGCATGCACAAGTCAAAATGACTTTAATACCCTTCCAAAATTACCCCTCAAGTTTCAAGTATTTACAAGTTTGCCATTACTTTATGCACACACAACTCTAGTGTGTACGCACAACAGCTTTAAGCCAAATGACCGTTTTGCCTCTGGCCTTTCTAAGAATTTACGGGTGTGCCACTAAACACATCCCTTTTCACACTAGCCCCTCACACTAACCCACTCCTTTACAATTTACAAGTATGCCGCTACTTTTCACACCCATCTTCACTCTACACACACTTCCACCCATATGGCAAAATGACCAAAATGCCCCTACACTTTTCACAGAATTACACGACTGCCACGAGCCACATTTACGCCATATCACATCTTATCAACTCGTCATACTCCATCTACTCGTGCGTAGAGGACTATCGTATCAGTCGCCGTATAGGGCTAAACAGGGCATGACATTCTACCCTCCTTAAACTAAAGTTCGTCCTCGAACTTTCGAAGTCCAAGGGTTCTACTCTAAGAAGAAAATACTTCTAATTCTCAGGGCCCCTCTACATATTTCCCTACACCACTGTCTCTACAAAATTTTGCACTTAAGATTATTAAAAGAGACATTAATACCGGGATAAGATACTTACATAAACAGGTGAGGGCATCTATCTCTCATCTCGTTCTCGCGCTCCCAGGTGGACTCATAAGGGGATTCTTGCTGCCACATAACCATTACTAGATTAATGGCCTTCTTCTTCAGTATCTTTTGTTTCCGATCCAGGATGGCCACTGGTTGCTGTTCGTAAGTCTAGTCTGGGCGCACTTCAATCTCTGAGAAGTCCACGAGGTGACTAGGATCTCCCACATATTTCCGAAGCTGAGATACGTGGAACACATCATGGACGCCTTCAAGAGATGGAGGTAAGGAAAGGTGATAGGCAACTTCACCAACACGAGCCAAGATCTCGAAGGGACCAATGAATCTCGGGCTCAACTTCCCTCGTCTACCAAATCGAATTGTGCCACGTGTCGGGGAGATCTTCAAGAACACATAATCACCTGGCTGAAATTCCAATGGACGCCTTTTTGTATCTGCCCAATGTTTATAGCGATCCTGAGCGATACGGAGATTCTCCCTGACTGTCCGACCCACATCGATCGCTTCCACCACCAAATTGGCTCCTAAGACTTCACGGTCCCCAACATCGTCCCAGCTTAGAGGCGATCTGCACTTCCTCCCATACAGAGTAGTAATCGGTGCCATTCCAATGCTTGCCTGATAACTATTGTTGTAGGTAAACTCCACCAAGTGCAAGTGATCTTCCCAGGATCCTTTAAAGTCCAGCGTGCAAGCTCTCAACATGTCCTCGAGGATCTGAATAACTCGCTTAGACTGCCCATCTGTCTGAGGATGATATGCAGTACTAAACTTGAGATGAGTCCCCAAACTAGACTGCAAACTTCTCCAAAAATGTGAGGTGAATCTGGTGTCCCGATCAGAGATAATACAAACAGGAACTCCATGAAGCCTCACGATCTCCTGCAAGGAAGATTGCGTCAAACACCTCACACTACCAAGTATAGAGGATGTAAGGGTGACGAAGGGGTTTTACCTCCATGTATCTTCGAGCTAAATGCTCGGTAGACTGTCCAACCCGGAAGGAAATGAAATGTGCAGACTTGGTCAAGCGATCAACAATTACCCAAATTGCGTCATTTCCCTTGGGTGTGCAGGGTAGCCCAGTTACAAAATCCATCGTCACATGTTGCCACTTCCATTCAGGAATGGGAAGAGGCTGCAACAGACCTGCAACTCTTTGGTGTTCTGCCTTCACCTGCTAACAGACCAAATACGAGGCCACACTTCTGGCTATACTATGCTTCATCCCATGCCACCAGTAATGATGTCGCAGGTCGCGGTACATATTTGTCCCTCCTGGATGAATTGAATATGGGGAACTATGGGCCTCCTTAAGCAATTTCTCTCGAATAGCACCAGCTGGCACACATATCTGAGTCCCAAATCTAAGAGAGTCATCTTCGTGAATGTGGAAGTCGGTCCGAAGTCCGGCCTCTACCTGTTCTCGGATCCTCTTTAGCTTTTCATCTCCTGACTGTGTGGCCTTGATCTGGTCCACTAAATCGGACTGGACCTGCAAGCTCAACATAGTTGCTTGAACTCCCAGAAGTACAACCTCTATCTCCATCTGTCGCAGGGCCCACTGGAGCTGAGGCTGAGAGGTCAACATCATTACAGCTGGATATCTACTGAGTGCATCATGGACCACGTTCACCTTCCCAGGGTGATACTGGAGATTGATATCCTATTCTGCCATTAGCTCAAGCCACTGATGCTGTCTCATATTTAGCTCCTTCTGAGTGAACACATAATTCAAACTCTTGTGGTCGGTGTACACCTTGATATGCTCCCCTTGCAAAAAGTGTCTCTATAGCTTTAAAGCAAAAATCACGGCTACCAGCTCCAAGTCATGTGTGTGGTAGTTTAGCTCATGCACCTTCAGAAGTCTAGAGGCATAAGCTACAACACGACCATGCTGATGTAGAACACATACAAGCCCTTTACAGAAGCATCACAAAAGATCTCGAATCCTCCAGAACGATTTGGAATCGTCAGAACCGGCGCAGTAGTCAACCTTCTCTTCAACTCCTCAAATGCATGCTGACACTCGTCAGACCAAACATAAGCAACATCCTTCTTAGTTAAGTGAGTAAGTGGTACCACAATCTTGGAGAAATCCTTGATGAACTTCCTGTAATAGCCAGCCAATCCCAACAAACTTCGAATCTCTGAAACCGTCCTGGGAACAGGCCATTTCTCCACTGCAGCCACCTTTTCTAGATTAACTGATATGCCATCTTCTAAAACTATGTGCCTCAGAAAAGCCACTTTAGACAGCCAAAACTGGCACTTATTATAATTGGCATATAACTGATGCTGCCTCAAAGTCTCTAGAACAATTCTCAGGTGTTCCGCATGCTCTTCCTCATCCTTGGAATATATCAGGATATCATCAATGAAGACCACCACGAACTTGTCCAAATAGTCAAAGAATACCTGATTCATTAACTCATGAAGGTAGCTGGAGCATTAGTCACACCGAAGGGCATCACCAGGAACTCATAATGTCCATAACGGGTTTGAAAGACTGTCTTCGGAACATCAGACCCCCGAACCTTTATCTGATGATAACCACTCCGCAAGTCCAACTTTGAGTAGACTCGAGATCCACCAAGCTGATCAAAGAGGTCATTGATGCGAGGAAGTGGGTACTTGTCCTTTATTTTCACATTGTTCAATTCCCTATAATCAATACACATCCTCCGGGACCCATCTTTCTTATTTACCAAAAGCACTGGCGCTCCCCAAGGTGACACGCTTGGCTGTATCAGCCCTCGGTCTGATAACTATTTTAACTGATTACGAAGCCCAGCCAACTCAGATGGTGCCATCTGATAAGGAGCCTTCGTAATAGGTTGCGTGCCTGGTATCAAATCAATGGTGAACTCCAATGATCGATCAGGAGGAAGTTCATAAATGTCATCGGGAAAGACATTAGGAAAGTCTCGCACAACCCTGGGTAAGACTGGCTCCGCCTCCATGGCCATCGTCAACACTTCTGCTTCCACTGATGTTGCTCTGAATCTTACAGGTTCTAAGGTGCAACTACCACTTCTGAACTCAAACTCTGAATGATCGGAAATCTAGAAGAGTATCCTCCTTAATTTGCAATTAATAGTGGCACAAAACATCGCTAACTAGTCCATCCCAAACACCACTTCGAAGGTGGGCATCTCAATCATGAGGAAGTCAGCATATAACTCCCGACCACAAATTTCTACTAGACAACAACGGAGTCCTGAAGTACTCCTGATCACACCATTTCCTGTGTGAATATTCCAACTAACAGTGAATGAGTCAACTGGTATTGCATTTTTGTCCACAAATTGTCGGGATAGAAAACAGTGTGAAGCTCCAGAATCAAAAAGTGCCAAGGCAGGAAAAGATGCTACTTTAACCATACCTAAAAGCCAACAAGGAAATTAAACCAACGTCTATCATAACTGAGAAACAAGTGATATAATGTAAAGTAAAGAGAGGGCTAGAACTATACCAGTGATAACCTGGCCTGAGTTTTCTGCCTCTACTGCTGTCATCGTGAAAGCCTGAGGCTTTGGAGTAGAGTTTGTCTTCTTATAGGCATGCCGCTGAGGAGGCATGGAAGGTCCTCTAGGAGCTAGGGTGCCTGGTCCAGCTGGCGCTGGAAGGGAAGGCCGCTGCGGACCAGGTGGAAGAGCTCGCTGCTGCATCGGTTCAGAAGTCACATGTGTTACTGGGGCCACGTAGGCACCCTGCTGCGGGTAGAACCTGCTAGTGTGTCCTTGGCCACCACAAGCAAAGCACTGTCTAAATCCTACAATCCTTCTGCTCATGACCCGGCTTGCCACAGAATTGACATGTCAAACGTCTCTGTGTCACTGCAGGGACTCCTGGCCTCTTAAACTGGGCCGTCTGCACTGGCCGAGATAATGCCTTCTGTGATCCTGAGGGTCGTCAGTCGCCTGTAGGCATTTTCCCTATGTTCCGCAAATGGATCTTATATAGGCTTGCTGCCTCGAGCACATCCTCCTGTGTGGCGAGTTTCTGTATAGACATCACCCCTCTATACTCATGATCTAGTCCCATACGGAAGCGTCGAGTTCGGGTGGCGTCAGTCGCAACAAGCTCCAGGGCAAACTTGCTCAGCAAAGAGAACTCGGCATATACGCATCCACGGTCCGCCGGCCCCGAGTCAACTGCTCAAAACACTGCCTGAACTCATCCTTTGCGGTCTCTGGAAGGAACTTGGACTCAAAATGCTCCTTGAAAGTCTTCCAAGAGATAGGACCTTTCATATGCCGCTCCTAGGCATCCCACCAATCTCTGGCCTGATGGGCTAACTGCCTTTTTACTACATCAACCCAACTCTCTGGTGGAAATCCAACAGCTGTGAGATCATCCTCTGTGCGTCGTAACCACTCATCAACCTCTAGGGCTGTCTCCTTGCCAGAAAAGTCCTCGGCTTCATTGCCCTGAACTGCTTGAAGCCGGGGGTCTTCTGACCCTGCATCTGGCGAGCATCTCAGCCTGCTGACCCAGACTCGCCTAAAAACTCAGCTAAATCTTCTCCATCAAAGAGGGCTCAGCGTGCTCCATCTCTGACGAAGATATCCTGTTTCCACTGTCCATTCTGTAGAGAAAGAGGACATCACAAGAAGAACAAGTACCATAAGTGATGGCATTTAAGTGTGTTGGATGTATCATCCTTTCGCATATCGCAGTGTGACTGACCTTCATGGGCCACCACTAAACCTGTCACGCTCCATTCTCCCAAATACCTTATATGACATCACATATCATGGGAAAGGAGGATGGAGCCCGACAAGCCGCGGTATTACACCAAGCATGAGAAGTAATCACATAATAAGCAGGCCACTGCAAATGCTGGGATCACACATCACATATATTCATATAAAAAGAAAGCAACGCATTCAGCCATCACCAAAGTACATCAGCCACAGATATACATAACTAAAGAGAGAACTACACACCAGTATCAAATACAAAGTGAAACAGACTCCAGTACATAAGAAAAGTACTACAAGCCACCAACACACTCCGCAACTGCAAAATATAACTCTCACACCACTCGACCCAACTCACACTACAAAACATAGCCCAAAAAGAGTGGTGTTTCCCAAGTCAAAAACTCACGTCTACGAAATCTCCTGAGGGAGATTCTGCTCTGGTATCACCTGCTCAAGACCTGAAAAGTAAAATGAGCACGTCAAACGTGCCCAGTAGGAAACTAACTAGGGTATGGAAAATCATTTAGGGTTATGAGTGTAAAGGCAATATGAGTGCAACAACCAAAGTAAAGAGTACAACACACAAGTGTGCACAACAACACATATAAGTTCATTAGTTAGCAGATGTTAGTGATTCTTTGGAAGCCTGGGTATCACCTAAGGATAAGGGCATGAACATCACCCCAAATTTGGGGTGAACATAGCACACGACGCAGTGAACACGGGCATTGTACGCCGGGCCTCTCAACTCCCCCGTCCCTGGCAGGAGTGAGACTCTCCATATAATAACACAATCTCCGTATGTCCCCTCCACTCCCGGTAAAGGCGAGTGGAAAATAAATATCACATATTACATATCTCTTTCCCCCAACTTCTCAGTCCAGCCCCTTATAGTCAAGTTATACCCAAACTTCCCACATCCCCATTCCAGGATGCTCACCCGCCTTAGAGCAGATCGAGACATCCTAGTTAACATTTCATGTGTCATCATATTTAAAGGCTATATCCAAGTTTATAAATGTGATACATAACACAACATTTTAAAGGCCATTTTCCATGTTCTTCAATTTCACATTCATTTGGGCATTTTAACGAACATATGGCGGTCGCCATGTAAATGGTAAATGCCACACCATAAAATTAGTAGCAAATATCATAATCAAACTTTATTATAGGTATCAACATCATTCATGCATACCGGGATGGAAAATTAACATTTCAACACAAATCCAACTTCATCCAAAACATTCTAACATACTGAAATTTGCAGGAGAAGCTACAAAGTCAGCATATTTCATCAATTTATCATGTGAATTTGACATAACTCACTGAATAAAAGTTGGAGATATACTAGTACTGGATTCAAAGATAAAATTTCAGACAAACATAATAAGTATATGATTTATAGTGAATCAATTGGCGCAGCATGCCCAGACTGTTTTTCAGACAGAATCCTGAGCCTGTATTGAAAGCCAATTTTAAGCATGTTTTAGCTAGAATTTCGACATATAAGCACGATGATGAACTTTTAGAAAAACTTCTTAAGTTTCCAACAAGACCAAGATCAGAAAAATCTATAGAGTGTGCAGGTAATAGTCCTCATTTTGCTAAACTGTGTACAGCTTGACAGAATTTCAGACAAGTTGCAAATATTGAATTATTACTCCTACTTATTGAACTCAACATATGACAAATTTTATATGAATTTGGGGTATGACTTCAAGATCTATAGCTACGTATTTTTTTAGACAATGATTCCACTACAACAACCATAATCCAAGTATAAACATGAAGCTTGGTTTCAGGATTTCAGGGAGGACAGGTTTTGCTAAGAAATCAAGGAAAAATTGAATCCTTTTGGGATATTGCACATATAAAACATGAAATCTAGGAAATGAAAAATATAAATACCATCATAACATTCTCATAGCCTTAAATAAAAATCCCCAAACCTAGTTTAAAATCCTACCTCAAGGAGCTTCTTTTCTTCTTCTCTTCTCTTTTTCTCCCTTTTATCTTTCGTTTTCCTTGAAGTAGCCTAGGGTTTTCTTGAATTTTTGAGATGAAATTAGGGTTTTGGAAGCTTGAAGAAATGAAGAGGAGGGAGGGGGAGTTCGGCCATGGCTTGGGGAGATGAGGATGAAAGTAGAAAAGAAAAGATAAGAAAGGAAAGTTAAAGAAGAAGATAGAAATTTCTTAAGAAATATCTATCTCTAGATTCCTCTTAGGATAAGCATGCACAAGTCAAAATGACTTTAATACCCTTCCAAAATTACCCCTCAAGTTTCAAGTATTTACAAGTTTGTCATTACTTTATGCACACACAAGTCTAGTGTGTACGCACAGCAGCTTTAGGCCAAATGATCGTTTTGCCCCTGGCCTTTCTAAGAATTTACGGGTGTGCCACTAAACACATCCCTTTTCACACTAGCCCCTCACACTAACCCACTCCTTCACAATTTACAAGTATGACGCTACTTTACACACCCATCTTCACTCTACACACACTTCCACCCATATGGCAAAATGACCAAAATGCCCCTACACTTTTCACGGAATTACACGACTGCCACGAGCCACATTTACGCCATATCACATCTTATCAACTCGTCATACTCCCTCTACTCGTGCGTAGAGGACTATCGTATCAGTCGCCGTATAGGGCTAACCAGACCAAGACATCCCTTCCCCATTGCAACCTCACAGACCCGTCGGCCTAGCCCCCGCTGACCCCCATCCGGTAAGCCCATCATCGGACTCCTCCACAGCCACCCAAACACCGTCCAACACCCCTCAAAACATCCCAGATGCCGCACAAAAGCCCATGGCTCCGCCCAAAAACTGCCGTTTCATCTCTCATTCCGATTCGCACAGCACCCATCTCCCTTAACACGGCCTGCACCCTCCACAAGCTCCGGCCACCTTCCACCATGGACTGTCGGTGCCCCCTTCAAATCTCCCCGTGCCGTCTCCGTGCGTAACTCGACAACATGCCGTTGAACCTGCTGCCCACGGTCCGCGTCTTCCTGATGCCGTGGAACACTGTGCGGTTGTCCTCCCCCTCTGCGTCGTTGTTCGGTGATCGTGCCGCTATCCGGCTGATCGACGTTCATTGTCGCTGTCGTCTGCCGTTGTCGCTGATCGCTACCATGCAGTGGATCGTTGCTCGCTTCTATTAATTCAACCCCTGACGTCGCTGCCCGATGCTAGTGTAGCTCTTGCTGACATATGCCGTTTTCTCTTTGGGTGTCACATGTCAGGCTTTGAGCCTGAGGTAGTGCTGAGGACGACCAGGTTAGTGACGTCCAATTCGTGGATACCAGAGACCAATCCTAGTCTCAGCAGGAGGTTTCCTCTTAGTTGTTGTTTACTTTCTAGTAGTTGCTGTTAGGTTGTTCGGTGCGTAGCACCATTACTTGTTTTAATTCGGCCATGCTCAGGCCTTCTTTCAGACTCTGTACTTTTCTTTATGACTATCCCTGTATGTTTGGACTGATGGTATCAGCTCCTCAAATCCAACTTCGAGAAGACTCTCGAACCTCCAATCTGATCAAAGATATCGTCGATGCGTGGAAACGGATACTTATTCTTCACGGTGACAGCATTCAATCCTCGATAGTCCACGCACATCCTTCGGGACCCATCCTTCTTCTTCACAAGCAACACTGGTGCACCCCAAGGTGACACACTAGGGTGGATGAAACCCTTCTGCAACAGCTCATCTAGTTGCCTCCGCAGCTCCTCTAGCTCCGCGGGAGCCATCCTATACGACGCCTTCGATATCGGCTGCGCACCCGGCATCAGATCGATGCCGAACTCCAAAGCCCTGTCGGGTGGCAGACCCGAGATATCTTTCGGGAAGACGTCGTTGAAGTCTCTGACAACCGCTGGTCGGTCTAACTCCATCTGCAACGCTTCTAGCATTGGCACCTCCGGCTTGGCCCGAAATCTGATGGGCCCAAGCGACTCATCTCTGCTGCGGAACTCGAACTCCGGATGGCCTAGAATCCGAAATACCACTCTCTTGCTGTGACAGTCGATCGAAGCATGGAAATCTCCCAGCCAATCGATGCCAAGGACGACATCGAAATGCGGCAGATCGTGGACGATGAAATCTACGTATAACTCATGTCCACTGACCACTAGAGGAATCGACCGACATCCCATGCTCATAATCACCACTCCGTTCCCTGTGGTGATGTGACGTGCGTTTATATTTCATATATTTGCGCACGTTTTCTTCCGTGTTTTTCCGTATTTTACAGCCGTCTTATATTTGTTTTCTCGTGTTTTCTTGTTTTCTTTCACTTTTCCGTGTTTTCCGTATTTTTCAGGAGTTTACTGGCATATGGGGCATAAAACGATGATATTGCAAGTCCCCAGAGCAACGGGAGGAGTCACGCGTGATCCAGGGGATCAAACGACGAAGATTGCATCTTTCAGCCCCTCACCCGATCCGTTGATCATCTTCAACCAATCGGGTGATGCACGCGTGCACCACCCGGACACAGCTTGGAGCTCACGAGAAGTCAACCGGTCGGTTCGCAGGCCGGTTCAAAAGGCCCAAGTCTCTGGATTTCTGCTGTAATTGCCAACCGATCGGGTGACCTTCACCTGATCGGTTCACCTGTAGCTGAATCTCAAAGGCCAAGACACGGTCAGCTCAACCGGCCTCCTCACCCGACGGCACCAAGATCCAATCGGTCACATTCATATGTCAACCGACCGGGTGAAGATGACCGGGTGAAGTTCCGCATCGCGCTGTAAATCTATGAAGCGGTTCACCCGATCGGGTGACTTGTCAACCGATCGGGTGATGTCGTTTTCTATATATAGAAGGTTTCCCAGATTCGAGAGCTGATTGTTTTTTGCTGTTTTCTTCATTTTGTGACGGCTGTAATTTTCCAGTTTTTGTAAGTTTTCAGATCTTTGTCAAACTTTAGTATTATCTTAATTGCTTTACTACCATTGCATTTCTATTGTCTGATCATGATTTTTACGGTCGATTTCTGTTTAGATCGCTTTTTACTAAATATGTGTGAGTAGTTCCCAAATCTGGGATTTTGGTGGAAACCCCTTCGTGGGCTCTTCCCGATGCGTCCATAGGGCTAGGAAATCGATATGGATTAGGAATCTAACAGTTACACGGGGTGTTTTATTGTCATCGGCGGGAAAAAGACTGCCTTTGACCGTTAGGCCAAGGGGGAATAAACTTGGCGGTTGACTCCCTAGCCATAGCTCACGCCCTTAGCATAGATGTCGAATCCTAGCGTGCGGGAGCGGCAGGATGAGACGTTGGGAGTTATCGTTGCGAGCTTAGTGCTCCCGGAGTCGATTAGTGTTAATGGACACGGGAGTACCCACTGATCGAACCCGGGAAGTCTGGTGTATCATCTTGGGCACCGACCGGAATATCAGGCCCATGGGACACCGGTACCACTCTTAGAGGCAACGTCTCACCATTAGACCCTAATTCCTTTTGCTATCCTACCCGTAGGCCGTATCGGCGAGAGTCGCTCGATAGGGTGGAAACCAACGTCCTGGGTTTTTCCTTTATATTGTCTATACCTTGCATTCCATTTACCGTGACTACCCATCATTCGATCCGGGCTAGCTCACCCATGGGGTGATTTTGATCCTCTTTGACACAAGCACATCCACGCCTCCCTAAGTTCGACCCCCAAGCCACACTACAACACCATGTGCTTGCGGTTACAAATATTTAAATCTCACGCCCCCATTCGTATCATTGCACACATCTAGCACTCACAGCCGGGGGGCGTCAAGCCATATGGCGCCGTTGCCGGGGAGGCAACGTGCTTGTTATTTTAGGATTTCATGAACCCTAGTGTCTAGCTCACATCCCTACCTCGCGATAATTTTCGCATTCTTCTTTTTCCTTTTTATTTTCTTATTTTTATTTTTATTTTTATTTTTATTTTTATTTTTATTTCTTATCTTATCTGTTTCTTTCCCACTTTTCGCTTCACGGGTGTTTGTTGTTTTTCATGCGCAGGAGTTCAAGAAGTCTAGACGACTTGATCCCCGTTGACCCAGAGATAAACGCCACCCTAAGGCGTTTGGCCGCCGAGAAGCGAAGAAGAGAGGATCCTGAAGCCATGGGGGAGAACACCCCGCCTCACAAGTCCCTGCTGGAGTACTCGATGCCTTCCATCGAGTCCACCTCCACCATCCGTTCTCCAGCTATTACGGCCCAAAGATTCGAGCTCAAGCCATCTTTGGTGACGTGGATCCAGCAGGATCAATTTTTAGGTGCACCCATGTAGATCCCAATTGAGCATCTAGACTTCTTCTTGGAGAAATGTGACACCTTCCGGATAAATGGTGTCACAACTGAGGCGATCCGACTGAAGCTGTTCCCCTTCTCCTTGCGAGATAAGGCCAAGCTGTGGCTTAGGGGGAATGACTCGAATACATTCAACACCTGGGAGAAGCTCTCAAATGCTTTCCTGATGAAGTTCTTTCCCCCGGGGAAGACCATGAAGCTGAGGAGTGAGATCTCCTCCTTCTCCCAGGCCAGCCACGAGTCCTTGCATGAAGCCTGGACCAGATACAAGGAGATGCAGAGAAGATGTCCCCACCATGAGCTCCCCAAGTGGCAGATCATAAATCTGTTTTATAATGGGTTGAGGGACGATTTAAAATCTTCCATGGACGCCGCGGCTGGAGGGTCCTTTATGTCAAGAAGCGAAGAAGATGCCGGGCAGATTCTTGAAAATATGGCATCCAACAATGAACGGTGGTGTGACGAGAGAGCCACACCTAGATCTGGGGGCATCCATAGAGTTGAGGACGTCGACAAATTGTCAAGCAAGTTTGATTTGCTATCGACCCAGATCTCCGCATTGATGGTAGGCGCTGGTGGCACCGGTTCACAACAGATTACTGCGGTGGAGTCCGAAGTTTTTGGAGAGTTCGACAGTGGTGACATCTCACCACCGTTGGATCAGACGAGCGCATTATTTTACAATCCTACAGGGAATGCGCCTTTTCCACCACGAACCAACTCCAACCCGGCCTACTCTCCCAACAACCGGAATCATCCCAACCTTAGCTATCGAGCGCCTTATCAACAACCGGCTCAGCAACAACAACAGGTATATCAGCCGGCTAGGCCCCAGCAGCAGTTTCAGTAGCAGCAATTTCAGCAGCAACAACCTCCACAACAGTACCAACAGTATGCTCCTAGGAATCAGCAACCCACCCAGCAGCAATACGGCCAGCAGAGGGCCATTTCTCCGGTTGAGTCCCTCCTAACTCAATACATCGCCAATCAGGAGAAGATAAATCTGAAGCTGGAGATGGGACAAAGAGTCCTCACTGATCAGGTGACCCTGCTGGGGTTGCAAGTGGCGAACCTTCAGAGACATCAGAATTTATTACCGCCACAACCTGAGGTGAACCCTAGGGGGTAAATCGGACCTTGGCGCTCACGCATGATCATGAGAACGTGTCCACCATCGTCTTGAGGAGCGGAACGCAAATACCTACGAGAGAGCCCCCCAAAAGACCGGAAGTACCGTTGGTCGTGGAACGACCGACTGAGAAATTAAATGACGACGGTGCTTCGTTACCAAAGCCAACTACTCCGGAGGGAGTTCATAGAGAGGAGAAGAAGAAGGATGAGGATGGGAACCTAAGAGTATTCAAGCCCGTTGTGCCTTTCCCACAACGGTTTGCCAAAGCCAAAATCGATGAGAAGTATGGCAAATTCTTTGCCATGGTGAAAGATCTGAGCTTACAAATCCCCTTCCTCGAGGCCATCGAGACAATCCACTCATATGCCAAATTTCTGAATGACTTGGTGACTCGGGGATCTAGAAAAGAGAAGGTCGTGTTAACGGCGGAGTGCAGCGCACTCATTCAGCGCGCAAATCCGCCCAATCTCAAGGACCCCGGAAGTTTCTCCATCCCTTGCTCTATTGGGGAAGTGCAAATCTAGAGGGCGCTCGTCGATCTAGGAGCGAGCGTCAGCTTAATGCCCCTATCGCTGTACAAGAGAATAGGGATGGGAGACTTAGAGCCCACCGGTATGACATTACAACTTGCTGACCGTTCGGTCAAGTACCCGGTGGGAGTAGTGGACGACATCCCCATCGATGTGAGAGGAGTACAAGTGCCGGTTGATTTTGTGGTGATGGACATGTCGGAAGACAAGCATACCCCTATTATCCTTGGACGGCCCTTTATGGCAACCGCCAGAGTTTTGATAGACGTGAAGAATGGGAAGCTTTCCCTCAATGTGGGCCAAGAAAGAGTCGAATTTGACTTAGGCTTGTCGATGAAGCATCCAAATCCCCCGGACGATCCTAGTATTAGTATGCTGGAGAATGAAGAAGATAGAGCTGTTGAAACAAGTGCCTGGGAAGTACTCTCGAGGAATCCCACCGATAGCTTGGGGGACCTCGGAGAGCAAGTTGGCTTCCCAAAGAATGAAGTTGCTAATGAGGCGGTCGCGCGACGTGTGACCCCTCCCGGATTCCCTAAGGCTCCTCCTACGAGGAGAAAAGGGAAAGAACCCATGGACCTCACCGGTGATGAGGTCCGGATCCTGAAAGAGATGGCGGTAGATGCCAATTTGAGGGATAAGCCCCCGGATCCTATCGACAAAGGGAGGGTAGTTGAGCAAATCTTCTTACAGCCGCCGACTACACCAATAGCCACAAGCTCTGGAGTTGAAGAGATGCCGGATTTTGGGCATCACCCGTATCGCCCACCGTGAACATCATCAACGGGCGTCGAGCTAACGATGTTAAACAAAAGCGCTTCATGGGAGGCAACCCATGCTTTAAACTTTTGTTTCAATTTTTAGGATTATTTTTAACTTTATTTTATCTATTTTTATAAATAAATCCAGCCGTAAGAACTTCCATTGTGGAACTTAGGCGATTTGTGGGTTTTTGCAGAAAACAAGGCCTCAACCGATCGGGTGATAACTCACCCGATCGGTTGGGATGTATCAGCTAACAGCCGTGTCTGCCACCAAATGAACCGACCGGGTAAGGAAAGAAGAGACCGGGTGAACAGACCGGGTGACCTGGGGAAACTCTCGGGAAAATTTCAGGGATTTGTCAACCGACCGGGTGACAAGAAGCGAGACCGGTTGAGGGACCAGGTGAGAAAACCTAAACTCTCAGGAAAATTTCAGGGATTTGTCAATTGACCGGGTGACAAGAAGCGAGACCGGTTGAGGGACCGGGTGAGAAACCCTAAACTTTCGGGAAAATCTGTGGAGTGGCCAACCGATCGGGTGAGTTATCACCCGACCGGTTCGCCTGTAGCGCTTTTTCAGCTTAAAATTTCGACCTAAAGTCAACCGATCGGGTGACTTCTCACGCGATCGGTTCGACTTAAACCCTATAAATATCCCCCGATCCACCCGTTCACAGCCCCTCGCCCGATCGCCTCCTTCGCCGTCGTTTCACCTTCCAACTCCTCCCAACAGCCAAAAACTCCCCTCCCACTTCCTCCACTCCTCCATTAGCCTCTCTCTCCACCTTCCCCTTGCATCTCTCCATCTATTTCCCTCTCTCTCTCTCTCCTATTTCGCATTCTTCTAGCCCTAATCCCCAACATCCACCCCCACTTTCGAATTTTTGCTGAAAAAGAGTGCCGCGGCTCCACACTTCTCCCATTGCACGGCATTGGGTCATCTACAAGCGAGGAACTCAAATTTCTACGGGGTAACTTCGCTCCACTTCTCAAATTTCAATTTTTACCCTATATATTTAATTTGCTTGGTTGTTCGTGTGTGTGCACTTTGATAGTATTTTGCACTCATTTGCATCACTCACTCGCCACATGACCCGAGAGAGAGATAAGGGGAAGGGTATCTTGCGGGAGGAGGAACCGTCTCGAAAGAGACGTAAACAAACACGTCCTCCTCCCCACACACGTGAACTGACACTAGCCCCTCCCCCGCCTATCATCCCCCCTGTGGACCCTATGTTGGGCCCGCATGGGTACCTATTTAGGAACCAAGAGCAGAAAGACTTCTACCACAGACTAGATACTTGGGGGCATCTATCAACCAAGTTTGCCCACACCCAATCACTCGTCGACCTCGGTGTCTCCACCGAGGTCGAGACTATTTTTGCTAACCTTGGTTGGTTGGCCTTCCTGAATGCCTCTGCGGTATCCTACCCGTCACTCACCCTAGAATTCTTTTCCTCCCTCGTTTGTAAGTCGGGGTCGACCGTCACTTTCCGGGTGCGTAACCAAACCATCCGCACCAACCTGGATACCATCTGCGATATATTTGGTTTCTCTATTCTTGGGAATGACGCTATCCGACACTACGGATACCCCCAGGAATTTGACGTCGATAACTTTCGGTTCCGCCTCACCATACTCCCTCGCTATCCCCGGGGTAAGGCCAAGGCCTCCTCCATCATCCATCCCATATTTCGTCTGGCCCATAGGATCATATCCTCTGCATTTTTCCCGCAGGATGAGTCAGGCACCGTGACTATCCCCGATCTTTTTATTCTCTGGGCCATGACTTTCCCCTTTGTTCGTGATGATGATGGAGTTAGCTTTAGGGCCCCTACTGTCCCTGTTCATGCTGGCGATTGGCGTGTTTACAAGCTTCTCGAGATTAGCAGGGCCGGGAAGGGCAAGATCTATTGTGGGGGCATTATCACTATTATTGTTTCTTCCCCACAGTTTAACATTCCCATCCCCCAAAATCTTCCTACTGTCGCAGGACCCTCATGTCTAGATCTTGACGTCCTGTGGCACATTCATATGATTAGGCCCCGCCCCGATGGTCGTTTTGAATTCAATTACGGCCACCCCCTCGCCCCTACACCATTCTCCCCAACCCCGCTCGCATGACTGTTGCTATCGTGGCGGATTGGACTTTTCCGCCCGATCCCGAGTTTCTTGCGGGATTGCACCTTCCTTTCTTTCCCCCGGACGCACGTAGACCACCTTCCCCTGCCGCCCACTTAGGCGAGCAGGATATTTCTGCGTCCCGAGGAGATATCGGGGCTGGCCCGAGTCACCATGTTTCTGCTCCTGGCCCCATCACTTCTGAGCACCTTTTTGCGGCCATCTCTGGCCTTGTGTCCAGTGCCGGCATGACCACTGCCGCCGGCACTACTTCCACTTCACTTGCCGGCACCACTTCCGCTTCACGTCAATCCACTTCCTTTGGTCGCCGCCAGGTCTCTGCCCGTCTTGCTCTCGAGAGGGAGGTCGCGGGCCTACGTGATCTTGCCATGTCGTCTGCCCCCTCAGACCCATCACCGTCCTCCTTTCTCACTCACACACGCTTCCTCGCACTTGAGAGGAACGTGGCCGCCATTCTTTGCCTTCTCACTCACCTCCACGGACCACCACCACCCACACCACCACCCTCACCGCCACCTTTACCACCTCGACGATCTTCTCCTCCACCCTCCTACACATCCCCACCTCCATCACCTCCCCCGTCACATCCTTCTCCTCCACCATCCCACCCATCCCCACATCCCCCACCCCCACCTAGGCGATCATCTCCCCCATCCACATCTATTCCCATCCCCGTATCCACTTCTCCTCTCACGACCACTTCCGTCGCCCCCACACCACCTCCTCCCTCCTCCACCGTCACCTCATATGTGCGCCGCAAGAAATTACCGGTGTGCTCCAAATCTCTCCCACCGCCACCCACTACCGTCACCATCACGTCTTCTCCCCCCATTTCTATCCCTTCTACCACCGCTTTGATCGCCGTACTTTCACCACCACCCACCTCCACCGACACTCTACCCATCGTTCACACCACCACTGCACCTATTCCCCCACCTCTGTCCCCACTTCTCCGCACACCCCCGCATCCCCCGACCACCCAGCCACACCCTCTTCCGAGGAGGGCGAGGATTCGCCTTCTCCTGATTTTTGATTTCAATTTGTTTTTTGACATCCCCCTTGCATATCTCTGCACTTTTACGATCATATCTCATTGCTAGCATTGTCATGTCTAGCTTGGGGGAAGTCTATTTTGCTGTGTTGTCGTGTTTGGTTTCCTTTGTGTGTGCTTGTTTTTATTTTTTGTGTGTCGTGTATTCTTTCTTTCTTTCTTTCTTTCTTTTTCTATTTCTATGTCATGTGTTTTGATTTTGATTTTTCTTTATTTTCAGTTTCGTATCTGTGTTTTCCATGTTTTTCATTTCTTTTTGTGTCGGTGCGTATTTCCCCCCATTTTCATTGCCCTCCCGTACTCACTCTTATTGCCTTGAGGGCAATGCAAGCTTCAGCTTGAGGGAGTTGCACTTTGTACGTCATTTGAGTCTTTCTTTTTCGTTTTTGTGTCGTTTTCATCGTGTTTTAATTTTTCTTTTCTTATTTTTATCTCTTTCTCCTAGAGATGAACCCTATGATGAATTGCCACAAAATCACACACCTAGCATAGCATCGATAATCACACTCACTAACCCTAGGATATCGAGTCCCCCTGCATTTCACGCGTCATGGGTCTACTTAGCTTTTTGTGAGTCATGTGTCGTGCCTAGCTGTTTGGTGTGCTTCTGCTTTGTGATTTTACTTTATATACCTGTCCAGGAATGACCCCTAGATTATCACGCGTCGATATGAATAATGATGTATTTGCTTCTCTTGTATGTTTCTGTATGCATGACTATATATATCGTATGCTTCATTTCGCATGTGTCGGGATTCCACAACTAAGGACTAGGATAACCCATTTAGCCCATGCTCTATTTAGCGAGAATAGTTTCCTTTGCCCAAGTGTTTAGATTCCGACTTCTTTTTTGTTTTACTTGGTGCAAATCCCCTCGTCGTGTACCGTTCTCCCACTTGGGAGAGTACACATGTGTATAGCCAAAAACCCAAAAATCCAAAAAAAAGAGAAAAGAAAAGAAAAACCCAAAAAAGAAAAGAAAGAAAAAAAATTGTATAGCCAAAAATCCAAAAAATTTACAAATACCCAAAATCCAAAAAAATTCCCGTGTGAATATCTTTTCCTACTTGCCGAGAATAAAGGGAAGGCGAGAATTTGCACCGAGTGTTCTTCTCCACATCATCTCAACCCCCATCGGTTTCGAAAACACTTGGCTTAGGAACTTTTTAGCTAATATCTAGGCTATAGTGGTGTGATTTCCTTAACCCTAGTTATGGAGTCCCTGACGCATGATATGTTTCGATTCTCTCTCTCTATTCTCATGCATGCTTGAACTATATATTCACCGATTTATTCAATTCGAATCGATATTTGGGTCATTTCCTGGATTTGTGTATATCGAGCTTTATCGCACATCGTAGATAGTGACACCGTCTGCTAGCGCACGACCACACTCACTCGCACTTCACCGCGTGGGCCCACGGCACTTGTCTGGACTCGTACTCCTTGGTTTAGTGATGTGATTTGGCGTTTGCTTGTTTGGGGTGTCATTTTTGATTTTGTTGGCCCTGACGTGTGATCTAGGATATAGAGTTTTCTTTCTCTCTCTTTCTCTCTATTTTTCCTCTCCGACCTCCTACTCTCACTCGTCTTCCTCGAGGACGAGGAAGAGTTCAGCTTGGAGGATTTTGACGTGCGTTTATATTTCATATATTTGCGCACGTTTTCTTCCGTGTTTTTCCGTATTTTACCGCCGTCTTATATTCGTTTTCTCGTGTTTTCCGTATTTTTCAGGAGTTTACTGGCATATGGGGCATAAAACGATGATATCGCAAGTCCCCGGAGCAACGGGAGGAGTCACGCATGATCCGGGGGATCAAACGACGAAGATTGCATCTTTCAGCCCCTCACCCGATCGGTTGATCATCTTCAACCGATCGGGTGATGCACGCGTGCACCACCCGGACGCAGCTTGGAGCTCACGAGAAGTCAACCGATCGGTTCGCAGGCCGGTTCAAAAGGCCCAAGTCTCTGGATTTCTACTGTAATTGCCAACCGATCGGGTGACCTTCACCCGATCGGTTCACCTGTAGCTGAATCTCAAAGGCCAAGACACGGTCAGCTCAACCGACCTCCTCACCCGACGACACCAAGATCCAACCGGTCACATTCATGTCAACCGACCGGGTGAAGATGACCGGGTGAAGTTCCGCATCGTGCTGTAAATCTGTGAAGCGGTTCACCCGATCGGGTGACTTGTCAACCGATCGGGTGACGTCGTTTTCTATATATAGAACCTTAGGTTTCCTAGATTCGAGAGCTGATTGTTTTTTGCTGTTTTCTTCATTTTGTGACAGCTGTAATTTCCCGGTTTTTGTAAGTTTTCAGATCTTTGTCAAACTTTAGTATTATCTTAATTGCTTTACTACCATTGCATTTCTATTGTCTGATCATGATTTTTACGGTCGATTTCTGTTTAGATCGCTTTTTACTAAATATGTGTGAGTAGTTCCCAAATCTGGGATTTTGGCGAAAACCCCTTCGTGGGCTCTTCCCGATGCGTCCATAGGGCTAGGAAATTGATAGGGATTAGGAATCTAACGGTTACATGGGGTGTTTTATTTTCATCGGCGGGAAAAAGACCGCCTTTGACCGTTGGGCCAAGGGGGAATAAACTTGGCGGTTGACTCCCTAACCATAGCTCACGCCCTTAGCGTAGACGTCGAATCCTAGCGCGCGGGAGCGACAGGATGAGGCGTTGGGAGTTATCATTGCGAGCTTAGTGCTCCCGGAGTCGATCAGTGTTAATGGACACGTGAGTGCCCACTGATCGAACCCGGGAAGTCCAGTGTATCATCCTGGGCACCGACCAGAATATCGGGCCCATGGGACACCGGTACCACTCTTAGAGGCAACGTCTCACCATCAGACCCTAATTCCGATCGCTATCCTACCCGTAGGCCGTATCGGCGAGAGTCGCTCGATATGGTGGAAACCAAAGTCCCGGTTTTTCCTTTATATTGTCTATACCTTGCATTCCATTTACCGTGACTACCCATCATTTGATCCGGGCTAGCTCGCCCATGGGGTGATTTTGATCCTCTTTGACACAAGCACATCCACGCCTCCCTGAGTTCGACCCCCAAGCCACACTACAACACCATGCGCTTGCGGTTACAAATATTTAAATCTCACGCCCCCATTCGTATCATTGCACACATCTAGCACTCACAGCTGGGGGCGACATGATGTCCCAACACTTAGGGAGTGTGTGGGTAGGAATGGAGTGCTTTGTTATAAACCTCCGGGACATGATGCACATGGATGCACCGGAGTCAAACAAAGCCAAAGCAGGGTGAGAGGACACTAGAATGGTGCCTAGGAAACAAAGGGTCTACGGTCACGACACTACTCTAGCAATCAAACAAACAAGCAACACTAACATAACTAGCAATAAGGTCTAACTATGAAATGAAAAGACTAGGTCAAGGAGTTACCTGCAATAACCCCATCCAGCTCCTCAGTCTCAACAGCTGTCAAGGTATAGGCCGGCCTTTGAGGCTGCACTGCTCGCTGGTACATCTGCCTCTGTGGCACCAAGGGTGGTCCACGAATAGCAGGTCCTCTCTGGACTGGGGCAGGCGCCCTCATCTGCAACGAGGCTGGTGCTCCAACAACAGCATTGCAGGCTCTTGGACAATCCTTCGCAGCATACGAAGCATCTCCACAAAGTAGGCACAGACCCAGCTTCCTCCTACAGTTGGTCTGAACATGTCCGGGCTTGCCGCAGAAATGGCATGGACCCTTGATCTAATGCTGCACTGGTGCTCCAGGTCTTTTGAATGGCACAGTCTGGACTGGCCTCATCACCGGCCTGGCAGGTGGCCGGTACTGCTCCATAGGGCGCTTCCCTCTGTCCGCTGGAGTGTCAGGCAGGTGCGAAATCGTCTCATGATTCTTTGCAGCATCTAACACTTTCCTCATAGTCGAGAAACTAACAGAGGACATGGAAGCCTGAACCTTCGGACAAAGTCCCTGATGGAACCACTCAGCTCGGTTCTCCTCCTTCTTCACCATTTGCGGGGTAAAACGGCTCAGCATCTCGAACTCAGCCTCATACTCATCGATCATCATGTCCCCCTGCTTCAGATCCACGAATCTGCCCATCAGCTCTCTCCTAGCTGCCTTGGTGAAGTACTTCTCCTTGAACATGTGGCAAAAGTCTTCCACTCCACTGGCTTCTGCAGGCGCCTCTCCTCAATACGCCACCAGTTTCGGGCAATCTCAGTCAGTTGCATCTTCGCGATCTCCACCTGAGTATCATCTGGAATCTTGGCAGCTATCAACTTCTCCTCAATGCTCTGGATCCACTCATCGGCACCCAGAGGTCCCTCCTTCCCAGAGAAGGTCTTCGGCTGAAGCTCGTTGAACTGCTTCACTCCTGGAGCAGCTCGCAGAGCAGGCGGAGGTGGAGGTGGTGCAACAGGTGGGGCCTGGGCAGCACGGTGAGACTGCTGCACCAGCTGATGCTGCACCTCAAGCATCTCCCACATCACGTCAAGGAACTGGTGGAACTCTGCATCCTGGTCCTTCGGACCGTCATCACTCGAATTCGAGGATCGAGTAATGCGTCGTCCAGCCATCCTGTGTCCAGAAACGGAAACACAGGTTAGACTCGTACAATGTTTGAATATCAAAATGAATGTCCTTACTCTTACTATTCTGTACTTGCAGAAAGATTGGGACGTGACCTGCATGGGCCACCACTAAAACCTGTCACGCCCCGCTTCCCAAAACAGCGGAGGCGAAGCGTGACTAAGGCCCGCTTAGGCCCGAGCTAAGGAGCCCTGACCCAATAAGCATCTGTGTGGTACCAAGACGAAGGTGCAGGTCCCTGCATGTTAGTACAGAACAATAAGAGTATTAAAAGGAAGTGAGAAATCATTTTATTTCAACATATCAGAAGTACAGAGTCTCAACGCCCGAAGGGCTACAACTACAGAAAGGAAAAATCTAACGGTGCAAGCACCCGACCTAAACAAGGAAACAAAAGGTGCTACGCACCCAACTATAAGAAATGGATATCTCTGGAAACTGTGACGAGAGGTCTCTAGCTCTGGTCCTCCTCAGGATCGTACTCAGGATCAGCACTCTCTGGCTCCACGTCAACTGGCAAGTCTGCCTCCTCGACGAACTCTGACTCAATTCCTGACGTACATCACCAAAAGAAGGAACTGTACATCAGGTAAGGTCTACAAGAAGGGGTTAGACCAAACTGCAGGTGCACCAATTATTTAACAATGTTTACTGGTTGATTAACATGCTGAGGTTATAACCGACGAACAAACGAAAGCACACGCAGCAGGAAAGTAAACACGACAAGTAGTAGTCGTAGCGAGTGCTACCGACTACGGGACTAGCCTACAGGTGTCATGACAAGACGGAACAAGGAGAAGCCAGACAAGACAAGACAATACAAGAGTAACACGAAAGGGTTCACGCCTTTACGGTTCGAGAGGGATCAGACCCTCTTGCCGCGTGCATGCTCAACCCTACCCCAAGACCCCAAGAATCATGACAGGATAAGGGATCACTTGCTCTAGCTTGACAAGTGCCCTATTGCTCTCTGAGCTGTGTATCAGTACAAGGGATCGCCTGCTCTAGCTTGACAGGTGCCCTATTGCCCATCAGGCTGTGAATCAGTACAAGGGATCACTCGCTCTGGCTTGGCGAGTGCCCTATTGCCCAGCGGGCTGTGCATGACGGGACGGACATGGCAAGATGGAAAGGACATGGCACGACAAAACAGGAGGGGTTGTACTATGGTGTCCACAACTCACACACACGCATGTCAATCCTATGATGTCAAAATTGTTGTTGTTGGACTCAGACTTCGTTGTCAAGTCTGAGCCATCAAGGGGCGTCCCGGACGCTATCATTTCGTGTCCGATTCTCATTGTTCCAAAAATAACATTTTTAGCAAGGCTAAGGCCTAGACATGGCCAAGAAACACAAGTGGTACACTTGCCTGTGGTGGCGAGTGCGTTGTTTTCCTGGAGCGCCTTGTCCAAACGTCCAATCGGCGGAGGAACGTCTGAAAGTCGTGACACGGCGACGGTGTCAGATCGCAATTCAATAATTCCTATTAGTGTTGTGTCTAGGTTATCGGGACTATCCTAATTGTAAAAATCACATTTTTAATGTATATACGCCTAATCGACGATCTATCCTATGTGTACATGCATAAAGTTCATTCGTCGATTTCTACGGTTTCACAACATTTTAAGGAAGATCGGAAAGTAAATTTAACTTGATTAAGTTGATGATTTTAATTAGGTTTTGATTATTTACAGTGGGGGTTTCTACGAGTTTAGGGGACCAACCTGAAAATGACGATTGCATGAAGATCCGACGTCAGATCCGAATGGTGGAAGCTTGGCGTCGTCCGAAAATTCCTAGGCCGCGGGTAGCGCAGCGAGGAATGATGATTGTCGGTGATGATGTCGGCCTCCGAAGGTGGTGACGAGGATCTCGGCGTCTCCCGGGGTCGTCGTCGCTAGATCTGGGATTGGATCGCCACGCGAGGAGAAGGGCTAAGAGGAGATGGATCTCGGAAAGGGAAACGAGATGGCAGCTGGGGCTTGGCCGTGGGGTTTCAGATCTGAGGGGGAGATGAGGGTGGCCGGCTGTGGGGAAAGAAGAAGGAGAAAAAAAAGAGGGGAAGGGAAAAACAGGAGAAGGGAAGAGGAAATGAGAATGGAGGAGAAGAAGGAAGGAGATCAGATTGATCTCGTGAAGGTGGAGGGCGCACGGGAGGAGGAAAGACTTAGGGAAAGGAAGGATGGGGATTGGGGAAGAAGACGGCTAAAAACAATGAGGAGGAAAGAAGAGCAGCCGCGCATTTAAATAAGAAAACAAACGACAGCTAGGTCAGAAATTAGGGTTTCGGAAGAGATTAGTCGGTCGGTGAAGGGCGGTCGACCGACTAGTTTGAGAACTAGTCAGTCGGTCGTCTAACTGTGACCGACTAAAAGGCAAACAGAGAACTATGACCTTGTAGGGTAGACATATTTAGTCGGTCTGTGAAGGCTCGTCGACCGACTAGTTTGCAACCTAGTCGGTCGGCCAGTGTTCATTGACCGACTAATGGATGAAAGTGGTCGACAAGAAGTTTTGAAAATTAGTCGGCCTGAGAAAGAAGCCTAACCGACTAGTTCGTCAACTAGTCGGTCGGTATTCGTTCTTTGACCGACTAATGGTAAACAGTAACTTGGTTACGGAAATGGTCTCTATCTTAGTCGGTCTGCGAAGAAGTGTTGACCGACTAGTTTCACAACTAGTCGGTCGGTGGATGAACTTAGACTGACTAAGTGTAAACAGTAACTCAGTGGAAAAATCAAAGGGAAACTAGTCGGTCCATGAAGAGTTTCTGACCGACTAGATTGGCATCTAGTCGGTCGGTTCTTCTTCTTGAACCGACTAAATTGCACACAAAGTCTCCAAATGAAGCGTGAAGCTTCGGGATGGGTTCTAGGGTTTCTAAGATGAGTCTGGCTCTAAGATAAGAGCGTCACGAAGCACGCTCAGCTCCAGATAGGGGAAAGGAGATACAGAAAAGAAGAAGGGAAAAGAGAACAAATATATATATATATATATTAATAAAATATCATCATACAAAAAACCAGCCGTTACACTCACACAGACTGAGACCTTCATCAAGTAATAGGAAGTCTTTAAGGGAGATAATACATATGATGCATGCGAATTTATTAAGTTGCAAAGAGTTTGCGATATAAGATAATACAATGGATGTATGGGAATTAACTACGTCGCAAAAGGTTTGCGATATAATCTATAGGAATTAAAGATATATGATTAATTGCATTTGATGCATAGGTATTTTAATATGTCGCAAAATGTTTGCGGGCTTATTTATACATTAAATGCATTGAATATTGTTGCATGGATGTCGGAATGTCCCGATGAAAATCTAGGTTCAAACGGCATCAAAAACCGTGTTAAAATGGACCGGAAATGAGATTTAAGCCCCAAAGGGATTAATGGGTCAAGGCGCGCAAGCTTTGCGGGTCGGGCGTGCCCGACCCAACATCAGGATCATGCGCCCGTGATAAACACGGGCATGGGCCCGTGTACGGGTGCAGCAGGCGCCCGTGCATTGCACATGCACATCACGTGCCTATGCATTGCACAAGTACGCATGCCAGGTTATAGGGCACACGCATCGTGCGTACGCTGCCTGGGTGGCGTGCGGGTGGGGCCCACGGCCCCACTTGGCTGCTAGGTTTACTGTTTTTAGGTGGCCGTGTTTTGGAAAAAATCTGATTTTTTTGCCACCTTTGAGACGACGTTTGAGGGGTCAAACGGAGTCGAAATTGAGTCACATTTGTTTCTATGCGACACCATTCAATACTATTTGATTTGATATATTGATATCACTTGCGAAGCTTAACAGTGAGGGAGAAAAAATTAGCTAAAGATTGGCCTTTGTAAAAGGCAAACTTTAATTAATTTTCTCCTCCAAAATCTTTAATCCCACATCGGTAAATGAGAAAGTGGAGGGGTCAGCCGCCTATATAAATAAGGGCCAACCCCTCTCCTTAAAACTCGTACCAAGCTCCAGATCTGAGTAGCTCCTTTAAACGTGATCAAGCTCGGATCTAAGCTTAAATTAGTATTCCCTCTTCTCCTTAATTCGTCCTTGCTCCTGATCGGGCTCTTGCAAAGCTACGAAGGAGTTCGGATCGGATCCGAAGTTTTGACGGAGGATCCACTCAAGGTGAAACTTTCTGGAACGGGTGGTTGGCTCGGCGACAAGGTTGTTGATTGCCTTGGGACGCGGTTCGGCTCGGGACACGGTTCGGAGTGTGAGAAGTGGCTCGGGGCATCGCTTCGAAGATAAATAAATGTTGCTGAAAACGACGCTTCGTATTCTGCGGAAACGAAGTGAAAGGTATGTAGTTTAATTAACATGCATTTATAATTACTGTTAGATATATCTATCTTTAGGGGTAGTCGGACCCAACCCCGGTATAGTATAGATTCTGGGTATGGTTATTTCTTTAGGACTAGACTTAAAAATGGTTTAATATATTTTTCCGCTGCATATTTGCTTTCGTTATCCGACCGACTTAGGTCGGACGTCGATTTCTCAGCCCTAATGACCCAAAAAACTCTACACAACCCTCCTCACACCATTACCACTGCATGCTTCTCCTATTGCCTGCTCATCTCTCTCCTCCTCTTCCTCATCCTCCTCGTTGAATGCATTTGTAGAGGGTTAATTTTTTTGAAGGGGATGAACAAGATAAAGATGAAGAGGATGAAGAAGATCGACATTAGCAGCATGGGAGGGAGAGGAGGATGTGATTGGTGTAGGTGGGTTAAGCTCAGTATTCGTGAAATTAATAAAGAAAATAAATTTGATGAAAGGAAAAAATATGAAGAATAATTTGTGAAGAAAATGAATATGATGACGATGGGGAGGCGTTAGCTGGGGTGGATGTGGAGGTGGAGGTGTGTGCAAAGGGTAAAATGGGAATTTAAAAAAGAAAGTTTGTTTTGAACAACAAAATTGTAAATAAATGGTATGTAGTAAAGTGAAATTTGGTGTGCATGTAGAAATTCCCGGCTTAGTTCACCAAAAGAGTGCTCTGCTATTCAGATTACACATTCTGCTAAACATAGTACATTTTATTGACAAGTTGGCCATTATCTTAATACATTTTCTGTCCTTAAGTAAAATTCCAATTTTACCATTTTTCTTCATAATACCACACTTCTGCTCCTCCCACACTCTTTGTTGATTCCTTCTATCTGAATGGTCTTAAGAAGACATACATAGGCCTTTTTCCCATCGTCTAGCCCTAGGCTTAACATGCAAGGGAAAGCAGCAAAAGAAGAAAATGGATAAATTCACATTTTATGAAAAAGCCCATGGAAAAATAAAAACCCTAGCAGGATCTATACGATTTAAGGAGAAGGGAAAACCTATCTCGTGAAGATAGATCTAAAAATTTCTGCTATAAAAGAAAGTTTACAAAAGGATATAACTTAGTTTTGCAGTCGCAAAACTTTTCCTTAGGACAATGCCCCGAAGCGATGCAACGCCTCATCAAGCGACGTCCACTTGCTCCAGAAAGTTTCACCTTAGCTGAATCCTTCTCCAAATATTTGGATCAAATCCAAACTCCCTTCAAGTTTTGCTAGAACCTGAAAAAGAATAAAGATGAAAAGAGGAAAAATATTTGGTCGTCTTTTAATCAAAGTTTGCTCCAATAATTTAGGAAGAGCTCCTTTGACTAAGGCTTGGTGAGTCAATAACAGAAATAGGGGCTCCATATATATAGGGAGAGATGAGCATTCAACAAAGTCTCACATCCAGTGTGGGACTAAGAAATAGAATCAAGTTGACTTAAGTTTTTTCCTCTTTCAAGGACTAAATTTTGAACAATTAATTCTCCCTCTCCGTTAAGCCTAAGAGTCAAAATGATATATCATTGTGAAGAGCATTAAACGAAGACCGCTAGAGACAAACGGTGCTAAATTCCGAGATCGTTTGACCGCTCAAATGTGTGCATGAAGTTGGATCAAAACTGCAATCTGCACAGTTTTTCCAGCAGCCCCTTACAGAGGCTGAACTTTAGGTAATTATTTTTCCTTCTTCAGTGATCCTCCTAAAGTGATATAATATATCAAATAAAATAGAAATTAACAGAGTATGCATAAAAACAAATGGTGCACAATTTCGAGTACGTTGGCCACTCAAACGTGTGCGCGAAGTTGGATCAAAAAATGCAATCTGCACAGTTTTTCTAGCCTCCCACCTACAGAGACTAAACTTCGGGTAATTGTTTCTCTTTCTCTAGTAATCCCCGTAAAGTGATATGATATATCAAATCGAAGAGCTATGAATGGAGAATGCGTAGAAACAAACGTTGCACAATTTTGAGTTCGTTTGACCCTTCAAACATGTGCCCAAATATTACCCAAAATTTGCCCCATAAGGGGCTACACCCCTCTTTGGATTCACACCCGAGCATGCACTCGAGTCATACTCGAGATGGATTAAGTGTAGCCTGAGCTGTGCTCAGGCTACAGTTTGGTCCGGGACATTCCAGGACCCTGGTTTAGGTTTTATATGCTCTTTAGAAGGATCGATATTCGCAACACATCCTATGTGACTGAAATCCTCTTCGAAACCATTTGTGACCATTTTAATTTCCCAAGCATCATATGCATGTTCCTTTTATTACTTGGACAAGGATTTATCCTGTGTGAGACCCTACATCCTGACCCTACTACAAGTGGGATTCTTGTCCCCTGATGACAGTGACCGCGAGCAACAGTTGATGTCCCTGGTTTGGTATCATCATTACATGGTCTACCCCCCTTGACATAAACATATTGAGACTCCCCTTGGATATGTCAATGATGAATTCTACAGTTTTATTCTCTTTGTCAACCTATGTCGCTATGAAACCTAGGGTATGGTTGACTGTCAACCCCTAATAGCTTCACGATCATTCAACCTCATTCAGTCTTAGCTTATCTTTGTTGGATCATATCCAACACACAACGGCCAAGGATTTCTGCTAAGGACCATACTGATTCCGCGCCACTGACTCCCCACATACAGGAGTGACAAATCCTCTCTCGGCCACTACTCCACTCATACGCTTCTAGTCCAACCAGAAACCTTTCAATAGGCCCTACCTCGAAGCTAGGTCAGAGATTAAAGTGACACCGTTCACATATAAGCTCGTACAATAGCCTCAAGTCTAAGGAACAGCTTGCCTATCTTCATATGAGAACTACAATTGACAGTTCGGTTTATGCTATCCATATGGCAGTTCTCGCTGGGTCGTTCAATGAACTCATTCTCTAATGAGCACAAGTGTCTCGTCTCTGATTTCACTAAATCAAACGATCATGGGATCATCGTCACCAACATTTGGTGAAGACAGACGATACAACAGTCTAAGTGATGCATTAATGTCCTTTCACAATGCATCTATGACTACAAACTATTTTAGACTTATGCTCCTGATGGTCAATCCATTTCACATGATCAAGATCCTCATCCTGATATATGTCTAACATCACATTGAGTCTTAGGACTTTATCTAAGTATTTATTTTAGACAAAACAAATGTAAAAATACTCAAATAAATTTACCCCAAATAACATATTATTATTCTGAACAAGATGTTCCAATTACAAAACAATTGGCCTCGATGGCATACATTTACCAACATCTCCCACTTGCACTCAGGCCCAATTATCATGGTATCGCATACCATTTTTGCGTATAAGTCTCTCTAGACATTCATGTGGTAGGGCCTTGGTGAATGGATCTGCTAAATTGTCCTCTGTTGGGTCCCAAAGGAGTTTTATGTCCTTCCTTCTAGATCACGTATGAGGTGATATCTACGAAGAATATTCTTAGACTTCTTATACATGTATTGGATCATTAACCGTATGCACTATCCCTAGATGGTCCATGAGTTTTTTTTCATCTAGACTGCTTCCTTTGCCACATCATTAGTGAAAACACCCTAGATGGGGGTAAATAGGGTGTATGACATAAATTAAAAATTTAAGCACATCAGAATAATGCAAGGCATACAATCACATATCAGAGATGCAAGCACAAGTGTGTTTAATGGAGTGTTTCCCTGCTTAGACTCCCTACCTCTACTCTGACCCCAAATATTTGAAGCTTTCACCCTCTTTATAACCAAAAGAGAAAACAAAACTGACCAAACTTTCAGTTAATGATCACACCGTAAGATAACGTTCAAAAGTTTCTGCACAAAGATAGCTTTTGAGTAAAGCTATTCATAACATAATCTCACTAAAGTATAATTCAACCTGATTTAGTACTATAGTAAAAAACAGAAAAATATCACAGTGTTGTAATCTGTGAGATCGCGGTCGTGTGGGCACAAGTGGCTCATCAATCCCACGTCTAGATCAAAAGCTATACTCCTCTGAAATTCTTTGCGCAAAGTTGTCTGAATTGGGTCTGTGCGGCAGAATTCTAGGTCAAACTCGATTCTAGCTCATGCTTCGCTTAGTTAGAATCCCTCTGTGGCATGGTGCGTGAGTTGTAGACTGTGCGCTAAGCAAGCGCCATCGCCCGTGCCAGCACATCTTGTGGCTCGATGCTCCGACGTGCTAGACCCGTGGAATTTAAGATGTCGACCACGTGCGTGACTCAGGCACTTGCAATGGGCTGCAGCACGGGTCAGCAAGGCATATGGTGCATGGATCTCATGAGCCAAACTTGGGGAAACTCTGTTGCCGATGAGTCAGTGACTAAGCCGTGATTTGCAGAGTCTAACCCGAGTGGATTTCTAGGGTTTTGATGATTCCACTTGCTTGATTAATAGTTTCCTTGGCTTGACACTTGTAGCTAGTGTTGTGAAGAAGCCCATAGACCAAAATCCGAGACTTGGAACTTGATTGAATCCTCCAATAATGCTCAAGGCCGTGACTTGTTCTCTGGAAGAGGGTCTTGCTGTGAGTTGTCTTCTTGAAGATGCTTGCGGAAATGGCTTTTTATGAGCTTGGATGGATAAGTGCTTAATTTTGGCTTCGCCTTCAATTGATAAAGATTTGATATTTTTTTTAGAGAAAGGAGGCTTGCAGCAACAAAAAGGAGATGCTCATTGAATTAAGCTTGCGCCAAGACCAACATTGCTTACACTTCCAAGATGAGATCCTAGCAGATATTTGATGGATGCTCGTTGAAGGGGTGGCCGGCTAAGGGTTTCAATATTTCCTCTCTCCTTGGGGTGAATTGATGTGTATGAGTGTTTAAATAGGAGATAGGGCAATCCTATTGGAGATAGGATTTCTCTTGAGATAAGAATCCTTTTGAGATAGATTTCCTATTTAGATCCAATCTTTGACCAAATCTTCATCTTTGAACAATCAAATCTTCATCTTTATGATGCATGAAAAATTGTGAATGAAGTAGAACTCTTCTTGAATTTCTTTTGCACAATTGTCCATACATTATTTAACTTTTGCAATTTCTTTTGCACATTAACCCCTGAAATCACTTAATGAAAATGTTACTACCACATTAATTGTTTGTCATCATCAAAATTAAAAGTGTGAGCTAGTTAGTGGACTAAATAGGCCAACAATCTCCTCCTTTTTTATGATGGTAAACAAGCCTAGAACAATTGAGATATGATATTTAAAGAGCAAGTCATATAATACACAAGATCATGAACATTTAAAGCTCCCCCTATCTATGTGCGCTCATGAAAAATTGTGACAAGCTCCCCTTCAAAGTGTGCATCTCATGCATCTCAATTTTCATCTCAATTTTTCTATCTTCTCCCTTTTGTCATCATGCAAAAAGTAATCTATTATGCTCTCAAGCTCCTCGTAGATTTATGCATCATTTTTTCTTCTTTTGACATCAATTGAAAAGAATAAACATGAACAAAAAAATATCATCAACATTATTGAAATTTGTTAGCTAGAGTCATGAAATAATATTAGCATATCAAAGGAACATGAAATTGATAAATACAATTTTATATCAATTTTACACCCCATGTACCCAAAATATGCACAACATAATGAATCATCGAAAGCATACGGTTTTTGATTAAATATAAATAGAAGATATTATCATAGAACTAACTTGAATCATTGGTTCATGCTTATGACACCAAAAAATCAAATTCATAACTTGTCTCAACCAACTTTTTCTATTTTCATCTCTTTGGAATAGCTTTCAAGCATGATGTAGGGAGACAACCAACATATGATATCATGATGCTAAATTTCGGGTCCTTTAGAGTTGAGGTGCGCTAAGTGGTTGCTTTATCTACCAACTTTCATATGCATTGCTCAACAAACCCTCGAAATGCGGTTATTAACCGCTGGTATCAAAAAAATTCTATATACTCATTTTATATTTTATTTTCCTTGGTCAAATTTTGCCAATATTACTCTTTTTCTTTCCTTTTCTATGTTGTTGTCTCAGAATAGTGACACATAAGTGCATCTACATATTCGACTCCTACTATTTAATTATTCCAAAGAAAATCATATATATATATATATATATATATATATATATATATATATATAAAGTAAAAAAGACAATCAAAAAGAGTAATCTTTTAGAGCTAACCATTATCCAGCAATTTTCCATACTTTACATGACTATATCGACCAAGAAAATTTAAACAATTAGACAAGCTAATGATGACCAATCAATTGTACACACTTTATGTATGTGGATTTTTCATTTACATAAATGTCATTATCAAAATCATATTTAACGTTTCTAAGATTTCTAACACATTTCATGCCAAATGCGCATCGAAATTTCAACTATATCAATGATAAAAATATGCTCACACAACCAATGAAATATTCTATGATGTCATCCATCAACATATGCATCAAATATGTCAAAAATAATCATAACTTTCTTTACCTTCATTCGTTTAGATCAACATCGTTTTTACCAACACGATGTATGCTATCACCCGGACCTCAATGATGCACATGTAGAGAAGGAAGCACCTTTTGGTATCCATTTTGTGGATCCGGAAGAGTTAGCTCATGATTTTCTTTGCTTAATAAGAATTTTAGGAATCCACATGACTTTTTGAGGATATATGCGAGCAAAGCAATCATTGATGACATGTCTCTTCTTGTTACAATATAAACATATAGCATTAGAGTGATTATAACTAGACGAGGACATGTTCACATCATGAGTGCTAGATGGAGATCTTCTGTATCTAGCGAATCTCTTCTTCACAGGTTTCCTCGGATTCTTAGGAGGTTGCTTCTTTTGCTTCTTTTTGAATCATAGGCCATGCGTGCTAGAATGATCATGTAATCCATCTAACATCTCATTTAAGCTCTTTTGACTACAAGTGAATTTTTATATGTTGATATGGTCTTTATTTTCTTTCTCTAGTTCATTAATCCTAGCAATATAATTTTTATCTTTTTTGTTTTCTTCTATTTCACTTGCAATATTTTTTCTTTGATTAAACTAGTTTTTTATTTAACAAGCTCCTCTATTTTTTCTTCGTGACTAGAGACCTTTTGATTTAAGAATTTTATTTCAGAATCTTTAGAATTTAAAGAGCTAGTTTTCTCATTTAAATCTTTAACTAGATTAGAGTTTTCAAGCTCTAACTTAGCTAATTTTTTATTAGCTTCTTTTAATTCTAAGATCTTGGTCTCTAAGGCGGTTTCATCAAAGCTATTTATAATTGCTTTTTGTTCCTTCCATTTGATGAAAGCTCATCTCTCTCATGTTTAACAGCCCCAAGATGCTTTTCTAAAGGTTTACAAAGTTTCTTAAGCTTAGAATATATATGGGCTATTTCTTCGAAGAGTTCTACTAATATTCATAAGCTTCTTCCATGTCATAGAACATATTCTCACTATAGCTAGACCATTGATAGAGAAGAGTTGAGATTTTACCTTTTTCATCTCATGCCATGAAGCAAATCCCATTATTGTAATTTCTGTCATCCTCTGAAGAAAGCTCCTCTGCATCGCTTGCTCCCCAAGTTGCAACCATTCCTCGCTTGGACGACCTGTTGCTTCTATTACCTTCTTGTTCTTTCCCTTTATTTTTCAAAAGAGGACAATCAACTTTTATGTGGCCCTTTTTATTGCAGTTAAAGCATCTTGGTGCAATGTACTCTTCTTCATCTTTTTCC
Source organism: Scilla litardierei (assembly GCA_030789695.1). Taxonomy (NCBI): domain Eukaryota; kingdom Viridiplantae; phylum Streptophyta; class Magnoliopsida; order Asparagales; family Asparagaceae; genus Scilla; species Scilla litardierei. The sequence continues at coordinate 99,990,239 of CM061135.1, read as the reverse complement.
TTCCTCTTGATTCCCAAGATATAGCCAATCATTTTCTTGTTGTTTCGTAAAAACGCTCTAAAGCCTTTTGTCAAGGAATCCATCTCTTCATCGTCTGAATCATCCTCATTTCTGAACTTAGACGCTTTGAAGGCCAAATCCTTTTACCTTTTCTTCTCCTTCTTGGATTTCTCCTCCTTCTTTGATGCCTCACCACTTATCATCTTCATCTACACTTTGTATGTCATCAACTTTCACATGAGTTGCTTGAAAGAGATGGTTGCTAGATCGTGGGCTTCCTCAATGGAAGTTCTCTTTTGGATCCATTCTCCAGATAGTAAATATAGTACTTTGCCAACCAAGTCCTCCTCTGTAATGTCCTTTTCAAGCGCCTTCAATGGATTCAGAATATCTGCAAAACGAAAGAACATAGAGTCAATGGTTTCATCAGGAAGCATAGAAAAATTCTCATATTTCTGAAGCAACATACGAATGCGTGTTTTCTTTACTTTAGTGGTTCCCTCATGTGTGACTTCTAGCCTAGTCCAAATTTCATTAGCAGTGGAGCAAAAGCAGATACTTCATTAGTATGAAGACCATAATACAAGATGCTTATGGCTCTAGCATTTAAACTTTCTAACCGATTATTTTTTTAATTGCTCAGGTGTTGGTTTGTCTACTAGGGTGAAGCCTTCACTAACTATATTCCATAATTCCATATCAATGCCATTAATATGAATAGACATCATTTGTTTCCAATAGTTATAGTTAGTGCCATCAAACCAATGTGATCTAAGATGTGAGTGTCCTTCTCTTTGGTTATGAGGATCATTATGATAAGTGTATGGAATTTGTGACATAGAATCGAAATTCCACTAAACTTCGAGTCTAAAAGGAATCCTACTTTAATACCAATTGAAAAACACCATAGAGGGTGGTGGATAGGGTGTATCTCACAAATTAATAATTTAAGCACATCGGAATAATGCAAGGCACACAATCACAGATCAGAGATGCAAGCACAAGTGTGTTAACGGGGTGGCTCCCCCTAGGCTCCCCGCCTCTACTCTGACCCCAAATCCTTGAGGCTTTCACTCTCTTTATAACCAAAAGAGAAAACAAAACTTACCACACTTTCAAATAGTGATCACACAGTACAAGATACTGTTCAAAGTTTAAGCACGAAGATAGCTTTTGAGTAAATCTATTCATAACACAATCTCACAAAATTATAATTCAAACTAATTTAGAACTAAGTAAAACCCATAAAAATATAATCATGATGTAATCTGTGAGATCATAGTCAAATGGGTGTAAACTGCTCGTCAATCCGATGTCTGGATCAAAAATTATGCTCCTCTGAAGTTTGTTGCGCAAAGTTGTCTAAATTGGGTCTATGCACAAAGTAATTTGATTTGGCTCAACAGAATTCTAGGCCAGACTCGATTTTGGGCCATGCTCCGATTGGTCAAAATCCCTCTATGGCACGGTGCGTAAGTTATGGGTTATGTGCTAAGCAAGCGCCAGCGCCCGTGCCAGCACAGCTTATGGCTCAATGCTCCGACACGCCAGACCTGTGGAATTTGGGATGTCGACCACATGCATGACTCAGGCACTTGCAGTAGGCTACAACACTGGTTAGAAAGGCCTATGTTGCTTGGATCTCATGAGCCAAACTCGGGGAAGCTCTGTTACCGAAAAGTTAGTGATCAAGCCGTGACTTGCAGGGTCCAACCCGAGTGGATTTCCAGGGTTGTGATGATTCCACTTGCTTGACCAATGACTTCCTTGACTTGAGACTTGTAGCTAGGGTTGTGAAGGAGCCTTTTGACCAAAATCCGAGACTTGGAACTTGATTTAATCCTCCAATAATGCCCAAGGCCATGACTTGTTCTCTGGAAGAGGGGCTTATCGTGAGTTATCTTCTTGAAGATGCTTGCAGCAATGGCTTTGTGTGAGCTTGGATGAAGAGACTTTTGAACTTGGATGGACAAATGCTTGATCTTGGCTTCTCCTTCAACTTGATAAAGATTTGCTCTTTGTTCTTTGGAGAATAGAGGCTTCCGACAATAAGAAGGAGAAGCTCTTTGAATTAAGCTTGTGACAAGAACAACATTGCTTGCACTTCAAAGATGAAGAAGGAGATCCTTGCAGCTACTTGATGGATGCTCTTTGATGGGATGACTGGCTAGGGTTTTCAATATGTCATCTCTCCTTGCTTGGGGTGGATTGATGTGCATGGGGGGTTTAAATATGAGATAGAGCAATCCTGTTGGAGATAGGATTTCTCTTGAGATAAGAATCCTTTTGAGATAGATTTCCGGTTTAAATCAAATCTTTTATCAATCAAATATTCATTTTCATGATGCATGAACAATTGTGAATTAAGTAGAACTCTTCTTGAAATTCATTTGCACAATTGTCTACACATTATTTAACTTTTGCACAAACAATTTCTTATGCACATTTACTCCTGAAATCACTTAATGAAAACATTAGTACCATATGACTTGTTTGTCATCATAAAAATTAAAAGTGTGACCTAGTTACTAGGCTAACTAGGCCAACAATTAGCTGCTATGTATTCGGCCTCCATCGTTGAATCGACAACAGTGCTCTGCTTAGAACTCTTCCAGCTCACTGTCCCTCCATTAGGGTAAAAACATATCCTGAGATAGACTTGTTGCCATCCAAGTCACTCTGAAAATTAGAGATTATGAAGCCATCAACTATGAGTTATTCACCTCTATAGATCAAGACCAAATATCGGGTTCTTCACACGTACCTTAGAATTGTCTTAACCGCTTTACATTGTTCTTCTCTGGGGTCAAACCAATATCGACTTACTGTACCGAGTGCAAAAGCGACACATGGTCTGGAACAAATCATAATATACATGATAGATCCGACTGCCAAAGCATTTGGGATCCTTTTCATGCAATCTCTCTCCAATTTGGAGACATCCTCTTGGATAGAGTTATATCATGATTGGCAGGTATGAAACCGCCCTTGCTATTCACCATGCTAAACCGTTTTTGCATATTATCAATGTACCTGGACTGGGATATTCCAAGCATCCTTTTAGATCTATCTCTATATATCTTCACACTGAGTATATATGATGCTTCTATAAAGTCCATTATGGAGAAATTGCTTGACAACCATTCTTTGACAAATTTCAACATTTCTATGTTGTTCCCTATCAAAAGAATGGCATACATGTACAATACGAGGATGACTAATGAATTCCCAAAGTCTTTTCATATATGCATGGATCATCTTTATTTTTGACAAACTCAAACCCTTTGACAGTTCTATCAAATCTGATATTCTAGCTTCATGATGCCTGCTTAAGTCCATAAATGGACATATGCAGTCTACACGCTTTTGTTTTGTTCATACTGACCTCGAAACCTTCTAGCTGGGTCATATAAATTTGCTCTTCCAAATCACCATTTGGAAAAGTAGTTTGTACATCCATTTGCCAAATTACGTAGTCATAATACTCAGCGATAGCTGGCATAATCCGAATGGACTTGTGCATGGCTACTGGTGAGAAAGTTTCGTCATAATCTATTCCAAGAATTTGACGATAACCTTTCACAACCAACCTAGTCTTGTACTTTTCTACCTCTCCGTTTGTGCTGATCTTCTCCTTAAAGATCCATTTGTTCCAATTGAAACAGTTACCTTGGACACGTCTTCTAAAGTACATACATTTATTACGTGCATTGAGTCCATTTTGGATTTCATTGCATCCAACTACTTTTCGGAGTCCCTACTCTGAATGGCTTCCTGGAAGCTAACAGGGTCATCATCCACTATAATGCTATACTCGACCCCTCCATCCACGAGAAAACTGTAGTACCTATCAGGGACTCAAGGAACCCTGCTAGACTTCCAAAAGATTGGTTGAGAATTACCATCTTCTACCTCTCCCACTGGTACCAACATCTACTCTTCTGTTAATTTTCTTTCTGGACAGTAGTCCAGATCTACCACCTTGATTATAGCTTCCTTCATAAGGAACTCATTTTCTAGAAAAGTAGCATGTTTGGAAACAACAACCTTTTGTTGTTCTCGGTGGTAGAAGCTGTACCACATAGAATGTTTTGGGTACCCAATGAATTTACACAAGTCAGACCTAAAATCCAGTTTGTCTTGATTATGTCGTTTGACATATGCATGACAACCACATACCCTAATATGCTCAAGATTGGGTTCCTTGCCACTCCATATCTCATATGGAGTCGTCGATGTTGGATACAACAGTTTATGATTTCTTGTTTGATAATAACAAACCTTTAGAAATATTTTTGATAGGTTTGTTAAGTGTTTTCAGTCGCAAATAAACATGGAGAACAAAGTGGTAAAAGTGTGAATTTGTACATTGTGGCAAACTTGTGAATATGGTCAATGGCAAGTTTATAATTTATGTGCAAGAAAAGGAGAGATGGTAAAGGTGTGATTAAATGGGATTTGACTTGGTCAACATCTTCTACAAATTCCATTGAGTGATAAGGAAATATGGTGTGCAAATTTGAAGCTTTAATTTGAATTCAAAAGAGTCCTACTTATCCTAGGATTGATCAAGTTCTTTGCATCAATGAGATAAGATAAGATTTGATTGAAGATTCAAATCAATTTTGAGGAGTCCTATTTAGTTTAGAATTGATCAATTTCTTTGCATCAAGGAGACAAATTGATTGATTCATCGATTTTGAAAGAGTCCTAGTGGATCTAGGAGAATCAAATTCAAGAGGAGTTTCCAATCAATTTGAATATCTATCTTATGGAGAGTTTCTAAATAAAAGAGATCTATCCAATCAATGAAGATTTGATTGAAGAATTAAAGATCAAGTGTTCTAATTGAAGAGAACTTTCTTTCCTCTATAAAAGGAGAAGACACATCCCTTAGATCATGTGCTCTAAATAAAAGTGATCTGTCAAAAAGCTTCAAAGATCAATCCTCCTCCCCCTGGGCTGAATTCCACTCCTCCAAGCTTCAAAGAGATCATCAAATTCGTGGAATAAGGAGTTCTATAGACGACGCTGAAAAGTGCATAACTTTCTTCACAGAGCTCGGATCAACGAACTGTTTGTGCCAGGACGATCACAACTTAGCACTGTATAATATAGTGATATTATTCTAATTTTAATCTCTGTATTAAATCAGTGGTATTTATTTTAGCATGAGTTGTATTCTGAATAGCTTCATAATCTTCATCTCCATGCTTCAAGCAATCAACCAAGCATCAAAGGATCATATAGCTCTTGGCCAAGGATCTCCACCACCAAGCAAATCAAGCAAGGAGGCACATGCAAGCATCAAGCCATCTCCAAGCCATAAAGTCCAAGTATCTTGAAGAATAATCACTTCCTCAACAAGGTTCAAAGATCCTAGAATTCTTCTCTACAAGAGCATCCAAATTTTCCCTTTCTTATTTTCTCGAGGAAAAGGACGAGCTCACGATTCCAACGGATATTTTTCTGGATTTTTTTGAGCTCGGTGCTATTTAATATGTTTTCTAGAAGACGAAGCATTTGATTACTTTGCGGACAGACTGCAGCAAGTCACACAGATTCCCAGAACCACAGAAAGCTGCTTTACGCACAAACCAAATTCAGGCAGATTTGCATAGCCAACTTCGAAGAGCTATATATTTTGATCCAAAGATCGGATTGAGACACCATTTGCACCAGCACGAAACTGACGACATGATGATCGACAGAGACTAGCTAAACATCACAAACTGAGCACTCTAAACTTTTTATCTTATTATTATTTGTGATTTTGTTGGTAGATCTTTGTATTAGGTTTTAGTTTCGTTTTTGTGGTTCTTTTTGGACTCTTAATTGGTTGGGGATAGTCAAGAGAATTTTTTTTGCTGGGATAATAGTGTTCAACACTTTGGGGAGTAAGATATAAACTTGGTGAGCTGAGTGTTGCAGTACGAAGTTTCATGATTTTGTGTGTTGACATTATTATTCTAGTGATTACTTTGGGGCTAGAGTATGTCGTTGGGACGACCGAACCAGGGTCAATACTATGTGCACACTGTGTTTGCTTCTGCTTCATTATCTATGCACCATATTTGCTCTAAGACTGTCTCATTGAGTAGGCTACTATTTTTGTATTCGGAAAAATTTTTTATAAGCATATTCGCCCCTCCAGTAGGCTTAGATCACGATCCAACAGTCGACACATATTTACGGAACATTATTCAGAATATATGCAGTGGTTTCTGGGGCATAGCCCTAGAGAGAGGTTGGCAACTGGGCGTCACTCATCATGGATCACACCATGTCTAACAAAGTGTGATTCCTTCTCTCCAACACACCGTTATGTTGAGGTGTGTATGGAGTCGTGACTTGAGAGAAAATCTCATTATCTTTTAGGTGTGTAAGGAATTCTTGGCTCAAATATTCACCTCCTATATCAAATCGAAGGATTTTAGTACTCTTAGTTGTTTGTTTTTCTACTTCGTTACTATATTCTTTAAATCGTTCAAAAGTATCGGACTTGTGTTTCATCAAGAACACGTATCCATACATAGAGTGATCATCAGTGAATGTAACAAAGTATGAATATCCATCTCTTGTTTGTGTAGACATGGGTTCGCATACATCTTAGTGTACGTGACCCGAGAGTTCAGTAACTCTCTCCCTTTGTCCTATAAAAGGAGTTTTTGCCATTTTATCTTTGAGGCAAGACTCGCAAGTGTCGAATGACTCATAATTCGATAGGTCTAAAGACCTCTCTTTATGGAACTTGCTAAGCCTCTTCTATCCGATATGGCCTAGTCTACAATGCTAGAGATGGGTTTCATTGCATTTTGATTCATTATGTTTTCTTGTGTTATCATTTAACACAACATTGTTACACATAGTATACACACCGTTATTCACACTTCCAGATCCCAGGAATTTACTAACACAACAAATGTTCATAACATTTTCATTGATTGTAAAATTATATCTGTCTCTAGCCAAAGCCGAGATAGAGATTACATTGCACATAAAGTTTGGAATATAATACAATTTATTCAAAAGTAATATGGCATCGTTTGCCAAGGTGTGATGGACGTCTCTTACAGCCACAGTAGCAACGCTTGCTCCGTTGCCGACTTGAAGAACGACATCGTCTTTGTCCAGCCTTTTACTTCTTCTCAGACCTTGTAAATTGTTATAAATGTGAGAACCTGCACTGGTATCTAATACACATGCATTAGAAGTAACAGAAAGGGTTATGCTTTGTATAACCATTATACTTGAAGTTGAAGCATCAGTATGCCCATTTTTCTTTTGCTAGGTACATCTTGCAGTTCCTCTTCTAGTGCCCTTTCTTATGGCAGAAAAAACACTCAGCCTCAGCTGACGCCTCCTTCTTCACCTTTCTCTTACCCTTCTCTATACCCTTCATAGGTTGAAGTGCCTTCTTCTTCTTTCCTTTGCCCTTGAGCTTTGAGGAGGAGGAAGAGCCGATAACCAAAGAAGGAGACTTTCTCTTCAAGCCTTCCACAAAGTATGTAAGATCATCCACTATCTTATTCATAATGAAGTTACTTATGAGCTGTACAAATTTTGGGGCAAGAGAATTGAGGATCAGGTCCGTAGACAACACATGATCCATGACGAAACCTATTGGAATTCCATAATTCCATATCTATATTCCATATGGTTTTGATATGACAAACTTATTACTGTTACTAACCCTTTCTGTGCAGATATTGACTTCTCAGATCCACATCATGATCATAACATTTTAATAAAGTCTTCCACACAAAAGACTTCTCAAATTCATATGCAGCCATATCTACGGCTTTTATGTAATCAATGTATTTTTCATTTTATTGCTTTTTAAGCATGATGATGACTTATCTTAGATGACTAGGGTCTCTCCTAACATTTATCTACAACCTAGTCTTTTCAGAATCCTAAAATTCCTCTTTTAGAAATTAGCCGACCAATACATTTTTGATAGCCTGCTAATTTTTTCTTTTCGAATTTGACTTTGAAATTTGTTGGTCAAATTCCTCTTCATATCAGTTCCACACGTCAGTAACTTCAAACGGTCAAATTTTGTCGTTTGAAAATTAGTCGACCAACAAAAAAATCCTTGGCCGACCAATTTCGTTTTGACCGTTATTTGCAACTGGTTTGTTCTATCCGTTGGTGACGGTTTTTGACTTTTGGATTATGACCGTTATAACTTCTTTTCAGATATATAAATAGATGAATACCCCATTTCTCTTCTATTCACTTCATTTTCCAACTTTCTTCTTTAAAACTTAAATTCTATCTTCTTCAAGAGAAAGTTCTGCCATTGTTTTCATTTGGAGATGAAAAATTCTGATATTTCTTCATTTGAAAACTGAAATCTTCAAGCGTGTTTCTTACAATCAAATTCTAGAAACCTTGAAATTTCATTTACACATTTCCTTTGAATTCCATTTGAAATTCAAATCAAGGCTTTAGATTTTGTTTCATTCTTTATTTTGTAAGTTGAATCTCTTGGTGTAGAGATTGTACAAAGTTTGGGACACTGAGAGTGTCATCATTTTTGTATGTTGTTGCATGAGAGGCACGTGTTATAGTGGATTGAAAATCTCTATGGGGTAGAGGACAGGACGTAGGAATCCGAACCAGGATAAATTCTTGGTGTTTGCGTTTGCTTGGTTGGTTTGTTTATTTGTTTTGTTTTATTAATTGTGTTGATTCTTTCACTGCCAGTTATTTATATTTAAAGGAATATACAGGTTATGTAACATCCAGTTTTCGTTGTACACGTATTTCCGTAACAAAACGTTTTCAAACGATTTCAAAAATGGGTAAATGAATTTTTTTCTATTTTTTTCGTTGCCCAAATCTAAAAATAGACTTCGTATTAGTGATCCTCATGACGATACGGACCCGTGGTACCGATTTCGTAATTTTTCTGGCACGTTTACTTCAGGGGCAAAATCGTAATTTCAAGTTGTTATTTTACTAACTAAGTTTTACTAATTACTTTAGTTAATTAATTAATTACTTGCTCTTACACAAATCATATCAGCCCACGAGTTAATCACCAAATCATTTTTTACACTTCGTCAAACCCTCCACCCACCTTCATTAAATAGGATTCATGTATCTGATCATGGGATTAGCATTATATAAACCCCCTCTTAGATCATCTTCCCCACGCAACCAGCTACTTGCAAAACCCATCCCCCTCTCTCCCACGTATAAAACCCAAGCGCTCATCCCCCCCGCTCCGAGATCTCTCCCCTCCTCTGTCATGCCCCTCCTCTGTTTCGACGCTCGTCGTCGCTTGGCGTTACCTCGCTGCCCACCGTGAGCCCAAGCCCCTCGCCTCTTTCCCCTTCTCGTTCTCAGCCCCGAACTTGTCGAGCTCCGCCCTCCCCTATCTGGAGCCTCTCAACCCCGAGCGCCGCCCCCCTCATCGTCACCCTCACTCTCCCCTGCTCTTGACCCATGCTCAAACACCTCCTCCTACACCGCCTTCTCCACTGCCACTCCCCACCGTCAATGACCCCCACCTCCCTCCGAACACCAAGAACCCGCCGCCTCCACTCCCTCTTCCTCCGCCTCTCCCTCAGCCACGTCGTTGCCTCCAACTGCCGCCCATACCCCACTCCAAGAGCTCCACCCCCATGACCCTCTCTCCAACTACTCCGCCTTGCTCTGCCCTCCTCCCCGCCCACATACGCCGCACATCGCCACCTCCACATCCCCTCGGAGCCCGCCGCCGTTAAGACAGAGCAGCACCTCCTCCTCCGACCACTGACATCCCCTGAGTGCACCCACTAGATGCTCAGCCCTCTGCCCCCCTCACGACAGCACCTCAGCCCCCACAGCAACCCCCAAGACACCGTCGTTCCGCCTCCTCAGCCACCGCAGGTTCCCCTAGTCCCCTTCGCCATGCACGGCGCCGCCCACGAAGCCTCTGCTGCTTCGTCCATCACCGGAGACACCGCAACCCCACCACCACGAAGCCCCTAGCTCTCCTCCCTCATCGACGTTCCATCGTGCACCGTCGACCGCTCCGTCGATGCCGCCGTGTCCTACGCCGTCGATGCCACCCGCTGCTGCCCTCATCGGCGCCAACGACGAACAGGGCAACCCCCGCTGCTTCATGCAGCGTAAACACGAGAGGGAGAGGGAGTGTTACGAGTTTTAATTAACGTATATATATATATATATATTAATATAGTATATATACTAGTATACGTATTAAGTTGGTATATATAATTATATATATAATAAAAGGAAAATTAGATAAAAAATCCTAGTAAATAATATACGAACAAAAAATACACGGTAAGGCCTAGAAAATCCGAAACAACGAAACAGACTGATTGGCACTAGTTTCATCGGCAAAGGGCGAGTATATTTTCCTCAGCAAATTTTTAAAGTTTAAATCTAATTATGAAGTTTTCATTTAAAAATCAATATCGTAAGATTTTCACATACACTGACGTACGAGAAAAATATATGTTGTAGTACTAGTTAATACGGTCATTTTGACCCTTTGTTGGAAGAATTCTGACGTACGGTTTTCCCTGAATAAATCTTCAAACAATTACGGTATCTAATTTTTAATTTAGAAAATTAGTTTTTAATTGATTCTAAGCTTTCAAAATTTACTAAAAATACCTATGAACCTTAGAAAAATATTTTCTTCCTATATAATATTATTTTACTCCCATCTAGCCCATCTAAAAATATTTAGTACGTATTTTGATGAGTTTTAAGTTATAATAAAAATACGAACACGTTAATAAAAATGTATAGAATATAGTGTAGTCTTTAACTAATGATTTCTTGTGTTTGCAGGTACCGATTCTCGTGCACCAGCTCCATTGGAAGCTTTAGCTCCAATCTCGTCTTACTACGATGATCTCGATAACCGTAAGTCACTCTAATTCTAATTTTAAAAATCTAAACAAATGCACTAGTATGAACTTAGGATGTTGCAAATAGTCTCAAAACAACTATTGATCGAACGAATGACTAGAGACCTAAGTAACTAGGGAAATAAGCAACTACAGAACGACTATTCACTTAAACCAACACTTTTCATATTCCATATTTGTTGGACTTGTCTTTATCCTTAAATTTCTTAGCATCCGCCTTGCTTAACTTTCTGGTTTTCAATAAGAAAGTCAACCAGTGGTCCTGGTTTAACTATCATAGTAAAGAGGAAACTATCCTACTTTTGTTAATATAATCGATGAAACAGATGTGGTTATTAGCGTTTTTAACATTGGTGCCACCCGGTGTCTAGGATCGTTTGCGCCAAAGTTTGGATCACCCTGCTTGCGGGGATAGTGACTTGCTTGGCCAAACCTGACTGATCGTTATGCATGGACCAATGTTATAGTCTCAATCATCAACAGTTTATAAATACCTTCAAAAGAGTCACTTCAACTTCTTCATCACGTGATCACTCTCTTGTATAGTTCACCCTTGGTTACCATGATATGATACTTGTCACTTGAAACTTCGCATGAAACATTGTTACACTTGTGCACGATTGCTTACGTGAAAACAGTTACATCACCTACTGCATGCCATCTATGAATCAATGAATGCTAATGAATATCATGTGGTACATCTTGTGGTACATCTTATGGAATATCCTGTGGAACATCATGTGGAATATCTTGTGGAACATCTCGTATGAAACATGTACATAGAACACTTGACACTTCACTGGGTTTGGGATAACTCATAGTTTGAGAATGTGTGGGAGTGACTGGAGTTAATCTTCCCGTACCACTGCCCGTGTTTCGGCATCCCGTCCCGCTGCCTGTGTTTCGACAAATACATGTACCACTGCCTGTGTTCCGACATTTGTCTAGGTAAGCGCACCCAGGCAAGAGATGAACTCAATGGAAACTCGAGTCACGTAGTTCTAGTGTAGTTACTTTTGTACAGTCACCTTTACTTTATGCATTACGTGCACTTCTGTACAATCACCTTTAATTTATGCATTGCATGCACTTCTGTACAGTCACCTTTACTTTACGCATGCACGTTACTTATTACACTTGTGTAGCCACTCATACTTTACTTATCGCTCTGGTATGCATGACTGCATTTACTTTACTTGTCGCACTTGTATTTAGCTACTTCTTTAGCATGTTCCCATACTTAACCTGCTTTATACTTATGCACTGCTTTAATTTCTATTTTTAGAATTGTTGTGACTTACCTACGGTTCCATTTTTGTGGCACCGCAGATGACGTACATGTTGAGGTAGATGTTCCTGAGTTGCAGAGCCAGAGTTCGATCCTGAGACCGCAGCTTTTAGAGTTATTTCCACATCTGTACTTTCTTTCTTTCATGTATCTTTGTACAATATGGATTGTAATAATTGGACTCTATTTGAGTATTTTTGTACATCTCTGCATCGTGGCTATGCTGTTTTCACTGGTGATCTGCAGACCTGCAAATAAATCAAATAAGCAATGACCCCCTGAAAGCGGGTCGTTACAAGTTACTTTGTATATCTCCTAATTGTTGACAATACTAATCATTTACGTTGTTTAATATTGAAATAGCCATATCGACGATCCTTACAAAACCTAGTTATGCAAGCTCTTCAATGTACCCAACCATATTGATCACATGATCTTGCACCGCACCCCCACTTATCTTCGTGTTAAAAAACTTACACGAAGGCTCGAACCTTGCGACATGAGATTGTTTCCCAAACAAGTCTTTTGTACTGAGAAAGATACTATGAACATTCATATGTTCGTGCCTCCACTGGAGCTTATTCTCCATATAGGCTAGAGTGAGGCAGTGTGCTTTTCGTCATCCAGGAGCCACTGCTTATAAGATTCAACAGTCTCAGTGTTGACCCCTTAGGTGGTTCTTTAGGTACTGGGTCATTAAGGACACAATTTATTCTTTCGAAAGAAAGTGCAAGCTTGATATTTCTGAGCCAATCTTTATAATTATTGCCAGTGAGCCTATTTTTTTCTAAGATAAGCTTAAGCCCAGACGACATAATTAATGCAAAGAATATAACACCTAAATTTAGCATGCGTTCATCAATTTTAAATATAGATAGGTTGGTTTTTATCGAACTATATATTCTCCCACTATTTTAGCGATCATCTTAACCATATAGATTGAATGAATAGTGACATTTAGTAGGAAAGGGACCCAACTACCTTAAGTTTCACAACCTTGGGTGTAGTCCAACAAGTTGCTTGGATATGTGATGGTAAATGACTCTTCATCAATCACATCATATATGATTCCCTTAAATGTTTTTACCCCTAGACACTTATGATCTTGAGTGTAGCCCAACAAATTATAATGACTAGTCTAGTCAAACCGTTGTTTTCTTGTTCAGTCCTAACTAACACCGATGATCGGGTATGTTCACGATAAGACGATTTGGGTTAAGCTGAAATATATCATATATATAATGCATAGGTTTCCAAAGGATAGCCATGCTATAGCTTAAGTGTAGCCCAATAACTATAAAATGAATCTCTAGTTACCAATGTGGGATATTGATACCCACCCCATAGAGTTTTGATGATGTCTACAAATGATATGCGTATTAAAGATCTACTTCAAGTGTCTATAGAAATTGATAAATCATTTGAAGCCATGAAGATCAAGTGCATTGGAAAGCTTAAATAAAGAACTTGGAAGCCATGATCGGTAAGTCAATCTTAGAGCCAAGTGATGAAGCAAATGAAAACTCAACCAAGTGTTGGATATTGGCATTTAAGTCCAATATAGTTTTGATGATGATCACTGCATTATGTGATTACTAATGTTTCAATTTGTTTAGTCTCAGTTATGTAACATTGATTATATCAAGGGGAGACAAAACATATGGTATTTGGATGATGGACTCAAGGCATGGAGCATTGGATTAATGAAGCCATGAAGAATCATGTATATCATTGTATATCTTCTACGATTCTTTACATATTTTGCTCTTTCGTTAGTAGAATACTTGTATATCTTGATTAGATGGACACACCCACACATTTCCTTGTCTATTTCCATCTTATTGATCCATAGGAACTTCCTAGAATCCATCTTCATATGTTGAATGGCCAAAACACTCTAAATCATGTTTTCAACCATTCACCAGACGTCTGGAATACATTCACCAGACGTCTAGCGTATCCGAGTTTGTGATGAACCAAATTCCATAGGAAGTCCAGACGTCTGAAGTTCAATCACCAGGCATCTGAACAGTGTTCCAGACGTCTGATCAATGAACTACAGAAGTCTGGTCATTAGAGCCAAAATTTCAATGCTCTCTATTTTCAGAAAACTATCTTTCTGCCATCAGTTTGTATTCAAACCACTGAAAAATTTTCTGTACTTGGAATTTCTTATCCATTCTAAGGCCATAAGTTAGGAAATCTTGTTAACTTTCCAAAGCGTCTTGAATTACCTCAATCGGAGTCTAATTGAGCGAGTTATGATTGTTTTAGTGATCGAGTGTCGTTCTGGACAGATTCTGTCAGACGTTGTATAACTTCAGACCAGTCATCTGAATAGTGCACTAGGCACCTGGACCATGAACTCCAGAAGCCTGGTCGACCCCCAAATTCTATCTGTTGGGTTTTTTGGACTAGCCGTTTATATTCGTTATTCTTAGTGGTTTGTGGATTGTTTGTAGACTGTTTTGTGAGTTTATTTAAGGCAGTTTAAGAGGATGTTTATGGCAAATCTCCACACATATTGAACGAATTTTAGAGAGCCAAAAATTAGAGAGAAGATATCATTCTCACTTCATTTCGCTCATTTTCCTTAGAGTTCTTTCATGTTGCATTGATCTCTAAAGCTTAAGGGAAGTCCAGTAGTGCATCAAGATCACATCTAGCACTTGGACACCGATCTTTCTTTGCCTCTACACTTCACGGTTTGTAAGTATATCTAATCAAGGCAATAGGAAGATTATATTTGCTTCTTTCTTTCATTTGAAAACCTTGCTCCCGAGTTGTGGGAGTGTCTCTCTGGAAAGAGAGGTGTGATTTGTTAGTTCTTGGGTTCAAGACTAACGTTGTTTTGATGATGATCAATACATTATGTTAGTGTGCTAATCAATCTTATATTTTACTCTCAGTTTATCTTAATGATTATATATTGATGAGACAAAGCATAATGCTTAGAGAATATTACAAGGGATATCTTAAAGACCTCCAAAAGTGATGGAGTGCTCAAGCTTGGATGAAGTCATGAAGATCATCTAATGAAGCCAAAGCTTGGAGCATGATGATGGATGGACATCTAGAGGAGCATTGCCAAAGCTTGGAGCTTGATGAAGGGAAGCTCATCAATGAGTGTCAAAGCTTGGAGATGATGGGGAGCATCAAGGTATAGTGAACTTGAAGACTTAGACTCTAGCAGATGCAATTTGTAATCCATGTAATTTCATTTACTTGCATTTCTCTTTTTGTGTCTAGGATTATTGTAATGCCTTGATAGATGGTCATACTCTCATGCATTTGCATTTCACCATCTTAGTGAGCCTTAAGATTATCATAGTATCCAACCCAATAGGTTCATCTAGCCCAAAGACTCAATTGGAGTCTATGGCTCTCCTACAGTCGCCTGCTGAAGGTTTTACAGTCGGCTGGGTTATTTCCAGTCGCCTGTCGAGTCTTCTACAGTCGACTGTGATGCATAGCTCAAGTCAACATTTATATTAACTCATCTTGAGCTTTTTGCATCAGTCGACTGATGTTCAATTTTCAGTCTCATGTATTCTTACAGTCGCCTGTGAATTGGTCGACAATCGACTGTGCGCTTCTTGCATTTTCTGGGCTTCATCCCAATTTGCAAGACAGTCGTATGTTACTATTTTTATAGTCACCTGTATATTTATAGTCACCTGTGAAATGGCCATCAGTCGTCTGAAAGGCGTAAATGCGAAATATGCATCTCTCTCTGTTTTTCTCCATCCTATGCAGCAGTCGACTGATGAAGGATAAACAGTCGCCTGTCTATTTTACAGTCGACTGTCATTTGTTCATCAGTCGCCTGCATGCATACTGGGAGTTAGAGTGTAACTCTCTGTTTTTCTCCATCCCCTGCAGCAGTCGCCTGATGAAGGATATACAGTCGACTGTCTGTCTTACAGTCGCCTGTATAGTCTTCTACAGTCAACTGTCTCGGCTCTGATTATAGCCGTTGGGATTTTTCTAGCCGTTGAACAGTCGACTGCCATTTGTTCATCAGTCGACTGTCTGTACCATAAACTGCCAAAATCTATCCGTTGCAGATTTCTTCCCTTTGGGTTTTTGGCTGGTTTTATGGGTTCCTTTGGTCTTCCTATATATATGAGTTGTCTTAGTTTATTTAGAACTCTTGGTTGATATTGAATATCTTTGAGAATCATTAGCCACTCCAAATCTCTCCCATTTCCCTCTCATGAGCACATTCCTCTTCATGCATTGAAGCTACCTCATTGGGAAATTCTCCAAGTGATCTAATTCTCATTTCTTTCTTGGAGAACATCTTTCTTCTCTTCATTTCATACACTCAAGTGAGAAGTGTTAGGATTCATTCCTAGAAGAGAGAAAGATCATCAAGTGCAATCAAAGCCTCATCTCAAGCACTTGAGTTTCACTTGCATGCCTTCTTCTTCATATTGGTAAGATCATATCAAGGCATAGGTAAGTGTTGTTTCGTTTTGTTTTATGTTCGAAACCCTAATTCTCTTTGTGAGAATTAGATACTCTCTTTGTTAGAGTAACTCTCTTTGAGGGAGTTTGGTGTCCTAGTGTAGGGCTAACCCTAATTCTCTGAGTGTGAGTTAGTAATTCTCTAGGTGGGAGTTTGACCCCCTGTGTCGGGTTGGTTGGGTCCTTGTGTAGGGCAAAATCCTCTTGGTGAGGTATCTCTTTTTGGGATTTGTATTCGTTTTCTTTTTATGATCACATTGAGGAAAATGTGAAGTTTAAGCTTGGGGGAGTGCATTTCCATGCCATCTAGTTGCACTTTTACTTTATTTTTAGGGTTTTTTAGAATTCTTCAAAATTTTGTATCATCTTTTTGAATTTTCCATCTTATTTTCCTTTTATGTGTGTTCATGCATCATGTTGTGTGCTTGTTTTTCTTTTCTTTCCTCTCTTTTATTATTTTTATTTTTCTTTATTTTGCTTTCTCTTCTTCCGCTAGATGAGTTTTGTATGATGATATCTCTTATTGCTTTACCAACCATCACGATGCTTATTGTTCCTTGCCATGCTACTTTGAGTATTCCATAGTCTTGATATTCATGTGCTTGCTTATATATTCTTTTGATGATTCCTCTATATGAATGCATGGTATTAATTGAAGCTGAATGTATTGATTAGTGTTTAGTATGCTTTTGTTGGAAATGCACCAAGATTCACGCATCATTAGTATATCTGAAGCATCAGTTTTATTGTTCACCTTCTGTAGCATGCCTGATATGGTTGTAAACTTTACTGCTTTACTTCACTATTTATTGAAATGATTGAGAATATCCAGGCTTACATATGAGTTTTAGTTGAAGTATTATTTTATTGAACCGTTCGTGCACATCTTAGAGTGAACCGAGTGCTACATTATTTCTTTCTCCACATATATCTTTTTATTCTCTACAGTCACTTGAGTTCACCTCCTAAAGCTACTTATATCGCATCTATTTCACAAAGATCCCTACAAAAGAAAAAGGTTGCTCCAAAAAGTCCAAAAAGCCAAAAAGGATCCAAAAATCAAAAATACAAATCAAATTGCTCCTACAAAAATCCTAGAAGAAGAATGAGAAACAAAATGTTCAAAAAAGAAAAAGAAAGATATTTCTCTATCTCATTATTGGAGCCACAAAATACTTGGGAAAACCAAGGCAAAAATCCCATTTTCCACTATCATATTCCTTTAGATGTGATTCCTCAAGCTAAGCTTGGGGGGTGAATTCATTTTGACCATATGAGTGAGTATGACATTAGAGTGGAGACGTGCATGAATGGGAATATTCGATAATGCTTAGACTTTGCAAAATATATTAGATATGGAGATTTTTCATGATTTGAAATAATTATGTGAATGCCATGACTCTTATTCTATTCTCTATTGCATGCTTGGTGTGTATCTTATATGCTTCATTTATAACTTTTGATTGACAAGTGCATCGCCAATGAATTGTATATTATATTCTATGAAATTCATGATGTGAATATGAGTTGATTGCATGAATTTAGGGAGTCCCTTCCTTTGTTCTTAAAAGCTTGCAAGTACCATGTTTAAATAAGATATGAAATCTATATAGCATGATATTCGTATTCTCTGAGTTATCGTGATGTGTAGCATATGGCTTGAGATCTGAGAGAATAATCTAGCGACCCCTTTCACCTCGTTTTCTTTCTTTTTCATTTCATTTCCTTTGTATTCATGTCCCGAGTTCGTCTCTTTACTTATCTTCCTCGAGGACGAGTAAGAGGCAAGCTTGGGGGATTTTGATCGGTCCATATTTTACACCTTTTTTCTACGTGTTTTCACGCCATTTCGATTGCTCATATTGCGATTTTCACGAGTATTCGACGATATTGCGTTACTTTTCACTATTTCTTGTTTTTGTCAGATTTCAGGAAATATAGAGTAATCGGGAGCAAAAATGAGCTTAAAGGACTTGCACATGTACCGGAGCGTCGCCCATGGCTCTATCGAGGAGCTAACGACGCTGGAAGATGAGTGGAAGAAGAAGGAAATCGATAGAATCGATGAAGAGGCGAGGAGAAGAAGAGTTGACTCCAGAAACAGGCCACTCAGTCGAGTAACACAGCCGACTCGGCTGAGTGAAGAAGCGCATTTGGCCGAGTACAACTGATACGAATGGATCTTGAGCCACAATGCACTCGACCGAGTGGTTACATCCACTCGGCCGAGTAGAGATCGCCACTCGCCCGAGTAAGTCAGTACTTCTGAAAGAAATCAAAGCCGACTCTCTGGAATTCTGGGGAGAACATTAGATGACCTACTCGGCCGAGTAGAGAAGTCCACTCGCCCGAGTGAAGAATCCCACTCGGCCGAATGAAGCCGATGACACGAGCGCCCAGATTTTCAAACAGCCTTCTACTCTTTTGAAATCTGCTATCATTTCATACGTCAAAATATTTTTCTCATATTGTTTATCAATAATAGACTTCATGACGGTTCCAACACCGCCAAGAACGCATCAATCGGAGGTCGGATGAAATCTGGGGAATTTCTGCAAGTCGATGCTGCAGTGCTGGAATTCGCATGTCAGTGTCACTCGGCCGAGTGACATTTCCACTCAGCCGAGTGAGATTCCCACTCGGCTGAGTGACCAATTTTTGCCAGTTTTTGACAGAGTGCTGTTTTCTGGAAATTCTGCAGGAGTTCCCACTCGGCCGAGTGAGCTTTCCACTCGGCCGAGTCGCGACTGGCGCAGAATTTAAGTTACGCGCAGATTCAGTTTTGGGCGCAGGTTTCAGAGGGTTTTAGGCAGTTTTGTTAGGGTTTTTTGGGGGCTATTTAAGAGGGTTGTAGCCGTCATTAGAGGGGGTTCCCATGATGTTTTCTTAGTGATTATTTTAGAGGTTAGGCCATGCCCTAGGCCCCCTCTTGGATCTAAAAAGCTTGTATTTGGATTGAAGATCTTCATCAAAGCTAAGTATTTTGTTCTTGTTATTTGAATCTTTGTTTTTATCTTTTTGTATGCAAGCAATGATTTTTATTGATTCTCACAACGTTATTATTATGCTTGAGTAGATTTGATGTTCTAGGGCATGGGGGTGAACCCTATGTATCTAATTTCAGATTTGTGATGAATGAATTTCTAAATTGCTAGAATTGCTAGGAGGTTAGGTTGTGATTGATTTATTACGGATAGCTAGGGATTTCCATCGATTGGGGTTTGCAAGAGATTGGATTCTGATCGATGGGAAGGCCTAGATATTCGATTTAGGTTTATAATCGAGATTCTCTAGACTTGGTTTGCAAGAGATTGGACCAAAGCTAGGATTTTTATTGTAAATCTATTCCAATATTCGTTTGCAAGAGATTGGACAAATACGAACTATCACAACCTAGATCGTAACTCGAGTTTGCACGAGAGTAGGCTCGAGGGGCGATTGAACGATGATGTCGATCCTAATGCTAGCGGCTTAGGCTATGGTTTGCAAGAGATTGGGCCCTATCCTAGGTTGCTATAGACCGGCAATAGCGCGAGAGCGTGAGCTTGGTTCTCTATTCAGTTACGAATAGTTCACCTCAACACAAGCCTAGTAATATTGAGATTCACTATTTACAATGATGTATGACGATCCGTAGTGAGGATTCCCTAGCTCTAGACTCTTTTATTGTATTAAATTCGAATCGATACTTTATCCGACTTCTTTATCACCGACACCGACATCCAACACCATTTCCATTATATCATTCCATAACCATCTCCACCAATAAAACATTCGTAGTCAAACCAACCTAAGATAGATTGGAGCCAACACCACCTCCTCGTGTCCGAAACCCGCTCGCCACTTGACCGTGTGCTTGCGGTAAAACTACAATCGTTCTCCGGGTGTATATCCAGGGCCGATCATTGCCACTTCCACTCCGGAATCGGAAGCGGTTGTAGCAACTTTGATGTACGCTGATGCTTTGCCTTAACCTGCTGACATACCAAACACTTGGCAATGCTCCGTGCCACACTCCGCTTCATACCATGCCACCAGTAGTTCAGGCAAAGGTCCGTGTACATCTTGGTGCCACCAGGATGCACAGAATACGGCGAGCTATGTGACTCAACAAGCTGCTCCTCTCTAATATGTCCAGTTGGCACATAAACTCTGGCTCCATACCTCAGCGAGCCATCCTCATGAATCAGAAAGTCAGTCCGCAGACCGGCCTCTACCTGCTCACGGATCTTCTTCAGCTTCGGATCTCCAGCCTGACCTGCCTTGATCCGATCCACGATCGTCGACTGTACTGTAGACACATCAACGAAGAAGCCTCTCTAGGAAGCACAATCTCAATACCAGACTCACAAAAATCCTGCTGCAACCTCCACTGTGAATTCAACATCATAACCGCTGGAAGTTTGCTCAGCGCATCAGGAACCACATTCACCTTGCCAGGGTGGTACTGCAAGTCGATCTCATAATCTGTCATGAGCTCCAACCATCAATGATGTCGCATGTTGAGCTCCTTCTGCGTAAAGATATATTTCAAGCTTTTATGATCAGTGAAGATCTTCACCTTCTCATTCAGCAAGAAATGCCTCCAAATCTTGAGCGCAAATACGACTGCAGCCAACTCCAAATCATGCGTAGGGTAATTCCTCTCATGAGCCTTAAGCTGTCGAGAAGCGTACGCGACCACATGCCCATGCTGATGCAAAACACAACCGAGACCTTTGCCAGAAGCATCGCAAAAGATCTCGAAACCTCCACTCTGATCGGGCACAGCTAGAACAGGTGCAGTCCTCAACATCTCCTTCAGAATAGAAAAGGCCTCCTCACAAGCATCGCACCAAACGAAAGGTATATCCTTTCTCGTCAGTCTAGTCATTGGCTCTGCAATACGAGAGAAGTCCTTAATGAAGCGCCAATAATATCCTGCTAGTCCAAGAAAACTACTGATCTCGGACGCTGTCTGCAGAGTCGGCCACTCTCTGATTGCCTTGATCTTCTCCGGATCCACGGCTATACCATCTCCTGACACTACCTGTCCAAGAAAGGCAACTCTATACAGCCAGAACTCGCACTTGGAATACGTCGCATAGAAGCGATGCTTCCTCAAAATCTCCAGAACAGTCCTCAAGTGCTCAGCATGCTCCTCCTCTGACTTCGAATAGATCAAGATGTCGTTAATAAAAATAACGACAAACTTATCTAAGAAGTCATAAAATATCAGGTTCATCAGATTCATGAAAACCGCGGATGCGTTGGTCACACCAAAAGGCATAACCACGAACTCGTAGTGTCCATACTTCGTTCTGAACGATGTCTTATGCACATCTTCCTTCTTCACCCTCAGCTGGTGATACCCGCTCCTGAGATCCAGTTTAGAGAATACCCTCGATCCTCCAAGCTGATCAAAAATGTCGTCAATCTGTGACAACAGATACTTGTTCTTGATTGTGACAGCATTCAACTCTCTGTAGTCCACGGACATCCGACGCGAACCATCCTTCTTTTTCACCAATAGAACAGGTGCTCCCCACGAAGACACACTCGGATTGATATAACCCTTCTGAAAAAGCTCGTCGAAATGTCTACGTAGCTCCTCCAACTCTATCGGAGCCATACGATATGGTGATTTCGAAATAGGCTGCGCTCCTGGAATAAGATCAATCGAGAACTCAAGAGCTCGATCGGGCGGCAGTCCTGAAATATCCTCGGAGAAGACATCATCGAAATCTCTCACCACAGCTGGTCTAGTCACCTCTATCTGCATAGCCACAAGCTCCACTACTGGCTTGGCCCGAATCTGACTGGCCCAAGCGAACTACTACCGCTACTGAACTCGAAAGTCGGGAACCAGGAATCTCGAACACCACCTTCTTCCATCGATAGTCGATCGTAGCGAAGAAGCAACTAAGCCAGTCCATCCCGAGAACAGCATCATAATTGGTAATGTCGTGGACGATAAAATCGACGTAAAGCTCGAATCCACAGACTACCAAGGGACAAGATTGACAACCAAGGGACACCAAGATCACACCATTACCTGTAGCGATATCCCAACTCTTGGAAAGAGGGGAAGTAGTCAGAGAATGCTTGTTCATGAAACTTCGGGATAAGATGCACATGGATGCACCGAAGTCGAAGAGAACCCGAGCGGGACAAGCACAAACAAGAATAACCCCTAATAAACAAACTAGCAATCAAAACCTATTCTAGCAAACAAGATCAAATCTAACATGCAAGATCAACTAATGAAAAGTAAAGACTAGTCTGAGGGTTACCTGCAATAACTCCATCCTCAGCCTCCGCCTTTACTGCGGTCATCGTGAAAGCCTGCCTCCTAGGCTGAACAGCCTACTAAAATGCCTGCTTCTGGGGAATAAGAGGCGCTCCACGTCCAGCAGCTACTGGTGCTTTCTGTGGCTGTCTAGCAAGCGGACAATCCTTCACTGAATGCTTGGCGTCGCCACAAATTAAGCACTGGCCCAGAAATCTCCTGCACTGATCCTTCACTTGGCCGGTCTTGCCGCAAAAATGACACGTCTTCTGAATAGGCCCACCTGGCCTCTTGAACTACACGGACTGATTAGGCCTCTGCACTGGCCTAACCACATCTTTGGCCTGCTCCAAAGGCCTCTTCCCAGCACCTGAATACGGTCCTCTCCTCTGATTGGCAATCAGCTCTTGCCTCTTGGTAGCTATCAGTAACTTCTGGTAAGAATCCAAGTCCGAAGAGGACATCAGACTCTGCAGCTCCAAAGATAAGCCCTGCAAGAACCTCTGAGCTCGATCTTCAGTGGTCTGCACCATCTTTGGCACAAAGCGACACAATCTAGTGAACTCCTGGTGGTACTGATCTACCGTCAGATTCTCTTGCTTCAGACTAATAAACTGCTGCATCAGCTCCCTCCTCGCAGCTCGAGGGAAATACTCCTCATCAAATCTTGCCTTGAATGTGTCCCAGGAAATCACCGCTTTAGCATCTGCTCCTCTGACTCCCACCAGCTACGAGCATTGTCCTTCAGTTGATTCTTCACCAAGTCAACCCATCCAGCCGGGTTAACCTTCGAGAGAAGTAGATTATCTTCTGTATTCTTCATCCACTCATCCGCAGCTAATGGTCCTTCCGACCCATTGAAATATGTCGAGCCCAGCTCCAGAAACTGCTTCTCTCCTGGCTCGAAGCGAGGGGCATTCTGTAGCATCTCCTGCTGAACATGCATCATCTGATGCATCATCATCATCATCTCAGCCATGGTGGGTTCTCTATCCGCATCCTCAACACGTCCTGCTCCACCACCAGCTCCAGATCCACTACCGGCTCGAGTGTTGCGTCTTTCTGCCATCTAAGACAAGAAAACGTTCAGATTAGACTTAATCATAACTTGGATGTTCCGAATATTTAATTGGATGTTGTTTATCATTATTGTTGTTCTGATATTTCGCGGATGCAAAAAGGACCTGCATGGGCCACCAACAAAACCTGTCACGCCCCGCTTTCCAAGTATGGAAGGCGAGACGTGAGGAGGTCCGCTCAGACGTGGAGCTGTGAAGCTGCAGCCTGGTAAGCGTCTGTAAAAACAAAAGCAGGTCCTTGCATAGCGACGAAACAACAACAATGATAATAGTAAAGCAGACAAAAAAGGAAACATCTACCAACAACATTCAGAAATTATTCTAACATCACAGAAAAGTCACAAAAGTACAAGTCTGAACAATAGGCCTAAAGCATGTCCGAAACAAAAGTAAAGAGAGTCAGGTGCTACGCACCGAAAGCTAACTGCAACTACTAAAAAGTGACAACTAAAAAGACTCCAGGTGAGTCTAGGATTGGTCACCAGTGTCCTCGAACTCGGTCTCTGCAGGTACCTCGAACTCAGCATCCATGAACTGCTCGTCCTCTGTGACTAACTCGGACTCAAGACCTGACATATGACACACAAAGAGAATAGGACATATGTCAGCAAAAGTCTCCCAAAAGAAAACGAAGAACTTTTGTGTAAGGATACAAATAAAAGAAAAACGACTAGCAGTTCTAATATAATGAAATGATATGACATTTATGAATGCAACAATTTAAGATGACATGATGACATGCATGCACGTCGTAGCAGAAACCACGAAAAACACTGTTTCACGAGTCACGAACAATATCATTTCATATTGTGCACAGGGTTTACTCCTTACAGCTGAAGGAGCGGATCAGGCATCCTTCTACGCTGCGTGACAGCTTAACCCTACCCCTCCACGTGTATCGAGTATTGGTTTTCCAATTATATGAGCTCGCTTCTGGATCACGAGCCAGGAAGTGTTTTTGGGTTTGGCATAGGGTTGTGCCTGCAAAGCAGGTGCCTAGCCTTAATATTTACAATAAGTGTAGCATGTGCTATGCAATCACGATGAAACATTTCGATGCATGACATGACATGGCAATGAGCAGTTAAAGTGCGTACCATTAATTGAAATTAAACATGACATGGCAGCATGAATGAAAGCTTGTAAAAAAGTGTCGGATCTAGCTTCGTTGTCAAGCTAGATCTAGTAAGGGCGTCTAGGCGACTATCATTTCATCGCCTAGCCTCTTTTACGCTAATGCACAAGTTGGCCTAAAATGTGGCCTAAACAAGCACTGGCAAGTATCATTTGCCTGAAAACAACCAAGTCGCGATCTTGTTCAATCAAGTCCGAGTCTACCTATGTGTCCAGAACGCAGTCTAGCCTACAGTCCCAATTATTAAACTTGATTAGTGAGTTACAAAAAAATTAGAAGCTACGATTTTTAGGTTGATTAACAGGCGAGGTGGGGGTTCCTACGGAGCGAGACTTACCTCAACACGACGTGAGAGCTACTCTGACGTCGGATAGCGATGTCAAGCGTTGGATTCCGGTAGCATGAACGGAACGGAACGTCCGGTTCTCTGTTTGATTAAACACGTGTTCAATTAGGTTCGTTCGACAGAAATAGCTTTTTAAACAATCCTGTTGGCGTCTAGTGATCCAATTTTTATTAGGTTCTCTATCCCGAGACGGGGTTCACATCACAATATTAATGATACTATCATGTTATCTAAGTTAACTTACTGGCTCATAAAATATGTGTAACGTTATTATCCTAGCAACTGAAACTAACTGTAGCTAGGAAATTTAGCACACAAGATATCAACCCATCATTTAAGCATGCCATCTTCAGATTATTAGGTCCACTTGCTGTTCATTATCGCTGTCCAACAAGTACTTGCAAACTTAAATTAGGGTATAATAACGAATGTATACTAACCGTTACGAAGAGATCCCATACGTTGCTACCGGGAGTGGCCACGCAATGTCAGCGGCAGACAGAGGCTAGAGAGACATCGTAGCGGTGAGAAGGAAGTCGACAACAGCACGGGGCTGTCGTGCGTCGCCGCGGGGCGAAGAAACGTCACCTGCCGCTCATCGGAGGACAGTTGCTGTTGTCGGCACCTGGACAGTGGCTGTCGATAGATGGGCAACGGCTGATGCTATGAGAGACGGTGCCTGGCGGCGCTGTGGTGCTGCAATACCGGCGGGAAGTCGGAGAGAGGGTCGCCGTGCGTCGGTGGCCGCTGCTGTGAAGAGCAGCAGCCATGCTGCTGTTGACAACACCCGGGGAGGCGCTACTGTCACGCCTGGGCGGCGCTGACCGGTGGGAAGTCGACGGGGAAGGTCCGATGAGGGAGGGGAAGAGGTCCGGACGGTGGGGGAGGGTCCGACGATTGGTAGAGGCGAGGAAACGTGAGGGCTCGCTGAAGACGTTGGCGGCGTAAAGAGCAGTTTCACGCGAGATGAAACAAGCCCTAGGGTTTTCGGGTTTTTAATGGGCTTGGGTTGCTATATGGGGTTTAATAAGGGTGATTTAAGATAATTAGAGGAGAGAGAGATGAAGTAATGGGTACACTTAAGGGTGGGAGTAGCCAAAATCAGTTTTGGTTGGTTACGTATGATAAGATTCATATTTGCTAAACAACATGGGATTGGGGGGTAGACTTAGGAGTAAAGGGGGGAGAGAGTGTGAGAGGGTAGGGGTGCAGTAAAGGGGGAAATAGGGTGAGCCTAGTTCAGGGAATTTTTCATATGAAACTTAGGACTAATCATTGTTTTGGTTGGGGATTAGTGCAAAAATGGGTCAAACGGAACCGATAATTATGAGAAAAATACCAGGGCATCTGTGTTGACGAGAGAAATGAAACTAAGAAGATTGATCACGGCTAGGACGACGAGAAACGGAACTAAAAATAAAAAGGTCTAACGACAAAAGTGAAAATCATGACAACTCTTCAAACAAAGTTAATTTGTGGGAGAACGACCCGTGAAATAACGTTCCAAAATAATTCCACAAATATGTACTCTTCCAGAGTGTCACAATGGCATATCACATCATAGGGTTCGGATACAAGAAGAGGTCAAAATAAATACGTGTACGAACAAAAGCACGCGCACGAAAAACGTACGCTCGGAAAGCGACCGTGACATCCTACCCACCTTATGACTGATTCTGCCCTCGGAATAAATATCAACTACTGCTCTGAAATAAGTGTGGGAAGCTCTCTCTCATATCATCCTCGCGCTCCCAGGTGGACTCCCCAGGTGTACCATGACGCCACTGCACTCTAACCAAGTCGAATGTCTTATTCCTCAACTGCTTCTGCCGTCGATCCAGAATCTCAACTGGTTGCTGATCATAGGTCAGATCCGGATGAACCGTGATCTTCAAGAAATCCACAGCATGTGATGGGTCACTGACGTATTGACGTAACTGAGATACGTGAAATACATCGTCAACTCCCTCCAGTGAAGGCGGTAATGCCAAGCGGTACGCTATAGGTCCAACTCTCTCCAGGACGTCAAAAGGCCCAATATACCTCAGACTCAGCTTGCCTCTCTTTCCAAATTGAATGACTCCTCGATTCGGAGAGATCCTGAGATAGACGTGGTCTCCAGGCTGAAACTCCAACAGTCGCCGTTTAGCATCTGCCCAATGCTTAAAACGGTCATGCAGGATCCTCAGCTTCTCCCTGGTGTTTCTCACAACATCCACTGCCTCTACGATCATTTCTGGTCCTAACAGCTCCCTGTCTCCAATGTCATCCCAGCTCAGTGGCGATCGACATTTCTTCCCATAAAGCGCGGCAAATGGTGCAATGCCAATGCTTACCTGGTAGCTGTTATTGTAGGCAAACTCCACATGATGAAGATGATCCTCCCAAGATCCCTTGAAGTTCAACATGCATGCTCTCAGCATGTCCTCCAAAATCTGAATCATCCTCTCTGACTGGCCATCTGTCTGCGGGTGGTACGCGGTACTAAAACTCAGACTCGTACCCGGACTCTTTTGCAGACTCTGCCAAAACTGAGATGTGAATCTCGTGTCTCTGTCCGACAGATGCTCACGGGGACTCCGTGAAGTCGCACGATATCCTGCACGATTCATGTTACATCACTATCTAAACTAGGGAAGGGAAATAAAAACGGAGAGTAAAAGAATTTACCTCCATATATCTCTTCGCTAGCGTCTTAGTGGACTGTCCTACTCGGAAAGGAATAAAGTGTGCAGATTTGGTCAATCGGTCTACGATCATCCAAATCGCATCATTCTGCTTCGGACTCCGAGGTAGTCCAGTCACGAAATCCATAGCGATGTGTTGCCACTTCCACTCCAGAATCGGAAGCAGCAACCTTACCGTATGCTGATGTTCTGCCTTAACCTGCTGACATACCAAACACTTGGCAACGCTCCGTGCCACACTCCACTTCATACCATGCCACCAGTAGTTCATACAAAGGTCCTTATACATCTTGGTGCCACCAGGATGCACAGAATACGACGAGCTATGTGCCTCAACAAGCTGCTCCTCTTTAATATCTCCAGCTAGCACACAAACTCTGGCTCCATACCTCAGCGAGCCATCCTCATGAATCAGAAAGTCAGTCCACAGATCGGCTTCTACCTGCTCACGGATCTTCTTCAGCTTCGGTTCTCCGGCCTGACCTGCCTTGATCCGATCCACGATCGTCGACTGTATCTGCATACACATCAACGACGAAGCCTCTCCAGGAAGCACAATCTCAATACCAGACTCACAAAAATCCTGATGTAACCTCTACTGTGAAGTCAACGTCATAACCGCTGGAAGTCTGCTCAGCGCATCAAGAACCACATTCACCTTGCCAGGGTGGTACTGCAAGTCAATCTCATAATCTGCCTTGAGCTCCAACCATCAACGATGTCGCATGTTGAGCTCCTTCTGCGTAAAGAAATATTTCAAGCTTTTGTGATCAGTGATAATCTTCATCTTCTCACTCAGCAAGAAATGCCTCCAAATCTTGAGCGTAAATACAACTGCAGCCAACTCCAAATCGTGTGTCGGGTAATTCTTCTCATGAGCCTTAAGCTATCGAGAAGCGTACGCGACCACATGCCTATGCTGATGCAAAACACAACCGAGACCTTTTCCAGAAGCATCGTAAAAGATCTCGAAAACTCCACTCTGATCGGGCACAGCTAGAACAGGTGCAGTCCTCAACCTCTCCTTTAGAATAGAAAAGGCCTCCTCACAAGCATCGGACCAAACGAATGGTATATCCTTCCTCGTCAGTCTAGTCATCGGCTCTGCAATATGAGAGAAGTCCTTAATGACGCGATGATAATATCCTGCTAGCCCAAGAAAACTCCTGATCTCAGACGCTGTCTGCGGAGTCGGCCACTCTCTGATAGCCTTGATCTTCTCCGGATCCACGGCTATGCCATCTCCTGACACTACATGTCCAAGAAAGGCAACTCTATACAGCCAGAACTCGCACTTGGAATACTTCACATAGAAGACATGCTTCCTCAAAATCTCCAGAACAGTCCTCAAGTGCTCAGCATGCTCCTCCTCCGACTTCGAATAGATCAAGATGTCGTTAATAAAAATAACGACAAACTTATCTAAGAAGTCATAAAATATCAGGTTCATCAGATTCATGAAAATCGCGGATGCATTGGTCACACCGAAAGGCATAACCACGAACTCATAGTGTCCATACTTCGTTCTGAACGCTGTCTTCTACACATCTTCCTTCTTCACCCTCAGCTGGTGATACCCGCTCCTGAGATCCAGTTTAGAGAATACCCTCGACCCTCCAAGCTGATCAAAAATGTCGTCAATCTACGGCAACGGATACTTGTTCTTGATGGTGACAGCATTCAACTCTTTGTAGTCCACGGACGTCCGACGCGAACCATCCTTCTTGTTCACTAATAGAACAGGTGCTCCCCACGGAGACACACTCGGATTGATATAACCCTTCTGCAAAAGCTCGTCCAACTGTCTACGTAGCTCCTCCAACTCTGTTGGAGCCATACGATATGGTGATTTTGAAATAGGCCGCACTCCCGGAATAAGATCAATGGAGAACTCAAGAGCTCGATCGGGTGGCAGTCCTGAAATATCCTCGGAGAAGACATCATCAAAATCTCTCACCACAGCTAGTCTAGTCACCTCCATCTACATAGCCGCAAGCTCCACTACTGGCTTGGCCCGAAATCTGACTGGCCCAAGAGAACTGCTACCGCTACTGAACTCGGAAGTCGGGTAACCAGGAATCTCGAACACCACCTTCTTCCATCGACAATCCATCGTAGCGAAGAAGCAACTAAGCCAGTCCATCCCAAGAACATCATCAAAATTGGTAATGTCATGGAAAGCTCGAATCCACAGACTACCAAGGGACAAGATTGACAACCAAGGGACACCAATGTTGGATCTGGATCGTAGCCTAGAGGAGGGTGAATAGGCTAATAAAAATATTCGTGCAACCCACGAACAATCCCACGCAGTTATATGCACAGACAGAGCAATAAAAAAGCAATCACAGAATACGCACAGATATACCCTGGTTCGGTCGTCCCCACGACCTACTCCAGCCCCCGAAAGCAACTACTAGATAGATATGTAATCAAGTACAGCTACAATGAGTCAAGATCCCAAATCTACTCTCACCTAGCTCGTACGCACACCACGTGCTCTACACTATCAATCTAGTCAGATGCTCTCCCTCCATGACGACTCCCAAGTCGACAAGTCCCCAAAAAGTAACACAGATGGTAAAGTTTCCCCTACGAGGATCTAACACAACAACTACACAAAATAATGATAAATAGAGTTTAGGAATCTCAGTTTGTGTAGCGGCGATGTCCTCGTCAGTCAGCACGGGTCAGATCTCGTCTGACGTAGATGTAGACTCAGATGTCCCCTCAATAGTTCGGCTCCCCTCTCGGTGAAACTTGCGGCACCTCACCTTGTAGACAATAATTCCTTGCGGACTGTGCTTCTCTTCAAAAACTTTTCGGCCAAGCTCCTTTCCCTAATTAATCGTGCGCCCTGTCATCAAAACAAAGAAAAGGATAAGGAAGCAAATTAAACCAAGCTTTGTAATTTGAAAAAGAGTTAAGAGTAATGGTCCCTTGGTTGCTCAAGCAAAGATGCGGCTTTCTCTGAAAATTGCAGCCTGGGCATCAAAAATCAAAAGTGCGGCTGTACTCATAAAACAATTGCTCTCCTTGAAAACAACAATCCAGCCTTATCAATTTGTTTAACCTCAGGTGTTATTCATTGAGACTTTCAAAGGGGGAGTGAAAAAAAAACATGGCGGCCCTGGGAATTTTTTGATTGATAGAGATAAGAGGGATGCGGCTATCAACAAAAACACCAAATTAAGAAGTTAATGTTTATTTTTGAGATTTGCAAAGACAAGAGGTTTCGGCCTGCTCTTTTGATTTTCAAAGAGGAAGGGACACAAAAAAAACATAACAGCCTTTGATATTTGCAAAAGAAAAATGAATTCCCCCCTGTGTTTTTGATTTGCTGTTAACTTCAAAGGGATTGCAACGCTTGTGATTTTTGGGGAGACTGGTCAAAAATTTCGGCTGCCATGTGAATGACCAAGGTTGCGATTTTAATATAGGAAGCTTGGGATCTCAGGTTTTTTGGAATTTCTCGATGCTGGGGAATTTTCGGCTGACCCTTAGGGTTTTTAGGTTTTCAGCTTGTAGAATAATTTCTGTGTTCCCAAAAAAAGAACTTTTGACCAAAACAAAAACCTCCTTAAAAATAAAACGCAATAAAATAATGAAGCACACCCCTGTGAGAATTAGAGGAGCAGCTCTTGGTGAAAAATGATGTAGTGCGGTATCCAAAGCTCTCTTTGATTCTTGAAGGGATCAGAAAATTTCGGCCTTGGTCTTGGCTCTCTGAAGTATTTTTTTTGGGAGGAGATTCGGCTATGCCCCTTTGCTCCTATTTTATATTTTTGGCTGCTACCCTTTTGATTGAGAGTAACCCTAAAAATAAAAGAACAACGGTGCGGCTCACCCTAAAAAGAATTCCCTTGAGAAAAACACAAACATGCGGCCTGGTTTCTTTTTATTTTTTTTGATGGGCTCTTAGAATTATTCTTGATTAAAAAAAATCTTTGTGCTGATGTCTTCTATATTTCGGCCAGGCCTTGCACAATGACCAATCATATATAAGTCCTTATATAAGTATATAATAAAACTTGGTACTACCCTGTACTCCTTTGCACATTGACCAATTCCCTTCGTGAGATAATCGCACGTTCGCCGTTCCTGAAACACTTAACACACACGTTAAAAACGTTCGCACACATTTGTCATCATCAAACTAAAGTTCCTAGATCGTTGCGTCCAACAATCTCACCCTTTTGATGATGACAAACCATTGAAAGATTTGTACATTGAGTATGGGTGTGTGAAGTGTGTTGAAGGGTGTA
The DNA here is from genome assembly GCA_030789695.1 of Scilla litardierei. Taxonomy (NCBI): domain Eukaryota; kingdom Viridiplantae; phylum Streptophyta; class Magnoliopsida; order Asparagales; family Asparagaceae; genus Scilla; species Scilla litardierei. The sequence goes on along the minus strand of CM061135.1, from coordinate 99,957,803 downwards.
ATGCAAGATATGGAATGAGACATACACGCATTACAAAGCAAGCACAATAAGTATAACTATAAGCACAATAAATATAAGCATGTTCCTCCTTCTCTCAAGCTCCCCCTTCAACATACAATACCGATACACCAAATCTCCACTTCAACATATAATACCGACACACCAAATCTTTCTTTTTCTTTCTCCCCCTTTGTTATCATCAAAAGTCGAAGCACGAAGTCAAAAATATATACCATGCATAAAGAGAGTATTATTGACCATTACCAACAATTGCATGAATACATTCATAGAATAATCAAGTCAAAATCCAATGAAATTAAACAACTAAGACTTCAAACACCAACGTGTACGTGTGATAATTAAAATTGAAGCACATTGGGAGAATCATTTAGAAAGTCAACCGGAACCAATCCACATTTTCCAAATAACATTCTATCACCTAGGATTGATTTTTCCAACCTCATTAAAAATGAGTTCAAGGTACCACACCCCAAAACATAGCCTATAAGGACTCTTAGATGTGGGGGTGGCATTGCTTGACGAGTAAATACACCAACGCTAAAGTTTACCCATAAAGCTTATGTTGGATACTCGTGAGTAATACCGTTGCCAAGGATTGTATCCATTTTTCATACGGAGCAATTAACTTTTGTTTTTCACATATTTTTTTTAAAAAAATATACTTATAACAACCATTTCTTTTACTCAATTTTTATCCATGGCAATGTATATCATATCCCTTAGATTTTCAGTTAAGTTTTCCTCCTACATTCACATTCTATACTTCATAAGCGATATCTCCAAATGTGCAACAATAATAATACATGTGGAAGTGAAGTAGGTGGTGTAGAAATCAAGTTATTCTCAGTCATTGAACATGCCATGAATATTTAGAAAGATGAACATGCGCATGTAGCAAAAGTAATAATACACCAATTTCTACATAGATATGAAAATCATCCGTGCATAATTCAATAATGAATCAAAGAGAAAAGATACACATTAAAGCACCATTTTTTTTATTTTCAGTTTTTCAGTTTTTTTTTAAAAAAAATAAAAAATGCATGAAGTACTAAAGCAAACATGAGATGCAATCACACAAACAAAAAAAAAATCATGCACACAACAATGCAACTACTAGCACACAAACAAAGAGAAAGTCACGCACACAAAAAGACTATGAAGATATTCATTAAGTTCAAAGAATGAGATATACCTTCGTGTCGCCGTTTGACTAAGGAGCTAAGAAGTAATGAGACATTCAATTTATCGCTCCTCGTCAAATTTCCATCCACCTACAAAAGAGGTGTCGTGTGTGACCTTGGAATCCAACAAGGTCCACTCACGTTAGTCATCAAAGATTTAGGAACCCATATTTGTTTGAACTTAATATTTTTGTTCCTTTATTTGCAATGATATGAAGTATGACCAACGCATCCACATGTAAAGCACTTAGCATGAAAATTTCCAACCTTTGTTGATTCAATGTGAACTTTTCTATATTTTGATTTTTCAACATTTTTAAGACCATATCCAAGTCCTCGCCTATTATTGCCATAAATTTGATTTCCAAGAATAGTGTCCAAATTTTGTTTTCCAATGGAAAATCTCTTTAATGACAATTCTAGGGTGGTGACTTTGGATTTCAAGATATCGTTTTCATTCACAAGCAAAGTGCATTTACTAATGAAAGCTTGCTTGTTTTCCTCTTCTTTCTTTTCAAAATCCCTCATTTTTTCTTTAAGTTCAAGGTTTAGCATGTTAATCTTTTCAGAAAGCAATTCATTTTCAACTTCAAGCTTTGTCTTATCTAACTTATACATGCTAATATCCTTTAATAAAGAGGGACATGAAAGACAATCAGTTTTTTCAAACAAGCTAGCTTTCTCTTTTTCTAACATAGTAATGGTAGATTTGCATGCAACAAGCTCTTGTTTAATATTTTTCATTTCTATAGACATGTCATACTCAGTTTGTTGCATATCAAAATTATCATTCCTATAACATTCCACATCAGCTTCTAGCTCATCAATTCTATGTTGCATTCCTTTACAGATTTCTAAGAATTCAGCTTTAGTGGGAGATTCTACCTCATTGTGTTTGGCCATCAATGCCATACAGGAGTGGGCTTCATGTTCCTCGTCCTCCTCCTCAGCTTCGCTATCCATGTCCCACGTCAGCACTTTCGTTTTTCCTTTTGCAACTTGAGCTGTGTGTTGTTGTGGGCAATCTTTTATGTGGTGCCCTTTCTTCCTGCATTTAAAACATTCACTTCTATTAATAGCTTTCTGATCATAGGAATTTCTACCAAAATTAGAATTATTAGAACGAATGAACCTTTTTTCCATCTCAGCTCTTCCTTGATCAGTCTGAATGTATCTCCTGAAGTTTCTGACCATTAGAGCTTGCTCTTCATCAAGATCGTCATCGTTAGCTTGGAGAGCTAATGGTGTGGAAGCTTTGGTCTTCTCTTCAGGTTTCTCTCTGGCTTCTATACTCTGCAACTCAAGCTCGTGTGACATCAGGTTGCCTATCAAGTCCTCCACTTTCATTGTTGACAAGTCCTTAGCTTCTTGAATAGCGGTGACTTTAGGCCTGAACAAGCTTGGTAGCGCCCTTAGGATCTTTCGTACCTGTTCATGGCTAAAGTATGGCTTACCGAGGGAACTGGATTTGTAGACAATGTCCGTGAACCTCGCAAACATCTCTTTCACAGATTCTGTTGGTAGCATGCGGAAGCTCTCGTATTCTGTGCTCAGCAACGCAAGTCTGGATTCCTTCACTTGCGATGTTCCCTCGTGTGTCACCTCAAGAGTATGCCAGATTTCCTGCGCAGTTAGACAATGTGAGATGCGATTAAACTCAGATTTATCAAGAGAGCATATAAGCGCATTCATAGCTTTACCATTAAGAGTATAAAGTTTTTTATCAACTAAATCCCACTTGTCTTTAGGCTTATTCATAACAGTGTCTTCAATTTTAATAGTGGGTAGACTATAACCATTTTCAACAATATCCCACACATCATAATCAACAGACACTAAATAGATTTTCATCCTAGCCTTCCAATATGCAAAGTCTACACCGTTAAACTTAGGTGGACGGGCTATAGACTGACCCTCAGCAAAAGCATAATCAGATATATTCATGGTAAAAAAAATCTAGACTAGATCCTCTAAACCTGCTCTGATACCACTTGTTGGATCTGGATCGTAGCCTAGAGGGGGGTGAATAGGCTAATAAAAATATTCGTGCAACCCACGAGCAATCCCACGCAGTTATAGGCACAGACAGGGCAATAAAAAAGCAATCACAGAATACGCACAGATATACCCTGGTTCGGTCGTCCCCACGACCTACTCCAGCCCCCGAAAGCAACTACTAGATAGATATGTAATCAAGTATAGCTACAATGAGTCAAGATCCCAAATCTACTCTCACCTAGCTCGTACGCACACCACGTGCTCTACACTATCAATCTAGTCAGATGCTCTCCCTCCATGACGACTCCCAAGTCGACAAGTCCCCAAAAAGTAACACAGATGGTAAAGTTTCCCCTACGAGGATCTAACACAACAACTACACAAAATAATGATAAATAGAGTTTAGGAATCTCAGTTTGTGTAGCGGCGATGTCCTCGTCAGTCAGCACGGGTCAGATCTCGTCTGACGTAGATGTAGACTCAGATGTCCCCTCAATAGTTCGGCTCCCCTCTCGGTGAAACTTGCGGCACCTCACCTTGTAGACAATAATTCCTTGCGGACTGTGCTTCTCTTCAAAAACTTTTCGGCCAAGCTCCTTTCCCTAATTAATCGTGCGCCCTGTCATCAAAACAAAGAAAAGGATAAGGAAGCAAATTAAACCAAGCTTTGTAATTTGAAAAAGAGTTAAGAGTAATGGTCCCTTGGTTGCTCAAGCAAAGATGCGGCTTTCTCTGAAAATTGCAGCCTGGGCATCAAAAATCAAAAGTGCGGATGTACTCATAAAACAATTGCTCTCCTTGAAAACAACAATCCAGCCTTATCAATTTGTTTAACCTCAGGTGTTATTCATTGAGACTTTCAAAGGGGGAGTGAAAAAAAACATGGCGGCCTTGGGAATTTTTTGATTGATAGAGATAAGAGGGATGCGGCTATCAACAAAAACACCAAATTAAGAAGTTAATGTTTATTTTTGAGATTTGCAAAGACAAGAGGTTTCGGCCTGCTCTTTTGATTTTCAAAGAGGAAGGGACACAAAAAAAAACATAACAGCCTTTGATATTTGCAAAAGAAAAATGAATTCCCCCCTGTGTTTTTGATTTGCTGTTAACTTCAAAGGGATTGCAACGCTTGTGATTTTTGGGGAGACTGGTCAAAAATTTCGGCTGCCATGTGAATGACCAAGGTTGCAATTTTAATATAGGAAGCTTGGGATCTCAGGTTTTTTGGAATTTCTCGATGCTGGGGAATTTTTGGCTGACCCTTAGGGTTTTTAGGTTTTCAGCTTGTAGAATAATTTCTGTGTTCCCAAAAAAAGAACTTTTGACCAAAACAAAAACCTCCTTAAAAATAAAACGTAATCAAATAATGAAGCACACCCCTGTGAGAATTAGAGGAGCAGCTCTTGGTGAAAAATGATGTAGTGCGGTATCCAAAGCTCTCTTTGATTCTTGAAGGGATCAGAAAATTTCGGCCTTGGTCTTGGCTCTCTGAAGTATTTTTTTGGCAGGAGATTCGGCTATGCCCCTTTGTTCCTATTTTATATTTTTGGCTGCTACCCTTTTGATTGAGAGTAACCCTAAAAATAAACGAACAAAGGTGCGGCTCACCCTAAAAAGAATTCCCTTGAGAAAAACACAAACATGCGGCCTGGTTTCTTTTTATTTTTTTTGATGGGCTCTTAGAATTATTCTTGATTAAAAAAACCTTTGTGCTGATGTCTTCTATATTTCGGCCAGGCCTTGCACAATGACCAATCATATATAAGTCCTTATATAAGTATATAATAAAACTTGGTACTACCCTGTTCTCCTTTGCACATTGACCAATTCCCTTCGTGAGATAATCGCACGTTCCCCGTTCCTGAAACACTTAACACACACGTTAAAAACGTTCGCACACATTTGTCATCATCAAACTAAAGTTCCTAGATCGTTGCGTCCAACAACCAAGATCACACCATTGCTTGTAGCGATATCCCAACTCTTGGAAAGAGGGGAAGTCGTCAGAGAATGCTTGTCCATGGACCTCCAGGAAAAGATGCGCATGGATGCACCAGAGTCGAAGAGAACCCGAGCGGGACAAGCACAAACAAGAATAACCCCTAGCAAACAAACTATCAATCAAAACCAATTCTAGCAAACAAGATCAAATCTAACATGCAAGATCAACTAATGAAAAGTAAAGACTAGTCTGAGGGTTACCTACAATAACTCCATCCTCAGCCTCTGCCTTTACTGCGGTCATCGTGAAAGCCTGCCTCCTAGGCTGAACAGCCTACTGAAAAATGCCTGCTTCTGGGGAATGAGAGGTGCTCCAAGTCCAGCAGCTACTGGTGCTTTCTGTGGCTGTCTAGCAAGCAAACAATCCTTCACTGAAACTTGGCGTCGCCACAAATTAAGCACTGGCCCATAAATCTCCTGCACTGATCCTTCACTTGGCCGGTCTTGCCGCAAAAATGACACGTCTTCTGAATATGCACACCTAGCCTCTTGAACTGCATGGACTGATTAGGCCTCTGCACTGGCCTAACCATAGCTCTGGCATGCTCCATAGGCCTCTTCCCAGCACCTGGATATTGTCCTCTCCTCTGATTGGCAATCAGCTCCTGCCTCTTGGTAGCTATCAGCAACTTCTGGTAAAAATCCAAGTCCGAATAGGACATCAGACTCTGCAACTCCAAATATAAACCCTGCAAAAACCTCTGAGCTCGATCTTCAGCGGTCTGCACCATCTTTGGCGCAAAGCGACACAATCTAGTGAACTCCTGGTGGTACTGATCTACCGTCCGATTCTCTTGCTTCAGACTGATAAACTGCTGCATGAGCTCCCTCCTCGCAGTTCGAGGGAAATACTCCTCATCAAATCTTGCCTTGAAGGTTTCCCAGGAAATAGGCCGCTCTAGCATCTGCTCCTCTGACTCCCACCAGCTACGAGCATTGTCCTTCAGTTGCTTCTTCACCAAGTCAACCCATCCAGCCGGGTTAACCTTCGAGAGAAGAAGATTATCTTCTGTATTCTTCATCCACTCGTCCACAGCTAATGGTCCTTTCGACCCATTGAAATATGTCGGGCCCAGCTTTCGAAACTGCTTCGCTCCTGGCTCGAAGCGAGGGGCATTCTGTAGCATCCCCTGCTTAACCTGCATCATCTGATGCATCATTCTCATCATCTCAGCCGTGGTGGGTTCTCTATCCGCATCCTCCACACGTCCTGCTCCACCACCAGCTCCAAATCCACTACAGGCTCGAGTGTTGCGTCTTTCCGCCATCTAAGACAAGAAAACCTTTAAATTAGACTTAATCATAACTTGGATGTTCCGAATATTTAATTGGATGTTGTTTATCATTATTGTTGTTCCGATATTTATCGGATGCAAAAATGACCTGCATGGGCCACCAACAAAACCTGTCACGCCCCGCTTTCCAAGTATGGAAGGCGAGACGTGAGGAGGTCCGCTCAGACGTGGAGCTGTGAAGCTGCAGCCTGGTAAGCATCTGTAAAAACAAAAGCAGGTCCTTGCATAGCGACGAAACAACAACAATGATAATAGTAAAGCAGACAAAAAAGGAAACATCTACCAACAACATTCAGAAATTATTCTACCATCACAGAAAAGTCACAAAAGTACAAGTCTGAACAATAGGCCTAAAGCATGGCCGAAACAAAATTAAAGAGAGTCAGATGCTACGCACCGAAAGCTAACTGCAACCACTAAAAAGTGACAACTAAAAAGACTCCAGGTGAGTCTAGGACTGGTCACCAGTGTCCTCGAACTCGGGCTCCGCTGGTACCTCGAACTCAGCATCCACAAACTGCTCGTCCTCTGTGACTAACTCGGAATCAGGACCTGACATGTGACACCCAAAGAGAAGAGGGCACATGTCAGCAAAAGTCTCCCAAAAGAAAACGGAGAACTTTTGTGTAAGGATACAAATAAAAGAAAAATGACTAGCAGTTCTAGTATAATGAAATAACATGACATTTATGAATGCAACAATTTAAGATGACATGATGACATGCATGCACGTCGTAGCAGAAACTACAAAAAACACTGTTCACAAGTCACGAACAATATCATTTCACATTGTGCACAGGGTTTAATCCTTACAGCTGAATGAGCGGATCAGGCATCCTTCTACGCTGCGTGACAGCTTCACCCTACCCCTCCACGTGTATCGAGCATTGGTTTCCCAATTACATGAGCTTGCTTCTGCATCACGAGCCAGGAAGTGTTTTTGGGTTTGGCATAGGGTTGTGCCCGCAAAGAAGGTGCCTAGCCTCAATATTTAGAATAAGTGTAGCGTGTGCTACGCAATCACGATGAAACATTTCGATGCATGACATGACATGGCAATGAGCAGTTAAAGTGCGTACCGTTAATTGAAATTAAACATGACATGGCAGCATGAATGAAAGCATGTAAAAAAGTGTCAGATCTAGCTTCGTTGTCAAGCTAGATCTAGTAAGGGCGTCTAGGGGACTATCATTTCATCACCTAGTCACTTTTACGTTAATGCACAAGTTGGCCTAAAACGTGGCCTAAACAAGCACTGGCAAGTATCACTTGCCTGAAAACAACCAAGTCGTGATCCTGTTCAATCAAGTCCGAGTCTACCTATGTGTCCAGAACGCAGTCCAGCCTACAGTCCTAATTATTAATCGTGATTATTGAGTTACAAAAACAATTAGAAGCTACGATTTTTAGGTTGATTAACAGGCGAGGTGGGGGTTCCTATGGAGCTAGACTTACCTCAACACGACGCGAGAGCTACTCTAACGTCGGGTAGCGACGTCAGGGGTTGGATTCCGGTTGCGTGAACTGAACGTCCAGTTCTCTGTTTGATTAAACACGTGTTCAATTAGGTTCGTTCGACAGAAACATCTTTTTAAACAATGTCACGCCCTGCTTCCCAAAAAAATGGAAGCGAGGATACGACTGAGGTCCGCTTGGGTTGGAGCTGTGAAACTCGAGCCCAATAAGCGTCTGTAGTGATACACCATTCGAAGTACAGGTTCTTGCGTGCGATATCAGAGCAATACAGAATATTATCATTACACCCGGACATCCGATTACATGTACACAAAGAATTAAGGCCTAGCATGGCCATTACAACTGTTACATGGAATTTAAAATACACCTGAAAGAATACAATAACAAGTATTAACTTTTAGCAAAGCTACGATGAGTAAGTCGTCCTCTGCAGTGGGTCTCGTGCTCCTGGTTCTCTTGGTCCTCCTGTTAATTCTCCAAATGAACTCTTTGGTAAACTCTGCTCAAAAACCTAACGTATATTTCACAGACAAGGAAATATACGTCAGCGAGGGTCGCTGGGTAAGATTTAAAAACGTTAGTAACAAAAGACCCTCGGCAAGATAATAATATAGTTTTACAAAGCTTTAGAGAGGAATGACACAATATAATTCAAAAAGATGAAACATGGCAACACGGAAAAACATGGGAGCATAACATCGTGTAGTGTGCAAGCGATGAGCATGAGTAGTGTAGTGTGCAAAGTAGCGAACACAACAAGGTGTAGTGTGTAAAGTAACCAGCATGGCAAGTGTGGTGTGTACAGCAATAGTCGTGGCAAGTGTAGTGTGTACAGTAATAGTCATGACAAGTGTAGTGTGTATAGCAATAGTCGTAACAAGTGTAGTGTGTATAGCAATAGTCGTGACAAGTGTAGTGTGTACAACAATGATCGTGCCAATAAGTTTAGCAGGTTACACCATATCATCAGCAGAGGTACAAAGTGCATCAATCAATCTCCTATCTAGTGGCAAGCCCAGTGTCCGAGGGGGAGGTGACTAGCATTACACCCAAGTCAACGGGAGCTACCCGTGACTCTCTACTCACCGACCCAGCCAGGTGTCGGTCAAGTTCACCAATAGAATGTAATCCAGCTTTCCAGCCTATACTACACTATACTACACCACCCAAAGTGTCCATAAGTGTATCCGTAGTTCAATGTTTGCCGTATAACAAACATTCCGTAAATGGCCCACGGCCCAATATCCGTAATGCCCGAAGGCCCAATAGTCCGTAATTGCCCGGAGGCCCAATAATACATAATTGCCCGAAGGCCCAATAATCCGTAATTTGTCCGAAGGCACAGTAGTCCGTAGTTTGCCCAAAGGGCCCAGTATCACATTTCATTAGGGACATTCATTCCACAAGTAATGGCACAACAGGCGAGAAGGGAATTTCCCATGCATTATTAAAAGGACAACATCACTTTGAAAGTAAAAACAAACCATACATCATTAGGATTATTCTGTCATTTCAAGAGTTGTTAGGCAACTTACTTTTGAAAAGCGATTGTATTGTACTAGAAAATCGGCATGCGATAAAAATACGTGCGCCTTTGAAAAAGTTGTAGAAAACAATATTCTTACAGGTGGTAAATACTTGCGCCTTTGAAAATTAGTAGGAGATAAAATACTCGTAAGGGCTAAATACTTGCCTGGAAGGGTGTTGCTGGTGTCCCGGTAATCACGGTGAGAGACATGATTTAATCTGCGTTAACGGGTTTAAATGTTAAGTCCAACTAATTACTTAGTAAAACTACCATGTGTATTAGCATATAGAATTTAACCGTAACTAATTATAACATATTATAATATAATAACATTCATAGCTAAATCCACAGGCTGGTCACATGGCCCACCCTCAAATATATAAGGCTACTGTTTACATATAATAAACTAACATGTCTACTGTACTACTTATTGATCTTAACAATACTGGAAGTACTAACCTGACACCCTATAATTAATACGAACTAAGGTATATAAAGACATACTTACCCACTGACATTTATTCATGCATGGATAAATATACTTGCTATAAACCAATACATACCAACATTGATTTATTATAACATATCATTACAAAACCTAATAAATTCTATAATAACAGAGTAACTTACTGTACACGTGAGGAGTGCACTCGTAGGTTGCTGCCGTTGCATGGTAGCGGTGGTCCACAGCGGCTCGTGGTGGCGGGGAAGTTGCGCACGGTGGGGAGGAAGTCGGAGCGAGGAGGTGGGATGTGCGAGCTCCGGGAGCGAGGGCGCAGCTGTTCGGAGGCGAGTTTGGGTGCTCGGAGATGGGTTGACGTCGTCGTGCAGCCTGACGGCGTGGAGGAGACGCACAGAGGGGGTTGGCGTTGATGCGGGAGGTCAAGGGGAGGAGCGGCTGTCGCTGAGCAACGACGACAAACGGAGGGGTGGAGGTCAAGGCGGGGCTCCTTTGTTTTGGGGTGAAGCAGGGGAGTGGAGAGGACGGCGGAGATCCGAGCGGTGAGTCGGAGGTGAGGGCAGGGTTGCGCGCCGGTCAGGGGCGACCTGGGTCGGGCGCGACTATATCTACGAAATCGGATCAAGCCAAAAGATTCTCAACCAATCAAACACCATTGAGTCCAACTTATAAAACACTATTTTTTATCCATTGTACTGTACACATAACTTGCATAGTAACGCCTATTTCCATAAAATAATACGTAATTGCAGTATAAATTATAGTAGCGTTGTGAATGGAAATAACCAGAGTCGGTTAGGATTGCGGGTATCTTAGAGATACACCCATATCTATGTATTCGATGTATCTACTCTCCTACCATGCCTATAAATAAAGGGCTGGGGGTTCCTCCCCCAGTAGTTGATTCATAACACGTTATCAGCACGACTCTAAAAATTTTTCTTTTCCACAAAATTTTCTTTCCGTTCGTTGCGAAGGCGAAGGCGAAGGCGAGACGGGAGATCCACGAGCGCGGTGCAAGGCTTCCTCCATCAAGGGTTGTCATCCGCGTAGGGCTTCGAGCAACCGTCGCTATATCCGGAGGACGGATATAGAGGTAAAAACACTAAAAACGATATTTTTAATCATACGTATGATTGCCCCTCCCCTAGATCTCGCAAGATCGTCATGGGGATTCATCGTCGCCTTGAAAACAACGGATTTTTCATCCCAAAAACTCAATTTTTAGGGTAAAAACCCTAATTTTGAACCCTCCGGCGGCTAGCAGTCACCGGAACCCCCCCAACCTCGACGAAACCCCCGGCCGCTCCCCCCCCCCCCCCCCCCCCCCCGCAGGGGGGGCGGCCACCGCCGCTCCCCCGCCTCCAGGGGGGCGGCGGCCCGCCGCCGGCCACTCCCCCCTGCAGGGGCGGCGGCCCCCGCCGCACCCCCTGCAGGGGTGGCGGCGGCCCCGCCGCGCCCCCTGTAAGGGGGGGCGGCGGAATCGCCCCGCCGCGCCCCCCTGCAAGGGGGGGCGGCGGCCCCTGCCGCCGCTTCCCCCTGCAGGGGGCGGCGGCCCCGCCGCGCCCCCCCTACAAGGGGGGCGGCGGCCCCGCCGCGCCCCCCCTACAAGGGGGGCGGCGGGATCGCCGCCCCCCCCCCCCCCCCCCCCCCCCCGCAGAGGGGGCGGCGGCTCCCGCCGCCGATCTCCCCTGCAGGGGGGCGGCGGCGGCGCCCTCCCCTTGCAGCGGGGGCGGCGGCCCCCGCCGCCGATCCCCCCTGCAGGGGGGCGGCGGCGACACCCTCCCCCCTGCAAACCTAGTTTGCACAGTAAAAAAAATCCAGATCTGTGTGCCTGAAGCCCACAGCAGATCTGTGGGCTTCAGGCCCACAGAATTCAAAAAAAAATCAGAGTCTGTGGGCCTGAAGCCCACAGACCTGTTGTGGGCTTCAGGCCCACAGATTTCAAAAAAAACAAAAAGAAAAGAAATAAAAAGCCTATGGGCCTGAAGCCCATAGGTCGACTGCGGGCTTCAGACCCGCATGTTGTTTTATTTGAAAAAAAAAATTGGGGGAGGCAAAGGCTATTAACAAGCCTTAAAAGGCAACTTGCTAGCCTAAAAATTAATTTAAAAGGGGGATTTAAGGGCAAAATATTCGTGAAAAATCATGGTAAATTACGGGACAAATATCGGATAGGCGAGGACTTTTTGGGGATTCTTGGGGGGGCTTTTGGGATGATGAGGGAAACTTTTTCCTCTGACAAAGAAAATGTTAATTTTGGGCTCTTAATCAATTTAATTGATTAAACCCATTCAAATTACAACCTTTGCATTGTAATGATTTTTTCTGCAAAAATCATATTTACATGCTTTGCATCTCTGGTATATTCTGTTGGATATTATATGCGTGGTTGTGCATTGTATTTAAAACTTAATAATTAGGAAGATCCTGCGACCGCTCTGCCGTTAGTAACCTAAACTAACGGTGCATGACGTTGCCCAGTGGTCCAATAATTATTAAGTGTTTAAAATCATTTATCCATCTCTGCGAATATTAAATGCCTGTGATGCCTGTGATGAAAATGTCTGATGAAAATGTTGATGAGCACAATATTTCTGCATGAATTGCTAAATGTGGTTTTTGGATCGGTCGTTTAGTCCCACAGTTTATTTCCCGCACTTTTCTTTTTGAGAGAAATTGTAGTGAGGAATTTATGTAAATGTCAAAGAAAGAAGACCAACTTCCACGGAGACGGAGGCCACGCTTGAAGATGGAGATATCATATGGGACCCACGGGGTTTCCAAAGTTGTATTTTATTCTTTAAGCTGCAAATTTGTATAATTTGGACTGTGGACTTTTTTGGACTCTTTCTTGTGGGACTGGCCGATCCACACATTTAGTTTTTCGTTAAATATTGCCTCCGCATAAAAATGTTTTCTCTGAATTTATTATTAATTCATGCATGTTTGTGCTCTGCTAGATAAATGGCTAATATTGCAAGCGTTAATTTCGAAGTACTTGAAGCATCAGGTACAAAACTATCTAAGCTGGCAGCTAGATGTAAAGTTTCACCTGCGGGCGAAGACCCTCATCGCTGCTGTGACTGAAAAAGAAAATGTTAGCGATATAGAGAAGGCGCAAGCCATCATCTATATTCGCCGCCATGTAGACAAGACCTTAAAGGCTGAATACCTTACGGTCGAAGATCCACTTGAGCTATGGACTGCCCTTGAGGACAGGTATAAACATCAGAAAGATGTTATACTCCCAAGGGCACGATACGAGTGGGAGAACCTGAGACTGCAGGACTTAAAGTCCGTTGCTGAGTACAACTCAGCACTTTTTTAGCATCACCGCATGCCTGAAGTTGTGTGGTGAAAAAGTCTCAGAAAATCGCATGCTGTAAAAGACGTATACGTCTTTCCATGAAAAAGATGCGATACTCATGCAGCAATACCGTGAACGCAAGTTCACCAAGTATTCCGAGCTGCTGTCATGTTTACTCATGGCCGAGCAAAACAGAGAGCTTCTTCTCTCCACTCACAATATACGCTCCCCGGCACTGCCCCCCTCCAGAAGCTCACTATTCCTCTTCCTTCAAAAAGAAGAGAGATAATAAAAGAAAAGAAAGACCACAGAAGGGGGGGTCAACAGAAAAATGCCAAGGGCCATGTACAGCAGCAGCGAAATAATGAAAGTAAGCGGAAGTTCACGAGGCACAGAAATAACAAAAATAGAAATGATATACCCCCACCCAAGAGGGAATGGGAAGACCAGTGCCAAAATTGTGGCATGAAAGGCCACTGGTCCAGAGTGTGCCGAACTCCGCATCATCTCCAGGATTTGTATAAAGAGAACAAGAAAAACAAAGCTGAAACAAACCTGATGACATCTGATGCTCCAGTTAAGCTTTTCAGCTGGCGACTTCGAAAATAACGACATGCTTGACTAGCCTTTACTTTTATCTTAGCAAATTGTTTAGAACATCTCACGTTATGAGAGCTTTTGTATTACGCAATCTGTTTTGGTTGAAAAATTTTAGTAGACAATAAATGAATATGTCTATCTGAATATGCATGTGCCTTTATGGTTCATCTTTTGAAACTGCTCTCATAAATAATTAGTAGACAATAAACACATACGATCTCTTTCAATACAAAGCCCAATATCAGGGCTATATTGAAAATCCAGGGAATGCAACACTGTTGCCCCCAAACGACACAAAAATAAAGGATGCATTAATCCCTCCGAATTCCAAAAGAGACTTTCTAAGTTTCAAGGACATCCGGTTCAACGGATTCCACTTGGAAACAGCAAATGTAAATGAAAAAAAAATAAAATAAAATAAAATAAAATACCATATGCAACGTCTCAAGAAAAAGGAGTTAAATCCACACTTGAACGTTTTGAGAGCCTTATAGGCCTCCACCATACGAAGATTCGGAGAAAGGAAGCAGAATTAAACGGAGCACCTGAAGTGCCCGACATCAGCCGAGTTTTTAATCCGGCATGATGGACTTGGCCACCCTGGATTTGTGATGATGCATCACATCTTATCCTATGGGTATGACTTGAAGAACCAGAAGATTCTTCAGAAGGGAAAAAATCCCTCGCATCCCTTACTATAAGGGAAAACTAATTGCAAGGCCATCTCCACGATAAGTTGAAAAAGAATCTCCACGCTTCCTCAAAAAGAATACAAGGAGATAGATGTGGATAAAATCCACCACCCCTAGTGGGCTATTTCAGTACTTCACTGTACTGAAAAATGCATCCTCAGAATATTCGTACGTGTGTCTACTACAGACCCGCAACTTAGCTTTTCCAAAGCTATTGGCACAAAAATAAAAATATTGCGGGCACATTTCCCAGACAATAAAATGTTGTAAATAAGTCTGGTTAATGTTGGGAAATATACCTCCCAGTCTTTTCAAGAGTACTGCCAATCAACGGGAATTGAAAATGAACATACAAGTGCCGCATGTTCATACCCAAAATGGGTCGGCAGAGTCACTGAAAAGTAAACTCCAATGGACTGAACGTCCATTAAATCCCGATTGCCTATGGATGCATGGGGACATGCAAACTCTGCATGCTGCATCCTAAATGAAAATAAGACCCTCTGGAGGTCAGAGTCTCCAATGCAATTTGCATATGGAATGCCACCGAACATTTCTCATCTGAGAATCTTCGGTCGCGCAGTCTTAAATCCCCATTGCACCACCAAAGAGAACCAAAACGGTACTCAACGTCGCCTAGGTATCCATGCAGGGTTTGACTCACCCTCACTTATAAGATACCTAGAACCCCAAACGGGGGACGCATTTAAGGCACATCTTGAAGACTGTGATTTCGATGAGACGAGTTTCCCAAAAATATGCCCAGATACTAGAAAATCTGGCGCGAAGAAAATTATAACGTGGGATACAAAAAGTTTGACCCACCATGATCCGGTAACAATACAATGTGTAGATGAGATCCCGAAGATCCTCCACATACAGAACACTGTCTACCAATTACCGGAATCATTTATTGACAACCAGAAGATTGTCATAACACACATCCCCGCTGCAAAAACTCCAGCTAGGATTGACATCCCCGAGAATGGATGCAATCCACCAGCAGCAGAAGTGGCTGATCCTCAACAGAAAAGAGGCAGACCACCAGGCTCCTAGGACAAGAAACTCCTGGAGACCTTAAGACAATACTACCACAGGACAATGAGCTCCTGTCCACACCATCACCCTTCCCGGAATCCACTGCAGAGGAATTGCCGGGAAAAAGTGAAATTAAGTAAATGTTGTACGTACTGGGGAGGTGTTGGACAGATAGAACATAAATTGTCGACAATGTATTCACGTATCATATTGCCATATACATCGCAATGGCGATGATGTTTGTAAATTATCGTTCCATACTCTGTTGCTAGAAGGCAAACGTAGAGATTGGCCAAACGTGGAACGTGGCAATAAAAGATGAGCAGGACTCACTTATGAAACGTGAAATGTTCGGACTTGAAGTCCAGACACTAAAAGGTGTCAAACCTGTGGATAAAACAAAGTATTGCAAACATAAGAAAAATAAATACAAAATCGTATGCTATACGGTACAACCTATAGCCCAAGGAAAATTTCGCTGAAACTAGGGATCGAACAAATTCAAATGAGCATGTCTCATAAATGATGCATCAGTCTCCCTAAGTTATCAAAAGCGAATACCTTACGATTTGGCGAAGGAAAATTTTGGATATGCTGTTATTGGATGTTGTGACGGCATACCTTCGTGGATATCTTGTAAAGATAATTACCACATTTCCTTAAAATGCCTGAATAGACTTCGGGACGTCTATTCAAGAAAAACAATAAGTATAAATAAATGTACAACCAAGAGAATCACTTGACAAGTCAATGATTCCTACTGAAGGTTGTCTTTGCATCTGTGCAAAGAACAGGATTATAGATCTTAGTTGTAGACAACTAACATCTCATCGGATCTCCTGAAGAGAAAACCGAAATAAATGTACAAGCCTGACTTTTAAACATGAAATAAAAAGACCTAGGCAAACATAAAGTCATGGCTCATAGAATCCTGTTACAAACGCCCAGAAGTGCGTTGGAGATATTAAAAGGACCATTGTCATCCAAAGTACACCTACGGTGGTACACTTACTGGATGAACAAAAAGAACCCTTCTGATCGCTGGAAGAGGGGGAGGATATAACTGGTCCTAAAGTCCCTTATCTTAGTGCAATCATGCACTCCTGGCTAACTGCATGTGTCCCGGTATAGCAATTGCAGTAAACTCATTAGCCAGAGATAGTTGGCACCTAAAAAGGGCCATTAGACCTGAGTTAAGCCTTCTGCGCTTCCTCCAAGGGTCGAAATATTTGGACTTACAAAATGTAGTAGCATCCTCCAATGTTTATGCAAATGCAGGTTTCAGGTCCAGTCCCTATGCTGAGAAATCACAGAATGGGTACCCACAGTGGGATGGCCATCCCCTGCAGATCTGCAAAGCAACTTATGAAGGCAACATCATCCTATCATTCCGAGATCCTCACCATCCCAGAATCACACCAATGGTGTATTTGAGGGCGCCTGGTGGTACATCATATCCCAGTGACGACTGGGATAGAGGCTGGTTCTGTGGAGCTAACCATATAGTCTGAAGACCACATCAGAGGTGACGAAACTTAGCAACCTCTTCAGAGTTTCTGGATTCAGCAGCTGCTTGATGGTGATAAAATTCGTAATCTGTGTACATTTTCGGAATATTGTAAATAGGAGTGATGAGATAAGCCTACGAGATCTGAAAGCCTAAGAGCTTTTACAGATCAGGGGGAGTTGACAGAATGTGTACTCTTTTCCCTTAGCTATGGTTTTTCCCACTGGGTTTTCCATAGCCAAAGGTTTTAACGATGTAAATCACATCAACTCTAGATCCTGAAGTATCCACCCCTCAGTGACGCTCAGAATCCAGAAGTATTCATGAGCAGAGTCACTTATACAAATCAGGGGGAGTTAAAGAGCGTTTGCACTCTTTTTCCTTAACTATGGTTTTTCCCACTGGGTTTTCCATAGCTAAAGGTTTTAACGAGGCAAACCTCACCAACTCAGGATCCCGAAGTATCCACCCCATGTGAGACTCTTATTACGCTCAGAATCCCGAAGTACTCTTGAGCGGAGTCCACACCTATGGCTGGATAAGGGGGAGTGTTGTGAATGGAAATAACCAGAGTCGGTTAGGATTGCGGGTATCTTAGAGATACGCCCATATCTATGTATTCGATGTATCTACTCTCCTACCATGCCTATAAATAAAGGGCTGGGGGTTCCTCCCCCAGTAGTTGATTCATAACAAGTAGGGCCTTGTATATATATATATCTATACATAATTCCATAATAACTCATAGCATACACACTGTTTAAAATAATAATATAAGCTCATGGTTACATGTATGCACACAGTAGCATATAATAATTAGCAGTACATGCGAAATAATCACAAGAATTACCTTACGTGCTCGCAGGAAATGGGTGTGACCTCCGACATCGGTGGTGTTGGGCGGCGGGAGCGGCGATGGGCGGGCGACGGCAGCTCGAGTGAAGCGTCATCGGTAGGTGCGGGAAACGCCTGGGTGGTCGAAGGTGGGGTTGCACGCTTGGAGGAGGAGGGAATCGGGTGACGAGAACGCCGGATGCGCGTGAAGGTGGCCGAAGGTCGGAAGAGCGCTGCGGCGGGGAGGACATGGGGAGGCGTGGGCGGAGGAGATGATCGGAGCAGGGAGAGGCGCGGTGCAGTGAGAGGAGGTGCCCGGGCTTCGTGGTCGAGGGGAGGGGCCTGTGCTTGGTGGGTTCGGTGTTGGGGTGCTCTGAAGTTCGGTGACGGCTGTGGGATGGTTTCGAAGGAAGGCGAAGTGTGCGGGGCTCGATCGATTACTGGGTTAAAGAAAAATGACGAAGAGAATCAAAAGGGCCTAGTTATGGGGAGTTGTTGTTTGGGGTTTTGCTAATGGGTTAAAATGAAGGGGAGATGAAGAACGAGAAGAAGGGGCGGTTGCGGGATCAATGCGCACGACTTGCGCATGCAAGGGTGGCGTGAAAGAGTGGCTCAAAGTACGTGGGTTGTTAAAAAAACTACAAGTTTGTTTTAAAACTTAATCTTGTATGTTTCCTACTCTATTGGTTATTAATAATTCGTTAGTATATAATCAGTTAGTATTTAGAAAAAGTTAATTAGTTTAAAGTTTGTTTTAAGAAAAGATAATCAAGTAAAAAGCTTTGTTTAAAAATTTAATTTTTGAAAAGAAATCTAACCGTGAGATTAAAATTTCCTTTTAAGAGTTTGAGTTAAAATATGTGGTTAAAATAATAATAATAATAATAATTAGGTATTTACAACTTCGTCCCTCGGTATCCAAAAATTAAAAGGAAAATACTGGGACGATCACGCCTTCGAGAGGGTCGCAAATACGGGATCCGGTCACGCGTCTGAGTTAGGAAAACTACAAATCAAGGTGCCAAAAATATAGACAATAAGAAAATACGTACGGAAATGCATACATTAGAAAAGTGGCTGTTACAAACAATCCTGTTGGCGTCTAGTGATCCAATTTTAATTAGGTTCTCCATCCCGAGGGGTTCACATCACAATATTAATGATACTATCATGTTATCTAAGGTAACTTACTGCCTCATAAAATATGTGTAACGTTATTATCCTAGCAACTGAAACTACCTGTAGCTAGGAAATTTAGCACACAAGATATCAACCCATCATTTAAGCATGCCATCTTCAGATTATTAGGTCCATTTGCTGTTCAATATCGATGTCCAACAACTACTTGCAAACTGAAATTAGGGTATAATAACAAATGTATACTAACCGTTACGAAGAGATCCCCTACATTGCTACCGAGGGTGGCCACACAACGTCAACGGCGGACAGAGGCTAAAGAGATGTCATAGCAGCACAAAGGAAGTCGACAACAGCACGGGGCTGCCGTGCGTCGTCGCGGGGCAAAGAAACGTCGCTGCCGCCCGTCGGAGGACAGTTGCTACTTTCGGCGCCTTGACAGCGGCTGTCGATGGATGGGCAGTGGCTGATGCTGCGAGAGACAGTGCCTGGTGGCGCTGTGGTGCTGCAACACCGGCGGGAAGTCAGAGAGTGGGTCGCCGTGCGTCGGCGGCTGCTGCTGCGAAGAGCAGCAGCCGTGCTGTTGTTGACAGCTCCTGGGGAGGCGCTACTGTCGTGCCTGGGCAGTGCTGACCGGCGGGAAGTCGACGGGGAAGGTCCGATGTTGGAGGGGAAGAGGTCCGGATGGCGGGGGAGGGTTCGACGATGGGTTGAGGCGAGGACACGTGAGGGCTTGCTGAAGACGTTGGCGACGCAAAGAGTAGTTTCACGCGAGATGAAACAAGCCCTAGGGTTTTCGGTTTTTAATGGGCTTGGGTTGCTATATGGGGTTTAATAGGGGTGCATTTAAGATAATTAGAGGAGAGAGAGATGAAGTAATGGGTACACTTAAGGGTGGGAGTAGCCAAAATCAGTTTTGGTTGGTTACGTATGATAAGATTCCTATTTGCTAAACAACATAGGATTGGGAGGTAGACTTAGGGGTAAAGGGGGGAGAGAGTGTGAGAGGGTATGGGTGCAATAAAGGGGGAAATAGGGTGAGCCTAGTTCAGGGAATTTTTCATATGAAACTTAGGACTAATCATTGTTTTGGTTGGGGATTAGTGCAAAAATGGGTCAAACGGAACCCGATAATTATGAGAAAAATACAGGTGTGTCCGTGTCGACGAGAGAAACGAAACTAAGAAGATTGATCACGGCTAGGGCGACAAGAAACGGAACTAAAAATAAAAAGGTCTACCGACAAAAGTGAAAATCACGACACCTCTTCAAACAAAGTTAATTTGTGGGAGAACGACCCGAGAAATGACGTTCCAAAATAATTCCACAAATAAGTACTCTTCCATAGGGTCACAACGGCATATCACATCATAGGGTTTGGATACAAAAAGAGTTCAAAATAAATACGCGTACGAACAAAAGTACGCACACGAAAAACGTACGCTCGGAAAGCGACCGTGACACTAAGTAACTAGGCGATTCCTAAAAATTAACATTTTTAAGAATCTAGTAAATCCAACACATCACAGATATCCTACACAGTTATCATATAATTGAAAGAAAGTGTAATTTCGAAAACAATTTTTGAAAAAAACAAAAGCACTTATAATTATTGCACAAGGCTACAAGACCACATCATCACCATATGATATCTAACTATGGTAGAGCGATGGTAGGATCTTTGCAATATAAAATTATATGTCATACGTGAAATCCAAAATATAGCAATTTAATCATCACATGAATTTAAATTACGAATATCACAGAATACATGTAAGCTCTCTAGTATACCCTAATAGTCTAAGGAAACTCCATGCTCCAAGTGGGACGGCCACTGACGTCCCCTGGTTTTGATGCATAAGAGTGCAATAGGATGGGGGATACTAGATTTAAATATTTATAATGTAAGTGCATGGTGTTGTAGTGTGGCTTGGGGGTCGAACACAGGGAGGCGTGGTTGTGCTTGTGTCAAAGAGGAACCGGTTCACCCTACGGGTGAGCTAGCCCAAACGATCGATGGTTGTCACGGAAAATAGATGCGAGGGATAAACAATATAAAAGAAAACCTAGGACTTCGGTTTCCACCCGATCATGTGTTCTCGCTATTACGGCCTACAGATAGGAATACGATTGAATTTAGGGTTTAGGGGTGAGACGTTGCCTCTAAGAGTGATAGCAGCGTCCCATGGGCCCGATATTCCGGTCGATGCCCAAGATGATACGCCGGACTACC
Organism: Scilla litardierei; assembly: GCA_030789695.1. Taxonomy (NCBI): domain Eukaryota; kingdom Viridiplantae; phylum Streptophyta; class Magnoliopsida; order Asparagales; family Asparagaceae; genus Scilla; species Scilla litardierei. The sequence goes on along the minus strand of CM061135.1, from coordinate 99,936,489 downwards.
CGGGTTCAGTCGGTGGGCATTCCTATGTCCATTAACATCGCCCGACTCCGGGAGCACTAAGCTCACAACGATAACTCCCAACATCTCATCCTGCCGCTCCCGCGCACTAGGATTCGATGTCTACGCTAAGGGCGTGAGCTGTGGCTAGGGAGTCAACTGCCAAGGTTATTCCCCATTGGCCCTACAGTCAAAGGCGGTATTTTTCCCTCCGATGACAATGAAACACCCCGCGTAACCATCTAAATTCCTAATCCCTATCGAAATCCTAGTCCTATGGACGCATTACGGAGAACCCACAAAGGGGTTTCCACCAAAATCCCAGATTTGGGAACTACTCACAAATCATAGCTAAAAAGCAATCTAAATGAAAATCAACTGTAGAAATCATGATCAGGCAATTGAAATGAAGTAGTAGCAATGCTATTAAGATTATATTAAAGTTTGAAAGCGATCAAAAGACTTACAAAAACAGATAAAATTCCAGCCGTCACCGTACAAGAAAAAATACAGAAGAATAACAGCTCTCGTTTTCTGAACCCTAGGTCGACTATTTATATAAATCGATGTCACCCGATGGTTGAAGCATCAACCGATCGAGTGAGCTGCTTCGCACTTCAGCATCGACGGTTCAAAACTTCACCCGCTCGCTTGGTCCGGCCAGTTGGCGTCTCCGGGTCGTCTCTTGGAGAAATGCAGCATCAGGTGAATCGATCGGTTGACCATTCAACCGATCGGTTGGAATTGCCCCCCAAAAATACAGAAAGTTCTGTCGACTTGGCACGGTCAGCGAACCGCCGGTTGAGCTCTCCGGGTCGTCGCTTAGAAGAATCGGCTACAGATTAACCGATTGGGTGAGATGTCACCCGATCGGTTGGAATTCAGCTCCAAATGGCCGAGAACTCTGCTGTGTTCAGCCGGTCGGTGAACCGATCGGTTGGGCTACACTTCGCTTCAGCTTCCGTTCAGGTCGGACACGCGTACAGCATCTGATCAGTTGGCTGTGTCCAACCGATCGGTTGAGGGCTGAAAATGGTGATCTTTGTCGTTTGACCCCCTGGATCACGCGTGACTCCTCCCGTTGCTCCGGGGACTCATGATATCTTCGTTATATGTCCCCTATGCTGGCAATCTCCTGCAAATACACAAAAACACCAAAAAATGAAAGAAAACTAAAAATCCCAAGAAAATGGACACGGGACAACGGAAAACAATGAAAAAACACAAAGAAAACGTGCGTGGATATATAAAATATAAACACACGTCAGCCACCACCTAGCTGTTGGATACTTGTGGCTACACAATACATCATATAAGGCATAAATAGTGTAAAGGTAAGCAATGTGCGTAATTAAAAGTAACTAAAATTAAATGCATAATACACAGCGGAAATAAAAAGAAAGTGCTCAACAACAACAGCCATAAAGAGAGATACGCCAATGCAAACGCAAACGCAAACACAAGGGGCATATCCTGGTTCGGATCCCTACCCGGTGATCCTACTCTAGTCCCATGTTGCAATCGCACTCCGTGGTTTCTACTAATACTTCCCAGGTCCAAACAACCGACACCACAACTAGGTGATTGGTTGCGCTCTCCAACTACAGGAGTACAAATGCCAAAAGGAGTAACCTTCATAGGTACACTATAACCGAGTACAATACCTAACCGGGATACAATCCATAGCCGAGATACAATGCTCCCTAACCAAGGCACAATCCAATGAGTAACCCTGCAAGGATGCAAAGGAGTAACCCTCTTAAGTTGGAGTATCCCTCCAAATGGTGTAACCCACCAAATTGCTCTCACAAACCAAGAGCTAGGTTTCGTAACAAAAGAAACGAAAATACAATCTTACCTATGCCTTGAATAAATGTTACATATTATGAAGATGAAGGCATGGTTGATTGACAACACCAAGTGCTTGATGAAGTGAGCTTGAATGCACTTGGAAACTTCTCCTTAATGTTAGGGTTAAACCACCACTAGATCATGCAATGGATGAAGGAGAAGAAAGAGGGAAAGAAAAACTCTTTCAAAGAATAAACCTCAAATTTGGCTCTCTCAAATGATTCCTTCAAGTGTGGGAGATAGCCTAAAACAGCCCATCAAAAGAGCTTAAATAGCCCCCTCAAAACAACCCACAAACGGACAAAAATAACGGCTATAAACGACAAGTCCAAAACCCCAATGGGTAGATTTTGGAATTGACCAGACATCTGGAGTACAAGGACTAGACGTCTGATGAAGAGTGGCCAGTGGTCTGATCTGACGTTGTGCATCGTGTGGTCCGACGTTGTGCAGCGTCTGGTCCGACAGACTCTTTACAAAAAAAAACACTTGTTCACCAAAACGATCATAACTCCCTCATATGAACTCCGATTGAGGTGATTCAAGATGCGTTGGAAAGATAAAAGTATTTCCTAACTAATGGGCTTAAAATGAATGAAAAATCTAACCATAGAAAAACTGACAATAGTTTGAATACAGACTAACTATAGAAAACACTATATCACCAAAATGGTCATAACTGACACAAATGAACTCTGATTGATGAGATCTAAGATGCGTTGGAAAGCTAACAAGAAATGCAATAAAATGGGTTTAGAATGGATACAAAATTCCAACCACAGAAAAATAAACACAGGTTTGAAGTCAGAAATAGATTGCATAAGTTCCAACGCAGGAAAACCAGACGTCTGGAGTTCACCACTCAGGCGTCTGGGCCACTGTGTAGGCGTCTAAGAATCCTTCTTCAGATGTCAGAAAACTATGGATCCAAACAGACAAAGAACACAAGAAAGTTTGCTCACATTGTCCAGGTGCCTGGAGTCCATGACTTAGTCGGTTGACCCACTGTTTAGACACATGGTCATAGACCATCAGGCGACTGACCCAAGGCCGTGTCAAGTAGAACAAAATACTGACATGCCAGGCATCTGGTGACCCTTCACCAGGAACCTGTCCTACTCCAAAATACACATAAAAGAATGTATTTAGCAAAAGACCAAATGAGATGGGTTCGACATGAATCTAAGGCACCCTATGATGGAAATGATGCATATATGAGTGTGTTGTGCATCTATTCAAGCCTACAAATATTCTAAGCAAGAAAGAGCAAAATACATGAAGAAATACAAAATGTATTACATTGAAGTTCAATATTCTACATGCACGCAATGCTCCAAAGCCTTAAAGCCATCATCCATCATCATCCCATCACCTATTATTTTGTCTCCTCAGCAAGATAAGAAATTGTTAATCTGAGACTAAAATAAATGAGATAATTAGCACACAACATAATGTTGATTATCATCAAAAAAACATTGGTCATGAACCCATGAACCAACACTAGCAACACCTTGTAAAGTGCATCTTTGGCACATCTCAACTCCATGGATCTCCTACCCTTAGAAATTTTCGGGTAGCTCCGCCTACTAAATTTTCTATGAATTTACAAAAGGGCATCCCCTTTCAAAATAATAAATACAACATAGGCCAAAATTAATTACATAAAATTTCGTGCTCGCAAGTACTATAACTTACATTAAAATAAACACATAGAGATCTTTACATACCGCACCAAAATTACAAATATCGTTTGCACGCATTTATAAATGATAGCAGAAAATAAAATCAGATCAGTGTAAATCTAGCTTTGATATCACTGAAGGGTTTTGAGCAGACATTCATAGGCCTTTTTTCCATCATCTAGCCTTAGGCTTAACAGATGTAGGAAAGCAGCAAAAGAAGAAAAATGCATAAAATCACATTTTATGAAAAAGTCAATGGAAAAATAAAAACCCTAGCATGATCTATACAATCTAAGGAGAAGGGCAAACCTATCTTGCGACGATAGATCTAAAAATTTTCTGGTATAAAATAAAGTTTACAAAAGGATATACCTTAGTTTTTGTAGTCACAAAAACTTTTCCTTAGGACAACAACCCGAAGTGATGCAACGCCACGCCAAGAGGCAACCATTGCTCCAGAAAGTTTCACCTTAGCTGAATCCTCGCCCAAAGCTTCGGATAAAATACGAACTCCCTTCAAGTTTTGCTAGAACCTGAAATCGCCTCTTAATCAAAGTTTGTTCCAATAATTTTTGAAGAGCGTCCTTGATTAAGGCATGGTGAGTCAATAAGAGGAAGAGAGGCTCCCTATATATAGTGAGAGATGTGCATTCAACAAAGTCTCACATCTAATGTAGGACTAAGAAATATAATCAAGTTGACTCAAGGTTTTTCCTCTTTCGAGGACTGAACATTGAGCAATTAATTCCCCCTCTCTGTTACGTCTAAGAGTCAAAAATGATATATCATTTCGAAGATCATTAAACAAAGATTGCACAGAAACAAATGGTGCAAAATTCTGAGTTCGTTTAACCACTCAAACGTGTGTGCAAAATTGGATCAAAATTGCAATCTGCACAGTTTTTCCAGCCGCCCCTTACAGAGGCTGAACTTTAGACAATTGTTTCTCCTTCTCCGATGATCCTCCTGAAGCAATATAATATATCAAATCAAAGATCAATTAACGGAGAATGCATAGAAACAAATGGTGCACAATTTCAAGTCCGTTTGACCACTCAAACTTGTGCGTGAAGTTGGATAAAAAATGCAATCTGAGCAGTTTTTCCAGCCTCCCGCCTATAGAGGATGAACTTCTATCAATTATTTCTCCTTCTCCAGTGATCCCCATAAAGTGATATAATTTATCAAATCGAGATCTATGAACGGTGAATGAATTAAAACAAATGGCCAAAGACGACCCAGAAGGGTCTGTACCCCTCGTTGGATTCGCACCAAGCCCCAACTTGAGTCGTACTCGAGATGGATCGGGTGTACCCCGAGCCTTTCTCAGGCTGCAGTTAGGTCTGGGACATTCCCAGACCCCGGTTCGGGTTTTTTATGCTCTTTAGAAGGCTTGATATTTGCATCACATCTATATGACTGAAATCCTCTTTGCAACCAATTGCGACCATTTTAATTTCCCATGCATCATATGCATGTTCCTCTTATTACTTAGACGAGAATCTCAGTCTGCGGGAGACCATACAGCCTGACCCTACTATAGGTGTGATTCTTAGCCCCCAACAAAACTGACTGCGAGCATCAGTTGTCGTCCCTGGTTTGGTATCATCATTACGTGGTCTGCCCCTTGACATAAACATTGTCGAGACTCCCCTTGGCTATATCTATGCTGAATTCTGCAGTTCTAATCCCTTCATTAACACTATGTCGTGGTGAAGTCTAGGGTATGGTTGACGGTCAACCCTTAGTAGCTTCACGATTAATCAACATCATTCTGTCTTAGCTTGTCTTTGTTGGATCATTTCCAACACACATCGACCAAGGATTTTCGCTAAGGACCATACTGATTCTGCGACACTAACTCCCCATCTAATGAGTGAAAAATCTTCTCCCGACCACTACTCCCCTCGTACGCTGCAAGTGACACCCAACCAGAAACCTTTCAACAGGCTCTACCTCGAAGCTAGATCAGAGATTAAAGTGACACTGTTCATGCACATGCTCGTACAATGGCATCAAGTCTAATGAACATCTTTCCGATCATCACTTGAGAACTATAATTGAGAGTTCGGTTTGTGCTATCCATGTGGCAGTTCTCGCTTGGTCGTTCAGTGAATTCATTCTCTAATGAGTATCTGTGTCTCATCTTCGATTTCACTAAATCGAACGATCATGGGATCATCATTGTTGGATTCTGTGGATTGCAAACAACACTAGAAGGGGGGTTGAATAGTGTTGTACAAATAATAAACTCTTTCGTTCGTTAATAATAACACAAATAAAATCCTTCTAATGTTTCCTAAGAAACCAAGTAGAGTTATCTATGCTTGGTTGTTAATCAACAAAATAATCTCACAAAAATTACAATCAAATAAGAGATATTTACAAAACGGAATTAAACAAATAATATTTTCAATAATAAATGAACAAGGAATTACAAATATATAATATTAGCAAATAAAAAATGCTTGTACAAGAAATATAAACAATCACAGAAAAAGCAAACGCAGAGACAAGCGATTTTATCCTGGTTCCCTGTAACTTGGGTACGTCCAGTCCCCGACCAATCCGATACGAGATTAATCCACTATTGCCTTAACAATACGATTACCTAACTCTACTTGTTAGGATTTCCAACGACCCAGCCTTAACTATGTTTTCCAACCACCTAGACTTGTCTAGGATTTACACCGTCTCTTATCTCAAAGGTGAATGCCAAATACAAACAAAAATCCAATTCTCCAAAATATTTGATGGAGATTGGTTTACACCGAAATTCTATAGCCAAGATAAATATTGCAATTGTGCCTTTAAGTGGCTAAAAGAATTTAAATCGATCTTTAGATCGCACAAAGAATATGAGGAGATTCGTTGTGATCTAGATCTCTAGTTTTCAAAAATCCTTTCAAGAATGAAAATTAAGAGTAATGGATTTTGAAAAACAATTTAAATATAACCAAAATTAAAAGTGGATCTCAATAAAAAATCAGAGTTAGAACTTTGAGATCAGAAAAATAGAAACAGAAATTGGCTATAGCGTTGAGAGCGATGAGAGCAATGAAATCTTTAGAATAGAATTTTAGCTTCAAGAAAATAATAGAGAGATTAGTTGTATTTTGAAATGATTTCAAGAGCTCTATTTATAGAGTTTAATAGGTGAATTCAAATTTCAAAAACATTTGACTTTAGGTCCATTAAATAAGGAAGAGGAGTGAAATCAGGAAGTCAAAACGCAGAAGAAAAACGACAGCTGGTAGCCGACTCCCTACCGAGGTAGTTGACTCCCAGAGAATTTCATTAAAAAATTCTGCTCAGCTGGTAGTCGACTCCCTACTGAGGTAGTCGACTCCCAGAGCACTTTTCACTAAAACTCATCTAGCAAGATGTGTAATCAGCTCCTGGGTGTTTGGAGGTTGACTACTCAGAATTAAAACATCTAGCTAATGCTCTCAAGAGTTCAAAAACAATTTAAAACGTTTTTTTCTTTAAAACATTTTGTGTGTGTGCGCAATATTTGCTTGGCTTTAACATAGTCCTAAAGAAACTAACTCACCACTATATTAAGACGAGACCTTCAGGAAGTCGATCAGATGTATGAAGTGGACGCGTGCTTCTCTTGAATTTGAGCTCTTCTTCATTAAGCTTGAGCACTTGCATGAGCTTCATAATCGGGCTTATACTTGTGCTTGATGTAGAGCTTGCAAATTCGTCTCCGTCTTCCGTGTGGTTGAGCTTCTTCGAAATATGCAAGAAGCTATTAATCGCACAACATGCACACTTAAGTTGTAGTGTAATTAGTACACTAATATCATTTGGTGTGTTTATCATCAAAACCACTTAGGGGTGGGATTCGATTTCCCATCACTCTCCCCCTTTTTGATGATGACACCCAAATAAAAAATAGAATGAATAAATTAGCTCAATAAAATATCGAGTAAGATAACTTACTCCCCCTGCTTAGATGAGGTACTCTCTTGCATTAAATCCGGTTAGTATAACAAGATATTCATTCCCATTTTTGCATTTCCTCTTTTTCTCCCCCTTGTCATCATTCAAAAAGATGACAAATGAGAAACAACATGAATACAAGGAGATTAATCTATACTCAATTCCTTTTCTCCAATGTTACCCAGATCTCGACGAAGCTTTGAAAAAACATCCTTTTACAAGGACTTCATGAGAATATCTGCAACTTGATGCTTAGAGTTTACATATTTAAGTTCAACATCCTTTTTGACACAGTGATCATCTATGAAGCTATGTCTAATATCTATATGTTTTGTTCTAGGATGAAGAACGATATTTTTAGTGAGATTAATAGTGCTTTGATCATCACAATAAATTACACATGTAGATGAATTAATACCATAATCTACTAGGACTTGTCTCATCCAAAGTACTTGAGCACAAGCAAGTCCGGCAGCTATATACTCTGCCTCAGTAGTAGATAGTGAGACTGAACTTTGCTTCTTGCTAAACCACAAAACAAGAGAGTGTCCAAGAAAATGAACGTTCCACTTGTGCTTTTTCTAGTGGCTTTACTGAAGGGTTTTGGCAGACCCTTAGGGCTCATATCTGTGCCTGTCCTACGTTGGACGGACAAAAGAGAGGAAACATGCACAGCGGAAAAACATAAACATGCTAAACATTTTAGCGAACCCTAAGGCAAGCCAGAACCTTACCAAGATCTATGCCGACTTGGGGTGGATCTGACCACCCCAAAAAGGATCTAGCCTACATCGACATTATTAAAATTATTCTAAAAAGCTACTAACTAACATATCTGGAATCTTGGCCTTGGGACAGACAAGATGTACCGCAACATGCTCTTCGTAGCCAAGCCGTCTTGCACCCTCGAACCGAACTACCCGAGCCGTCTTCGAGCCGATCTACCCGAGCCGCCTCTGAGTCGATCACTTACTAAAGAAATTATCACTTGAGCAGACCCACGTCAAAGACGTCTGGATCCAATCCAAACCTCCTCCTCGTCTTGCTAGGACCCGACATGAGGATATGAAGAGAAAGAGTAGAGGAATGTTTAAGTTTACGATCGAGCGTGCTCAAAAGTCAGGAGCTTCTCGAATCGTTCACTTGGTACATTTTTCAATGAAGAGAGGGCACCCCTATTTATATAGGGAGTCAGATCCTCCCTTTTCATCACGAGCAATATGGGACAAAACTAAAATAAAAGAGATTTTAATTGTGTTAATGAAGTTAGTAAGCCTTTCACAAAGGCCAACTTCAACCAATTAATTCTCCCTCACGATTGAGCTTCAGAGACGATACAAGTTATCATTTTGAAGGGCTTCAAATGGTGAACGCGTAGGAACGAACGACGATGAATTCCGACTTTGTTTGACCCCTCAAACAATTGCCCAAAGATGGGCAAAAAGTCATTCATCGTAGCCGTCATTTTGGGTTTCATAAAATCCTAGGAAATAAGTCAAACGGGGAGGGCAAACCCGCGGGCGTGCTCGCTAGGCAGGCGGGCACACCCGCCTGCTCACCAGACTGCATCCGCTTGGCCTGGGAGGGCGCCCCCGCCCGCTCAGCGCGCGGGCCGCCCGCTGGGCCGCAGCGGGCGCTAGGCCCTTTATGCGGGCCGGCCCTGCCGGCTTAGCGGGCGGTGCCCGCTAGAGTTAGCGGGTCTGCCTACCCAATAAGCGGGCGGGCCCCGCTCTTCTTGCTGGTTTGTCCCTCTTGCCCAAGTGGGTCTAACACACTCTTGCCTTTGACTGTTTTCCACTTTCTGGGCTCATTTGAGCTCCGTTTTTAATGCGGTTTGAACCTGCGTTTAGATCGGGACGATCCCGTCATCCTGGTAACCTTTCTGACATGTTTATTCCTATTAAATATAGTTGTAAACAATTTACAAAACGTTTAACCTGGTTTGCATCACCTGCAAAAATTGTCCCCTATAAAATATGAACTCGCAACTAACGTATGGAATTAAATATTCCATTTCATCGAATGAATTCCTCTTAACGTTCTTCTTATTACTAAGACGTGGATACTACTCGGTGTGAGACCCTAAAACCTGACCCTCTTACAGGTTGGGGCTCGAAACCCCTAGACGACGGTAACCACGAGCAGCAGGCGTCGTCCCTGGTTCAGAATCATACTTACGTGATCGACCAATGACAAACGTGTCATTGGGATCACTCTAACTGTGTCAGTGATGAATTCTGTAGTTTTAGTCCCTTCGTCAAGACTGTGTCTCTGCATGGCCTAGGGTATAGATTATCGTCAATCCCACTAGCCAGCATCGGTCAGTATACAACAGTCTTTATTGTATTTACGTTGTACATCTTATAACGTACCCCGACCGACGATTAATACAAAGACCGTACTAATCCAGTGACATTAACTTTCCTTTAACGGAAGAGAAGAATCCCATCTTAGTCATCTACTTTCCTCGTGAGCTTCAGGTGTCACCCAACCTAAGATCTTTCAGCAGGCCAAGACTCGAAGCTAGATCATAGATCTAAGTGACACTATCCATTCACAGGTTCGTACTGATGACTTCAGGTCTTAAGGACCAGCTTGCCTATCATCACTCTAGAGTTATTTGACAGTCTAGTTAAAGATTAACCATTTAATAACTCTAAATTGGTCGTTCAGTGAACTCATTCTCTAATAAGCACCTGTGTCTCGTCTTCGACTTTGCGAAGTCGAATGACTGTGAGATCATCATTACCCTAAGGTAAAACAAAGACACAATGGTCTAACCGATGTGTCGATATCCTATTCTCAACACATCTATGACTATGAACCGTTAAAGACTTAAGTTTCTAATCGGTCACTAACTTCTCATAATCGATATCTACATCTGGATACGTAAAGACCTGACTATAAGTCTAAGGAAATTATCTAAGTATATGATACTATGAATTCATACTTAGGATAATTAATACCATATAATAATAAGAACGAGATGATTATCTTAGGATAAATGTCTCAAGGGCATACGTCTTCCTACATTTACAACCAGCATAGTCTGAGTCACTATAAGAAATTAAATCAAATGTGCTACCTTTGGGATAAAACAGTCCAAAGTCAGAAGTGTTTTAAGATATCTAAGTATGTACTTTACTGTTTTAGGTGTGATTCCCTAGGATCACATTGAAATCTAGCACAAGTACACACACACTAAACATTATATCGGGTCGGCTAGCAGTTAAGTATAGCAAAGATCCGATCATACCTCGATATGTTTTCTGATCAACCTTTTTACCTGCTTCATCTTTGTCAAACAAAGTTGATGTAGCCATCGGTATGTTCTTCCCTGATGCAGTCTCCATCCCGAACCTTTTGATTAAGTCTTTGGCATACTTCGTTTGATGAACGAAGGTTCATTCTTTTGCTTGTTTAATTTGTAGTCCGAGGAAGTATGTAAGCTCGCCCATATGGCTCATTTCGAATTCTTCCTGCATTATCTTAGCAAACTCTTGACAAATATCTTCGTTAGTAGGTCCAAAAATAATATCGTCTACATAAGTTTGAATAAGAATGATATCATCTTGAAATTTCTTAACAAATAATGTAGTATCTATTTTTCCAACATTATATCCTGAGTCGATTAAGAATTTTCTCAATCTTTCATACCAAGCTCTTGGATCTTGTTTTAGGCCATATAATGCTTTATTTAGCTTAAACACACGTTCAATTTTCTTATCATGTTCAAAGCCAGGAGGTTGTTCAACACATAGACTTCCTCCTTTATATAACTATTTAAGAATGCACTTTTTACATCCATTTGGTACAATTTAAAATTTTTATATGATGTGAATGCAAGTAACATCCTAATGGGTTCTAGTCTAGCAACAGGAGCGAAAGTTTTGTCGAAATCAATACCTTCTTCTTGTGAATATCCATGTGCCACTAACCTTGCCTTATTTCTTACCACTTTTCCATCTTAGTCCAGTTTGTTTCGGTACACCCATTTTGTGCCGATAACTAGACGATCTTCTGGTCGGGGAACTAACTCACATACCCGATTTCTCTCAAAGTGTAGAAGTTCTTCTTGCATGGCTTCAATCCATGCTCCATGTGCAAAAGCCGCATCTACCTTTTTGGAGTCAATGTTAGAACAAAAGAAACATGTGACATGTGTTCTATTTGTGATCTAGTTCTAACACATGCATCAATATCACCTATAACTTGTGTATGTGGGTGATGTTTAATTTCAGGAAAGGATTTTGGTAAGGAGTTGGAAGTGTTAGTATCCGCAGGAGGTGCAATAGGTACACTATCATCATCAATATTAATATGAGCATTATTAGAGAGAGATTCATCAAATGTTACATGCATAGTTTCAACAACAGTTTTGGTATTTTTGTTGTAGATCTATATGCTTTACTATGCAAAGAGTAACCGATAAATATGCATTCAACCGCTTTGGAGTCAAATTTATCTAGGTTATCTTTGGTGTTCAGAATATAGCATTTACAACCAAAGACTCTGAAATAAGATACTTTCGGAATTCGTTGGAGCAATAATTCATAAGGAGTCTTTTCAAAAGGTTTTCTTCTAAAACTTTGTTTTGAATATAGCACGCGGTTGCTACAGCTTCCGCCCAAAGATATTTTGGAAGGTTGCTTTCACACAACTTTGTTCGTGCACACTCTTGGAGTGTTCTATTTTTTCTTTCAACTACCCCATTTTGAGGAGCAGCTCTAGGAAAGCAAAAGTATGAGAAATGCCTCGTTTTTCACAAAATCTTTTGAAATGTTCATTTTCAAATTCACCGCCGTGATCACTTCTTAAAGAAATACCTTTCAAAGAGTATAATCGTTCAATTCTTTTGAAAAATGTTTTAAACTCATGAAAGACATGATTCTTATGAACTAATAATAATACCCATGTGTATCGTGTGAAATCATCAACTATGACAAATACGTATTTAGAGTCATAAAGAGATGGAGTTCTTGTTTGCCCAAACAAGTCCATATGGAGTAGTTCAAGTGGCCTATTCGAACTAAGACCTCCAATACTCTTAAATGTACTTTTATACATTTTGCCAAATTGACATGAGTCACACACTTTATTTAATTTAAAATTCAATTTTGGAAGTCCAAACACCAACTCTTTCCTAGATATCTTACTCATGTTTTTAATGTTTATATGACCAAAACGTCTGTGCCATAACAACGGATCATTTGTTGAAACGATCAAGCAAACATTTGAATCATAATTATTTAATCTAAGTACATAAATATTTTCTACTCGCTTACCTTTAACAAGAATGGTTTTCATATCTTTATCATAAACTAAGCAAGCATCAAGAGTAAAAATAACTTTCAAACCTTTATGGCATAATTGGCTTATGCTTATCAAATTGTGTTTTAGCCTGCTTACCAAGCTGACATCTATGCTGAGTAGCTTCGAAGGGTTGCCGATGTTACCTATGCCAATAATTTTACCTTTCTTATTGTCGCCAAAGGCTACAGTTCCTCCATCATACATTTTTAAAGCGCTAAGCAATTTTGCGTTCCATGTCATGTGTGCAGAGCAACCGCTATCCATTATCCACATGTCCTGAAAGAAAATAATTAAGCGTATTTGGTACCCACTTATGATTGGGGTCCGAGTTGTTAGACATAATTTTTATCTATTCATACAATCCTAAGTATTGGGTATCAAAGAGATATACATGAAGCACGAGGATACCCTAATAGATGCATATATGTAAGGATCATTTATTGGGAACCCAAATTCGATTTGAATTTGATTTTCTATGCATACAATTTATCATGGTGGAAACATAAATGTTCTTTTCATGATTGCTCAAATATCTTGGCACCCAAACAGCATTATTACTAGCGAATCTATTTGAACTATGTATGTGATGTGCATTGTGTGTGACATAATTCTGACGAGAAATATTGTGATGAGAGGTATCATAATGAACATTTTGCTTAGCATTCTTGCCATAAATAGAAGCATATTGTTTCACATCCTTATGCACAATATTTTGAGCAGATTTATCATACGAAGTAGATGCATGTATACAAGATAAAGTAGCTTTCACATTTGGTTTGTTCTTAACCTTTTCAAGTCGTAGAACAAGTTCCTCATGTTTGAGTTTACTTGAAACTATATCATTTGCGAGAATATTGAAATTTTCACTCAAAGTAGAGACATATAAAACATGTTCAACTTTAAAAGCATAATGTTCACATACTAATCTATAATGCTTGATTTTCAATTCTTTATGATCATTACAATAATATTTTATAGACTCATATTCATTAGCAAGAGAGTCAAGTTTATTCTTGAGATTATCATGTTCCTCATGCAAAATTTTATGCTTTTTGTCCAAGGTTATGTGTTTCCTTGTCAATCATTCATACTCTCTATAGAGATTTTCATATGCACTAGCAATATCAAAATCATTTTCCTCATCGGAACTAGAATCACTAGCGTCATTTTTGTCGTCTTGACGAGCCATCATGCATATTTCTTTTCCAAACTTTTCGTCATTGGATTTGATTGTCTCCATGGGTGTTTGAATTAAATCTAAATTAGATCCGAATCTTTCGTCCAATATGTTGAGGATTTAATGTGTGGTATCTGCCTCTTCTACAAGATCTAACATCTTATCAGTTAAAACAGTATAAATTAGATGTATTACCTTTATATTTCTAAAGTAGGATTCTTCTTGATCCTGATTCCATTGAGTTTGCGGCATGGTTGGAGTCTTATAGGGCTCTCTAAGGAGTCTTGCGTACTTTAGATCTTGTGCCTCCAAGAAGATCTCCATTCTTCTTTGCCATTGAGAATAAAAGTTGTTGTCGAAGATTGGTGGTTTATGAATACTATACTCTAGAGGACATAACATTGTTGATGACATCGCCTTTGACCTTGCTCTGATACCAAGTATTAGATCTTGTGGATGTCAAACAACACAAGAATGGGGGTTGAATAGGGTTGTACAAATAATAAACTTTTTCGCTCGTTAATGATAACACAAATAAAATCCTTCTAATGTTGCCTAAGAAACCAAGTACATCGATCTACGCTTGGCTCTTAATCAACAAAATAATCTCACAAAAATTACAGTCGCATAAGAGATCTTTACAAAGAGATCTTTACAAAGCGGAATTTGCAATAATAAATGAACAAGGAATTACAAAGATATAATATTAGCAAATGAAAAATGCTTGTACAAGAAATATAAACAATCACAGAAAAAGCAAACGCAGAGACAAGCGATTTTATCCTGGTTTCCCGCAACTTGGGTACGTTCAGTCCCCGACTAATCCGGTACGAGATTAATCCACTATTGCCTTAGCAATACAATTACCTAACTCCACTTGTTACGATTTCCAACGACCCAGCCTTAACTAGGTTTTCCAACCACCTAGACTTGTCTAGGATTTACACCGTCCCTTATCTCAAGGGAAATCCCAAATACAAACAAAAATCCAATTCTCCATAATATTTGATGGAGATTACTTTACACCCGAAATTCTATAGCCAAGATATATATTGCAATTGTGCGTTTAAGTGGCTAAACGATTTTAAATCGATCTTTAGATCACACAAAGAATATGAGGAGATTCGATGTGATCTAGATCTATAGTTTTCAAAAATCCTTTCAAGAATGAAAATTAAAAGTAATGGATTTTGAAAACAATTTAAAGATAGCCAAAATTAAAAGTGGATCTCAATAAAAAATCAGCGTTAGAACTTTGAGATAAGAAAATTAGAAACAGAAATTGGCTATAGCGTTGAGAGCAATGAAATCTTTAGAACAGAATTTTAGCTTCCAGAAAATGATAGAGAGATTAGTTGTATTTTGAAATGATTTCAAGAGCTCTACTTATAGAGTTTCATAAGTGAATTCAAATTTCAAAAACGTTTGACTTTTGGTCCATTAAATGAGAAAGAGGAGTGAAATCAGGAAGTCAAAACGCAGAAGAAAAACGACAGCTGGTAGCCGACTCCCTACTGAGGTAGTCGGCTCCCAGAGAATTTCATTGAAAAATTCCGCTCAGCTGGTAGTCGACTCCTTACTGAGGTAGTCGACTCCCAGAGCACTTTTCACTGAAACTCAGCTAGCAAGATGTGTAATCAACTCCTGAGTGTTTGGAGGTTGACTACTAAGAATTAAAACATCTAGCTAATGCTCTCAAAAGTTTAAAAACATTTAAAAACGTTTTTTCTTTAAAACATTTTGTGTGTGTGCGCAATATTTGCTTGGCTTTAACATAGTTCCAAAGAAACTACCTGACACACTGTATTAAGACGAGACCTTCAGGAAGTCGATCAGATATATGAAGTGGATGCGTGCTTCTCTTGAATTTGAGCTCTTCTTCATTAAGCTTGAGCACTTGCATGAGCTTCATAATTGGGCTTATACTTGTGCTTGATGTAGAGCTTGCAAATTTGTCTCCGTCTTTCGAGTGTGGTTGAGCTACTTTGGAATATGCATGAAGCTATTAATCGCACAACCTGCACACTTAAGTTGTAGTGTAATTAGTACACTAATATCATTTGGTGTGTTCATCATTAAAACCACTTAAGGATGGGATTCGATTTCCCATCAATCATCACCAACACTTGGTACAAACAACACAATAGTCTATCTGATGCATTGATGCCATTTCTCAATACATCTACGACTACGAACTATTTTAGACTTATGCACCGAATGATCAATCCATTTCACATGATCGAGATCCTCATCCCGTTATATGTCTGACCTCACATTGAGTCTCAGGACTTTATCTAAGTATTTATTGTAGACAAAACAAATGTAAATATACTCAGAGAAATTTGCGCCAAATGACATATTATTATTTTGAACAAGATGTTCCAATTACAAAACAATTGGCCTCAATGGCATACATTTAGCAACACTATCATCTTCCCGCCATAGCCTTCTTCTCATCCTCTCTCCATCACTCTTTGTATTGCTCGAATTCTTAAAAAAATTTCAAAATTGTTCATTTAGTTGTCAAACCTCGAGAAACAATTTTAAATTTTTTTAGAAAACTAATTTGTGGTGCTCGTACAGTATCCTCAAGTATCACAAATGATGTTCGGGTATATTAATATAAGCACCGAGCACATATGTCCCTCAACCATGAAAATTCGAGAGAGTTGATTTTTCAGAATTTAATTGATTTTTGTTGGGTTTCAAGTTTCTTTGGTTTTAATTATTTTTAATAGATTTTCGGATACTTGTTGGTTTTAATTGGTTTTTTGGAATTTTAGGTTTAATTATTAAAGGAGATCTAGGAGGAGGATGAAGAGGAGATTGGGGGGTGCTGGAGAGGTTGGAGAAGAGGAGGCACATGTGGCGATGGCGGTGATGGCGGTGGGCAAAGGTGTTGGAGGAGGAGTTGGAGAAGGGGAGGTGCAGTTGATAGGAAGAGATGGATAAAACAGAAATTTTTTAAAGCAAGAGTTGTGTTTAGCTATTTTAAAAAGTGTAATGCACTTAGCAATGTAATATGTTGAGCAAATTGTGTAATATGACTATCAGCACTCTCACCAAAAAGCAATTTCAGCAAATTGTGTAATATGACTTTCAACACTCTTACCAAAAAGCAATTTCCTTCGGGGGACTTGATTTGTGAACCCACCGTTTTACTCTACGCACATACCACTTATTTATAAGTTTGCCATTACTCCCGCGCACATACCGTTTATGTACAAGTTTACCATTAAAATTACTCAACATGCATAACCATTGGGTAAATTTATGAAAAAGCTCATGTGTCTGTGCATGATGAGTAAAATGACCGCTCGAAGGGTGAACGATGGGAGGTGACGATGACGCCCCCTCCTTCGACATCCAATAACCCCCTCTCCCTCTTCACATGCCCCCTCCTCTCCCCTCCACATCCCCCACCCCTCACCGCTAATTCCCCTCCTCCGCCCCCTCACTCCCGTCATCGTCGACGATGGGTTCGTGACCCCTCTCCCTCTATCTAACTCTACCATATCCCCTATCTCCATTGCCTCAAACCCCGTCGCAGGCCACACACCATGTCCACGCAATCTTGCCGACCTCCGTGAGCTCCCCTGCATCCATTGCTTCTAGCCGAGCACCCTGGTAACCATGACCACCCCCGATCTTCACTGCACCCCAGCACTCCCGAGCACCCCGACCTCCCCTACACCTCCCTGGCAACCCCACTAATCGTAGCCCCGGGAGTACACACACCCGGGACGTACGATGCTGTAGTCTTACCGCAAGCGCACGGTGTAGCGACGAGCGGGTATCGAACTCAGGGAGGACTAATGACAGTGTCTCCTTCCAATCACCTAGCTATCAAGAGGGTCAAGAATAGTTTGGGGTAAACAGTCACAATCGTGCAAATATCAAGAGAAAATATCAAATTAATAAAACGTCTAGGGATAGGGAATCCCCGCTACAGACTGTCTCTCATCATTGTGATTCATAAGTTTCATCATTGCTAAACTTAAATGTGGGTGAACTAGTCGTAACTAAATGTAGAACCAAGCTCACGTTCTCGCGCTATTCTCGGTCTATAGCAAACCTAGGATAGGGTCCAATCTCTTGCAAACTCTAGCCTAAGCCGCTAGCGTGAAGAACAACATCATCGTTCAATCATATCTCGAGCCCACTCTCATGCAAACTCGAGTTAAGACCAAGGTTGTGATAGTTCCTATCCATCCAATCTCTTGCAAACGGATATTGGTATAGATTTACGATTGAAAATCCTAGCTTTGGCCCAATCTCTTGCAAACCAAGTCTAGAGAAATCCAATCGTCAATCTAAATCGAATTTCTAGGGCTTCCTATCGATTGGGACCCAATCTCTTGCAAACCCCAATCGATATGAATCCCTAGCTATCCGTAATTAGTCAATCACAACCTAACCATAATTAATTCTAGCAACAATTCCACAATTTCATCACAATTCAGAAATAGGGTCCATAGGGTTCATCCCTACGCCCTAAGACGATGGCACTACTCACTATTCATCATGAAATTCTCAGAAAAATCAATAATAATATCAAGAGAATTCATTGCAATAGAGAAATAGCTAATAAAAATTGAGTTTTTTTATAGGAAATAGACAAACCAATGAAGATTCGATGATATCCAATGAGAATTCAATAAGAGTAGCCTCCAAATCTCCAAAAAGAAAGCCTAAATCTAATTAATCTAAAAAGTTCTGAAAAGTTCTCAAAAAGGCTGCCAAAAGCTCCTCTAACTAGGGCAAAAATTGGGATTAAATACCTCCCAAAATCGCCCAGAAAATCGTGACCAAACTGCCCATGCGCAGCCCAGAAATCGCAACTTACGCAGCAGGCGGAGCGGCTCACTCGGCCGAGTGACATTGTCACTCGGCCGAGTGACAGACCCTGTAAGAAAACAGTAAGTCAGGGGGGTCTCAAGGTCTGCCTTCGGAGGTGACTCGGCCGAGTATAATTATCTATTCGGCCGAGTGGCTTTATCGTTCGGCCGAGTGACTTTTGACAAGATCTTCGAAAAATACAGTAACTTCGGCCTTTTTCTGGACAATTTCTCTGTGCCACTCGGGCGAGTGAGATTTCTCATTCGACCGAGTGGGATTTCTTCGTTCGGTCGAGTATACACTGGATTTGACTCTAAGTGCGTATCCGTTCCGGTCGGTCGAGTGGGGCATCTTATTCGGCCGAGTGAGTGCTCCACTCGGCCGAGTGGCATGCTGTAAATGCCCAATCTTCTCCGTTTCTCCTCCTCGTCGCTCCTACGAAATTCCTTCTTCTTCCACTCATCTTCCATTGTGAATGGCCCTCAAATGAGCCGCGGGTGACACTTCGTAGCGCTTGCGAACCACTTGATCTCAAAATCGCTCCGAATCGCTCCATATTTCCTGAAATACGACAAAAACAAGAAATAGTGAAAAGCATCGCAATATTGTCAAATAATCGTGAAAAACACGATATGAGCGATCAAAACGGCATGCAAACATGCAGAAAAAAGGTGTAAAATATGGAGTGATCAAAATCCCCCAAGCTTACCTCTTACTCGTCATCGAGGAAGATAAGTAAAAGGCGAGCCCGATGGAAAAAATAATAAAAAGAAAAGATGGAAGAGATAGAAAATAAAGAAAACAAGCA
This sequence comes from Scilla litardierei, assembly GCA_030789695.1. Classification (NCBI taxonomy): domain Eukaryota; kingdom Viridiplantae; phylum Streptophyta; class Magnoliopsida; order Asparagales; family Asparagaceae; genus Scilla; species Scilla litardierei. The sequence goes on along the minus strand of CM061135.1, from coordinate 99,916,874 downwards.
AAGAGAGAGGTGCTAGATCATTTTCTCAGGACGTGGGTTTCGCTTACTCATGTAGCACACGACGAATGTAAAACTCACGCCAAAGATTTTTATCTCGATACCATAGTATATGGATGCATTCAAAATAGAAAACCCGAGAGTAGCAAAATAATATGAGATACGGAATCATTCTAGAATTAACATCGTCTGAAGCATCTAAAGCGGTATACATAATCATAGATCACACACTTTTCAATTGAATGCTTTCTATCTGGAGTATAAGAGATATCACACAATATTGAGCAGTAAGAATAGAAAAGTGTGATTTTTATGAAATGTATGCCAAGTGTCAATTCCTGGATTTCGTAAAACTTTTAGTGATCTCACCAAGTATAGATAATTACCTAGCTTAGGTTGTCATGCACTGTCTGATAGTCACTCTCTCACACATCATTGGCTCCTCTCCCCCAAGCTTATTTATAAGTGTGGCGGCATAAGATAAATCAATAAACATATTCCCCATTTTTGAAGCTCCATGATAGAACAAAAACAAAAGAGGGAAGAAAGAAAGAAAGAATATGAGATGGGATCATGTATAAACTTATTTTCTCTTTTTTTTTCTTTTTCTCATTTTTTTATTTATATATACAACTTTGATCCTAAATCAAAAGATAGAAAGATATACATATGTTTTTTTTTGGGGGTAGTGGCGCATGAACTTATAAAGCGGGGGAATTGCCAATATAGGATCCGCTTAAGGGAGATTCAACAATGAATATACAATAGAGAATTAATGCTCAAGATATGTGGAGAAAGAAATAAATGTAACACTCGGTTCACTCTATAAGACGTGCACAACAACTTTCAGCCGAGTAATGTAATCTACTCAGTTTAATCTCAGAAAGTAAACTAGTCCAGTTATATCAACCTAACATTCATTCATTCAACCTGAAAGTGCGGCGTACATTTTTCATGCAATAAGAAGTGATATAAGAAAGGAAAGCAGTACTCCAGACATAAGCAATCAATGCGTGAAGCTTGGTGTGTTTTCTATGAAAAGCATGCATATGAATTATCAGACTTCAGCTAATAACAGAATTTCATCCATATTCATATACGAAAAGGTGGGTTACTATCTCAAATGCATAGCATGACAAAGCATATGATATCTGAAATAAAAAACTATGGCATGAAAAAATAGCATGCAAACAGAGATAAGCTAATCACCACGTCGTCATCATCACAGAAAAATCATCTCTAGCAAAAGATGTAAGAAATAAGGATAAAAGAAAATAGAAACTACTACGAAATGCAGCACACTCAAAAAGGTAAGAAAACGTGATGCATGATAAAAAACGAAAAAGTGGGTGAAAATGAGTGCAAAAAGCGGAAAATGTGAGAAAGGCAAAAATAAAAGGGTGACAAAAAGCAAAAGCGTGAGAACTCACTCCCCAAGCTAAAGTGCACAGTGTCCTCAATGTCCGAAGTGTGGCACACCGAGAGACGTGAAATGGGGGGGTGAGGATGCATGCATGATGAAAATAAAAGAAAAAGGAAATGATATGCTAATGCAGGTGGTGCATGCAGAGGTCAAAATGGTGCAGACTATCAGTGTCCCCAAAATAAGCTCCCTCACTCCCAAAGAGATATAAACAGATATGACCAAAAAGGTACCAAAACAGTGTGTGGAGGAGGGGATCAAAAATCATCAGGCTCCAAAAACGACCAGCAAAACAGCAGAAATATAAAAGGCATCCAGTGTGTGCCTAGGGTGGTGGTGGTGGTGGTGGTGGGCGTGGTAGCTGCTGGGTGGGTGTCGGTGGTGGAGGCAGACCCACCAGGATCTAGTTCAGGCAAGCCTGAATGCATGGAAGAATGGCGACGTGGGTCTGCATAGAACTAACTGTGGCGGAGAGAGACCTAAAATCCCCTCTAAGTCCACTAACAGCCCCCTCAAGAGCATGAATGCTCTGAACTAGAGTGTCGAGGGGTGGTGCAGCAGAGGGACGCACAGGTCTAATTGGTGAAGTGCGGGGCTGTCTCACGCGGGCAGTGTAGTGGATGGGTCCAGCAGGGAAGTGGGGTAGTGGTGCCGTGCTCACTAAGTGATGCCCAGCCTCTGTGAGAGGCTAGGACGCAGGAAAGGTCGAAGTGCAAGCAGCAGCGGTAGTGGAAGTGAAAACAGATGACGAGGCGGCGTGAGAGGTCAGTGACGTAAACGTGGGGACAGATGTTAAGACACTCTTTGAAAAGACAGCGGCAGTGGAGACCGAGAAGTCGACGGATGGGGAGGCCGTGAAGGGCACAAAAGATGACTCCCCAGAAGTCGAGAACAACAATCGGGATAGGGTCTCTACTGCGGCGGTGAAAGAGGACTTGTCACCCTCTAAAATGGTAGTAGGACGCTCAGGGCTGGCAGCGGAAATGGGCTCGACAGAAAGAGGCACAGGGGTGGTGGTGGTGGATGGCTCAGCTAAAGTGCTCCCGACACTAACAGACGTGTGGACAGAGTTGTCGGGAGGTGCAGACAGATCATGAGCAGGCTGAGGGATCACGGGGTCGACGGGTGGAACGAGGGGCTCCTGCTGAGCATCATTGGGCTCAAGCACGTAGGTGACGGGGATAAGGAGATCCATGGCTAGAATCCAGTCTCCACCGTCAGGTCCAATATGTGTCCAAGCAAGGCTAGAAAGAACCATGTAGTCAGCACCGAAGGGACCGTGCAGCCAAACACAGTGCTGACGACCTTGGGGACGAAGCATCTTCATCCGGGCCATAACATCTATAGAAAGTGTAGTGGGACCGGGAGGTCGACGCAGGTCATCAGGAAGGTCCACGTCGGTCATAAGGGCCAAGAGGGTGACCAGACCATCGCAACAGATAGGCGTACGAGCGCTTACAAAAATAATGATGTGGTCCAAAAACCAACTGGGAATGTCGATCTCGACGGCGGGGACCAAACCATCACTACCCCTATCTAGAACCCTTGGGCGTGTCATCGCATAGAGCATGTAGAGCTCTAGCGTAGATAGCGTCCCGGGCTTGTACCTCGCAACAAAAGTAGTCGCCATAAGGCACTTGTAAGGACCCTGTCTATGGGGAAAACACTAGAAGGGGGGGTTGAATAGTGTTTATGCAAATTTAAAAGGAATTTACGCCAAATAAAATGTAATCCAACAAATAGTGCGAAATAGAGAAACAACCCAAAGAGAAACACATGCAAACGTAGAAATGTTTCAAGGGTTTGGATTACCCAAGTCAACTCCCGACTTGTTCCTGGTAATCCTACGTCCCTACCACCCGGATACCATCGGATACTCAAGTTAGAACCCTAACTTGAGGTTTCCTTAATGCCCACTTGTAGCAACCCTACAAATGCAATCGAATACAATCGATGTCCTTGACTCCCACAACCAGGGAGCAAGCAAAAACCACTCTCATAACCGAGAGCACGATTCAAATAAAGAAGTTATGAAATCTGAAAGCAACACTTACAATCACCTATGCCTTGAAGTAGAACTTGAAGGAGAAGTGTGATGTGTGTTGAAGAACTCCCTTGGAAGAGAGGAGAAAGCCCTTTCTCTTGACTGCACCAATTGCCTAGAAGATCAATCTTTGGTTCTAGGTTGGAGAGCAAGAGAACAAGATTTGGAAATACTTAGGGCTTTGGATTTGAGAGCTTTGATCTTTGGAAATGAAAGCTTGAAGGATTTTGCAATGAATGAGTAATCTACCAATGAAACAGTAGAAGCTCTATTTATAGCTTTCTCAAATCCACAAAACAATTTAGGCAAAAACCGAATCGAAATCCGTGAAAAAAATCTCAACGGATATAATCTGAACTCGCGACAGTCGACTGTTGAACAATCCACAGTCGACTGTTGCACAGTCAGCAAGGGTAGGTGAGAATTCATAACGGTAACTTACCACGTGGACAGTCGATTGATGAAGCAAAGACAGTCGTCTGTTAAACCAACAGGCGACTGTAATTTCTTCGACAGGCGACTGGCCGAGAGAAGAGTAAGTTAGACAAATACTGGAAATCTCACAAGATACAGGACCGACGACTGATGCAAGGAGCACAGTCGACTGTTAATCAGAACAGGCGACTGTAAAACCTTAAACAGACGACTGTCAAAATCAAGAGAAATTTCCAGAGAGCCGAGTCAAAGAAATGACTTACAGACAGGCGACTGTTGCAGCATAGACAGTCGACTGATCTAATAGACAGTCAACTGTATATGCAGCATAAGTCGACTGGCCGTAGAATTCAGATCAAAACAGAGTTTGGGCAAGGAGCGACAGGCGACTGATTTACAACACACAGTCGACTGTCAGTAGGATAGGCGCATGTGAATCGTTCAACAGTAGCCTGTGAGAAATAATCAGAGTAAGGCCCAAAACGACATTGTAATAGTCTGTGCATAACAGGCGACTGTACAAAAAAACACAGTCGACTGTTTTTGAGACAGGCGACTATAAACTGTTAAGCAGTCGGCTGTTATGAACAATCCTAGCACAAACAAAAGAGAATTGAATTGGGATCAAAGGACAAAGGTCTAAAGATGTCCTATGACAGAATGTAGAAGTGTGTGAGTGCTCCATCAAAGTTCTACTTCTAAGCTACATACTAGAAGAGATAAAAGAAAAAAATACATTGACGAATAATCTCTTCTTTTCGTCGTATGAGCTTGAAGTCTTTACGGAGCTTCAATCATCAATCTACGATCAACCAATTCATATCATTTGCCTTCAATTACGTTTGTGAGTCATCCATTGCTAGTTGATCTTCATAATAGGCTTAGGCAATGGATTAACTGCAAAATAGGGGATTAGACACAAGTATTTAATTTTGCTCATCATTAACACCAAGTAGGGAGAAGTCCAATACTCAACATTCTTCCCCTTCTTGATGATGACAAACAAACAAAAACAAAAAGATAAATAATTGTGCGTAATGAAAACTTACTCACCCTACATAGATGCCAATCAAGTTAGTCAACAAATATTATAGCATCTACATAACAATTGAAGCAAGTGAGTGAGATATGAATGAATTCAATTTAAGAAATCTAGGAAATAAAATCCATATTCATTGTAATCTTACTCCCCCTGAATCTAAGGCACGAAAATCTTAGATTCAAGCGTTAGAACACACTTAGCACATCCATTATGAATCTTGTATGTTTATTTCTCTCCCCCTATGGCATTATCCAAAAAGGTGGGAGCAAATAACATCAACAATAATAGTGCTAAATACGAACTAACAATAATCAAGGAGTATAAAGATATATCGAATCAAAAACTCATAAAATCTCATCATATACACATGTGAGGAATGGAATTGAAATCCAATATCAACATTTTAGATATACGAAATGAAAATAATTTTCACAAATTCATCACATCAAAGAGAGCATTAATTAATCAATATCAAATCCATATATTGTCTCAAAAGCACATCAAGGAGAGTGAAGCATACATGGAGACAACATATCAAATTCATCACACAGATAAGATATACAATATAGCATAGTGTGACACAAGAGAGGGTGCAACATCATATATATAGATATATAGTGACAGAGTACATCAACAGATGGTCATCTACATGGCCATCCCAAAAAGATACATCATGATCAAGAAAAAAAATACAGCATCATGACGACATCAAAGTATATCACCATACATATATAAAAGAGTCGCTGAAAGCATCATCCATCATACAAAGACAAAACATATATCATCAGAATCACTCAACCTAAACAAAAGCATACCACACAAAATAAAACAAGGTCTACAGGTGAGTGAACAGATCAGCATTAGCAGCAACCTCAGTCAATATGAATGACGGAGGGGTCCGACGGGCGACCAGAAGATCGGAACAAAAGCCGAGCAGAGCGACGAGTAGGATAAGCTGGAGTCTTCCTCTTAGAAGACGAAGCACGGCCTACAAAAGATACAACAGGAACATGAAGTGGAGTCTGCGCATCGGAGGTCTGAACCACAGAGGGTTTTGGCGTGAAGCCAGGAGGAGGAGAAACACAAGTAGGGGAAGTGTTCTCAGAGAAAGCAAACAAGCCAAGAAGCTTGGGAGGTATAGGACAACCAAGATGCTTAAACGAGATTAGCTGAAGCTTAAGCAAAAGCAAGAGCTTCTCATTAAGGGAAACAGAAAGCATTTCAAGAGCAGAGACACGAGCGTCCAACTGACGAAGAAGAAACTCCGTGGACCGAGAAGGACGCTCAGCAGGCTGAGAAGAATGTTCAGCAGCATGCACAGAAGGGATAGGGTCACCGACAGAGACAGGAAGAGGCTCTCCCGAAGATAGAGGCGAAGAGGGAGTCGGATCAGGCTTCGGTGAAGGAACAGGCTCATTGAGGAAATCGAGAGAGACATTAGGGAAGAAATGATCGAAAAGAGCCATGGCCGAGCACGGAGCTAGGGCAAGAAATAAAACGAACGGACCCTAACTAGAAGTATCACGAGATAGGCGGAAGAGACCAAACCTAGTCGAGTGACAGAACGAAAGCAACGACAGCTCGGAATTGACGCACGAAGGGAGCGAGATCGACAGATTTGGTACATCAATCGAGCGGGAAGATGAACGGTTGATACGGAGGAGAGAGAATCGATGAGGGGAAGTGGTCGTGTAGACTGAATATAAAATTGGGGGAATCAATCTGAGCCGTTGGATCAAGGAATCGACGGCTCGGATCAAATCACATGAACCGACACAGCATAAGACAGTCGACTGATGCACAACAGTCAGTCGACTGCATGAAGTGATAAAATTAAAGCTCAGATAGATGGGCAGTCGACTGGCAAGTAATATGCAGTCGCCTGTCCATTGGACAGTCGACTGACATATACTCAACAGTTGGCTGTCCGAGAATTAATACAGTTCAGAAAAAAGAACAAAGAGCACTGTAAAAATTCGATAGAGAGTACAGTCGCCTGATGACTAAAATGCAGTCACCTGTTAAATTAACAGTCGACTGTAAAACAGTCATCAGTCGGCTGTGCGAAAGATACCAATTCTCAGACTGAGGAGATAGAGTAGGGCAGTCGACTGTCGAAGGAAAGACAATCGTCTGTCCTGGTCCAAAAGAGCACAGTGAGATAGAATTCCAGAGAATAAGAACACTCACCCAAGGACCTATACTCTAATCACTAATACATCGTAAAATCATTATGAAAACAATAAATCCATTGAAACACAAATTACTCCAATCAAACTCAAAACTCATGAAATCAAATAAGTCACAATTGCCTTTCTCAATCTCATAAAACAAAAAAGCACATGAAGAAAGGCAATTAACAAGATATGAGCTCAATAAGGAGTTATAACATGAAGATTGAGCTTCTAGATTTCAGATTCACCCATAATTCCCAATTCTCCACGCAACCTCACAAATGAATCTTCTTTAAGAGGTTTAGTGAAGATATCGGTAATTTGTTTTTGGGTTTCAATGTACTCTAAGATGATGTCCTTCTTAGCTACATGATCATTTATAAAATGGTGTCTCATGTCTATGTGTTTGGTACGGGAGTGGTGTACCGGATTCTTGGAAAGACAAGTAGCACTTTGATTATCAACCATGATAGGGCAAGTATCACAATTGACACCATAGTCACTAAGAGTGTGTTTCATCCAAAGAACTTGTGCACATGCAAGACCCGCGGCAATATATTCCGCTTCAGTCGTGGACAATGACATCGAATTCTGTTTCTTAGAAAACCAAGAAACTAAGGAATTTCCTAAGAAATGGCATGTGCCACTAGTACTTTTCCTGTCGGACTTGCATCCGGCAAAGTCAGCATCACTATATGAGATTAACTCATATGTGATAGACTTAGGGTAAAGTAACCCATAATCTAGAGATTGATTGAGATAACAAAATATTCGTTTAACCGCAATCAAGTGTGACTCCTTAGGTCTTGCTTGATATCTAGCACAAATACATACGGAAAACATGATATCGGGCCTACTAGCGGTTAAGTAAAGTAAGCTACCAATCATACCTCGATATAGACGAACGTCTACATCTTTTCTGCTTTCATCCTTGTGTAGATGAGTAGTAGTACTCATGGGAGTCCTTTTGCTCGAAGACGATTCCATCCCGAATCGCTTAATAAGCTACCCGGTGTACTTTGTCTGATGTATGAAAGTGTCATTCTCCATTTGTTGAATTTGCAATCCAAGGAAGTAGGTGAGCTCTCCCATATGGCTCATCTCAAACTCATCCTTCATAGACTTGGAAAATTCTTGACAAAGAGTAAAGTTAGTAGAACCGAAAATAATATCGTCTACATAAACTTGAATCAAAAGAATGTCATTTTCATAATCTTTACTGAAGAGTGTAGAATCAACTTCTCCCATTTTAAAACCTAAATTCAAAAGAAATGTCTTAAGACGATCATACCAAGCTCTAGGAGATTGTCTCAATCCATACAACGCTTTCTTAAGTTTGAAAACATGGGTTGGAAATTTTTCATGAATAAAACCAGGAGGTTGAGAAACATAGACTTCTTCATTGACAAACCCATTTAAAAATGCACTTTTAACATCCATTAGAAATAATTTAAAATTATTATGGGATGCAAAAGATAAAAGTAACCTAATAGCTTCTAATCTAGCTACGGGGGCAAAGGATTATTCGAAATCAATACCTTCCTCTTGCCGGTAGCCTTGAGCTACTAACCTGCTTTGTTCCGTGTGATTACCTCGTTTTCATTCATCTTGTTCTTGAAGATCCATTTGGTCCAAATAACTTGGTGACCACTTAGAAGAGGTACAAGTTCCCAAACTTCGTTTCTCTCGAATTGCGCTAGTTCTTCTTCCATTGCCACTATCCAAGAGCTATCCTTACAAGCTTCTTGAATGTTCTTTGGCTCAATGGTAGAGACGAATGCGCAATGGGAGAATTCTTCAATTCTTGATCTCGTTCGAACACCCACACCAATATCTCCAATAATTTGGTTATGTGGATGGTTACGAACGGTTGGATAAGCTTTGGGTATACCTGGATCACTAGGAACAACTTCAATAACTTCGTTAGAAGTGTTAGTCTCAACAATAGAATCATTGATCTTAACATTATTAAGAGAATCACAAAGAATATCTACATTATCATCATCAACATGAGGAAAATCAAAATCTTCATAAAAATATACGTGAAGTGATTCCTCAATCGTTGAAGAAGTTTTGTTGTATATCCGGTAGGCTTTGCTACGTGTGGAATATCCAACAAAAATTCCTTCATCGGATCTTGGCTCAAATTTGTCTAAATTACCAAAGGTGTTCTTTATAAAACATTTTGAACCAAAAACACGAAAATATTTCACTTGAGGCTTTTTATCATAAAACAACTCAAAACAAGTTTTGTTTGTTCGGGGTCTCACTAGGATCCTATTGAGCACATAACATGCAGTGTGCACCGCTTCTGCCCAAAATTATAGTCCCAAATGACTATCATGGAGCATAGTGCGAGCACACTCAATAAGAGTCCTATTCTTTCTTTCTACAACACCATTTTGTGGTGGTGCACGAGGAAAGGAAAAGTTATGAGTTATCTCGGAGTCATCACAAAACTTAGTAAAAGACTCATTCTCAAATTCTCCTCCATGATCACTACGAATAGTGATAATGGTGGATCCTAAAAGATTCTGAATCTTCTTTACAAATTTGGTAAACTCTTCATGAGCTTCATTCTTATTAGCTAAGAATGAAACCCAAGTAAATCTAGAGAAGTCGTCAACGGCAACTAGTCCATAATGAACATTACCTAAAGAAGCGGTTTTAGTTGGCCCAAATAAATCTAGATGTAGAAGTTCTAGGGGCCTCTTAGAAGTAATCCCTTCTTTAAGCTTAAATGAAGATTTACTTAGTTTACCTCTTTGACATGAATCACAAATGTTTTTCGTATTAAAAGCAATCTTAGGAAAACCTTTGACTAGATCATGCTTAGCTAACTTATATAAGTGCTTGAAATGAACATGACCAAAACGGCGATGCCATAATAGTTGCTCACTTGTGTTAGCAACTAAGCAATGTTCTATGGTTTTAGGCAAGCTCAAATAATAAATATTTTTGCGCCTAATACCGGAAAATAAAACATTTGAATCACAATCAACAATAGTACACAATCCTTCTCCAAAGTTAACCTTGTAACCTTTGTCACAAAGTTGACTAATGGAAATGAGATTGTGACATAAACCACTAACAAGATAAACATTAGTAATTAGGGGTTTGGAAGGATTACCAACGATACCTACTCCAATGATGGTTCCCTTTTGATTACCTCCAAAAGTGACCGTTGCACCATCCTTGATGCTAATCACTTCGGAGAGCAATGAGGGATCTCCCGTCATGTGTTTGGAGCAACCGCTATCAAGAATCCATCCTTTCCCTTTAGAGCTAATAAGACATTTATTGCTCTTCTTCTTTCTCTTTGGTACCTATATAATATACCATAAGCTTATGGTACCCAATGTTTGTTGGGTCCAAGGGGATTAGCCCTTTGGAAGCCAAGTCCAAGTGGACTTCCGCTTTCCAACATAGTTACTATTTCTAATTACATCATGAAAGTAGGAATCAACATAAGCATTCCTAATATTTAGACTAGTGTTCTTAGGACCCCAAATAATGTACATCTTGGGAGTCCTATTCCTAGTTGCACGCATATGTGTTGGATCTCTATGTGGTGCATGCTTCCTAGGAACATGATTTCTAGCATAGAGATGTGGTGGAGGATATGCATTGTACATTCTAGAATGATATGTATTCTTGGGAACATGCATATTATATGAAGCATATTGATCATGCATGACATGTGGAGGATTAGCATACATGAAAGAATGATGCGTATGAGCATATGGGTGTGTGGGAGCACGTACATGAGTATTTCTCATGTGTGGTTGTATACGTGTCCGTGGGTGCAGAGCATAAATTGTGTCATGATTATCCACTTGTGAAGTAGGATGTTTCCTACATGGATGAGTGTTAGTGTACATATAAGCATGGCCTTGCTTTTGGTTTCCACCCTTAGTGGGTTTCTTGCCAAAAGGAAGAGAAGGTGATGTGGTGACATTCTTGGTAGGATTGCTACCTATAGTGTCTTTGACACCACTTGTGGATGCACCGGAGGAAGGCCTCACAAAATCTATAGTGACACCACTATAGGAGGTGCGAGCATTAGATGCATTTGCTTTTATAAATCCAAGGCCAACACGATGTGTGGCCGGAAATTGGTTTGCAAGCAAATCATCCAATTGTCCTTGTCCCTTATTGAATCTCACAATATGGGAGGACATGAGCTCATATTTCTCCTTTAAATAAGAAATGTTGGTATCCAAGGTGGACACCCGTGCTTTGAGCTCGTGCACTTGGGTTTTAAGAGAATCATTTTCTAAACCCAATTGTGTGTGACGTGTAACTAGATCACTATTATCCATGGGATGTGTTTGATCTAGTTGAGATTTGAGGGAGTTCACCTCATCTCTCAATGTGACATTTTGAGAAGCTAAGTTTGCTTTCTCAAGGGTTAAAGTATCAACAATGGTGTCATTGTTGATAATGCATGGAATGGATGACTTGCTAACTTTTGATTTCTTTAAGCTAGTGTATCTAAGCATTAAAGATTGGTATTTAGCAAATAGTTCTTCATTAGCTATACGAAGTTCATCCATTGTTACCTCGGTGTTATCCGTATCGGAATCACTCTCATCCGAGAGTGGGTCTTAAAGTGCCATGAAGCACATGTGGGCACTCTCACCCTTCTCATCATCGGAATCACTTGATGAGTCATCACTTGAATCATCAAAGGTATCGACGAGTCCTTTCTTCCTGTCTTTCTTGTTCTTGTCGGACTTGTGGTACTTTGGTGCCTTCCAATTTTCTTTGTTGTTTAGCATTGGGCAATCCCTCTTGATGTGCCCTGGCTTATTACACTTATAACAAAGAGAGTAAGTAGCATTAGTAGACTCAAAACGTTTGTTGGAGGGAAATTTACCTTTGCGGAAGAAGCGTTGGAACTTCTTTGCCATTTGGGCCATTTCACCCAAATCCATCTCGTTCTCGGATTCATCACTTTCGGAGGATGACGAATTGGCGTTGAACGCCAAAGCTTTCTTCTTGGCCTTTGAGGGATTCATCATGGCTCGAATCTTCAATCGGTTATCCCGTCTTACTTCGTAAGACATAAGAGTCCCAATGAGATTCACCATTGTGTAGTTCTTCAAGTCATTGACCCGAAATCCCCTCTAAGTCCACTAACAGCCCCCTCAAGAGCACGAATGCTCTGAACTAGAGTGTCGAGGGGTGGTGGAGCAGAGGGACGCACAGGTCTAACTGGTGAAGTGCGGGGCTGTCTCACGCGGGCAGTGTAGTGGATGGGTCCAGCAGGGAAGTGGGGTAGTGGTGCCATGCTCATTAAGTGATGCCCAGCCTCTGTGAGAGGCTGGGACACATGAAAGGTCAAAGTGCAAGCAGCAGCGGTAGTGGAAGTGAAAACAGACGACGAGGCGGTGTGAGAGGTCAGTGACGCAGACGTGGGGACAGATGTTATGACACTCTCAGAAAAGACAGTGGCAGTGGATACCGAGAAGTCGACGGCTGGGGATGCCGTGAAGGGCACAAAAGATGACTCCCCAGGAGTCGAGAACAACAATCGGGATAGGGTCTCTACTGCGGCGGTGAAAGAGGACTCGTCACCCTCAAAAATGGTAGTGGGACGCTCGGGGCTGGCAGCGGAAATGGGCTCGGCAGAAAGAGGCACAGGGGTGGTGGTGGTGGTGGACGGCTCAGCTAAAGTGCTCCCGACACTAACAGACGTGTGGACAGAGTTGTCGGGAGGTGCAGATAGATCATGAACAGGCTGAGGGATCACGGGGTCGATGGGTGGAACGAGGGGCTCCTGCTGAGCATCCTCGGGCTCAAGCACGTAGGCGACGGGGATAAGGAGATCCATGGCTGGAATCCAGTCTCCGCCGCCAGGTCCAATACGTGTCCGAGCACGGCTCAGGAGAACCATGTAGTCAGCGCCGAAGGGACCGTGCAGCCAAACCCAGTGCTGACGACCACGGGGACGAAGCATCTTCATCCGGGCCATAACATCTATAGAAAGTGTTGTGGGACCGGGAGGTCGACGCATCTCGTCAGGAAGGTCCACGCCGGTCATAAGGGCCAAGAGGGTGACCAAACCGTCGCAACAGATAGGCGTACGAGCGCTCACAGAAATAATGATGCGGTCCAAAAACCAACTGGGAATGTTGATCTCGACGGCGGGGACCAAATCGTCACTACCCCTATATAGAACCCTAGGGCGTGTCATCGCATAGAGCATGTAGAGCTCTAGCGTAGATAGCATCCCGGGCTCGTACCTCGCAACAAAAGTAGTCGCCATAAGGCGCTTGTAAGGACCCTGTCTATGGGGAAAACATAAGAAGGGGGTTGAATAGTGTGTATGCAAATTTAAAAGGAATTTACGCCAAATAAAATGCAATCCAACAAATAGTGCGGAATAGAAAAACAACCCAAAGAGAAACACACGCAAACGCAGAAATGTTTCAAGGGTTCAGATTACCCAAGTCAACTCCCGACTTGTTCCCGGTAATTCTACGTCCCTACCACCCAGATACCACCGGATACTCAAGTTAGAACCCTAACTTGAGGTTTCCTTAATGCCCACTTGTAGCAACCCTACAAGTGCAATCGAATACAATCGATGTCCTTGACTCCCACAACCAGGGAGCAAGTAAAAACCACTCTCACAACCGAGAGCACAATTCAAATAAAGAAGTTATGAAATCTGAAAGCAACACTTACAATCACCTATGCCTTGAAGTAGAACTTGAAGGAGAAGTGTGATGTGTGTTGAAGAACTCTCTTGGAAGAGAGGAGAAAGCCCTTTCTCTTGACTGCACTAATTGCCTAGAAGATCAATCTTTGGTTCTAGGTTGGAGAGCAATAGAACAAGATTTGGAAATACTTAGGGCTTTGGATTTGAGAGCTTTGATCTTTGGAAATGAAAGCTTGAAGGATTTTGCAATGAATGAGTAACCTACCAATGAAACATTAGAAGCTCTATTTATAGCTTTCTCAAATCCACAAAACAGTTTAGGCAAAAACCCAATCGAAATCCGTGAGAAAAATCTCAACGGATATAATCCGAACTCGCGATAGTCGACTGTTGAACAATCCACAGTCGACTGTTGCACAGTCAGCAAGGGTAGGTGAGAATTCATAATGGTAACTTACTACGTGGACAGTCGACTGATGAAGCAAAGACAATCGTCTGTTAAACCAACAGGCGACTGTAATTTCTTCGACAGGCGACTGGCCGAGAGAAGAGTAAGTTAGACAAATACTGAAAATCTCACAAGATACAGGACAGACGACTGATGCAAGGAGCAAAGTCGACTGTTAATCGGAACAGGCGACTGTAAAACCTTGAACAGACGACTGTCAAAATCAAGAGAATTTTCCAGAGAGCTGAGTCAAAGAAATGACTTACAGACAGGCGACTGTTGCAGCATAGACAGTCGACTGTTCTAATAGACAGTCAACTGTATATGTAGCATAAGTTGACTGGCCGTAGAAGTCAGATCAAAACAAAGTTTAGGCAAGGAGAGACAGGCGACTGATTTACAACACACAGTCGACTGTCACTAGGACAGGCTCCTGTGAATCGTTCAACAGTAGCCTGTGAGAAATAATCAGAGTAAGGCCCAAAACTACATTGTAATAGTCTGTGCATAACAGGCGACTGTAGAACAAAACACAGTCGACTGTTTTTGAGACAGGCGACTGTAAACTGTTAAGCAGTCGGCTATTATGAACAATCCTAGCACGAACAAAAAAGAATTGAATTGGGATCAAAGGACAAAGGTCTAAAGATGTCCTATGATAGAATGTAGAAGTGTGTGAGTGCTCCATCAAAGTTCTACTTCTAAGCTACATACTAGAAGAGATAAAAGAATAAATACATTGACGAATAATCTCTTCTTTCCATCGTATGAGCTTGAAGTCTTTACGGAGCTTCAATCATCAATCTACGATCAACCAATTCATATCATTTGCCTTCAATTACGTTTGTGAGTCATCCATTGCTAGTTGATCTTCATAATAGGCTTAGGTAATGGATTAACTGCAAAATAGGGGATTAGACACAAGTATTTATGTTTGCTCATCATTAACACCAAGTAGGGAGAAGTCCAATACTCAACAGCGCTGTGCAATGCGGGGCAGGGGTGGATAATAGCTGATGCCTTGGCCCTGCTAGGGTCAAAGGCGAGTGGGGATCCCGTGATCCGTGTCCAGAAGGTGTGAGTGTCGAATGACGGGGGTGGAATGTGCGTGGGAGCGTAGGCACGGTCTGGGATCGGGACGGCGGGCCACTGGAAAAATGCTCTAAGCATGTCGAGAGTGATCTCGCACTCTCGATCCATCAAACGGAAGGAGCATCCCCCAGGGGTCCGGTCAATGGAACTAAGGACATCTAGTGTCGGGAGGATGTAAGTATCCGTCGACACCGATAGAAAGTCACGACATCCCACGTTGTCGTACAACATGAGAAGCCCCTCAAGTACCCCTAGGCGGTCTAGGTCGGCTAGGTGTGCAAACCTAAAGGGTACTATCAAGCGATGGCAGATACGCTCGAATCTGGCGCGGTGTGTGTCATTTCGAAACGTAATCCCCATCGGCCCGACGGCGGGAGCGGGTGGTGGAACGGGATCAGCAGGAAGCGGCTGCGTAGGTGGTGGTGGGCTAGGTGGAGGGGAGTCTGCCCTAATGGAAGAGGAGCCAAGATCACCTGTCTTCTTCCGCTTCGAAGCGGGCTCCCCTGTGCGTGAACTACGGTGTGGCGGCATGTGTGCCGCGCAACGTGCCCACCCAAAACAAAATGCGGCACGCTAAATAATGAAACGAGTATACCTGAGCACGCCGCGAGAGCAATCATCGATGTGTGTGAAGATACGCCTCCTTCGCAAAGCTCAGTATGTGTCAAAAATCTCCCCAAAGCTCCCCCAAGCTAACCTAAAAAGCAAATGGTAAAATCAGCAAATAATACTCAATATACATGGGGGAGATAGGGGATAATAGATATAAATAAAATTTGATTTGAATTTGGGGAGTAACGGGCGTACAAAATAGGAGAAATGGGGAGAAAATAGGCGTTTTTGGCGAAATGGTGTGAGCGGCGGTGGCGTAAGGCGGCACCGGCGGCGTGCTGCGGCGGGGCGGGGCCGACGTCAGTAGTTGGTCGACGTCGCCGGTGGTCGGGGTCAGATCGGGCGAAGGAGTGGGGTGATTCGGTCGAAGGAATAGGAAACGGCGCTGCGGGTTCAGGCGATTTGGGATTTTTTTTCGCACTTTGAAATTCGCGCAGCAGCAGGCCAATATATAGGAATGATACGACTCGGCCAAGTGAAGAGTTCACTCGGTCGAGTGGGATACGAAATAAAATTTCGAAAATATCTCCCCAATTTATGACTCGGTCGAGTGGCTTTTCACACTTCAGCCGAATGGACAAGTTCCACTCGGCCGAGTGGATCAGCCGCTCAGCAATTTTTTAGAGCGTGCGTGGTATCTGTTTCACTCGACTGATTGATAAGTCACTCGCCTGAGTGGCAAATTATACTGTAAAGCGAAAAATTAACAGAGAGTTGGTCAGCAGAGACTTCCCTGATTGGCACTCCACTTGGCCAAATGGATTCTTTGCTCGGCCGACTGACATATGTTACTCGGCCGAGTAGCTTCCTATTTTCTGCAATGGCTCTCTGTTTTTGTCCATTCTCTGTTTTTCTTCCTCCAGTCAGCTCCTTCTTCATCCTGGGGCCTGAGCGTGTTCCTAAAGCACTCTCCCTTGCCTTGGACATCCTCCATTTGAATGATCTCTCTTTCTCCATCTCCTGTCATGAAAATTAGGACCCGTTGTCACGATTTTCATAGACACTAGACTCTAAACACTAAGAAAAATCTAAAATAAAAATGAAAATCAACTAAAAATGATATAAAACCGTTGGGTTGCATCCCGACAAGCGCTCGTTTAAGGTCATGAGCTCGACCCCTTAAGATTTTCGTTTAGCGCATGATGTTGGGCGCATACGAGATACGCCCGTCAAATTTGCCGAGAATGCCACTTGGATTTGGTTGTTGGTGCTCGTCGGCCTTCCTCGGTGTCCCCTCATCATGGGTAGATTTGGGGGATAAGTCCCCCAAGCTTGAGCTAGCACCAATCTTCCCTCTCACCGGTGATGCCAATCCTCTATTCGGCGGAGGTTTCTTTGGATTCTTTGCCGTTGAGAGCTTGCAAAGCTCCCTTATCCTTGCGACATCAGCGTCATCTTCATCATCGGCCATGGGGCTATCCGGAGGGTCCTCCAACTTTTCTTCAATACTAGAAATTTGGCCTTCTTCAAGGCCATCTTCATGGAGAGTGCCGATGGAGTGCGGAATGGCTTCTTCGATCACCTCGTCAAGGAGGTATGAAAGATCGTAGGGACGTCCCTTGAGTAGATATACGCGATTCACTTCACCGGAGGGGACTCCTTCGAAATAATGCTTGAGCCGTTGTCCATTCACCTTGAATGTGGCTCCGTCTTTCCCTTCCAATTCAAAAGCTCCCCCGGTTGTATGTGCTTAATGGTGAATGGTCCGGACCATCGCGATCTCAAATTTCCAGGAAAGAGTCGGAGCCAGGAATTGAATAGGAGGACTTTATCTACGACCTTGAAGTCCGTAACGGTGATGCGTGCGTCGTGGAGGATTCTAGTCCTTTCCTTATAAATCCTTGAGCTCTCATAAGCATCACGTCTAATGTCATCAAGCTCATTAATGTCTAAGAGTCGCCTCACCGCCGCACTCTTGTAGTCATAATTGAATGTCTTAATAGCCCAATGTGCACGGTGCTCCAACTCTACCGGCAAGTGACAAGCTTTCCCATAAACAAGTCGGTACGGTGTGGTGCCAATGGGAGTGCGAAAGGCCGTACGATAAGCCCATAGTGCATCGTTCAATTTCATCGACCAATCCTTTCTAGATCTATCGACGGTCTTTTCTAGAATTTGCTTGATTTCTCGGTTCGACACCACCACTTGGCCACTTGTCTGAGGGTGGTATGCCATGCCAACTCTATGATTCACCCCATATCTTTTCAACATGGCTTCAAATTTGTTTTCTATAAAGTGGCTCCCCCCATCGCTTATCAAAGTATGAGGCACTCCAAAGCGTGGGAAGATGTTTTGCTTGAAAAACTTGGACACTACCCTCGCATCATTAGTAGGGGTCGCAATGGCTTCCACCCATTTAGAGACGTAATCCACGGCTAATAAGATGTACTTGTTTCCCTTGCTTGTAGGGAAAGTGCCCCATGAAGTCCACTCCCCAACAGTCAAATAGCTCAATTTCTAGGATGGGCCTGATCGGCATCTCGTTTTGCCTTGATATATTCCCGGTCCGTTGGCATCTATCACATCCCTTGACGAAGTCATGCGTATCCTTGAACATGGTTGGCCAAAAGAATCCGCATTGCAATATCTTAGCGGTGGTCTTAGATGAGGCGTGATGTCCCCCGCATGGCATACTATGGCAATGCAAGATGATTGACGTGGCCTCCTCATTGGAAACACATCTCCGAATAACACCATCCTTGCAAATCTTGAAGAGATACGGATCCTCCCAAAAATAGTTTCAAACTTCGTGCATAAATCTCCTCTTTTGTTGCATGGACATTCCGCTTGGTTTTATCCCACACGCCAAATAGTTAACAAAGTCCGTATACCAAGGTTCCGGGTCTTATGGCGAATAGCCTCTCATCGGCGAAAGTGTCATCGATAGGTAAGATTTCATCCTCCTTGTCACGAACAAGCTTACACAAGTGGTCTGCTACAACATTGTTCGTGCCCTTTTTGTCTCTAATCTCCAAGTCAAATTCTTGCAACAAAAGTATCCATCTTATTAATCTTGGCTTGGCCTCTTTTTTGCTTAGAAGATACTTCAATGCCGCATGGTTGGTATGGACAATTACTTTGGATCCAAGGAGGTATGAACGAAATTTCTCGATGGAGTAGACAACCGCTAAAAGCTCTTTCTCGGTGGTGGTATAATTTTTCTGCGCATCGTCCAATGTTTTGCTTGCATAGAATATTGCATGAAGCCTTTTATCCTCCCTATGACCGAGCACTGCTCCTATTGCTTGGTCACTTGCATCACACATGAGCTCAAAGGGGAGGCTCCAATCGGGCGGTTGTATAATGGGGGCGGAAATGAGCGCTTCCTTCAACGTATTAAATGCTTGTAAGCACTCTCCTGAAAAGACAAAGGGGGCATCTTTAGCAAGTAAGGAAGTAAGGGGTCGGGCAATTAGGGCAAAGTCCTTGATAAAGCGACGGTAAAATCCCGCATGACCAAGGAAGTCTCTAATGCCCTTTACATTAATAGGAGGAGGGAGTTTTTCGATTACCTCGACTTTTGCCTTATCGACCTCGATTCCCCTAGAAGACACAAGATGCCCAAGTACTATCCCTTCGGTGACCATAAAATGACATTTTTCCCAATTAAGAGTGAGGTTTTTTTGTTGACATCGTTTGAGGACTTTAGTAAGATTAGCCAAACAAGAATCAAACTCACTTCCATACACAGAAAAATCATCCATGAAGACTTCCATAATATTTTCAATGTAATCAGAAAAGATTAATGTCATGCACCTTTGAAAAGTGGCGGGAGCATTGCAAAGTCCAAAGGGCATTCTACGATAGGCATATGTACAATAAGGATATGCGAAAGTTGTCTTTTTTTGGTCGTCTTCATGCAAGGGGATTTGAAAGAATCCCGAATACCCATCCAAATAACAAAAGTATTTATGTTTAGCAAGACGCTCAAGCATTTGATCAATGAAGGGCAATGGGTAATGGTCCTTCCGGGTGGCTTTGTTTAACTTCCTATAATCAATACACATCCGCCATCCCGTGACTGTACGCATAGAAATGGGTTCTCCCTTTTCGTTTTTTATAACGGTCATCCCTCCCTTTTTAGGGACGACATGAACGGGGATAACCCACTGGCTGTCAGACATAGGATAGATAATACCGGCTTCAAGCAATTTGAGAATCTCTTTCTTAACCACTTCCTTCATGTTAGGGTTCAACCGCCTCTGAGGCTCTATGGAGGTGGCTTCAATGTTTTCCAAGTGGATTCTATGTGTGCAAAGCCTAGGGCTTATTCCCTTAAGGTCAGAGATGGTGTAGCCAAGCACATCCTTGTGACTCCTAAGGACATCCAAGAGTCTTTCTAGTTGATCATGGTTAAGGTGGGTATTAACAATAACCGGATAGGTTAATTTATTACCCAAGAAAGCGTACCTTAGATTTGGTGGTAATTGTTTAAGCTCTACCTCATCAACAAGTTCTTTAAGAAGGCTCACGAAGGAGTCCTCATCCCCCATGCGAGGCTCAGCCATCAACATTGCGTCCCCCATGTTCCTATTAAGATCTTATGGAAAATTCTGGGAGGGCAAGTAAATTGGGCAGCAAATAGAGTCAAAAAGGAAAAATAAGGAAAGAAAGGAAGATAGATGGTAAGAGATAACCGGGTGATCAAAATCGAACACCGTCAAATGCCGCTCCCCAGCAATGGCGCTAAAAACTTGATCGTAGCACTGGGAGTACACACACCGGGGACGTACGATGTTGTAGTCTTACCGCAAGCGAACGGTGTAGCGGCGAGCAGGTATCGAACTCAGGGAGGACTAATGACAGTGTCTCCTTCCAATCACCTAGCTATCAAGAGGGTCGAGAATAGTTTGGGGTAAACAGTCACAATCGTGCAAATATCAAGAGAAAATATCAAATTAATAAAACGTCTAGGGATAGGGAATCCCAGCTATGGACCGTCTCTCATCATTGTGAATCATAAGTTCCATCATTGCTAAACTTAAATGTGGGTGAACTAGCTGCAACTAAATGTAGAACCAAGCTCACGCTCTCGCACTATTTCCGGTCTATAGCAAACCTAGGATAGGGTCCAATCTCTTGCAAACCCTAGCCTAAGCCGCTAGCGTGAAGAACAACATCATCGTTCAATCATATCTCGAGCCCACTCTCGTGCAAACTCGAGCTAAGACCAAGGTTGTGATAGTTCATATCCGTCCAATCTCTTACAAACGGATATTGATATAGATTTACGATTGAAAATCCTAGCTTTGGCCCAATCTCTTGCAAACCAAGTCTAGAGAAATCCAATCGTCAATCTAAATCGAATTTCTAGGGCTTCCTATCGATTGAGACCCAATCTCTTGCAAACCCCAATCGATATGAATCCCTAGCTATCCGTAATTAGTCAATCACAACCTAACCCTAATCAATTCTAGCAACAATTCCACAATTTCATCACAATTCAGAAATAGGGTCCTTAGGGTTCATCCATATGCCCTAAGACGATGGCACTACTCACTATTCATCATGAAATTCTCAGAAAAATCAATAATAATATCAAGAGAATTCATTGCAAGAGAGAAATAACTAATAAAAATTGAGTTTTTGATAGGAAATAGACAAACCAATGAAGATCCGATGATATCCAATGAGAATTCAATAAGAGTGGCCTCCAAATATCCAAAAAGAAAGCCTAAATCTAATTAATCTAAAAAGTTCTGAAAAGTTCTCAAAAAGGCTGCCAAAAGCTCCTCTAATTAGGGCAAAAACTGGGTTTAAATACCCCCCAAAATCACCCAGAAAATCGTGACCAAACTGCCCCTGCGCAGCCCAGAAATCGCAACTTACGCAGCAGGCGGAGCGGCTCACTCGGCCGAGTGACATTGTCACTCGGCCGAGTGACAGACCATGTAAGAAAACAGTAAGTCAGGGGGGGTCTTAGGGTCTGCCTTCGGATGTGACTCGGCCGAGTATAATTATCTGTTCGGCCGAGTGGCTTTATCGTTCGGCCGAGTGACTTTCGACAAGATCTTCGAAAAAATACAGTAACTTCAACCTTTTTCTGGACAATTTCTCTGTGCCACTCGGGCGAGTGAGATTTCTCATTCGGTCGAGTGGGATTTCTTCGTTCGGCCGAGTATACGCTGGATTTGACTCTAAGTGCATATCCGTTCCGGTCGGCCGAGTGGGGCTTCTTGTTCAGCCAAGTGAGTGCTCCACTCGGCTGAGTGGCATGCCGTAAATGCCCAATCTTCTCCGTTTCTCCTCCTCATCGCTCCTACGAAGTTTCTTCTTCTTCCACTCATCTTCCATCGCTGAATGGCCCTCAAATGAGCCGCAGGTGACACTCCCTAGCGCTTGCGAACCACTTAATCTCAAAATCACTCCGAATCGCTCCATATTTCCTGACATACGACAAAAACAAGAAATAGTGAAAAGCATCGCAATATTGTCAAATAATCGTGAAAAACGCGATATGAGCGATCAAAACGGCATGTAAACATGCAGAAAAAAGGTGTAAAATATGGAGTGATCACCCACCGACCCCATGCTGTCTTCCCCGAGCACAACCCCTTCCTTTCTCCTCGTTGACACACACATACACACACACTCTCTCTCTCTCTCTCTCTCTCTCTCTCTCTCTCTCTCTCTCTCTCTCTCTCTCTCTCTCTCTCTCTCTCTCTCTCTCTCTCTCTCTCTCTCTCTCTCTCTCTCCTCACTTATGGATCTCTCTCTGGCCATCTTCTCTGAGGATGAGGAGTGATGAGGATAAAAGAGGAAAATGTTTAAGTGGTATACTTGTAAATGTTTAACGACAAACTTGTAAACAAGTGGTATGTGCGAGGAGTAAAAAGATGGGCTTGCAAATCAACTCCCTTTCCTTCGTTGCCATTTGTCTGCCGTCGTTCGCATGTGTGTGTGTGTGTGTGTGTGTGTGTGTGTATATAAGGTAATTTTTCCCATAGGCCCTGTTTGGTTTGAGGGATTGAAAGAAAGAAAAATGAAATGAAAATGAAGTAGAAAGAGAAGCAAACTGGAATAGAATTCAAATTCGTTTTTATGTTAGTTATTGAAGAAAATTGTAAAGAAAAGTAAAAAGAAAAAGACGAAGAAAGCGATTTCTCTTGTTTGGTTGATTGATGAAAATGAAAAAGAAAGAAGTACGATTATAGTTATAATTCATATTTGAAAAGATCTAGATTTGAAGTCCAATTAAAAATAAAAAATAGTAATTACACAAAATTATGCTTTTTGTTATGAATGGGCTTTTGTAGGCCCATGTGGAGTGTCATGCCCTATTTTGCACTATATGTGTATTCTACTGAATACGCGTGGTATTTCTATCTACGGTGCATACGCAGGCATGAGATAAACGAAGATATCGATGTATGTGACGTAATGAGAGGGGGATTGGGCCGTAATATGTGGCTAATGGAAGTGAATGCCAAGTGTGAAAGCAGAGAAGTGTGAAAGACGTCGTCGGTGCAAAACAACAGGAATGTGTTAGACGCGTGTGTGTGATGTATGTATGCATGCATGGATGGGCGTGGATGTGTGTTGGAAGAGCCATGCAAGTGTGAAAGGGGTTAGGGGTCAATGGCAACCCCCATAAATTTTGAGAAAGACTAGGGGCAAAACGATCTTTTTGACTAAAACTGTTGTGCATACATACTTAGGTGGTCGGTACATAAAGTAATGGCACACTTGTAATTGTGGGAAGTCAATAAGGTATTTTGGTCATTTGACATGTTGCATGCTTATCCTAAGAGTTTTCTAGAGAGAGATATTTTGAAGGAAGTTTCTCTCTTTTTCTTCAATTTTCCTTTCTTTTATCTTTCATTTTTCTTTCTCCCTCTTCCTTCCCTACATGGCCGGCCACCATGCTCCCCCTTTGCCCTCATTCTTCAACTCAAAACCCTAATTATCCCATCCAAAAAATTAAGTATCTCAAGTAGGTTGAAGAGAGAACGAAGATGGAGAAGAAAGGAAGAGAAAGAAAGGAGGAAAATCAAGCTTTGATGTAGGAATTTCTTTGGTTTGGAATTCCACTCCTTTATTCTTGCAACCATGTTTTTATAGCATGTTTTACTTGATATGAATTAGGGATGGTGAAATTTCATGAGCCATGTTTCAATTTCACAAAGTATCCCTTGAAATTCTTAGTAAAACATCTCCTTTAAAAGCTTGAATTTTTTTTTTTTTGTTGTTGCTGTAATTACTGTTACTGTAGCTCGAATTGGGTTTCGGAAAAAATATGAGCTTTTAGATCTTGAATTTCTACCCTAAAATCATATAAAAGTTTATATAGTTTCAATTCGGGAATTAGGAGAAATAAATCCATCTTTACAACATGTTTGTTTAAATTTCAGTGTTGACACAGTTTAGCAACATTGGCATAACCACCTGCACACATATTGGAATTTTATGAATTTGGTCTTGTTTGAAAGCTAACAAGTTTTTCTAAAGATGCATCATAGTGCTTATATATCGAAATTCTGCCTCCAAAATGTCCAGAATTGGCTTCCAATACAGACCCTGAAATTTGTCTGAAAAACAGAATTGACACACTTCACCAATTAATTCATCATAAATCATATAGTCAATATTTTTGCATGAACTTTTATCTGTAGATCCATAACTGCTATATATTCAACTTTAATTTATAAAGTTTTGTTAAATTCCTAAGAGAAATGGATGAAATATGTTGATCTTTATGATTGTTCTTGCAATTTCAGCAAGCTGAATTCATTAAGTGTTATTTGGCTATCATTATTCTTGCTTAATATTGTTGTATGATGAAATGAATGTTCATGCCCTTGGCACATGTAAATGTTATTGAGTTGCTTTGATATGAATGACGCCCGTCAGGTGTTCGATGAAATGCCTCAATGAAGCCAACATTCGGTAATTTGAGAAACGTGTATGTATTGGTGTTGGCCTTGAGCCCCAATGATAATTGGTAAAGTTAGAGGCTTGAATGGCATGGATACATTGAAATTGGGAGTGGACGATGTGTCGTGATTGAGGACATGTCACATGAGTGCATGACCCTATGTTTGATGATGGACAGTTGAAGTGATATGTGCATACCCATACCATCAAGACCCCTAACGTGTCAGTTATGATATTAACTTATAAATTTGAGTAAATCTCAGTCCTCTCTAATGAGGATGAGTTAGCAAAGCCCGGGTTTTTAGGTAGCATTTGAGTAAATTGTGGATATGAGGCCTGGACTATGAAGTTGGGAGATGATTATGTGATGTGTGGAGTTTACACCCACTCGCCTTTACCAGGAGTGGAGGGGATTTTCATACCCACTGGCCTTTACCGGGAGTGGAGGTGTCAGGGGGTTGTAGAGCCTGACTCCTGCCAGGAACGGGGGAGCTGAGAGGCCCGGCGTACAGTGCCCGTGTCCACTGCATCGTGTGCTATATTCACCCCACATTTGGGGTGAAGTCCAGGTCCTGGTATCACACAGTTTATCTCAAGTTCCCAATTAATTTAATTATAAAATAATAAGATAAGAATTTGGCATGTTACTCCTTCTGCTGGCAGCACTTTCCCTTCCCCTTACCAGTTCCTTGTGACTCTGTGGCCTATCTCTGGCACTTGTACTTATTTTATTAGATATTGGTTGCTTAAATACTTGTGTTATTATTATTATTATTCGTGCTAACTCTTTTCTTGCAGTAACTCGACATGGACCGCAGGTATGATTCCTTTGATTACCTATTTAATTTTCACTATATCACTTAGATTCATGCTATACTTCTCTTGCTTGCCTTGTGATCTGATAACCCTAAAACGGAGTTCCAAACCCAAGTTGGTTCCTACTGGGGCACGCATTGACGTGCTCCTCCCCATTTTTCAGGTAGCAGGGTTAGCTTGGTTGGAGGTGATTTGGAGCAGGGTTCAGGAGTAGCACTGGATGTGAGCTGTCTTGTGGTGAGATATGGATGTCTTGGGAGGTGGAGAATGATGGTGTATATGTAGTGGTGTACCTGGGTTATGTATATAAATTAAAGTTGTTATATATATGTTATGTTGATGTTGATCTATGTACTCATGAGATCGTTTTGATGTTATTGTGAAGCTTTACTTGTACTATCCCAGCATGTGCGTAGTGGCCTGCATGTTCAGTTTCTCTTTTCTCGTTCTTTTCCTCACTCATCACCCTCACTCTTCAAAATACTTGGAAAAAAATTAAATTAAGTATCGGGTATTCTGGGGAACGGGGCGTGACAGTTTTTGGCGGCCCATGCAGGTCACCGCTCTGCGATATGCGTAAGGATAGTACATGTAATGCTTCAGTAGGTGATTGGGATAGATTCGCTCTAAGGTGGGTAGTGACCCTAGTGACCTTAGAGTTTTAAGTGACACACCCTTGAACCCCTAGCTTTAGGGAGTCCTGGGGATGAACTTTCTATATGATATTACACTATAGGTGTATGTTTGGGGGGTATACGTGTGTATTTATAACTGTGTGTGAACCCGTGTGTATAAGTGCAGTTGTTGTGCTTAGAGTTTTGAATTATATATGTTGTGGTATACTTGTGTTTAATATATGTATTTATATTTGAATGACATGAAAATTACATGTATCTTGAATGGTTATAGTGGTATATGGATATGTGTAGGCGTTTGTACTAGGTGGGTAAATACGTGGGTGTATACATATATTGCCTCTATATAGATACAAGATACAAATATGTGAGTAGGTATGTGTTATACTTGTGTGACTCTGAGATATAGGTGATAAGTAAATGTTTATTAGTGGATGTATACTGGTGGATACATCACAACTAGTGGGGATATATACCTTGTTGAGGTGGGAGCGTGGATATATATGTACGTATGTGATATGAGTGCATATATGCATTTTCCCATCTATTGTGTTATAGCTGTGTTCCCATGTAGGGAAAGCACCAATGTGTGTGTGTGTGTCTATCCTTGTATGGATAGAGTAGTGGAATGTCCACATTGTCTTTGGACATATGTGGGAAAGTGCCTCTGTGTGAATATATGTGTGCTTGTATGGGTAGGTGGCAGGGGCGAAGCTACATAGGGACAAGGGGGGCAGCTGCTCCCCCCCCCCCCCTCAAATTCCAAAAATTTATCTGTCCCCTCCCCTGCCCCCCCTAAGATTCCAAAAATTTATCTGCCCCCTCCCCTCAAGTGTAGCCAGCCAAAGTCCAAGGCCCAGCCCAATGAAGCACAAATAAAATTCAATTCATTCTTTAGCTTCAAACACTATCAATTACACTATCAATTTTCGAGGTTTTAGTAGGTTTTAAATGGGAGTTATCATGAGGTAAGTGTGTTACAAATTCCTTGCAGAAATTTACTCTTTCTGTGTGTTATATTGTGAATCTGTGATTTGATTTTCTTTATATAAAAATGGTCTGTCTGTTTATAATTTATTGAAGTAATGAACAATCCAAGTAGAATCAAGTAAAATTCAACAGTTGTATTTGGGCCAAATGATCACAGGTATGTATTTATGTTTGTCATTGATTGGATAGGCTTCTGGCTTTTTAGAATAAATAGTAGCAGACAAAAATGAATTAATTTTGATAATCACTTTATTTTAGGTTCTAGATCTATGGTATTTTTATTAAGATAATTGTACCCCAACCCTTTGAAGCACAAGTGTTTCTTTGGAAACTGGTCTGGCATTCTATTCTCTCTTTGCTTAATAATTGTAATTCAACTGCCAGTCTTATGAACTAAAATGGATTTCATAATTCGCAGGCAATTTGGGTCATTTTTCTTCATTGCCGATTATCGGTTGGTGTTATCGAGTTCAGTGATATTGTCTCAGTCACACTTGTTTATGGTATTTATGTGATATCGAGTTCAGTGGTATTTATGTGAGGTTAAATACTTTGCCCCCCTTCACTGAATTCCTGGCTCCGCCACTGGTAGGTGGTGTAGATATAGGTTGGGATATTGGTGTATATATATCACAAGTGTTGCGTTGGTAGTGTATAAATTCCTATTGTGTTAGATTTAAATAACTGTGAGTATGTCTATGTACTGCCTATGTGTTTATATGAATTGGTCTATTGTCTCAATTTGGTATGTGGACGTGGATGTATTATTGCGTGAAGATAGGTATTGTGTTGTGGCCATATATAGCATGTATGTGGTGATATAGATAAGTAATGGGTGTACGGGTAGTATGAGTAATGCTCTAGGGTGTTTGGAATAGATGCATCCTGGGCTGGGTATTGGTACTTTAGCCCTGTCCACCCTAAGTTTAAACTTTTAGCCCTATACCGTGCCTAGTATGGGATAAGGATATAAGTGTGACGTGTAACACCTGTAAAATGCGATGGACATAAGGATTTGAGATTATACATTGCGTGTATAAGTGGGATGGCTAAGGGTTTACACGGTTAAGTGGAATTACGGTATATGTATATATGTGTGTATACGTTTACCCCTTAGAATGGTGTTTATAGGACCATTTGGATGCAAGTGTAGTGCATGCACTCTTCCGTATATAGCGACATGAGTAGGGATTGGGTATTGGTATATGACATACTTGTATGTATGTGTGTGTTGTGTAGCAAGCGTGGTGTGATTGTGTAAATGTGTTGCTATTATTGAACGTGTAGTGATACCGGTCCTATGAGTAATTATATGTGTATGTATGTGAATGAACCCTATTCTGATATATGTGTATCAGTATATGCATGTGTACGTATATAGGATGTGACTATCTACTGAATGTGTAAGAATATTGAAATAGATTTATTTGTGTATGTAATGGTATGTTGGTAAAAGTGTAGATATATTGGACGTTATGTATATAAGAGTACGGATAGCTACCGACTACTGTTAGTGTAGTTTAGGTAGCTTGACTGTATAGGTGTGTAATAGCAGGATATGTATGGCATGTGTAAATGGGTGTGTGCGCCCATACATTGTGATGTATGTGCATGGTTGCATGGATCCTGATATGTATATATGTATGCATGTGTGTATACCTACTATTAGAATAATAATATGGTGTGTATGAACGAACGTGTAAATGGCTATGTGTAGGCCTCTATATATATATATATATATATATATATATATATATATATATATATATATATATATATATATATATATATATATATATATACTAGTCATAACCCGTGCCCGCGGGCACGGTTCATTTAAGATTTTCCCTCGCAAAATCTTTGTTTCCCAAAAAATTTAGCGTAAAAATATTTGCGTAAAAATATTTAGCGGCACGGGCGCGCTTTCGGTGTGGAATAAAAAATTCGGTGCAGATGCATTCGGTGTGGAACAACAAATTCGATGTGGGCGCCTTCGACACCTGACAACAAATTCGGTGTGGGCGCCTTCGACACGGAACAACAATTTCGACGTAGAACAAAAATTTCGGCACGGGCGCCTTCGACGCGAAACAACAAATTAGCGTAAAAAAATTTAACGGGTGCCTCCGGTGTGCCAGGCCATGCTTTGAGTCAAGATGGCCATCGGCCAGGCCAGGCCAGGCTTTGACCGGGTGACAGGCCGGCCCGGCCCGTATGACCGTATGGCTCGGGAGGAGAAAGCACCAAGAAGCCCAAGCTGGACCGTCTTTAGGGTGATATAACATCTAATACCATTTAAGATACCAAGTCAAATCTAACGGGGAAACAATCAATAATTTTTTGCCAATGTAACATAAATATTCAAAATAAAAATTCATTTTCTGGACCTTAGGAAGTAAAAACACTAATCAAATCATTCCACATAATCTTCTGTTTTGTGCTAATAAATAATGATCCATATCCTCTTTAGCTCCAACCAATAAATATATGCAGATTACATTTAGTGAAATTAAACTGTAACAGATCCCACCATTAGTGAGTTATATGCAGGATTTTTTTAAAATATGATCCATTAATATAACATATAAGAAGATTACATTTAGTGAAAAAAACAATCTGATGGAAGCATAAGATCCAGTAATACATTTAGTGAAAAAAAGATTACATTTTTTGATACATAAAAGATTACTAAACTCTCTCTCTCTCTCAATAATAACATAACATAATTTAATTTAATTTAATTATTGAAGGAATCTGATGGAAGCGTGGACCCCGAGACACGCAAATGGGAAAGGGACAAATGAAGGAGTGAAAATAAAGAAAGCAACTGTTGGGTTCCTCCCATCATAGAGTCGGGTCAACCTTGGGTTCCTCCCTCCCATCATCTGCAGTGTTTTCCATACTAAAAATGCACCCATTCCAACGCCATCCTTTATCTTTCATCTCTCTCTTATTAATACCGGCCCCCTTTATATGATGAGATCTCAACCTTTTTAAGATATCAGCGTTTTCCAAGATTTCAAGTTCCCCAAAATCTTTGAATTAAATCTCAACCTTCCATTCCCTAAGATTTAATCTCAGCCGTCTTTTATCTTGTCCTAGTCAGCCCTAGGATTCAAAAACCTCTGTGTTTTAATATATAGATATATGGGGGTTGATATGAATATATCTGTATGTATATAACGAGTGTGTATATAAGTAGGTGTGGAGTATTTATGTGAAGTATTGTTTGTTGCCTATATGTGAATATGTATCATACTTGTATGAATGTGAAGTGTAATGATGTGTTCATGTAGGTGTACTGTGCAGTAGGAACATATGTAATGGTGTGTATATTGGATGAATGAATACACATATGTATATATACTTATACGTATCTTGTTTGTCTACTTGCTGATCTATTCCATAGTGTGGTCTCTCTAGGTGTATCTCAGTGTGCTTTAGATAAATGTATGCTTGTTTGTATGCATGAATATATAGGTCTGTACCAGAGCATGGGTGTATGTGCATGAATGTGCAATGTAAATGTAGATGTGATAGATATGGAATATAGGTATAAATGTGTGATAAATGTAAGTGAATGAAACTGCTTGATATATGTGTATTGGACTGTGTGTACTTGGTTGCACATTTATGTATATACGTGTGCAAGGAGTGTAGATGGATATTTATATTTGTTTGTCCATTATGACGATATGTGTGTAGCAGATGCAGGGATAGTTATATATATAGCATATGAAGGAAACGCATTATGGTTGTGCACTCTCGTGTGTATTGTGTGTGGTATATGTACCTATCTGTGCGAAGCAGTGGGTGCACTGCAATGGATGTGAGGTTATGTGTATATTTATCTATAGTACGATTGCTGACCTAAGTGACTTGATTATGCATGTGCTAGTACGTACACATAAACGTATGTATGTATGTGACTAACTACTATGCATATATATGTATTTACGTGCCTACGAATGTGAGTAAGCCCATGTGACTAAGCATTGGGAGTATAGGGATCCAGGGTACATATAGAGTGACACCATGATAGTCACCCTGTTTATCAAGCAATGGTGTGTAGATTAATGTGTATTGCTGGGTAACCGTGCATGGATGTAGACGTATATGTAAATATATAGATAGATATAATATAAATCGTTTATCTATAGTACGATTGCTAACCTAAGTGACTTGATTATGCATGTGCTAGTACGTACACGTAAACGTATGTATGGATGTGACTAACTACTGTGCATATATATGTAGTTACGTGCCTACGAATGTGAGTAAGCCCATGTGACTAAGCATTGGGAGTAGAGGGATCCAGGGTACATACGGAGTGACACCATGATAGTCACCCTGTTTATCAAGCAATGGTGTGTAGATTAATGTGTATTGCTGGGTAACCGTGCATGGATGTAGACGTATATGTAAATATATAGAGAGATAGAATATAAATCGTTTATACTTGAATGTATTGTGATGTGTCTGAAAGCGTGCCATGTATGAATACCTTACGTATCGTGATATGGATATGGTGTGATGTCCTATGCATATGGATATGAGTAGTGATCAAAATACATGTAATAATACGTATAGAGACTCAATTGTGGTATGTGATATATATGTTAATGTGTGAATATGTGTGCCTAGATGTTTATGTGAAGAACATATACGTACGTGTATGTAATGATGCATATAGTGATATGGACGTGCTACTAGATGAGTAATAGGATGTATCTGTTACTTGTGCACGATGCGAATGTGTATGGATGATAGTGAAGTATATAGTGTATATAAGTGTGGGGTAGATACGTATTCTTGTTTGTACTTCATGGGTTGTAAGACCATCATACCTGGCTGACCTCGGTAAGGTTCACACCCTAGGAAGTCCAAGGACGGACCTTATTTGAAGGTGGATAGGATGTCATGCCATATTTTGCACTATACGTGTATTCTACTGAATATGCGTGGTATTTCTATCTACGGTGCATATGGAGGCCTGAGATAAACGAAGATATCGATGTATGTGACGTAATGAGAGGGGGATTGGGCCGTATTACGTGGCTAAGGGAAGTGAATGCGAAGTGTGAAAGAAGAGAAGTGTGAAAGACGTCGTCGGTGCAAAACAACAGGAATGTGTTAGACGCGTGTGTGTGATGCATGTATGCACGCATGGATGGGCGTGGATGTGTGTAGGAAGAGCCATGCAAGTGTGAAAAGGGTTAGGGGTCAATGGCAACCCCCGTAAATTTTGAGAAAGACTAGGGGCAAAACGGTCTTTTTGATTAAAACTACTTGCTTACATACTTAGGTGGTCGGTACATAAAGTAATGGCACACTTGTAATTGTGGAAAGTCAAGAGGGTTTTGGTCATTTGACATGTTGCATGCTTATCCTAAGAGTTTTCTAGAGAGAGATATTTTGAAGGAAGTTTCTCTGTTTTTCTTTAATCTTCCTTTCTTTTATCTTTCATTTTCTTTCTCCCTCTTCCTTCCCTACATGGCCGGCCACCATGCTCCCCCTTTCCCCTCATTCTTCAACTCAAAACCCTAATTCTCTCATCCAAAAAATTAAGTATCTCAAGTAGGTTGAAGAGGGAAAGAAGATGGAAAAGAAAGGAAGAGAAAGACAGGAGGAAAATCAAGCTTTGAGGTAGGAACTTCTTTGGTTTGGAATTCCACTCCTTTATTCTTGCAACCATGTTTTTATAGCATGTTTTACTTGATATGAATTAGGGATGGTGAAATTTCATAAGCCATGTTTCAATTTCACAAAGTATCCCTTGAAATTCTTATTAAAAACATCTCCTTTAAAAGCTTGAATTTTTGTTTTGTGTTGTTGCTGTAATTACTATTACTGTAGCTCGAATTGGGTTTCGAAAAAAATATGAGCTTGTAGATCTTGAAGTTCTACCCTAAAATCATATATAATTTGACATAGTTTCAATTCGGGAATTGGAGAAATAAATCCATCTTTATAACATGTCTGTTTGAATTTCAGTGTTGACACAGTTTAGCAAAATTGGCATAACCACTTGCACACATATTGGAATTTTATGAATTTGGTCTTGTTTGAAAGCTAACAAGTTTTTCTAAAGATGCATCAGGGTGTTTATATGTCGAAATTCTGCCTCCAATATGCCCAAAATTGACTTCCAATACAGACCCTGAAATCTGTCTGAAAAACAGAATTGACACACTTCACCAATTAATTCATCATAAATCATATAGTTCATATTTGTGCATGCAATTTTATATGTAGAACCATACCTGCTATATATTCAACTTTCATGTATAAAGTTTTGTTAAATTTCCAAGAAAAATGGATGAAATATGTTGATCTTTATGATTGTTCTTGCAATTTCAACAAGCTGAATTCATTAAGTGCTATTCTTATTCATTAATTGTGGTTAGTTGGCTATCATTATTCTTGCTTAATATTGTTGTATGGTGAAATGAATGTTCATGCCATTGGCACATGTAAATGTTATTGAGTTGCTTTGATATGAATGACGCCCGTCAGGTGTTCGATGAAATGCCTCAATGAAGGCAACATTCGGTAATTTGAGAAACGTGTATGTATTGGTGTTGGCCTTGAGCCCCAATGATAATTGGTAAAGTTAGAGGCTTGAATTGCATGGATACATTGAAATTGGGAGTGGACGATGTGTCGTGATTGAGGGCATGCCTATGTTTGATGATGGATAGTTGAAGTGATATGTGCATACCCATGCCATCAAGACCCCTAACGTGTCACTTATGATATTAACTTATAAAATTGAGTAACTCTCAGTCCTCTCTAATGAGGGTGAATTAGCAAAGCCCGGGTTTTTAGGTGGGATTTGAGTAAATTGTGGATATGAGGCCTGGACTGTGAAGATGGGAGATGATTATGTGATGTGTGGAGTTTACACCCACTCGCCTTTACCGGGAGTGGAGGGGATTTTCATACCCACTCGCCTTTACCGGGAGTGGAGGTGTCAGGGGGTTGTAGAGCCTCAATCCTGCCAGGGACAGGGGAGCTGAGAGGCCAGGTGTACAGTGCACGTGTCCACTGCGTCGTGTGCTATATTCACCCCACATTTGAGGTGAAGTCTAGGTCCTGGTATCACACAGTTTACCCAAGTTCCCAATTAATTTAATTATAAAATAATAAGATAATAATTTGGCATGTTACTCCTTCTGCTGGCAGCACTTTCCCTTCCCCTTGCCAGTTCCTTGTGACTCTGTGGCCTGTCTCTGGCACTTGTACTGATTTTATTAGATATTGGTTGCTTAAATACTTGTGTTATTATTATTATTATTATTATTTGTGCTAACTCTTTTCTTGCAGTAACTCGACATGGACTGCAGGTATGATTTCTTTGATTACCTATTTAATTTTCCATATATCACTTAGATTCATGCTCTACTTCTCTTGCTTGCCTTGTGATCTGATAACCCTAAAACGGGGTTCCAAACCCAAGTTGGTTCCTACTGGGGCATGCATTGACGTGCTCCTCCCCATTTTTCAGGTAGTAGGGTTAGCTTGGTTGGAGGTGATTTGAAGCTGGGTTCAGGAGTAGCACTGGACGTGAGCTGTCTTGTGGTGAGATATGGATGTCGTGGGAGGTGGAGAATGATGGTGTATATGTAGTGGTGTACCTGGGTTATGTATATAAATTGAAGTTGTTATATATATATATATATATATATATATATATATATATATATATATATATATATATATATATATATATATATATATATATATATATATATATATATATGGGATTAATGGGTATCATACGCCATATGAGAGCTTCTCTCATACGCCCTCTCACATAAAGCACCCAAGTACAAGCCCACATGGGCTTGTACTTGGTTGTACTTGAGTGCTTTATGTGAGAGGGCGTATGAGAGAAGCTCTCATATGGCGTATGATAGACATTATTCTATATATATATATATATATATATATATATATTATGTTATGTTGTTGTTGATCTATATACTCATGAGATCGTTTTGATGTTACTGTGAAGCTTTACTTGTACTATCCCAGCATGTGCGCAGTGGCCTGCTTGTTCAGTTTCTCCTTTCTCGTTCTTTTCCTCACTCATCACCCTCACTCTTCAGAATACTTGGAAAAAAAATTAAATTAAGTATCGGGTATTCTGGGGAACGGGCGTGACATGGAGCCCACTTGTGTTTAGGGTATCCACACATTATGTAACTTTTTTACTATAAATATAAGGCTACGGGTTCAGTAGCCATCACCTTCATAACACGTTATTAACACGCTCGTCAGCTGAGCCGAACCTCTACCGACGGACAAATCACGATGGCACGGATTGGGATTTCTTCTCCGAACTTTGCTAGATCCGGCGAGTAGGATCTAGAGGTAATCATTTTTGTTTCCTACATCTAATATTTCATGCGCATGATGATGATGGATCTGTATTATTTTTCTTTGATCTACAAGAAATCTATTTTTCTGCTAAGATCTTTATGAAAAATCCTTCTTTTAAGCATGGATCTTTATCACAAACATTTTTTAAATCGTTTTAAACCAGATTTAAGCCTATTTCTCTTGTAAAATACGTTTAGATCTGCCCATTTTGGACCAAAAATTCCATGTTTAAACGGTAAAAATCAAAATTTTATTATAAAAACGTTGATTACAAAGATTAAAATTTTAGAATGAAATCTGATCTTTTCCTCCAAAATTTGTGGATCTAGATGGCAAGGGGAAATCACCGCCTTAGGCCGCCCCCGCGCACGCCGCCCGCCTGATGCCTGTCGCCGCCGCCCGTGCGCACCGCCTACAGCTTGTCACGGCCCCCGCCCGCCTGCCCGCCTGCAGACTGTCGTCGCCCCCCGCGCGTACGCCCGCCTGTGGCCTGTCGTCGCCCCCCTGCACGTCAGCCTGTGGCCTGTCGACGTCACCCGCACCCCCCGCCTTGCAATATGTCACCGCCGCACGGCCGTCCCGCCTTGCGGCATGTCGCCGCCGCCCGGCCGTCCTGCCTTGCGGCCTATCGCCGCCGCCC
Organism: Scilla litardierei; assembly: GCA_030789695.1. NCBI lineage: Eukaryota > Viridiplantae > Streptophyta > Magnoliopsida > Asparagales > Asparagaceae > Scilla > Scilla litardierei. The sequence goes on along the minus strand of CM061135.1, from coordinate 99,880,600 downwards.
ACGTGCCCCGCCTTGCGGCCTGTCGCTGCCCTCGTGCCCAGACTGTCATCGCAAAACCCTAATTAGGGTTTTTCTGGAAAAAAATTTTACGTCGGGTTATTATGGAAATTTATCGGGACTTTTAATAAATTCTTGATCCATTTTTCAAATTAATTTTGGTCCATTCAATTTTTTTAATACGTGTAGCATGAATTTATCTGCGATTAAATTTTTTGTTAATGCATGTAACATGCATTTATTTGCGATTAAATATACTACATATCTGTGATGAATAAACAATGTGTGCTGCATTGTTGATGTTCTGTGACGAATGTTTGATATTTGTTGTGCTTTTGGATCGACTATTTGTCACCATTTATTTTCCTCGCATTTTATTTCTTTTTGAGATAAATTTGTAGTGAGGATTAAATTGTAAAATTCCAAGACCAGCGCACATCCCATGGAGGACAAGACATACTTCCAGAAGAATATGGGCCATGTGAGGGTTCCCAAGTTATATATTTTTTAAATGAGACTGCATATTGACTTTAATTTGTAATTTGCAATTGGTGACTAGCCGATCCACACACCAAATATCTATGTCTCAATTGCATGATTACTTATTTCTCTTCAAATATTTAATTATTGCTTGTTTAACATGCTTAGATAAAATGGCAAACATAGCGAGCGTCGACTTCGATGTATTGGAAGCTACATGCAAGAATTACTTGAGCTGGCAGTTGGATATTAAATTCCATCTGAGCTCACAGGGCTTGAGTCAAGCCATTACCGAAGGAGATAAAGTGTCTGATATAAATAAGGCAAAAGCCATTATCTATATCAGACGCCATATCGATCGGACCCTGAAGGCCGAATATCTCACAGTGGAAGACTCATACGAGTTATGGTCTGCACTCGACGATCGATACAAACATCAAAAAGATGTTATCCTTCCTCGAGCACGCTACGAATTGGAGAACCTCTGTCTACAGGACTTCAAGTCTATTGCTGAGTACAACTAAGCATTATTCAGCATCACCTCATGCCTGAAGTTGTGTGGTGAAAGAGTGACGGAGAAACGCATGTTGGAGAAAACTTATTCATCCTTCCATGAGAAGGATGTTATCCTCATGCAACAGTATCGTGAACGAAAATTCACGAAATACTCAGAACTTCTCGCATGTCTTTTGATGGCAGAACAGAACAGAGACCTTTTGCTGGCCACCCATAACTTGTGCCTTGCTGGTACTGCACCTGAGCCTGAAGCGCCCAATATCTCCTCCCAGAAGTAGAAGAACAAATTCAAAAGCAGACCCCCGAAGGGAAAAGCAATGAAGAAGCAGGCTAGAGGTCCCCCTCCAAAGACCAACAATGAGGGGGAAAAGAAAATAGTGCGGAATATGAAGGACACCGGCCAGACATCTGCCCCAGGAAAGACTGGGAAGACAAATGCCATAGATGTGGCATGACTGGACACTGGTCCAGAAATTGTCGTACTCCACGCCACCTCCAGAATTTGTACCAAGCTAGCCAGAAGCCTAATGCTTAAACAAACCTGGTGGAAAATGAAGACATGGCTCCAACTCGGTTAATTGCCAAGGATTTCTAGAACGATGACCTCCTAGACTGATGCTTTATCTATTTCTACAATCAAATGTAGTTGAAAAACAATTTTCTTTGTAGATGTTTGTTTTCTTTTAGCATATTACTTTATTTCCATATTTTGGATGAAATTAGTTTATTGTGCCTTATATTGCTATACATTTCTTCTTTATTGATATAGATGTATAACAGATGCCTAATGGACAGTGCTTCTACGCACACAATCCTTCACGACATTAGCTTTTTGCAAAGCATCAATAGCTATGATAGCACCGTAAATATCATTTCCGGACCATCAAGTATAATAAAAGGATCTGGGGAAGCAAACATTTTGCTCCCCAATAAAACACAAATCTCAATATAAGATGCTCTTTTCTTTCCAAGCTCGCATAGAAACTTACTAAGTTTCAGAGACATCCGTCTGAATGGATACCATCTAGAAACAATGGACAAACATGACAATGAATACTTGTATGTAACGACTCTTAAAAATGGTACTAAAACCATCGTTGAGCGTTTTAAGGGACTTCCATCGGGTCTCTATCATACAACAATTCGAGCAATGTAAGCTAATATAATTGAGCACCAGAAGTGCAAAAATCAACCAAAATTCCAAATCTGGCATAACAGACTCGGACACCCCGGATCGGCAATGATGCACTGCATCATATCCTAGTCCCGTGGACATAACTTGAAGAACCTAACGTTACTACAAAAGGGTGATTTTCATTGTCCTTGTTACAAAGGTAAATTGATTTCAAGACTATCGTCACTTAAAGTGGACTTAGAGTCTCCCATCGTCCTGGAAAGAATACATGTACACATTTATGGGCCTATTCACCCCTCAAATGGCCCATTCCGGTACTTTATGGTACTAATAGACGCATCTTCTAAATGGCCATATGTGTGCCTAATGTCCACCCGCAATGACTTTGCAAATCTACTGGCACAAATTATTAAGTTGCGGGCACATTTTCCAGACAACCAGATTAGGAAAACAAGTCTGGATAATGCTGGAGAATCTACATCACAAGTCTTTCTAGACTACTGCCAAGCAACTGGCATTGAATTGAACATCACGTAGCTCATGTTCACACCCAGAATGGGTTAGCTAAATCTCTTGTAAAGAGACTACAATTGATCGCTCGTCCATTGCTAATGCAATCTCAGTTGCATGTGACTGCATGATGGCATGCAATCTTGCATGTTGCATCACTAATAAGAATAAGACCATCTGGTAGTCAAACTTATTCTCCGATGTAACTCGCATATGGATCTCCATCAAATATCTCTCACGTGAGGACATTTGGATGCGCGGTCTATATCCCCATCACACCACCGCAGAGGACAAAGATGGGTTCTCAACGTCGCCTAGGTATCTACATAGCGGTTGACTCACCATCGATCATTAGATACCTGAAACCCCCAACTGGGGACGCTTTTAAGGCACGTCTAGAAGACAGTGAGTTTGAAGAAAATACCTTTCCGAAGCTAGGCTTAAATACTAAGAAGCCTGAAGCTTCAAAGACCATTTCATGGGATACCAAGACTTTATCCCACTTTGATCTGCGTACAAACCAATGTGAAGACGAGATCCTGAAGATCCTACAAATACAAAACACAGTTCACATACTACCGGACAAAGTCACTGACAACCAGAATATTGTCAGATCACACGTCCCTGCTGTAAACACGGCAGCTAGGATTGACATACCCAAAGATGGATGCAATCTACCTGTAGTAGAAGCGGCTGTACCTCAACAAAAGAGAGGACGAACCCCCAGTTTCCAAGGATAAGTTTCCTCGAAAGAGAAAAACTCCTGGAGAAAATATAACGATACCACCACAGGATGCTGAGCTCAGCACAAATACCTTTCCCCTCCTTAATTCCCGAGAAGAGAAAAATATAAGAGAAATATCAGTAAATTATGTACGTACTGGGAAGGTATTGGACAGAAAAAGCAATGTCATCGATGACGAATTTGCGTTCGTTATTGCTAATCACGTCACTGAATATGACAATTATCGATCCACGCTCTCTAGCAGAATGTAAATGCAGAGAGGATTGGCCAAAGTGGAACGATGCAATTGGAATATGTAGGAAGATATATGCCCATAAGGCGATTTATCCTAAGTGTACGTCTTGTTAATAGATTATATGGTATCCATTATCCTAAGTATGAATTTGTTTGAATAATATACTTAGATAATGTCCATAGACTTATAGTTAGGTCCTTACGTATCCAGATAAGATCTCGATTATGAGTAGTAAGTGACTGTATAGAAACTTAAGTCTTAAACGGTTCGTGGTCATAGATGCATCGAGAACTGGATATCGGCACATCGGACAGACCACTGTGTCTTTGTCTTACCTTAGGGTAATGATGATCGCATAGTCATTTGACTTCGTGAAGTCGGAGACGAGACACAGGTGCTCATTGGAGAATGAGTTCACTGAACGACCAACATAGAGTTATTATATGGTTAAAATTCAACTAAACTGTCTATAATAACTCTAGGGTGATGATAGGTAAGCCTGTCCTTAAGACCTGAAGTCATTTGTACAAACCTGTGAGTAAACGGTGTCGCTTAGACCTATGATCTAGCTTCGAGGCTAGGCCTGCTGAAATAGGTTGGGTTACACCTGAAGCTCTCGAGGTGAGTAGATGACTGAGATGGGATTCGTCTCTTCCGTTAAAGGGAAGTCAGTGTCACAGGTTCAGTACGGTCTTTGTATTAAACCTCGGCCAGGGTACGTTGTAAGATATACAACAGGAATACAACAAAGATCGTCGTACACTGACCAATGTTGTCTAATGAGGTTGACAGTGAACCATACCCTAGGCCAACAGAGACACAGTCTTAACGAAGGGACTATAGCTAATGGTATTCATCACTGACACAGCCAAAGTAAACGTAACGATACTTTTGTCAATGGGTAGATTACGTTATGATGATTCTGAAACGGGGATGACAACTACTGCTCGTGGTGACCGTCGTCTGGGGGTTTCGAGCCCCAACCTGTAGTAAGGTCAGGCTTTAGGGTCTCACACTGAGTAGCATTCGTGTCTTAGTAATAGGAAGATTAATAAGAGAGATTCATTCAATGGAATGGAATAGTTGATGTTCACAAACCAGTTGTGAGACTAAGTCGTAGACGCAATAGGGACATTGTTGCATATGATGCAAACAAAGATTAAACATGTCGTAAATTGGTTACGACAATATTTGTAGGAACAAAAGCTCTGAAAAGGGTTACCTGGTTAACGGGATCGTCCCGGTTTAAACACAGGTTCAAACCGCGTCCAAATCGGAGCTCAAACGAGCCCAGAAACGCAAAAGGAGTCAAAGGCAAAGTGGGTTAGACCCACTTGGGCTAATGGGACCATCCGCAAGGGCAAAACGGGCACAGCTCGCTTGGGACAGCGGGCGCGCGTGCCCACTGCTCAGCGGGCATGGCCCGCTATTAGCAACAGGATCGGCCCGCTAGTTGCAGCGGGCGCACGCCCGCTCTCAGCGGGCGCTGCCCGCTGCAACAGTGGGCACGGCCCGCTGCTTGCGGCGGGCACATGCCCACTGCCCAGCAGGCTGGCCGCCCGCCCTAGTTGCCTTGGGCGGGCGCGCCCGTAACTCAAGTTGTAGGGTTTTTGAAACCCCTCTATGACGGCTACGAAAATTGATTTTTTTGCCTATCTTCGGGCAATTGTTTGAAGGGTCAAACGAAGTCAAAATTCGTCGTTGTTCGTTCCTACGCGTTCACCATTCGAAGCCCTTCGAATTGATAGCTTGTTTGGTGTCTGAAGTTTAATGGATAAATAGAATTAATTCGTTGAAGTTGGCTTTTATGAAAGGCTTACTAAAACTTCAATTAAGCTAAATTAGCTTAATTAATTTCTCTTCTATTTGACAATTGCCCCCACATTGCTCGCAACAAGAAGAGAAGTGCCGACTCCCTATATAAATAGGGGTGCACTCTCTTCATTGAAAACATGCACCAAGTCCTCGATCGAGTAGCTCCGGATTTTAGAGCAAGCTCGATCTACGACTAAACTATTCTCTCTCTCTCTCTCTCTCTCTCTCTCTCTCTCTCTCTCTCTCTCTCTCTCTCTCTCTCTCTCTCTCTCTCTCTCTCTCTCTCTCTCTCTCTCTCTCTCTCTCTCTCTTCCTATTCTCCCGACTAGTCCTAGCAAGACTACGAAGGGGGTTTGGATTCGGATCCAGACGTCTAAGACGTGGGTCTACTCAAGTGAAACCTTCTACCGCGTGTGATCGGCTTGGAAACGGGAGTCGGCTCGGGCAGATCGGTTCAAAGGTGCGAGGCGGCTCGGATGGATCGAGTCAAGGCAGTTCGGCTACGAGGAGCATCAGAAGACGGTGCGGTACATCTTGCCCACCCCAGGGTCGAGATTCCGGGTATGTTCTCTAAGTAATTTTAGTGTAGTTTAGTTTCGTCGCATTAAAATAGATCCCTCTTGGGGTGGTCAGATCCACCCCTAGTTGGCATAGATCGGGCTAGGTTTTGGCTCTTCTAGTGCCTAGCTAAATTGTTTAGCTAGATAGTTGTAATTTTCTGTTGTGCTTTATGCCTCTGTGGTCCGTCCGACTTAGGACGGACACAGATCTGAGCTCTGAGGGTCCGCCAAAACCCTACTGTGGTATCAGAGCCTCGTTATGCTTCTGGATCTATTTTAGTGACGATTTTAAATTTTTTAAAATTGCTTGTTTTGAACATACGGACATTTTAACATTATGTTAAAAGCAGTTTAATATTTTTTTTTGTTTTAAAAAATTGTTTTGTAACATGAAAATTTTTTGGGGGACGTTTTAAATTTTATGCGATAAATTTAATAGGTCTTCCATGTTTAAATGCTTTTTAAAATTTTATTTTATGAGATAAAATAATTTTTAGCAAGCATTTAAAATTTTTTAAAGTTTATGTAACTTTAAAGAAAAATTTTATTTCATGAGATGATATTGTAAATTTATTTTGGTTACATAAAGATTGAAAATTTTTAAACTTTATCCGAAAGTTTTTAAAATTAAATTCAAACGATTTTAAAAATGTTTTAAAATTGTTTTAAATTAAATGTAACATAAAGAAAAATTTTATTCTCATGAGATGAAATTATAAATTTATTTCTTTTAATTACATATCGATTTCAAGATTATTTTATGCGATATTTTAATCTTTGAAATGTATAGTTAAATTTTAAAGCTTAGGTTTAAATTTAAAATTATTTGATAATTTTATGAAACCTAATTTTATGTGATAAAAGTACTTCAAGCTTTAAAATTTTTAGATCTTTAAATTTAATTGTTAAATTTTAGATTTGCAAGTTGTTTAATTATGTTGTAGATAATTTTAAACTTGCATGCTTTCATTGTATGTCACTTTAATTGAACCTTTAATTTATGTGATTAAATTAGTTGGTTTATGTTTTAATGGACATGATGAATAAAGTATTCATGAATCCTTTTAGGTTAGCCATTAACTGATTAAAACTTTATAAGATAAAATTTTAATGACTAGTGACATGCTACGTTTTAATAAACAAAAACAATATCGAAACCTAATACCAGATTAGGGTAGTCCCTTTGATTGACAATCATTGTCATAAATTGGTTAATTATGATTATCATTAAATGAATAAAATGTTGTAGTTGTTTTATTAAAATCCTAATTAGATTGGGGTAGCACGATGAACATAAGAACCTTATAGTTGATAAGGATATAAAAATTGTTCAACAAATCCATAAAAATTTCGAATTTTAGGATCTACTAGTTGATAAGGATTAACTAGTATTAAATAAAAGCCATTTAGTTAGTGGATGAATATAGAATTGATGAACCTCTTTCAATGAATCATGATGTCGTTCAATGTGCTTGTCTAAGTTTGCTGGACCACCCTAGCTAGTCTAGGGACCAAGTGGTCATGGCTTAGTCAATTTACTGGCCGCGTCCGCTGGACCGCAAGGAGTCAAATCATGACTGTGTAAGTCCATTGACTATACCTAATGTTGAGTATTGATTCTCCTGATTTGGTTTTGATGATGAACAAACATAAATATCGTGTACTAATTCTCTTTGAGCACAGTTATGGAGATCTTCGCCAATTTATTCTGTAGATCTCAAGCGACGTCTCAAAACTTCTTTAGAGCGCATAATCTTTGTGCCTGAAGATTCGTTGAAGCTCAAGGACTTGTTGATGTAGTCAAGAGAATCTGACTCGTCATGTTGGAGCTTTGAAGACGGTTTGTCTTGTAAATTTCTATGTCTTCTAGCTCCGTTTTATAGAATGTTAAGCCTTGAGTCTTACTTGCTTAGTAACCCTCATATCTATCTTATCTTATCCCTAAGAATGCCTTAGAAGCCATTAGATAAGGTTCATTAGCTTATCGTTTTTGACTTGGCTTCTTGTGCATCTTAGTTGGTTCAAGTTGAAGAACTAATCGATTAAATCACAATTTAATCGGTTGGAAATTCCTCTTGAACCGACTAGTCATCTTTGAGAATTTTAGCCTAATCTCTGTTGACCAACTAGTCGGTCCAAGAAGGTTCACCGACCGACTAGTTCTCAAACTAGTCGGTTAGTGTTTCTTCTTAGACCGACTAGATTATCTTTCTTATTTCACAAAATTCTCTGTTTGCAACTAGTCGATCCAAGAAGGCTCACCGACCGACTAGTTCTCCATGTAATCGGTTAAAGATCCTTCTTAGACCGATTAAGCTGCTTTAATTTTCCAGACGTTGGAGATTTTATTTCCACGATTTTCCTGGATCTGTTTTGATTCTTTCCATATCTGTTTGATGTGTTTCAAACATGGAATTTCTTCTATTATGAGAGAGATTTCAGATCTAGTTTTTGATCATATATCGATTATCAATTTTCAAAGGCTCGAATTCCGGGAAAAGCTTTCTCTCTCTTTTTGACCTAATCCTTCCAAGAGATCTTTTGCTTTTGTGCGTTCATTCGCCTGAAGGATTGAAGGATCATCATCTTCATCATCCTAGCCGTCTCCATCTGTTCATCTCAGTGGTGCTAGGGTTTCGTGATCTTTTCTCTCCATCATCTTTCCTTGCCCTAATACTGTAAGTATTTCTCAAGGCATATGAATTTGTGGTGAGTATTTTATATTTCATTAAACTCTTTATTAAAGTTTGCTCTTGGTTTGTGAGAGGTATGTGATCCCGGTTTATGGGAGTCACGATTGAATCTTTGTATTCATTTGTCTTGTAGTAGTTGCTACAAGAAGTTTTTAGTGCAAGCTTGAGTTAGTGGACTCTAATTCAAGTAGCCGGAAGGGATCTGGGTGTCCGGGATGTAGGATCACTAGGAACAAGTCAGGGAGACTTGGGTGGATCCGAACCCATTAGATCTATTTTTTGCATTGTGTTATTAGTGTTGTATATCTTTATTCCGCATTGTTGTTTGTGTTTGCACGATAATTGGGAATTATCCTCTTAATTATTTTAAAGTACTATTCACCCCCCCTCTAGTACTTGTGCAGTAACTTCTAGGGTATTACATTTGGTATCAGAGCTTGGTTCATAGCTATGACAAACAACGATAACAAGGCCGTTCGACCACCTCCCGACTACAGCTCTTACAAGAATCGTGAAGGAGCCTTTTCAGTGCTCGAGGGTTACTCCTCAAACAGGCCTCCTCACTTCAACGGTACCAACTATGGGTACTGAAAATGACGGATGGAAACTTTCCTCCGGAGCACATCACTTTGGAGAGCCACGTTAACGGAGTACGTTGAGCCCATTGAAGAAGACTTCACAAGTGGACTACCGCGGAGGTTGCCGCGGAGGTGAGCAATGCCAAGGCTATGAATGCTTTACAATGTGCACTGGAGCCTGACAACTTCAACAAGATATGCACATGTAAGAGTGCATATCAGATTTGGAATCAACTTCTCATCTTGCATGAGGGAACGAGCAGGGTAAAACACTCTAAACTCATTGTTGCTAACAAAGAGTTCGAGTTATTTCACATGGAACAGGGTGAAAGAATTAAGGAGTACTATGCTCGCTTCGTGGATCTAACCAACGAATTGGAAGCTCTTGGAAAGACCTATATCAATAAGAGAAAGTCGCAAAGATCATTGATGGACTTCCTTCGAGTTAGGAAAAGCGAACATACGCTATCGAGGAAGGTAATGATATGTCTAAGTATACTGTTGTTCAACTAATGGGTACCTTAATGTCTTATGAGGTACGAAAGGACAGCAAGATCAAGATGCATGACATGATGAAGGCGTTCTTGAAGTAAGAAGAACCGAAGAAAAAGGCGATTGCTTTCAAGGCCGCCCCTACCACACCTACCGAAAGAGGAAGAATCGGAAGCTAAGTTGGGCATGGAATCTTTGACCCTCATGGCAAAGAAGTTTAACCGGTTTTTTCGAAAAGGTAACTTCAAGAACAAACCCAAAGTTGGTTCTACTAATGGCTCTTCCTCTTTGTGTTTCAAATGCAATAAGCCAGGACACATCAAGGTCGATTGTCCACTCAACAAACAAAAGGAGAAATGGAAGATACCTAAGTTCGACAAGTCAAGAAAGTACAAGAAGGAGTATAAGAAAGGGCTTGTTGGTACATTCACCGACTCTGAAGAGGACTCTTCAAGTGGTGGTGAGTCAGATGAAGAACAAGTGGAGAAAGCACACATGTGCTTTATGGCAAGAGAACAATATGAGCAAGAGACCGCTTCAGATGAAAGCGAGTATGAAGGTGAAGAGGTAACTATGGACGACCTTAGATTAGCTAATGAACAAATTTGGTCTAAGTATTCTAAGTTAGTGAATAGATATACTAACATCAAAGATGAGCTAACTAGTCTTCTAACCACACCTAAACCTATCATCACCAATAACGACACTGTTGTTGAAGCCTTGAGAATTGAGATTGTAAATCTCAAACCTCAACTTGAGCATGTTAACATTGAGGATCCGGATGAACATGAGATAGCGGATTTGATTTCTCGAAACTCAACTTTAAGTATTGAGAATGAGAATCTCAAGTCACGTGTTTGTGAACTAACCACACAAGTGTCTACTATGGATGCTAAAATACTTTCTCTCACTGAGAAATATGAGTTCACACTAGGCCGTGTTGAGAAATTCAACAAAGGCAAGGATCGTTTGGATAATATTCTGAATGACTTACTTCCGGCCAATCATCGCATTGGGTTGGGATATAATAAGGAAAATTCATCCAAATCGTCCACCACCTTTGTACGGCCATCCTCCGATGCCTCAACTAGTGGAAGTAAACACCCTATGGGTAGTTCATCTTCCAATGATACTTCCACTAAGTTCACATCCCCTTTTGGAAAGAAACCCACTTTGGGTGGACCTCCAAAGAAGGGTCATGCATTTATGTACACAAATGATATACCACGTAGGAACACACCTCCTACTCCACATGTTCACACTTATGATGATTTTTATGCCCTACGTCCACGAGCACGTGCACACCAAGTGAGACACACTCACGCACGTGTTCTCTCACATGCATATGTTCACCCTCATCATTATTACATGAATGATTACCATCATGCATCGTAGCATATATTGCCACCACCATTTCATCATGTGCTGCATGCTTATCCACGACATGCATACACTAGGCCACTTCCTCGTAGAACACATGCACCACGTAGAAATCAACAAAATGTGTATGTTCCCAACAGGAATAGGGCTCCCAATAAATTCTCTATTTGGGGCCCGAAGGACACTAGCATGCATGAGAAACAAGCATATATAAACTCGTATTTTATGAATGTTGTACACAATGATGACTATATTGGGAAGTCTAAGTCCAATTGGACTTGGCTTCCAAAGGTCTAATCTCTTAGGACCCAATGATCTTAGGTACCATGATACAATGTTTTTATCTTCAGGTACTCAAGAAAAAGAAAAGGGGCAACAAATCTAAATTTGGCTCCAAGAACGGTTGGATACTTGATAGCGGGTGCTCAAAACAGATGACTGGTAAAGCTCTGTTGCTATCCGAAGTTATACCCATTGAAAATGGAAACCGAGTGGTCTTTAGAGGCAACGAGAGCGGAACCATCATAGGTGTTGGGAAAGTTGGTAACCCTTCTAAACTTCTTATAAATGATGTTTACCTTGTTAAGGTTTAAATCACAATCTAATCTTTATAAGTCAACTTTGTGACAATGGTTACAAAATTAGCTTTGAGAAAAGAATGTGTCATATTTTAAGGACTGATAATAATAATAATTTGTTGTTCTCTGGCACACGCCATAAGGATTTATATATCTTAGATATTCTAATTTCTCATGAACAATGTCTTATTGCCAACACAAGTGAGTAACACTTATGGCATAGACGTTTTGGTCATACGAATTTCGGAACACTTTTCGAACTATCCAAGCTAGATTATATAAAAGGATTCCCTAAGCTTTCTTTTAAAAAGAAAAGCTTTTGCGACTCGTGTCAACGAGGCAGACTTCCAAAATCGTCATTCAAACCTAAGAAAAGCATATCCTCTAAATGGCCTCTAGAGCTTTTACATCTAGATATTTTTGGGCCAACTAGAGTTGCTTCATTAGGGAATGCCCGATATGGACTTGTCATCATTGATGACTTTTCTAGGTTTACTTAGGTATTTATTTAGTTAATAAAAATGATGCTTTTGAAAACTTCACAGTACTTGCTAAGAAAGTACAAAATCTCATTGGAACCACAATTGTCACTATTCGTAGTGATCATGGGGGGAATTTGAGAACGAGTCTTTCTCAAACTTCTGTGATGAGGTTGGTATTACTCACACCTTTTCTTTTCCTCGCGCACCCCCTCAAAATGGTGTTGTTGAGAGAAAGAATAGGACGCTAGTGGAATGTGCTCGCATTATGCTTGATGATAGCCACATTGGCCATCAATTTTGGGCAGAAGCTGTACATACCGCTTGCTATGTGTTTAATAGAATACTCTTGAGGCCCGGCACTAAACAAACTTGTTATGAATTGTTGTTTGGTAGGTTACCTCAAGTTAAACATTTTAAAGTTTTTGGTGCAAAATGTTTTATCAAGAACACGTATGGTAGTTTGGACAAATTTGATCCAAGATCCGATGAGTGGATATTTGTTGGATATTCCTCCCGTAGCAAAGCCTACCTGATAAACAACAAAAGAACCTCAACGATCGAGGAATCACTTCATGTATCATTTAATGAAGATTTTGTCCCTCCTAGAATTATCGATGACGATGACTCTATGGAAGTAGTTTGTGATTCTGTTGATAAGTCTAATGCTATTGATTCTGTTGAAACTAACCCCACTTATGAATCTCTTGAGAATGTTTCTAGTGATCAGGGTGTTCCCAGAAAGCTTCAAACTGGTCGTGACCATCCTCATGAGCAAGTTATTGGCAACATAGAAGATGGTGTCAAAACAAGGTCGCAAGTCAACTTCTACGCTCGCTATGCCTTTATCTCTTCCGTGGAGCCAAAGAATATCAACGAGGCGTGCGAAGATAGTTCTTGGATCGTAGCCATGGAAGAGGAGCTCATTCAGTTTGAGAGGAATGAGGTCTGGGAGCTCGTTTCGTTGCCTTCGAAGAATCACAGCGTTATAGGAACGAAGTGGATTTTCAAGAACAAGATAGACAAGAACAAAAATGTCATCCGGAACAAAGCTCGGTTAGTTGCTCAAGGCTACAGGCAAGACGAAGGTATTGATTTCGAGGAATCCTTTGCACCTGTAGCTAGATTAGAATCTATTAGACTATTATTGTCATTTGCATGCCATAAAGATTTCAAACTTTTTCACATGGACGTAAAGAGTGTGTTCTTAAACGGAGATATTGTTGAGGAAGTATATGTTTCTCAACCTTCAGGTTTTATAAACGAAAAATTTCCGAATCACGTTTTCAAACTTAAGAAAGCACTTTACGGTTTGAGACAAGCTCCTAGAGCTTGGTATGACCGCTTAAAGAACTTTCTTTTGAATTTGGGTTTCAAAATGGGTGAGGTTGATTCAACGCTTTTTGTTAAGTATGCTAATCATGATATATTCTAGTTCAAATTTACGTAGATGATATCATTTTTGGTGCTACTAACTTCACTCTTTACGAAGAGTTTTCTAATGTTATGAAGGATCAGTTTGAGATGAGCCGCATGGGTGAGCTCAAATACTTCTTAGGACTCCAAATTCACCAAATGACTGCTAAAGCGATTTGGAATGGAGAATGCTTCTAGCAAGAAGACTCCGATGAGCACCACAACACATCTTGATAAAGATCCGGGCGGCAAAGATGTAGAAATTCGTCTATATCGAGGTATGATAGGTAGTCTATTATATCTTACTGCTAGTAGCCCAAATGTAATTTTTGCCGCATGTGTTTGTGCTAGGTATCAGTCACAACCTAAAAAATCACACTTAATAGCGGTTAAACGTATTTTCCGTTATTTAAGTCACACACTAGACTACGGATTATTCTATCCAAAGTCAAGCACATATGAGTTAATCTTATATAGTGATGCAGATTATGCGGGATGCAAATCCGACAGGAAAAGTACTAGTGGCACTTGCCATTTTATAGGAAATTCCCTTGTCTCTTGGTTTTCCAAGAAGCAGAATTCCGTATCACTTTCAACCACCGAGTCGGAATATATCGCCGCAGGTGCTGCATGTGCACAGGTTCTTTGGATGAGACACACACTGAAAGACTTTGGTGTACACTGTGATACTTGCCATATCATGGTGGACAACCTAAGTGTGATATGTCTCTCTAAGAATCCTGTACACCATTCCCGTACCAAACACATAGATGTCTGTCACCATTTTCTAGATGATCATGTAGCTAAAAAGGACATCATATTAGTATACGTTGAAACCCAGAAGCAAATCGCTGATATCTTCACGAAACCACTTAAGGAAGATTCCTTTGTACAGTTACGTCGAGAATTGGAGATTATGTGTAAATCCAAGATTTAGGATTCATATTTTTTATATTGTTTGCATGATAGTGATATTCATAAGCTCATGCATACATTTATTATAATATTCTTTGTTCATGTTGGATTTTTGACTGGTTTGCGTTTTGCGCGTCGTATTTATGGTTTTATGGTTTTCTGGGGTAGCATAAGTGCATATGAGAGTGTTTAGATGTTTAGTCCAAGTGCTCGTATGAAAGATCTCAAAATTTCTCATTTTCAACTTTTTGGACTCATCTAGTCGGTTCAAGTTCATCTACAGACCGACTAGTTTTACTTCTAGTCAGTTAGACATTGAACTTAGACCGACTAGTTTGTACCCTCTTCTTGACCCATCTCGCTGTTTACCACTTAGTCGGTTCAAGTTCATTCACCGACCGACTAGAATGCGTTTTAGTCGGTCAGCTACTGAACTCAGACCGACTAGTTGGGCAAGCGCAAATTCGTCTTTAGCTCATTTCAATCGTTTAAGTCATCTCTAAGCCGATTAGATCTCATTCTAATCGGTTCACTCCTCCTTCCTAAAACCCTAACCCGCCGACCCATTGCCGTCTCCCGCCGCCCATCGCCGTCTCCAGTCGTCGCCGATCGTCCTCCTCCTCCTAGGGTATCTCCTCCTCTCCTCTTTCCTCATTTAGGGTTTGATTTCGTTTCACATTTGCTGTATTTCTCTTCTCGATTTCATGGCGAGAACGAGAATTTCTATCCCCTCTTTCGGTCCCTCTGAGATGACCGTCGAGCCTCCTTCTAACCCTAATCCATCCTAATGCCGAACAAAATCATCTCGTCTGCCCCCTTCGTCGCCTGTTTCACCATCGTCTTCCTCGCCTCCACTCAAAAAGAAGAAGGCGGCATCTTCTCGACCATAGCCCTCATCTAAACCCCAGTCCCAGCCTAAATTCAAAAAGATATTGACCTCTGGACCCTATCGTGCTCCTCTAGCGCCCTCTGACTCCGACGAGGATTATATCTCGGAGTCTGAGGCTGCTGAGAAAGAACCTACCCCGCCTGCTCACACTAGCTCGTGACAGTCCAATGGGTTGGGTCATATGCCCTCTGGTGGGGTCGATATTGCTCTGTGTCGCAACGATCCGTTATGTCTTATCGCTTATAACCATATTGAGCATTGCCCCTTGATTCTCAAACACTACGTGAAGTTTGCTGATTTCCCTGAGCTTGTCGATCTTTTATCTTATAGCAGGCTTCTTGACTATCTTCGCCATGATCCCAAGGTTAATCCTCATCCTTACCCATGACTTGTTAAGCTTTTCTATGCCAATCGAGTTAGGGGTGAGTATGACGAAAAGCACTGTATTGATAGCACTATTTTGGGGACGCCCATTGTCCTCACTGCAGAAGTCTTAGGACAGATTCTTGGGATCTCATTATCTGGTCTGCCTCCGTCTGACAATTCTGTGGAGAATATCCATGATCTAGATCAATCTCTATTGGCTGATATGCTTCACGTCGTTCATCCTGCCATGATAGGCGTTCCCTCCAAATCTTTCAAGCCGAATGCATGGGTTCTCAATTTGATTCTGAAGTCGTGTCTTCTTCCGAATTACGGCTCTTCTAGTCTTCCATCACAGCCATTTCCGAAGCTCATTTATGCCCTGTTTGAGGGGAGCGAGATAAATTGGGCTCGTATCATTCTGGACAAGATGGACTCTTTTGAGTGCATCCAGAAGTCATCCAAGGCCGTGCATTTCCATATCCTTGCCTCTTGACTTTGGTCTTCCGTCATTTTGGAGTTCCCCTTCCTTCTGACGATCAGCGTCCTTTGGGTCCTCCCTTGAACACGACCGCTGTCAAGAAATCGCTTGCTTCCTTGAGACATGTTCAGCTGGCGACCCCTTCTGTCCCTCCTCCGTCATCTAGCGCTACCTCTTCAGCTTACCTGAGCAATCGGGACGCTCGTCTCTTGCGTTGTGAGGAGATGCTGGAGCGCCTCTGTGATCGCTTGGGTGTTGAGGTTCCTCCGTCTGTTTCTGATGAGGAAGCCATGGATGCTGCTGACGATGAGGAGCATGCTGCTGCCTCTCCTGTTCGTGCCCCCGAGAGCACTCCTGCTGTCACCATCCCTTCGATGGATACTTCTGTTGCTTTAGAGTCTGCCATTCCGACTGCACAGCTCGACGCTGGTGCAGCTCCTGCCTCTGCCTCCTGAGCCTACCTTGGAGGACTCTCCTTTGAGCACTTTGGATGATACATCTAGTTGTGAGAGAGTGAGACTAGGATAGTTGGGTGGTATTTTTGTTGTTGTTACATTTTGGTGTATGTTGTGCACTCTATGCTACTATCTGCTGATGTTAGATATTTTTTTGTTGTCTGGCTGTATCTCTTTTGCTGGTTCTATATATATACATCTTGTTGCAGTTCGTATCTTTGTGCATGTTGTACTTTGTCTCTGTTGGTTCTTTCGTTACTCGTCGACTATGTTGTTCTCTAGCTTTGTTTGTATGAAAACATGAATTGTTTTCCATGCACTCTATTCGCTAAAATGTTGATATTGGAGAGATTGTTCCTTTAATCAATCATAAGATTTGATATTGTTTTTGATGTTCTATCTTACCGTTTTTCGCATATGGTCTAGTTGACACATTTTGTTTTTCTTCGATGTCTTTTCTTGGTGTCATTTGGACGGTCGTCATATTCTTCGACTCTCTTGTTTGAACTTTTGTTTATCCATTGTTATTGTCGTTGCCTTCCTCCCGCTCTTTTTGGGTACTGCCAAAGGGGGAGAGAATTAATAATGACTTTGTGCTAAATGACAATTTAAACATTACCGTGAATCTAATTCCATATGCTAGATTCAGGGGAGTGAAGATATAAGAATCTATGGATTACAATCCTATATTTCGATAGTTGGATCATGTTTTTTTCTTTTCTCTGCTGCTTGATGCTTCTGTTCATTATTTAATATGGAACTAACGTGTCATCAATGCAGAGGGGAGTAAGTAAATTTCATTTATTTCATTATTATTGATTTATATTTATGTTGGTTTGTCATCACCAAAAGGGGGAGAATGTTAAGTATTGATTCCCCTGATTTGGTTTTGATGATGAACAAACATAAATAGCGTGTACTAATTCTCTTTGAGCGCAGTTATGGAGATCTTCGCCAATTTATTCTGTAGATCTCAAGCAACGTCTCAAGACTTCTTTAGAGCGCATGATCGTTGTGCCTGAAGCTTCGTTGAAGCTCAAGGACTTGTTGATGTAGTCAAGAGAATTTGACTCGTCATGTTGGAGCTTTGAAGACAGTTTGTCTTGTAAATTTCTAAGTCTTCTAGCTCCGTTTTATAGAATGTTAAGCCTTGAGTCTTACTTGCTTAGTAACCCTCATATCTATCTTATCTTATCCTTAAGAATGCCTTAAAATCTATTAGATAGGGTTCATTAGCTTATCGTCTTTGACTTGGCTTCTTGTGCATCTTAGTTGGTTCAAGTTGAAGAACTAATCGATTAAATGACAATCTAATCGGTTGGAAATTCCTCTTGAACCGACTAGTCAACTTTGAGAATTTTAGCCTAATCTCTGTTGACCAACTAGTCGGTCCAAGAAGGTTCACCGACCAACTAGTCCTCAAACTAGTCGGTTAGTGTTTCTTCTTAGACCGACTAGATTATCCTTCTTATTTCACATAATTCTCTGTTTGCAACTAGTCGATCCAAGAAGGCTCACCGACTGACTAGTTCTCCATTTAATCGGTTAAAGATCCTTCTTAGACCGATTAAGCTGCTTTAATTTTCCAGATGTTGGAGATTTTATTTCCACGATTTTCTTGGATCTGTTTTGATTCTTTCCATATCTGTTTAATGTGTTTCAAACATGGAATTTCTTCTATTATGAGAGAGATTTCAGATCTAGTTTTTAAGCATATATCGATTATCAATTTTCAAATGCTCGAATCCCTGGAAAAGCTTTCTCTCTCTTTTGTCCTAATCCTTCCAAGAGATCTTTAGCTTTTGTGCGTTCATTCGCCTGAAGGATTGAAGGATCATCATCTTCATCATCCTAGCCGTGTCTTCTGTTCATCTCAGTGGTGCTAGGGTTTCGTGATCTTTTCTCTCCATCATCTTTCCTTGCCCTAATACTGTAAGTATCTCTCAAGGCATAGGAATTTGTGGTGAATATTTTATATTTCATTAAACTCTTTATTAAAGTTTGCTCTCGGTTTGTGAGAGGTACATGATCCCTGTTTGTGGGAGTCACGATTGAATCTTTATATTTATTTGTCTTGTAGTAGTTGCTACAAGAAGTTTTTAGTGAAAGCTTGAGTTAGTGGACTCTAACTCAAGTAGCCGGAAGGGATCCGGGTGTCCGGGACGTAGGATCGCTAGGAACAAGTCGGGGAGACTTGGGTGGATCCGAACCCGTTAGATCTATTGTTTGCATTGTGTTATTCCTGTTGTCTATCTTTATTCCGCATTGTTGTTTGTGTTTGAACGATAATTGGGAATTATCCTCTTAATTATTTTAAAGTACTATTCACCGCCCCTCTAGTATTTGTACAGTAGCTTCCAGGGTATTACACCTAAGTCAAATGCGATAATAATCTTATTCAAGATAAATCGTAGCCCTCCTTGTTTTAGGAGTTGGCAATTGTAAGACCTGTGTTACAGTTGTTGAGCTACACTCAAGCTGTAATATGGCAACCTTATAGAAACCGATTTCTTGAGAACATCTTGACTTGACCCCAAACCGTCGTGTCGTGCATACACCGAGCGCCGGCGTAAGTCTAACCAAAGATGTAGTCTTAGACCTGACCAAACCGACGTGTTGTGCATACACTGAGTGCCGGGGCAAGTCAGGCTAGACACGAAAACAAGGATCCGACTAGGCTAGCCATTGTGATTTGGATGAGCACACTCATGATCACAAATGACTAGGGATAAAAATCAATATGGAATCATATTTTCTATGATTGGCGATGAGTTCGTCTACCGACTGCAGAGTTAGACAAATTGTTGAGACACACTCAAGGTTGTCAGACTCAGGGTAGTCGGATCCCTCTCTCACAAATGTTATTGTATAATAAACTATTTATTATTAAGGCTTTAATAAATTTAGTGGGAGAATATAGTTTTATTAAAAACCATTGGAACTATACAACGAACATATACTGACTAAAGTATCTACTAAATTACAGAATGGATTCAGGTCTAAAGTATATGATAGAGAAGAATGTGCTCGATGGAACAAACTATAAGGATTGTCTTAGGAACATTAAGTTAGTCCTTTCTCTAGCCGGGATTGGATACGTGCTATTCGAGGACGCTCCGGAGAAGCCTGATGACAATGCGACCTATGAGGAAAAGGAAGCTTATAAGCTATACCAGAGGGATGCAGAGAAGGCCAGGTGCCTTACTCTGGCTTCAATGAATAACGAACTGCAGAGGAAACATGAACATTTGGATGTTCAAAGCATGCTTCTGAATGCACAAGAATTATACGGAAAGCGGTCTAGAGCTGCCAAGTTTGAAGCCACGAGCAATCTCTGAGGCACAAAGATGGAGACAGGGCCCGTACAAGATCATGTCATTAAGATAATCGGGTACGTGGAAGACGCCGCCCAGATGGGTTTTGTCCTGGACAATGAGATGTCCATAGACATCATCCTTAAGTCTTTAACCCCAGCCTTCAAGCCTTTCATTACTGGTTTCATAATGAACAGTATTGAAACGGATCTTCCTGGTCTCCTCAACATGCTTAGGCAGTGTGAAGACATTGAGAAGAAACCGACTGCATTGGTTGTTGGCTCTGCTTCTTCAGACCAGCCGAAAGGAAATGGTAAGAAGAGGCAGGTCCCACAACCTGCCAAGGTGAAGAAGGGGAAGAAAAAGACGAAAGGGGTCCCGTCAAAATCTGAGTGCTTCCACTGCCATAAGATGGGCCATTGGAAGAGATACTGCAAGGTTTACCTTGCAGAAAAGAAGAAGGGGCATACTGATGCCTCTACCTCAGGTATAAACAAATTAAATTCAATAAAGCATAATTATTTCCATAAATGCTTTATCAAATAGTATGAGATACAAAGACATCTGTGTAATGTATACATGTGGCTGATATGAAGCAGAGATTGGAAAAAGTTCCGAGGATGGTCGGCATCTAAGCAATCGTTGCTGCTGGGGCCGTGCGAGGGCTTCAAGAGACATAAAGAGGAAGGAGCTGATACTTATTTCTTTGAATAAAATGTATCATTCCTTAAAGTTAAACCAATGATTGAGTGTTTAACACTCAAAGTTTATTTGATAAACAAATTATGATTCATTTTTATGAATCCGTTGTTTGAATAAATGTCTCGGGAAATGTGCTTTCTGTTGAAATTGAGATTTGTTGAGTATGGCTTAAATTTCTGTGAATGTGGCTATCTGAGTTGGTTGCATAAATTCTCGAACTATGATGCAGAGCTTCAGAAAATTTGATTGTTTGGAGCTGACTTAATGTTGTAGTCAATCGATAGTTAAGTATAAGTTCCAGGAGCGTATAAATTGTGTGTGATCACAATTATACGTATATTGAGATTAATTCTTAATAAACTACATTTGATTATTAAAAGAGTTAATATTAAATGTAGTTAAGGGAAAAGTACAGTGTAAGACGTTTGACTGAGTAAGTCAATGTCAAGATTCCTTAAACCGATCTTGATATGACTCATTCTCAAACCCAACCTGATTTTTCTCACCTGCTCAAGGCTAGAATATGGCTTACCGAGCGAACTAGACTTGTAGACAATGTTGGTGAACCTCGCAAACATTTCTGATATGGTCTCTGACGGTAGCATGCGAAATCCCTCGTATTCCGTGCTCAGAAGTGCAAGTCTAGATTCCTTCACCTGTGACGTTCCCTCGTGCATCACCTCCAAAGTATTTCAGGAGATTTGGAGCGATTTGGAGTGATCCCGAGATACACCTACTCCAGAGTGTCGCCGATGACTTCCCCGAGGGGTATTTTGCTATTGGAGAGGAGCGGAAGAAGAAAGAACGTCGTAGGAGCGACGATGAGGCAAAAACAAGCTGTTTGGGCATTTTTAGTGTCTCACTCGGCCGAGTGATTGTAAATTTAGGAACACAAATATCAAGTTTAAACAAGTGTGGGTTCCTAAAATAATTTTGGCTAACACAAGTGGACCTTGTTGGATTCCAAGGTCACACTTAACACCTTTCATGTAGGTGTGATGGAGTTTTGGCGAGGAGCGTTAAATTCAATGTCTCATTCTTTTAGCTCCTTCGTCAAAAAGCGACGAGAAGGAATAATTCTTATCCCTCTTTGCATTTCGCCGCTTAAGAACATGGTATCTTTAAAGTAAACATTAATGTATACAATAAGATTAAAATGTCAATGTAGATGTCTGGAATGAAAACATTAAAAATATGATAATATGCCAGTTTGCTTCTGTCTCCTTCCCGATCTATTGTTTCTATCCGCTATTGTAGTACGTACCATCTAAGCACATATCAATTGGTTATGCTCATCATATATAGTCTAAATATGATTTAGATATATGATTGAAGTACTTAACCAGATAATTATTAAAGTCAGTTGGAGCTAGCTCGTAGACTTAGTTCCGTTTTCTCGGACTAACTAAAAAGGTTTCCAAACTTATTTGAATCATCTATATAAAACATTGAATCCGAATAGTTTTGATTCAATCGTATATATTGAGACTTAGGGTGTCAAGTATGTACTTGACATATTGACACAGAATAATTGGAATGAGCTGAGACTGACTTATAGAAATGTTAGACCCCACATCTAGATTGTATGAGCTAATTGTTAGCTATACAAAGAAAGGAAATTTGATCCAAATCATTTTTCAAGAATCAACCTTGCGTGATCAAGAGATGTATGAATAATAATCCATTAAAATGCATTATAGATACTCGTTAGTAAATCCAGCCTTAGGTTTGTCATATGGAATTCCAATGAGACTGATATGCTATAAAGGTATGAGATACTGAGATAAATAGCCTAAGTGCAAGTGGGAGATGTAGGAGGATATATGCCCATAAGGCGATTTATCCTAAGTGTACGTCTTGTTAATAGATTATATGGTATCCATTATCCTAAGTATGAATTCGTTTGAATATATACTTAGATAATGTCCATAGACTTATAGTTAGGTCCTTACGTATCCAGATAAGATCTCGATTATGAGTAGTAAGTGACCGTATAGAAACTTAAGTCTTAAACGGTTCGTGGTCATAGATGTGTCGATAACTGGATATCGGCACATCGGACAGACTACTGTGACTTTGTCTTACCTTAGGGTAATGATGATCGCATAGTCATTCGACTTTGTGAAGTCGGAGACGAGACACAGGTGCTCATTGAAGAATGAGTTCATTGAACGACCAACATAGAGTTATTATATGGTTAAACTTTAACTAAACTGTCTATAATAACTCTAGGGTGATGATAGGTAAGCCTGTCCTTAAGACCTGAAGTCATTTGTACAAACCTGTGAGTAAACGGTGTCCCTTAGACCTATGATCTAGCTTCGAGGCTAGGCCTGCTGAAAGATCCTAGGTTGGGTTACACCTGAAGCTCTCGAGGCGAGTAGATGACTGAGATGGGATTCGTCTCTTCCGTTAAAGGGAAGTCAGTGTCACAGGCTCAGTACCGTCTTTGTATTAAACCTCGGCCGAGGTACGTTGTAAGATGTACAACATGAATACAACAAAGATCGTCGTATACTGACCAATGTTGTCTAGGCTGACAGTGAACCATACCCTAGGCCAACAGAGACACAGTCTTGACTAAGGGACTATAGCTAACGGTGTTCATCACTGACACAGCCAAAGTAAACCCAACGATATGTTTGTCAATGGATCGATCATGTTATAATGATTCTGAAACAGGGACGACAACTACTGCTCGTGGTACCCGTCGTCTGGGGGTTTTGAGCCCCAACCTGCAGTAAGGTCAGGTTGTAGGGTCTCACACCGAGTAACATTCGTGTCTTAGTAATAGGAGGATTAATAAGAGAGATTCATTCGATGGAATGTAATAGTTGATGTTCACAAGCCAGTTGTGAAACTAAGTCGTAGATGCAATAGGGACATTGTTGCATATGATGCAAACAAAGATTAAACGTGTCGTAAATTGGTTACGACAATATTTGTAGGAACAAAAGCTCTGGAAAGGGTTACCTGGTTAACGGGATCGTCCCGGTCTAAACACAGGTTCAAACCGCGTCCAAATCAGAGCTCAAACGAGCCAGAAACGCAAAAGGAGTCAAAGGCAAAGTGGGTTAGACCCACTTGGGCTAATGGGCCCATCCGCAAGGGCAAAACGGGCGCAGCCCGCTGGGGACAGCGGGCGTGCGTGCCCGTTGCTCAGCGGGCATGGCCCGCTGTTAGCAACGGGCGCGCGCCCGCTGCTAACAGCGGGCACGGCCCGCTACTTGCAGCGGGCGCACGCCCGCGGCCCAGCGGGCCGGCCGGCCGGCCGCCCTAGTTGCCTTGGGCGGGCGGGCCGGTAACTCAAGTTGTAGGGTTTTTGAAACCCCTCTATGACGGCTACGAAAATTGATTTTTTTTGCCCATCTTTGGGCATTTGTTTAAAGGGTCAAACGAAGTCAAAATTCGTCGCCGTTCGTTGCTACGCGTTCACCATTCGAAGCCCTTCGAATTGATAACTTATTTGGTGTCTGAAGTTTAATAGATAAAGAGAATTAATTCGTTGAAGTTGGCTTTTATGAAAGGCTTATTAAAACTTCAATTAAGCTAAATTAGCTTAATTAATTTCTCTTCTATTTGACAATTGTCCCACATTGCTCGCAACGAGAAGAGAAGTGCCGACTCCCTATATAAATAGGGGTGCACTCTATTGAAAATATGCACCAAGTCCTCGATCGAGTAGCTCCAGATTTTAGAGCAAGATCGATCTACGACTAAACTATTCTCTCTCTCTTCTTCCTATTCTCCCGACTAGTCCTAGCAAGACTACGAAGGGGGTTTGGATTCAGATCCAGACGTCTAAGACGCGGGTCTACTCAAGTGAAACCTTCTACCGTGTGTGATCGGCTTGGAAACGGGAGTCGGCTCGAGCAGATCGGTTCGAAGGTGCGAGGCGGCTCGGATGGATCAAGTCAAGGTGGTTCGGCTATGACGAGCATCAGAAGACGGTGCGGTACATCTTGCCCGCCCCAGGGTCGAGATTCCAGGTATGTTCTCTAAGTAATTTTAGTGTAGTTTAATTTTGTCGCAGTAGAATAGATCTCTCTTGGGGTGGTCAGATCCACCCCAAGTTTGCATAGATTGGGCTAAGTTCAGGCTCTCTCAGGGCCTGGCTAAATTGTTTAGCTAGATAGTTGTAATTTTCCGATGTGCTTTATGCCTCTGTGGTCCGTCCGACTTAGGACGGACACAGATCGTGCTCTGAGTGTCCGCCAAAACCCTACAGAGTAGAGCTGGACTCACTCTTGAAACGCAAAGTATTTGGACTTATAGTCTCAACACCAAAAGGTGTAAAACATGTGGGCTATAAATGGGTATTCGTAAGAAAGAAAGATGAAAATAATCAGATCGTACGCTACAAAGCGCGCCTTGTTGCACAAGGGTTTTCCCAACGACCAGAAATAAATTATGAAGATACATACTCTACGGTCATGGATGCGATCACTTTTCGATTTATAATTAGATTAACAACTACGGAAGGCCTAGATATGCAGCGCATGGATGTTGTGACTGCATGTGTGTGTGTGTGAAACTTTCGGATGGTTATAAATTACCAACAAAAATGACAAATAAACCTCGGGACGTCTATTCTGTCAAACTGCAAAGATCACTGTATGGTCTAAAACAATCGGGAAGAATGTGGTGTAACAGACTCAGTGAATTCCTTGTGCAACAAGGATTCACCAATAATAAAGTTTGCCCTTGCATATTCATAAGAGCAAAGGGAACATGATTCGTAATCATTGCCGTCTACATAGACGATTTAAATCTTATAGGCTCTCCCGAAGAGATATCTGAGATATCCAAAAGCCTTATAAAGGATTGTGAGATGAAAGACCTTGGCAAAACCAGATACTGCCTTGGCTTACAAATAGAACACCTCAGCGGAGGAATCATGTTACATCAATCCACTTACACAAGGAAATTGCTGTAAAATTTCCAAATGGACAAATGTCACCCATTGAGTACAACAATGGTCGTTAGATCATTGGATGTTTATAAAGACCCCTTCCGTCCGCTGGAAGAGGGGAGGAAACACTTGGTCTTGAAGTACCTTACCTAAGTGCCATTAGAGCACTCCTCTATCTAGCAAACTGCACGTGTCCCGATATAGCGTTCGCAGTAAACCTACTAGCCAGATACAGTTCAACGCCCACAAAATGCCACTGGAACGGAATGAAGCACCTTCTGCGCTACCTCCAAGGGTCAGTCGATCTGGGACTATACTATAAGAAAGGCGTATCTGTAATGCCCTGCTAAGCTACTGCACAAGTACTAGAGGGGGGTGAATAGTACTTTAAAATAATTAAGAGGCTAATTCCTAATTACTTGCAAACTCTACCAAATAATGCGGAAAAGTAAATGTTAGACAACAAAGAAACAATCGGAAACAACGATGTTACTGGGTTCGGATCCACCCAAGTCTCCCCGACTTGTTCCCGGTGATCCTACGTCCCAACCACCCGGATCCCCTCCGGATAATTGAGTTAGAAACCCTAACTCAAGATTTCCACTATGAAATACTTGTGAAAAACCTTCACAAGTCAAATCATACACAAAGTAATTTGTGACTCCCACAACCCGGGATCACAACCACACTCTCACAACCGAGAGTGAAACTTACAATATGAAAGTAAATGAAATAGAAACTTCTTACCGAAAAAATACATATGCCTTGAGTAATGCTTACGAATTAGGGCAAGGATGATTTTGAGGAAGAAGAAGTGGCACCAAACCCTAGCTCCAAGATGTAGATCAGCGATGGAGAGCTATGGGGATGTTGGTGACCTAGAATCAAGCACTTGGCTTGGAAGGCTTCACACTCAATGAATCTCTCTTTGGAAGTAAGAGTGAGGAGAGATTATTGAATGGAATGAAAGAGCTTTGAATGAGCTTGGAATGATTTCTCTTGATCTCTAAACTTGCAATAATATCAGCCTTGACTGCAATGAATGCAGCCCATCAAGTATTTATAGGATAGAGGAGAGAGAGAAAGAAATTCGAGTCATTAAATGCTCCAACGGCTCTTTTCTGAACTCAACTAGTCGGTCAAAGAACAACCACCGACCGACTAGTTCATCAACTAGTCGGTCGGTCATTTAACGTAGACCGACTAATGGAAGAACAGCCAAAAGGTCGAAGCACAGACAAAAGGAACTAGTCGGTCCAAGAAGAGTAGCTGATCGACTAGTTTCACAACTAGTCGGTCGGTTACTTAATTGAGACTGACTAAGAGATAAAACTGAAGTCTGAGCACAAATTGATTTAGTCGGTCCAAGAACAAATGTTGACCGACTAATTCACCAACTAGTCGGTCGCCAAATGAGCATAGACCGACTAACGATAAACAGTAAGTTAGGTGAAAATTGGCATGTACAGTAAAGCTAAACTAGTCGGTCCAAGAAGGAAAGTTGACCGACTAGTTCATCAACTAGTCGGTCGATCAATGAACACAGACCGACTAATGATAAACAGTAGCTCAGGCTCAAATGTGCATGAACAGGGAAAGCTCAACTAGTCGGTCACAGAAGCATCACTGACCGACTAGTTCACAAACTAGTCGGTCGGTGAGTCAACTTAGACCGACTAACTGTAAACAGTAAAGAGCTTAGAATTGACTGACAAAAACTAGTCGGTCCAAGAAGCTTTGCCGACCGACTAGATCACCATCTAGTCGGTCACTTCTTCTTCTTGAACCAACTAACATGCACAAGAAGTCGCGAATCGAAGCGCGAAGCTTCGGTAAAGTTTGTATGGACTTCTACTAAGATCTTAGAGCTAAGATATGAGCGTTATGAAGATTTAAACCGTAAGACCTACTCAAGTCTTAACATTCTACGAAAGAAGCTTAAAGACTATAAATAAAACTAGACGATACCGTCTTCAATAGCTTCAATCGAATCTTCATGACTTCTAAAATGGTCCATAAGCTTCAACGAAGCTTTAGGCATACGATCACGTGCTTTGAGAAGTCTCGAGATGTCGCTTTGGATGTTCATATGAATTTGGCGACGATCTCCATAACTGCGCTCACAAATTGTTAGTTCACGATATATTTATGTTTGTTCTTCATCCAAAACCAAATCCGGGGAGTCCAATATCCAACATTCTCCCCCTTTTTGGTGATGACAAACCAACATAAATAATAATCAACAATAATAATTCAAATGAAATTTACTTACTCCACATGCATTGATGACACGTTAATTCCAATTTAAACAATAATAATTCGCATCAAGCAGACGAGTAAAGTATATCAATGAGAATCGATTATTGAAATATCGAATACCAAAAGTTGGTTATTGAAATATCGGATTTGAAAATCCATTTATATATCTTAACTCCCCCTGAATCTAACATATCAAATTAGATTCTTGGAAAAATGCTCTAAATTTTCATTTAGCACATCGTTATTATTATATCTCTCCCCCTTTGGCATAAGCAAAAAGAGCGGGAGGAGAACAACGACAACAACAATGGCTTCAAATAAAAAGCACGGGAGTCGTAGAATACGACCATGGCTCAAGTGACACCAAAGAAAAATACGAAAGAAATCAAGGCGTGTCAATGAGACCAAAGTCGAAAATCGGTAAATAAAATCATCAAAACGCAAATCAATTTTACGGATTGAGTTATGGAATATACTCTCCAATATCAACATTCTTGGTTAATTTAGTGCATGGAAAACAATTATATGTTTCCATAGAAGAAATTTCTATTAAACCAAGTTAATATCGTCGAGCGACGAAATCAAACATCAGAGACATAAAAGAAATTATAAATTGTGCACAATAGAATGAAATGTCAACTGCGATGTATATATATATAAAATATGAACCAGAGTACATCAAAAGTATACATCACTGACATACAAAACATCGATCCAACGATCGGGGCACACAAAACTACATCAAAATCGCACACACGACATCAGAATGTGACAAAACATACAACATCATCAGAATACATCATCATACATCCAAAAGTATCAAAATACATCAAAATGATCCAGAACCCCACTCCATCCTACCCAAACTCTCTCACACTAGATGTATCATCCAAGGAGCATCGGAGAGTCCTCAAAGAAGCTCAAGAGGGAGCGGCAGGATCTGCAATAGCAGCAGGCTCTGCAGGAGAAGTGGTGGTCACAGGAACATCTGGAATGTCAACGGGAGGGACGGCAGAAGTGGCAATCTCTGGAGCAGCAACAGTAGTGGCCTCGGGAGCACCAGTCGGAGTATCCACCGCAGGAGCGGTGGCAACAGGTGTGCTCTCGGGGGCACCAGCAGACGAAGCAGCAGCAGCATCACCAGAAGTGCCCTCGGGGCATGAGTAGAAGCACGAGCAAGCTCCTCAATATCCTCCTCATCCAACTCATCCTCGTCAGAAAAAGACGGAGGGACCTCAATATCAAGGTGACGAGCTATACGGCAGAGAATCTCCTCAGAACGAGCCTGACGAGACTCCAAACGATGCAGAGAACGAACGAGCTCGGCAAGAGTGGAAGGGGGAGCAGCAGAGGCAGAGGCAGAGGCTGACGCTGAAGGTGTCGTCCGCTGAACGTGACGGAGCACCGCAAGAGACTTCTTGACGGCCGTCGTGTTCAGGGGAGGACCAAGTGGACGCTCATCGTCAGGAGGCAATGTGACACGGAAGTGACGGAATACCAGAGTCAACAAGCATGGGAAGGGGATATGAGCCGACTTCGTGGACTTACGAATACACTCGAAAGAGTCCATCTTATCGAGTATAATGCGATCCCAGTTAATCGAGCTCCCCATGAAAATAGCATAGATCAACTTCAAGAAAGGCTGGGACGGTAGAGATGAGGAGCCGTACTTGGGAAGCAAGCACGACTTCAGAATCAAATTTAAGACCCAGGCGATTGGCTTGAAGGATTTGGAGGGCACGCCAATCATGGCGGGGGGAATCTCATGGAAGATCTGAGAGAGGACGACCTGATCAAGGGAGGTGATATCATCAACAGAAATGTCAGAGGGGAGGAGGCCAGACGAGGAGATACCCAAAATCTCTCCTAAGATTTCTGCTGTGAGGACTATAGGAGTCCCCAAAACAGTTGTCTCAACAGAGTGGGTCCCATCGTACTGACCCCGGATCCTATTGGCACAGAAAAGTTTTACTAGGCGAGGGTAAGGGTGAGGGTTCGCCTTCGGGTCATATCGAAGGTAATTGAGTAGACCAGAGGACGAAAGAAGATCGGCGAGGCCTAGGAAGTCACTAAACTGGACGAAATGCTCCAGAAGCAGTGGGCAGTGTTCGATACGGTTGTAAGCCGCGAGACACATAGGGTCGTCGCGACACAACGAGATATCGACACCGCCAACCGGCATCGGAGCCTTTCCCTTAGGCTTACGGGTAGATGTACGTGGTCGGGAGCTAGAATCAGGATGGCTAGGAGGAGTGGGTTCCCTATGAGTCTCAGGCTCGGGTATGAACTCGGTATCGGAATCGGTAGGAGTATGGAAAGAAGAGCGAGAGGCAAGTTCCTTGGGCATGGGCTTAGGCTTGGGCTTGGGTTGAGCACGGGGCTTTGCTTTCATCGTCCTCTTACGCTTAAGAGGAGGCGAAGACGAAGAGGGTTCGGTAGGCTTCGAACGGCGTTTCGGAGGAGGGGGGTCCGAGGGTGGCGAATCGACGGTCATAGGCGAAGGGCCAGAGGGAGTGATCGGGATACGTGTACGAGCCATAAGCGTGGCATGACACAAGAGATCGGAATGAAGCCCTAATCACAAACCCTAGAAATCGAAACAACTAGAAACCCTAGCCAAAATCAAGTGAAAAACCTAACCCTAAGCGCAGGAAATGAACCCTAGAACTAGGAGAGGGAGGAGAGATCACCTAGGGAGAGAGGGCGACGGTCGGCGATGATGGGTTTGGTCGGAAAACGGCCGGACACGACGGAGAGGGAGGAGGGAAGTCGAAAGGTCGGGGTTTTGAGCTGAGAGAGAGGAGTTGTCGATCGACTGAAATGAGAAATAGCTGACTAAATCGAGTTTAAGTCGGTCGCGAGCTCAAAGGACAAATCAGTCCCTGGCACAACTAGTCGGTCACAGTTCAAGCACTGACCGACTAGATCATGATCTAGTCGGTCGGTCAATGAGCTTGAACCGACTAGTTGTAAACAGTAACTGAAGGCAAATTTCCTGACAAGATTTAGTCGGTCTAAGCTCATTCACTGACCGACTAGAACTGAATCTAGTCGGTCGGCCAATGAACTTGGACCGACTAAGAGAGTTCAAAAATTGAAAATCTATGAAATTTGATTTCTCTCCTAATCACACTTCGACGAAACATCAAAAATACTCTCATTAATCATTATACTACCCCATTAAACATCGAAAATTTGAAATTTGACAATTAAGCACAAATCGAGCGAAAATTCCGAAAATTCAACAAAAATCCAGAAAATTTCAATACTTCAAGCATGAGCAAATATAATGAATTGAATAGCATGCAAGAATATTGAATAAATATGAATCCTATATCTCGGATTCACCCATAATCCCCAATTCTCGACGTAACCGCACAAAGGAGTCCTCCTTTAGGGGTTTCGTGAAAATATCGGCGATTTGCTTCTGGGTTTCAACGTACACTAATATGATGTCCTTTTTAGCAACATGATCATCTAAGAAATGGTGTCGGACATCTATGTGTTTCGAACGGGAATGGTGTATCGGGTTCTTGGAAAGACATATTGCACTTTGGTTGTCCACCATGATAGGGCAAGTATCACAGTTTATACCAAAGTCTTTAAGTGTGTGTCTCATCCAAAGAACTTGAGCATACGCGGCACTGGCGGCAATGTATTCCGCCTCGGTGGTTGAAAGTGATACGGAATTTTGCTTCTTGGAAAACCAAGAGACAAGGGAATTTCCTATAAAATGGCAAGTGCCACTAGTACTTTTCCTGTCGGATTTGCATCCCGCATAATCGGCATCACTATATGAGATTAACTCATACGTGCTAGATTTTGGATAAAGTAATCCAAAATCAAGTGTATAACTTAGATAACGGAAAATACGTTTTACCGCTACTAAGTGAGACTCCTTAGGTTGAGACTGATAACGAGCACATACGCATACGGCAAACATAATATCGGGCCTACTTGCGGTAAGATAAAGTAAACTACCTATCATACCTCGATATAGACGAATGTCTACATCCTTACCGCCCGTATCCTTATCAAGATGCGTAGTCGTGCTCATTGGAGCCTTCTTTCCGGAGGCATTCTCCATTTCAAATCGCTTTAGCAACTCCACCGTATACTTCGTTTGGTGGATGAAGATTGCATCGTCCATTTGGCGAATTTGGAGACCTAAGAAATATTTGAGCTCACCCATGTGGCTCATCTCAAATTGATCCTTCATCACATTAGAAAACTCTTCGCAAAGAGCAAAGTTAGTAGCACTGAAAATGATATCATCAACATATATTTGAACTAAAATTATATCATTATTCGAATACTTCACAAATAATGTGGAATCAACTTCTCCCATTTTAAAACCCAAATCCAAAAGAAAATTCTTTAAATGATCATACCAAGCTCGAGGAGCTTGTCTCAAACCGTAAAGTGCTTTCTTAAGTTTAAAAACATGATTTGGAAATTTTTCATTAATAAAACCCGGAGGTTGAGAAACGTAAACTTCCTCAACAACATCTCCATTTAAAAATGCACTTTTAACATCCATTTGAAATAATTTAAAATCCTTATGGCATGCAAAAGACAATAATAATCTAATTGATTCTAATCTAGCTACCGGAGCGAAGGATTCTTCGAAATCAATACCTTCCTCTTGACGGTAGCCTTGAGCAACTAACCGAGCTTTGTTCCGGACGACGACTTGGTTTTCGTCGGTTTTGTTCTTGAAGATCCACTTTGTCCCTATGACGGTGTGGTTCTTCGATGGCAATAGAACAAGCTCCCAAACTTCATTCCTCTCGAATTGAATGAGTTCCTCCTCCATGGCTAAGATCCAAGCGCTATCTTCGCATGCTTCATTAACATTCTTTGGCTCTATCGAGGAGGCAAAGGCATAATGAGCGAAGTAGTTCACTTACGATCTCGTCTTGACACTATCATGGATATTGCCAATGACTTGCTCATGAGGATGGTCACGAACGGTATGAAGCCGTTTGGGAATACCTTGATCACTAGGAACATTCTCAACAACTTCATTAGACGGGTTAGTCTCAATAGAATCAATAGAATCATTAGAGTTAGAATTACCAATTGAATCACATAAGACATCCATAGAGTCATCATCATTAGTAATTCTAGTTGGAACAAATCCTTCATTAAATGACACATGAAGCGATTCCTCGATCGTTGAGGTTCGTTTGTTGAATATCCGGTAGGCTTTGCTACGCAAAGAATATCCAACAAAAATCCCCTCATCGGATCTTGGATCGAATTTGTCCAAACTACCATACGTGTTCTTGATAAAACATTTTAAACCAAAAACACGAAAATGTTTAACTTGAGGCAACATACCAAACAACAATTCATAACAAGTTTGTTTAGTGCCGGGCCTCAAAAGTATTCTATTAAACACATAGCAAGCGGTATGTACCGCTTCCGCCCAAAATTGATGGCCAAGTTGGCTATCATCAAGCATAGTGCGAGCACACTTCACTAGCGTCCTATTCTTTCTCTCAACAACACCATTTTGAGGAGATGCGCGAGGGAATGAAAAGGTGTGTGTAATACCAACTTCATCACAAAATGTCTCAAAAGACTCATTCTCAAATTCACCTCCATGATCACTACGAATAGTGACAATGGTGGTTCCTAAGAGATTTTGTACTTTCTTAACAAAAATTGTGAAGTTTTCAAAAGCTTCATTTTTATTACACAATGAAAATACCCAAGTAAACCTAGAACAGTCATCAACGATGACAAGTCCATATCTAGCATTACCTAATGAAGCAACTCTAGTTGGCCCAAATAAATCTAGATGTAATAGCTCTAGAGGCCGCTTAGAAGAAATGCTTTTCTTAGGTTTAAATGAAGATTTTGGAAGCTTGCCTCGTTGACACGAGTCACAAAAGCTTTTCTTTTGAAAGACACGCTTAGGAAAGCCTCTAATAGAATTTAACTTGGAAAGCTTAAAAAGTGTTCCAAAGTTCACATGACCAAAACGTCGATGCCATAAGTGTTGTTCACTTGTGTTGGCAATAAGACATTGTTCATGTGATCTTGGAAGATCTAGGATATATATATATATCCTTATGGCATGTGCCGGAAAACAATAATTCATTATTATCTTTTCTTAAAATATGGCACATTCCTTTCGCAAAGTTAACTTTGTAACCTTTGTCACAAAGTTTACTTATTGAAATGAAATTGTGGTTTAATCCTTTAACAAGGTAAACATCACATATAATGGGTTTAGAAGGATTACCCACTTTACCAACACCTATGATGGTTCCGCTCTCGTTACCTCCAAATACGACGCGGTTTCCATTTGCAATGGGAACCACTCCGGAGAGCAATTGAGCGTCACCCGTCATGTGTTTTGAACACCCGCTATCGAGTATACAATTCCCCTTGGAGCTAAATTTAAATTTGTTTCTCCTTTTCTTTTTCTTTTCCTTGAGTACCTAAAGATAGAAAATTTCATATCATGGTACCCAAGGTCAATGGGTCCAAAAGATTAGACCTTTGGAAGCCAAGTCCAATTGGACTTAGACTTCCCCACATAATTTCTACTATGCACAACATCCGAAAAATAAGCATTCATGTAAACTTGTTTTTCATCCATGCTTGTGTCCTTTGGGCTCCAAATTGTGAATATTTTGGGAGCCCTCATCCTATTGGGTGCATGCATGCGTTGTTGGTTTCTACGTGATGCATGTCGTGGATAGGCATAAGGAACATGATGGAATGGTGCATGTGGATAATTATTCATACGATGATGTGGGTGAACATATGCATGTGGAGGAACACGTGCGTGAGGGTGTCTCACATAGTGTGCACGTGCCCGTGAACGTGTAGCATAGAAATCATCATATGTGTGAGTTGGTGGAGTAGGACGTGTGTTCCTACGTGGCATAGTATTGGTGTACATATAAGCATGCCCCTTCTTTGGAGGTCCACCCAAAGTGGGTTTCTTTCTGAAAGAGGGTGTGGACGAGGTGGAAGCACCATTGGTAGATGAACTACCAATAGAGTGTTTGCTACCACTCGTTGAGTCACCGGAAGTTGGCCTAACAAAAGTAGTGGCCGATTTGGATGAACTTCCCATCGTATACCCCAAGCCAATGTGGTGATTGGCCGGAAGTAAGTCACTTAAGATTTTATCCAAATGGTCCTTACCTTATTGAATTTATTAATTCGGCCTAATGTGTGCTCATATTTCTCGGTGAGAGAACGCATAGAAGCATCCAAAGTGGATACTTGCGATGTGAGCACATAAACACGAGATTTAAGATTCTCATTCTCAATACTCAAAGTCGAGTTTTGAGAAGTCAAATCCGTTATCTTGTGTTCCTCCGGATCTTCAATGCTAACATGTTCAAGTTGAGTCTTGAGATTAATAATCTCATTCTTCAACCCTTCAAGGGTGACATGACGAATCACATGTCACGCCCCGCTTCCCAAAAACGTGGAGGCGAAGCGTGAGAAGGTCCGCTCAGACTTGAAGCTACAAAGCTGCAAGTCCGATAAGCGTCAATCACTTTAAAACCGCAGGTCCTTGCAACGCGAAACGAAACAAAGATAATAATAACGAAAGAGACAAAAGAAACATCTCAGAATATCCGTAGCAATAAATCTCAACATCACAGAAAAGGCCACCAGGCTAAAAGAAAAGAGTCTAAAAGAGGCCGAGCATGGCCAACAAAAGTACAAAGTACAACAACAAAGTAATGGTGCAAGCACCGACATCTAACAGCAACCTAAAGCAAAAGCAACGCCAACAGTCTCTAAAACTGGTCTCCGGTGCACACGAACTCCTCGACGAACGTAGGCTCAGTGTCAGCAACTGCCTCGTCCGCTACAACTATCTCTGGCTCAGGGTCTAACATGTGACACCCAAAGAGAAAGGGGCACATGTCAGCAAGTCTGGAAGACTTGTGCAAGTGAAACTGAAAGTACAAGTAAAAGCAACCTAAAAGTTCTAGCATGATGCAATGACATGGCAGTTAAAGTAATGAGTGCAACAGGTAAGGTAAAGTAAAGTAAAGTACGAGCAGTGCATTTAAACATGGCATGGATGACAAGTATTACATGAATCATTCGCAAGACAAGTGCAAGACAAGTAAAGTAAGCACCTCGTGCACAGAGATTCCTTCTTTTGGCTAGAGGGCTGATCAAGCCACTCCTAAGCTCAAGTGACCGTTTATCCCTACCCCTCCACGTGTATCGGGCATTGGTTTTCAGCCAACACATGAGGCCCGCTT
This sequence comes from Scilla litardierei, assembly GCA_030789695.1. Classification (NCBI taxonomy): domain Eukaryota; kingdom Viridiplantae; phylum Streptophyta; class Magnoliopsida; order Asparagales; family Asparagaceae; genus Scilla; species Scilla litardierei. Next base: position 99,844,449 of record CM061135.1, on the reverse strand, counting down.
CTGGACCACGAGCCAGGAAGTGTTTTAAACAAGTATGGCCTAGGGGTGCACCTAGCCAGGAACACGGAAACACGGATTTGTACAAGTATTTTGTAGCGTGTGCTACGATGCAACAATCAATTTGGATGACATGTAAGATGCAATGCATGACAGTTAAAAGTACGTACAGTTTAAGGAAAGTAAACGTGACAGTTTAGTATGCATGAACAACAAGTTTAAAGGGTTGGATCTAGCTTCGTTGTCAAGCTAGATCAATTAGGTGACGGATCTAGTTTCGTTGTCAAACTAGATCAAGTAGGCGTCTAGCCAGCTATCATTTCACTGACTTGTCTCTTTTACGCTGAAAACAAGGAAGTGGCCTAAAAACATGGCCCTACACAAGAGTTGGCAAGTTTCACTTGCCTGCAAGCACGACGTCTGAGCACACCGTCCAATGAGTCCAAAATCACAATTATCCTACGTGCACAAGTCCACCGGCCTAAAGTCCATATTATTAATCTTGATTAGTGAATTTAAAACATTTAAAATACTTTGAAAATACCGATTTTAGTCTTGATTAGCATGCATTGGGTTGGGGGTCCTAGGGGTGCAAAACGTTACCTCAACACGACGCGAAAGCTACACCGGCGTCGGGTAGCGACACCGGGGGTTGGAATGATAGAACGCGCTCCAAGTCCTGATTCCAATATAGTTTCCTCGCTGGAAAGTTCAGAGCATCAACCCGGGCGACGATTCCAGATTCCAAAGCTCGCACGTGCGACGACGGCCTACGACGTGCGACGACGTCGTACGCGACGAATCCTCAAGGAGCAAGCACCTAGGTGGGGCCCACAACAGTCCTAGGGGCCTTTGGGGGACCCACAACAACTCTGGAGAACTTGGGGGGCCCACGGTGGCAAGCGGTGCGACGGGTGCGGGGTTGCGACGAATGGCCATCGGTCGTACAGCCTCGGTGCGGGGATCTCCGTCGGTCAGACACATGGAAACGGAAGTTGCAACGTTTGGGGTCGGTCGCTGCAGCGGGCGGGGGCTTGGTGCGGGGCTGTGCTTCGGTCGGGCGCTTGGGGCCGCTCGGTCACGGCGCTTGGTGGGCGTTGCAACGTTGCAATGTTGCAACGCGGGGCGATGCGGGCGAGAGCATCGGTCAGACACAGCGGGCGGGCCGGTCGGGCGCTTGGGCTGCAGCGGAGCGGGGGAACGGGCGATAGCGGAGCGGACGACCGGTCTAACCGAGAGTTTCTCTCGGTCGGGCACGGAGCAAAGCGGAGCGGCGGCTGTGCAAGCGGGCGAAGCGGATGAGCGGCGGGGGCTCTCGGTCTGAGCGGGGAAAACGGCCTCGTTTCTTCGGTCGTGCGGCAGCAGCTTGTCGCAACGTTGCGACGAATCGTCGCAACGTCCAATTTCAAGTTTGGAAGAGGCTAGGGCTAATTTCTTGCGAAAATAGGTCTTCCTAGGGGTTGCTTATATAGTATAGATGGGTTGACTTGGTCTAGGGCTAAATCTAATAGGATTAGAATATTAAAATAATTTAAAATTTGAATTCCAACTACTACAACTCACCCAAGGGTTTGACCTGGTCCAAATGAGCTGGAAATTGGCTCAAAAATTCTTTAAAACGTTTAAAACTTAAATAAATTTTATTTGGCCGAAAATAATTTATAAATTAATTATTAAAAATATTTTAAAGCTTGTTAAAAATATAAAAGTGGTCAAATAAACTCCAAAAATTATAAAATAAATATCGTGGTGATCGTGATGACGAATGTGAGCTAACTAAGAAGACGGAACTCAATTTTGACGTCGGACGACGAAACTAAAAATAGAAACGTCTCCCGTCAAGAGTGAGAATCGTCACGTCTCATCGAGTAAGTTTAAATTGTGGAAAAACGACTCGAGAAGTGTCGTTCCAAGATAGTGCCACTATTTAATACTCTCAGAGATGATCACAACGGCATATCACACAAAAGTGTTCGCAATCAAATAAAGTCTAAAATAAACACGTGCACGGCCAAAAGCACGTGCTCGAACAACGTACCGCGAAAAGTGGTCGTTACATCCTCCCCTCCTTAGAATAAAGTCCGTCCTCGGACTTTCTAATATAGCTAGTCACTCTAGTAACTACCCCAATCAAGCCACATTATAATTTAAACCAAGTATAGTCATTGCAAGTGCTTATATATGCACTAAGTAGTCAAACATTAATACCACCAACACGTATATACATTCACATACGTATACACTTATACCTATTATAGTCAGTCAATTTCATACATGTATTTAAATCATATATTTAAGCATACATCCCTTATATAACTACTACTTACCTAAACACAAACAATATTTCAGATACTCATATAAGGATAGTCTCACACATAGCCAATACAATCATTGCTCTACCTGTATGTAGCTACCTATGCACAAACATCAAGGGTATACTACCCTCTAATATTCCCTAGTATACATCCAACGCATCAACTCATGTAGTCACACCATACCATAATTAAATCAAGTTTCACTATATATATATATATTCACCACTACTATAGTTTCACAATATATAGTCATTCAAATACATGCAAATAGTTCATCATATATCCACATCACGTACGGTCCCATAACTGTATTTACGACATGCCACATATATCATAGTCATCAATACCTATAACTAAGCGCATACTTACCCGTGCATGGTGCACACCCATACACGCTAACATTTCATTTACGCATACCATTCACACCATTATATATAACTAGCACACCAACACACCTAGTTTAGCTAGTACACATATGTTCACACTAGCAAGTCCTTAGTAATTAACTATACCACAAGACCAACACCTATAACTATATACTGGCGTAGCGACCCACAATCATGTGCGTAACTCAACCAGGCACAAACACTTCTATCACTATACATACATCAAGCATTGCTATATTCAAACTACAAACATACATTCGATATACTTAGAGTATACCCACTCAAACTTGAGTGAGACTCAATACACATATTAGAATATTCTATATACGTAACACGACATTCATACATATACCAATACTACTCCCATATATATACATCTACCAATACAACCATATACATTCCATAAATCAATCACACTTAATATTTAGTCAGATAACACCCACATAGTTCAATCTAATTATATACCATAATAATAACATTACAGACATCAGCACCCACATATTTATAATACCCTCTCTAGTACAACATTCACCGTATAGTCACACATAAATAATGTATATATTCACACCATAGCCTACTACCTATAATTAGTATACTAACACATTCACACATACCTAATTAAGATGTGCAATAGTCGTGTATACCTCACAGTATGCACGCATGCAACATCCCGTAAAGCAAGCAATACCAATCAAAATTATACTCCTACTACCATATGTATATCACCTATATACTCAGGCAACAAAACATAACTACTTACGTCTAAACACAATACATACCCACATACGAGCACACACTCATACGTGCTAACATATACGTCACATAATAGGCCTACCCTCTTAACCATACGTACTCTTATTATTATCACTCATAGCTTTACCAATCATTTATTTCAACCATTATAAGTATCTCTAACTACATACACAACTTAGATATTTCAACGCTAACTCTAATACACAGGCATCCCTAGTATAGTATAGCTATCCACACAAAAATCTATAACTACTAACACACCACAACTTCATACTATCACGAGTAACTCCGAGTATATATATATACCACACAATAGGCAAGCATCAATATACTATGGGGGCACACTCATTCAAGCCCACGTACACAACTTAGGTACGTGCACTACGACTACCTCACAAGGTCCAAGGGTCTACTAACAATTAAGGGTTGACATAGACATTGACGGACCCTAAGGCCTAAGCAATAAAGAGAGGTCGAGAGCGTGACGAGGGAAGGATCGATAAGCACAAGTTCAGATAGGACAAATACAAGGAGACGGCTTGGTAGACGAAACATTGACTCAATGGTGATGCTTAGGTTGGGGGAAAAAGGGGGGTGTAGTGATGCTTACAAAGGATGGAGAAAAGAAAATAGGGTAAAAGGCACAAGCTAAAACACGCGAAATCTGAAAACTGTTGTTCTTCAAAATTAAAATCCTCGTCTGAAAAGAAATATTTGGGGATCGATAAAACGAGTTGTTCAAAATAAGTTTGAGTCGAATATTCATAATAAGAGAAAATGTTTTATTGGTTTATATAAAATCAATGTAAAAGGAAGTAAATTATTTACACGAATATTAAGGACATGGTTTAGAAAATTCTATCCGTTAGTGATTTAATACCATGTTGTCAAAAGTTTTTGAAAGTCAAAGATTGAAGTCAAGTAACTGAAGAATTTAAACTCATGTTAAATGCTTCAAAACTTTAGGCTATGGAAAATTTTAAAATGATCAATTTGAAACTGCTTTTAGAGAACCAGGGTTTGCCAAAAATAAAAAAAAACTGATTTATGCAAGGTTCTTAATATACGAGCACAACAAGTCTGGCACGGATATAAAAATAATTGGAATTCGATTTGGTTTAGAAATTTTTCTAAAAGCGTGTATGGTGAGCGGAAAGAAAATAATAGTAACTTAGCATAAGAATTATTAAGGTCGAATAGCAAATCTTTAAAATCAAATCAGGGAGGGTCTAAAGCAGGAAGAGGCTATGAAAATAATAATTTTGCAAAAATCTGAAGTATCGAAAACGACGAGCAAAGTCCAACTTGCTGAAAGCTGAAATTCCATGTGTCTTGAAAGTATATTAAAGTAAACATGACGTATCATTCGAATAACACAACTAAGAGGGAAAATTATAAATCGAATTGGGCAGGGCAAAAGTAAAACTAATATATGAAAGAACGACACATTTACATAGGTATGGAAAAATATAGGCTGGGAAAATACCATAAGCTAGTATTCAAATATTCCGACAAACGTTTTAAAAATTTAAATCAATGAAGGAGGATGGAATATAGGTATATTAAAATTTTGAACAAAATTAAACTTAGTGGAAGAGAAGATTGAAATATACTTCCAGAAGGTTCAAGTTTTGCAATGGCGATGTTTGAAAATTGACGACGATCGTCACGGGGCGATCTCGTGAATCGAGGCAAGGAAATTGGTCGGATGATCAAAACATTCATACGCCTAGGATATAAATCAGGAAAATCTACGGGGAACTCCTACGATCGACCAACTAAGAATTTAGAACTAAGCGCTAAGACTTTCTAAGGAGCTAGACGGTAATGAAATGCGTTCAGCTTGGTCCGAAATGGATGAACCCACACGAACGACCGAAGGAAAATCTAGAAGTCTAATATGGTCAGGGGTAGACAATAACCACTAAGGTAACTCCTACGACGATTAAATCAATTGCTGGCAGTGGGTCTAACTAACAAACAGAGGCCTCTATCTAACAAGCACAGACGTCTAACTGAGTCTTCTTATCACCTAGTGTCATAAGAAGCGACTAAACTCAGGGCTTCTGACTCGGATGTTGCAATTTATTTAATGGACATTCCGTTATTATCGTTGTTCCGTTAATTCGCAATTGCAAGGCTGGACCTACATGGGCCACCAACAAAACCTGTCACGCCCCGCTTCCCAAAAACGTGGAGGCGAAGCGTGAGAAGGTCCGCTCAGACTTGAAGCTACAAAGCTGCAAGTCCGATAAGCGTCAATCACTTTAAAACCGCAGGTCCTTGCAACGCGAAACGAAACAAAGATAATAATAACGAAAGAGACAAAAGAAACATCTCAGAATATCCGTAGCAATAAATCTCAACATCACAGAAAAGGTCACCAGGCTAAAAGAAAAGAGTCTAAAAGAGGCCGAGCATGGCCAACAAAAGTACAAAGTACAACAACAAAGTAATGGTGCAAGCACCGACATCTAACAGCAACCTAAAGCAAAAGCAACGCCAACAGTCTCTAAAACTGGTCTCCGGTGCACACGAACTCCTCGACGAACGTAGGCTCAGTGTCAGCAACTGCCTCGTCCGCTACAACTATCTCTGGCTCAGGGTCTAACATGTGACACCCAAAGAGAAAGGGGCACATGTCAGCAAGTCTGGAAGACTTGTGCAAGTGAAACTGAAAGTACAAGTAAAAGCAACCTAAAAGTTCTAGCATGATGCAATGACATGGCAGTTAAAGTAATGAGTGCAACAGGTAAGGTAAAGTAAAGTAAAGTACGAGCAGTGCATTTAAACATGGCATGGATGACAAGTATTACATGAATCATTCGCAAGACAAGTGTGCAAGACAAGTAAAGTAAGCACCTCGTGCACAGAGATTCCGTCTTTTGGCTAGAGGGCTGATCAAGCCACTCCTAAGCTCAAGTGACCGTTTATCCCTACCCCTCCACGTGTATCGGGCATTGGTTTTCAGCCAACACATGAGGCCCGCTTCTGGACCACGAGCCAGGAAGTGTTTTAAACAAGTATGGCCTAGGGGTGCACCTAGCCAGGAACACGGAAACACGGATTTGTACAAGTATTTTGTAGCGTGTGCTACGATGCAACAATCAATTTGGATGACATGTAAGATGCAATGCATGACAGTTAAAAGTACGTACAGTTTAAGGAAAGTAAACGTGACAGTTTAGTATGCATGAACAACAAGTTTAAAGGGTTGGATCTAGCTTCGTTGTCAAGCTAGATCAATTAGGTGACGGATCTAGTTTCGTTGTCAAACTAGATCAAGTAGGCGTCTAGCCAGCTATCATTTCACTGACTAGTCTCTTTTACGCTGAAAACAAGGAAGTGGCCTAAAAACATGGCCCTACACAAGAGTTGGCAAGTTTCACTTGCCTGCAAGCACGACGTCTGAGCACACCGTCCAATGAGTCCAAAATCACAATTATCCTACGTGCACAAGTCCACCGGCCTAAAGTCCATATTATTAATCTTGATTAGTGAATTTAAAACATTTAAAATACTTTGAAAATACCGATTTTAGTCTTGATTAGCATGCATTGGGTTGGGGGTCCTAGGGGTGCAAAACGTTACCTCAACACGACGCGAAAGCTACACCGGCGTCGGGTAGCGACACCGGGGGTTGGAATGATAGAACGCGCTCCAAGTCCTGATTCCAATATAGTTTCCTCGCTGGAAAGTTCAGAGCATCAACCCGGGCGACGATTCCAGATTCCAAAGCTCGCACGTGCGACGACGGCCTACGACGTGCGACGACGTCGTACGTGACGAATCCTCAAGGAGCAAGCACCTAGGTGGGGCCCACAACAGTCCTAGGGGCCTTTGGGGGACCCACAACAACTCTGGAGAACTTGGGGGGCCCACGGTGGCAAGCGGTGTGACGGGTGCGGGGTTGCGACGAATGGCCATCGGTCGTACAGCCTCGGTGCGGGGATCTCCGTCGGTCAGACACATGGAAACGGAAGTTGCAACGTTTGGGGTTGGTCGCTGCAGCGGGCGGGGGCTTGGTGCGGGGCTGTGCTTCGGTCGGGCGCTTGGGGCGGCTCGGTCACGGCGCTTGGCGGGCGTTGCAACGCGGGGCGATGCGGGCGAGAGCATCGGTCAGACACAGCGGGCGGGCCGGTCGGGCGCTTGGGCTGCAGCGGAGCGGGGGAACGGGCGATAGCGGAGCGGACGACCGGTCTGACCGAGAGTTTCTCTCGGTCGGGCACGGAGCAAAGCGGAGCGGCGGCTGTGCAAGCGGGCGAAGCGGATGAGCGGCGGGGGCTCTCGGTCTGAGCGGGGAAAACGGCCTCGTTTCTTCGGTCGTGCGGCAGCAGCTTGTCGCAACGTTGCGACGAATCGTCGCAACGTCCAATTTCAAGTTTGGAAGAGGCTAGGGCTACTTTCTTGCGAAAATAGGTCTTCCTAGGGGTTGCTTATATAGTATAGATGGGTTGACTTGGTCTAGGGCTAAATCTAATAGGATTAGAATATTAAAATAATTTAAAATTTGAATTCCAACTACTCCAACTCACCCAAGGGTTTGACCTGGTCCAAATGAGCTGGAAATTGGCTCAAAAATTCTTTAAAACGTTTAAAACTTAAATAAATTTTATTTGGCCGAAAATAATTTATAAATTAATTATTAAAAATATTTTAAAGCTTGTTAAAAATATAAAAGTGGTCAAATAAACTCCAAAAATTATAAAATAAATATCGTGGTGATCGTGATGACGAATGTGAGCTAACTAAGAAGACGGAACTCAATTTTGACGTCGGACGACGAAACTAAAAATAGAAACGTCTCCCGTCAAGAGTGAGAATCGTCACGTCTCATCGAGTAAGTTTAAATTGTGGAAAAACGACTCGAGAAGTGTCGTTCCAAGATAGTGCCACTATTTAATACTCTCAGAGACGATCACAACGGCATATCACACAAAAGTGTTCGCAATCAAATAAAGTCTAAAATAAACACGTGCACGGCCAAAAGCACGTGCTCGAACAACGTACCGCGAAAAGTGGTCGTTACAGCACATCTCCCCTAAGTTTTTCTGGACGCACGAACTACAAGAAGATAAACAGATCGACATTCAGCAAATCCAGTCTTACAACAACCTGGCAAATCTATTCACTAAAGCACTATCTCGATGTACCTTTAGAAAACTTGTAATAGGGATTGGGATGAGACAGTTGAGAGACTTACAAGTCTGAAGCTTGTACACAACAGGTGGAGTTAATGTTATGTTGTACGATTTTTCCCTTAGCTACTGGTTTTTCCCACTAGGTTTTCCATAGCCAAAAGTTTTAACAAGGCAAGCACATCAACTCTGGATCCAGAAGTATCCACCCCTGGTGATATCCACAGATCAGTGGAAGTTAAGGAGACTTGTGCTCTTTTTCCTTAGCTATTGGTTTTTCCCACTGAATTTTCCATGGCCAAAGGTTTTAATGAGGCAAGACCTTCTAACTTAGGATCCAAAAGTATCTATATCCTCGTGATCAGATAAGCTCTATGAATCCCGAAGCATCCATATACCAAGCTTACAATGATGGATGGATAATGGGAAGTGTTATGAATGAGCTTTAGTAGGCCCATGTAGAGCCCACTTGTGTTTAGGGTATCCACACATTATGTAACCTTTTTACTATAAATATAGGGCTACGTGTTCAGTAACCGTCGCCTTAGTAACAAATTTATGATTTTTATTCTTTTTTATTCTTTTTTGTTGAAGACAAATTTTTTTAAATTAACTTGTATCTGTTATGAATAGGGCCCATTGGGCCTATTGGGTATCCACCCACATGAGTACCCATTATGAATACTATATAAAGGAGGCTAGGGGTTTCCTAGCCTCAACCCTTCTCCAAATCTGTTTCTCGTTCAAAACACGTTATCAGCACGATCACGATCGTTGGAAAAGGCGGCGACGCACGAGGAAGGAGATCCATCAACCGCTCAGTCTAAGAAAATCGTAATCTTCTCAACGGGGAGCGAAAAGGGCATCCTTCACCAACCGTCGTCTAGATTCCCTCGTCGAATCTAGAGGTAAATATCAAAACTTTTTAGATCTAAACTTGCGTTTCACGTAGATCTGCATGTTTTAGGATCAAAAAGTTTAAAAACACGATAAAAATCACATTTTTATTTAGATTCGCATGTCTAAAAATAATAAAAATCAGTTTTTTAGATATCTAAATACTTGAAAAATCTGTTTTTACCCCCCAACCTTGGTCCATACCCCCGCACGCCCGAAGGGCTAAACGGCGGCGCTCTACGAGCGCCGCCGGCGGTAAAACGCCGCGGCCATCGGCCGCGGCCAACAGCCGCGGCCCTTGCTGCCGCGGCCTCAGGCCAGCGACCGCGGCTCGCAGTCGCGGCCAGCCGTCACGGCGACACGCCCTGCGGGCCCCCTTAGGGTTTTCCGGAAACCCTAGCCCTTAACGGGCCAATTTTTCGGGGGAGGCCCAATTAACCCTAATGGGTTGTTTTCATGGCCCAAAAAGCCTGAAAATTAGCTCATTTACACAAATAATTTTTCTTTTTTTTATTTTTGGCCCTAAAAGCCCAAAATAATTAAAGAAACTTTATAAAAAGGGTTAAAGCGGTAAACAAAACATTAAAAATATGGATCAAAGGTAAAAAGTTTTTCAAAAATAATTTTTAGCACGTCACACACTATTTAGATTATTTAATTAATCTTTACATGCATGTGATATGATTATCTGCGTGGTTGTATATTTTCCATATATTATCTGCGTGGATGTGCGATTTAGGCTATGTTTTTAGGGATCAGCCAGGTTTCCGACACCTTTAACTTCCTGCAATTTTTTCCTTTTTTGAGAGAAATTTGTAAGTGAGGATATAAATGTAAAAAGAAGACCGGCGGACACCAAAAAGGAGTTGAAGGCGTATGCACAAAGATGAAAGGGGCTTCTCTCTGAAGTTCTCGAGTTGTACTTATTCTTTCATTCAACTTTTTGATGTAATTTCAGACTGTCTTTTTCTTTTCGGTGTCGGCTGGCTGATCCACATAGTCCTAAGTTATTTTTTCATTGCTTATACATTAAATGAGTGGATGTTAACTATTTTCATGCTATGTTAATGTTACAAAGAAACTGCTAAAAAGCATGCTAAAATCACTTTGATATAGTTTAACGCCTATAGCTAGACTATATATCTGCGATGAGATTATTTAAATGCCTGCAGCATATAAATAACATGTGTATACATCATACTTGTTTCAATTCAGTGTAATTGAGCATAATCTTTAGTTTACAAGCTTTACATTATATGTATGATGGGCTCATGATATGACGATATTTATGACAATAAGACAATCATGATTTCAAAAAGTTTAACATCATATCCACTTTGACAAAATGAACCTGAAGTTCAAAATCAAATCAAAAGCCAACACCTTTTCCCCTAATAAAATAAATATCAACAAAAACGATGGCTCATGCGAAAACCATTTATGCGATCTTTTCAGAGATGCGCATTTTTGCGGTAAATATTGACACCAGCAGTTGTCATAACACCGCTAAACTCTTTTAGAGTCGTCTCACTTTACAATGTATGATTTCTGAATCTACCCCTTACTTTTAAGTGTACGCCCGAAGTCGTGCCTTAATAGATAAGTGAGAAATTATAAATTTCGTAGCCACGTATTTGTTTTCCCCTCTGAGCATGATAAACTATCCACATAAAATTTGAACGACTCAAGTAAATGGCCTGAAGCTATACTCGAGTATTCAAATAAACTTTTTAAAAAAGTCTCTTATTAATTAGAAAAGTGGAAGTATAAATAATTTGCTCAAACCCCTGCTTATGTCTCCTTAGCAAGACCAATTTTCATTGTCCTTTATAAATAAGGAATATTGAAATCAGGGGAAGTTCAGGATCAAACATGACCTGAAATAAAAATAAGGAAAACTTAAAACAGGGGAAGTCTTGAATTAAATGGGAAAGAGAAGATATGATATACCTCGGCATGGAGTAAGCAATGGCAAGCCAATATCAGACCAGAAGTTCTGATAAGAGCCATAATGTTTTTGCAAACATGAATGTGCATTAACTTATGCCATATAAAAATACATACATATCTAGTCAAAACGACGAAAGTCTAATTGACCTTATGTATATTTAACTACTCCCCGAGAACAAATAAACTTTGAAATCAAATTTAATCTGTTGTCATAACATAAGTCTTAATGAGCATGATTATAGTTGTATGTTTTCAAGAGCACACATCACACTATGTCACTTGTTGACTTAACAAAATCATCAGTATTATTCTCTTGTAGTTTTAAATACATTTTATTTTACTGCGAATGATTTGCTATCTTGTATACCCCTAAAAATAAAATGAGGATGCCATATACTTTCTGAAACTTATACAGTTTCAAAGGATATTCGTCAAAACGAAATCCCTAATGACTCAAAAAATAAATGAAACCTGAAGCTTTGTCCCACAATGATCCGCACAATAGTCAATGTGAAGATGTAATTCTTCACAGTTTGAACACAGTTCAACTATTACCAGACAAAATTAACTTGAGCATTTTAATGGACTTTTCAAAAGTCCCACATAAATTCAAAAAGAGGAATTATTTTGGAACACCAGAAGTGTCCAGAATCGACCAACTTTGGATCGATATCACCCTGAAGTGATGATGCAAGACATCATCAACCAGACGAACCCGAAGATTCTTCAAAAAGGGTGAAACTTTCATTGTCCTATTCAAAAGGGAAAAATGATAATGAGATCATCTCCATTCACATAGAAATTGACTCTCCCCACTTCCTCAAATGAATTTAAGATGATATACTATCATCATTAAAGATAATGAAGACCTTTAGGTCTCTTGAGAGTATTTAAGGGATATAAATAGGCTTTGTCCACTCCCTTAAAATGACTGATGATGTACCTTTTTTGTGTACTCATCAATATATATCCTCTAAATGGTCATTATCCAACCACATTTTTTTTAAATAGTGGTAACTTTGGATAAAAATGGGAAATCATAAATAAGTAGCAACAGTGGTTGCGTACGCTCAGCTAAACACACCATTAGAATCCTTTTATATGAGTCTGATCAACTCCATATAAACATTTTCTAAGAATGGGTTTAGAGCACATCTTAAAGATGGTACGTCTGCAACGCTGTGTATGTGTTCCTGAAGCAACACTACATAAACTGTCACGATGCCACAAAGAGAACACATTCATCAGGACTAACCAACTTTGATGAATAGATTCCAAAATCTCGTATGAGTAAGGCATTTACACACGTCTTATAGATTGTGTGTTGATGGTAATTGTTACGCCTATTTGACTGAGGCCCGAAAGACCCAAGCCCAGAGACCCAACCGCCGGTCAAGAGCCCATCTGCGCACTCAGGCCCACTTGATAAGGCCCTATGGGGGACCCCCCCACATGTCGATCCGACCCGGCCCCGGTAACACGCCGGTCACTCGCCCACTCCTGCGATAACCGCCCCCCTCAATCCCGCTACCACTTAATGGCAGTTATAGGGAGGTGCTGGCATGGCGCAGGGAGCGGCGACGGGGGGGCACGATTGAGGGCGGACGAGCGACGTGGGTCGGGGACAATCACGGCGGAGGTCTATAAAGGGGCTAGGAGGACGACAGGACAAGGGACCGCCTCTCAGGTATCTAGAACCGAAGGTACTCCATCAACGACCTAGTTTCCCCATTTCATTTCCTTCATCCCCCGCTCGCGCCGTGAGACGCCGTTCCGATCTCCTCACGAGTCGAACCGTCTCCGCCGGGCCTCCTCTTTCAGATCTCTGTCTGACTTAGGCATCGGAGGGGATTTGGCCGGAACCAAGGTCCGGCCCCCTGACGAGTGTTCTCGTCTACGCAGGAGGGCATCAGATCCACGGGCCGAGGCTTCCCCTCCGCCCCTCGCCGACCACGCAACCAGCTGGACGATTGAGGCTTCTCCTCGTCGTCCGACCGCCGAGGCCGAGTGCAACCAACCGAGGCCGAGCGTCTCGACCCGGGCCGAGGCTACCCCTCGCCCTACCAACGGCCGAGGACCCCGATTCAATCCAGTCGACGCGCTCCACATCGTCTGCTGGTCCGACTCGAGCCTCAACTGCACCAACTCGATTCGCCCGAGGGACCCAAACGGGCCCCTTGACCACGTTGACCGGGTTATCCACGGTCAACGCTTTGTAGTGAGAAAACACTCTGAAACATCTGGCGCCGTCTGTGGGAACTGAAAACCATCCCACGAAGAAGCAAACCACACCAGCAATGGCACGAGCCAGCAATGGAAGGAAGCGCATGCCCCCCATCCCGGAGGAGGGGAATGGCGCATCCAACGGCAACCCCGAAGACACGACCGTCGGCGATCACCCCGCCCCCTCAACCGAAGAGACCGGCGGCTCAGGACTGGCCACACAGGGACAGCTCCGCGCCCTGGCTCAGGAGACCAACGCGAGCCTCCAGATGTTGGTCGCGACGGTACAGCAGCTCGTCGGCCCTGCGCCTTCCAATGGAGGCACGTTGGGCGATATCCATCGATGGGCGGGGGGTCCCCCGCTCTTGCGGTCCGCTGTGGTCGACGACCACGGGACCCAAAAACCGAACATGGATCGTCGGTTCACGCTGTCCGGCTCCCGTCAGGCGAGATCACACGCCTCCTCCCCTTATCGTGAAAGGAGCCGAAGAGAAACCGAAGGGACGGAGGGCGAATCGATGACTGCATCATCTCGTCGGTCACGGTCGTCCCGCCGCAGGAGAAGCGAACGACACCATTCGAGAGATCGATCACGGCGGAGCAAGAGCTCCCGCCGGAGGAGCCGGGAGCGCCGGGTCAGCCCGACCCCCAGCGTGGCGAGGGCCGTGAAGCCAGCCCCGCCGGCGCATGTGCACCCTCCACCACCGAACGAGCCAGAGGCAGGCGACTGTCGAATCCCCGGGGGCATCCACGGAGACCGGTGCCCCCTGTCGCGGAGAATAACCGACGCACGGGTCCCCTCTCGATTCAGGATCCCGGCGCTGGGGAAGTACGACGGGTAGGGGACCCAGGAAACCACGTGATGGACTACGAGGGGGACATGTCCTTCCAAGGAGCTGACGATGACCTGCTCTGCCGAGGCTTCTATTCTACTCTCAGGGGAGCAGCAAGGACCTGGTACCGCAGCTTGCCCAGCCGCTCCATCGACAGCTTTGAGGAACTCACCCAGTTGTTCTGCAAACAGTTCATGGCGGGGAGGCAGATCAAGCCTGATGCTGAACATCTGTTCAACATAGTGCAAGGCCCGGCCGAGCCGCTCCGGTAGTTCATGCGCCGCTTCAATGCGGAGAGGCTGAACGTGAACATCCCTCCTGACTTGGTGGTCCAAACGGCCCTTAAGAAAGGGCTTCGCCACAGAGGCCTCAAGAAGTCCCTGCACAACGATCCCCCGAAGGACCTCCCCGGGATCATGGCGAGGGCCGAGCGCTTCATGTTGACCGAGGAGGCCTTGGCCGTGGATGCAGGAAAAGCCATTCGAGGGACCAAGCGCGACGACAGCGGACGAGGCAGCCCCGAAGGATACCGAACCGAGAAGAGGCCTAGAAACAGGCAGTGCGGAGAAGGTACGAGAGACGCCACCCCAGACGCCGTCCTCGCCCAAGTGCAGAAGGAAGAACGCGCCGATCGCCCCCCACCGAGGGCAAAAAGAGGTGGGAAGAATAAGGAGAAATACTGCAAGTACCACAAGGCCGACGGCCACGATACTGAAGACTGCTGGCACTTGAAGAAGGACATTGAGAAGCTGATGAGTCGGGGGCACGCCAGGAGCTTAGCCGACGAGCCGGCCCATGGGGAAGGGACCTCCATGCAGCCGGACAAGGGGAAGAAGATCAACACCGTCCAAGGACCCCTCCGCATCATAGAGTGAGCGGGCGAGCTCTCTCCCCCAGTCGTAGCTTGGTCCGAGGGGATTATCTAGGTTTACACCCCTCTGTCTAGCTTTATTCCCTATTTCCTTTCCTCCAAATGTACCAGTCCGACAGGACTCTTAAGAGTACAATTGCATTCCCTTTTTGTCTTTTCTTAAATCCTCGACGGAATTGACATTCCACTAATAGTGCAAAAGAATGAAGACCGCCGCCTCACTGGAGGAGGAAGAGGAGCTTTGCCCTCGCCGACCGACTCCTGCGCTCATAAGTCTGGGGACAGTTCCCCCAGCAGGCACGGACGCCGACCGGTCCTAAGCCGAGGAGCTTTGCCCTCGCCGACCGACTCCTGCGCTCATAAGTCTGGGGGCAGTTCCCCCAGCAGGCACGGACGCCGACCGGTCCTAAGCCGAGGAGCTTTGCCCTCGCCGACCGACTCCTGCGCTCATAAGTCTGGGGGCAGTTCCCCCAGCAGGCACGGACGCCGACCGGTCCTAAGCCGAGGAGCTTTTTCCCTCGCCGACCGACTCCTGCACTCGTAGGTCTGGGGGGAATTCCCCCGGCCAGCGCGGACGCCGACCGGTCCTAAGTCGAGGGACTTTGCCATCGTCGACCGACTCCTGCGCTCATAAGTCTGGGGGCAGTTCCCCCAGCAGCCGCGGACGCCGACCGGTCCTAAGCCGAGGAGCTTTCCCCTCGCCGACCGACTCCTGCGCCCATAAGTCTGGGGGCAATTCCCCCAGCCAGCGCAAACGTCATCCAGTCCTAGGCCAAGAACAAGGCAGCAACGGGAAGTACACGAGAAGTCCGAGTAAGTCAATTTCGTTTATAACAGTTAACCAGGGTACAAAAATGTGTCTTATTTACAGGGAATCAAGGTGAAGAAACCTCTCTACAAACAATCCACTCACGACGAATGACAAAGTTCGTCACCTACAGAAGCTAGGTCGACACCGACAGAGCAAAATTGGTTGACAAAAGACCCAAAGTAGTTAGCCCAAGCTAGCAGCCATGCAACCAGCAATTATTGGCCCCGGAGCCGGTAGCGAAGCCGAAGGAGATAGCGGGGCCAGGGATCCATTTCAAGTGGACTGGCCCAAAGCGAAGCGGATGCTAAAAAATTTGAGGATAAGGCCGGGAGGGACGGCTTAGGGAGCCCGGGCTCGGGAGGACACATCCTCGGGCACTTCGCCCTGCTCGGAGCGAGGGGGATCGACCGGCGGAGGGGCTTGCCAAACACGCTCCGCACATTCCCGGAAGGAAGACTGGACGACTTCGACGATCCGGGGGGCGATGAGGTCTTCATACGCACCGAAGGCCTCCCTGAGAACCTCGAAGATCCTCTTCCCCAGGGTCTCGACGACGCCCCTCTCCACCTCCTCTGCAAACCGCGTCACCTGGCGCCGATCCGACAGTTCCCTCTGAAGCTCCTCCCTCTCCAGGCGGAACGACTCCGCCGCTTCCTCAGCCGACTGACGGACGTCCTCCAGCTTTCCCTGGAGGTCACCCACTCGTCCCTCCAACTCGGCCACACGGAGCTTGAGACACCGAGACTCCATCTGGGCCTCCATCATAGCCACCTCCGCCGCCCCGGCCCGCTCCTGGGCCCTCATGGAGGACTCCTCCAGCTCCCTCAAGCGGACGGCTCGACACTGCAACTCCACAGCGAGCGTTGAACCCTGGAAAGACGAGACATGGGCTAAGAAGAGGATAAAAGGAAGGAGAGGATAGCAAGATAACCGAACCTGTTGAAGGATCCAGACCAAGGAATCCGACATCTTGTCGGCAGGGATCTTCTTGAGGAGGCTGCGGTCCCAGGGAGGGACGGAGACCTCGGCAACCTGCTGGGCCAAGGCTCGGTCGACAAACATCGAACTCCCAGGGACGACAAGGGAAGCCATATTGCTCGCCAACAAGGCCCCGATCCCCGGTGATACGGGTGAGGACGCTGCGAGGGGGGTGGTCGACAAGGCTACCGAAGGATCCCCGGTGGTCGCCACAGGAAGCGCGGAACCCGCCGGACTGGAGGGATCCGCGTCCTCCTTCCTCTTCTTTCCTCTGTGGGGCTCCGAAGGCGCCGGAGGGGAGCGCTTCTGCCTCGCACCATCCCCACCCTCGGGAACCTGAGGGGGCATGCCAAGGGCAGGAGGGACTGCACTGGACCCGTCATTATCCCCTGCCTCATGGGCTGACGGGGCGGGTCCGGCCCTTGTGACCCCCCCGGGAAGGGGATCGCCAGAAGAAGAGGCGGGAGGCGCGGCCACCACCTTACCCACGGAAGGCTCGGCTCGGCGCACTTCCTCCTCAACGGTACGCCGAGGCGCCCTTCCAGAGGTACTACCTCGGCTCCGAGCAGCTCCACGGCGGATCAGTTCATCGACGTCACGGACGAACTCGCGGCCAGCCATCCGTGCAAGGGAAACCAAAATCAGGATGAGTCACAGGGCGATTCAAGACTGAAAAGGCGACCTACCCGGAGACCACAAGGCGGCCTTCAGGAGTAGGTCGTCCAACAAGGACCAGATGGACTTCGACTCCAAGGGGAGGGTCGACAGCAGCGCGGCGGCTGCCCGGTCGACGTCTGAGAGAGCTAGCGGCGGGCGAGGCTGGACAGACCCGCCCCAACTTGTCAAAATCTGGGCATCCCCCAGGAAGACCACAAAGACGTAATCCGAACTCCAATCCCCCGACCAGCGGGGCAGCCCGATCAGGCATTCCCTCCTCGAGCGGGCCCGGAGCTGCAGCCATGACCCCGGGCCGACCGTCTGGATCTGGTAAAAATGGAAGAGAAGGGGGAGAGACGGCTCCAGGCCACGGGTACAGCCGAGCGTGGCGAAGCCCGTCAGTACCACAATCGAGCAAGGGGTGAACTGGCAAAGCGGCACCATGAGATATTCCATGACCTGGATAAGGAAGGGATTGAGTGGGAAACGAAGACCCAGGCGAAACATTTCGACGTAGATGCCGACTTCATTGCTCCTCGGAAGGCAAATCCGCTCGTCGACGAATGGAACTCGGACATCGTACGGGAAGCAGAGATACCTTTCCCGGATCTCCGTGACCGCCGAAGGAACAGTCCTCGACGGCGTACGGAGGACAACCGGGGGCACGTTAAGACGCACGGCAGCCGACGCCACATCAGCACAGGCGTAGTCTGGGAATAGCTTCCCCTTCCCCTTATCTCGGAGGGGACGACTCCCGGAGGAGGAACCTGATCCCACTAGCCGAGGCCTGACCCGCCTGGACTCTGGAGAATCCCTCCCCCCTCGACCAGAACCGCCTATCCTAAGAGCAGCCATAATACGAGAGTGAAAAAGGAATTACCTTTTAACTAGTTTGGGGAGACGAGGAAGCGAGGGCGACGGGAAACTCCGAGTTGTGGAAAACTTAGAACAATGGGAAGAGCAAGAAAGAAGTGGAGATCAACGCAGCTGGGGATCTTATATACCGGACACAGGGACGAATTCGAAACGCCTGACAAGAATGCGTGGCAGGACTCGAAGAACCGGCGGCGTTTCGAAATCGGCGCCAAGGGAAGTCCAATCGATCCGCCTCATCATGACCTACATTTATGACCACGCCTCGATTAAAGCGCCACTCGGAATCCCAGGAGGCACAGCGGTCGAACCGAGCAAGCCAAGGCCGATCGACCCCACCGAGGGCGGCTCACGAACCCCTCGGCTTCTCAACTTAAGACGACCCCACGAGCAATGGGGATAAGCTCGCAGCTACACGTGGCAGCATAAGAGGACCGACGACGCTTCGGAGCCCGTGTCTTAAAAGTATCGAACGGACCAACTCATGATGACGACTAATAAATGAGTCGGCATCGACTGACGAGCCTACCAAGGTCGGCGGAAGTCACATCGGCCGAGCCGAACCGGCCAAAGCCGACCGACCCGACCGATGGGGGCAATTGTTACGCCTATTTGACTGAGGCCCGAAAGACCCAAGCCCAGAGACCCAACCGCCGGTCAAGAGCCCATCTGCGCACTCAGGCCCACTCGATAAGGCCCTATGGGGGACCCCCCCCACATGTCGATCCGACCCGGCCCCGGTAACACGCCGGTCACTCGCCCACTCCTGCGATAACCGCCCCCTCGATCCCGCTACCACTTAATGGCAGTTATAGGGAGGTGCTGGCATGGCACAGGGAGCGGCGACGGTGGGGCGGATTGAGGGGGCACGATTGAGGGCGGACGAGCGACGTGGGTCGGGGACAATCACGGCGGAGGTCTATAAAGGGGCTAGGAGGACGACAGGACAAGGGACCGCCTCTCAGGTATCTAGAACCGAAGGTACTCCATCAACGACCTAGTTTCCCCATTTCATTTCCTTCCTCCCCCGCTCGCGCCGTGAGACGCCGTTCCGATCTCCTCACGAGTCGAACCGTCTCCGCCGGGCCTCCTCTTTCAGATCTCTGTCTGACTTAGGCATCGGAGGGGATTTGGCCGGAACCAAGTTCCGGCCCCCTGACGAGTGTTCTCGTCTACGCAGGAGGGCATCAGATCCACGGGCCGAGGCTTCCTCTCCGCCCCTCGCCGACCACGCAACCAGCTGGACGATTGAGGCTTCCCCTTGTCGTCCGACCGCCGAGGCCGAGTGCAACCGACCGAGGCCGAGCGTCTCGACCCGGGCCGAGGCTACCCCTCGCCCTACCAACGGCCGAGGACCCCGATTCAATCCAGTCGACGCGCTCCACGTCGTCTGCTGGTCCGACTCGAGCCTCAACTGCACCAACTCGATTCGCCCGAGGGACCCAAACGGGCCCCTTGACCACGTTTACCGGGTTATCCACGGTCAACGCTTTGTAGTGAGAAAACACTCTGAAACAGTAATAAAGGATCCTGAAGATCCTTCAATTCCCTATTTGGTTCAAATCATCTATGAGCCTGAAGCTCAAATTGACCATTTAAAAAGTAAATACATATGATCTGATTATAATCAGACTGACAATTTAAATATTGTCAAAACTTTCACATCCCTGCTACTAAAAATCCAGCTAGGATTGACATACCAAATATAATGGATGCAATCCACCAGTAGCAGAAGTGGATGTCCTTAAGAGATGAGAGGACATACCACTAGGCTCCAAAGAGAGAAATCTACTCCTGGAGACCGAAAAAGCAATACCACCACAGGAAAGTGAGCTCAAATCCAGAACCTTATTGCAACTTGGTTGCTAAGGACCAATGCTGGATCTGTCCATATTCTTTACCCGTCCCAGAACCTTCACTTCTTTAAACGCGTCGTGAAGGAGACACCTCTGGGAGAAATCAAATGATTATAGTACGTACGGGGTGAGTTTTGGGCAAGAAAGAACACATTTTGTCGACAAATTTTCTCATATTTCACTTTGCCAGTTAATATCGATTCCACAACTCTGCTTTGCCTGAAGCAAAGATAAAGATTTGGCCAAATTATAATAATGTGGAATGATGCAATAATAAGGTGAGCTGGACTCATTTATGAAATATGAGGTGTATGGACCTGAAGTCCTGATATCAAAAATGATATCAAATCCTGTGGGATAACTGAGTATTGAATGAGAATTAAAAATAAAATCGTTAGCTATAAGCATTTTAATTTGCTATAGCTTTAGAGGTATAAATCGCTCAAACCAGGGAGTAATCAAGTAAGATGAGCTGAACTCACTTACAAGATGAATCAGATGTATCGACTGGTTTATGTCAAGGCGTAACCCAACGAATGGCAAAAAGAGGGAATTTTTGGTTGATGTTGCTATTGGATGTGACAACATTACCGATATAAAATTTCTTCAACTGCATATATAAATTTTTTCTTTACTTTCCTTTCTTTTTGGGACACATATTAATAATATGATTAAAGGAAAGACAGCCTAGACAAAGATCCTTAAAGGACTCATACAAAAAGGTTGTTGTTTGCACCTCTTAAAAACAGTATTGTTCTTAAGATAGCAGATTAAAAGAATTGAGATTATTTTAATAACTCAAAATATTATCGGATCTCCTGAAGAGAAAATACCGAAATATCTGTTAAAGCCTATCTATCAGATATGATATGATATGAAAGACCTAGCTAGGCATAAATTCTTGGCTTACAGAATCCAATCATCCTGAAGATGAACAATCATCCCGAAGACGAACTATCATCCTGAAGATGACATTAATCATCCTGAAGATGAACTATCATCCTGAAGATGACATTAATCATCCTGAATATGAACTATCATCCTAAAGATGACATTAATTAATCATCCCGAAGATGAAAACTTCATACAATGACGATTGATGAAGAAACATTAAAATCATTCTCCACTAATACACCTATTTGGTTGTATGGATATAAATTAAAAGACCCCTTTCCGTTAGCTGGAAGAAGGGAAGAATATATATGGTCCAGAAGTACCTTAAGTGTCTTTGAAACACTCTTTTACCTGGCCAACTGCATGCGTCTCTTTTGAGCATTAGCAGTATAACTATTAGCCAGGTACAGTGCAGCGCCTGCAGCGCGCCACTGGACCAGAGATATGTAGCTTCTGCGCTATCTCCAAGGGTCGAGGAAAAATCCTCCATGTTAAATATATTTGCATATGCAGGTTACAGATCATCGCGATGAATGGCATAAAAGGGACGTCCACCTCCTGAAGATCTACACAGAATCCTTCCAAGTCTACATCCTTCCACCATCCCGAGAAGCTCATCACCCAAGGAGCAGTTCAAGAACATACAAAGCCAGGTCCTGAAGTACCTCGCAGACAATGACGATTGAGACGTGGAGCTGTCTACCAAGGTTGCTAGCGCTCCTTTAGTTTCAGCTAATGCCTTATATGAGTGAAACTTGTATAAATGAGTGATGCTTGTACTTTACTTTTGCTTTCGGAATGCTGCAGATGAGATGGATGTATAGACACATAAGAGATAAATGTATAGATATATAGGAGATCTGCAAGCCTGAAGCTGTTGGATCCTGTGGATGGCAAACAACACTAGAAGGGGGGGTTGAATAGTGTTGTATAAAGATAAAACTTTTTCGTTCTTTAATCAATCAACACAAAAACAAATCCTTCTAATGTTGCCTAAGAAACCAAGTAGAGCGATCTACGCTTGGTTCTTAATCAACAATATAATTTAAAGTGCACAGCGAAAATTCACAGCAGGTAGTCGACTCCTTATGAGCAGTAGTCGACTCCCAGAGTATAAGTTAGAGCAAATAAAATTACAGATGCAAATCTCAGCGTATAGAAATAGGATTGATATAAGCTGAAGATAGAATAAATGCAAAGATAATCAAACACAGAAAATGCAAGCGCAAAGACAAGGATTTTTATCCTGGTTCCCCGCAACCCGGGTACGTCCAGTCCCCGACCAATCCGGTACGAGATTTCCACTATCTGCCTTGGCAAATACAAGCACCTAACTTCACTCGTTAGGATTTCCAACGACCTAGCCTTGACCAGGATTTCCGAACACAACGCCTAGACTTGTCTAGGGTTATACCCTTGCCTCACAAACCGAGGACTTTCCAAATGGCAACAACTAGACTTGTCTAGTGTTCCAACAAATAGCACAATGAGAAATTTGTCCAATACTCTACAACAAGTGATAGAGATTGGAAATACACCCGATTCTATAGCCAATCAAAAGATAGACAATTGTGTAGTGGCTCAATAGAATAATAGTCTAGATCACACAAAGATACGAGATAAGTTCTTTGTGATCTAGAGCTTTTTTTAAAAATCCTTCAAATAGAATTTAAAGAGAAATAACAGAGAGGATTTTGAAAACCAACTTAGCCAATAAAAATAATAATATGATCTTCAAAAGAATTGGAAAAATATTGCAAGATCAAAAACTGAAATTAAAATTGGCTAGAGAAGAAATGAGAGAGCTTTGATTCACGAGAGCTTTTGCAAATTTTGATTTTCAATAATCTTGTATTTTTCACAAAATAATTAAGCTCTATTTATAGGGAAAAACTGGGATTTGAAATTTGAATTTCGTTTGACTTTTGTCCCAAAAATTTCGGAGTAAATCACTCAAAAGAATTTAAAATTCAAATTCAAAACGTTTGAAAATTTCCAGCAGGTAGTCGACTCCCTATATAGGTAGTCGACTCCCAGAGGAGTCTAGGAAATTTTCATCTCTGAGAAGTAGTCGACTCCCTACTTTTGGTAGTCGACTCCCAGAGGAGTTTTTCCTGTTGTTCTAGTCAAAAAGTGTAGTTAACTCCAGGGTGCGTGGAGTTTCACTACTATAATTGAAGTGACTAGAAAAAGCTCTTTAAAAACCATTTTTGAAGATAGTTAAAAACATTTGTTTTGAAATCATTTGTGTGTGTGTGTGTTGTCTACTTGATATGGCTTTGACAAATATCCTAAAAGACACGACACACTCACACTAGACTCTGAACATGTCTTCGGTAGTTTAGTCAACTTGATGAAGTGAGGATGAGCTTCTCTTTGAGCTTCTTGCTTTGTTTGAGCTTGACCTTCATCACTTGAGTTTAGCCATGTTCGTCTTTGTCGTGGAGCGTTGATGCGTGCTTCTTGGAGTATTAGTAGAGCTTCACGAAATCTGTATACTTAAAGTGTAGTGTAGTTAGTACACTAAGCATTCATTTGGTGTGCTCATCATCAAAATTACGTAGGGGTGGAATTCAATTTCCATCACTCTCCCCCTTTTTGATGATGACACCCAAATGCAAAATTTGAAGGAATACATGAATATGAATAAAATTTTCAAGTATACTTACTCCCCCTGCTTTGATGCGGTTCTCCCCCTGCATCGAAGCTATTTCACATATTCACATTTTTGCATTATAACATTTTTCTCCCCCTTGTCATCAACAAAAAAATAAAATAAAACAGTAATTTCTATGGATCAATAAGAGGAATTCAATTCCATATGCCTGCAATGAAGATGTTAGTTCATAGAACAACTAAGTTTAGCATAGCATATAGCTTCATAGAAGCTAGCATCACACAATAAGAGTTATTACAAACCATAGTTTAAGAGAACATTGTTTTTGAAACGAAAACCATTGTTTTTGAAGTAGAAGTGCATGAAACTAAGGGTGACCGCTGTTCTTTTTCAGTTCCTTGATCTCTTCAAGGATCATAACAAGCGTTTCCTCAGTCATCTTCTTGCTTTGCACTACGATTTCCTTGAGGTCATCCACCTTTTGGTTGAGATCTTCAAATCCTTTCTCCTGTGAGATCTTCAATTTTCCAATCTTTTTCAGGAGCATCTCCTGAAGTTCAAGAATGTAAGAAGGAACTTCTTCTTCTTCCTCGTCGCTTCCTTTTTCTTCTTCTTCACTTTCTTCATCAGAATCTGCAATTACAACCTTCTTACCTCGCCTTGAGGATGATGATCCTCCTTCGGTAGCGATTTGCTCTTCAGGGACGTTCTCATCAAGGTCATGATGGAGATTCATTCTCCCAAGAGCATGAACATCAAAAACACGAGCAGGTTCTAGAATGGTTGTTTCATGATCCAAAGGCACGTTAAAGCTAATGAATAGAATGGTCAGATAGTGCCCATGAGAAAGTGTGGAGGAAGGTCTGTCAGATGAAGCTGAAAGTAGGATGGAATCCATGATGACTTTAGCCCAATTCACACGAATGTTACCAAGAATGGCATAGATGCATTTAGCTTGTTTTTCAGAAAGGATAGCATGACTTCCAGATTTTTGAGTAATGTTATACGACAGAATATTAGCTAAGATTCTCGCCGGATAGCGAAGATGGCTACAAGGAAGTTTGGTCTGAAAGTGTTTACCAGGCAGATACATTCTCTCTAGGATATTTTCGTCAGTCATCTCAATTTTCTCGTGGATCATACCGGAGTATGGGATTCCTAAGGCTTCACCTAGGGATTTTACAGTTATTGCAAGTTTGGTATCGAGAACTTTAGTAATGAAACGACTTTTTACGAGATCATAATCCATGTTTGCATAAAAGAGATGAATAAGCCTAGGATAACACATATACACATTTTCTGAGGAGAACAAATTTGCTAAGTTCTGGAAATCTAGCAGACTGTCAATACCGTAATTGATAACATCATTGAGTTTGACAAATCTTTCATGCAAGATAGGTTTCTTAGACACTTTAACAAAATGTTCATAGGTAGTTGATTTGAAGAGATATGGTAGAATGATTTCTTTTTCAGAATCAACATTAGGAGTAGCAATCTTTCTCTTCTTAGGAAAAGCTCCTTTGAAAGGCATCTAGATAGAGTAAAACAACAACAACAACAAAAATATTTTACACCACTAGATAACCAAGAGAAATGAAGTAGCAAAGTTCATGAAAGTAAAAAAAATTTTACCTTGGGTAAATTTGAAGGAAGATGAAAAAGAAGTTACTCCAAAAATCCAAGCTTCAAGATGAAAACCCAAGAGAGGAGAGGGGAAAAGGAGGTAGTCGGCTACCTCTAGGGTTTTCTTGGGGTTTTGATTGAAGAGATGAAGAGATGAGGAGAATTAGGAGCCATTAGATCTAGATTTGGGTGGCTAGGATGGGTTTTAGACTTTAGTGGGTAAGTTGTCTTAACGGATCTTGACCCAACCACTCAAATAGAACCCAATAGGAGTTAGTCAAAAAAAATGCAACCCAGAAATTTACGCGCTGGTAGTCGACTCCCTCCTGTAGGTAGTCGACTCCCTCCTGGGTAGAGTCGTTTTCTCATCCCGGAAAAAGTTTGGTCCAGGTTGAGCGAGTTCTTTTAACAAAAAATATTTTAAGCAATAATCATGCATACAATTTTAACTTATTTCAACTCATTTAAATAATTATATAAGTATATAAAAATTTATTCTGATTCAGCCGTTTGACTTCCTGAATTTTCTTCATTGTCTTCCTCCTTTTTAGAGCACCTGAAAGATAAGCGTTTTATGGTACTCTTTTGATTTTGAGTCCGAGGAGTTAGTCTTTAGGAAACCAAACCCAATACGGTTTAGTTCCTTCATGAACAATATACTTATAATTTCTATTAAAATGAATCTGTTGAACAAAGTTAGTAGCGTACCTTTCTTTTTGCTGATCAGATAATTTCCTTGGTACCCAGATGCTTAAAACATTATCGTTAGCATGATGCATCCTAGTGTGCTTAACCCGTTTCTTGGTATGATGAGAGTCATAGCCAAGTCCGGTTTTGCTAGATGATAATTTTTGATTATCTATTATATTATCTAGCTTCCCTTTTCCTTTATTGAAGTTCTCAATAATTTTCATCGTAGCGTCGTATTTATTTTTGACGGTTACGAGAAGATTATTCAGACTTTCAACCTTTTCATTTACTAGCAAAATATCCTTTTGTAAAAGATCATTTTTCTCTTTAAGAAGGCTATTTTCTTTAATAACTTCTTCCTTTTCTTTAGTCTCTCTTTTAGCAATTCTAAGTGTTTTTCTATGTTCTTTAATGAGCTTTTCATGCATTTTGCATAGCTCTTTATATGCTCCCCTATAGTCCAAGTCTTCATCATCGCTTGATGATGACTCATTGTCGCTAGATGAATCATGATGCGAGCTTACCTTGGAGGATGTAGATGCCATGAAACACATGTGTGCTGTCTCTCTTCTTTCATCATTATCTTCGTCTGAGGATTCGTCGGATGAGGAATCGTCGCTTTGATCGAAGGCTGCATAGGCTTCTTTCTTTGGTCGTCTAAACTTGCTTCTTGCATTGTTTCGTCTTTCATTATTCTCTTTGTTCTTCCCATGATCTCTGGAATCACGGTTGTTTCTTTCCAATGGACAATCTCTCTTGACATGTCCTGGTTTATTACAACCAAAACAGATAATACCGTTAGTGGGTCTAAAAGATCGTTTTCCATACTTACTTGTGATGAACTCTTTAAAGTTCTTTGAGATGAACGCGATGTGATCTTCTTTGTCCGTATAATCGGAATCTTCTTCTTGAGCTTTGAATGCAAGATTTTTCTTCTTTGGTTTTTCTTCGATCTTCTTGTCTTCTTCAAGCTCGATCTCATATGCCATGAGATTTCCCATCAGTTCTTCGATGGTGAGATCCTTCACATTGTGAGCTTCTCGAATGGCCGTGGTCTTTCCTTTCCATTCGGGACGGAGTGATCTTAGTATCTTCATTACCTGTTCATACTCGGAAAGTTTCTTTCCTAGTCCTGCAAGCTCATTTGTAATGTTAGTAAAACGAGTATTCACATCGGTGATACTCTCTCCTTCTTCTATTTTAAAAGTTTCGAATTTTGAATGTAATACATTTATACGAGATTCTTTTACCTTTTCTGTACCTTCGTGACTTACCTGAAGAGTGTGCCAAATTTGATGTGCTGTCTCACATTGGGAGACTCGAATGAACTCATTTCCTGTAACAGCGCAAAACAAGGCATTCATTGCTTTTGCATTGAGATTAGCTTTCTTCTTATCATCGATGGACCATTTTCCAAACTCAACGTCGGTGGGTGCGATGTACGGGACTTTGGTGATAGTCCATGCTTCTATGTCTAATGACTCTAGGTGAGTCTTCATTCGGATCTTCCAGCTGGCGTAGTTGGTTCCGTTGAATAGAGGTGGTCGCATAGTGTTCAGTCCTTCGGAGTGAAAAGAGGTTGACGCCATCACTATTTGTAGCCTTGCGCTGATACCAAGTGTTGGATCCTGTGGATGGTAAACAACACTAGAAGGGGGGGGTGGGTTGAATAGTGTTGTATAAAGATAAAACTTTTTCGTTCTTTAATCAATCAACACAAAAACAAATCCTTCTAATGTTGCCTAAGAAACCAAGTAGAGCGATCTACGCTTGGTTCTTAATCAACAATATAATTTAAAGTGCACAGCGAAAATTCACAGCAGGTAGTCGACTCCTTATGAGCAGTAGTCGACTCCCAGAGTATAAGTTAGAGCAAATAAAATTACAGATGCAAATCTCAGCGTATAGAAATAGGATTGATATACGCTGAAGATAGAATAAATGCAAAGATAATCAAACACAGAAAATGCAAGCGCAAAGACAAGGATTTTTATCCTGGTTCCCCGCAACCCGGGTACGTCCAGTCCCCGACCAATCCGGTACGAGATTTCCACTATCTGCCTTGGCAAATACAAGCACCTAACTTCACTCGTTAGGATTTCCAACGACCTAGCCTTGACCAGGATTTCCGAACACAACGCCTAGACTTGTCTAGGGTTATACCCTTGCCTCACAAACCGAGGACTTTCCAAATAGCAACAACTAGACTTGTCTAGTGTTTCAACAAATAGCACAATGAGAAATTTGTCCAATACTCTACAACAAGTGATAGAGATTGGAAATACACCCGATTCTATAGTCAATCAAAAGATAGACAATTGTGTAGTGGCTCAATAGAATAATAGTCTAGATCACACAAAGATACGAGATAAGTTCTTTGTGATCTAGAGCTTTTTTTAAAAATCCTTCAAATAGAATTTAAAGAGAAATAACAGAGAGGATTTTGAAAAACAACTTAGCCAATAAAAATAATAATATGATCTTCAAAAGAATTGGAAAAATATTGCAAGATCAAAAACTGAAATTAAAATTGGCTAGAGAAGAAATGAGAGAGCTTTGATTCACGAGAGCTTTTGCAAATTTTGATTTTCAATAATCTTGTATTTTTCACAAAAGAATTAAGCTCTATTTATAGGGAAAAACTGGGATTTGAAATTTGAATTTCGTTTGACTTTTGTCCCAAAAATTTCGGAGTAAATCACTCAAAAGAATTTAAAATTCAAATTCAAAACGTTTGAAAATTTCCAGCAGGTAGTCGACTCCCTATATAGGTAGTCGACTCCCAGAGGAGTCTAGGAAATTTTCATCTCTGAGAAGTAGTCGACTCCCTACTTTTGGTAGTCGACTCCCAGAGGAGTTTTTCCTGTTGTTCTAGTCAAAAAGTGTAGTTAACTCCAGGGTGCGTGGAGTTTCACTACTATAATTGAAGTGACTAGAAAAAGCTCTTTAAAAACCATTTTTGAAGATAGTTAAAAACATTTGTTTTGAAATCATTTGTGTGTGTGTGTTGTCTACTTGATATGGCTTTGACAAATATCCTAAAAGACACGACACACTCACACTAGACTCTGAACATGTCTTCGGTAGTTTAGTCAACTTGATGAAGTGAGGATGAGCTTCTCTTTGAGCTTCTTGCTTTGTTTGAGCTTGACCTTCATCACTTGAGTTTAGCCATGTTCGTCTTTGTCGTGGAGCATTGATGCGTGCTTCTTGGAGTATTAGTAGAGCTTCACGAAATCTGTATACTTAAAGTGTAGTGTAGTTAGTACACTAAGCATTCATTTGGTGTGCTCATCATCAAAATTACTTAGGGGTGGAATTCAATTTCCATCAGAAGCTTGATCAGATAAGGGGGAGTCAACTGTAGGGTTGTACTCTTTTTCCTTTGCTAGTGGTTTTTCCCACAGGGTTTTCCATAGTCAAGGTTTTAATGAGGCAACCACATTGACTCTGGATCCAGAAGTATCCACCACTCGACACATCCCCAAATCAGGGGAAGTTATGGAGTGCTGTACTCTTTTCCCTTCGCTATCGGTTTTTTCCTACAGGGTTTTCCATAGCTAAGGGTTTTTAACGAGGCAGTTACCCCTAACTTGGATCCAGAAGTAACCACCCTTTAAGATACTCAGTAGTACTAATGAATCATTCAGTATTTATAAAGTCGAGTATACCACGTTGGTTGGATAAGGGGAAGTGTTATGAATAGGACCCATTGGGCCTATTGGGTATCCACCCACATACCCATTATGAATACTATATAAAGGATGTTAGTGGTTTCTTAACCTCAATCCTTCTCCAAATCTGTTTCTCGTTCACAACAGTATCCATTTTAATTTTCTTCACTTTCATTTGCGCTGGAGAATCTAACGACCTGAAGCACTCCTCCACTTCTCTCCTCTCAGGGCCTGTTTCTTTGGGTGACTTTGGGTTGGGATTTACTGTTGTGAATAGTAAATCTTGGTTGGAATCCTGAGGAGAGAGAGGTAGAGTTTTGTGTTTCTTTGGATGAAAAGGGGTTGGAAAGTGGGTTTAAGAATTGTTTGTGGGTCCCGTACTAAAGTAGTGTGTTTCTTTGGGTTAAAATAGGATTAGGATTGTTGGATGGGGAAGGTTGAAAGTGGGAGAAAAATTATTAAACTAAAATATTTAAATATATATTTAAATTAAAAAACACCCGTGGGTCCCACAGCTTAGTACCCGCAGTTATTACATTTGCGTCGGCTTGCTCATTGTGAAGAGAGAGAGGGACAAACATGGGTCCCACAAGGAGGAATCCGGGCTGTAATCCCCGATTTTTACGGGGACTTTGGGTTTGAGTTTTTTGGGGAGCTTAGGCAGCCACATCAGCAATTTTCTGTGCTGAAATTTTCGGCCAAAAGAAACAAAATACGGGAAAGTGAAGCGGAGATTCTTGTAAATAGTGCTAAATAGTGTCATTTGAGCATTTTCTCACCCCAAAATCGCCGAAAGAAACAGGCCTTCACTGGAAATAAAGGGACACGATAAAAAGAGGAAACCATTAGAAATTCAAGGAAAAAAAGAGAGAAGATATCTTATTTTTGGATTTTTTTTTGGGTTAATTTCATCAAATGGCAAATTAGAAGCTGCTGATGCTTTGGATCTCCCTCTCGATTGCGCTCGTCGGAATCTGGGCATAATCGGAGGAGGAAGAGCTTTTCGTGGAGCCTGAGGCGTCAGATTCGCCGCTGCAGCTAGAAATCGAGCAGCTCAAATCGAAGATCTCGTCTCTAGGTCCGTTCGATTTTGGATCAGAAAGCCAGTGTTGGAGATTTAATTTGGTTAATTTAAAAGAAGAGGAGCGGTGAGACAAGGATCGAGTGAGAGTAAGTGATCGAGAGAGAGAAGCTTACATCCTTTTAATTTTCTTTCCCTCATTTTCACTGGCTTTCGTGCGAGAAAAGTGCAGAGAAAATTTTAACATCCATTTTTCCTTCATTTTCCTCTACTTTCCTTTCCCGTTTCATTTTGTTTCAACCCAAACAACGGAAAACAATTTCTCCAGCGATTTTCTTTCCTTTTCTTGCATTTCCTTCAATCCAAACAGAGCGTACAGAACAGAAAAATGATGGGTTGTTGGAGTTTCGAGAGAGAAATCTAAATCTCTATCTTGATTTCCAATTTTCCATCTGAGAAGAGAGGTAGTCGTGGAAAAAAAATGTTTCAATGGAGGAAGTTCGAGTTCTTCGAGGAGAAATCTGGCGGCGGCGGCAAGAGCAGCGCATCATCGTCGTCGTCGTCTCCAAAGATGATTCCGGCGGAGATCAGTGGGAAAATCTTATGCTGTTCGAGCGGGAGGGGCCGGATCGTCGTCGGATGCGACGACGGAATGGTGAGCTTCGTTAATCGAAGCTTTAAGCTCCTCTATACTTTCCAATCTCATGCCTCTTCAGTTCTCTTCCTCCAGCAACTGAAGGTATTAGTTATGTCCTCTTTTTTTATCCCAAATGTCACTATTTTTACTTTCACTCTTGATAATCGATGATGAATATAGACCTCTTTATTTTTATTTCTAAGCTCTAGAAATTTATGCTCTCCATCTACGGTTTCCTCACTGAAATCGAAAAATGGTTTGATATTGCATCGGATCGGGTGCATTCGTTGTTCATATGCACAATTTTAGGAGAAGTTCCTCAAATCAAAACTGTAGCTTGATTTCAAGTCAGATCCTCAATAACAAGCTGGGATAATTTCTTTCACTTTTGGAATTCTTGGGATGGAGTTCTGGTTGTCTGGCCATTTATCTGCAATGCATACTCCAATGCCAAGACAATCATATAATTGCAAAAATAATTGGTATAATAAGCTCAATCAACTACTTTGGGTCAGGATTTTTATCTGAGAGAGCAGAAACACAACAAAGCCTAACCTCTGAAATTAGTCTAATCAAAGTCTTTGCATAGTAGTCTGTCAAGACTTCAAACTATGGAACTATCCACTTGCCAATGCTTTTAATTTTTTCTCATTTATTTCCATTTGCTAATCAACCAGCAAAGGAATTATCTAGTGACTATTGGAGAGGACGAGCAAACCGAGTCCTAGCTATCTCCTCTCTGCTTGAAGGTGTTTGATCTTGACAAGATGCAACCAGAGGGTTCAAGCACGACAAGCCCTGTTTGCATCCAAATATTACGAATTTTCAGCAACCAGTTTCCCCTTGGAAAGGTATAATGGAGCAATCTTCTCCACACCACCATAGCTCTATTTCCAAAACGTTTCTCTGTCCTTTTTTTTCCTTTTCTATTCTTTCTTACGTTGCAAACTCTTCATCCTTGTTTCTTAATTCCAACTGCTTACTGACTTGTCATGTTGCAGATAACATCATTTCTAGTTCTCGAGGAAGCTCCGCCCATATTGCTGATATCTATAGGTTTAGACACAGGTTCCATCTACTGCATCAAAGGTGACATTGCACGTGAGCGCATCACGCGCTTCAGGCTCCAAGTGGAGGCTGCTCTAGAGAATAATCTTTCTACTATTACAGGCCTTGGTTACCGCATTGAAGGGAAAACACTTCAGCTTTTTGCTGTTACCCCATCTTCTGTGAGTTTGTTCAGCTTGCATGATCAGCCACCCAAGAGACATACCCTGGATCAAATTGGTTGTGATTCTAATGCTGTTACTAGGAGCGATCGCCGGGTATAGAAATTACTGCTGCCTTTCATATATTTTTCTCTTTCTTTTGACCGTTATAAAAACTATTTTCTAACATATGTTCTTTTATTAATTGACATGAATTTATAATTGGTCGCCCTGAGGCTGTTTATTTCTATGAAGTTGATGGTCGTGGCCCTTGTTGGGCTTTTGAGGGAGAGAAGAAGTTCGTTGGTTGGTTTCGTGGATACTTATTGTGTGTAATTGCAGATCAAAGTAGCAGCAAAAACGTCTTCAATGTTTATGATCTGAAGAACCGTTTGATTGCCTACAGTATGGTAGTTGGGGAGGTCTTGCACATGCTCTGCGAATGGGGCAATATTATTCTAATTATGAATGATCGAAAGGTTTTGTGCATAGGAGAAAACGATATGGAGAGTAAGCTGGATATGCTGTTCAAGAAGAATTTGTATACTGTCGCAGTCAATCTTGTTCAGAGCCAGCAAGCAGATGCTGCAGCGACTGCTGAAGTTCTGCGAAAATATGGTGATCATTTATATGGGAAACAAGATTATGATGAATCAATGTCTCAGTATATCCACACCATTGGTCATTTAGAACATTCCTACGTCATCCAGAAATTTCTAGATGCTCAGAGAATATATAACCTCACCAACTACTTAGAAAAATTGCATGAAAGAGGGCTAGCTTTTAAAGACCACACAACTCTCCTATTGAACTGCTACACTAAGTTGAAAGATGTGGAGAAGCTAAATATGTTCATCAAAGGTGAAGCTGGGGTTGGTGAACACAAGTTTGATGTTGAAACAGCCATTAGAGTCTGCCGAACTGCTGGATACCATGAGCATGCTATGTATGTGATGGGCCTCCGGAGGCCCATAGGCCCCTACGGGTTTACACCCGCAGGCAGCCCAAGTCGCGCGCGCAAGGAGCAGAGCCGGCCCCCCTTTTAGCCGACCAAACGTAGCCGCATGCCCCCTTATTTGCCCAAGTTTTTATTATATATAGGGGGTAGCCGTCTACTATTTTCTATGCTATTTTGATGATTGTTATTTTGTGATTCCATAGGTAGACGAGTGCGGACGTCCTCTTTGGCGTCTTGGGAGGAGAGCACACCTCTTTTGTGCTCAATTATCTAGTTATTTGCTATTTGTTTTCTAATAAAAATCTCATCTTTGTTAGTTCCTAACAATTTGGTATCAGAGCTAGTCCCATGCTACGACCCACGTTGCGAAAGGGGCGACCTGGGGAAGGAGCGACCTAAGAGGGGGCGACCTGGGTGAGGCCAGAGTGGGCCACTTAGAGTGGGCACCATAGAGCGGGCCATCATGGCGGTGGTTGTCGAAAGCGGAAGGGGCGATCTGGGGAAGGGGCGATCTAAGAGGGGGCGGCGACCTGGGTGAGGCCAGAGTGGGCCGCCGTGGACGACGTTGTCGGAAGCGTGGTGGTATGTTATGATCCCAAACATAGTCCTACATCGGAAGTGCAAAAGAAAAAGAAATAGTTTAAGTATTAGAGGGCCTCTCCACGTATTACCAATTGGTTTTGGGTTGGATGCTCAATAATACTTAACAAATAGGGTGTGAGCCCAGTGTTATGGGCATAGTATGTGATGTGCTCTTAGCAAGGCCATTGTTAGAAGCCTAGTATGTGATGTGTTTCTAAGAAATGGGCTAGTGATGGAGGCCTAGTATGGGATATGTCCCTAAGAATTGGTATCAGAGGGCACTTTTTTGAGACACTAGCAGGGCGAGTACATGGCGTGTCTGACGAGTCACTAGAGGGCACTTTTCTGAAGGGATTGCGCCCCAGTCTGCG
This sequence comes from Scilla litardierei, assembly GCA_030789695.1. Lineage (NCBI taxonomy): Eukaryota > Viridiplantae > Streptophyta > Magnoliopsida > Asparagales > Asparagaceae > Scilla > Scilla litardierei. The sequence goes on along the minus strand of CM061135.1, from coordinate 99,809,636 downwards.
AACAGCAGTGAGACCCTACAAGCCCAGGGGCTTTCGAAGGTCATAGAGATGGCCCAGATTGTGGAGGATGCGCAGACCGAGGAGAGGCGGGTCAGGAGCGGCTACAGTAGTCAGACATCGAGAGGCGCTCCGTCAGTGACGGGAGGAGCAGGTACACCCATGGTAGCAGCCCAGACGAGCCAGGAGAAGACTGTGGAGAAGAGTAGTGCACCAGTGGCTGGGGCAGTTCAGGCGCATGACAGACGCGGAGATGCGGGAAAAGAGGCAGAATGGTCTATGTTTCAGGTGCGATGAGCGATTTTCACCAGGCCATCGGTGCGCGGGGTGTAAGCTCCAGGTGATTCTGTTGGAGGACGACGACAACGAGGCTGATGTCGAGGAGGAGGCCGCTGAGGCAGAGGAGCTGGAGGGCCAGCAGTTGGACGTGGCGGAGGTGTCCCTCAACTCCGTGGTAGGGTTTACACCGAACCATACCATGAAGCTGAGGGGGAAGATCGGTGACCAGGAGGTGACTGCTTATTCACAGTAGGGCTACCCACAGTTTCATTTACAGGAGGGTGGTGACACAGCAGGAGCTTCAGCTGACAGATTGCGGCAGCTTCAGTGTGATGATGGGGACGGAAAAGAAGGAGAGCAGCCGGGGAGTTTGCAAGGGACTGGTGCTGTCCTTGCAGGGGATACAGGTTATTGTAGATTTTTTACCACTTGACCTGGGGAGCACCGACGTCATTTTAGGCATGACCTGGCTACAGACGTTAGGCGAGATGACAATAAATTGGAAGCCGCTACGGATGTAGTTTCAGGAGGCGGGAGAGCAGTGATACTCCAGGGGGACCCCAGCCTCTGCAGGGTCCTGGTCTCTCTGAAGACCATAGTCAGGACCATCCAGACAGAGGGAGGAGGTTATTTAGTAGAGTTGTACTCTCTGACAGGTGAGGGAGGAGTAGAGGCCAGTACCGAGCAACCCATACCAGGGGAGGTTCAGCAGCTGATGGATCAGTTTGAGGAGATCTTCCAGGAGTCTCGGGGTCTTCCACCACCGCGGGACCACAAGCACGCCATTGTTCTACGTGAGGGTGTTTCCCCCATTAGTGTGCGGCCCTTTCGATACCCCCAGCATCAGAAGGACGAGATAGAGAGGATGATTTCAGAGATGGTGCAGGCAGGAGTGATCCAGCCGAGTGTGAGCCCGTTCTCCAGCCCAGTATTATTAGTGAAGAAGAAGGATGGTAGTTGGCGGTTCTGCGTGGACTACAGAGCGCTGAACAAGGAGACGGTCCCAGATAAATTCCCTATACCTGTGATTGATGAGCTCTTGGACGAGCTACACGGGGCAGCCTGGTTCAGCAAGCTAGATCTCAAGTCAGGCTACCACCAAATAAGGATGCGACGGGCGGATGTGCCCAAGACGGCGTTCAGAACGCATGAGGGTCACTACGAGTTCCTGGTCATGCCCTTTGGGTTGACCAACGCCCCGGCCACCTTTCATGCTCTTATGAATAAGGTATTCCGTCCATATCTCAGAGGATTTGTATTAGTTTTCTTCGATGATATTTTGGTGTACAGTCGTACTCTGGAGGAGCATTTGGACCACCTGCAGGTGGTATTTCAGGAGCTGCAGTATCACCAGCTATATGCGAACAAAAAGAAGTGTATTTTCGGGCAGCCGCAGGTGGAGTATCTGGGGCATGTGGTATCAACAGGAGGGGTGGCCGCAGATAGAGCTAAGATAGCGGCCATGCTGGACTGGTCGCGCCCCACTACCCTCTGAGGGCTACGAGACTTCTTGGGGCTTACAGGTTACTACCGCAGATTCGTGGAGGGTTATGTGACAATTGCCTGGCCATTGACGGAGTTATTGAAGAAGAATCAGTTCCATTGGGGGGAGGAGGCAACGACAACATTTGAGACCCTGAAAAGGGCAATGACCACTGTTTCAGTATTGGCGTTGCCCGACTTCTCCAGACCCTTCGTAGTAGAGGCAGCTGCATCAGGACATGTGCTGTGAGCAGTACTGATGCAGGAGCAGCAGCCTATAGCTTACTACAGCCAGGTGTTGACCGCGAGGGCCCGATTGCAATCGGTCTATGAGAGGGAGCTGATGGCGATAGTGTTGTCCATACAGAAGTGGAGGCCATATTTGTTGACGGAGCTTCATAGTTCGCATGGATCAGCGGAGACTGAAGTACCTGTTAGAGCAGCGGATGGTAGCGGAGGAACATCAGAAGTGGCTGCGAAAGTTGATGGGGTACATGTTCGAGATTGAGTACCGTCCGGGATTGGAGAACAAGGCGGCTGATGAGTTACCCCGGCTGGAGGAGGAGGCAGAGTTAGCGACACTTACGGTGTCTATCCTCGAGGATTGGGGCCCACTACATCAGGAGGTAGAGCATGACCTGGAGTTGACGGCTATACGAGAGGCCCTTCTACAGGGGTCGACTGAGTACCCGGGGTATTCTCTTCAAGATGGGCGGCTGCTTTACTGGGGGAGGCTCGTGCTACCGAGGACTTCTACATTTATACCGGCCATATTCAGAGAGTTCCACGGCAATGCGATTGGAGGACATTCTGGGGTCCTCAAGACCTATCAGCGGCTATCAAGGGAGGTCTACTGGAAGGGGATGAAGAAGGGGTGACCAGGATGGTGGCAGAGTGTGACGTGTGTCAGCGTCACAAGTATCAGGCTATGTCTCCAGGGGGACTACTACAGTCACTATCCTTACCAGACAGAGTTTGGGAGGACCTCTCTATGGACTTCATCGATGGGTTGCCAAAATCGGGTGGATACAGCCTCATTTTTGTTGTGGGTAGACTGCCTCAACAAATATGCACATTTTATCCCACTTTAGCATCCTTACAGCGCAGTTTCTGTGGCAGAGGTTTTTGTGAGAGATGTCATTCGCTTGCATGGCCCACCAAAGTCCATAGTCTCGGATAGAGATAAGGTATTCCAGAGCAAATTTTGGCAGGAGCTTTTCAGATTGCAGGGGACGGCCTTGAAGCGGAGCACAGTTTACCACCCCCAGACTGACGGTCAGACGGAGGTGGTAAATAGGAGTGTGGAGACTTACATACGATGCTTCATTTCAGAGAATCCTAAGGAGTGGACACGTTGGCTACCGTGGGCGGAATATTGGTACAACACTTCGTATCACACGGCGGCACAGACTACACCTTTCAGGATTTTATATGGCAGGGATCCTCCGCACTTACTTCATTATGGTCATGAGACGACTCCCGTGTCTGATGTGGAGCAGTACCTGGCAGAGATGGACCGGATTCTAGAGGAGTTGAAGCTCCACTTGGCGAGGACTCAGCAGGTGATGAAGGCACGGGCAGACCTACACCGTCGCGACTTACACTTTGAGGTAGGAGACATGGTATATCTGAAGCTGCGACCCTACAGGCAGCGGTCAGTGGCTCATAGGAGGAATGAAAAGCTGGCACCGCGGTATTTTGAGCCTTTCGAGGTCGAGGCGAAAGTGGGATCGGTGGCTTACAGGTTGCGCTTACCCCCAGGATCTACCATTCACACAGTCTTCCACGTCTCACAGTTGCGCCAGGCCATTGGCAACCACACCTCTTCCCCTACATTACCAGAGACCCTTACTGCTGATATGGAGGTGAGGATAGAGCCCGAGTTGCTGAAAGAAGTCCGACAGAGCGACACAGTCGCGAGGCAGGTGCTATTGCAGTGGAGGGGCTTACCAGAGCATGAAAGCACGTGGGAGGACATGGATGATATGCTGGCGCGCTTTCCAGACTTTCACCTTGAGGACAAGGTGACTCTTTGGGGGGAGTATTGATGGGCCTCCGGAGGCCCATAGGCCCCTGTGGGTTTACACCCGCAGGCAGCCCAAGCCGCGCGCAAAGGGCAGAGCTGGCCCCCCTTTTGGCCGACCAAAACTAGCCGCATGCCCCCTTATTTGCCCTAGTTTTTATTATATATAGGGGGGTAGCCGTCTACTATTTTCTATGCTATTTTGATGATTGTTATTGTGTGATTCCATAGGTAGACGAGTGCGAACGTCCTCTTTGGCGTCTTGGGAGGAGAGCACACCTCTTTTGTGCTCAATTATCTAGTTATTTGCTATTTGTTTTCTAATAAAAATCTCATCTTTGTTAGTTCCTAACAATATGTTGCAAAGAAAGCTGAGAAACATGAATGGTATTTGAAGATCTTGCTTGAAGATCTAGGTAGGTACGATGAAGCGCTGCAATATATTTCAAGCCTTGAACCAAACCAAGCTGGTGTCACCATAAAAGAATATGGTAAAGTTCTTGTAGAAAATAGGCCAGTTGAAACGGGTGAAATACTCATGAAGCTTTGCACTGATACAAGTGAATCAGCAAAGAGGACAGCCTCAAACGCCACTTATTTATCCATGCTGCCTTCTCCAATGGATTTTATCAATATATTTGTTCATAGCCCTCAATCACTTATGGTGTTTCTTGAAAAGTATGTCAGCCGGGTGAAGGATTCACCAGCGCAATTAGAAATCCATAATACTCTTTTGGAGCTATACCTATCTGATAACTTGAGCTTTCCAACAATGTCACAAGAAAACAGTGGTGATAGTCATGATGCTTATGTAAAAAGTTCCAGAGAAATGGTTAATGGGTCGAGACTTGAGAGAAAAGAACAATTGAGCAGTGAAACCAGGATGCTAAGAATGAAAAGGATCAACAAGAAAGATTCCAGAAAGGTTTAGCTTTGCTTAAAAGCGCATGGACATGTGATATGGAGCATCCTTTGTATGATGTTGATCTTGCCATTATTCTCTGTGAAATGAGTGCATTCAAAGATGGGTTACTGTACCTCTATGAGAAGATGAAGCTTTACAAAGAAGTGATAGCTTGCTACATGCAAGCCCATGATCACAAAGGCTTGATACAATGCTGCAAGAAGCTCGGGGACTCTAGTCTAGTGGGGGATCCATCACTTTTTGGTGATTTGCTGAAGTATTTTGGTGAGCTTGGAGAAGATTGTTCCAAAGAAGTGAAGGAGGTTTTGACCTGTATTGAAAGGGATGATGTGTTGCCTCCTATCGTGGTTCTCCAGACATTATCTAAAAACCCATGCTTGACACTATCGGTTGTTAAAGACTATATTGCTAGGAAGCTCGAACAAGAATCTAAGCTGATAGAAGAAGACTGCAAATCTATTGCGAAATACCAGGTTGGTATCTTGAGAGTATTATGTTATGCAGGAATTATCTTTATCTTGTTGATGATGTTTTGTCTGCTTTCTCCACTTTTTCACTTTTCACACCATATCTTCCATATCATAAATTTCAGTGATTGAAAATGACCTCTGTTTACTGGAATACTGATATTAGCATTTACGATGTATAAAATTTCCCTTATGGTCCGCCAATGATGAGGTTTTCAAAAAGACAAGTTACAAAACTAATGTTTCTATGGAAGATCATAAAGTGAACAATGACAGCAAAATATCATGAGGACCTATATGTTTTATATATGTTAACTCCATTCAAAAAATGCGAAAAAGTTTTGACAGGGAAATGTTCTGACAGGGAAATGTTCGTATAGGTTGCCCACAAGCTTCCATAACTTAAACACAGAATGCGTTGACATATGGTGTGATCAAAATAACCTGGATGCAAATCAGAATGGTTTATTAATGAATTTAGTTGTTAAATGTTGCTTCTGCAATCATGATGTAGCTACTCTCATATTGACAGTTGATATGGTGAGCTGTGATGAGCAGATTTCCAAGTTCTGCTTGTTTACGTGATACTTCATCTTTCAGTTAGCTTGTCTCGAGATATTTCTTTCATCCTAAGTTCCTAACTGATCCTTTCTCTGATATGATTGTGGCAGTTGATGAAACATCAGGCTTCTTGAGTCACATTTGGAAAATGTGCTCAATATTTCTAATTATTTGGATTTATTACCCTCATTGATTTAATCCTCAGTACCAAGATCAAGATGATCCACAGTATCATAGCCTCATCCCAAGAATTCCCCCACATGATTCTCTGAGCATGCTGAATATTAAACCTAACCCTGCATGAGAATGCAAAGAGCTTTTTTTGGGTGAGGATTCTCGATTGTCTTTCTAACAAAGATACCTTGACCCATAGTTGATAAAATCTGCTCATCTTTCTGATTGCTTAGGTGTATGCTTGCCTGCAGTTCTTCATTACCAATGGAATAAAATATTGTAGCATTATCTCGAGCATGCTCGACGTAATGCTTTAAGTGTGCCTGATAAGGATCTAGTCTATATTAGATTGGATTTTTCAATGTAGTTTTTGAGTCATTAGTTTTTGAGTTTAGTAGGAACTTGAGTTCTTTTTAAATTATTTTTATTCTAATAGTTTTCTTTAGTCTCACATCGATTGATTGTAGTATGGCTTGGTTCAAGTTGTAAGGTTATAAAAGGTCTCAAACTTGTTTTGTTTTTCATTGAAGAAAATGATTAAATTTTTGTGTTTACTCTTGTTTACATTTTCTAAATCTTGTGTATTAAGAGTGCGAGAGTGAGCTTGATTATCTATACGAGAGACTCGAAAAATCCCTGCCTGCAAGGCGTATGAGTCGTTGTTGATGTTTAGGGTGTAAGCCCAAACAGTATCAAAATTTTAAATTTTTTCCCAAATTCTTAATTCACTAGATCTATTTCATCCTTAAATTTCATATCACAAACTCTTGTTCTTACATTTTGCATCAAATTTGGTATCAAGTGTAAATACTGACTTTCTTTTTTCTTTGTCTTCTTCATCTTCTTCATTTAGTTAGGTTGTAGTTAAAAAAGAGAAAAAAATTAAAAAGATGAAAAATTAATCAAGAAATAGGAAAAAAGAGATAAAATAAAATAAAAAAAAGAACAAAATAATGTCCATACACTATCTGTCCCACATCATAAAACCCTTATTCTAACCCCAAACCACATCCTACCACCATTATGTCACTTCCGCTTACATATTCATCATCTATCTCCATTGTCCTTATCAAAGTCTCCCTTGTCCTTATCGAAGGCTACTTCGTCGATCGTCATCATCTTTGGAAACAACATCCGCTGTCGTCGCTTCATCTATCAAGCCTACCGTTGGTCCGTCGATGAGTTCCTTGGCTAACAATGCCATTCTCATTATCATCGTCAATGCTATCCGTTACCATCACTTTTGTCAATGCCATTGTTGATGGGCATTATAAAACCCATCACTGCTAGGAAATCAACTTAGTATCAGCGTCGCTCTCCGACATCGTAACACACCACTCTGGCGAAGATCGTCATCGAATCTAACGAAAAATGTTAAAGGAGTCGGCTCCGTCTTAAGTTGAATACAAATCTATCGGTCCAAATCTAAGTTGACACTGTTCATCGGGTTAGCTCCAAGCTGATTGGAGCTTACTCGAGCCTGCATGAGTCGATATTGTTGATCGACCGAAAACGGCCGAATTGATTAGAGCCGACTCGAGCCAGTTCGAGCTGATACTGTTCATCGGCTCACCGAACCGAGCCGAGCTAAGTCGACTCGAGCTCAAAGTCGCTGACCGAGTCGCCAAAGTCGCTGATCGATCCATACGCTTTGACAAGTTGCTGAAGAGCTTTTTACACCGTGACTTTCAAAATTTTCAATTTCAGAATTTTTTTTGAAATGTTACAATTTCAGAAATTTTCAAAGCTAAGTCGACTCGAGCTCAAAGTCGCTGACAAGTCGCCAAAGTCGCTGATCGATCCATACGCTTTGAAAATTTTTTGATTTTCAGAAATGTTACAATGTCATTTTCCATTTAGAGGGATATTCTGAGAGTTATTTTGGGTGATTTTTAGCGTTCAAGTTCTTCACATGAAGTTTTTGGTCCTGATCCTGTGGATCAAATTTCTACAAGGCCTAGAGAACTTATATTGTGCATCAGAGTTGATCTTCACTTTAGGTAACGGTTAATGTGATCAAAATATGTAATTATTGAATTTTGAAAAATTTTCTATTAAATTTTATTCAAATTAGTTAATACCATTGATAATTGCATAGTTTTCTAGTCTCAAGTTGTATTTCATCAGCATACTTGGGATTGCATTTTATTTAGCATATAGTTTTAAAGCTTAGGATTTTATTTTATTTATTTGCATAATTAGAGTACACATGATTTGTATTTAGAATCTTACATCAATATCATTTGAATGCTTAACATTGTATGTTTTTACGAAGCTGCAAGATCATAAGACCAGACTTGGATGACACATTATCAGGGGTTAGAAAGTTAAATTCAAAATTTTTTAGAATTTAAAGCTGACATGAACCAAACAGAGGATCGCCTAGAAGCCTTAGAAACAAACTAAATGAAGAATGGAACTTTGAGAATGAAGCACAATGTAAATTTGAGGATGAACATGATAATAAGAATTCGAAACAAAAACAATAGAAATCAAAATACTAGGAGCCATGATGATAATTTTGAGGATAACTTTAGGCGAGATTACATCTCACGCTGGATTAGGATAGATGCATTCACTTTTGAGTGAACATATAATCCTCAGACAATATCAGATTGGTTAGTAGTGATAGAACATTTTTTCAAATGGTATTAGCTATTAAACGAACGAAAGGTTCGATTTGCTAAAGTAAAACTTAATACCTTTCGAGATTTTTTAAAACATCGATATAGAGATAATGAGAGAGAATAGAGATTGAATGAGATGAAAGTTAAACTCAAAAGGAAAAATATACCTTCTATCTATAGAAACAGCCTCATAGAACAATTCAATGGCTTACGCTAATGATGCATATTTGTGGAGGGAAATATGACTAAGTTTAATGCTTAATTTGTTAGGAGTAATGTACATGAAGATCATTGATATACTTTTGCTAAGTTTCATTCTGGGTTGAGAGATTTCACTTAATGTAGAGAATATGCAACAAATATTAAATCTAGCTTCGAATTTAGAATCCATAAAAGCTCTTATAGATATGAAGTCAACTTTCAAGACTGAGAACAACCCAAACGGCTAAGTGAAAACACGATTAAGTTTGAAACCGTTGCCGCTAAAGAAACAAATGAAATAGTTAAGATTGGAGAATCATCACAACAAAAACTTAAAAAAGATACAATGTTTCAAATATCGTGGTTTTGATCATTTTGCTAATCAGTGTCACAATAAGAGCTGACATAAGGAAGAGATTAGTAATGATGATGAGTTAATAGGTAAAGAATACATTTCGCCTAAGGTACTAGTGATAAAAATAACGATTTAGAGGAATCTAGTGTTGCATGTCATTAAGTGTTAGCCATTACATCTAAAATTGAGGAAGATCTGCGAAGGATAAATTTTTTCTTTACATACATTAAAATTAAAGATAGATATATTTTAAAGTAATAATTGACAGAGGTAGTTGTACAAATTTAATCGTTAAGTCATCTAAAGAGCTTTACAGAAGATGTGACTAAAAGCTGAACCTCGGCTACATCCTTACGACATTAAATGGGTTGATAATAACTCGAATGTTGTTACCCAACATTGTCTAGTGATTATCTAGTTCCCAGGCTATTAAGATTGCGTGATACTATACATATTCTGTTAAGTATGTCTTGTCTGAATGATGTAGATGTAGATGTTGCAAATTCTGGGAGAGCCATTACATAAATATTTATATTTGGAGGAAAGAGAATTATGTTATCATGTAGTCTACACAAGAGCATAATTGGAAATCAAAAGAATATGTTGATTAATAGTAAGCCATTAAATCAGACACTTCATCATGTGATTTTCATCACGTGATTTTCTGTTCTTAAGAATTAGATCTTGATCTTACACCTATGTATTTCTTGAGCAGTTTACATATTATTTGAATGCTTTGCATCTTGAGACTTATGAAATTCTTGTAACTAACCATGTTATTTACAATTGTGTTGCAGAATCAAATAGAAAATTCTAAAATTTACATGTATGGATGATGATAGAATTATAGCTTACCTTGAGAGGGTTGTGCTTAAACCCATGAAGATGATTTGTATACATCATGCATGTTAACGAGCTTTACCGTGTACAGATGCTAATGCAACTGAGTAGAAGTTTTATGAGAGCTTGATGACAGACACTCACAGGTAGCATTCAATGCTTATTCCTCACCCTTCTCGTCATGGAGCTGATTATGTAGTCCTATCTAGTTTAGCTACTTCAATCGACATTCACTAAGTGGTGAGGTTCTTAAAATTTAAAAGTATGATAAGAATCTAGTCTACATTAGATTGGACTTTTAGAATAGTTTTGAGTCATTTTTATTTGTGTTTAGTAGGAACCTGGGTCCTTTGAGTTAATTTTATTCTAGTAGTTTTCTTTAGTCACACTTCCATTGTAGTATGGGTTGGTTCAAGTTGTAAGGATATAAAAGGTAACAAACTTGTTTTATTTTCATTGAAGAAATTAATTAAAATTTTGTATAAACTCTTGTTTGTATGGTTCAATCTTTTGGATTAAGAGTGCGAGAGTGTGTTTGATTGCCTAAGCGAGAGGTCTGAAAAATCTTTGCCTGCGAGGTGTGTGAGTTGGTGATCGTCAGATCTCCGGGGTACAAAGCTCGAACATTATCAAATTCCTAAATTCTTAAATCCTTAAACTTATTTCCCCCCCAAATTTCCCATCACAATCCATTGTTCTTCTGTTCTGCGTTAGTGCCCTTGTCAGAACCTAACACTGGATCATAAAAAGGAGATTGGTAGGCATATCGTTAGCTATATAAGCATTTAACCATGTACTGCATGAAAAAGAAAGAAAATTGTTATGGTTAGCATGCATATATTCTGTATGATTTGTAGAGAATGTTGTACACGTGGGCGTGTATATTGTCTACATGCAGAATTAGTTGTTTGCACTAAAGAATTCTTGGGCTCTGTAGTGATGTACTCATAGAACATAAATACATAATTATTATTATGATTTCTTGATTCAGGTTATGGTTTTCAATACACAATTTATTTCTAACCAGTAGAAAATATTTTGTGTATAATGATTTTTCAGTTGTTTAACAACACGTCAACTGGATTTTTGGGTTCTTAAATCACATACTTGTCAAATGGTAAGTATAATATGATACTAGACGTGTAAGCAGAAAGATTTTCGGTGGAACAGGACAACACCCTTCACTTTGAATTACTTGCTAATTTTATCTTGCGGTAGTTTTTCCATGTATATGACGGTTATAGAAACCTTGGGAGATGTAAAGATGTTGATGCCTTAAAGAAATATAAATTAACCAAGAAAGAAGTTAAAAGTTATCAGAGGCTAGACCCAATATATATGACGATGCTTATAATAAGTAGATATAGTTGAAGGAGAGAAGAACATCCATCAACGTAAATGGTGAATAAAAAACGAAGGGACTTGTGTGCCATTAAGTGTATTAAAGACAAAAATAAAAAGAGTTTTGATTAAACATGAGATTAGAAGTTAGTGGTGAAAAACTTTGACAAAATCTTTAATAGAAATTATATCTAGGATATATGAGATAATGAGGTTCCATTGGAAGATCTGAATCATAATTCAATCTAAAAAATTGTAGTATGCGAGCAGTGGCGGACCTAAGTGCAATGGTGTGGGGGCATGGGCTCCCACCACAATTTGAAAAAATATGTATGTATGTATGTATATGTGTATTGTGCATGTAAATGTATGTATATATATGCATGTATGTATATGTACATGTACATGTACATGTATGTATGATTGTGCCCCCACCAAAAATATATAAGTATAATGACCCCACCAAATCTAAGACCTGATTCTGCCACTGTATGTGAGGTGTGAGAAGCTTTAAAGAGAATGAACCCAAGAAAAATATGTGGATCGGATCATACTGGCTGGCAAAGATGTAGTTATTTGGCTGGCAAAGATGTGAAAATGCATATAAGATGTAGTTATTTGGCTGGCAAAGATGTTCAATGACATTTAAGAACAGAATAGCATTTTGGTACCTTGTAAAAAATAAAGATGATATACAAAGTTGCTTTAACTATCATGGATCAAGTTAAAGTGTCATACCATGAAGTTGTGAGAGAGGGTAATCGAGTTTATGTTGAGAAAAAATATCACATAATCAATTTGGTTTATGTCGGGACGTTCAACAATAAAGGTAATCCATTTCATCAAGGAGAGATTTGGAAAGAGCTAACGATAGAGTTCCAAGAGAGGTTATGTAATATGCTTAATGATAAAGGGATCCCTCTAAAGTATATTTCTTTAATTCAATGCATGTATCAAGAAACAATCATTAATATGAAAACTTATGGAAGAATAATAAATACCTTTTCGATCACTATTGTGTTACATCAAGGCTCGGTTTTGCGTTTCATTCTCTTTGCTCTCGTGATGGATTAACTCACTAGCCATATTTAAGATGAGGTGTTTTAGTGTATGTTACTTGCTGATAATATTATTTTGAGAGATAAGATCAAAAGTGATGTAAATGTAAAATAAGAACTTTGAAGGCAGCTATTAGAGACCTGAGATTTCATGCATAGCAGGAACAACACTTAGTATATGCAAGCCATGTTTAGTAAAGTGAGCCATAAAGACATTAGCATGGTAAGTTGGATGAGGAAACTATATTTATATGTAAGTATTTTAGGTATCTCAGGTTGATTATCTAATATGATGCGTGGAGTAAGAAATATATTGATCATAGAATTAAAGCATCATGGTTGAAGTGAAGAACTGCAATAGAAATATTGTGTAATCAAAATGTATTGTTACAATTAAAGGATAAATTTTAAATGACATCGATTAGATCAGTTATGTTATATGGTATCGGGTGTTGGGCTATCACCAATAAGTATGAACATAGTATGAGTGTGATAGAGATGTGAATGTTACGGTGAATGTGTAGAAACATTAAAAAAGATAAGGTAAAAATGAGGATATCCAAGCCAATGTATGTATGTTCCTTATTGAGGTTAAGATGAGAGAACATCACTTGAGATGTGTTGGTCATATTTACGTGTCCGTTAGAAGGATAGAACATATAAATGTTGAGATCAAGCAAAAGAGATGTAGGCCAAAAAGGCATGGATAGAAATGATAAACATGGATATGAAATATTTCGGTTTGATGGAAGAAAAAGCTTTTGATCATATAGCATGGAAAATGAGTATCCGACATCATAATTTGACATGAGCACGATCCGATATTCATAGAAGTTCATGAAGCCAACCCCAATTTTTGGTACGAAGGTTAATAAGATGACGACTACGACGGTAGTCTTTTGAGGCTTTATAGATTTGTCAAGGAATTTGTGTTGCAATTGGAGAAATTTGTAATTAACATTTTTGACGTGTTTGAGTTGGATATTAGGGCTGAAATGGAAGATCAAATAAGAGTAGACATTGTATTCTTTTTTGCAGGCTTGAAGATATTCATGACTTGCAAAACGTTTGTAGTATGAAATTGTGCCACAAAAGTTACTAAGTTGGCGCTGTTGTTGGGGCAGTCTATTTTGATGCGTTAAATAGTCTACTTGAAAAATGTCAAATATTGAACAGAGAGTATGAAAGCAGATGAAGGAAAAAAGAAACACGGGAATGCCATGTATGGATGCAATTAAACTGAACTGAACTGTTCATGCGTCTTATTTACATTAGATAGCAAAAGACCAAATACCCAAATTTATTATGTTTGGATGAATATGTCTCAGACATGCCGCCATCATAATTGAAGCCTTTCCCAAGTAACAAGGTTTTGTAAGGGGCATGACTTTATGATGGCACGAGAGCCATGCAGATTCTGATCCTGCTAAGCGTACATTCAAATTTCAAAGTTGATTAAAAAGGAAAACAAAAACCATACCGCTGAGTAAAATCCGATATTCAGCCCAGAGGACTCTCAACCTTTAGGGTAGTGTTAGAATACAAGTATATAACCGTCAACCCTCACCACACCCTAATTGCAACTTAAGAGTACAAGACTAGCCACGTACGCAATGCGTTGTGCACATCCAGCTATAGGTTTACATGCAGTGTCAGATATAATTGTCTAAACACTTTGTATGCCATGTATCCTGTTTCTCTCTTTTACTGTCTACCAATATATAATTGTGTGTCCTCGGAAGCATGCTTTTGTATGCGTGCTTGGGGAACTTGTTGATATAATACATATAATAAAGCGGGTGATTTATGGCTTCTGTAAATCATGAGTTTTGATAAGGTGACATGTGTTCCACCGGGTCATTGGAGAGCTTTAGCCTGCATGTTCTGGGTTTGAGATGAAGAAGGGCAAGTTGGAAAAAAAATCAAATAATATGCAAATGTAAATCAGATTATTCTTCGCTGCAGATACTTGGTTGTTGACTTTGTAGCTTGCAATCCTATGTTGTTTGGAGGAGCCTCAGAAGTTGCTAAGTCTTTGGTTGCAAATCTAATCATGCAGTAGATGTCCTTTAGAAGTTTACTTGAGTAATCGTTACATGAAACTTGTGTTACCTGCTATGTACCTTCACCCAATTCTACCAGCCAAATAACGACGACTGTATGCATACTTGTAGGATCTATTGATGAAATACCATGAGTTCAACAAATTGTCCCCATAGTGGGTTTTCAAAATTTAAAAAAAAATCAGAAGAGTTTTGCCAAAGATTTTAAGTAGTGAACCAGCCAGTCCACTGATTCAGAGTCATGGTTGAAAGTATTTAAGTGAAGACGTCTACAGTTTATGAGGCAGATAGTTCACTGATTCATAGCATCATGATCTAAAGTATTTAAGTGAAGAAGTCTCCAATATAAGTGGATTTTGTTTCTCGGACCTAATTGACCATTACTCACCATCTTCTTGACACATCCATAAGTAGTCTTATCTTTTTACTCTCTTATTAATTCTTTGGTGTCAACTTGCTTTTTAGAGTATTGTGCAATTATTATGAGGAGAATAATGTGTATCATATGACATATGAGGCTAAGCCTCATATGCAGCCTCCTAAACTCCCATATCCGTCATTTATTTACAGGATCGGAACCGTTCATTTTGATCTTCATATTCTAAAACCCCAAAATAACAAATATCGGGTGAGCCCAAAAAGTTTTGGCCGTTTATCCAACCGTCGCAAAAGTTTTATTCATGCAAAACTGTTAAATTTGTGATGAGTGGATGAACGGGCACAAAACCCCTTAGGTTTGTTGGATACAACGTGTAGTTGGATACAACGATCGATGACTTCGTGTTTAATGATAACAAACGTGTGTGAACAATTTGATGTGTGTACTAAGTGTTTTCAGGAGTGGCAAGCTCGTAAATACTCAAAGAGGGACTTAGTCAAAAATGATGGAGAAATATGCAAAGAAGACTTAGTCAAAGTGATGGAGAAATTGCAATTCGTTTGCAATTGGACTTGGTCAAATATGGAGAGATATGAAGAGATCTCATTCTATCAAAAGTGATTAAACCAAATCTCATGGAAATCAATTTGTGATTAAATGAGATCCTCTTCAAATCCAATTCAAACTCCAAATCTTATTGTGATTGAAAGAGATCTTTCATATGATTATTTCAAATCCTATTCAAGTTAGGATTCCATCCAATCTCCTTATTCTAAGTGATTCTACAAGAGCCTAATTGATTCCACCACGTCCTATATAAACCCACATTCAAAGGAGAGAGAACAACAAACAAGGCCGGCCCTAGACTCATTTCTCTTCATCTTGGCCAAATTTATCATCCAAGCTTAAAAGAGATCATCAAATTCGCTGAAGAAGGAGCTCGACAGACGACGCTAAAAGTGCATAACTTTCTCCACAAAGCTCGGATCAACGAACCGTTTGCACCAAGATGATCACAACTCAGTGCTTTACAACATGGTGATATTTTTATGATTTTAATCTCTGTATTAAATCGGTGGTATTTATTTTAGCATGAGTTGTATTCTGAATAGCTTCATATATTTCAGCATCTCTTAGGCCAAAGTTTTTCATCATCTTCAAGCCTTGCTGCAAGCATAAGAAACCATCCATCATCAAGTTACATATCCAAGTGTAAGCCATTTTCAACCTAGAAGAGCAAGCAACCAAAGCCACCATCTTTGAAGAAGCAAAGTCCAAGAGATCAAATTCCAAGCCCTAGGGTGCATTTCAAAGATCTGAGAATTCCTCTCCACAAGAGCATCCAAATCGGCCCTTTCTTATTTTCATTCGAAGAGGAAGAGCTCACGATTCCAACGAGTATTTATTCGGATTTTTCTGAGCTTGGTTCGATTTACTACAATTTCTGGAAGACGGGACAGAAACATACTTTACGCACCGACTGCTGCCGATTCTACAGAACAGAGAATTGATTTACGCACAGACCAGATTCGGGCAGATTTGTGTATCGAACTTTGGAGGGATATATCTTGAGATCCAGACATCGGATTGAGACACTGTTTACGCCAGCGTGAAGCTGACGACGAGCTTATCGACAGGGACTATTCAATCTTCACAAACTGAGCACTCTAAACTTCATCATATTATTGTTTGTGTTTGAGTTGATAGATCTTTGTGTTGCACTTTTGTTTTTGGGGATTTTGGGCTCTTGACTAGTTGGTGCTAGTAGTCAAGAGAGAGCGTTTACTACATTAATAGTATTTGGCACTTTGGTGAGCGCGGTACGAACTTGGTGAGCGTAGAGTCGGTGCTCGGAGCATTTTAGTTGTACCTTTGACATATTAATGCTAGTATCTGCTTTGGAGCTGGAGTAGGTTGGTGGGACGACTGAACCAGTGTAAATCTGCTGTGCACTCTGCGATTGTTTTTATTTGCACTTATTTACTGTGTGTGTGATTGATTGCGCTGATAATTTCTTGTGTTCTCGAAGAATTTTTTATAAGCCTATTCACCCCACTCTAGGTTTAGATCCAGATCCAACAAGGTTCACTCAATATTCGATGTTTTACTCAATATTCGATGTTTTGAGGTTTTAGAATATGTAGATTAAAATGAATGGTTCCGATCCTCCAAAAAAATTCAAAAAATAGCGGAGTATGTAGTTTTGGAGGCATATATGAGGCTTAGCCTCATAAGTCATATGGTACCCATTATTCTCTATTGAGAGATGCGGTGATTCCTTCGTTTTTCATGTCAAATCACCTTCAACTCAGTTTTATTTTCGTAGTTCATGCTTGTGTTTATGAATGTCTTTGTCCACCTTCCAATTTTGACTATTTCCTTGATATATTTTCATGGAGGCAGTGTATAAGCGGAAAATAGATTTAGAGGTGTAGGCGCTCATGCTCAACTATAACTTTAGATGTAGAGATTTGTTTGTAATAATATATTGAGAGAAGGAAGGCTAGACAAGTATGAGTGCAGAAGTGGTATGTTTATTTAAACGTTGTACTGGTTGAAGGGAAGTAAATTTAATTCCAGTCCTTGAAGATGTTTGCATTGCATAACTCGCAGTACTGAATTTGGGACTTGCTTTATGGTATGTCCACGTGTAATTTATTGGTTGGGCAGGTATTCCGAATGAATAGTGTAGAAACTATCATGCCCTCGTGCCATTGTATTCTACGTACTGTAACTGGTGTTAGTGGCATGAATTTGTAGTAAAACTGTTTCTGGTTTGAATCTATCTTGGTCCTGCTTTGTTTTGCTATTCCAAAATTTTGAATATTACACATATTTACTCCATCGAAACTCGGGTTATTCGCTCTCCCGCTTGTTTAGGGAAAAAGTACATGTAGTTCACCAAACCTGTGAGTCCTCTCTTTCTATAATGCACCGATTCATTTCATGTTTTTTTTTTTCAAAATCTTGCAGGAAGACACTGCTGCAATGAGGAAGGAAATACATGATCTCAGGACTAATGCAAAGATATTTCAGCTCAGCAAGTGCACGGCTTGCATTTTCACTCTTGATCTCCCTGCCGTGCATTTCATGTGCATGCACTCGTTTCATCTTCGATGCCTGGGGGACAACGAGAAAGAATGTCCAGAATGTGCGCCCGAATGCAGACCCGTACTAGAGACGAAAAGAAACTTGGAGCAAGATGCAAAAGATCAGGGTCAGTTTTTTCAGCAAGTGAAGAGCTCGAGGGACGGATTTTCTGTGATTGCGGAATATTTTGGCAGGGGTATCATGAGTAATACCAGCGTTGTCCCGACAGAGACTGTAGAAACAGGAAGCAGTTGAAGCTCGAACAAATTTTGCATTGCCGTAATGTTTTCTGGTTGCGGTTGGTTGTGTAAACAGTTTGTTCTGTTTATCCATGAACTGCCTTTTGTTCATGAGGTAGCCCGCCTGCTGCTGCTGGCCATATAGGCCAGGAAAGCTGTGCATTGCATCATCTTTACTGCAGGGGTGCTGAGTTATTAATGCCAGATTAGCACTGATGAAATCAGCTTGGATGTAACCATGGGATACATAAAACATTGTCCATAGTGTTATTTTTGTGTGGTATTACATATATTAAATTAAGAAGCACGCTACTTAAGGCATTGATTTCTGCAGTCATGAGCTTCTTTTTGTTTTTTATTTATTTAATATTGTTGAAGGATTTTGGGAGAAGAGTAAAAATAATCTTAGGTTAGGAGTAGCCATGGCCTAAGCCATGGCTCTTACTATATTCTCTTAATTGGATTTTAGGAGTCCAAGGGACTCCCCACTAAGTTAGTGGGGAGTAATGGTGCGATGATGAGTGGGGGGAGGCCAAAGGCCTCCCTCAACTCACAACACTCCTCCTCATCTCTCCATTACCTTGGTTTACGCATATGAATACTTTAGGATTCAGTATGCTAAAGAGGTGGATATTTCTGGATCCAGAGCCACTATGGTTGCCTCGTTAAAACCTTAGCTGGGGAAAACCCAGTGGGAAAACCAAGCAGCTTAAGGGAAAAGAATACAACTATCGAGTGACTCCCTCTGATCTGTACAAGCTTCAGGCTTGCTGATTTCCTATGTATCTATACAATCATCTCCTATTCGTCTATTCATCCATCATGTTCTGAAAGCAAATACAATCATCACTCATCTATACAAGTTTCACTCATCTAGCGGCTATTGGAAAGCAGTGGCGCTCTGGAGTGGAATGCTCTTCGAAGTTGGTAGATGACTCCACAAAAGTATTTCTTTGAATCAATCTTTAGTGTGTCTGCAAGGTACTGCTGGACCTGGCTGAGCGTTTTCAATACTTGCTTTTTGGATGATGAGCTTATCAGAAGATGTAGACTTTGGAGGATGATGTGTAGATATTTAGGAGGTGGCCAGTCTTTTGTGTTTTAGTCAACGTGATGATCTTTAAACCTGCATATGCGATATATATTCCTTGACCCTTGGAAGTTGCGTAGAAGCAGCTTATCCTTGGTCTAGTGGTGCTCTCCAGGACAACACGGTATTTGGTTAACAGCTTTACTACAGACGTTCTATCAAAGACATGTGCAGTTGGCCAGATAAAGAAGTGTAACAAGTACACTAGAGATAGGCTCTTCGGGACCTAGGATGTCCTCCCCCTCTTCCAGCGACTGGAAGGTGTCATAAATAAGCATCTATTTTTAATAGGTTGCAAATGGACATCATTTTTCATAAACTCCAAGTGTATGAAGGATATTATAGGGTTCCACCACGAAGGTGTTAAATATATGAGCCAAGACAATACCTTGTTATACCTAGGTTTTTCATTTTCAAGGTATGCTTAAAGCTATCTGATATCTCAATGGTCTCTGCAGGAGATCCTATTAGCTTTAAGTCGGCAACATGTACGACGAATATCACAAATCCTGTTAACGATCTTTCGAAAAAGATACACGGGCAGAATATTGCTTAAGATCAACTAATGATCTTTGTAGCCTTTATGGAGAAGATGTTTCTACGTCTATCTTTCATCTCTGGGGGTAGAGTATACCCTTATGGAAGTTTTATATAGATAGATAAATAGATAGATAGATAGATAGATAGATAGATATAGATATAGATATAGATATAGATATAGATATAGATATAGATATATATATATATATATATATATATATATATATATATATATATATATATATATATATATATATATATATATATATATATAAAATATAATTGCCGTAAATGTATGCAGTCACAATGTCCATGAGCTACATTTATTGGCTTTTTCAGAGAAGTTTAGGCTTTAGTAGGAAAATGATCACATTTCCTTCATTTCAATTTCTTATGAAATCCAACTTATATCCCACAGGCTTTACACCTAATGGTGTTTGGACTACTGGTCCAAAGACTTTGCGTTTCAAGAGTGAGTCCAGCTCTACTCTTATTGCCTCGTCCCACTTTGGCCAATCATCTCTGCGTTTACATTCCGCTAGAGATCGTGGTTCGACGTCAACGTCATATTCAGTGACGTGAACGGCAATATCGAACGCAAAATCGTCGACGACGACTGTGCTTTGTCTGTCCAGTACCTCTCCAGTACGTACAAAATTTAATGATGTTTCTCCTATTGTTTCCTCTGCAGGGAAAATAAGGAGGGGAGAAGTAGCTGGTCTGAGCTCAGCATCCTGTGGATGGATCATTTTAATATATCCAGGAATCTTCCTCTTTCGAGGAAAGTTTTATATTTTTAACCTGGTGGGCGTCCTCTTTTCAATTGAGGTACAACCAATTCTGCTGTCTGTGGATTGCATTCATCTTTGGGAATGTCAATCCTAGCTGGCGTGTTGGCAGCAGGGACGTGTGAACGAACAATCTTCTGGTTGCCCGTAAATTTATCCGGCAATTGATGTACTTTAGTCTGAATGTGAAGGATCTTCTGGATCTCATCTTCACATAGAAAAAGTATGCAGATCATAATGAGATTAGGACTTTTGTGTCCCATGATATGGTCTCAGAAGCTTCAGGCTTCTTTAGACTGCGTGCCTATTTCAATGAGACTTTGCTCATCAAATTCACATTTATCAAGACTTGGTGGTAAACCATAAGCAAGCGGCATCAGCAATAATATATGGCCACAAGCGGGCCGTATTGTGATAAGCGATGCGGAATGCAGTGTGTTGGTTCCGAAACAGGCAACTGGGATTTAACAAAGGACGTGAAACCCATTGGAGTCTCTTTATCAGAGACTCTGATAACCCATTATAAGTATGAACATGTTACATGATGTTCAATTTCAATGCCAGTTGCTTGGCAGAAGTCTTGAATGATATGTGTAGTGAATTCACCCACATTATAAGCTTTTGAGAAAGCTAGTGAATATAGAGGCACACATAAGACCATATAGTAGATGCATATATCAGTACAATGAAGTACCGAAAATGGGCCACTTGCGGGGTGAATAGGCCCGCAAAGGTCACCATGTATTCTCTCAATGAAGCCATGAGACTCTCATCCCACTTTCAGGAGGGGATGGTCTCTCTAAAAGTATGCCTTTACGACAAAGGGGGGACACGGAAACTCAATCTTTTGAAGAATCTTCAGGTTCTCTAATGGATTCATTTGATTATGCGTCCATCATCGCTGATCCAGGATGACCAAGTCCATTTTGCCAGTGTTAGAAACTATGGCAATGAAAGACACTTCTGGTGCTCAGTCAAGTTGGCTTTCTATAGGATGAATATATGTAATTATAGGGGCCCGACGGGGGTCCAATGAAATCGTAAGTAGATGGGCTTCTGGCCATCCTCTTGACGAGTCACATATTGATATTCAATATTTATTATCCACAGTTTTCAAGTTATGTTCATTTAAACGAAATATTCTTGAAACTTGGAAAATTCCTATATGTTTAAGGGGAGAAGTTTGCATCTTATAGTCTCGTTGTATGTGGGAGCAATATTAATGCTACACCAGTGCAACGAGGCACTATCCACAATATTAAATACTTCATCTATAAGCAAAACAAAATTTTATTTAAGTAAATGTAAAATGACATTCAAATAAAAGTTCGTACAAAAGTAAACTAAAGATGAAGCTACATGTAATTTTAAATGCATAAATAAAGATAGAGCTCAATCGAGCAGGTCGTCATTCTCGAAGTTTTTTGCAGTGAAATTCGTTGGCGGCTGAACAACCGCCAAGTTTGTTTTAGGCAGAGACTTCTGGCTAGCCTGATATAGTTCCTGGAGGTGGCGAGGAGTGCGGCAGTTTTTGGACTAATGTCCAGTCTTGTCACAAACGATGGCATTTATCCTCCCAGTTCTTCTTAGGAAATGACACTTGGTCAGTGTTCTTACGATTCCATGTGAGGTTTCTCATTTCTTTGTTGTTGTTGGTCTGGGTTGCTTCTCATCGTGCTTGTTGCATTACATCCTTCCATTTGTTCTTTCTAGCTTTCTTATTGTTTTTCCACTTCGGGGGAGAAATGTGGTGGGCTTCAGGGATAGGTGCAGTGCTAGCTGGTCGTAAATTATGAGTGGCGAGCAGTAAATCTCGATTCTGCTCTGCCCTAAGTAGGCAAGAGATCAGATAAGAGAATTTCGAGAAGTTGCGTTCACGATACTGCTGCATGAGAATTGCATATTTCTCATGAAACGAGGTAAATGTCTTTTCCAACATGCGTTGCTCTGTCACTTCTTCACCGCACAACTTCAGGCGTGAGGTGATATTATGAAGTGCAGAATTATACTCAGAGACGGACTTATAGTCCTGAAGTCTGAGGTTTTCACACTCATAACTGGCACGCGGTAATATTACATCAATTTGATGTTTATTCCGTGCCTCCAGCGCTGTCCACAGCTCCATTGGGTCCTATACCGTTAGGTATTCGGCCTTTAAGGTCCGATCTATATGTTTCCTAATGTAGATAATGGCTTTCGCCTTATCCACATCGGAGACAGTGGTAGGAGTGCTGCTGCTAGATGTAGCAGAAGCATCGGTCGCTGCTGGGGCCGATGAAGGAGCCAAAATTGAGCTAATGAGGGCCATTGAACGCAAGTGGAACTTCAGGTCCACTCGCCAACTCAGGTAATTTTTCCCTGCAGCATCAATGACCTCGAAATTGACGCTTGCCAATTTTGCCATTTATCTATGCAATTTAAAACAAGCATGAATTAATTTAAGGTGTAAATTCATGCATAAAAAATAAAATAAGTAAAATGTGGGGATCGGCCAGATACCCAAAACGTACAAAGTCCAAAGTCCGAATATACAGTCCATAAAGAAAAGAAAAATACAATTTGGAAACCCAGAAAAGGTCCCTATATTTTCCAAGTTTCGCCTCCGTCTTCATTTGTCGGTACACCGGTCTTTGGCATAAATACATATAATCCTCACCTACAAATTCTCTCAAAAAGAAAATAAAATTGCAAGGAATATAAAGGGTATCAAACTGGCCGATCCCAAAAATCACATTTTAGCTTATATAAACATCCACGCAGTTTATAATATGCTACAGGCACAAAAGAAACAACCACGCATGTATATAACACATGCATATATAATATAGAAAAATAGACTATAAAATATAATAATCTCTCGGACCATGGGGAGACGTCATACACTGTTATGTTAGTTAACTAACGGTAGAGCGGTCGCAGGATCCTCAAGATAATTATATTTTTGAAAAATCCTAATATTCCATAAATTAATAATAATGCAAGAGTGTTATAATTTTAGAAATATGACGCGACATGCTCATAACAAAGAATTAAAATAAATTAATATTTTGAATGGGGTTGCAGGCCCATAAATATTAATCATTTTAATATATTATTTATATTTGGGCTGCAGGCACATTTGCCAAAAATTAACAAATTAATTATAGCAATTGAAATTACTTGGCTTCTAGCCCAATAAGCCAAATTAAAAAGTTATCAATATGTGGGCTTCAGGCCCAGAATCAAATTTTTAATTAACACATGGAGATTGCAATTGGAATTACTGGGCTTCAGGCCCAATTTTGGTAGTCAAAGATAATGATTAAGTTAAATGGGGCTACAGGCCCATAGAATCCATTATCATTGTTGCAAATGGGCTGCAGGCCCAACAAACAGGCTATCTGATTTATTGAAACTAAACAGAATATAGCGCTTAATCCCATCTTTGGGCTGTGGAATGCCAAAAATCCCCAAAACCTAAGTCTGTCCCCCTCAAATCCCTTTTAGCAAGAATCCCCCTCCTCCCCCTATTTCTTCGTTCGGCCAAGGCCCCCCCGCTGGGGGGGGGGACGCAGCGTTGCAGGCCCCCCCTTCGGGGGGATCGTCGCAGGGCCCCCTGCAAGGGGGGCGGATCGTCAATAAGCCCCCCCAGTCTGGGGAGGGGGCGGCGGACAGGACCCCCCCCGCATGGGGGGGGTCGGCGAATGGGGAAGGCCCCCCGTCGGGGGGGGGAGGGCAGAAACACACACAACCCCCCCCCGCCTTGGGGGGGGGGGGGGTTGGGGGGGGGGGGCGTACAGGAACCCCCCCCGCCTGGGGGGGCCGGCCACGATTTGGATAGAATAAATGAGAAATTTATGCATTCACGAAAGAGAATGGTTTTTTTACCCAATTTTACCTAAAATAAAAAAAAGATTCTATCGATTTCTTCCTAGATCAAATTGATACGTAATTAAATGGATATCATGTACTAGAATGTAACATAGCGTATGTGTATATATTTCGGCTTTTATCTACCAAATATGTCATGTTGGGGGGGGGGGGGGGGGGGCGTACAGAGCCCCCCTTTCGGGGGGAGCCAAAATTTTATTTTATTTTTATTTTTATTTTTGTTAATATAATCCAATTGTAACAGATGTAAACATGCCTCTAGATTAAGGAATGTAATATCATAGCTAAAAACTGTTTACGGGTGTTTTCTCACCGAAGTTCGTTGACCGTAGGATGTGTGGTCAACGTGGTCAAGTGGCCGACTTGGGGGTCCCTTGGGGATGCCGAGCCCGCTTGTACTCGGCGTGGGAGAGCTGAGGAGAAGCCTCGGCTCGGTGGATCGCACTCGGCCTCGGCTGGGTCGCGCTCGGCCTCGGTCGGATCCGCGTCGAGGGGTAGACTCGGCGCCTTGCGGGGGGAGGGTGCTTGATCAGTCGTCCACCTAACGACAGCGACGATGATAGCCGACCGACGCTGAGGGGTAGCCTCGGATGTCTCCTTCCTGGACAGATGAGGAAACTCGTCAGGGAGGCCAGACCTAGGTTCCGGCCAAAGCCCCTCCGATGCCTAAGTCAGATCAAGATCTGAAAGGATACTCAGCAGGGGAGATCCGACTTGTGAGGAAGCCGGAACGTCAACCCAGGCGGCGCGAGTAAAGGGGGAGGGAGGAAATGGAGTGGCGAAAGCCTAGGTCGTTGATGGAGTACCTCTCTGTTGGTTACCTGAGTTTTCCCTCCCCTGTTCCGTCGTCCTGGCCTTCCCCTTATAGGGTCTTTTGTGATTGCCCCACGTCCTGCCTCCTCTCACGTCCCCACGATCCGCCTCCGCCTCCTCCTCCTCGCGCGTAGTGGAGGGGTGGTCCATTAACGGGTCCGTTAATGGCCATCATGGGATCGCGGATTCAGAGGGGCGGTTAATCCGGCCGAATGGGGGCCAGTCGGGTGCCCCCGAGGGCGAGGTGGCTGGGCCTTCAGCCCCGTCCGTGGGCCCCCTTCGGGCGGGCCCGTCTTCTCTAGTGGGCTACTCCTTTGAGGTCGGGCCGTGGGCCGTTGTACTTCGAGTTTGTTGATATTATTCGTAACAATTGCCCCCATCACCCAGACCGTTCGGCTTCCGTCGGTTCGGTTCGGGTGATGTGACTCTTTCATGATCCGATGGGTGCGTCAGTCGAGGTTCTGCTATTAAATGGATGTCATTATTACCGCTCCGTTTGAACTTCCGTTGGTGCAGTTTTCGAAGCATCGCCGCCGTTTTGATGTTGCCACGTGCCCCTTGCATTCATCTCCACCGTGTGCAGCGTCATTCAAAGGGCATCAGGAAAGGAGTGCCGACATGAGTTGGTCGAACGTGGCCAGATTTTCCTTCAGCATCTCCTTTTTCTAATACTGCTCTAGCTCCTCGTCATGTCGTCTTCTCCTGCTCCCGGTTCGGGTCGTCCAGAGGATGCGGTCCGCCTTGACTCGTCTGATAGCCCCATCTCGGCGGTTGGCAGTCAGGAGGGTGACCCCTCGGTGGTGCCTCCGGAGGTTCTGGGATGTCCTTCTTCCTTCTGTGCCACCTCCGCCGGAGATGTGCACGACTGCTACCTTCTACACCTTTACTCCATCCGGGCCCCTGAGTCTAACGAGCGGATATGCTTTCCGGGTCCGAAGGCAGTCGGGGTGTACGAGGTGTGCTTCCGATTCGGGCTTCGGTTCCCCCTTCATCCTTTTATTGTTGAGTTTCTGCGTGCTCATCGCGTGACCTTATGCCAGTTCTGCCCCAACGCGATCGGGCTCGTCATTGGGTTTGCCGTGCTTTGCCTTCAGAAAGGGGTGGTCCCCTCCCCCGACTCTTCTCCCAATTTTATCGTCTGAGCCGTCATCAGTCGGGGGCCTGGATTTACATTAGCGCTCGGCCCTCGAAGAGCCTGATACTGGGGCTGTCGAGCTCCGTCAAAATCTGGAAGGGGGAGTATCTCTTCGTTGTCGGCCCGTCGGATATGGATTTCCCAACTTACTAGAGCGCCGACGTGATGCTGGCACCGGAGCTGGGTGACCCGACTGCGGCTGAACTCGAGACCGTGGAGGCCCTGTTGGCGATCCCACCGGGCGATCGGAAAGTCTCCATTCTCTTTTCTGACCTCAACCTGCGGAAGACCACGTGGCCCGCTGGTGAGTTTTGCCGTCCTTCATTGTTCCGGAGATAGTGCTCCGTGGCCACTGTTCTGTGGCTGACAGGGTTGGTTGATGATGACTTTCCCCTGCGTAGGTGGATTTCCCTCCAGTTCTTCGGCCCTTCCACCTCCAATCGAGATTCCGGACCCCGCCTCTCGACGAGGGGATCATGTGCTGGCGGTTCGGAAGAAACAACACGTTGACCGCCCGTCGGCTGGTGCCGAGAAGTCGAAGAGGAAGGTCCCCTCTTCTTCTCAGCATGACGCCTCTAAGAAGGCCCGCACCTTCGCCGGGGGGGTCAGTGCTTCCTTGCCCCAGTGCCGGGATCCGTCATCTCCGGCCGAGGCGGTGTGGCCATGGGCTGGCCCCTCGTCCCCGCAGCCAGGCCCTCTTCCTGATATATACGAGCGGTAGCTAGGTGCGTTCCGCTCCGCCCCTACTGATTTACCTCCGGGGGAGGATGATCTTCTCCGTCCTCGCTTCCCCGTAAGAACGGGTGAGTCAGTCTTTTCCGGCTGCGGCGTGGCGGCATGGGTGGCTGAGAACTGCAGTCTCTCCGCGGACCGAGCTGCCTTGGACGAGGTCTGTGGCGACCTTCTGGCCGCTTTCGTGGTACAAGCCAGCCAACAGGTGGGGTTTCTTCCCTAACCCGATCTTTTGCTGCTACCTTCAACTTACTTCCGCCTCTCTTGTGTAGCTGTCCTCCGTTGGGCTTTCGATGAGGCGCCAATTTGTGGCTCTCTCCAAGGCTAAGGCGGACGCGACGCCAGTTCCCGGGGCCCGGGAAGGTGAGGAGGAGGCCGATCTCTTGTCCAAGGCGCTCGTGAAGTCCTTGGAGTCTCGCGTGGCTGAGCTTTCCTCTGCCCTGGAGAAGTCAGACCAGGAAAAAGCCTTAGCTCTGGTCGGGAAGTCCAAGGCCGAGGAGAGAATTGCCGCACTCACCGCCGCCTCTGGTGCGGCAGCTGAGGCAGGTGCCGATCCGGCCCCTTTCATCACGGTCGATGCTCAGGAACTCAATGCCCAGCTGGAGGCGGCAGAAGAGCGGGAGAGGGCCTTCCTATCCCAGCTTAACGCGAGATCGAAAGAGATCGAAATGATCCGATCTAACCACCAACAACAGGTGACCACTCTCTAGGGTCGGATCCGCGAGCTAGAGGGTGTGGACCTTGCTAAGGTCGCCCAGGATGCCGTGAGGGAATACTCCCTTTCCTTCACCTCTAAGGCCCTGTCCTCGGCGTTCGAGAAGGGATTTGCCCGCTGCCAAGCCGAGGTTCGAAAGAGGTTCCCGCTTGCAGAGATCAACTTTGAGGAGCTTCAAGCGTACTTTGATGAGGAGGAAGAGGTCCCGGAGCGGCCTGGCGCTCCTCCCGTCGATGGTCTTGAAGGGGTTCCCCAAGGAGACGAGTGAGGGAATGTTTAGACCTGTAGCCTGGTCCTTAAATTTTTCAGGACCAGGGTGTTGGGTGTAGCCCCTTGTTGTAATGCCCTACAAGCTACTGCACAAGTACTAGAGGGGGGGGGGGGTGAATAGTACTTTAAAAATAACAAGGAGTATAATTCCTAATTATCGTGCAAACAACTACCAAATCAATTTGCGGAAGCTTAAATTGATGACAACAACAAAATTAACAATGCTAACAATAGATATTACTGGGTTCGGATCCACCCAAGTCTCCCCGACTTGTTCCCGGTGATCCTACGTCCCAACCACCCGGATCCCCTCCGGATACTTAGGTTAGAAACCCTAACCCAAGATTTCCACTATGAATATCTTGTGAAAAACCTTCACAAGATCAAATCATACATGCAATGGCAATAGTGAATCCCACAACCCGGAATCACAATCTTCTCTCACAACCGAGAGAATCAATAAGCAATATAAATGAGTTTAAAATGAAATAAACAATCTTACCACAAAATCCTATACCTTGAGTATTCTTACCAAATAGGTGCAAGGAGGGATTTGAGGAAGAGAAAGTCACCAAGACCTAGCACCACTGAAATGAGCAGCAATGGGTGCCTAGGAGTGATTTGGAGACTTGAATCAAGCTAGAGCTTGAAGGGCTCACCAAGAACAAACTTCTCTCAAGATGGATTCTAGATCTAGAATGTGAGAGAATGGATTTCTTGTGAGGAAGAGAGCTTTGGAAATGAGTGAGAATCTCTAACTCTTTCAATCTCAATGAATCTCTTAATAGCAGCTCTAACCTAGAAAGAAATGACCAAGCTTCGTATTTATAGGGTCCCATAAAAACGAGTTAGGTCAAATCCCAACGGATAGAAATCTGAAGCAGTTTAGTCGGTCAAAGAACAACCACTGACCGACTAGTTCATCAACTAGTCGGTCAGTCAAACAACATGGACCGACTAAGTGAAGAACAGTGAAGAGATTGAATTTCAGACCTAGAAATCTAGTCGGTCCAAGAAGACTGTCTGACCGACTAGTTTCACAACTAGTCGGTCGGTCAGTGAACATAGACCGACTAAGAGTCAAAAACAATTAGTCTGAATACAAATTGATTTAGTCGGTCCAAGAACAAATGTTGACCGACTAGATTATCAACTAGTCGGTCGCCAAACGTTCTTAGATCGACTAACGATAAACAGTAGCTTAGGAGAAAATTGGCATGTACAGTAAAGCTCAACTAGTCGGTCAAAGAAGCATCACTGACCGACTAGTTCACAAACTAGTCGGTCGGTGAGTCAACGTAGACCGACTAACTGTAAACTGGACTGAGCAAGAAAATACAAACTGAAACTAGTCGGTCCAAGAAGCTTTGCCGACCGACTAGATCACCATCTAGTCGGTCAGTTCTTCTTCTTGAACCAACTAACATGCACAATAAAGTCTGAATCGAAGCGCGATGCTTCGAGGAAGTTAGAATGGACTTCTACTAAAATCCTAGAGCTAAGATATGAGCGTTATGAAGATAGAAATGTAAGATATACTCATGGCTTAACATTCTATAGATCGAAACTAAAAGACTATGAATAAAACCTTAAAGAACGGTCTTCGAGAGCTTCGATCAAGTCTTCATGACTTCCAAAATGGTCCAAAAGCTTCAACGAAGCTTTAGGCATTGAATACGAGCTTTGAGAAGTATTGAGATGTCGCTTTGAGTGTTCTCGTGAATTTGGCGACGATCTCCATAACTGCGCTCACAAATTGTTAGTTCATGAATTATTTATGTTTGCTCATCATCCAAAACCAAATCCGGGGAGTCCAATACTCAACATTCTCCCCCTTTTTGGTGATGACAAACCAACATAAATAATAATAAAAAATAATGATTCAAATGTAAAATACTTACTCCCCCTGTATTGATGACACGTTAATTCCAAATTGAATATATA
Source organism: Scilla litardierei (assembly GCA_030789695.1). Lineage (NCBI taxonomy): Eukaryota > Viridiplantae > Streptophyta > Magnoliopsida > Asparagales > Asparagaceae > Scilla > Scilla litardierei. The sequence continues at coordinate 99,779,638 of CM061135.1, read as the reverse complement.
TAAATTGCATCAATCAGACGAGTAAGATATATAATGAGAATCGAATTTTGAAATATCGGATTTGAAAATCCTTATATATATCTTAACTCCCCCTGAATCTAACATATCAAATTAGATTCTTGGAAATTGAGTTAAATTTTCATTTGCCCTAATCATTATCATTATCTCTCCCCCTTTGGCATTATCCCAAAAAATGGGGGGCATACAACGACAACAAGAAGGATAAAGAAAATCCAACGTCGGGAGTCGTAGATTATGACGATGGACCAAATTGACACCAAGGGAAAATAATCGAAAACGAATCAAAGTGTGCCAAATTGTCCATTTTCGTTAAACGAAAATTGAAATCATCAAAATGCCAAATATAAATTCACTTATTGAATAAAGAAACGTACTCTTCAATACTCAATATTATTGGTTAAATTTGTGCATGGAAAACAATTCTATGCAATCATAGAAATATAATCTATTTAACCAAGGTTATAAGCGTCGAGCGACGAAATCACATATCATAGACATTGAAAGAATATTAAATGTGCACAACGAAGTAAAAGTGAACATCGATGTATATATATATATAAATACTATGAGTACAAGCCAAAACACATCGACTACAACAAGCAAAGTGCAACATCTATATCACCAACAAAAAAAATACGACAACATCGTCGATATATCATCATCAACATCCAAAATACATCAAATACACCGACATCCATAAAATCAAAATACATCAAATCACCACCCAAACTCCATCCTAACCCAAAACACTCTCAAAAAGATGCATCATCCAATGATCACAGGAGAGTCCTCGAAACAGACGATCACGAGGAAGTGGCAGGATCAGCAGTCTCCGTGGGTCCAGTCGAGGGAGTGGACTCAGGCTCTGCTGCAAGGAGTGGCGTGTGAACTGAAGGGATCGTAGGGTCAGGAGTGGAGACATCGACGACTGGCTCAACGGCAGGAGCATCAGCTGGAGCATCAACAGGCATGACAGGGTCAGGGATATCAGCAGGAGCAGCAGCAGCATCAACATGAGTCTGATCCACTGGTGTAGAAGACTCTGGAGCACCGGAAGAAGTGGTAGCACCAGCAGCAGATGTGGTAGCAGCAGCAGCAGTGGCCTCAGCGCCACGAGCTAAAGAGGTGACAAGCTCATCAATCTCCTCGTCATCTATCTCCTCATCCTCAGAAACAGGAGGAGGAAGCTGAATACCCATCAGACTAGCCATACGTCACACAACCTCCTCGGTACGAGCCAAACGAGACTCGTGACGACGAAGTAACCGAACGACATCATCAAGTGTGGTGGTAGGAGGAGGGGCTGCAGCAGCTGAAGGTGTGGCCTGGGACGCAGAAGGAGTCGACCGCTGCACGTGACGTAGTGCCGCAAGAGATTTCTTTACGGCCGTCGCGTTCACTGGAGGACCAAGGGGACGCTCATCGTCAGGAGGCAAAGGCATGCGAAAATGACGGAACACCAAAGTCAACAGACAAGGATATGGGATATGCGCCGATTTACTAGACTTGCGAACACACTCGAAAGAATCCATCTTGTCGAGTATGATGCGAGCCCAGTTAATCGAGCTACCCATAAAAAGAGCATAAATCAACTTCAGGAAGGGCTGCGAAGGAAGTGAGGAAGATCCATACTTGGGCAAAAGACATGATTTTAGGATAAGATTAATCACCCAAGCATTCGGCTTGAATGATTTAGATGGAACACCAATGAAAGCTGGAGGGATCACATGAAAGATATCAGCTAGAACAGACTGATCCAAAGAGGAGATATCATCAACAGAGATGTCTGACGGGAGGAGACCAGACGACGAACAACCAAGCAACTCCCCCAAGATTTCTGCCGTGAGGACTATAGGAGTCCCCAAGACAGTAGTCTCGATGGAGTGGCTCTTATCGTAGTGGCCCCGGACACGATTGGCATAGAAAAGCTTGACCAGGCGAGGATAGGGACGAGGGTTCGCCTTAGGGTCAAATCTAAGATAGTCCAAAAGACCGCTGTAGGATAGAAGATCCGCAAGGCCAAGAAAGTCAGAGAACTGAACGTAATGCTCTAATAGCAGTGGGCAGTGCTCTATACGGTTGTAAGCCGCTAGACACAGAGGGTCGTCACGACACAACGATATATCCACACTGCCTACTGGCATTTGGGCTTTACCCTTAGCCTTACGGGTCCTAGGAGGAGATGGAGGAGGGGGTTCCTGATGGGTAGGCTGCTCCTCAGGACGAAAATCAGCATCAGAATCAGAGGTGGTGTCCTGAAAAGAGGAAGGGGAAGCGACAGTCTTTCTAGTTTTAGGCTTTGGTTGGGCTGTAGAAGCTTGGGCTTGGGAAGCTTGGGTTTTGGCTTTGGGCTTGGAAGTCCTCTTCCTCTTCAACGGTGGTGAAGACGAAGAGGGGGCACGAGTGGTCTTGGCCCTACGCTTAGGTGGGGTCGATGCGGTCGCGGGTTCTACGTTCATGTGGGATGCCCCAGAGGAAGTGATAGGAATCCTCGTCTTTGCCATGATCGTGGCACAACGAGATCAATCAATCGGTAGAAAAAGATCAAACAACCTAAGCACAAACCCTAGAACCGAAAACAACAAGCCCTAGGATGTAAATCGAAACCCTAGAGATGAAAGCAAGCCCTAGAACAGAGAACGAGACCTAGGAGGAGGAGATATACCTAGGGGAGGGAGATCGACGGCGGCGGATGGACGGAAAAGACGCCGGAGATCGACGGAAGTCGAAGAGACTCGAGGAGGGATCGGGGGTTTTCGAGCTGGATGGAAGAAGAGACCGACTAAATGAGAGATAAGTCGGTTTGATTGGGATTAAGTCGGTCGAAATCACAAAATGACGAGACTGCCCCTGATCACTTAGTCGGTCACAGTTCAATGGTTGACCGATTAGATGACGATCTAATCGGTCGGTTAACGAGCTTGAACCGACTAAGTGGAAACAGAGACCAGTCGAAGATTTCCTGAACGAGAATTAGTCGGTCTACGCTCAAATACTGACCGACTAGAACTCAATCTAGTCGGTCGGTAAGTAAACTTGAACCGACTAAGGAGTTAAGCTGGAGAGGAAACTCAAAATAGCTTGAGTTAGTCGGTCGGAGTTTTTTTACTAACCGACTAGATACGAATCTAGTCGATTGGTGATTGAACAGATACCGACTAAAGGAGTTCAAAAGTTTAGAGATAGAGCTAGTCGGTCTGAGTTCATTAGCTGACCGACTAGATGAAAATCTAGTCGGTTGGTTGATGAACTGAGACCGACTAGATGAGTCCAAAAATTGATAATTAAGTTCTCTCCTCAGTACACTTGGACGATACATCGCAATTCTCTCAAAAATCATCTAAACCACCCCATTAAACATCGAAATCTCAAATACGACATTCAAACATGAATTCGAGCAAAAATTCAAAATATCACATAAAATCCCGAAAAATCCAATAAGTCTAGCATGAACGAAATATAGCGAAATATAATAGCATGCAAGATTATTGAGTGAAACATGAATCCTATATCTCGGATTCACCCATAATCCCCAATTCTCGACGCAACCGCACAAAGGAGTCCTCCTTTAGGGGTTTCGTGAAAATATCGGCGATTTGCTTTTGTGTTTCAACGTACACTAAAATGATGTCCTTTTTAGCAACATGATCATCTAAAAAGTGGTGTCGGACATCTATGTGTTTCGAACGGGAATGGTGTACCGGGTTCTTGGAAAGACATATTGCACTTTGGTTGTCAACCATGATAGGGCAAGTATCACAGTTTATACCAAAGTCTTTACGTGTGTGTCTCATCCAAAGAACTTGAGCACACGCAGCACCGACGACAATATATTCCGCCTCGGTGGTTGAAAGTGATACCGAATTTTGCTTCTTGGAAAACCAAGAGACAAGAGAATTTCCTATAAAATGGCAAGTGCCACTAGTACTCTTCCTGTCGGATTTGCATCCCGCATAATCAGCGTCACTATATGAGACTAACTCATATGTGCTAGATTTCGGATAAAGTAATCCAAAATCTAAAGTGTAACTTAGATAGCGAAAAATACGTTTTACCGCTACTAAGTGAGAATCCTTAGGTTGAGACTGATAACGAGCACAAATACACACGACAAACATGATATCGGGCCTACTAGTGGTAAGATAAAGTAAACTACCTATCATACCTCGATATAGACGAATGTCTACATCTTTTCTGCCCGTATCATTATCAAGATGCGTAGTCGTGCTCATAGGAGTCTTTTTCCCAGAGGCACTCTCCATTCCAAATCGCTTTAGCAACTCCACCGTATACTTCGTTTGGTGGATGAAGATTGCATCGTCCATTTGGCGAATTTGGAGACCTAAGAAATACTTGAGCTCACCCATGTGGCTCATCTCAAATTGTTCCTTCATAACATTAGAAAACTCTTCGCAAAGAGCAAAGTTAGTAGCACTGAAAATGATATCATCAACATAAATTTGAACTAAAATTATATCATTATTCGAATGCTTAACAAAAAGTGTAGAATCGGCTTCTCCCATTTTAAAATTCAAATCCAAAAGAAAATTCTTTAGGCGATCATACCAAGCTCGAAGTGCTTGTCTCAAACCGTAAAGTGCTTTCTTTAGTTTAAAAACATAATTTGGAAATTTTTCATTTATGAAGCCCGGAGGTTGAGAAACGTAAACTTCCTCAACAACATCTCCGTTTAAAAATGCACTTTTAACATCCATTTGAAATAATTTGAAATTTTTATGGAATGCAAAAGACAATAACAATCTAATTGATTCTAATCTAGCTACCGGAGCGAAGGATTCTTCGAAATCAATACCTTCCTCTTGTTGATAGCCTTGAGCTACTAACCGAGCTTTGTTCCGGACGACGACTTGGTTTTCATCGGTTTTGTTCTTGAAGATCCACTTTGTCCCTATGACGGTGTGGTTTTTCGATGGCAATGGAACAAGCTCCCAAACTTCATTCCTCTCGAATTGAATGAGTTCCTCCTCCATGGCTAAGATCCAAGCGCTATCTTCGCATGCTTCATTAACATTCTTTGGCTCTATCGAGGAGGCAAAGGCACAATGAGCGAAGTAGTTCACTTACGATCTCGTCTTGACACTATCATGGATATTGCCAATGACTTTCTCATGAGGATGGTCACGAACGGTATGAAGCCGTTTGGGAATACCTTGGTCACTAGGAACATTCTCAACAACTTCATTAGACGGGTTAGTCTCAATAGAATCAATAGAATCATTAGAGTTAGAATTACCAATTGAATCACATAAGACATCCATAGAGTCATCATCATTAGTAATTCTAGTTGGAACAAATCCTTCATTAAATGACACACGAAGCGACTCCTCGATCGTTGAGGTTCGTTTGTTGAATATCCGGTAGGCTTTGCTACGCGAAGAATATCCAACAAAAATCCCCTCATCGGATCTTGGATCGAATTTGTCCAAACTACCATACGTGTTCTTAATAAAACAATTCGAACCAAAAACACGAAAATGTTTAACTTGAGGCAACCTACCAAACAACAATTCATAACAAGTTTGTTTAGTGCCGGGCCTCAAAAGTATTCTATTAAACACATAGCAAGCGATATGTACCGCTTCCGCCCAAAATTGATGGCCAAGTTGGCTATCATCAAGCATAGTGCGAGCACACTCCACTAGCGTCCTATTCTTTCTCTCAACTACACCATTTTGAGGAGGTGCACGAGGGAAAGAGAAGGTGTGTGTAATACCAACTTCATCACAAAATGTCTCAAAAGATTCATTCTCAAATTCCCCTCCATGATCACTACGAATAGTGACAATGGTGGTTCCAATGAGATTTTGTACTTTCTTAACAAAAATTGTGAAGTTTTCAAAAGCTTCATTTTTATTACACAATGAAAATACCCAAGTAAACCTAGAAAAGTCATCAACGATGACAAGTCCATATCTAGCATTACCTAATGAAGCAACTCTAGTTGGCCCAAATAAATCTAGATGTAATAGCTCTAGAGGCCGCTTAGAAGAAATGCTTTTCTTAGGTTTAAATGAATATTTTGGAAGCTTGCCTCGTTGACACGAGTCACAAAAGCTTTTCTTTTGAAAGACAAGCTTAGGGAAGCCTCTAATAGAATTTAACTTGGAAAGCTTAAAAAGTGTTCCAAAGTTCACATGACCAAAACGTCGATGCCATAAGTGTTGTTCATTTGTGTTGGCAATAAGACATTGTTCATGTGATCTTGGAAGATCTAGGATATATATATCCTTATGGCGTGTGCCGGAAAACAATAATTCATTATTATCTTTTCTTAAAATATGGCACATTCCTTTCGCAAAGTTAACTTTGTAACCTTTGTCACAAAGTTGACTTATTGAAATAAGATTATGGTTTAAACCTTTAACAAGGTAAACATCACATATAATGGGTTTAGAAGGATTACCCACTTTACCAACACCTATGATGGTTCCGCTCTCGTTGCCTCCAAATACGACGTGGTTTCCATTTGCAATGGGAACCACTCCGGAGAGCAATTGAGCGTCACCCGTCATGTGTTTTGAACACCCGCTATCGAGTATCCAATTTCTCTTGGAGCTAAATTTAAATTTGTTGCTCCGTTCCTTTTTCTTGAGTACCTATAGATATGGAATGTCGTATCATGGTACCCAAGGTCATTGGGTCCAAAAGATTAGACCTTTGGAAGCCAAGTCCAATTGGACTTAGACTTCCCCACATAATCACTACTATGCACAACATTCGAAAAATAAGCATTCATATAAACTTGTTTTTCATCCATGCTTGTGTCCTTTGGGCTCCAAATAGTGAAAATCTTGGGAGCCCTCATCCTATTGGGTGCATGCATGCGTTGTTGGTTTCTACGTGATGCATGTCGTGGATATGCATAAGGAACATGATGGAATGGTGCATGCGGATAATTATTCATATGATGTTGTTGGTGAACATATGCATGTGAGGGAACACGTGCGTGAGGGTGTCTCACATGGTGTGCACGTGCCCGTGAATGTGTTGCATAAAAATCATCATATGTGTGAGCCGGTGGAGTAGGACATGTGTTCCTACGTGGCATGGTATTTGTGTACATGTAGGCATTGTTGGACGCAACGATCTAAGAACTTTAGTTTGATGATGACAAATGTGTACGAACTATTTAACGTGTGTGTTGAGTGTTTTAGGAATGGCGAACATGTGACTAATTCACGGAGAGACTTGGCCAACATGATGGGAAGGAGATGTTTTGCTCGGTTAAATTTCATATTTCTCTCCCTGCTTTTTTTTCTCCTAGCAATCAAATCTAAGGCCGGCCTATATAAAAACAACCAAAAAAAAAAGGAAAAAGGGACCAAGCCAAAAATTTTATTAATTTGATTTTATTATGGCATGATACCAAAACGTGAGTGGAAGGGCAAGTCTTGTAAATTTTGCAATTTATTATGGCATGATACCACAACGTGAGTGGAAGGGCAAGTCTTGTAAATTTTGCAAATACACTCAAGAGCCAATCAAAAACTGTGGGCTTCACTTTTTTTTCCGAGTCATTTTTTTTGCCAGCCAAAAATATCCAAGGGTAAAAAACAAAAGGGGGTTTCTCTCTCTCTAAACCCTAGAAGGGCAGGCCGCACACAATGCTATATAAGCATAAGGAGGCCGAATTTTTTTTAACAGGGCATCAACATTAAGAGGCACCGCACGTTCAGAAAATTCTTAAGGGTCTCTCTCTCTCTAGCATCCAAAAGCTTTGTTTTGCCCCATTACTGCTGATAGCCGCACAAAAAGGGTTTTTGGACGAAATCTCAAAGAGCCTTATCTCCCCTAAGAATCTGCAAGCATTCCTCTACCTAAAGAGCAGAATCATCAAGCTGGCGATTTTTGTTTTTCTCTCCATCGAAAAAAACAGGACCCCCTCCACAAATTGAATGGCGGCTCATGTGAGCAAATAGGAGAGAGAACGCCACAGGCCGAATTGAAGGGAGCCGAATTTGTTTTGTTTACCTTTTTGTTTTGCAGGCACAAAGAAACAAAAGGGATACATGGCCGAAATACATGCCCACATGTGCATCCTCAAATCAAATGCAACAAATGCTATCACGTGCACATGGGAAGTAAAGTAAATTTGTTTTTTTAATGTTTCCTTCCACTATTGATTATTCAAGTCTCCACTCAATTTGCCTTTGTGTTTGCAGGCCACTTGAAAAAAAAAAGCTTTCTTGCGGTTGGAATCAAGAAGATAAAGTGCAGATCATTTGCTTGCATTCAAAAATCCAAGAGCCAATCACACCTGAGCCAAATTCTTGGGACACCCAAAAAGATTTAAGAGAGACCGAAGCTTAAGTGCGCATCCTGCTTTGAGGCAACGCAAATTTTCGAGAGCCAAAACATTAAAGTTCCAAGAGGCTGCAACTTTCAGAGAGCTCAATTGCCGCAACTTGAGTTGCCGTTGCCGAGAGACTACTATTACTTGCCAGACGACATCTGGCCCGTGCTGATTGACGAAGACATCGCCGCTACACGAACTGAGCCTTCTAAACTCTGTTCTTTATTATTTTGTGTAGTTGTTGTGTTAGATCTTCGTAGGGGAAACTTTACCTTTTGTGTTACTTTTTTGGGGACCTGACGACTTGGGAGTCGTCACGGAGGGAGAGCATCTGACTAGATTGATAGTGTAGAGCACGTGGTGTGCGTACGAGCTAGGTGAGAGTAGATTTGGGATCTTGACTCATTGTAGCTGTACTTGATTACATATCTATCTAGTAGTTGCTTTCGGGGGCTGGAGTAGGTCGTTGGGACGACCGAACCAGGGTATATCTGTGCGTATTCTGTGATTGCTATTTTATTGCCATGTCTGTGCCTATAACTGCGTGGGATTGTTCGTGGGTTGCACGAATATTTTTATTAGCCTATTCACCCCCCCTCTAGGCTACGATCCAGATCCAATAAGTGGTATCAGAGCCAGTTTAGAGGATCTAGTCTAGATTTTTAGATGACCATGAATATATCTGATTGTGCTTTTGCTGAGGGTCAGTCTATAGCCCGTCCACCTAAGTTTAACGGTGTAGACTTTGCATATTGGAAGGCTAGGATGAAAATCTATCTAGTGTCTGTAGATTATGATGTGTGGGATATTGTTGAAAATGGTTATAGTCTACCCACTATTAAAATTGAAGACACTGTTATGATTAAGCCTAAAGACAAGTGGGATTTAGCTGATAAGAAACTTTATACTCTTAATGGTAAAGCTATGAATGCGCTTATATGATCTCTTGATAAATCTGAGTTTAATCGTATCTCACATTGTCTAACTGCGCAGGAAATCTGGCATACTCTGGAGGTGACACATGAGGGAACATCGCAAGTGAAGGAATCCAGACTTGCGTTGCTTTGCACAGAATACGAGAGCTTCCGCATGCTACCAACAGAATCTGTGAAAGAGATGTTCGCGAGGTTCACGGACATCGTCTACAAATCCAGTTCCCTCGGTAAGCCATACTCTAGCCATGAACAGGTACGAAAGATCTTAAGGGCGCTACCAAGCTCGTTCAGGCCTAAAGTCACCGCCATTCAAGAAGCTAAGGACTTATCAACAATGAAAGTGGAGGACTTGATAGGCAACCTGATGTCACACGAGCTTGAGTTGCAGAGTATAGAAGCCAGAGAGAAACCTGAAGAGAAGACCAAAGCTTCCACACCATTAGCTCTTCAAGCTAACGACGACGATCTTGATGAAGAGCAAGCCCTAATGGTCAGAAACTTCAGGAGATACATTCAGACTGATCAAGGAAGAGCTGAGATGGGAAAAAGGTTTATTCGTTCTAATAATTCTAATTTTGGTAGAAATTCCTATGATCAGAAAGCTATTAATAGAAGTGAATGTTTTAAATGCAGGAAGAAAGTGCACCACATAAAAGATTGCCCACAACAACACATAGCTCAAGTTGCAAAAGGAAAAATGAAAGTGCTGACGTGGGACATGGATAGCGAAGCTGAGGAGGAGGATGAGGAACATGAAGCCCACTCCTGCATGGCATTGATGGCCAAACACAATGAGGTAGAATCTCCCACTAAAGCTGAATTCTTAGAAATATGTAAAGGAATGCAACATAGAATTGATGAGCTAGAAGCTGATGTGGAATGTTATAGGAATGATAATTTTGATATGCAACAAACTGAGTATGACATGTCTATAGAAATGAAAAATATTAAACAAGAGCTTGTTGCATGCAAATCTACCATTACTATGTTAGAAAAAGAGAAAGCTAGCTTGTCTGAAAAAACTGATTGTCTTTCATGTCCCTCTTTATTAAAGGATATTAGCATGTATAAATTAGATAAGACAAAGCTTGAAGTTGAAAATGAATTGCTCTCTGAAAAGATTAACATGCTATATCTTGAACTTGAAGAAAAAAATGAGGGATTTTGAAAAGAAAGAAGAGGAAAACAAGCAAGCTTTCATTAGTAAATGCACTTTGCTTGTGAATGAAAACGATATCTTAAAATCCAAAGTCACCACCCTAGAATTGTCATTAAAGAGATTTTCCATTGGAAAACAAAATTTGGACATTATTCTTGGAAATCAAATTTATGGCAATAATAGGCGAGGACTAGGATATGGTCTTAAAAATGTTGAAAAATCAAAATATAGAAAAGTTCACATTGAATCAACAAAGGTTGGAAACTTTCATGCTAAGTGCTTTACATGTGGATGCGTTGGTCATACTTCATATCATTGCAAATATAGGAACAAAAATATTAAGTTCAAACAAATATGGGTTCCTAAATCTTTGATGACTAACGTGAGTGGACCTTGTTGGATTCCAAGGTCACACACGACACCTCTTTTGTAGGTGGATGGAAATTTGACGAGGAGCGATAAATTGAATGTCTCATTACTTTTTAGCTCCTTAGTCAAACGACGACGCGAAGGTATATATTTCTCTTTGAACTTAATGCATGCCTTCATACTTTTTGTGTGCGTGATTTTTCTTTGTTTGTGTGCTAGTAGTTGCATTGCTATGTGTGCATGATTTTTTTTCTTTGTTTGTGTGATTGCATCTCATGTTTGCTTTAGTACTTCATGCATATTAAAAAAAACTGAAAAACTGAAAGAAAAAAATTGGTGCTTAAATGTGTATCTTTCTCTTTGGTTCATTAAAAGAAGTATTCATGAAAGATTTTCATATCTATGTAGAAATTGGTGTATTATTTCTTTTGCCACATGCGCATGTTCATCTTTCTAAATAGTCATGGCATATTCAATGAATGCAAACAACTTGATTTCTACACCACCTACTTCACTTCCACATGTATTAATATTGTTACACATTTGGAGATATCGTTTATGAAGTATGGAATGTGAATGTAGGAGGAAAACTTAACTGAATATCTAAGGGATATGATATACCTTGCCATGGATAAAAATTGAGCAAAAGAAAGTGTTGTTATGAGTATTTTGAAAAAAAAAATGAAATCAAAAGATAATTGCTCCGTATGAAAAATGGATACAATCCTTGGCAACGGTATTACCCACGAGTATCCAACATAAGCTTTATGGGTAAACTTTAGCGTTGGTGTATTTACTCGTCAAGCAATGCCAACCCCACTTCTAAGAGTCCTTATAGGTGTAATTCTAGCCTGTAAGGAACAAATACACTAGAGGGGGGGTGAATAGTGTGTATTAAAAAATGTTGCAAATAAGATGTTAGTAATATTTGCAAAGATGGCAATGAAAATAAAAATGACAAGTGCGGAAAATTAAATCAATCGCAAACACAGAGATTTATCCTGGTTCGGATCCTTGTGATCCTACTCCAGTCCTCTACCCCGTAGAGATTTTCAATCCACTATAACCACTTGCCCCGCAAGCGTAAACTTACAAAAATGGCGACACTCCCCGTGTCCCAAACTTTGTACAATCTCTAACAGAGATTCAAAACCTGTTAAATAAGAAATAGAAAAACACCTATAGCCTTGTTATGAATTTAGAATGAAATTCAAGGATGGTGTTTTAAAAGAGACTTCAAGATATATAAGATATGAAATGAAGAACGATACTTGAAGTTCTCTGGTTCATAAAAGAAGAGAGAGATCAATCGATATCTTCTTACAATTATGAACACAAACAACTTTCTAAAATGATGTTGAAAAGATCAAAATTGCTTCAAGGAAGAAAACTTCAATTTCCAAAAGATCTATGATTAAGAATCTTGAAGTTCTTCCGTTCTTATAAGAAGAGAGAAATCTATGGATTTCTTCTTGCAAATAAGAAAAGAGCAACTAAGGCAAGATTGCTTAGAATCAACAATTCTAGTAAGAAAGAGAGAAGAAAGTTGTGTGTAGAAAAGAGAAGGTCTACCCCTCTATTTATAGTATTTTTGGACAGTTATTCTGAGGGAAAATGGGGGGAAAAGGAGTTTCCTACCGTTCACAAACGGTCTGGAAAGTTTCAGAAAAAACGGACGCAAAATTTCATTAGTCGACTAAAGAAAGTCTTAGTCGACTAAAAGTCAAACTTGGAATTTTTGACTGAAATTTTAACGGTAACTTTCTGATGTTGACTGAAGACTACTCATAAATTTTCAGGTCAAAATTCGAAGAAAAAGTTTTTAGTCGACTAATGAATGTCTTAGTCGACCAGGACAGAAAAACGTGAATTTTGACTTTTCTAAAAAGGGATGTTTAGGATATGTTATTAGGAACCTAGGACTTAGATGGATTTCATATTCAAGGCTCTGAAATCTATAAATATAAAAAATACATCAGTCCGTAGATTTCCGTAGATATGTATGTTGAGCTTCATGTGAGTATTTGAGATGCCTTTGTGCAGGGATTCCTGATCAAGTGATTATTGTCCAAGCGTGGATATATTAGGAATCTGCATATCTGCATAGATAGAGTGAGTAGCAATAATAATAGTTGTCACATCAAAATCATATGGAATAGAATAGGAAAGAGAACATGGGATTATGAAATCCCAACATTCTCCCCCTTTTTGATGATGACAAATATTTATATAAAAAAAATGAAGTGTCATACTCAGTTATATGCAGATATCATATCATATGGAATAGACTCAGTTATATGATGACCACATGTATATATCATATCATATGTCATTAAAAAATGAAGTGACATAGAATTGGTGTCATATTCAATTCTATAAACTGAGTTTATGAACTTAGGTTATGATGACAAATATGTATGCTCCCCCTTAAAAATTGCCTAAATATTCTCCCCCTTTGTCATTGACAAAAAGATGGGGAAAAATAAATGTTAGTCGATTAAAGAACTTGTTAATCGACTAAGAGAAATAATAACACAGAACAGAACAGACAACGGAACAAAGGTGTCACAAAACATAACCAAACACAGTTTACTAAACATAACATATATAGGAAGGAGACAAAGGGACTAGCAAACATACATTCCCATATACCTAGTACTAAGGCCCTACGGCCTAGAACAACTACGACTGAGAATCATCAAACAGAGTTGTGCCAAACGCCCATCACCAAAAGCCCGAAGGCCGACAACCCAAAAACAAAACACCAAAACAGCAAAACACTGACAACTAACAAACAGCAACCACAACAAACGGCAAGGTCTAACGGCCGGAAGGAGAACCATAGTCCTGAGAATTGCGACGCGATTTACGACGGGGTGTTTCCTCTGGAGCAACCACATTCAAAGCCTCAAGTGTAGAAACAAGCTTGCTCTGGTTGAGTTGAACTTGGTCGAGCACATTAGCTTGTTCAGTTAAGGCAGAGCGAAAGTCCCTAAACCCGGTAGTGACTGTATCGCGTAGAGTGCGAACATCCTCGCGAAGACCGTGGAGTGCAGACTGGGTAGTTTGGCGAGGTGTAGAGGATGTCCGTGGGGTCTTTAGGGGACATGAGCTAGGATTGGTGCGGCACTCTGGAAAACACTTGTGGACACATTGTTTCTTAACAAAACGACGGAAACCACGAGATGAACTCGGCATAGAGGAGGGGACGTAAGTGGTTTGGGTCAGAGTATAGTCGGGATCGGCTGAAGTGGGGTCTTCTACGGGGTCTTCTTCGGGATCTTCATTGGCATCATCATCATCACTATTGGCCGCATCGGATTCCTCAGGGTCCGAAAGATCCAAATGCATATTGTGCAAAGTGATGATGTTGATATTATAAGGATTGGAGACAGCAATTTCTCCATCAAGAGGGACACAAAACATCTTGAGGACCAAGGTTATAAAGGAAGGATGATAGATATGAGATTGAACCGGTCGAAGAAGAGATTGCAAAATCACGAAACCCCAGTTGATAGGTAATCCGCCCATCACCGCATAAAGGCAATGCTCCAATTTGTTGGAAAGATAGTTAAAGGAGCCGCCTTTCGGCATAAGATTGGAGACTATAACCTTTAGAATGATGCGTGCAGGTGGGTGGAAATGAACAGCAGAAAGTTTATGGACCCAAGGGGTTGCGATTTTTGCTAGGATACGGGGATCGGTCATTGTAAAATTGAGAGAACCTGAAAAATGGGGAGGAAGATCAAGCAACTCACAAATCCGACGAAGAGTGAGACAAATTGGGAGGTTCTTGACACGAGAGAGAATGTGAGTATCACGACCAACCACGCATGGCTTGAGATTGGCGTAGAATTCGCGGACGAGAAGGGGGTAGTAGGGTTCCTTGTTCCCGAGTGCCCAGATCTTCTCGAGGCCGGCTGCGGATAGGATGGAGAGAATATTGAAGGAAGCGAGAGCATTGTAATCGATGAAGCGCTCTGGATGGAACTTGGCATTGGCGGAGGCGTTGAAGCGATTTTCGGCCGCGGCATCACGGAATTGAGGAAGAGCCATCGGAGAAGAAGAGGAGGATGAAGAGAGGGTTCGGTTGGGATAAAAGAAATGAAGGGAAATTTCCGAAAATAAATAGGCAATAGTGGGAGTAGTTATCCAAGTGAATGGGTGCCATGATCAGTTCGTGAGCAGTTTGAGAAACTGAATGGGTGAGATAGAACTGAAAAGTTTTTCAAAAATATGTGAAGAGGCGGGAGGAAGAAGAAACTTAAAACGCGAAAAGACGGAAGTTAGATCGGAAACGGTTTAAAAAACCGAGTTAGTCGGCTAAGAGTTTGGTTAGTCGACTAAGGCAACCCAAAAAAAATCTAACGCCCAACCGTTCGGATTTTAATTGAAAAGAATAAATAATAATTTAAAAAATTTGAAAACGTACAGATGAGATGGGAAAGGACGGCAGTAGGTGAAAAGATCTTTAAGACTTGTAAACCATTGGTCAATGCATTGAATAAGAGGTTGGTGAGTGCCATTTTCCAATGTAAACATAATTATAAAAAATAAATAAGAATGTGAGTCCCCAAAAAAAATGGTAGTACCAAGGCACATTAAATAGCCGACGCAAGAGGTCAAAAAGGTTCAACAACCCATGTCAGGGCGCGGGAACCAAGTTAGTGGGAAAAAATATTTAAGAGTGTGAAAAAAAATATATTTAAGATTTTTGTGTAAGAAAATCTTATGTGATAGGACAAACGAATGAAAAGGTGGAAGTTGAAAGTGATTTGAATATTCCTAATAATAGGAACGGATCCCAAACAGAGTGTTGTTTGTAAAAAAAATAAGGACATAACCCGAATAGGAAAAACAAAATGGCTTGTAAAAGAAAACCGGATCTATTAGTCGATTAAACAAGACTTTAGTCGACTAAGAAAAAATATTATCAAAAAATTATCAGAAAATTCCATAAATTCACAAAAAATTGAAAATATCATATGACAAATTCAGATTCACTGATAATTCCCAAATCTCTTCTAATTTTAATGAAAGATTCCTCTTTCAAAGGCTTAGTTAAGATATCGGCAATCTGATGTTCAGTGGAAATGAACTTCAAAACTATATCCCCTTTTTGTACATGATCATCTAAAAAGTGATGACGGACATCTATATGCTTAGTGCGTGAATGATGAACTGGATTTTTAGACAAATTAATTGCACTAGTGTTATCACACATTATAGGACATGTGGAACACTCAATACTATAATCTGAGATAGTTTGCTTCATCCATAATATTTGTGCACATGCTAACCCAGCGGCAATATATTCTGCATCTGTGGTAGACAATGAAACAGAATTTTGCTTTTTGCTAAACCATGAGACCAAAGCATGTCCAAGAAAATGACATGTACCACTGGTACTTTTTCGGTCTGATTTGCAACCAGCAAAATCTGCGTCACTATAAGATAATAAATCAAATGTGCTTGATTTAGGATAAAATAAACCATAATCAGACGTGTGTTTAACATATCTAATAATTCGTTTTACGGCAGTAAGATGTGACATCTTAGGATCTGCCTGAAAGCGTGCACACAAGCATACTGAAAACATAATATCTGGTCTACTAGCAGTTAGATAAAGTAAAGAGCCAATCATACCTCTGTAAAGACGTTGATCAACACTCTTACCATTTAAATCTTTGTCTAGTGATGTAGATGTACTCATTGGAGTATGTTTATCAGCAGAAGTCGCTAAACCAAAACGCTTGATGAGTTCTTTGGAATACTTTGATTGATGGATGAAGATACCTTCCTTCATTTGTTTGATTTGAAGTCCAAGGAAGTAATTGAGTTCACCCATGTGACTCATCTCAAATTCCTTCTGCATGATCTTAGAAAATTCTAAACAAAGAGTTTCATTAGTAGAACCAAAAATAATATCGTCAACATATATTTGAATGATAATGATGTCAGATTTTATATTTTTAATAAACAAAGTTGAATCAATTTTACCAATAGAATAACCAGAATTTAAAAGATAATCTTTAAATCTTTCATACCAAGCACGAGGTGCTTGTTTAAGACCATATAAAGCTTTCTTCAATTTAAAAACATGATTTTCTAAATTTTCATGAATAAAACCAGGAGGTTGTTCAACATAAACTTCCTCCTTGAGAAAACCATTTAAAAAAGCACTTTTGACATCCATTTGAAATAGTTTAAAATCTTTAAAACATGCAAATGATAAAAGCATCCTAATAGATTCAAGACGAGCAACTGGTGCATAGGTTTCATCATAATCAATACCTTCTTCTTGATTATAACCTTGTGCAACCAATCGTGCCTTGTTCCTAATTACCTGACCAGATTCATCCAATTTATTTTTGAATACCCACTTGGTACCAATAATTGAATGATCTGTTGGTCTGGGAACTAATTCCCAAACATCATTTCTTTGAAATTGATTGAGTTCTTCCTGCATAGCAATGATCCAAGAACTGTCTTTGCATGCTTCATTGATGTTCTTTGGTTCAATGGATGAGAGGAAAGCACAATGCGCCATTTGTTCTATTTGACGTCGAGTTCTTACTCCATCTGTAATATCTCCAATGATCAATTCTGATGGATGGTTTGGAACTTGTGCAAATGCCTTAGGAAGATCTGCATTATCTGAAACAGACTCAACAGAGGGTTTAGTAGCATCAATTTCATCAAGATTAATATTATCTAAAGAATTAGATAAAGGTAATATGTTCTCTTCATCATCAATGATGATGGGAGAATTTGATGAAGGATTTTCATCAAATGTGACATGTAATGATTCTTCAACTGTTGAAGTTCTTTTGTTAAATACTCTGTAAGCTTTGCTACGTGTTGAGTACCCAACAAAAATACCTTCATCAGATTTTGAATCAAATTTATCAAGAGCATCTTTAGTATTTAGAATGAAACATTTACATCCAAACACTTTAAAATACGATACACTAGGAATGCGATTAAAAAATAATTCAAAACAAGTTTTATTAAGCAATGGCCTTATAAGAACTTTATTCATAATGTAGCAAGCAGTTGCAACAGCTTCTGCCCAAAAATATTTTGGTAGATTACTGTCACAAAGCATTGTTCTAGCACATTCTTGTAAAGTTCTATTTTTCCTTTCAACTACTCCATTTTGTTGAGGGGTACGAGGAAAAGAAAAATTGTGTGTAATGCCATTTTCATTACAAAACTTGGTAAAAGAATCATTTTCAAATTCTCCCCCATGATCACTACGAATAGTGACAATGTTAGAGGATTTGGTCTTTTGTATCTTTTTACAAAATATTGAAAATTCTTCAAAAGCATCATTCTTATTTTGTAAGAATATAACCCAAGTATATCTAGAATAATCATCAACAATGACAAATGCATATCTACTTCTATTCAAAGAGGCTACTCTTGAAGGACCAAACAAATCTAGGTGTAGAAGTTCTAATGGTCTCTTTGTTGAGATAATACCCTTTGATTTAAAAGAATATTTATGCATTTTTCCTTGTTGACAAGCATCACAAAAATATTTGTGTTTGAAAGAAATATTTGGCATTCCATTTACTAAATTGTGTTTTGAAATATGTGCAAGATTTTTGAAATTTGTGTGTCCAAAACGTTTATGCCAAAGTAATGTTTCATCAGAAGTAATCATTAAACAATGATTTAGAGTAGTAATAGACATGCATAAGATATAAATGTTATTCTTACGCTTACCATGGAATAAAACGGATGACATATCAGAATTGTAAATGATGCAATCATTTTGTTCAAAAACTACTTTGAAATTTTTATCGCATAATTGACTAATGGAAAGTAAGTTGTGTTTCAAACCGTCAACCAGGTGAACATTCTTAATGATAGGCTGATTTGCATTACCAACTGTTCCAGTGCCTATGATTTTGCCCTTTTTGTTGTCACCAAAGGTAACGGTGCCTCCATCTTTATATATAATGTTAGAAAGCAAGTTGATGTTTCCCGTCATATGTTTTGAACATCCACTGTCCAAAATCCATCTTTCCTTTTTAGGTACCTGAAAGATAAAACATTAAGCATTGGTACCCTTTGTATGAGGGTCCATGAGATTAGATCTTTGGAAGCCAAACCCAAGTGGAATTTGGCTTTCTAATATAATCATTGGAATGAACAATAGAATGTATGTAAGTAGAAATATAATTATTCCTATCTTTTAAACAAGAATCCTTAGGAACCCATATACTAATTGTAGTAGGTTTCCTAGGAATTGTTTTTGAAATGTTAGTAACATTTCTTTGTGTAGAAGAAGTAGAAGTGTTTACTTTCTTCGTGTAAATGAATGCGTGATTCTTCTTTTGTGGTTTAACAAAAGTTGTTTTTACACAAGAGGAAGAAGTGATACAAGACTTGGGTGCATCCTTATGAGAATATCCCAATCCTTGTCTATGATTTGCTGGAAATTGAATTTTAAGCAGATCATCGAGATTTGTCTTTCCTTTGGTAAATTTATTAACATTGGATGACATCTTATCATATTTCATCTTTAGTGATGAAATATTTTTATCCATTTCGGATATTTGTGTATGCAATTCAACATTCTTAGTTTTGAGAATTTCATTCTCTTTGCTAAGATCCAAAACTTGAGAAGATGTATTCTCAATATGTATGGAATTTGGTGTAGTGTTCTTAGAAGAAGATAATTCATGATATTTAATAAGGAGATTATCATTATTCTGTTTCAAAAATTTATGTTGATTATTCAACTTTTTGAAACGAGAATAAAGATCTTTTAATGCTTCTAATAATTCTTCATTATTAAAGGAACTTACTTCTTCTTCATCTTGTGCCATAAAACACATATTAGCATTTTCATTATTGTCATCTTCATCATCTGAAGATTCATCCCAAGTTGCTGCAAATGCTTTCTTCATCTTATCAAACCTCCTTTCTCTTCTGGATTGATCGTTGTTGGAAGTTTTGAACTTTGCTTTGAGAAGTGGACAATCTTTCTTCATATGTCCTGGCTTATTACAATTAAAGCAAAGAGAAGAATCAGTATTTTTAAACTTATTATTATACTTACCTTTTTGAAAGAACTTTCTGAAGTTCTTTGCAAAGAATGCCATGTCATCATCTGAATCTTCATTATCAGATGTTGTGTTGAAGGCGAGTACTTTCTTCTTCTGATTTGATTCTTCTTTTTCATCTTGTAGTGTGACTTCATGAGCCATTAGGTTACCAATAAGATCTTCCACTGTTAATGTGGAAAGATCATTGGCTTCCTCAATAGCAGTGATCTTTGGTCGCCATTCTGGAGAGAGTACCTTGAGAATCTTGCGTACCTGATCAAGAGAAGAATAAACTTTTCCAAGAGCATTAAGAGAATTAATAATGTTAGTGAACCTGGTGTTCATTTCTCCAATTGTCTCTTTGTCTTGCATCTTGAACAACTCATACTTATGAACCAAAGAGGCGATCTTGGTTTCCTTCACTTTATTGGTTCCTTCATGAGTTACCTCGAGTATATGCCAAATCTCTTTAGCACTTTTAGCCTGAGATACTCGATTAAACTCATGTTTATCCATGGCATAGAATAAAGCATTCATGGCCTTTGAGTTGTTGGTCTTTGCAGTTTTGTCGTTGGTGGTCCAATCAGCAACATGTGTTTCTGGCTTTGTGTATCCTGTCTCTACGATGTCCCAAATCTCATAATTCATACTTTGGAGATGAATCTCCATTCGTATTTTCCAATATGAGTAATTTGAACCATCAAATAGAGGAGGACGAGTTTGAGAGTGCCCTTCAAGATGCTGATTGTAGTTGTGTGGAACGACGTTCATGTTTGATGTTGAGGAACTTGCTGCCATCTTAGCCTTGCTCTGATACCAAATGTAATTCTAGCCTGTAAGGAACAAATACACTAGAGGGGGGGGGGGTGAATAGTGTGTATTAAAAAATGTTGCAAATAAGATGTTAGTAATATTTGCAAAGATGGCAATGAAAATAAAAATGACAAGTGCGGAAAATTAAATCAATCGCAAACACAGAGATTTATCCTGGTTCGGATCCTTGTGATCCTACTCCAGTCCTCTACCCCATAGAGATTTTCAATCCACTATAACCACTTGCCCCGCAAGCGTAAACTTACAAAAATGGCGACACTCCCCGTGTCCCAAACTTTGTACAATCTCTAACAGAGATTCAAAACCTGTTAAATAAGAAATAGAAAAACACCTATAGCCTTGTTATGAATTTAGAATGAAATTCAAGGATGGTGTTTTAAAAGAGACTTCAAGATATATAAGATATGAAATGAAGAACAATACTTGAAGTTCTCTGGTTCATAAAAGAAGAGAGAGATCAATCGATATCTTCTTACAATTATGAACACAAACAACTTTCTAAAATGATGTTGAAAAGATCAAAATTGCTTCAAGGAAGAAAACTTCAATTTCAAAAGATCTATGATTAAGAATCTTGAAGTTCTTCCGTTCTTATAAGAAGAGAGAAATCTATGGATTTCTTCTTGCAAATAAGAAAAGAGCAACTAAGGCAAGATTGCTTAGAATCAACAATTCTAGTAAGAAAGAGAGAAGAAAGTTGTGTGTAGAAAAGAGAAGGTCTACCCCTCTATTTATAGTATTTTTGGACAGTTATTCTGAGGGAAAATGGGGGGAAAAGGAGTTTCCTACCGTTCACAAACGGTCTGGAAAGTTTCAGAAAAAACGGACGCAAAATTTCATTAGTCGACTAAAGAAAGTCTTAGTCGACTAAAAGTCAAACTTGGAATTTTTGACTGAAATTTTAACGGTAACTTTCTGATGTTGACTGAAGACTACTCATAAATTTTCAGGTCAAAATTCGAAGAAAAAGTTTTTAGTCGACTAATGAATGTCTTAGTCGACCAGGACAGAAAAACGTGAATTTTGACTTTTCTAAAAAGGGATGTTTAGGATATGTTATTAGGAACCTAGGACTTAGATGGATTTCATATTCAAGGCTCTGAAATCTATAAATATAAAAAATACATCAGTCCGTAGATTTCCGTAGATATGTATGTTGAGCTTCATGTGAGTATTTGAGATGCCTTTGTGCAGGGATTCCTGATCAAGTGATTATTGTCCAAGCGTGGATATATTAGGAATCTGCATATCTGCATAGATAGAGTGAGTAGCAATAATAATAGTTGTCACATCAAAATCATATGGAATAGAATAGGAAAGAGAACATGGGATTATGAAATCCCAACAATAGGCTATGTTTTGGGGTGTGGTACCTTGAACTCATTTTTAATGAGGTGGGAAAAATCAATCCTAGGTGATAGAACGTTATTTGGAAAATGTGGATGGGTTCCGGTTGACTTTCTTAATGATTCTCCATATGTGCTTCAATTTTAATCATCACACATACACGTTGGTGTTGAATTCTTCGTTGTTTAATTTCATTGGATTTTGACTTGATTATTCTATGAATGTATTCATGCAATTGTTGGTAATGGTAAATAATACTCTCTTTTTGCATGGTATATATTTTTGACTTCGTGCTTCGACTTTTGATGATAACAAAGGGGGAGAAAGATAAAGAAAGTTTTGGTGTATCGGTATTATATATTTGGTGTGTTGGTATTATATGTTGATTTGGTGTGTCGGTATTATATGTTGAAGGGGGAGCTTGTGAGAAGGGGGAGCTTGCTTATATTTGTTATACTTATTGTGCTTGCTTTGTAATGCATGTATGTCTCATTCCAAATCTTGCATTACACCCTTCAACACACTTCACACACCCATACTCAATGTACAAATCTTTCTTTGGTTTGTCATCATCAAAAGGGGGAGATTGTTGGACGCAACGATCTAAGAACTTTAGTTTGATGATGACAAACGTGTACGAACTATTTAACGTGTGTGTTGAGTGTTTTAGGAATGGCGAACATGTGACTAATTCACGGAGAGACTTGGCCAACAGGATGGGAAGGAGATGGTTTGCTCGGTTAAATTTCATATTTCTCTCCCTGCTTTTTTTTCTCCTAGCAATCAAATCTAAGGCCGGCCTATATAAAAACAACAAAAAAAAAGGAAAAAGGGACCAAGACAAAAATTTTATTAATTTGATTTTATTATGGCATGATACCAAAACGTGAGTGGAAGGGCAAGTCTTGTAAATTTTGCAATTTATTATGGCATGATACCAAAACGTGAGTGGAAGGGCAAGTCTTGTAAATTTTGCAAATACACTCGAGAGCCAATCAAAAACTGTGGGCTTCACTTTTTTTTCCGAGTCATTTTTTTTTGCCAGCCAAAAATATCCAAGGGTAAAAAACAAAAGGGGGTTTCTCTCTCTCTAAACCCTAGAAGGGCAGGCCGCACACAATGCTATATAAGCATAAGGAGGCCGAATTTTTTTTAACAGGGCATCAACATTAAGAGGCGCCGCACGTTCAGAAAATTCTTAAGGGCTTCTCTCTCTCTAGCATCCAAAAGCTTTGTTTTGCCCCATTACTGCTGATAGCCGCACAAAAAGGGTTTTTGGACGAAATCTCAAAGAGCCTTATCTCCCCTAAGAATCTGCAAGCATTCCTCTACCTAAAGAGCAGAATCATCAAGCTGGCGATTTTTGTTTTTCTCTCCATCGAAAAAAACAGGACCCCCTCCACAAATTGAATGGCGGCTCATGTGAGCAAATAGGAGAGAGAACGCCACAGGCCGAATTGAAGGGAGCCGAATTTGTTTTGTTTACCTTTTTGTTTTGCAGGCACAAAGAAACAAAAGGGATACATGGCCGAAATACATGCCCACATGTGCATCCTCAAATCAAATGCAACAAATGCTATCACGTGCACATGGGAAGTAAAGTAAATTTGTTTTTTTAATGTTTCCTTCCACTATTGATTATTCAAGTCTCCACTCACTTTGCCTTTGTGTTTGCAGGCCACTTAAAAAAAAAGCTTTCTTGCGGTTGGAATCAAGAAGATAAAGTGCAGATCATTTGCTTGCATTCAAAAATCCGAGAGCCAATCACACCTGAGCCAAATTCTTGGGACACCCAAAAAGATTTAAGAGAGGCCAAAGCTTAAGTGCGCATCCTGCTTTGAGGCAACGCAAATTTTCGAGAGCCAAAACATTAAAGTTCCAAGAGGCTGCAACTTTCAGAGAGCTCAATTGCCGCAACTTGAGTTGCCGTTGCCGAGAGACTACTATTACTTGCCAGACGACATCTGGCCCGTGCTGATTGACGAAGACATCGCCGCTACACGAACTGAGCCTTCTAAACTCTGTTCTTTATTATTTTGTGTAGTTGTTGTGTTAGATCTTCGTAGGGGAAACTTTACCTTTTGTGTTACTTTTTTGGGGACCTGACGACTTGGGAGTCGTCACGGAGGAAGAGCATCTGACTAGATTGATAGTGTAGAGCACGTGGTGTGCGTACGAGCTAGGTGAGAGTAGATTTGGGATCTTGACTCATTGTAGCTGTACTTGATTACATATCTATCTAGTAGTTGCTTTCGGGGGCTGGAGTAGGTCGTAGGGACGACCGAATCAGGGTATATCTGTGCGTATTCTGTGATTGCTATTTTATTGCCATGTCTGTGCCTATAACTGCGTGGGATTGTTCATGGGTTGCACGAATATTTTTATTAGCCTATTCACCCCCCCTCTAGGCTACGATCCAGATCCAATAGGCATGACCCTTCTTCGGAGGTCCACCCAAAGTGGGTTTCTTTCCAAAATAGGGTGTGTGCGAAGTGGAAGCACCATTGGTAGACGAACTACCAATAGAGTGTTTGCTCCCACTCGGTGAGGCATCGGAAGTAGGCCTAACAAAAGTAGTGGCCGATTTGGATGAACTCCCTATCTTATACCCCAAGCCAATATGGTGATTGCCCAGAAGTAAATCATTTAGGATGTTATCCAAATGGTCTTTACCCTTATTGAATTTATTAATTCGGCCTATCGTGCACTCATATTTCTCGGTGAGAGAATGCATCGAAGCATCCAAAGTGGATATTTGCGATGTGAGCACATAAACACGAGACTTGAGATTTTCATTCTTAATACTCAAAGTTGAGTTTTGAGAAGTCAAATCCGATATCCTATGTTCTTCCAAATCCTCAACACTAACATGTTCAAGTTTAGATTTGAGATTAACAATCTCATTTCTTAACTCTTCAACAACGGTGTCGTTGTTGGTGATGATAGTCTTAGGCAAGGTTTGAATGCTAGCTAGGTCATCTTTTACTTTAGTATACCTATTTACTAATTTAGTATACTTAGACCATAATTGAGAATTAGCATTCCTAAGGTCATCCATAGTTACCTCATCGCCTTCGTCGTCACTATCATCGGAAGAGGAGGATCCTTGATCATGCTCCTCTCTTGCCATGAAGCACATGTGCGCTTGCTCCACTTTCTCATCATCCGACTCTCCGCTTGAGGAATCCTCGGAGTCGGTGAATGTTGCTTCGACAAGTCCCTTTTTGTACCCCTTTTTGTACTTCTTGGACTTATCAAATTTCGGTGCCTTCCACTTCTCATTTTGCTTATTTAGAGGACACTCCGCTTTCATGTGTCCTGGCTTATTGCACTTGAAACACAAAGGAGAGGAGGAGGCGTTAGAAGAACCAAATTTAGCTTTGTTCTTATAGTTACCTTTTCGGAAGAAACGGTTGAACTTCTTGGCCATGAGTGCCATGGACTCCAAGTCCAACTCGTTTTCAGAGTCTTCATCATCGGTTGATGTGGATGTGGATGGAGCGGCCTTGAAAGCAATAGCCTTCTTCTTTGGCTCGTCTTGCTTTAGGTAGGACTTCATCTTTTCCTGCAATTTTAACTTGCTATCCTTGCGTACCTCGTATGACATTAAAGTACACATTAGTTGAACTACGGTGTACTTATTCATATCATTACCTTCCTCGATGGCGAAGGTACGCTTTTTCCCAAGAAGAAGGAAGTCCTTCGATAAGCTTCGAACACTTCTCCTTTTGAGTGTAGGTTTTGCCAAGAGCCTCCAATTCGTTTATGATGTTGACGAAGCGAGCATAATACTCCTTCATCTTCTCACCCTGTTGCATATGAAACATTTCGTAATCTTTGTTAACAACTACGGGTTTAGAGTCTCTTACCCTACTCGTCCCTTCATGTAGTATGAGGAGGGAGTTCCAAATTTGATATGCACTCTTACATGTGCATATCTTATTGAAGTCCTCGGGCTCCAATGCGCATTGCAAGGCGTTCGATGCCTTGGCATTGCTTACCTCCGCGGCGACCTCCGCGGTTGTCCATTTCTCAAAGTCTTCTTCGGTGGGCTCGACGTATTCCTTCATCGTGGTCCTCCATAGAGATGCACTCCGGAGGAAAG